>CM055611.1:4705825-7105825 GCA_029379385.1 Quillaja saponaria
GTCATATAAGTTCTGTTCTCCACTCTCTCCCCCTTTCATTCATAGTTGTTTTGTTTTTTTTTTTTCTTTTTTTTCTTAGAAAATTTACAGGAATTGAAATTTTAGAAGTTAGATTTTGTTCGGGAATGTTAATATTGTGAGACTTGACAATATACATAAAAAACTCTTTTTATCACCAATTAATTGATTGTAAAAGTGAATAAAGTAGCAATGTCTAGCTCAACAGCAGGGCTCCTCTAGCAACACTCTGATCCAAGTTGTTACAACTCAAAAATGTGTCAGAACTCCACGTGACATATGAGCGGGTGTTATATTAACTCTCCCATTACTAACATACTCCTCTTATCAGTAATTGTGGCCTTGAGAGTATGCTTTAACATTGTCATTCATTTTTCTTTATCTTCTGGGTCCTCCAAATTAGTTTTCAACTCCGAATCAAACTAGCTAAACCCATGGTATCCCATCCAACCCTACGGGCCAAAACAAAAGAGATGGAAAAGGAAAGAAACACTGTTTAAACTTTAAAGCTTTAACTGCTACGTTGGTTGGTTGGTTTCTTGCCTAATTGTCATGGGCCCCCACAAAAAAGAAAACAGAAGCACTCTTAGGTTCTGTCTCAGGAGGACAACTTTTTATTTTTATTTTATTTTTTATCTTCATTAATTAACTTAGTCAATCTAATGGCAGCAATTGAGACCTGGCATCACATATGCAAGGTGTAAGAGTCGAGAGGTTCAAATTTACCCTAAAATTTGGCCAATATGTATGATGTTGGAAAATAAAATAATCGTAATAATAACAAGAAGTTTAATAATAATTAGTATCCGCAGTTTAAGCTCTTCCAATTTTCTTAATTGAGTTCGAGGGATATTCTGAAAAAAAAAAAAAAATTTAACTGTTACTATTATTCTTGTTACAAAATAAAAATCATAATCACAACTACTTTCCATGATGTCTTACGTAAATTACACAAACCTCTCTTCCCACTTCTCTAAAATAATAAATTGGACTGAATTCTGTTTTATTTTCAGAGCCTACACATATAAAAGTCTATGTTAACAATATTTATCATTTAATTCTTATCTGTCATTGGTAGATTCTTAATTATCTGGTCAGACACTCAAATTAGTGAAATTTTCATTTGATGTCTGACTTCAGGTCATGAATACATGCATGAGAGTTCTGCATTGAATCATCAAGGGGTTGATGCTTGATATGTGAGACGCTTTTACCAGACAAGCAGTTGGAAATCAAAATAGAGAATCCTGGATTCCAGAATGGCCACAAAAAAGTAGATATCCATAAGAATGATGAAATTCTTTTCTCTGCTTCTGTTCCTCCAGTTTACAATAATGATTTTACAACTGGACGTCCGAGAATTGAAAATGAGCGGGAAGTGACGGATTTATACTTGGAAAATGTATATCATGAGAAGCCTCCAACACATGCATTCTACTGTCCTAATTGCAAAGCTTGCATAGAGAAGGTCATTATTCTTCCTGCAAAACCTAAGCAGACAGAGTCAATCAGATGCACAAAATGCTTGAGTTTCCTTATTCCTATAGGTACCTTCTGGTTAAAGTCCCTTGTTGAACTGGATACCTGTTCTGAATTTTAGCAACTGCAAGTTTAACTTGCATTTTCTTTTACAGGAAATTGGTTGTTTCCTAATTGGGTGGTACCAATTGATGAGGAACCTTCAAGTCCTCCAGGTAAATGTATATTGCTTAACTTGTATTTGATCAACTTAAATGAACTTGTCATCAAGTAATGTAAAAAGTTTGGCGATTGTCTCCTCCAATGAACTAATCATCAAGTAATCTAAAAGACGACATAAAATCCTCAAGGCGACAGGTTAAGAGTCGGGAGTTCCGGCCCTTGTTGAGTGGTCGAAGAGTTAAATATATTGTTACCAAAATTTGATGTTCAAAATGCTTGTTTCACATAGAGAATGTTAAACCATTTTGATGTTGAGCTAGTTTTGAGGACATATCCAGAATCTTCAAGTTTCTACTGAACCAAATTCTGATAACCTTACTTAATTGATCAAAAGGTGCAGGAAATAATGTTGGGATTAAACCCAATGTTGTATACCCAGTTCATCACTTCACCCTAATCAAGCACCACAAGACCCGACTACTAATGCAGCATCATCAGCAAGCAATGCTGCAGCAATAGCTGGTCGGCCTGGAGATGGAGTTAATGGATATGTCGGAGGTAAACCTTTTAAACTAGAACCTATTGCTCCAGCTGGTTCAAAGAAACCAGCTCAAAGGCCTGGAGATAACACTGAAGAGGAAGGAAACAACGAAGGTACATTCCTTTCTTTGCTCAAATAAAAAATAATTAGCCCAGTGAAGACTGAAATAAAAAAAACTAAAATCCACTCCCATTTAATTATGTACTATTTTTCCCTATTTCCTTTAATATCTAATTTCTGGAATCTTTCCATCCACTAATTTACTTTTTCTTATATATCCTACTTATTACTGACATGAAGTTCCAGGAAGCAATTTTGAGAATGGATCAACAAAGTTGCCATCTAAAAGTACTGTACTATTTCCCATTAAACCCTCAGAACCTACAAATTTGGAAGGCCAAAAGACAGGTATGAGAACACAACCTTGTCTTGTGAATGAAGGATGAATTATTCTCTTAGCAGTGTACTTCTGCACTATTATGACAGTTAATAGTTTTAGAAGATATACATTTATGAAGCAGAGATGAAAAAGAAAAGTTACTGCAGGTACCAAACCAGCAGTTATTGTTATACCAAACAAGCTAGGAATCAAGAACCAGGTGGTGGAAAAATGTGGGAAGTTCTGAAAAGTATTGTATATGGTGGTTTACTAGAAGCAATTGCTAGCCTAGGTGTTGTAACCTCTGCAGCAAGTGCTGATGCTACCACATGTAAGAATTTGAAATTTCAGTCATTGAATCTAAATAGACCTGACAGATATACTATAAGATCTCCATATTGTTTCAATTGTCAATTGCGTAATTGCAGTAAACATTATAGTCCTGGCATTTGCAAACCTCATCAACTGGACTATTTGTCCTTGTTAATAATGTAAGTTACTTCAGAATTACTTTTTAATTTTAGTCTAGGAAAGCTATTTGACTTGCCACTTTTTTGTTTCTTTTGCTAATTTATTCTTAGAATTTACATATCTTGCATTTAGAACTTAATGTGTATAATTTACAGATTTGGGAAATGAAAGCTTATCAACCTAGAAGATCAAACAATGAGCAAGATGCAGTAGTGGTGGATCGGTATAAGGAGTTATTGGGGGAGAGAAACAATTTCATACTTCATGCCTTTGTTTCCATATTCATTCTTGATTTTCGGGTTGGTACCACCAGTTGTTATGGCTTCTCATTTTTTGAGAGTGACAAAAAGGACATCAAGCTTGCAGCAGTTGCAGGAGCTTCTCTTCTGTGCATCACTCTACTGGCCATTGCAAAGGCTTATATCCAGAAAGCAACCTTCAAGACTTATTTCACAACTGTATTGTACTATGTTAGTACTGGTGCTGTAGCCTCAACTGTTTCTTACTTGGCTGGTGTCTTGATCAAGAAGCTCATAGAAAAACTTGGCTGGTTTGAGTCAAGCCCGAATTTTGCCCTGCCTCAGATTCCTCAGATGAGTATGAACAAGTTCACATGGGCATCTTACTGATAGTTTTTGGAAAAAAGGATGGTTATAAATCTGCTGCGGCTACTCCAACCCCGAGTTCCAATTATGAAGTATTATACTGGTGTTTGTTCATGGAATCTACAAGTCTGTTTTACGGAATAGTTTATCTTTTGAGATTCATTGTACTGTTTTTTCTACAACATATGATATGGTGAAGTAACTGTATTTTTAATAACTTTCCTCATGGTCCTACATACCGCTTCGGCACTTACAGTTTCTTCTACAACAGAATGTGCAGCACAATTACAATTTCTTCTTGCAAACAAAATGAAGTAGTAATTAAAATGACCCTTCAATCTAACTATATCAGAAATAGCAATAGCCACTTTTTTACAGAATCATAACATGCTTTGCATCACTTTCCAACACCACGTGATTGGAGCCCCAAATTATGTTATGCTGAATTGCATATTGAAGAGCTAATTCCTCAAGACCTCGAACACAAGTTTTGTAGAAAAACTATGGGAATCAAAGAAACATAAAACTAGAAAATCTCTTAGTCACTGTGTGATAATTGCCTACGGCAGGGTTGGAAGGCAATTCGCCCTATTGGGGCTATCAATTACAAAAGAGAGGTAATTCTTTGCAAGCACATATTATGAATAAGTGATGAAGTTGGGAGACTTTGTAGCACAATCATCACCTACTTTGCATCAACTTCCCACACCATGCGAAAGCAGAAAAAGAAAAGAAAATACCTAATCAACTAAGGGAGAACCAAAAAATGTGTCGGATAAAAGAGAAAAACAAGAGATGAAACATGTAAACAGTACATGTGAAACAACCAAGGGTCCACAGCAACTCCCTACCCTAACCTTAACTTAATCCTGACCCTAACTCTAACCCAAACCTTAACCTTAACCTAACCCTAACCCTAATATAACCCAAACCTAAACTTTAACCCTAACCTTAACCTTAACCCTATTCTAACCCTAAACATAACCTTAAACTTAATCCTAACCTTAACACTAACTCTAAAACAAACCCTAACCTAACCCTAACTTTAACCCTAGCCCTGCCCTGAACTGTTACCAAAAACTCAAAACCTAAACCATACCCCTAACCCTAATATTATCCCTAACAATAAGCGTAACCCTAGCCCGAACTCTAACCCAAAACTAAAACCAAACCCTAATATATCCTTAATCCTAATCCTAACACTATCCCAACTTAAAACCCTAACTATAAGTCTGACCCTAACCTAAGCCCCAACCCTTACCCTAATCCTAACCCTAAACCTAACAATAAACATAACCCTGACATCTAAGCCTAAACTAAACCCAAACCCTAACAGTAAGCCTAGTTCTAACATAAACCCTAACCCTAACCTTAACTCAAACTCTAATCCTAACCCTAACCTAACACTACCCTTAACCTAACCTAACACAACCTAACCCTAACCTTAAACCTACCCCTAAGCCTACTTTAACCTTAACCCCACCTTTAACCCTAACTCTAACCCCTAACCTTAACCCTAGCCTAACCCGAACCCTAACTGCAAACCCTAAGCCTAAACCTAAACCAAACCCAAAACCTAACCTTAACCCTAATACTATCCCTAACTCTAACCCTAGCACTAATCCTAACCCTAACACTACCCCTAAAACTTACCCAAACCCTAGCCCTTACCCTAAGCCTAACACTTACCCTAACCCTTACTCTAGTCCTAACCCTAACCCTAATCCTAAACCTTACCTTTACCCTAACCTTCACCCCAACACTAATCTTAACCCTTTAATATTGGTCTTAGTTACAAATATAGGTTGCCTTTAAGGAGTTGTTCATATATTCTACAACTTTCCTTTTTATCTTCTAAATGTTTGTGATAATTTATTTTGTCTCTCTTGTATTGAGGGAAGAAAGGACTAAGAAAGTTGCAGGATTTCTTCACAACTAGTGGTAGAGTTTGTAACACTACCCCGTTATTAATAGGATTACTTTACTATTAATCTAGGAACTAAGTGGTCATTAAGTCATTCATGGCATTCCTAAATTTTTTTTCTTCGTAAAATACATGAAACACTATTTATTCTTTTATATAAATTTAAAATTCTTGTACGTAATATTATTTTATTTAACTTCCTATTTGAAGCACACATTTTCCAAGTTTCTACAACTAAGCTAATCAACCATTATTTTATTTAACAAGACACCTAAAAGATTACATTTTTTGTTTTTTCCTTTTACTTTCTTTCTTCCTTTAAACATTATTATACTTAAATATTCTCTCTTTTTATTTTTTTCTTTTTTCTTTTTTCCTTTTCATTTACTCATGACTTAACAAATAGACTATCTCCAATTATCTTAATATTCTTCGTTTTATTACTCCCTCTAGTTTATACTCATTATACATGCCTTCTATTTTATTAAGTCACTTAATGAATATGAAGTTTACCATTTATAACTGATTTCACTTTAATAGGATTAAACCATCCTAATTTTCCATTTTACCGAATGCTTATCAAGGTTACTTTTATTATGAATTACCTTAAGTTTTAATTAGCTATTCCGTAAATTTAATAAAGTCTTGTTCTTATGAATTTACCCTCTCGATATCCAATCTTATTTAAGAGATTAGAAATTACTTAAAATTTACCTTTAACCGATTACTTATTTAAGAGTATTTGTTTATTAGTTACTTAAAATCTTGATTGTCTATTTCATGATTTCATTAAAATTTTACCTTTAAATTTATTTCCTTTTCTCCCTTAGTGTACCCACGACCTTTCTTTCATAAATTTTAAGATACACAGGCACAATTTTATGGCTAGAAGGCTAGGCCTCACTTTCATTACACTACATGCTTCTTATATACAATAAGTAAACTTAAGAGGTGTCTTTATAAGGATATAGACAACCTCCAAAAAGCCCTTTTTCAAGGTTACAACTTGTCCTACCCAAGACCATTACTAAGACAAAGGGACATTTTACACAAGCATTTTCCCCAATACAAATTCATGTCACACGGTTTTCCACCCACTTCAAAAAAAAAAAAAAAAACACCCAACAAGCACAACTCTAACTAGGATAATTATGTCATACATAAACCATGGTCAAAGGACAATCTCATTCCTCATAATAGGATTCGCACACATTCCAATACTCAGTTATATGAACAACCTCATCATCCATAGAAACACAAAATACATAAATGGATTCAACAACAAGGACAAGCATGGTTCTCAAGCCAAACCAGAATATAGGTCAATCTACATATCAATTTTTATAAAAATGTGAGGAAATTCTCAACAAGATTCATGCATTTAAATTTCACAAAGAAGCATATTGATGTACAGTTTCAAAAAGGGAATTAAAAATGCGAGTTTTCTCTCCATGCATGTACTTTAAACTAATCCTTTCATGAATTTCACGTAAACCAAGAGGCTTGCCTTACAAGGTCTTTTCAGTATACAACTATACCACCTCAACTAGCACGGATCCATCTAGGGTTTGAGTACCTTCTTAGTACTTGGTGAACTTGACCTAAATAATTTCAAGACAAGTATTATAGTACCAGAATCATACAATTTCATTAATCATCCATTGTCGGCCACATTGTTCCACAAAGAAATTATGCATGCAATTTCATAGGTAGAATTTTTAGGAGTAGAAAAGAAGATTTTAAGTCAAAAGAGGAAGTTTAAGGAAAACACACAAATTCTTGCCTTAAAGCCTCAATCCGAGAACTTTTTTTTTTTCGTTTTCCTTGTTACCCGAGTCTCCTTCCTCGTTTCCTCCTTCTTGTAACCCCTTAGTCCTTGATTTTGCCTCCGTTCCTTTACCTCCAAGCTTCAGTCTTCACTCCTCACCCGTGCCTTAATTGAAATTTAGAAAACGATTCTAGAAAATTTCTTAGTCTTTCTTTTAAATTTCAAATGCTCTTAGGCCTCTATGCAAAGCCTTGTTTTTCTCTCTCTCTACCTTGCACTCTCTCGGTTTGGAATGAAGGAAATGGTGAAGATGGAATTAAATGGAGGTGGTGGTTTTTAAGAAGAAAATGGAGAAATACCGATTTTACCCCTCTACTTAGAATAAAATAATAATTTATTTTACTTAATCCTCCACTTATCACTTTATTTAATAATTTCTATGTCCACTTATCATTACATACTTAGGATTTCTCTTACACACCTATTACTTGGATTATCCTACATACATTTATGGTTTTCTATTTCTTGTAAGAAATCTCTTACATGTAATTATTACATAACTCCTACATGCATTAGTTACACTGTACATCATTCTCTTACAACCTAGTTATTAGAACCCTTGTAATCATTTTACAAAGCCTTACATGCATTCGAACGCATGGATCAGTGTAGCCTCCTATTGATCCTTTCTACATTTTCTCTTTTCTCTCACTCATTCTCTTCTCCAATCCCCTACTATACTTTTCAATTATATTGTTTTCTCTTTCTTTTTCCCAAATTTTTACCTTATCAAGTGTCCATCAAAACATCCATCTTGGAAAAGAATGACAGGACTTTGCCGTGGCCTATTTGGTTGCTCGAAGCTGTTCCGCTTCTTCATGATCGAGGGCTCCAGTTGGACTGAAGTATTCGTTACTCCTTTTGAGAAGTTGCCCCTTGTGAATATATTTTTTTCCCATGTATTAAACCCCTTTGTTTATCTTGCATGGCTCTTTGGGCTGCTGGGTTCCTATTGGCAGCTTCCAATCTGTTGTAACTAACTCAACTCTGACTTCTCCCTACTTGCTGAAACTTTACCTCTCTAGGGCTCTTGTAGTTTTGATTGTCAGCAGTTTCTTCAGAGTACATGGTCGCCCCTTCACTGCTATATCCATTGTGCATTTCTGGAACTTCTATAGAAGATGAACTCTAGACTCTCTTTGGGCTCCATTTATAGAAACTGTGGAGCTACTCTCAGCATCTGCAATAGGACTTGTCAACCCTCTAGCCTTAATTTATTTTTATTTCAGTATATTAATCAAGTAAAGAGTCCTTGACACAGCTCTCATCAGATTTTGGATGTAGTTGTTTGGTTGGCTGTGGTAAAATTGCAGGTTTAGTTGGAGGAAAATTTATGTCCAAAAGCTTAACTTTTCTTCCTCAGACTAAAAAGAGATTAATCATTAATAACTCCTTTTGACATAATAAAATAGAGAATTTTCCAATAAATAACACACGATTGACAAGGGACTGCTGTTTTCCAACTAGACTAGGATCTCTTTTACATTCCTAAGCGAATAAGTCCTGTAAATAGTTGATATCTTTATATTACCCAGGAACCATAAAAAAGTTTCATGTATTTTTGCTACAACGAGGGTTTCACAAATTACATATCAATTTTGTGTTAACTAGGTTGTTCCTCTTATTGATAGTATGAAGTTAATACGCAAAAGTCAAAACAGAAAAAAAATAAAGAATGATATAAATTAGTCTCGTTCCTCATGTTTGAGTTACATCACCCAAGTATTAGAAAGAAAGAAATTTCAAAAAAAAATTTCATCCTTTTGTTTGTGTTAAGATGCCCTTGTAACAAGCTTCAAATACTTTTTTCCGTTACATATGGTCAAAGGAACTAATGGATTTACTGTTTTGTTTCGTTTGTTTTCTTTTTCTTTCTGAGGATAGGAGTGGTAGGTATTCTAATCCTCTGGCAATTTCTATATTTTTCTTTCAAGTTTGTGCTTGTTCCTTAAGCATCTGGGATATTATAGCAACAAAAAATTAAAAAGAAAAAAAATCTACTTGGGTTTACTCTTGAGAACATGATAAGTTATCTTTGAATACATGGCTTTGATCTCTAAGAATCCCTCCTACATTGCTTCAACTCATCTTTCTTCGAGGGACAACACTAATAATCATGAAAGAGAATTTGTTCACCTCACAAAACCAATTATTTTTTGTCTTCTTCAAAGTTTTGAAGGATAGTAGCTCTGCCTCCGGAAGTTTGAAAGGTAAATCATGTGAGAGATGATGACTTTTACAATTGGAACTTTATCTAACTTCAATGATAGCAAGAACAGTAGCTCTGCCTCGGTTTCTTGAACTCTTGACTTATTTTACCACTAACTAATATGCATGAGAATCTCTATCTCTTTACTCTTTTTTATATGTATATGTATACATGCAGACATGTAAACACACATGTGTATAATGATGGGCTGAATAAATTCAAGGCTAAAATACTGAAGCCCCCATGTACTTTACCATGAAAATACAAAGCACACTTACATATGTCAAAGCAACAATACTGTCATAGCAATACAAATTAGGAATTGGAAGCATGCTAATTCGTATTCTGTTTTTCGTCTCACTAATTAGCTGAAATAGTTTATGGGAATTCCTTTGAGAAAGATATTGAACAACCACATCTCTTGTATATTAATGTTTCTGGAAGAGTTATTATTATGTACAATTCCAGCTCATATAACAAAAACAAACAAACAATGGGAAAAAAGTTTGCAATCCTGACTATCATAATGAGCACTTTGTTTGGCATGAAGGTTCAGAGAAACAAAATCAACAACTGGATATTCCTATTTTACGCCTGTACTTTGGGTCTTTTGGAATTCAGATGAACCAAAACATGGAGACATTTAGGATGTTTGTGTTTGTAAATTTGTTAAACCTCATATGGTTACCAACAAGGGAGGAATACGAATGTAGTGGAGCTATGATGTCTTTGCAGTGATTTGGGGAGTTGGTTTGGAATGCAATGCCAAGTTTTTGCGTCTGATTATTATCTCCCATGGCCTATTCTCTAGATAAGATTGTTTTTAATGCTTCTCTTGGATGCTCTGCTTTAGGAACATTTCAAGTTTCTTTACTTGACAATTGACATTCAACGTGATTGGCAAGCCCTCGTGCTTCTTTTTCTTCTTCTTCCTTTCTTTTTTTTTTTTTTTTTTTTAAGAGGATTTCTTGTCCCCCACAGTGTATTTCATTTCTTGCTTAACAAAATTCCACTTTCTATAAAATAAAATAGTAGATATATAAAAAATGTGTTCCTGGGAATTTTTACCTTTTTTTTAATCCTAAAAAAGAAAACGAAAGACATTTATCTTTGCCAATGTATCAAGGTCATAAAGACTACACTGCACAGACATGCACAAAGCATATGTACCTTACTTATATGCTTTTCAAAAATATCACGATGCCAACATATGATGTTATTGTTAGTAAAAACTTTAATTTAATTTAATTTAATTTAATAGTATGTAGGACCCTGTAGTCCAATTTCCAGCACAGTTACACTCGTCCTCCTAGCCAGCTAGGATCCAGGACTCAATTTAACTTTGGTCTTCAACTTATAGACCTGGATATTAAATTCCTTCCTTTTTATCTTTTGTTAATGAGATTCTAGCTTTCACAGTAGTTTACTAGTCGGTTCTGATCATCTATCAATCAACATTAACTACATCCTTATAATCTATTCAACAAGGACTTTCCTTTCATCCTTTAATTAAATTGAGTAAAGAAATATTGAATACCTCTCTTACCACTTATATTTTCATTCCTGATACATTAATGTCCACTGCACTTAGATTTTACTAAACATTTGATAAAAAAAGTCAAACTAGCTAGTAGCTATCTATTATAGCTTATCAAAGTATGAATTAACCAAGCACAAAATAACTCTTCTATAGTTTGCAGATCAGTACCCGTTTGCTGTATTTGTAATATTCTTTCTCTTCATTTGATAAAATAATAACTAATATTGCTACTTGTTAGAATGTCATATATTGTTATGTAGTCCCACGTTGCTTGTAAGCAGTACGCATTATGTTATTGTGTATTATAAATAAAGGTTATAGGTATAGTATTTGATTATTCAAGCTACAATCATTTTTCCTTCTATATTAGCCTTACATGGTACCAGGGCTGGTTTATTCTTGTCTCTTTTAATTTTTTGCTATTTGTTTATCAACTATAAATGGTTTGATTTATTTTCTTCCTCTATTAGCCTTTTTGTCAAATTTTGAATTAGCCAATCATGTCCATTTACGTCATAAATTATTCCAACCTTTTAAACGGGTTGTTTATCTCTTCTCAATTCATCTTTAATTTCATTAAAAAAACATCTTCTATAGTGCTTTCATATAGTTGCCTAGTTGACTCTCTATTTTTTCCCTCCTACTTCATTTTTTATTTGGCCGATGTGAAATTCTGGCATGTCAATCTTCTTCTTTAAGATATTCTACTCTCTCTTTTTTCTTTCAAATCTTGTTTTCAAGTTAGCCATTCGTGCTCCAACTTGATAGGGAGTATTAAGACACATAAATCATTCTACAAGAATCATGGGCGCAAATTACCCTCCAAAGAAGGTGGACCAATATCAACGCTATTTTCTCCCATAAATTTGAGTGATACTCTCTCATAATTATGAGCACAATTGGTTTTATTGTATTTGATTCTATTTGAATTATTTCTATTTATCTTATAATAAAATTTTCACTTTGTATAAAGGAGTGTCACTCATTGTTATAAACACACCAAAAAGTGAATAAAAAATAAAATAAAATGTAGTCCTTGGCTATTGTGTCCGTGGATTAAGCCATCATGGCTCAACCACATAAAACTCTTGTCTCATCTTTTTCCTCTCTCTCTTGATCATTGATTCTCCTTATTTCTCATTCAAAATTATTACATGGAGTGTGATTTCTCGGGCATTTCGTCTCTGATTTTTTTCCAATAATCCCATATTTGTTTTAGTTTTGATATGGTATTTTTTATTTTTTATGTTTTAGATGTGTTTTTGGGATATTCTTGGCTTGCTCTTTCTCGTACACAACTTTGATTGGTATTTTTTTGATTATGTGATACCTAACTTTGGCTCTTTTGTCTTTATTTCTTATATTAAAATTTGTTTGTTATAATGCCCTCAGGTTTTTTTTTTTTTGTTTTTGTGGAAGTATGGAACCTAAATCTGTATTGCCTCTATAAATTACTACTCCAAAGTTGAATAATAATAATTACTTGCAGTGGTCTAGAGCTGTTAAGGTATATTTGATAGGTCAATGGTATAAAAACCATCTTGCATATATTTCTCCTAAGGAAGGTACTAAAGAAGCGAAGGCTTAGAGTAAGGTTGATAATCAATTTACTTCTCTTTTATGAAATTTGTTGAAGCCTTACATTGATGACACGTGTTCACATCGTACTGGCAAAGAAATTAGGAATTTTGTGAAAATGATGTACACTAGTAATTTTATTCGTTTGTATGATGTCTCTTATGATATCTTTCAGGATAAACAAAATGATTAGTCTCCTTCTAAATTTTTTGACTTTACACAGCTAGTTTATGAAGAACTTAATATTGTTCAACTTTTCTCAATTGCATAGGAAAGCAAAAGGAACAACGTAAATAGAGTATGATTCTTTATTTGTTGCCTGGTCGTAATGCTTATTATAAGCCTATTAAGGTACCGATTCTTGCGGGTGCTTCTCTTCCCTCTCTTGCTGAAGTTTATCATTGACTATATCAGTACTTGGTTCTAATACTGGCCATGATAAATCTATTCTTGCTATTCATTCTTCTTAGTTGCATGATAGGACTTGGTCTGGTGGTACTATAGGTAATTATGATGGTAGAGGAGGCCGTGGAGGTAGAGGAGGTAGTGAAAGTAGAGAAAGTCATAATTGCACTCATTGTGGTCAAAAGAACCACACTCGTGAATATTGTTGGAAGTTAAATGATGAGTCTCCTAAAGTTACAAATAATTCCTCATAACTCGAGTCTTTTGGCAACATTTTATCTCATAAAATAAGTATTCTACATTACTTTAGTTACAATTTGCTTACCAAGCATCTCTTGTCCAATTAGATAATTATACTGTTTGTTTTCCTAATTCTTCAGCATCAAGGCCTTGGATTCTTGATTAAAGGGCCACTGATCATATGACATGTATATCTAGTCTTTTTACTAACTTGCAATATACGAAATAAACATCTCTTGTTACTTTAGCAAATGGTTTTATTATTGTTGTCCATGGAATAGGTATTGTTGAACAAAGTCTAGGTCTTTCAATATCTTATGTATTATATATTCTGCCTTTATCTTTTAATTTTATGTTTTTTAGTAAACTCACTAAAAGTTTAAATTTCTGTATCCTTTTGATTATAATTCTGTTATTATTCTGGATTTGAAGACGAGCAAGATGATTGGAAGAGGACATGAATCTGCAGGACTCTACTTTGATCCATTACCATCTCTTTTACAATAATTAACTAATCCAAATCCATTATCGTCTTATTCATTTCTCTTTCGAAAAGCTTAAGAAGCTAGTTCAGATCATCTGTCTTTTTTAGAATATGAGTTATGTCAGTTGGGTAAGCATATTCGAGTTTCTTTATCTTTTCTAACTAATAACAAAGTTACAAAAGTCCATTTATGTTAATTCATTTACATGTGTGGGGTCTGAGTCATGTCATTTCAAAGTTAGGATACTGCTATTTTGTTACCTTTGTAGACGATTTTTCAAGAATGGCATTGCTGTACTAAACAAAAGAACATCTTCAATTGTTTTCTATTTCCAATGCTTTTTATTCAAAAATTAAAACTCAGTTTACTGTACCTATTCACATATTTTGTAGTAATAATACTAAAGAATACTTTGCTGCTCCATTCAACACATTTATGACTATTTCAAGTATAATTGATCAATTTTCTAACTCTCGCACTTCATAAGAAAATGGGGTGGCCGAGAGAAAGAATAAGCTCCTTACATAAATTATTTGTACTCTATTGTGTCAAATAAATATGCCTAAAATATTTTAGAGTGATGTAGTGCTTACAACTTGTTATCTCATAAATAGAATATCATCATCTGTTTTTAATAATAAAATTCTTTTTTCTGTGTTTTTCACTTAGGTCCTTATGTTTTATTTACCCTTCATATTTTTAGTTGTGTATCATTTGTGCATTAACTTTCTCCGGGTATTGATAAACTAGATTCATGTTCTATTAAATATATTTTCTTAGGATATACTTGTACGCATAAAGAGCATAGATGATATTGTCTTTCGTTGAATCGTTTATTTGTTTGTACAGATATTACCTTTTTTGAATCTACCTTATATTACATTGACTTACACATTGCTACAGACATTGAAACATTTCTTCCACTATCTGTTCATCTCCTATTGTTTACTAACTGTCATTTTAGTCCATCTAGTTGTCTATCTTGTCCTAATTTATAAGTTTACACTCGATGCCAAGTAGACAAGACTACCCTAACAGATTCAGGTGCTCCACTAGTTGCCTTTTTGCCTTCAGATCCAGATCCTCCCCACTTTAGTCCTCCTCTTATCATTCGAAAAGGTGAACATACTTGTCATTCTTTTTACCTCTTCTTAGTACTAACTATCCTATTTCAATAATTTTTTTCCATGATCATTCATCTCCTTTGTATTATTATTTTGTTACTTTGTTATCTAGTGTTTTTGTTCCCAACTCTATGTATAAAGTTTTAACATATTATGGGTAGAGAAATGCCATGGATGAATAGACATAAGATTTAAAGAACAATGATACTTGGGGACTTGTGTAACTCCTATTAGGTAAATATGTTATTGGTTATTGTTGGTTGTTTATTGTGAAGGTTTACCCTGATGACTCTATTGATTGACTGAAAGCTCGTTTAATGGCTAAAGGTTACACTCAAGTCTACAGTATATATTATTTTGAAACTTTTTCTACTTTTGCTAATATTATTCCGATTAGAGTTTTTATCTCTCTTTGCAACAATCTTTGGTTAGCCACTACATCAGTTAGATATCAAAATGTTTTATTTGCTTGGTGACCTTAATGAAGATGATTTTATAGAGTAACCTTCAGGGTATGTAACTTAGAGGAGTCTACCTTGGTATGTAGGTTGAAGAAATCATTGTATAGTTTAAAACAATCTCTCAAATCTTGGTTTGGTAGGTTTCGAAGTTGTGCTCAGCTTTAGCCTTCAGAGGTGTACAGTTGACCATTATGTTTTCTATAATAATATATCTAATGGTAGAATATTATTGATTGTGTATGTTAATGACATTGTAATCATAGGTGATGATAGCCAGGGAATTCAACATTTGAAATCTTCTTACAGTCCAAATTACAAACTATAAATTTAGGGCAGTTAAAATGCTTCTTGGTCATTAAGATTGATAGATCATGGTTGGATATTTATCTTTCTCAAAAACAATTTGTCATGATTTGTTGAGTGATACAGATATGCTGAGGTCAATGCCTATTGATACTTCTATGCATCCCAACACTAAACTTGTACTATGTGAAGGAGTGCTATTAGCAGATCTGGTCAGCATAAATGTTGAATGTGAAACTGGAATTATTTGATGGTAACTTGACCTAACATTTTTTTGGTAACTAGTGCGGTTAGTCAATTTATGGCCCAACCCTTAACTCCTTACTAGAATACAATTATTTGTATTCTGAGATATCTCAAAACTGCATCTGGTAAGAGGTTAACATATTAGAATCATGGTCATGCTTTGGTTCATAGACATGGTTGTGGTCATCATGTTTAGTTCCAAAGCAAGATTGCACTTTGATTCAGGGACATAGTTATGCACATTGGGCTTGTTGTCTATTTGATATGAGATCCACTACAAGGTATTGTGTCTTTTGAGAAGAAAACCTTATTTCATATTAAAGCAAGAAATATATTGTTGTTACAAGGTCCAATGCTGAGTCTGAATATAGAGCCATGAATCAAACTACTGCTAAGTTAGTTTGGTTGAAAAACTTGTTGGATTCAAACATTCATAGCTTCTGGAGGTAGTTTGGTAACCATATGGTATTGTATATAACTTTTAATTAATCATGTCTTTCATGAGTGAACAAAGCATATAAAGGTCAACTGTCATTTTGTTCAAAATTTCTGGACAATGCAATTAAAACTACATATGTGAAGTATGAGTATCTATTGGCAGTTCTATTTACCAAATCTCTGGGGGTGCTCGTCTTTGTTATATTTTTAACAAGTTCAAAACATAAAATGTAATATGCTCCAGATTATGGGAGAGTGTTAGAATAACATATATTATTAGGTAGTCTCACATTGCTTGTATGTGGTATGCTCTATGTTATTGTCTATTATAAATAAAACTTGTGGTTGTAATAATTGATTATTCAAGTTACAACCTTTTTCTCTTCTATGTGCTTTACATTACTTATAATAACAAGGACAAATATAACGAAGTTACAAAATTGACCAAGGATGAAATATAAAATAAACTCTGGTGTGCATATAAAAGACTTTAAATGATCTGATTCTGAAATCACTTATATGCTTAATCTTATAATTACTATAGCTCTGGAATCTTCGCCTTTCGATATCAATATTCTATAATAGATTAAAGCCTATATTTGAACTTAGTTGCACCAACAATTGTGTCTGAGTAAATGCAATCTACTCATTCTCACTGACTATATGAAGTCATTCACAAATTTATTAATGCAAGGAAAACATAATAACAATGACTTTCAGGTCATGGTTTGCACTAATTCAATACACATTTACATTAAACGATAGAAAACATAAATGACCTAACTATAATCACATAAATGAAGTAGAAGAAGCCAATTCTTTAACAAAGATAGGAAAACGTAAGGGAAAAGAATATAAAACTAACTAATATTCCATTATTATTGTTAAGTCCAGAAGTATCTGGATTTACTGTTAAGGTCTTTTGAGTTCAGGATGTTAGAAGGTTGGTTCCATGTCAGCTCGAGCAATGTAAACTTGTAAAAGGGTAAGATCAAAGATCAGGGGTTCCATAAAAACCCTTAAAAGATAAAGTTAAAACTTTTTAGAATGAAAAAGTAGGTGAAAGTAATAAATACATAATGTTTATTTATTGGTGTACTTGTCCAATGGTGGATAGCCACATATTATGTGGTAGTGAAATTCTTATTCATATATCCTAGAACACGTAACATAATGGGATTGGTTGGGAGGTAATCCCCTACTAACACTAGTTACCTAAAAAACAAGCTAGATGTGCGAGCCCTCGAGCTGATAACTTGTTTGTTGTGAAATTTTGCTTGGTAAAAGGGATGTCAGGTCGTGACAATTTGACTTCTTGGTCGGGTGTATTGACACATGTCTTAAAGTTATTGGTTAAGTTGATCGAAGAGTGTGAGAGTGGTATATAAATGCGAGACAAAAATCATAACTTGTATGCTTTCGAAAAATTCTAGTGCAGCTCTGCCAAAATTATTTTGGAGATCTACCTCTCTACTCTGGCTCTATGTTATAATTTTAAGGTTGGAAAAAACTTCTCTCCAAGCCTTGCATGTTCATGATAAGTAAGACTTTTCTAACTTATATGATTCATCCTTCTTCTTTTTCTTAGTCATGTATATGGACGATTCAAACTCAGTGAATAGATTAGATCTATCTAATGGGTCTCAATCTTCTTACTCTTCTTCTTCTTTTGCATCTTTTGCTTTCATGAGTAACTATACAATAGTAGCAAAACCTTAAAAAGGGAAAATTATTCATAGGGTTTCTTCTAAAGGTAAGGTAAATGATATAACAGGGGTCCAGATGAGGATGACAAACAGATTGAGTCTGTTGACATAACTAGTGAGGATGAAGGGCTAACCCTAGTTTCTCTATAGGACAATTAAGAAGATTTTGATGAAGAAGACCAATATTTTGCCCCACACAATGAAGTAGGAATGGCAGATAATGTCATGCCCTATTGAGTGCCTAAAAGATGAACGAGATCAAGGATTACTACTTTGAGTTGCCCTAATTAGGAGCTCACCTAAGGTTACTCTATAGGCTGAAACCTTATAACTTAACTCCTAAAAAGTGGTGTGTGTGTGTATAAGAAGCAACTAAAAGATGGGCTGAGTTTTTGCCCCATCTGTTTTATGTGAAGGCTTAGAATGCATTTAGGGTGTACCAAGCTCAATTGAGCCTTAATAGGATGCAATTTGTGATTGCTTTTATAAAACAATTGTCACGAGCTCGAGCTGAATTCTTCACTTTTTGTATTTAGACATTTATTATCAGTGAAAACTATGCGAGGCGGTTGTTCTATTTTGTATCAAAGTCGTCCTTTTTTGATGCCTTCCTTAATAACAATAATGTGTGGAAACCTTGTTATTTTTCAAAGTTTAAGTCCCACCAATTTAAAAAATGGATATAGAAGGATTAACCCCTTCATAAAGCATGCTTCCAAGCTTAGAGTGCAGCAACAAAGAGGCTAAACAAAATTCAACATAAGTTGTCAAAGCAAACCGGGGACAAACCAAATTTTGATATTAAGCATTACCCCACCGACCCCCAAGTTATTTGATGCTTAAGTTTTTTCGCTCACCCAAGATGATAATCTCACCAAATCTTTGTGTTGCCTTAGGATTGTAGTTTGACTAATAAGTTGGTTTCTTGTTTGTGTATATATGGAAGGACTAAAGAGGAAACTCACCCTGGATGAGTTGTTGCTAATTTGGAAGGAGAAGAAAAGGAAAATTGCTTAGCAAAATAAAAAGGAAAAGTGCTAAGGAAGGTGGCACCTCTAAGAAGTTGAGGAGGAAAAAGGTGTCTGAGCCCCAATCAGACATGGTAGGCTTGGAGTTAGATTCCCTCGTCCAGGAGACAATTACACATGGGAATCCTGCTATTCTAGTAACTATTGTGCCTCAGAAGTATATCTTACCTGTAACTCTTAACGTTAGGGTAGCCCCAGGGTCATGTCACTTGGGGAAAGAGGGGTTTGAGAAGGAAATAGATATTATCGCGTTGGTTCAAGGTTCAGTTGAAAGCTTGTTAAGTTGCCTGTCTGAGCCTTTTTCTGAGCTCAATGGAAAATAGAGTATACTGGGTAGCTCAAAAGACTATGCTGAGAGGGGTAGCGAGCTTCCATACTTATTGGAGTCCATCATTGAGATTAGTGCATTGTTCTTCATTGTCTTCAATCTCTAAGATCTTCCTTTCTATCCTGAAATATGAGCTCAGGTCATTTTGTGGGTCTGAGGTGATTTGCTCATTAATTGTTCTTGTTTGTTATATAAGGCATATGGGATAGGCCTGATGTAAGAGCATGTGAAGAGGTTCACTAATGATTAGAAGGTCGCCTACACCTGAGTTGTTAAGGTGTTGACGTTCTTGGCCGTGATAAAGAATTAGGCTTTGGATGCTGAGAATTCCAACACTCTGTTTTGTCATAACCTTGATGTTAAGATCAAAGCTCGAGCTAATCTAGAGAGACAAAATGGCAAAGAGCTAGCAAGATGAAGTTAGCATTTATACAAGAGGATGTAAAATATCTGACTGCTGACTAGGACTTCAAGATCAAGAAAACAATCATAGATTTCATAAAGTGTTGTGACAAGGTTGCTAATGTTGATCCCCATTTCCCTCTTGAGAAGCACAATTACTTCAAGAAAGACAAAGCTAAAGGCAAAAGCAGGGGAATCCTCGAGTGATGAAGATGAGGGGGATACTGGCCCTGTAAAAGAATAAATTAGAACATGTAGTAGCTAGTTTTTACTTTATTATTATTATTATTATTTTGTGTTGGAAATTTGTACGAGTTATGTATTTGGTACTCTAAACTTGCCTTTTTTGTATAATAAATATCCGTTCCATGGTTTTACATTCATTCTCGAAGTTGTCATTCCCAGCATTATTTGTTGGTTGTTGAATGTTCTTTCTTTAGATAACTGTAGGAACTTTCATTTTGTTATATAGTTATTTTCCTCTCCAAGTTCTAATTTCCCTAGAGATTCGTGTCCAAGATCTTATTCCTCTAGTTGTTTCGAGTCCGAGATCTTATTCCTTGGGTTGTTTACATCTAAGGGTGGCCCTGTTCATGAGTTGGACCTATCCTATAGGCCTTCAAAATACATCATGAAGCATATTTACTCTCTAGGGTCGAGGTCTTGTTTGTTCGTGGTGTAAACCTTTATAATCATACGGGGGATCTTATTCCGCTCATCATTATGCTAGTATTGTTGTACCATGGGTTCGAAGAAGCTAGTGTAATATCCCCATTTCTAACATATTAGACATTTGTAATGTGCATGTATGACTAATTGTGTTGAATATTTAGCATAGTATTTCATTTGTTAGTTCAGTTTAGATATGTCTAAGTGTAAACATTCTCTAACTGCATTGTTGATATTTAACCTATACAAGCAGCATAAGGCTATGTTATTTTTTTAAGTATTTACTTGACATGTTAATTCAATTTGGTTATACATTAAGAGTTTATGTATATTTTTTAACTGCATGTATATGATATAGGTTGAGTATGCACTAGTATAGAAAAAGGGTTTACAACATGAACTAACAAGGAGGCTGTATAGTGTATGTTTGTGTGTGTCATGGCAATGCATTGAGCAAGTTAAGAAAGAGATGTTAATGGAAATAAAACATAAGTATATGTATATGCATGTATGTGTGAAAGAAACTACGCATATAGGATGAATTTGAATAGGTTCTTACATGTAAAATTACTAAGGCAAACAAGACTAACATAGTACAAGTGTAAAGACATTAAATTATAATAGCCATGCTCTCGGATTTAGGCAAGCTTAACAGTATGTGTATACATAAGACATTAAGCATGACAAAAACATAGCAATAGAGAAAGTGGAGGAATTAATAAAAGGCAAGCAAAGTCAAGCAATGGGGAACAAGTGTTAAGTATAGTTGAAGTGGTGGAAAACAAATGGCAATTATAGGTGAAGCGGTGGAGAACAAGATAGCAAATATCGGTGAAGCTAGGGCTGGCTCACAAGCCGAGCTTAAGCTCAACTCTATAAAGTTCGGGCTCGACTCGTCTAAGTTTATGAGCCGAGCTCAAACATGATTTTGGGGCTCGATTATAAGATTAATCCTCTGGGCTTGGGATCGAGAAGCTCACCAGCAGCTCAATAAGGCTCGTAAATATTTTATATTTTTTTTACTAATTATTTTAATTAGATTTACCCTTTTAACCTTATCTAAACATGGTAGAGTTAGAACTTAGCTTGTATTTTGCGTGTTTTACTACCTTAGAAGTTTAAACTTATTATTTATTTTACTTTGCAGTTTAAAATTTGTTTAGGTTTAGATTGTTAGCTTGTTGGCTTGTTGTCTTGTTTAGTTGGATTGTTAGATGTTGCATTCCTATTAGATTATTGGTTATTGCCTTTATGTTGGATTGCGGGTTGTTGGCTGCTACCTTGTTTTGTTGAATTTGGATATTAAGAATCTGTCATATTAGTATTTATGTTTTGATTAGAATCTTTTTGGATGTATTTCAAGTTTGGTTGTATTAGAATAGGTTTCACTGAGCTCAAGCCGATCTCGAACACAAGTTGTTGTTTTTTTAATCAAACATGAACCAAGCTCGGACAAGCAAATAAATTATCGAGCTCAAATCAAGCCTAGTCGAGCAAGCTTGAGCTCAACTCATGTCCAGCCCTAGGTGAAGCAGTAAGTCTCTATAATATAACTTAACTAACATGGTACAAGTGTGAAAATAACTACGCTATAATAACTTATACTCTTGAATATATAATATAATCATATGCAAATACAAGACATTAAATGAAATGAATGCAAGTGGTGAAAAAGTAGAAGAAAATGCATAAATCGGTAAGAATAAGTTGTCTCCTTTAATTTATGAATAATTGAGTGAAGAATAGAGAAAACAATGAAAGGATGTCTATAACTTGAATAAAAAAAGTAGAAGGGGGAGCTAGGGATTGTTTTGTGGAAGAAAAAAGAGAAGTGAAATAGAGGCTGTTGTGTAAGGCAAAGTTTTGGTTTCTGTCTACCATAGGATTTGAAAAACTAGTGGGATAAGTGACTTAGAAGCATTTTCTACAGTGGTTGTTGAAGGAAACTTGTAGATAAAGGTCTACGATGAATATGAAGCTTTGGAAAAATAGGTTCCAAGCAAAATTAGAGTTTAAGCCTTTAAAAGTTGTTATTGTTCTTGTTGGACTACAATAAGCTCTATATGGTTTTGGTTGTGTTCAAGGGGTTTCTAAGCTGAATCATCTAAGGGTTTCTATACAATAATTATTTCTAATATATCAAGAGACAATTCTGGAGCTTCCTGGATTCTGGTTGCATGAATAGTGTAATCTAAATGTCTTGGAAGTTAGTGTTAAAATTTATAGGCAAAACATACTCACTTTTATAACTGGTTTAGTGTAAGCTGATTTTAAAGGTCTTAAAGGCCAAATTGGATGATGGGAACTGAAAATAAAAGGTAGAGAAGACTTAGAGGAAGCATTTGAGGAATTTGTTTAGTCAATTTGGATGTCTGGAAGTGTGGTTTCCCTATTTTGTATAAGTTGTGAAGATGACTGCTTTTTGAGTATCTTAGAGCTAAAACTTAGAAGAGCTGCTTGAAGGAAAATTGTACATGACATTTTAAAGATGATGATCCTGCTTTCTCTGACTTGTAAAACTAAGTATCATAACTAAAAAAGAAAGTCAAGACAAATGAAGTATAACTGCTACTATCGGCTTGGAAATAAGGTAAGTAGATATATGTTTCCTTAATTAAGTTTGTGTATATGTGTGCATGAGTAATTGTCAATTTTACTCCTACATACTCTTCCTCAAGCTGCATGATTTCTGTTAAGAAATTTATTTGATTATATTTGATGAAAACTTGCATGGTTTTATGCTGAGATGGTTGAAGTGTTGATTGATCATTAAGAGTACTTTGATACAAATTAGGGCCTAACTTGGGATGCCTAGTTAGAGTGGTTTCCATAGAAGTCATGATTTTCTAGCCTTGATCAGGTTCAAGGTCTCTATTTAAGTGTAACACATAGCAACCATGAAACACTTGCATAAGAAAACTGAGTTCATTTCTGTCACTACGGCTTAACTGTACACCATTATCCTTTTATATGATTTGTAGAACTACATGTTGAGATTTATGTTTCATATTTGTATAAAACTTGGTGTTACAAATTGAAGTTGAGCATACTTTGCAAGATGGAAAGATATATGCATATGTGTGTTATACTCTATGGATAACACTTGATATTTTGTATCCAGCATGGAGAATTAGGACTTGGTTTTGCTTTATACTTGACATGAAAGTCTGCTTATGGAAGTCTTGCTTTTGTTATATTATGTAATAATATTTAAAGACTTATATAGGTGTTGTAATGCCAAGTTATAACAAGAACTATATTGGTTGTAAGGTTGGTTCCTGTAATGTATAAGTCTTTTGTATAACTTGTAATATTACTAACTAATGAAACTACCTTTGAGTAGATTTTTCTACTAAATTATTGTCTAGTACAACAGATGTTTTCTTAATTTAATTTAACAAATTATAGCTCTGGCTAAGGCCGATTTGCATATAAATGTACTAGTTAATTTCAGTAATAAAAGAAGCTAGTAACCTTCATGCTTTTCATTATATGATATAAATAAGTATTACAACAAAGATTTTTATAAGAAATACATATACAACACAAATTTTATTAAACCAGACAGCTATTACTTTTTCAAGAGTTCAAGATTACTAGCAACAAAGTACATTGTTCGGAAAAGAATTACATAAGCCATGTACTACTGCGGGCGAGTGTTACAGCCGAGAACTTCGGTGTTATTCTATCAGCTGATCCGAGCTTCTTGGGCTTAGGAGATTTCTTTATAATTTGAGTTGATGTTGCATTGGTGTTTTGATTATGATACGGAGCATAAGTTTACTAGTCTTTGGATTAATGCCAGTAAGAAAATTTTCCTTAAACTTTCAATTTTCATTCATGTAACTTGTAGGAAAGTACAAAATATATAAGCATAATAAACGACATTAGCATTCAGTCCTACATAATATTTCCTTAAGCGATGAGCATTCCAAGTGTTTGGGAGTATTGTCTTGAGCTTATAAGCTTGTACGTTCCTGGCCTGAGTATCTTAACAACCTAATAGGGTACTTCCCAAGGTTTTTTCAGTTTTCCCTCTTTGTTCTCTCTCAAGGAGAATTAGTTTAGCCTAAGGACCAAGTCTCCCACTCAGAAAGGGATGGTCTCTAACCTTTGAATTAAAATAGCTAATGGCTTGTTGCTGGTAAGTTGCCACTCTGATCTCTGCCTCTCTCTAAGTTCTTCTACCAAATTACAGTTCGCACTCGGTGCTTCTTCATTACCTAATCAATATATGCCGTCCTTTGGTTGAGTTCTCAAGGAAAGGAGTTCGATCTCAATAGGGATTAGTGCTATTGTGTTGAAAGCCATACAGAAAGGTATTTCACCTATGGTAGATCTGGGATTTGTTCTATATCAATGACTTAAAACATCTTTATCATCATCATTGATATTAATATGACAAATAAAAATAGAAGAATCTACTTTAATTTCAATTTTTAAATACAATTGACCCACAAGAAATAGTAAGACTCTAATGGCTTTTAACTATGCGGTTATGGGTTTGATTTCTATGGACGGCACCAATGTTAAGTCCGAAAATGTCTGAGTTTACTGCTAAGGTGTTTTGAGTTCAGGATGCCAGGAGGTTAGTTCCAAGTCAACTCAGATAGTGCCAACTTGAAAAGAAGGTGTGGTCATGTTAGGAAGTTCCCTGAAAACCCTCTAAAGATGAAGTTAGAGTTGATTTAGAGAGAGTTCCAAGTACATTTCAATTACTATTTATTAGTGTAAATATCCAATGGTTGATCATTATGTGTCATGTGGTAATAGAATTGTTATTCATGTGGTCTAAGACACTTGGCACGAGGGAATTGGTTGAGAGATAATCCCCTGCTAACAATTTTGTTGCACCAAATATAATAACTTTAAACTCCAATTGAGCCTACTACACCCACATTTATTTTATGATGATGAAACTTATCTGCAAGCCAAACAAATTGTGGCTAAGCTTCATGAGACAAATCAACATCTAATTACATATCCTACAGTCGACAATATTTTTTAGTTTGTCAGCATGGAATGCACATACCATCTCTTATACTGTATTAAAACTTAACCTAATTATTAGAATGAGTGACATAAAAAATTAAACTCTTCTAATTTTGGTCATGTTTTTTCTATGATATCATGTCACAAAATTATTTAACTAAAACAAAATTAAGACTTGGAGTCAAATAGTTATTTGACATGGATTGTTAATAAGTACTTAAAAAAACCCTACAAGTAATTAGGCCAGAATTTTGATCAGCACGTGACTATAAAATTTGAAAGGAATCGATGCATACAGATGAAAGACATCATTCTAAAGTTACTTTACTTTTCAATAATTAATGTAAAGATGTCGTGTGGGCTGAATAAAAGACAACAGTTTAGGTTTAACTGCGGGCTTTTCTTCTGCACTAATTGAACATTGTGTACAAACAATAAATAAAAAATGTACTTAATATTGTAATAAATAGATTAATTTGTTATTAATTAAAAAATAAATTATATTAAATACACACTACTTACTTACATTATTTTTTTCACACAAGATAAATATACGTTAACTCAATAATAACTTTTTGTAAAGTAATATCACACATTAATACTTCTTATCACACATTTATCAATTATTTTATATGAATTTATTATCGAATTTAGATAAATTTATCATAGTGTACAAGAATAATGTGAAAAAGTAACATGATTATTTTAAATTAAAATACTTACTTTTTTTAAGTAGAAAATGAAAATCATTTAACTAAATTCTCATAAGCATAGTAACATAATTAAAGAATGGTACATAGATTCATTAGGTTGTTGATCTCCAAATTTTGTTACATTTGAATTTGTCTCCACGTGTCTATTAACGTGTCTTTTCTCTATAAGATATTTGACCAAGAAAGTTCTTGGTAGGTAGTTCACTATGCGAATGAGATAAGACATCATTACATCATCAATGTGATAAACACTAATATTAACATCCATTTTAATTTTTAATTTTTAATTTTTTAATATAAGTAGCACAGGTAATATTAAAATTTTTCATATTCGTATAAATTTGTATAATATATAATTATTATTTTATTATTTTTATTTTTATTGTATAACTTTATACTATAAGATATAATATTAGTATAAAAAAGAGTTAATAATATAAGTATATGTGAAATTATTAATTTATGAGAACTAACTAAATAATATTTTACTATCATTTTATCTTTATACAATGTGTCAAAAAAACCTTAAAAATTATGAAAGAGTACATGGAGCACACCCCAATATTCTTGAAATATCTAATGACCCAAATTTTCATATCTTCTCTAATTATTCTAAATTTTTAAAAGCTAAATCATCATAATTAAGTTTAAATCAACCAATTAAAAAAATTAATTGGTGAAAATTATTTTAATCACGTTTTGAAATTTCTTATATGGTGTCCAAAAAAAATCACCCAAGAAATTTAAATTATTAACTGAAATTTAATGAAGTAATTTCAATATTTTACAACATTATCACATACATTAATTTCTTAGCACAACATAGCAAATTAAAAAAAGAAAACAAATTTCAAAGATTAAAAAGAAAAATTTGTGAAAGAGGTATGTTTCTTTATTACAATTTATGAATAGATTTGTTTCCACTCAGAAAATTCATACATTTGAAGCATTTTTCACTCTTTTTCCTCCCATGATTAATACTGAAGGAGGTATGTTTCTTTATTAAATTTTATGAGTTTAAATTTTGTTGAGAGATGTTGTTAGTGATTAAAATTTTTATAATTTATAAACTGATCGGATACCACTAACCACTAAACTAAAAAAAAAAAAAACTGTAATTGTGATTTAGATGAACCCCTTAGTTGGTGAAATAAAGTGATGTTATCGAACTATAAAATTTTGCAATGTGTCGCAGGAATTTGATATCCAAATTTACTTTTTATTAGAAATATATATGAGTTTTAAGTTAATTCTAATGTATATGCAAAGTCAAGTTGATTAAATTTATAGAAATCATGAACTCCAAAAATATTTGTTATTTTTTATCTTCAAATATTTGAGTTAAAAATAATAAAAAAGTATCTCCTCATAGCACATGAAAAAAACTATTTTTTATTTTTTGATGCATATATAGATCTATAATTATAATATTCTCATCAATCACATTTATTTATATTATTATAAGGAGAAGACCCTTATACTCTCCTACCTTTTAATAATATCAATAAATTCTATTTTTTTTATTATTAAATTAAAAAACTTAAAAGATTTTAATTTCTTAAAAACTATCTACATCACTCCCACTCACATACTAACTATTTTTTTTATTTTTAAATAGGACTAAAAAACTTAAAAGTGCCACTTTAAATTTTTTAAAAATTAAAAATGAATAATATGTGCCATGTGACTAGTATTATAAATATATCAAGTTAAATTAGCCAAGAACAATCCACTAATAAAAAGAAAAAAAAATATTCGCACAGTAGTCAATAGATGAAATCCACTAAAATTTTATTTCCAAGTTTTAAATTAATACAATTAATACTACATATCGTGGGGTGCATGATCAAATGCATTATATTAAATTAAACAAATATATAGCAGTGCTCTGTTATGTTACAAAATAGAACAATAAATGAGATATATAACACCTAATAATTAAGATTAATTATGAAGATCATATCTCTGACTTTGAAGATTAGATCCAATATGAACATGTTCTTTTCTCTCTTTTTTATAAGAATATGAACATGTTCTTAGCACTAAAATTCAAATAACAATTAATTCTATGCCAGCTGGTTGAAGTCCTAGTCTATAATCATTTTCTCCATGACTTCATTAAATGGGAAAACTAAAAAATAAACAACAATGAAAATTGTAAGTATATTATATACCTATTATTCTAAAAGCCCATCAAACTCTTATAATTTCATAATTTAAAATATTATTAATTAATTAATTTTAAACTAAATTATATTAACTAAAAATAGTTAAAATTTTAGTTTTTCTCTCCTAATAAGTACCCATTATTCTATCTACTCACATTTATCAACTACGACTCGTTTATTTTTTATCTCTTAATAACGACTTATTTTTACTCACACTTTAACTCATATTTTCTTTTTTAAATGATTAAAAGACTTAAATTATAATTTTATACTTTTTAAAAGAAAAATCATTTAGCATGTGCATAAACACATCCATATGATTAGTGTATATATTTACATATATAATATGAATTACGTATCCCAATTGCTCTATAAAAAATTTCAGCCCATCAAGGATCGATTGTCAAAAAATACTATTAGTCTCCATTTATCTTCAATTCCTTTTTAAACAGCTCACCAGATATCCCTTACATTAAGCAAAAAAATAAAAATTTTGATTAATTTAAGAATTTGTTTTTCTTTGGAGGTATAATTTTTTTTGCATGAGGGTAAAAACAAAATTTCTAATATTTTCTTTGCTTTACAAAAAAAAAAACAAAAAACAAAAAACAAAAAGAAATCGTTCATCTTAAGGGCATACAATATTCAACTGCATTAGATGTGGTTTGTAACATAATTAGGATTCTTTGTGACTAATGCTCTAAATATACTAGTTAAAATGATATACATATAATTTCTGAAAATTGAAACTTTCTCATCAGCTTATATATTAAATGTCATTAAACTTATGATTAATTATCGTAATAAATATCTCAAAATTTTATTTATATAACTTAACAAGCATTTGAGGTCACACTGGTTTTATATAAAAACTAATTAATCATGTCATGATTAGTACCATAATTTATTAGTTACATCATGTAATTGACATTAGGCACCAGCTGGCAATTACTACTTTAATATTACTTAGTAGTAATATTTTCCTAATTTTATAATGGTGTATTAATTATACATATATATTATTTATTAACACAGTCCACAACAAGAACAACCCATGCCATAACATTTTCCCATTGTCAGTCTCTCAATAGTCAATACATACATATATTAATTACCAAATTCATGTTCACATGACAAGCAGGGTGCTTCTGAGGGGTGGAATTTTGAAATGTAATTCGCATGATTTATTTTTATTTATAAAAAAAGACTTGGTCATTTCTAAGAGAAGTATATATAACCAAGGCAGACCACACCAGCTGAAAGGTACATAGCATCAGCTAGCACATATAATCACATTACAGAAGTTTGTCTAAGCCTGTAAGGATTGCGAAATGGAAGATTTGGTAAACCCATGGGAGGAGGCAGGGAAAGAGGCAGAGGATGGAGCTTTACGACACCGGCAGCCACACCGCAACGGCAGCAATGCCATTCGTATTACCAGCAGTGACAGTCACAGCTCTGAATCTCTCAGTCAAGAAGGTAATGACTACTTGCATTTTCTATTTAACTTTTCAATATAAGGTTCTTCTTCTTACTCCTCCCTGTTTCATTCATAGTTGTTTTCTTTTCGTTTCTCTTTTTTTTTTTTTAAATAAAAAATAAAATAAAAATTACTGGAGTTGGAATTTTAGAAGTTAGATTTTGTCATTCATTTTTCTTTATTCTTAAGTCCTCTAAATTAGTTTTCAACCATAGTTACCATGATTGCATAACATTTTGGGATGTGAAATTAAAAATTTGAAGTATTTATTTGGATTGCTCTATTGACTTTTGGTGGTGTACTTTTCCTATTAAATTCTACTAATTGACTAGAAGACATAATATTTTGTTCATGCTATAATTAAGAAAGATAATGACCTACTAATTATATGAAGAACATACACAAGTATAGAAAGACAATAAGTAATAATTGATATACTCATAACTCTCACATTCTTTCACATGTTCAAGTTATATAATCTCATGATTTTGGGTTGTCATTTTTTTACAATCTAGAATGTGAACCACCGCGATACCAATAAAAAAAAAGAAGTATGTTCCATGATTTCAGAATGAGTTCCTGTTTCGGGAACGGATGGCCCGGTAACAATGTTTTCAACTCTTCATAAAACTAGCTAAATCCATGGCATCCCATCCAACTCCAAAGGCCAAAACAAAGAGATTGAAAAGGAAATTAAAAAGCACTGTTTAAAGCTTTAACTGCTACGTTGGTTGGCTGGTTTCTTGCTTAATTGTTATGGACCATCACAAAAAGAAAACAGAAGCATTCTTGGGTTCTGTCTTCAGGAGGACAACTTTTTTTTTCTTTTTTTTTTAAAAAAATTTCTTACTTCTTATTTCTTTTCTTTTTTTTTTTTTTTTTTATCTTAATTAACATATTCTACCTAATGGGAGCAATTGAGCCCTTGCATCACATATGCTAAGAGTTAAGAGGGCGAATATGTCTGATGTTGAATAATAATATAACCGTAGTAGTAACAACAACTATAATAATAATTAGCATCAGAGTTTAAACTCATCTATTATTATTTTTACAAAATAAAAATGTTACAATAATGATTACGACTAGGTTTTACCTAAATTACACAAACCTCTCTTCCCACTTCTCTAAGGGAATAAGTTTGAGTGAATTGATCTGTTTTCTTTTCAGAGCCTACATAAAAGTCTATGTTAACAATATTTATCATCACTGATGTCTGACTTCAGGTCATGAATATATGCATGAGAGTTCTGGATTGAATGATCAAGGGGTTGATGCTGTGATATGTAAGACGCTTATACCAGACAGGCAGTTGGAAATCAAAATAGAAAATCCTGGATTCCAGAATGGCCACAAAAAAATAGATATCCATAAGAATGATGAAATTCTTTTGCCTGCTTCTGTTCCTCCAGTTTACAATAATGATATTACAACTGGACGTCCTAGAATTGAAAACGAGCAGGAAGTGACAGATTTATACTTGGAAAATGTATATCATGAGAAGCCTCCAACGCATGCATTCTACTGTCCTAATTGCAAAGCTTGCATAGAGAAGGTCATTATTCTTCCTGCAAAACCTAAGCAGACAGAGTCAATCAGATGCACAAAATGCTTGAGCTTCCTTATTCCTCTAGGTACCTTCTTGTTAAAGTCCCTTGTTGGACTGGATACCTGTTCTAAATTTTAGCAACTGCAAGTTTAACCTGTATTTTCTTTTACAGGAAATTGGTTGTTTCCTAATTGGGTGGTACCAATTGATGACGAAATTTCAAGTGTTCCAGGTAAATGTATATTGCTTAACTTGTATTTGTATCAACTTAAATGAACTTATCATCAAGTAATCTAAAAGACAACATAGAATCCTCAAGGCGACAGGGTAAGGGTCAGAGAGTTCCGGCCCTTGTTGAGTAGTCGAAGAGCTAAATATATTGTTACCAAAATTTGATGTTCAAAATGCTCCTTTCACATAGAGAATGTTAAACCATTTTGATGTTGAGCTAGTTTTGAGGACATATCCATAATCTTCAAGTTTCTACTGAACCAAATGCTGATATTACTAAATTGATCAAAAAGGTGCAGGAAGTAACTTTGGGAATAAACCCACTGTTGGAGTACTCAGTTCATCACCTCAGCCTAATCCAGTACAAGGTTCAACTACTAATGCAGCATCATCAGCAAGAAATGATGCAGTAATAACAGGTCGTCCAGGTGGTGGAAAAATGTGGGAAGTTCTGAAAAGTATTGTATATGGTGGTTTACTGGAAGCAATTGCTAGCCTAGGTGTTGTAACCTCTGCAGCAAGTGCCGATGCTACCACGTGTAAGAGTTTCAAATTTCAGTCATTGAATCTATCTAGTACTATACATATACTATAAGATCTGATGTTTGTTTTATTGTCAATTGCGTAATTGCAGTAAACATTGTAGTTCTGGCATTTGCAAACCTGATCAGTGGACTGTTTGTCCTTGTTAATAATGTAAGTTGCTTCAGAAATTACTTTTAATTTTAGATCTGGAAAAACTATTTGACATGCCACTTTTTGGTTTCTTTTGGGTTTTTCCTGGAAAAGTCAATCATTTCAAAATGCTAGCAATATATTGCTAATTTCAGCTATAAAGGAGGACATTTCACGCATCTAGCAGTGCACGTTTATGTAATTGCTAATTTATTCTTAGAATTTACATATCTTGCATTTAGAACTTGATGTGTGTAATTTACAGATTTGGGAAATGAAAGCTGATCAACCTAGAAGGTCAAACAATGACCAAGATGCAGTAGTGGTGGATCGGTATAAGGAGTTATTGGGGGAGAGAAACAATTTCATTCTTCATGCTTTTGTTTCCATATTATCATTCTTGATTTTCGGGTTGGTCCCACCAGTGGTTTATGGCTTCTCATTTTTTGAGAGTGAGAACAAGGACATCTCGCTTGCAGCAGTTGCAGGAGCTTCTCTTCTGTGCATCACTCTACTGGCCATCGCAAAGGCTTATATCAAGAAAGCAACCTTTAAGACTTATGTCACAACTATATTGTACTATGTTAGTACTGGTGCGGTAGCCTCGACTGTTTCTTACTTAGCCGGTGTCTTGATCAAGAAGCTCATTGAAAAACTTGGCTGGTTTGAGTCAAGCTCGAATGTCACCCTGCCTCAGATTCCTCAGATGAGTATGAACAAGTTCACATGGGCATCTTAATGATAGTTTGTTGGAAAAAAAGATGGTTATAAATCTGCTGCGGCTATTCCAACTCTGAGTTCCAATTATGAAGCACTATACTGTTGTTTGTTCATGGAATCTACAAGTGTGTTTTACGGAATAGTTTATCTTTCGATATTCACTGTACTGTTTTCTTCAACATATGATATGGTGAAGTAGCTGTATCTTTGTAATAACTTTTCTCATGGTCCTATACAGCACTTAGGCACGTACACTTTCTTCTAGAACAGGATGTGCAGCACAATTACAATTTCTTCTTGCAAACAAAAATGAAGCAGTAATTAAAATGACCCTTAAATCTAACTATATCAGAATAGCAATAACCACTTTGTTACAAAATCATAACCTGCTTTGCATCACTTTCCAACACCACGTGATTGGAGCTCCGAATTATATTATTCTGAATTGCATGTTGAAGAGCCAAGTCCTCAAGAACTCGAACACAAGTTTTGTAGCAAAACTGTGGAAATCAAAGAAACATAAAAATAGAAAATCTCACTGCCATTAAGTGATAATTGCCTGCTGCAGGGTTGGATGGCAATTCGCCCCATTGGGGCTATCAGTTACACAAGAGAGGTAATTCTTTGCAAACACGTATTATGAACAAGTGATGAAGTTGGCAGAACTGGACGAGGCCAAAATGAAGGAAGTGAAAGAGCTGGAGGAAAAGGTGTTATCTTCACAAGCACGTGTTGTTTATTCGAAGCAGATGCTTGAAGAAGCAGAGAAGGAATTAACAGAGATGAATTTGGAGCTTGCCGAGGCAAAAAAAGACTTGACGAATCCCGACTCCGTTATTTGTTTTGATAAGATATGTCTGCTCTTTATTCTTGTTCATTTTTGTCTTTCTATAGATTACTTTAGCTAATCACCTTGAAGGAATTTCAGCACCCTGTCTTTCTGTGTCTAGCAGATGTAACTTACATTGTGGTATTCAGTAGATGATATAATTTTCCACTAAACTGAGAGAACAACATGTATACTCTTTCTATTGGTGCCGCTGCCAATAACAGCAGCAGTAAAATGAATGCAGAACGCATGGGGAAATTGGGTGGGCAAAGGCACCAAAGTTGAGGAACTTGTAGATGGTGTTAGAGTAAAAAAAAAAAATGTTGAAGTTCATACTACTATTTAAATATTGTGCAAAAATCCTTCTTCCTTTCTCTGCACTATTCATTGAAAAATAATTTTTATTTTTATTGTGCTATGGCCGAGAATCTGTTCCAATATTCTCCATCACAAGATGAACCTGCAAATAAAGCAATGGAGATGAAACACTTCAGCCATAAACATCCACTGAACCATTGTGAAAAGATAGAAGATGATGACATTCACTGCTTTGCTTGCAATGAAATCTGCTTGGGCTCAGCCTGCTATGTTTGTAACCAATGTAAGTTCTTTGCCCTCTATAGACAGTGTGCCAAATTACAACGAGGATTGTTCATCATCCTTTTCAACCATCAATGACCTTTCAAATTGGATGTCGACTGTGCTCAATTCACCACAGAATACATATCACCGGAAAAGCAAATTCAACACTTCTGCCACCAACATCCCTTGATCGAATGGCAAAGGGCTAAAAGAAATTTTCCACTGAGCATGTGAGGAAGGTTGCTCACCGGTAGTACCATATACAGTTGCATTCATTGTGAGGTCTTTCTACACAAATCTTGTGATTTGCCACAAGGGTTTAAGTACCAATTTCATCCTGACCATACTCTCACTGAGTTATCAGAAAACTGGCGTCCTTCAGTGCCAGGCTTGTGCAAATCTATACCGCGGACTCTATTTCAACTGAATAAATGTGATTTCAATGTGGATATCACTTGTGCTCTTACTCCTACTGTTCAGAATTAGAGAACGATTTCATTCAACATATGGGACACAAACATCACATTGACACGTTTGGAGAAGGTTGACCCCCACAATGCTAAGTGCTTTGCATGTCAGAGTCGCTGCATCGATGATGCCTACAATTGCAGCTTATGCTGTTACTTCCTTCACCCATCATGTGCTTTATTACCAGGTAGAATCTTCAACCACCAATTTCACGATAAGCATCCCTTGTTTCTGCTCACCAAGAAAGCTCCTCTCCCCTACGCATTAACCTGCAGTTGTTGTTTAGAAGGCTGTACTGGTGGTTTCATATACCATTGTTTTCCATTCAAGTTTAACCTAGATATCAGATGTGCTTCTCGAAAATTTACCAGAAAATTTTGAGGGCATCCTCACTCTCTTACTTTCGCAGAGAAGATAAAAGCTAAATGATTAGGTGATGCCTGTAAAAAAACCTTGTTCCTTGTAATCTTCATTTGTCTTGTGCTTCCTCAACTCCAGAAGTGACGTCCTTGACCTCTAAGATTCCGACAAAGTAGAGTGCAAGTGATAGGAGGCGGCCATCAAGACCTCCTACTCATTAATTAAAGTAAGGTTGGCCGAGGCAAAATGAGAGATCGAGCAAATAATCAGTTACTGGCTGTGGTAAGAGACATAATAATTTGATCAAGCAGTTAAGATGTTATTGTGGGTTGTTGGTGGTCCTCTAATATTGGCCTTTAGTTACGAATTCATGTTGTATTTAAAGGAGATGTTCAGATCAATAAAAATTGGTTATGTTCTGCAACTTTCCCTTTTTGTCTTCTATAGTGTTTGTGACACTTTTTCCTCCCTCGAGAATTTTTTTATTTTTTATGACTGGTAGTTGAATCATAGAGCAGGCTACCATTTAGTTGCCTTGCCACCAAAGGCCACCATCTATTGTACAAGAACACTAAATGCGAGAACTGATTAGATTATCAGTTTGCTCATCAAAATATGGTTTCATTTGCAAATAAGAATGTGTCCTGCATCAGAACGCTTACAATCTAAAATGTTTTAGTTCCTGCTACTTCAAGCAAAGGCAAGTAAGTTGAAATAAAAGTTCACACTAATATGGTTATGGTTGGTTTCTTGACCTCTTGACTTGTTTTCCCACTAATATGCACGAGTATCTTAATCTCTTGACTCTTACACGCATAAGTGTATAATGAGGGACCGAATGAATTCAAGGCTAAAATACTGACACCTCCTGTAATTTAACAGCAAAACACTTTTACCCTAAGTACTTTTGATTTGGGTAACAAACACAATGAACCATTAGAGTTAGACAAATAAATAAAAAGAGTATTTCTGGATATCATTATCAAGTTAGTTGATCATCAACCTATAAAATATTGGAATAACTTGGCAATGAAATAATTGCCAGTGCTATTGAAACTAGTATGCAAGGGCCTATTTTTCTCAATCTGATAATACACGGAGTTTATTATTAAAATCAGAAGCACAAGACATCTGTGTTTCAATGATAAGATACAGGGTTGAAAAACAAAATATATTTCAACTCCAAATGGGCCTACTTCACCCACATTTCTCACCAGTTCCCATACAAAACCCAGAACTCAACAAATTGACATCACTCAAAACACCAAACTTTCCACAGAAAATTTAAATAGTTCAATCAGAATGCAAAAATGGAACCTGTGAGGGACGAGACTTGCAGCCACGGCATTTCGTAGCCGGATCTCGGAACTCTCAGCAGCGAGCATTTCGCATTTTCTCCAACACCACGGTACAAAAGAAAAAGAAATACCTAATCAACTACAAGGGATATAAATAATGTGTCACATTAAAAAGAACAAAAGAGAAACACACAGCGATGAACCAAGTAAACAGTACATGTAAAAAAACAAATTCCCCGTCCATAAGCCTAACCCAAACTCTAATACAATCCATAACCCTAACCCTAATCTCACTGATAGCTCACAAACCAGAAAGTGAGTTGCAACTATGGCTGGCAATAAGAAAGTATAGTGAAGACAGAGAGAAAAGAGAGAGAAGAGAGAGAGAGAGAAACAAGCTCAGAACTTTTCTTGTATTTCCCATACCCATTACAATATTCATAACGTAATTTTAACAACCCTTTCTTGTTACAACCCTCTAACAGATAGTTCAACAGACTAACAAACTAACTATGTAGCTAACAGACTTAGTTACAGGCCTAACAACTCCACGTCAGAGCTTAATCACAACTTCTGACTATTAAGGCTTAGCCCATGCTCCTTTAGGCCCTATTCCTGAATTCTATTCATAACATTCCCTCTTTCATCAAAGGATCCTTGACCCCAAGGATCAAATGAAGGAAACCTCAGTTTCAACTCTCTGATATCCTCCCATGTAGAGTCTTCCACTCCCGTATTAGACCATTGCACCAATACTTGAACAGAGGCCTTGCCATGTCTTTTACTCTATTTTCTGTCCAATATCCTTACTGGTTCCAACAAAACTCTGCCTTCTTCATCCATGTTAGGCAGTTGATTATATACCACATGATTCCCATGTTTCCTTTTCAATAAGGACACGTGAAAGACATTATGGATTTTGGTGCTGGCAGGTAACTGCAACACATTGGCCACATTACCAATCCTGTTTATGATTTGAAAAGGACAATAGTACCTTGCAGCCAATTTGTGAAAATTAGAATGACTCATAGTTTGCTGTCTGTAAGGTTGGATCTTTAGATAAACCCACTCTCCCACCAAAAACTCCCTTTCACTTCTGTGTTTTTCAGCTTGCACCCTCATTCTATTTTGAGCTTTGCATAAATTGTCCTTGAGCAATTGAATCATAGCTTCTCTGTTGATCATGGATCTGTCAAGAGCATCATGATTGGAATCCCTTTTAACATAGGGAATGTGACAAGGTGGTTCTTGTCCAAAAAGAGCTTGATATGGGGTCATTTGAATTGATGTATGAAAACTGGTGTTGTACTATAGTTGAGCCAAAGGCAACCACTGCATCCATTTTCTTGGATAATCTCTAGCAAAACATCTAAGATAAGCCTCTAATGATCTGTTAACTATCTCAATTTGACCATTTGTTTGGGGATGGTATGCTAAGGAGTGCAGCTACTTGACCTTCTGCAGCTTAAACAATTCTTTCCAAAAATGAGATAGAAACACTGCATCTCTATCAGATACAATGCTTTCTGGCATGCCATGTATCCTATAGACATTGTCTATAAAAGCTTGAGCCACACTAGCTGTTGTATAAGGATGTTGTAACCCAATGAAGTGTGCAAATTTACTCAATATGTCTACTACCATTAACATAACTGTGTTGCCAACTGACTTAGGTAAGCCATCAATAAAATCCATAAAGATGGAAGACCATACTCTATTTGGAATTGGCAGTGGTTGGAGAAGACCCGGATGAGCAGTTGTTTCAGTTTTAAATCTTTGGCAAGTGTGACATTCCCTTATGAAATTTCTGACATCTTTTTGTAATCCTTTCCAATAGAACACTCCTCCTATTCTTTTCATAGTATCATACATCCCTGAATGTCCACCTGCTGTATTGTAGTGGAATAATTCCATCAATTCTCTTTTAAGTACTAGATCATTTGGCACCACCAGTTTCCTTTTTCTCTTCAACTGACCATACTGGTAGTCATAATGAGGATGAGAGTTCACATCCTGTTGCACTTCTTGAATAATTCTCAGAATCTTGTCATCTTGGTCATAACCAGTGACTATCTTGGTAATCAAATCAGAAGTTAGTATGGATACAGCTAAGGAATGAGATTCTAGATCAGAATCTTGTGGAAAAGACCTTGATAATGCATCAGCAGCAGTATTATCCTTGCCTTTTTTTGTACACAATGACATAATCTAAGCATAACAACTTGGAAAGCCATTTTTACAACACCAAATTACACTCCTTTTGCTCCAAGGCATACTTCAAAGCTTGGTGATCTGTTTTAATGATAAAATATCTTCCCAACAAGTACTGCTTCCACTTAATGACAGCATATACAATAGCTATCAATTCCTTTTCATAAGTAGACAGCCCTAGATGCTTAGGACCAAGTGCTTTGCTCAAGAAAGCCAGTGGGTGCCCATGTTGTAATAGCACAGCTCCAATGCCAGCATCAATGGCATCTGTTTCAATAGTGAATTCACTAGAGTAATCTGGTAAGGCCAGTACAGGAGCTCTAGTCATCATTTGTTTTAGTGTTTGGAAAGCTATCTCTGCTGGTTCATCCCAAGTAAAGCTATTTTTCCTCAACAACATAGTTAAGGGCTTACTCACTTTGCCATAGTCCTTAATGAATCTCCTGTAGTAGCCCGTGAGGCCTAGGAAGCCTCTCAATGCTTTTACAGTACTAAGTCTAGGCCATTGAGTCATGGCTTCAATTTTATTGGGATCCGCAATTACACCTTCTGAGTTGATGATGTGACCCAAGTACTCAATTTGCTGACTCCCAAATGTACATTTGCTCATCTTAGCAAATAGTGTATGAGCTCTTAAAAGCTTTAGGACTTCTCTTAAATGGATTAAATGCTCCTCCCAAGATCTACTATACACTAAAATATCATCAAAAAATACTAGAACAAACTTCCTCAACAGTTGCTTGAAGACAGTATTCATTAAACCTTGGAAAGTGGCTGGAGCATTTGTCAAGCCAAATGGCATGACCACAAACTTATATAACCCCTCATGAGTCCTAAATGCAGTCTTATATATATCTTCAACTCTCATATGAATTTGGTGATAACCACTTCTAAGATCCAACTTAGAAAAATACTTAACTCCATGAAGCTCATCCAGCAATTCCTCAATGATAGGAATGGGGAATTTATTTTTCACTATCAATTGATTGAGCCTTCTATAGTCAACACAAAATCTCCAGCTGTGATACTTCTTCTTCATCAACACAATGGGTGATGCGAAGGAACTGGTGCTAGGTCTAATGATTTTGTTCTCCAACGTCTCTTTCACCATGCTTTCAATCACATTTTTTTTTTGCAGTGGGCCATATCTATATGGCTTGAGGTTCACTGGTTGACTACCCTCCTTAAGTTCAATTTTGTGGTCAAAAGATCTTTTTGGAGGTAAGGCCTTTGGTTCTTCAAATACATCTTCAAACTCTCTTAATAAGGACCTCAGATTTGTAGACACTGCTTCAGTTTGTTTGATCTCTAAAGACCATAGCAGTGTTTCTCCTACTATATTATGCTGCAAACTGCATATCTGAACCAACATATAGCATTGGTTAATAGGTAAGTGCCTTGTGTTTTTCTTCTTTGTCTATGAATACTGCCTGCTCCAGTCCTTGTAAGCAGACTGTCTATTTACTCCATTTAAACTGCATTGTCAGCTGCTGAAAATTCCAACTGATATCCCCAAGAGTTGCCAACCATTGTACACCAAGGACCAATCCAAAATTGCCTAATGGCATGACTAGAAAGTCAGCTTGGAAAATGGATTGTTGCAGACTCCATTTGAGGCCTTTGCCTACTGCAAAAACTCCTACCTTGCTTCCATCTGCCACTACTACTTGCACTGGTTTAGCAACACTTCAAGCCCAACCTCTTAACGACATCCACATTAATGAAATTATGTGTGCTTCCATTATCAATGAGCACTAACATGAATTGTTTTTTGATTGTGCCCCTTACTTTCATAGTTTGATACCTCTTGCCATGTTGGTTTTGCTAGTTAGCACCAGTTACTGCCACTAATGAAATAGCAGCATCACCCTCCTCCTTTTCTTAAGAAAAGTCAGTCAAATCCAAGACTTCCTCCATCTCATCTGCCCTCTCATCTTCTTCACAAGTAATTGACATGTTAACCTTGACATTTCTGCAATTATGACCAGGTTTGAACCTGTCATTGCAGTAAAAACAAAGACCCTTCTTTCTCTTTTCCTCCATCTCAGCTTTGGTCATAGACAAAGTTTCTTCGAGGATACTGCTGAGGGTTTGCTGCATAGGGGGTCCTTTATTGCTAAGATTAGTGTTCATATCTCTTGGTGCATTCAAGTTGGGGTGTCTAAAAGTTTGGTTAAATAGAGCAACTGTGGAAGGCAGGAATTTTCTTGGAGGTGGTGGGACTGTATTTGGATGAGGAGAGTTTTTAGTGTTATGGAAAGAATTATACTAGTTTTGGTAAGGTTTAGGAGTATTGAACTGAGATTTCTTGTATAAGGTAGAGTTCAAGAAATTCACTTGGTTTTTGGCTAAATTTATAGCCTGTGCCAAGGAGTGAATCTCAACCAAACTGATTCCATGCACAATTTCCTCTTTCAGCCCCCCCAAATAATGATCTAACAATACTGCTCTAGGCATAGAACACCTGTTTCTCAAGCATTCAAATCTTTCATTGTATTCTTCCACACTACCTTCTTGTTTCAAGTTTTTTGATGCAATCACAAGTCTTGAGAGTATGTTACCTTGAAATCTTGCTTGCAAGGCCAGAACAAACTTTTCCCACTGTGGTCTTATCATGTTGTGTTCCTCCAAGGATCCTTGATACCATTCTAACACTTTTTCCCCAAAGTGCATTGCTGCAATTCTCACCTTCATATACTCAGGCGTTTGATCCACCTCAAAGAATTCTTTGCACTTGAAAAGCCACCCCCCTTAGGTTATTTCCTTCAAACCTTGGAAATTCCACTTGAGCTACTCGTTTCAATAAGTGGTAATCCCTCAGTCCTACTCCTTGTTCTTCATTGATCTGAGGATCAATTGGTTGTCTGAACTCCCTCTGCTGAGCTGCTGGAGGATTAGGAAGCACTGGCTCTTGATTCCTCTCACCATTTGATCCTGAGTGTAACTCTGAAACTGAAACTTAAAGTGATGCCAAAGCCACCATAATAGCTTGTAGCTTGGCATCTGAATTAGCTTGTTGTTCCATGATAGATAGCAGTTTCATATCCATGTTTGCCTGAGCTTCCATGGATAATGCCTTCAATTCTTAGATCGACACATCAATGCCTTGAAACCGGTCATCCATGGCTTCCATTCGAGATTCCACGGCTCCCAACCTTTGATCGATAACCGCAGCATTCACATTCACCATTTTGCCAGAATCAGTGCTCTGATACCACTGATAACTCACAAACCAGAAAGTGAGTTGCAACTATGGCTGTCAATAAGAAAGTATAGTGAAGATAGAGAGAGAAAAAAGAGAGAGAAACAAGCTCATACTTTTCTTGTATTTTCCATACCCATTACAATATTCATAACGTATTTTTAACAACTCTTTCTTGTTACAACCCTCTAACAAATAGTTCAACAGACCAAAAAACTAACTATGTAGCTAACAGACTTAGTTACAGGCCTAACAACTGCACGTTAAAGCTTAATCAGCAACTTCTGACTATCAAGGCTTAGCCCATGCTCCTTTAGGCCCTATTCCTGAATTCTATTCATAACACTCACCTATCCCTATCTCTAACCCTAACCTTATCCTTAACCCCTTACCCCCAACCTAATCCTAACACTAATTCTAACCCTATCCCTAACCCTAACCTTAATTCGAAACCTAACCATAATCCTATCGTATCCCTATCCCTATCCCTATCCCTATCCCTAACCCTAACCCTAACCTAACCTTAACCCTAACCCTAACCCTAACCCTAACCCTATCCCTATTTCTATCCATAACCCTTATCCTAACCCTAACCCTAGCCCTAAGCCTAAGCCTAATCCTAATCCTAATCCTAACACTAGCCCTAACCCTAAGCCTAATCCTAACCCTAACCCTAACCCTTAACCCTTCAATATTGGTTTTTGTTACAAATTTAAGTTGTCTTTAGGAGTTGTTGATGTTAGTAAAATTTGTTTATGTTCTGCAACTTTCCTGTTTGTCTTTTGAGTAAGAAAGGAGAAGAAAGTTGCAGGGTTTCTTCACAATTGGTACTAGAGCAACATTTAGAAAGTCACAATTCCCAAGTTGGGCCTACTTTGAGAAGGTAGGTGCTTGACATCTGAGACCCACATCAAAACCTCTACAATTTAACATGTTTTAATGCCTGCATCACTTGAAACAAACGCAAATAAGTTGTTTTTTTTTTTTTTTTTTTTGCATCTTCCTTACCCATTCTTGAAATGAACATTTAAACAAAACTACATGTTGGCTGAGATTTCTTATAGACCATATTCGGGTTTGCACGTGTTCAGAACAATAAGTTACAATATAAATACAAGCAAATTGAATGGGCATAGACTTAATTAGAAATTTCGAACACACTATACTTTTCATTTATATTGTTTTCTCTTTCTTTTTCCCAAATTTTACCATAACAAGTGTCCATCAAAAAATCTATCTTGAAGAAGAATGAACTGTTAGAATTTTCATATGTGAGCTACCATTAATTGTATGGTTTTGTTTTAATAATAAAACGGGCTTAAAGTTTAGTCCATTTGAGACATGTTAGTAAAAGCCTATATAATTTATGTGATCATTTGGGATAGGGCTTATACTCACTTTTATCTGATAGATATTTTATCTGATTAGATGTGGATTGACAGTAAGTGTAGGCTGAGTGACTTTATGAGTCTTTAATGGGATGACTCTTAGAGTTTTATCTGAGATTAAATAGCTAATTCTCATCTCCTCCCTTAACATGCGTATGTTGTTCCATTAAGAGCTGCCAATAAATACAGACAGTATGGAGAGGAAGACATGGCTGTATATACATTCTAGTGAGGTGTGCTTGTTTTAGGTTCTACATATCCATTGCGATGGCTCAATCAGGTATGTAGACTTTATTATTAATGTATTCTAAATGCGTGCTTGTTTGAGATTCTACATATTCGTTGCTATAGCTCAATCAGGTATGCAGATTTTATTATTAATGTGTTCTAAATTCATGTATGAGATCTTGTATATTTATTACATGAACAGGACTTTGCCATGGCCTATTTGGCTGCTCTAAGCTGTTCCGCTTCATTCCGATCGAGGCTACGGTTAGACTGAAGTATTTGTTACTCCTTTGAGAAGTTTCCTCTTGTGAATACATTTTTCTCCCATGAACCCTTTTGTTTATCTTGCATGGCTCTATGAGCTGCTGGGCTCCTTTGGGCATCCCCCATCTGTTGTAACTAACACAAATCTGACTTCTCCCTACTTGCTGAAACTTTACCTCTTTAAGGCTCTTGTAGTTTTGACTTGCAGCAGTTTCTGCAGAGTACATGGTCTCCTATTCGCTGCTTTGTCCATTATGCATCTCTGAAACTTCTATACGAGATGAACTCTTGACCTTACTTTGGCCTCCATTTACAGAACCTGTGGAGGCGCTCTCGGCATCTGCAATGGGACTTGTTATCAACTCTCTACCCTTAATTTCTTGTCCCTTCAGCATATTATCCGGTAAAGGCTACTTGACACAGTTCTCATCAGATTCTGGATGCAGTTGTTTGGCCGGCTATGGTAAAACTGCAGGTCTAGCAATCCTTACGAGGAAAATTTATGTCCAGAAGCTGAATTTGGCCACTCTCCTTTTTCCTTAGAGGTACTGCAGTTAACCTTGGTGATTCATATAGTCTGGAGTAGGAATTCCCTCTACATGAATGGCATTTAGATCAGTCAATAATGTATGTTCTTCAGCCATATTTGCGCCAGCAGTACAGATAGGTCCCTCATCCCTTGTCTTTGAAACTATATATGATGAAGTTGGGGTGCCATCATTATCAGCCTCAGTTGACTTGAAAACCTGTCGCAGCAAAAAGGAAGCACAAGAATGCTCACTCTTCTGTCCTGTAGACATCAATCGGATAAGTGGTAATTTTGGTTTGTTAAGCCCATCAAGACTGCCTTCCCAATTCTGGTTTAACCAATCACAAATTAAAGAAATGGGGATACCAAATTGCATAGAATGATCCTTCTTCCAAGATGAGGAGGACGATGAAGAAGTTGAAGAGGATTTAGTATTTGGAGATGTGGCTAGTTTCATAGTATCACAGATCATAAATGCTAGATTTCCTTGTACATCAAATCCAGCAGATCCTGGATTCCATATAACACCATCAGTTGACAGTTTTATGAGATTGTCAGTGGCTATGACCACCATTCCTTCGCCTATTGTGAGTTCTTGTTTAGCAGTATAGCCCAAGAGGTAAACTACACTACCCAGCTCCAGACTTGGTTTTGAACAGGTTTTCAAACAGAGTGCCGCCCCTGTGCATTTGCACCTCAATCCACAGCATCCAAACCCACTATTGTAAGATCTAAAACAGAGCTAGTAATGAAAAACCTGCAATCAGGTAAAAGGAACGAGAAAACATAATCCTGTGAAAGCCAGTACAACTCGTTGCATGCATCAAATCTCTGTCTTTGACCATCCTTTATTTCTATCAGATTTGATTTTGTCATCAATAACTGCATCAAATATAACACGGAGCATGCATCAAAACTGTTTTTTTCTTAATAAAACTTTAGTTACATGGGAAGATCACCACCTTAGCCAAGAAGAAAATTACAGGAAGATGTATAAAAGGCCATGTACTAGCTAAAAAGAAAAGGGATATCACACTAAAAGATTAGCTTTTGATCCCAAAAGTGCTACAGAAACAGATGCCTAACTTTCCTTCCTCGACTAAAGAGAGATTAAACATTAATAACTCCCTTTGACGTACTCATTTGATTTTGAATAAACATAATGAAATAGAGAATTTTCGAATAGATAACACATGAATGGCAAGGGACTGCTGTTTTCCAACTAGACAGGGATCTCTTTTACATGCCTAAGGAAATGGGATCTGTCAATTGTTAATATCTTTATATTACACAGGAACTATACAGGCAGGATTAGAAGAAAATTTTCATGTATTTTAGCTATCACGTGTTTCACAAATTACTTTAGTTTTGAGTCAACTAGGTTGTTCATCTTATTGATAGTATGAAGGTAGGATGCAAAAGTCACAACAGAAGAAAAATAATGGATGATATAAATCAGTCCCGTTCCTCTTGTTTGAGTTACATCATGCAAGTATTAGAAAGAAAGAAAAGTTTGTTTTCATCCTTTTGTTTGTGGCACGAAGCCCTTGTAACAAGCTTTAAATATTTTTTGCCCATTACATATGATCAAAGGAACCAATGGATTTACTGTTTTGTTTTTTCTCTTTCTTTTTCCTTTTCACATAGAGAATGTTATACCATTTTGATGTTGAGCTAGTTTTAAGTACATATCTATAATCTTCAAGATTCTACTGAACCAAATGCTGATTGCCTTACTTAATTGAACAAAAGGTGCAGGAAGTAATGTAGGGAATAAACCCAATGTTGTAGTACCCAGTTCACCACTTCACCCTAATCAAGTTCTACAAGACCCAACTACTAATGCAGCATCATCAGCATGCAATGCTGCAGCAATAGCTGGTCGGCCGGATGGAGTTAATGCATATGCTCCTCGTAAACCTCTTAAACCAGAACCTATTGCTCCAGCTGGTTCAAAACAACCACCTCAAAGGCCTGGAGATAACACTGAAGATAAAGGAAACAACAGAGGTACATTCCTGTCTTTGCTCAAATAAAAAATAATTAGCCAAGTGAAGATTGAAATGCTAAAGTTTTCTGTAGGTGATGTGAAAACCCACTCCCATATAATTATGGACTATTTTCCCTTTATATTAAAATCTTAAATTTTGGAAGCTTTCCATTCACTAATTTGCCGTTTCTTATATATCCTACTTCTTACTTGACATGAAGGTCCAGGAAGCAATTTTGAGAACGGATCAAAAAAATTCTCATCTAAAAGTACTGTATTTTTATCCATTAAACCCTCAGCACCTACAAATTTGGAAGGAAAACGGACAGGTTTGAGAACACAACCTTGTTTTGTAAATGAAGGATGCATTAATCTCTTTGTAGTGTACTTCTGCACTATTATAACGGTTAATAGTTTTAGAAGATATACATTTATGAAGCATAGATGAAAAAGAGAAGTTACTGCTGGTAACAAACTAGCAGTTATTGTTATACCAGACACAGCTAGGAATCAAGAACCAGGTGGGGGAAAAATGTGGGAAGTTCTGCAAAGTATTGTTTATGGTGGTTTACCGGAAGCAATTGCTAGCCTAGGTGTTATAACCTCTGCAGTAAACATTGTAGTTATGGCATTTGCAAACCTGATCAGCGGGCTATTTGTCCTTGTTAATAATATAAGTTACTTCAGAAATTACTTTTAATTTTATATCTGGAAAAACTATTTTACATGCCCCATTTTTGTTTCTTTTGGGTTTTTCCTGATAAAGTTAATCATTTCAAATGCTCGTAATATATTGCTAATGTCAGCTATAAAGGAGGACACTTCGCGCATCTAGCAGTGCACGTCTATGTAATTGCTAATTTACTCTTAGAATTTACATATCTTGCATTTAGAACTTAATGTGTATAATTTACAGATTTGGGAAATGAAAGCTGATCAACCTAGAAGATCAAACAATGAACAAGATGCAGCAGCGGTGGATTGGTATAGGAGTTATTGGGGGAGAAAAGAAATTTGATACTTCATGCTTTTGTTTCCATATTAGCATTCTTGATTTTCGGGTTGGTACCACCAGTGATTTATGGCTTCTCATTTTTTGAGACTGACAACAAGGACATCAAGCTTGCAGCAGTTGCAGGAGCTTCTGTTCTGTGCATCACTCTACTGGCCATTGCAAAGGCTTATATCCAGAAAGCAACTTGAAGACTTATGCCACAACTGTATTGTACTATGTTAGTACTGGTGCTATAGCCTCAATGTTTCTTACTTAGCTGGTGTCTTGATCAAGAAGCTCATAGAAAAACTTGGCTGGTCAAGCCCGAATTTCACTCCCCCTCTTCCTCAGATGAGTATGGAGAAGCCCATCTTCGCATCTTACTGACAGTTTGTTGAGAACGTGGAGAAGTTTGCCTGCGTAGAGTTTGTTTTGGTTCCAAGCCTGGATGAAGGAGAGTTGTGGTAGCTGAGTTGACATCTGCATAAAACTTTAACGAATCTATGAACATGAATCTTTATTAGGCTTCTTGTTTTATATATCTGTATGAGTTATCACTACTCCAATCCTGATTGAGTTTTTCAATTTTTGACTTACATGCGTTACTTTGTTTCTGAAGTACGATATTGCTGTTTGTTAACGGACTCTATGTGCATTGTGCAAGACTGTTATGTGGAATAATTTATGTATCTTTTTGAGATTTACAAGGTGTCTACAACTTATGATTTGATGAAGTTGTAAACAAGTGTTTCAAGTAGTTCTGTTAGTGTAAGCAGGAATTGTAGTTTTTTTCTTGAGTAGAAGTAGTTGTATACTTTCCCATGGTCCTATATGTTAAGCCAAGTTTTATGCTGATTTAATATTTCTCTATACATGGAAATCCCAACAAAACCATGGAGAAGATATGGCTTTTTCTGCAACGGAATGTTCATCCCAATAACAATCTCTTCTTGCAAACAAAATGAAGCACTAATTAAATGACTTATTCAATCTAACCATATCAGCCATAATAGCTTCTATATCAGAACAGCAACTGCTACTCTGTTAACAGAATCAATCCCCTGCTTTGCATCACAACACCACGCATCAGAAACCCAAATTATAGCCTGCTGAATTTCATGTCTAAGAGCTAATGCCTCAAGAACTCGAGCAAAGTTTTGTTTGGACATAAGTGGAAGCAAAAATATTTAGGACTTGACCATTACTATCTCCAAACTGTCATCATTGTTCTCTGTTAGTAACATATAACACTATCGGTGTGTTTGAAGCAATAGAAAAATAGAATTCATCTCATTTAAAATGAAATCTCTTATTTAGAACAAAAACTATAAGTATATAATTCAATATAATTCTCTGATTTGAATTAAATAAAGAATTTATTTTAATTTAATACTCTTAATTTTTTTTAATAGAACTAACTAATTATATAAATATGAGAGATTAATTATTATCTAATTAAATTTGTTGGGTGAGCATGTGGGATGAATTATTAGTGGTTCTTTCTTGATTTAACTATGTTAAAAATGTGTGTTCAATATTAATGTTAAAAGTCATTTATAGTGGAGACAAAATTAAAACCTTACTTAAATGAATTTCACAAAATATAATCTAACATATTTTGTGTGAAATTCAAACTTGAATAAAATGTGAATTTCATTTAAATCATACACTATTTTATTTTTTCCAAACATAAAAATGTAGAGTCTATTTCAAATGAAGTGAATTCCACACGTTTTTTAGGTTCCATGCGCACTAGCCACTACAAGAGAATTGTTCATTACCGTTCTAAGTGAGTCGGGAATGACTTACTAACCAACTATTAGAGGGTAAAAAGGGTAGGGAAAATTTAGTTTGCTGTTATTGAGCAACCAAATAGTTAGTCAATAATTTCTGACCAAAGTTTGCAGTGACATTTTTTTGACAAATAAATGAAGTTTATCAATAAGTACCAACAGACTTACAAGTTCACCGATAATTACTAACCAACTTACAAGTTGGCTGGTAATTACCGACCCACTCGCGAGTGTCGTTAATTACCAACCAACTAGAAGGTTGGTCAGTAAGTACCAACAAACCTAGTGGTTTGTCGGTAATTATCAACCAACTAGATGTTTGGTTAGTAATTACTGACTAACTAGATGTTTGGTCGGTAATTACAAAATTTTCACATTTTGTCTTTTTTTACTGATCATTCCTTGGTTGGTCGATAATAATCCAAGTTTCCTTTTCCAGCTCCTATTTTTCTTTATAATTTAAGTAAAAACAATTTGTACAATAACAAATTTATAAATTAATACTGAAAATTAAATATATGAAAATTTTGAAATAAAATTTTCATGTAATTAATAAGGTAATTAATCAACACAATATAACATAATAAATTTTGGCTTCACCAGGTACCATCATTCTGATTAGTATCATTGCCATCAGGAGAAAACTCAAATTGAATTTTTCGAAAGCTCTAATGAAATAAAAGATTAGAGCAAGACTAAACAGCAAAGTAGAATGGAATCGAAGAAGGAAACATACTCAGTTTAACTTGATAAACTTACTGAATATTATATATTAACAAGAACTCGACAACTTCACAACAACTAATAACAAAACCAATATCACAGAATGAATATACACAAAGAAAGTCATTATTCGTCAAGTCTATGTTGTGCAAATATTTACTAATAGCATAACGAAGCTGATCTAGCACAAAATCACACCGAATTTATAGTATCTATGAAGTCAATTCATTAAGATACCACTCACGTCTACTAGAAATCATGTAAGTCTTCTAGTTTACGATTTTAACAAAGAACATAGCATTTGGACTCAACATTTAATGAAAACTTATGCCATGCTTCATAAAAACATGATTAAGTGAAAAATCAAATAACAAAACTACATTAATGATTAATACAAGAAACAGAATAAGTATGCATTCTATAAATGTATGTACCTCACTTCTACAGAAAACCAATCAACAATGGCCAAAAAGATAATGTTTTCTTGTAGCTTCCTGGATCTGGAGTCACTGCCAAAAGTTCACCATGCTTCCTGCTTAGATACATATAGAGCAGCCTCTCTCTTTGTTTGTAAAAATAGAGGAAAAAAAAAATACAAAAAAGTGTACAAGATATCTATGAAAGTTAAAATCCTAGCTCAACCAGTTTCACCACACTGTTTTATCAAAAATCTCATTTACCTATCATGCTTCACAACTAGTACAAATCTACAATCTAATACTTGTCATTTTATATATCAACATCACAGAAGAAATAAAAACCAACAAAAACTTGGAGATAAACATCAAGGAGATTGCGGCACTTAGAAGTATAGTGAACACAATATAAACAAATAAATAAGTTTCAGAAGTCATAATAAAAGCACCAAATACCGTACAAAATTATAATAGTGAATGTAATATAGATGACATGTATTACTAACTTCTTATCATTGTCTGGGATACCATTCTTTTCAGCTTTAAATCTCCACAAGTACCTGCACAATAATTCCATAGCATAGTATAGATTGGGAGAAAAAAGATAGAAGCAAAACAAGCTCAAAATTTATATTGACAATAAATTTATTGGTGTTTTACCATGGATACTTCTCCCTAATGCTAACATTGTTTATCTAACCCATGTCCAATTAATTCAACCATGGTGTGTATGAGATAGATTGCCATCTAATATGTCAAAGTTTCGGTAAGGGAATAATACAAAAAAAATTTGTGGAAAAATGAGAAAGAATACTGAAATGCTTACAAGTAAAACAGAGTAATATTGCCACAACATAGCTAAAAAATTCAAAACAGAGGGATCAAACTAACCAGCTACTACAAGAAATTATCACATTTGCGTCTACACTAAATCAGACTCAGAAAATGCAGACGCAGGCAGTGACCATATGCATCAATAATTTGATTATTTGCGTCAGCGAATTTGCAGACTCAGATAGTCTTAAAAAATAAAAGTCCAGACGCTAATACTTCTAAAGCAGACGCAGAAAATGATTTTTTGTTGCCGCCATATTTCTCAATCGTACATGCATCTGCCTTTTTCATTTCAACTTCCTATACAAACGTAGTTATCAAATATTGGCGCCATTTCTATGAACTTGTCTATGTCTATATTTTACTACTTTTGTGTCTGCATATTATAGACTCAGATAGTATAATAATATATTTTTTTATAAATATATTTGTATTTGCTTCTACCTCTTGTTTATGTCTGTGTCTGCAGTGGCAGAAGCGGATACTTTTCCCTGTTAAATCGCTAACCCTCATTTTCTATCCCTATCTATTTCTCTATTTCTAAAAATCGGCCCCGCTCTTCCCTCTCCGTCCAAACCCACAGTCGTCATACCGTGCCACCGTTGAGGAAGACCGCATTTGAAACTCCGTATCACCAAACCAAAAACTCCAAAACTAGATCAAATTCCTAATCTGAAACTCGGCATCTGAGAAAGAAAATTCCTAATCTGATTTTCGTCGACTAGTGAGTTCTCTTTTCCTTTTATCTTTACTCTTGTTAAGAAATAGTTCAAAAATCTTAAGGTATTTAGCTATTTAGGTCCTGTTTGTATGTTTGTTCTTCTTTTGTTGGCTAGTTTCTAGCGTTTCTTAGTTTTCTAAAACTATTTTTGTAGTTTGCTTGCACCTTTATCTTTTTCTAATTTTGTTGAATAAAATCTTGTTGATTCATAAGAAGAAAATAATAATGAATATATTATTTGAGGGGTAGAGGTTTAACAGAAAGAGCAAGGCATACATCACAAAAGATTGAGAATGTGAGAAATAAAAGAAAATGTTTCATGATTTTTGGGTTGTGGGGTGGAGGGTGAGATGTGAGTGGTGCTGAGATAGGTAAATTTTGGGGAATGAATACCTTGATGTGGAATAAAACTACTTTTTTTGAAGTGTTGGGTGAAAAGGGTGTTTCATGATGATTAATTTGCTGTGGTGGGTTTTGTTGGTGGACATGAAAGAAAGAGATAGAAAGAGAAAGAAATATCATATCACCTTTTGAAAATTTTTAACAATTTTAAAAATATATTGCAAGAAAATAACTTCAATTGGTACTTTTCCTTATAGATGCAAATCTAACTCTACTAGATTTCCTTTGTTCAGCGGGCCTTTTTTTCATTTATGGCCAAATTACATTTTGTTTTGTTTTCAAATACGGCATTGTGTTTTGAAAATTTTCAATTGAGTCATTATACTTTTATTTTAATTTCAATTAGGTTTCATGCATAAATTTCTAACAATTTACAAATGAAAACTGTCTAAAGAATAAGATCAAGATAATCAAATAACAAAAAAAAAAAAAGGTGATTTTAATTTTTGTGAACAAAATTTCCCACATAAATACAAGAATGTTTGATAAAATCATAAAAATTTTAATAAATAAGTATGCATGAGACTCAATTGAAATTAAAATAAAAGCATAGTGATCCAATTGAGATTTTTTAAAATATAGTGATTCATTTTCTAAAAAAATAGTAAAATTAGGGACCCCAAATGTAATTTGGCCTTTAATTACTTATTTGGTGGAGGTGTTAGATCCAGGGGTTGGTGTTTACCCCTGTTAGGAAAGTGGCTGCTACTTGTATAGCCAAGCCAAATTTGTAGAACTAATCATTGCTTTTGGATGAGAAAAATTGCACTTTATGTGTACCCAAAAAATAATAGTGTCTCATCTTGATTATGGGACGTGTGATTGTATTATTTATAATCAGCAATGACCAATTACTAATTATCTTTTGGCTACTATTTTAACCAATGTAGTGTGGACCAGTTGAGCTTATGGGAGGTGTAATTGTATTACTTATAATATGTAATCACCAATTGCCAAGTACTTTCAGGATAGCATTTTAACCCAGGTGGTATGGCTTGTGAATTCTTTGTTACTTGGGTTAATTTGGCTTGGGGTATTACAAATAGTACCGGAGTATTAACCCTTCATTATGTATGGCACGCTAGGACAGACTGTGCACCGTATGTTCTATCCTCGATTCGATAAGGAGAAAGGGAAACCTGAAAAGGTATTGGCGGTGGCCCAGAAATTGATGGCAGTATTGTGGTGGGTTATTCCTATAATGGACCTATGTCTCCAGAAACCCAGACAACCTAGAGAAGGATCCTGATATTGGGTCTTGGTAAAGACATCAAAGATTTAAGCTGGAGAGATTGTAATACCCAAAAAAAAAAAATTATGGAAGGTGTGATTGTATTGCTTATAACCTGCAATGACCAAACACCAAATACTTTTTAACCTATGTGGTGTGGGTTGTGAATTCTTTCGTACTTGGGCCAGTTAGGCTTGGGGCATTATAATATAATGTTGAATTGTCCGAGCTAGTGACATGAGTTATAATTATGACATGGCAGTCTGGCGACCTGCTAGGGTAGTACCTATGCTTTTTATGGAGAAAACATGTATCATAAGGATAGGAGTAGAGTCCGCAGTGAACTCCTGAAAAGTTCTCAGATGACAAAGTCATTCTCTACAAGAAAAATGATTAATAGCTACCAAATCAGAGACAAAAGACTATTTTGCAGCTAATTTTTATAAAAACTAAAAATTAGCCACCAATTTAGTTATTAATAAGTGACAACTAAAATAATTATTTTTAACATAAAAAAATTAAAAATTGAGGATAAATTTAGCGACTGACTTTTTAAGATGCAACCAATATTTCAATAGCTAATTAAGCAATTAAGTTTGTCAATTCATCCCTATTTTATTAAAAAAAATAAAATAAAACCTACTTTCTCCTAGCATTTTCATTTTACAAGTTAAGGTTCATGTAATTCTTTTTTATTTTTTTTTCCCCTTTCTACAACTCTTGTTCTGCGACTTACCTCTCAGTTTCATATCTACCGCAAGTTATGCCATGGTGGCTTTGATCCTTTCTCCCAAGTATTTATGGAGGGTCGAGCTCTCTAAGCCAATGAAAGTGGTTAATGTACTCTAAGTTCCAACCATGGCTTTGCATGGAAAGTTTTGCGACAAGGTTGCTGGTGACTTGCGATCAAGAAATTGTTTTCGAAGAATCCCAAATCTTTAGGAATGTTCATTAAAGTAATTAAGTCTTCTTTTTATCAGATTTTCCCAATTTCGAAATCAGTGCTAATAGTAAAACTTGGGGATTTGATAATTAGGGTAAATTTTTTCAAAAACCATATAATTTTCATTTGGATTCATCTTTTACATCTAACAAATCTTCTAGTTTATTGGATTTATAGTAACAAATACCTTTTTGATTTTGAATTATAAAGCTTTATAAGTTAGTTCAGGTGAGGTCCAGTAATTTTGATATCAGTTTGGGATCCTTTGAAACCACAAAGCTTATTTTCTAAAGGTTCATTTTGGTTTTGGCTAAATGAGATAAAAATGTTGGAGACTTAAGGTTTGGAATATGGAATTTGGAATCTATGGATGAAGATGATGGTTCATGTATTATGAGTTTGTGGTGAAGTTAGGGTTTCACATGGTTTAAAAGGCTATGGTTCTTCATTGATATGAGGTAAGGTGAATTTTTCCAATTTGCTAGTGTAGTTTGCTTTGTTACAGAGAATTTGGCTCTTGAGGTTACCAATTTTGGCCAAGAACACAAACATATCTGAGAATGCACTAATACCTCACTACAAGAAATGACATTACTTGTGTCTGACACTGACAAACGCAAAAAAGCCATATTGCATACATCGATGGTCATCTGCATCTGTCCTAGACGCAAATAAACATACGCATTAATTATAAACTCATATACCATTATTTGAGTTTAGGAGGCAAACATAGACGATATTTGTGTCTAGGAGGCAAATGCAATATGTAAACTCGAATAATTTTTGCCCACGTATGCGAGTTTGGCCCACAAACGTAAAAACGCAGATGCAAATATTTGCATCTGCATAGCAAAAGAAGAAAGGTCTAGCGCTATTGACTATGATATTCTGCGTCTATAAAATCAAGATGCAATTTATTTCTTCAATTTTTATTTGTATCCGCATCTACGAGATAGTAAATATATTTTTTTTTAATTTTATACCTGTAAATACATGTATATATAGAAGCATAATTTATATTTAAATTCAAAGTTTTATACATATAAAAAAAATATTATGTAGAAATCATCCTAATAATGTTTACAATAAATGAAATAATTAATACATAAAGTTAATAATAATATTCTCCTAATTCTGGCTAAGTTTTCGTCATCTCAAGCTTGCTCATCATTTTACTACTTGAGGTGCGAAAACTCAGATGTACAAGGTGCAACCTGAAATAATTTAAATGAATAATATTCTCATTGATTTCTATAACTTTGTCATTTGCTAGTAATACCCTTGGAACATGCTTTTAGGTGATGCTAGTAATATTTTCGTATTGCTTCTGGATCATCAAAAGATTTATCTCAATGACTGCTTTTGCTTCTGGTCTAGCTTACCATGCATATACAACACATCATTCCCCTTAAATCAAGTAAAAAATGAGTTCAATTGCTTCATAAAGCTTTACAAATTCCACTAAAAATCTTGTTCTAACACCTTCCTTCTCTTTATATGAAAGTGTTAAAACAATATTTTTGGTGAAATGTGTAGGGCTTTGTGAAACAACTTAACTCACTTTTTCAATTAGTTTGAAGGGAAGGAAGTACTGCATGTGCATGGTAAGCTAGACCGGAAGTAAGGCATGGTAAGCTAGACCGGAAGTAAGGCAGCCGCTTGAATAAATCTTTTAATAATCCCAAAGCCAAGCAAAAATATTACTAGCATCAACTAAAAACATGGTCCGAAGATATTAATTATTTTGGTTGGTGCTTTAGGGGTTGTGCTACTTTATGACACTCAGAAAAATTAGCAACTAACATACTAATATTTAGGGGTTATTATATTTTCATGTTCGGAGTAAAAATTTAGATGCTTTTGGTTGTTGGGAACATAAGAAAGAATTCAGATGTCAACTTAGCATTCATCAATATGCCCAGATAGCAATTTATCTCAAAGAATAGTTACTCCAGCAAAACACCGCTAGTTAAACAGGAAACAAACAAACAAACCCAATCTAGTAGAATGAGGAAGGAAAGCTTAAAAACTATTTGTAAAATCCCAAGCAACTCAATGGCCTGATAACTTGAGGATTTTTGCTCGTTCTGTGGATCAAATATGACTAGTAGTAGGGACAATTAAGGATCTTGTAAGTTACTTTGTTATGTGGTTTTTTCCTATCCGTCATTCTCGAATAACCTTTTGCCTCTACAATGGAAATATGTGACTAGGCTTTGGGCTTCTAAGAAAAGAAAAACTAAAATAACTTATAAAAGATATGCACTTTAACTTTTGTATCCACGTGGAAGATAAACTTAACCAATGCCAAACAATTAAAGACTAGGGTGTCAATGGAAGCATGTGGGTGCTTTTTCCTCCCAATAAAGGAAAAGAAAATCTCAAATAACTTATAAAAGATATTCACTTTAAGCTTTGTATGCAAGTGGAAGATAAACTTCCTAAAAGCCAAACCAATGCCACACACTATGGTGTCACAAACTCTCCTATAAAATTAGGAATGAAGTGCCCCAAGCTGACATGGATGTTAGTACCAGACCGCCTCTATAACGTTTTAAACCCAGCTGGTCTAAACACTAAAAAATTTATAACTTACACCATTTAAGTTAAAATATTTTTAAAATTTATATAGTAAAACTAAATTTTATATAAATTTAATATGAGATTCAGTTAAATTTACATCATGTCACGTATATTTCAGTTCTCAAAAGTTTTGACCATTTCTTATAAATGTTGCTGTACACGTGCTAATAATAAATACTCAGTCCTCACACCTCTTGACTTTATGCAAACTATGTCGGCAAATAACCCAACGTGTAATAAAGATATTTTGGATAATAAATTTGAGTGCGGTGGAAATTGGTGTACTGTGATAATACAAACAAACTAGGTGTGATTTATCTCAATCCAATAATACATGTTAGGTGCAGTGTACATACCCTCTCTTTAAAAATTGCTAACTGATCTAAACACTAAAAAATTTATAACTTATACCATTTAAGTTAAAATATTTTTACAGTTTATATACTCACAATAATTTTATATATACTTTATATGAGATTTTTAATTTACACAATGCCCCATATATTTCAGTTCCCAAAGATTTTTTACCACAGTACACGTGCTGATAATAAATACTGAGTCCTCACCTTTTGACTTTATGCAGACTATGTCAGCAAATAACCCAACATGTAATAAAGATATTTTGAATAATAAATTTGAGTGTGGTGGAAATTGGTGTACTGGGATAATACAAGCAAACTAGGTGTGATTTATCTCGATCCAATAATACATGGTAGGTGCAGTGTAATCACTCCCTTCAATAATTGCTATATTATCAATGAGAACTTTTGTTGCAAAAAGTTATATATATATATATATATCCATCCTATGTGTTTTTGCTTGTTTCTTCTTGGCTACCAGCAGCACTTCATACTTCTGCATCCTTTATTAAATCCATCGAGCTCGACCGTTTCTCTCCTGGTTAGGAGTTAATAAGGTATGTGCTTGTTTAAATAAATAATAGCTTTATTAATTTTTTTACTAAGTTGTTATATATATATATATATATATATATATATATGTATATTAAAATTCTATATTAATTTAGGTTTAATTGTGGAGTGTTTTTTATACACATAAAAATCTTATCAGAAAATATCTAAACTGAATAATCAAATTGTCATTTTCAATTTTAATAGCTTATTGTTTAGAAAAGAAATTTTATAAAAGTATTAAAACAATAACATGCTAGGGTAATAGAAATTATTTATATAATTTTAAATTTTACTTCTGTAAATCTTGATCACTTTACACATCAGATTTTTATTTACTATAATTTTATTAGATTTTTTAGTTTTAATTAGAGATGACAATCAGTCGAGTTAACTCGTGAATAGCTTATAAGTTATTCGTTAATAGCTCAAATTAAGCTCGGTTCATTTTTTAAATAAAATGAACCAATCTTGAACTTTATTTTGAGCTCGTTTAATAAAATAAGCAGAACTCAATATTTCTAAAATTCGATTCGTGAGCTTGCTCGTTTAATATTATTTAATAAAATTTTTATTATTTATGTATACATTTAGAATAAATCTATTTATATATAAAAAACTAACATAAATTGTTATTTGATTTAGTGGTAATTCGTATAAATATTTATTAAGTGGTATTGGGTTCAACTTTCTTTGCCTACACAATTTTTTTAAAATTTTAAAAAAATCTTCAAGAACTCTTAACAGGCCGATCTTGAATATTTGATCACGAGCTTTTAACAAGCTTAAGCTAACGAGCCTGAAATGAGCTCGAGCTTGTCTAAAATGAGACGAGCCATTTATAAGTTCATTTACATAATTTTTATTAATTCGATCAACTGTGTTTTTTCTTTTTTCCTCTTATTTGTTTATTTATTTATTTAAAAAATACTATTTTTTTTGGTAATAGTTTCATAAACTATAAAATTAGACACAAATTCTTATGTTAGATGCAAATGGTAAATATTTCTCAACCATCCAAGTAACCATTAAATTTAACAAATAAACTCAAAAAAAATAAAATACCATTTTTATAATTTATTTTTTTGTATGCATTTCTCTTTTCTATCACTTTTTTTTTTTTAAGTAACTGAAGTAATCTCCATATTGAGTCAATTTTAACATATATTTTGGTAATTGTAAATACAATAAGAAGAAGTAATAACTTATGTGATTTTTTTCTTTTTTGTTTTTTAAAAAAAAATTAGTGAATGTATTGATAATAATATTGTGATAAGAAAATAAAGATTTTAAAGATATATATATACTATATAAAAGTATCAAAAAATTTTATTTTCTTAAATATGTTTTTATGATTTACATAGTTATTTTTAGTTATTATTTTATTTCAAATAGACTTTTTTTTATGTTTTTTTCTAATTATTTTCTATTTTGATATTAATAGAATTATAATTTTTTAGAAATATTATTTTTTTTTATTTTTTTAACTATTTCTTCTTTATATTAATAAATCTTTAACTTTTTAATAATTAGATATCAATAATAATTAATATTAAATTTTTCAATTTTATTTTTTTGTTTAATAAGTTCCTCGTAATCATAATTTTTTAATTCTTCCCAAATTTATAATTATTTTTTTTATAAAAAAATACTATGAATTAAAAGAAATATTAAGTACAGTTTTTAGAATTACAATATTATTGTTTTAATTTTTAAATTATAAAAAATTATATATTTTTAGTAATTAAATGTCAAAAATAATTAAGATTAAAGTTTTCAATTTTATTTTTTGTTTAATAATTTTCAAATAATTATAATATTTTTTAGCTCTTCTAAATTGATGAATTAGTTTTTTTTTTTTTTTTATTTTAATTCTTTTTTCATCTTAAGAATTAATTTTTTTTAACAAATTTATGAATTTAAATGATTGATTGGTATTTTCTTCTTGTTGTCTCCATAGGTTATACGAATAACTTGTGTCTTAAAAAAAAAAAAAAAAATTGAATATCGTGGAAGGAATGGCATCGAAAGTTTGAGAACTTTTTGTGGAATTGGTTATTAAACATGTTAGGTATCTAATTCACTATAAGAGCAATGTAAACAAGCTGGAGGAAGAATTTAAGAAGCTGGAAGGTAAGAAAGATGGAATCCTTGGGATTATGGGTGAAGAAGAAAGGAATGGACGTGAGATTACGCCCAGTACGAAGAATTGGATTGACAGAGTAGGTGAAAAGGGCCAAGAGTTAGATGAGTTCCGGCAACAGAAAGCCAAAAGAAGGAGGTGTTTGGGTGGGTGGTGCCCGAATGTAAAATCTCGGTATTCTTTAAGCAAGGAAGCGGCAGAGAAGAAATCGGTTGTAGAAGATCTCTACAAGGAAGACCTTAACAATATGTCCTACCGTCCACCCCCACTTTCACTGGGCTCCATTTTTTCAAAACAAGGTGTTATGAGCTTCCAAACTCGCCATTCAACTATGGAGAAGATTGAGGAGGCACTGAATAATAATGGGTCCAGAAGGATTGCAATATGTGGAATGGGGGGGTGTGGGGAAAACCACACTGGTGAAGGAATTGATCCAAAATTTTGAAGCAGATCACCTGTTTGATAAAATTGCAATGACAGTTGTGTCGCAATCACCAGATTTGAAGAATATACAAGGTGACATCGCTGGTCAAATAGGTTTGACTGAACTTGATAAGGACAATGTTAGTGCCGCAGCAGGTCTATTATTTAAGCAGTTGAAAGATATCAAGAGGATTCTTATAGTGTTGGATGATGTTTGGTCAGATCAGCTTGATCTTGAGTCTATTGGAATTCCTTCTGCTGACCAGAATCCGGGATGTAAGATTTTAATAACTTAAAGAGATAAACATGTGTGCGGTAAGATGGGGTGTCAACTGAATGATATTTTTGAAGTCTCTCTGTTGTCCCATGATGAAGCTTGGGATCTTTTTAAGGAGATGGCTGGCAATTCCGTGGAGAATCTTCAAATCAATCCCACAGCTAAGGAGGTTGCTCACGAATGTGGACGCCTACCACTTGCAATTGTTACAGTAGCAAAAGCCCTCAGAGATAAAGAGCATTACGAATGGTTGGATGCCCTTGGGCAACTCAAAACGTCTACTGTGTCATCGTTTACAGAAATGCAAGAATGTGTATATTCACGTATTCAATTAAGCTTTAATTTGTTGGGAAATGATGAGGAAGCCAAGTCTTGCCTTTTGCTTTGTTGCTTATTCCCAGAAGATTACGATATTCCAATTGAGTATCTGCTGAGGTATGGGGTGGGACTAAGATTGTTCAAAGGCCTCACTACATTGCTTTCAGCAAGGTATCGAGTGCATACATTGGTGGACAAATTAAAAAGTCGTTACTTGTTGCTGGACAGTGATAAGAAAGAGTGTATCAAGATGCATGATATTGTTCGGGATGTTTCCTTATCCTTTGCAACTAGAGCTGAACACAGGTACATGGTATGTTGTGATAAAGAAAGGAAAGAGTGGCAAGATGAAGATAAATGGCATCGTAGCACTGTAATCTCGATTTTCATTGAAAAGGATAAAGACAAGTTTCCTACTGGGTTGGAGTGTCCCCAACTCAAGCTTTTACATGTATCAACATTTGATTATCGTTCAAAAATTCCAACTGAAGACAGCTTCTTTCCGGGCATGAGAGAACTAATGGTCATGACTTTAAGTAAGCTATCTATCTCATCGATGCCATCTTCACTCGAAGCCTTGCAAAATCTCCACACATTATGCCTAGATTCTTGTAAACTTGAAAACATATCCATAATTGGTACTACACTGAAGAATCTAGAAATCCTCAGCTTTGCCAGGTCATATATCAAAGAGTTCCCAAAAGAAATAGGGCTACTTAGTAATCTCAAGTTGCTGGATTTATCAGGAAGTAAACTAAAAAGAATTCCATCTGGTGTCTTGACAAGCTTTTCTAGATTGGAAGAATTGTATACAAGAAGCAGTCGTTTAGAATGGGAATATTGGAAAGGAGAACATTCAGTCAGTGGAAATAATGCAAGTCTCATTGAGCTGAAATCTGTATCTCCTCAATTGAAGGTTCTGACTATTGATGTACGTGAACACGACCTTTTGCCAAAAGATTTAGTCTTGGAAAAGCTGGAAAGGTTTCAGGCCTATATTGGAAAAACAGAACGACCACCATTTGTTTTGCGGGTTCTATTCCCAAAAATTGTGAGTTATCTAACCCCAAACGTTTTGGAAATTGTATCAACAGATCACAAATTTATGAAGGAGAATATAATAATTCAACAGTTGTGGAAGAAATCTGAGATTCTCCGATTAGAAAACGTGGATGGCTTGAACAAAATTGTCTACGAAGAAGGACTTCCAAAAATACAACATCTAGAAATTAAATCCTGTTGTGATTTGGAATATCTGGACGATTCAAGTTACTGGAAGTGTTCCCAATATACCGCCTTCCCAGACCTAATGAAATTGTCTCTCGTATCTCTCCCCAAGTTAAAAGAAATAATTATATGCCAGCATGGACCCGACCATATGATGCCTCCATGCAATTGCTATAGAAGCCTAAGGTCACTTGAAGTTTATAGCAGTATGGAATTGAAGAGTGCCTTCACTTGGTTCCAAGCAACAAGTTTGGGACAACTTCAAAGATTACATATTGGCGATTGTGATAAGATTGAATTTGTAGTCTCAAGTGCTAAATCAAAAAAAACTAATCCAGAAAGAAACCAAAGCGGTCCAGTTCTCTAATTTATTGGAACTAAAGCTGTTGGGACTTCCAAGCCTAGTTGGCTTCGTTAAGACCGTTGATGATGAGGATCAGCCATGTCAATTCACCCGCAAGGTACCTAGTGTAATTTTTAATTTTTTTTTTTCATTTTCATGTTATGCATTTGTGTTTTCAATTAGGCATAGTGATGAATTACCTTTATTAATTTGTTCCATTTTTCTAGTTCTGTTCAAATGCAAAGTAATAAGTGGAATGGAATAATTAACAGGTAATGGTGTCTGATAGTGACCACGAACAAAGGGCTGATCAGGGTGGTGAATTTATATCTGTTGGTGTTGGTTCTGTTTCTGAATCAATCACATATGTACCAATGCCAATATTCTCTGGCAACGCACTATTTACATCAACTTGGATTCAATGCTTTCCGAGACTTAAAAAGCTCTCATTGATGGGTTGTGGTGCATTCGAGGTTTTGTTTTCCCTTGGTGAATCACAATCACAGGTGATGGGATCAACAGCAACATTATTGCCTCAATTGAATGAAATGAAGATACAAGACTTTGATAAGCTGACGCATATATGGAGGAGTACTGGCATTGCTACAAATGAAATTCAAGGCTTTCATAACCTGACAACACTTTTAGTAGTGAAATGTAATTCTCTAAGATATGTTTTCACTCCTTCCATTGCCAGCCGACTTACACAACTTCAGAAACTTGAGATTACGAGCTGTGAAGGCATGGAGACAGTTGTTGAAGGTGGACTACAATTGCACTTCAACATTGATGCAGAAAAGGAGGAAGTAGTCTTGTTCCAAAGATTAAGTTACTTCAAACTGTCATGCCTTCATAATCTAGAGAGTATTTGTCCAGACCCATACAATATCATATGGCCATCCCTGAAGCAATTAGATGTACTTGATTGTTCCAAATTGAACATATGTTCATCTCCAGCTTGTCAAAGGATTGCAGAGCCAGTTGGAAATATTGTTGCTGTTCCATCATCAAATTCAACTTCCAGAATTCCTTCTCTACAAGAATGTGGCAATGGTTTCCTTATACGGTGCCTTTCATGTGAATCAACATACACATTTTCCAAATCCGAGTCCAATTGCCAGGATGCTGGTAAGGGGAAAAATAAGGTAGGTGACAATCTAACTAAATCGTTAAATCTGGTAAACATGGCATCTTTCACTATTCTTTTCTTTGCCTTAATTCAACAAAGCATAATCCTTTGATTATAGCAGGATAAATTGGCAGTGACCAGCAGCCCAGGTGTAAAGGAGAAGTTCGATAGCATACGCACATGTAGGTCTTATCATTTGATTGGGGGGTTGGAAAATCTGGAAGAACTTGAATTGGATATGTGCAAGTCAACTGAGGCCATGTTTGAAGTTGCAGAAAATAGTGATGTGTTCAAATGCATCAAGAAAATAAAATTGTGCCGATTGCGGAAGCTAATTTGCATATGGAAGGCAGGCAGTAATGGTATTATTCCACAAGGGTGCATCGGCTTTGAAAATCTCACGTCATTAGTTGTAAATGAATGTGATATGTTGAGAAAGTTATTCCCATCTTCGGTACAAAAACATCTGGTGAATTTACAGGAAATCCAAGTTTCCAACTGTCAGATGCTGGAAGAGATTGTGGAAATTAGAGGAGAACTAGACAAGAGATTTATTATATCATTTCCTCAACTTAAATCTCTCAACCTTGGGAATTTACCAAAACTCAGTTCCTTTGATCAAGGGGCCTATGATTTGAAGTGGCCATCTATGAAAAAAATCATAATGACCAGGTTTCATGATTATAAAGTATTTAGTTTAGCAGTTCCGTTATCTCCGGTGATAGAAGCCATGGAGATTAGTTTTCCAAGACATTCTCATGAACTGCTACCCCGTCAACAGGTTTGTACAAACAATTATGTCGTTGTATCAGTAAACTATTTTGGAATTCTATATCAGTTAATTTGGAATTATGAGGGGATGCTGTATCAGTAAACTAAAATTAACAATTATATGGTTGACAGGTACCATCAAGTAAGGAAGACTTTGGCATTCCTAAACACTTTTTTTCAACAAGCATGCTGCAGAACGTGGAAAGACTTGAATTGGAACATTGGGACTTGTTGGAAGTTGTAATTCAAGTTCAAAATCTAAGCAATCCCATTTCTTCACTTAATTGCTTGAAAGAAATGGTATTGCGAAATCTACCGAATCTAAAGCAAATATGTATGACATGTTCACCAAAAATGAAGGTAGAATCTAGAAGAGGCATGGCTTGCTTCCCTTCTGTAGAAATCATTGATGTACAAGATGTACCTAATCTTGTGAGCTTTACCAACCATCATTGTACTTTGGAGTTGTCATTCTTGCAAGAACTCAAGGTGAGGGATTGTCCAAAGCTTAAGACATTTGCATCAAGTTTTCCACGGGAAGAAGACATTGACAACAAGGATACAGAGCTACAGGCACAATTGGAAAGTGATGCTTCTACAACAATACATCAGTTCAACAACAAAATGGTACAATATATGGATTCGAGTTCCATTATATATGAAGTATGCATGCTTTCCATACTGTTAATAATTTGATATATTTTGCTTGAGGTGGAAGAAAATGTTGTTGGTTCGAATTCCCCCTTTTGGAAGTATATATATAATATATCATGAAAATCTAAAAGAGAAAAACATGAATTTATAATTTGACAAATTAATCAATAATAAATAAAAGTGATTCTTTGCAGGATGTACTTGATGGATATTGGCGCAGGTTGAGTTGTGATCCACTCATAGATGGCTTCTCAATTTCAAATGTAAAATTCATCAACATAGAGCGCTGCAATAACATAAGTAGTCTGTTCTCTACCTCAACAGCAAGAACACTTGAGAAACTCGAAAAGTTAATCATAAAAGATTGTGACATGATTGAGGAGATAGTTTGTAAAGGAGAGAAAGAAGTAAGTTTGAATAAGATCACATTCCCTCAATTGCGCTGCATGTTTCTTAAGGACCTGCTGAACCTCAGGGCTTCTGTCTTCATCAGGGGTCTTATGCATTTGATTTCCTGTCACTAGATGATCTATCAATTCAGAATTGCCACAAGATGGAGTTTTTCTCATATGGATCTGTATATAAACCACCAAAATTAAATTTCTTAACTTTTGATTACCTTGGTTACATCAATTCTGTTCCATTGTTGGGAGATCTGAATGCCACTGTACTAAGCATCTCCAACGGAATGGTAAGAGTGATTCTTCCCAAATTTACATACCCGTAACAAAAGTTCTTATGACTTTCCTCGTGAACATAAGATTATGCTCTTTTCTTTTTCCTGATCTTAGTTAAGCAATAAAAAAGGTACTTAAATTAATTAGATTGTGGTTTGATTTTGCAGGTGCCAGTGGTACAATCACAGGAATTTTATTCTTTCGGCGGCAGGGTTGATTTTAAAAGCATTGAGCATGATCGACTCCTACTTGAAAGTTTTACCAAATGCACAAAGCTGAAAGTGGGAGGCTGTGAACAACTGTCGAATGTGGTTCCATCGAATATGATACACAGATTTCAGCATCTGGAGGAACTCAATATAACAAAATGTGATTCGTTGGTAGAGGTATTTGAATCCAAAGGAGATGTAGATGATGCAACTGATCAAGGAGATGCTATGATGCTTTATGAACTAAAAGAGATGGTTCTACATCAGCTACGAAAACTGAGGCATATATGGAACAAAAATCACTCTCAAGTTTTAGGCTTTCAAAAATTGCGGAATCTAAAGATTGTAGGCTGCAGCAGCTTGAAAAGTGTGCTCTCCCCTTCCATGGCCAGAAGCCTAGTGCTACTTAAAGTGCTAGAGATACGTGGTTGCCTGAATATGGTGGATATAGTTACAAAGGAATATGAGAAAAGTATTGAAGGGAGATTAAACAAGGCTGATTTGAAGATCATATTTCCCGAATTGCTTGAATTGGAGCTTTTTGATCTACCCAACCTGAAATGTTTCCACCCAGGTAGTTATAATTTTGAATTTCCATCCTGCAAAAGCGTAACTATTGAAGAATGCTCAATGATTGAGACATTTTCTTGCAAAATAGTAAGCACACCACAGCTTAAACGAGTACAAATTAGTAAAGGCTCTCATTGTTTGCACACGGCCTTCATGGAAGACCTAAATGCAGCCATTCAACATGCTTACTCAAAGGAAATTAAAGTAAGAGAAGGCAATCAAGGTGAAGTTCATGCTGTTGTAGGCGTTCCTGAACCTAGGGTGATTTATCTTGATCAGGATAAGGATAGAAATACAGTACCTCCCCCATTTTCTAGAGAATCCATGCAATTTTTAACTTCAGGTATCGCTAATTTTTTTACTGTTACCATCATCACCATATATATATTATATATATGTATACATCGATCATGGTTAGTTATACTTGTTGATAATTCTGTTCCAAATTAATGCAGGGACTTCAGTTGCTTCAACATCAAATCCTGAAATTCAGATCCCTCCTCCTTCTTCTCGTGATGAAGCTGAAATGCAACCAACCTCTACTTCAAGTAGCACTCCACCCATTCCATCAACAACACCACCTTTACTACATGTTCACATCCATCCTACTTCTTCCCCACCCAGCACACCCACTTCAGTCAGTACAATGATATCTACCCAGGCAAGTGACCTTGGTGAATTCAGAGGGTTTGGACCAATTAAGAAAGAATACATTCCTTTGCTCGAAGAAGTAATTTCTAAACACGATCCTCACATTTGGACTTTCCAAGAAAATCGAACAAGGCATTTTGCCTACTGGGCCTTCTCTGCTTTGGGAATGTTGCTTCACTTTCTTAGAAGTGTTAAGATAAAGGATATTTCAACAGAGATGAAGGAAGAATTTGCTAAACTTTGGTGTGAAGCTGAAACTTTTGGATTTGACATGGGGTGGTTGACACCGTATTATGAACAAGTGATGAAGTTGGGAGAACTGGATGACGCCAAAATGAAGGAAGTGAAAGAGCTGGAGGAAAAGGTGTTATCTTTGCAAGCACGTGTTGTTTGTTTGAAGCAGAAGCTTGAAGAAGCAGAGAAGGAATTAACAGAGATGAATTTAGAGCTTGCCAAGGCAAAAAAAGACTTGACAAATCCCGACTCCGTTATTTGGTTTTGATAAGATATGTCTGCTATTTATTCTGGTTCATTTTTGTCTTTCCATAGATTACTATAGCTAATCACCTTGAAGGAATTTCATCTGTCTTTCTGTGTCTGGTAGATGTAACTTACATTGTGGTATTCAGTAGATGATATTGAAGACCTGGGAAGTTATTCTACTTGAAACAATTAGATGAAATAATTTTCTAATTAACTGAGTGAACAGCGACATATAGACTCTTTCTAGTAGTGCCGTTGCCAATAACAGCAGCTGCAAAATGAATGCCGAACTCATGCGGGAATGGGTGGGCAAAGACATCAAACTTGAAGAAGCCACTGAAGAGTCTTTGACAGGAGATGTCCCTGAAGAGGAATAAAACTGTATCATTGTGGGACTGATTCCATACAACGCAGAGTTTTTATTTTTAACTTGAAAAAAAAAAAAAAAGAAGCATGGTTTTGTGCGCATAATTTCTCCTTTGAATCTTGCTTCCCTCGTAATTCCTTAACAGCCCAGAGATGACCTTGGTTTCAGAAAATAATTTTTGTTTTTCTGACTCAGATATTGCAGATGGTGTTAAGAGTAAAAAAATGTTGGGAGTACGAGTGCGCAGTCCCTGTAATCCATAAAAGAGAGCACGCATCATCATAAAGGTTCAAGATGAAGGTTGTGATTTCACTTCACAGAATCTTCATATCTTGTGAGGAGTGTTAAGAGATATGGATAAAACATGAGTTTAAATAATCTGTATTATCTCAATTCCATCCTATAATCATGATTATCATATTTATTCAATATGTGAGTTGAGTTGGATACATTTATGGAATAATATTATAGGCCTAAGAAGAGAAATGGTAGATCTGACTGAAAAAATAAAGAATATATAGAAATGGATACACAGCAAATGTTAAATCTGCAAATTCAGGACCAATGAAAGAAGACCTCTCTGAAGCTTCAGCATTGAAATGGATGACGACGGCCGCACTAAAGAATTTAATTTCTTCAAGTATTTACTATTGTATTGTTAGAATATATCTGAGTAGTGTGTAGTAACACAGCATTAAGATTATGAATCCCATTCTTCGAATAAAGTGTTCTACTCTAATTCTTAAAATATTTCAAAGCTAACTTGGCAAAACCCGTATACTTCCACCAGATCTTGGTACATTGGTATAAAACAACCTGTTTGTTTAATTTCATACTACTATATACATATAGTGCAAAAATCATTTCTGGGCAATGTTCATTGTAAAATAAATTTTATTATTACCGTGCCATGGCCAAGAAATCGGCATCGGCTCAACCAGCTATGGTTGTAAGCAATGTAAGTTCTTATATCCTCCATAGGCAGGGTGCCAAATTACAACAAGAGATTGTTCATCATCCTTCTCAGTTTTCACCCACTTCACCCTTTGACTTTACAAATTGGCTCTCATGCTTGGCAATTCAAGTGTGATGCCTGTGGAAAATACCAGTCCGGATTGAACTATCAATTTCAACAATGCAATTTCACATTGGATGTCGACTGTGCTTGATTCACCATAGAAGACATATCACCGGAAAAGCAAATCCAACACATCTGCCACCTTGATAGAATGGCAAAGGGCTGATGAAGTTTTCTGCTGCCCATATGAGGAAGTTTGCTCAGCCGGCAGTGCCATATACAGTTGCATTCAGTGTGAGGTCTTTCTACACAATTCTTGTGCAAATTTGCCACAAGTTTTGAAGCACCGATTTCACCCTGATCATCCTCTCACTCTTGAGTTATCAGATAACTGGCGTCCTTCAGTGCCAGGCTTGTGCAAATCTATACCGCAGACTCTCTTTCAACTGCAACAAATGTGATTTCAATATGGATATCACTTGTGCTTTTAGTCATACCTTTGAGAAATTAGAGAATGATTCCATTCAACATGTAGGACACAAACATCCATTGAGATATTTGGAGAAGGTTGACCACAACAATGCTAAGTGTTATGCATGTCAGAGTCGCTGCACCGTTTATGCCTACAATTGCAGCTTATGCCGTTACTTCCTTCACGGATCATGTGCTTTATTAGAAGGTAGAATCCTCAACCACCCAATTCACGATAAACATCCATTGTTTCTGGTCACCAAGAAAGCTCCCCTCCCTTATGCATTAACCTGCAGTTGTTGTTTAGGAGACTGTACTGGTGGTTTCAGTTACCCTTGTGTTCCATGCAAGTTTAGCCTAGATATCAAATGTGCTTCTCGAAAAATACGCCAAAAAACTTGTGCATCCTCCTCTCTTACTTTAGTGGAGCAGATGATAAAAGCTAAATTATTATGTGATGCCTGTAAAGAACCTTGTTCATCAACAATCCTGCATTGCGTGCCCTGCAACTATAATCTTCATTTGAATTGTGGTTTCTCAATTCCAGAAGCGAAGTCCTTGACCTTTTTAAATATGGGGTGAAGGCTGACTGCAAGTCATAGGATCCGGCAGTCCAGACTTCCTCCTCTTTAATTAAAGTAAGGTCGCCAGAGTGAAAATGAGAGATCATAAAAATCATCAGATACTGGTATGGTAAGAGACGTAATGCCTTTAGTACTGTTATTTGTCCAAATTTGATCAAGCAGTTAAGAGTTCTTGTGGGTTGTTGGTGGTCCTTTAATATTGGTCTTTAGTTACAAATTCATGTTGTATTTAAAGGAGATGTTCAGATCAATCAAATTTGGTTATGTTCTCCAACTTTCCCTTTTTGTCTTCTGAAGTGTTTGTGACATTTTTTCCTCCCGGAGAATTTTTTGACAAAATGGTGCTAGAGCAGGCTACCATTCAGTTGCCTTGCCACCAAAGGCCATCTGTTGTACAATAATACTCAATGTGAGAAATGATTAGTCCCAGTTCCTAACAGATATCATAGATCATCATTCTTCTCATCAAAATATGGTGTCATATGCAAATAAGAATTGTGACCTGCATCAGAACGCTTACAATCTAACATCTTTTAGTTCCTGCATTGCTTCAAGCAAATGCAAGTAAGTTGAAATAAAGGTTCACATCTTTTTTTACCTATTCTTGAAATAAGCATTGTAGGAGGCAAACCTTATGTAATTAACATTCTCTTGACTCATCAGTAACAAACCTACATCTTGGCTGAGATTTCTTATTGACCATATCCAGGTCTCTGCATTCACAACAATTAGTTACAGTATAAATAAGAGCAAATTGAACGGGCGTAGAAATAATTGAAAACTTCAAAGACTCTATACTTTTCATTTTATACTGTTTTATTTTTTCTTCTTCCAAATTATGCAGAATTGTGAAATTAGAAGTTATTGACCTGTTGAATTCAAGTTATAGTCGGTTTCTTGACCTCTACTTGACTTGTTTTACCACTAGCCAATATACATGAGTATCTTAAGCTCTTGACTCTTTTTTATAAGTGTACAATGAGGGACTGAATGAATTCAAGGTTAAAATACTGACACCCCCTGTAATTTACCATGAAAACACTTTCAACCCCTGCACTTCTTTTTTGGGCAATAAACACAATGTACCATTAGAGTTAGACAACTAAATAAAAAGAGAATTTCTCAATATCATTATCAAGTTAGTTTATCATCAACCTATCAAGTATTGGAATAACTTGGCAATAAAAGAATTGCTAGTGCTAGTGAAACTAGAATGCCAGGGCCTCTTTTTCTAATCTGATAATACACGGAGTTTATTATTAAAATCAGAAGTACAAGAGATCTGAGTGTTTCAATGATAAGATACAGAGGGTTGAAAAACAAGAAGAAGAAGAAAATAGCAAGCTTTAACACAATAAATAGGGGTAAGCAACATGAATCCTTCCGAAACTAGTGGTATCCACGTACCCTTTCATTTTTCCAATTCAATCCTATCCATGACAACAGTCAACACTTTTTACCAAACCACTCATATCTTTCCGAATCACTCTTCCTATGTCATTCTTTATATCAATAAAAATAGAAAATATTACTGAAAGCACACTTAAATATGTCAAAGCAACAATACTGTCATAGCAATACAAATTAGGAATTGGAAACCATGGCAATTCTTATTCAGTTTTTCACCTCATAACAATAAAATAGTTTATGGGCGTTCCTTTAAGAAAGATATTGAACAACCGCATCTCATTATATTAATGTTTATAGAAGAGTTATTATTATTATGTTCAATTCCAGCTCATATAACAAAAGCAAATAAACAAATGGAAAAAAGTTTGCATCTCTGACTCGCATAATGAGTACTTTGTTTGGCACAAAGGTGCAGAGAAACAAAATCAACAACTGGGTATTCCTGTCTTACCCCTGTAATTTGGATCTCTTGGAATTCAGATGAACCAAAACATGGAGACTTTTCAGATGTTTGTGTTTGTAAATTTGTCAAATCACTTGTGGTATTCAACATTCATAGAGGTAAGGATGTAAAATATTTGTAGAGCTGTGCTGTCATTCAATGATTTGGGGTGTTTGGTTGGAATGCAATGCCAAATTTATGCGTGATTATTATCTCTATTGTTTTTAATGCTTCTCTTTAGTGCTATGCTTTAGGAGCATTTCAGGAGTTTCTTTACTTGACAATTGACATTCAACGTGATTGGTTAGCCCTCTTAGGTAGGACCCTGCAATCCCACAGTTACACAGGTCCTCCTGGGTAGGATCCAGGACCCAATTAACTTATAGACCTGGAATCACATTCATTCCTTTTTATCTTTTGTTAATGAGATTCTAGCTTTCACATGTAACTTACTAGTCATATGATTCTGATCATCTATCAATCAACATTAACTGCACCATTACAATTTGTTTGACATGGACTTCCTTTTCATCCTCTAATTTAAGTTGAGTGAAGAAAATATTGCATACCTCTCTTACCACTTATGTTTTCATTCTTGATACATTAATGTCCCCTGCACTCAGATTTTACTAACACGTTCTTGCTTAGAAAAAAAATAAAATTAGCAAAGCAAGATGCGAGTTGATAAAGAAACTCATTCTTAGTATTGAGCATCAAACTTGTTAGTAGCCAAATATTATAGCTGATCGAAGTATGAACCAAGAGCAAAATAACTCTTCTATAATTTATAGATCAGTACTCGTTTGCTGTACTTGTAATATTCTTTCTCTTCATTTGATAAAATAATAACTACTATTGGTGTCCAAGGATGAGGTATAAAATAAACTCAGGTGTGCATAGAAAAGAATTTAAATGAGCCGATTCACAAATCACTTATATTCTCAATCATAGAATTAATGCAGGCTCTGGAATCTTCGTCTTATCGTTATCCATATTCCACATTAGACTAAAACCTATTTCTGAACTCAGTTGCACCAACAATTGTATCTGAGTAAATGTGATCTTCCCATTCTAATTTCTAACTGATTACAGGAAATCATTCACAAATTTATTAGTGCAAGGAAGACATAAAGGACCACAACTTAATCCATAGTAATGACCTTCAGGTAATGGTTTACTCTGATTCAATGCATACTTGCATCAAACGGTGGAAAACATAAAGGACCCAAACACAATGACACAAATGAAATAGAAGACGCTAATTCTTCAACAGAGACAGAGACAGGGAAAACGTATGGGAAAAGCAAAACCAACAAATATACCATCATGATTTCAACTCCAACTGGGCCTACTACACCCACATTTCTCACCAGTTCCTATACAAAATCCATAACACAACAAATTGACATCACGCCAAAAAAAATATCTAAATTTCAATCAGAGTTCCAACTTTCCAAACAAAATTTAAACAGAATGCAAAAGTTGTAGTGATTTAAAAAAAAAAATGGAACTTGTGAGGGAATACTTGCAGCCACGGCATTTTGTAGCCGGATATCGGAACTCTCAGCAACAAACGTTTTTCCAACACCACACTAACCCTAAACCATAAAAGCTAAGCCTAACGCTAACCCTAACCCTAAACCTTATCCCTAACCTCAACCCTAAAACCTAACCCTAACCATAACGGTAAAACATAGCCCTAACCCTAAACTTTAACTCTAATTGTAATACCTAACACTAACCCTAAACCTAATCCTAAACCTTAACCCTAACCCTACACCCTAACACCTAATCGTAACCCTAAAACCAAACCCTCACACTAAGCCTAAAACCAAACCCTCACACTAAGCCTAAAACCTAACCCTAACCCTAAACCTAATACCTAACCCTAAAACCTAATCCTAACCATAAAACCTAACCCTAGCCCTAAAACCTACCCCTACCCTTCAATATTGGTCTTGCTTACAAATTTAGGTTGTCTTTATGGAGTTGTTCAAATATCAGTAAATTTTGGTTATGTTATGCAACTTTACTTTTTGTCTTTTGAGTGTTTCTGATAATTTCTGGTCTCTCTTTCACAGAGGGAAGAAAGGAGAAGAAAGTTGCAGGATTTCTTTACTAATTGGTACTAGAGCAACATTTAGAAAGTCCCAATTCTCAAATTGGGCCTATTTTGGGCAGGTAGGTACTTGACACGTGAGACCCACATAGAACCTCTACAATTTAAACCGTTTTAGTGCTTGCATCACTTCAAGCAAATGCAAATAAGTTAAAATAAAATATCACATCTTTTTTAACCTATTCTTGAAATGAACATTTAAACAAAACTACATCTTGGATGAGATTTCTTATAGACCATATGGGGGTCTCTGCACACATTCAGAACAATTAGTTACAATATAAATAAGAGCAAATTCAATGGGCAAAGACTTAATTAGAAACTTCGAAGACACTATACTTTTCATTTATACTGTTTTCTCTTTCCTCTTCCCAAATTTTACCATGTAACTGTCCATCAAAACATCCATCTTGGAGAAGAATGAACAGGACTTTGCCGTGGCCTATTTGGCTGCTCTAAGCTGTTCCGCTTCTTCATGATCGAGGCTACAGTTGGACTGAAGTATTCGTTACTCCTTTGAGAAGTTGCCCCTTGTGAATACATTTTTTTACCATGAACTAAACCCCTTTGTTTATCTTGCATGGCTCTGTGAGCTACTGGGTTACTTTGGGCAGCCCCCCATCTGTTGTAACTAACACAACTCTGACTTCTCCCTACTTGCTGAAACTTTACCTCTCTAGGGCTCTTGTAGTTTCGACTCTCAGCAGTTTCTGCGGAGTACATGGTCTCTACTTCGCTGCTATGTCCATTGTGCATCTCTGAAACTTCTATAGGAGATGAACTCTGGACTTCACTTTGGCCTCCATTTACAGAACCTGTGGAGGCACTCTCAGCATCTGCAATGGGACTTGTCAACTCTCCACCCTTAATTTCTTGTCCTTTCACCATATTATCAGGTAAAGGCTCCTTGACACTGTTCTCATCAGATTCCGGATGCAGTTGTTTGGCTGGCTGTGGTAAAACTGCAGGTTTAGCAATCCTTGGAGGGAAATTTATGTCCAGAAGCTGAATTTGGCCACTCTTCTTTTTCCTTAGAGGTACTGCAGTTAACCTTGGTGATTCATATATGTCTGGAGTAGGAATTCCCTGTACATGAATGGCATTTAGATCAGTCAATAATGTATGTTCTTCAGTCATATTTGCGCCAGCTGGACAGCTAGGTCCCTCATCCCTTGTCTTTGAAACTATATATGATGAAGTTGGGGTGCCATCATTATCAGCCTCAGTTGACTTGAAAACCTGTCGCAGGGAAAAAGAAGCACAAGAATGCTCACTCTTCTGTCCTGTAGACATCAATCGGATAAGTGGTAATTTTGGTTTGCTAAGCTCATCAAGACTGCCTTCCCAATGCTGGTTTAACCAATCACAAATTACAGGAATGGGTATACCAAATTGCATAGAATGGTCCTTTTTCCAAGATGAGGAGGACGATGAAGAAGTTGAAGAGGATTTAGTATTTGGAGATGTGGCTAGTTTCATAGGATCACAGATCATAAATGCTAGATTTCCTTGTACATCAAATCCAGCAGATCCTGGATTCCATATAACACCATCAGTTGACAGTTTTATGAGATTGTCAGTGGCTATGACCACCTTTCCTTCGCCAATTGTGAGTTCTTGTTTAGCAGTATAGCCTAAAAGGTAAACTACACTACCGAGCTCCAGACTTGGTTTTGAACAGGTTTTCAAACACTGAGGGTGCTGCCCCTGTGCATTTACATCTCCATCCAAAGCATCCAAACCCACTATTGTAAGATCTAAAACAGAGCTAGTAATGAAAAACCTGCAACCAAGAAAAAGGAATGAGAAAACATAATCCTTTGAAAGCCTGTCCAACTCATTGCATGCATCAAATCTGTCTTTGACCAGCCTTTCAGTAAGAACAATATTTCTATCAGATTTTATTTTGTCATCAGTAATTGCATCAAATATAACAAGGAGCATGCATCAATACTTTTTTTTTTCCATAATAAAACTGTAGTTACATGGGAAGATCACCACTGGAACCAAGAAGAAAACTACAGGAAGGTGTATAAAAGGCCATGTTACTAGCTAAAAAGAAAACGGATATCACACTAAAAGATTAGCCTTTGAACCCAAAAGTGCTACAGAAACGGAAGCCTAACTTAGCTTCCTTCCTCGACTAAAGAGAGATTAAACATTAATAACTCCCTTTAATGTACTCATTTGATTTTGAATAAACATAAAGAAATAGAGAATTTTCCAATAGATAACACATGAATGGCAAGGGACAGCTGTTTTCCAACTAGACAGGGATCTCTTTTACCCAGGAACTATACAGGCAGGGTTAGAAGAAAATTTTCATGTATTTTAGCTACCACTAGGTTTTCAAAAGTTACATTTTAGTTTTGAGTCAACTAAGTTGTTCCTCTTATTGATAGTATGAAGGCAGTATGCAAAAGTCAAAACAGAACAAGAATAATGGATCAGTCCAGTTCCTCATGTTTGAGTTACATCATCCAAATGTTAGAAAGAAAGAAAAGTTCGCTTTCATCCTTTTGTTTGTGGCAAGATGCCCTTGTAACAAGCTTCAAATATTTTTTTCTGATTACATATGATCAAAGGAACTAATGGATTTACTATTTTGTTTGTTCTCTTTCTTTTTCCTTTTCTTCTTCTTCTCTCTCTCTCCCCTTCTTTTTCCTTGTTTTTTTCTGAGGATTGGAGTGGTAGGTATCCTAAAGCTCTGGCAATTTCTACATGTTGCTTTCAAGTGTCTGCTTGTTCCTTAAGCATCTGGGATATTATAGCAACAAAAGAAAAACTTAAAAAGCATCTAGGTTGGTATATTCTTGTGAACATGATAAGTTATCTTTGAATACATGACTTTGATCTCCAAGAATCCTTCCACCATTGCCTCAACTCCTCTTTCTTCAAGGGACAACATTGATAATTATGAAAGAAGAATTTTTTCACCTCACAAAACCAATTATTCTATGTCTTCATCAAAGTTTTGAAGGATTTTAAACAATAATAGCAGGAACAGTAGCTCTGCCTCCAGAAGTTTGAAAGGTGAATCATCAAAGAGATGATGACTTTTACAATTGGAACTCTATCTAACTTCAAATTATGCAGAATTGTGAAATTGGAAGTTATTGACCTGTTGAATTCAAGTTATAGTCGGTTTCTTGACCTCTTGACTTGTTTTACCACTAACTAATATACATGAGTATCTTAATTTCTCGACTCTTTTTTATATGTACATACATACACGCAAACACTTACACACACATGTGTGTGTACAATGAAGGGCTGAATAAATTCAAGGCTAAAATACTGACACCCCCTGTAATTTACCATGAAAACACTTTTACCCCCTGTACTTCTGATTTGGGCAATAAACACAATGTACCATTAGAGTTAGACAAATAAATAAAAAGAGTATTTCTGAATATCATTAGCACGTTAGTTTATCATCAACCTATCAAATATTGGAATAACTTGGCAATAAGAGAATTGCCAGTGCTAGTGAAACTAGTATGCAACGGCCTATTTTTCCGAATCTGATAATACATGGAGTTTATTATTAAAATCAGAAGTACAAGAGATCTGAGTGTTTCAATGATAAGATACAGAGGGTTTAAAAACAACAAAAAGAAGAAAACAGCAAGCTTTAACACAATAAATAGGGGTGGGCAACATGAATCCTTCCAAAACTAGTGGTATTCCCATACCCTTTCATTCTTCCAATTCAATCCTATCCATGACAACAGTCAACACTTTCTACCAAACCACTCATATCTTTCAAAATCACTCTTCCTATGTCATTCTTTATATCAATAAAAATAGAAAATATTACTGAAAGCACACTTAAATATGTCAAAGCAACAATACTGTCATAGCAATACAAATTAGGAATTGGAAACCATGCCAATTCTTACTCTTTTTTTCACCTCATAACAAAAAAATAGTTTATGGGCATTCCTTTAAGAAAGATATTGAACAACTGCATCTCTAGTATATTAATGTTTATTATAGAAGAATTATTATTATTATGTACAATTCCAGCTCATATAACAAAAGCAAATAAACAAGAGGAAAAAAGTTTGCAACCCTAACTTGCATAATGCGTACTTTGTTTGGCATAAAGGTTCAGAGAAACAAAATCAACAACTGGATATTCCTGTCTTACCCCTGTTCTTTGGATCTTTTGGAATTCATGGAGACATTTCGGATGTTTGTGTTTGTAAATTTATATGGTTACCATCACTTGGGGAGGAATAAGGATGAGAAATGTTTGTGGAGATGTGCATTCTTTGCAGTAATCTGGGGAGTTTGGGTTGAATGCAATGCCAAATTTTTGCGTGATTATTATCTCCTATGGCCTATTATCTGGGATAAGATTGTTTTTAATGCATCTCTTTGGTGCTCCGCTTCAGGAGCATTTCAAGGAGATTATTTACTTGAAGATTGATATTCAACGTGATTGGCAAGCACCCTTGCCTGTTTCTTTTCTGTTTCTGTTTCTGTCTAGAAGGATTTCTTCTCCTTCATAGTTTACTTCAATTTCGTTCTTAATATAAATTCCACTTTCTATAAAATAAAATAAAAAATAAAAAACTAGTAGATATATGCATCTATATATTCTTAAGTCAATGGGTTCCCGGGAACTTTTACTTGCTTTCTTTTCCTGAAAAAGAAAACAATAGACATTTATCTTTGCCGATGTATCAAGGTCATGGAGACTACGCTGCACAGACATGCACTAAACATATGGGCCTTACTTATCTGCCTTTCCAAAATATCATGATGCCAGCATATGATGTTATTGTTAGTACAAACTTAATTTATTTTAATAGCATGTAGGACCCTGCAATCCAATTTCCAGCACAATTACACTGGTCCTCCTAGATAGGATCTAGGACTCAATTAACTTTGGTCTTTAACTTATAGACCTGGAATTCACATTCCTTCCTTTTTATCTTCTGTTAATGAGATTCTAGCTTTCACATGTAACTTACTAGTCTGATGGTTCGGATCATCTGCCAATCAACATTAACTGCATCCTTATAATCTTTTTGACAAGGACTTTCTTTTCATCCTTTAATTTAAATTGAGTTAAGCAATATTGCATACCTCTCTTGCCACTTGTATTTTCATTCTTGATATTTTAATGTCTGCTGCACTCAGATTTTACTAAGAAGGTTATTGCTTAGAAAAAATAAATAAATAAGCAAAGAGTGATGCAACTTGATAAAAAAAGTCATTCTTAAAATTGAGCATCAAACTAGTTAGTAGCCATCTATTATAGCTGATCAAAGTATGAACCAGGCACAAAATAACTCTTCTACAGTTTACAGATCAGTAATCGTTTACTGTATTTGTAATATTCTTTCTCTTCATTTGATAAAACAATAACTACCATTGCTACCCATAACAAGTGAACAACAAGCAAAGATAACAAAGTTACAAAAGTGTCCAAGGATGAAGTATAATATAAACTCAGGTGTGCATAGATAATACTTTAAATGAGCCGATTCTCAAAACACTTATATGCTCAATCCTAGAATTAATGCAGGCTCTGGAATCTTCTCCTTTCATTATCCATATTCCATAACAGACTAAAGCCTATTTGTGAACTCAGTTGCACCAACAATTGTATCTGAGTAAATGCAATGTTCTCATTCTAGCTGACTACAGGAAATCATTCACAAATTTATTAGTGCAAGGAAGACACAGAACAGATCTTAAAAGAAGTTTGAGAGAGATGGAGAGCAAGGAGACAGACAGGAAGCAGCAAAGAGAGAGCCCAATATGGAAATGGGTACAGAAATACAGGAAATATATATCTAGTATTCTAATTTACTTTTGTTCCCACCCAGGATGCTGCTCAAAGTCTCAATACTTATGTTATCATGTTTCTAAATCAAGGAACTAAATGGAATCCCTTCATATCAATAGGCTAAAACACTGCAACTTAACCCATAATAATGACTTTCAGATAATGGTTTGCACTGATTCAATGCACATTTGCATCATACGGTAGAAAACATAAAGGACCCAAACATAGACACAAATAATATAGAAGAAGCCAATTCTTCAACAGACACAGGGAAAAAGTATGGGAAAAGATTATAAACCCATCAAATATGCCATCATTGTGTTGCAGCAAATTAATAATTTCAACTCCAACTGGGCCTACTTCACCCACATTTCTCACCAGTTCCCATATAAAACCCAGAACGCATCAAATTGACATCACTCAAAAAATTCCAAATTTCAATCAGAGTTCCAAACTTTGCAGACAAAATTTAAGCAGTTCTATCAGAACGCAAAAGTTGAAGTGATTAAAAAAATGGAACCTGTGAGGAAATAGACTTGCAGCCACGGCATTTTGTAGCCGGATCTCAGAACTCTCAGCGGCGACCACCGACGGGAGATTAGCGTGGGTCGTCAAAAGCAGGTTACGGTGGATCAAAAAGCCAGTACCGTATACTCCATTAGCAGCACCAGAAATTCTCGCCATTGCATGACCTTTTCCAGAACAAATGGCGACTTTCATTCTCTCAGATTTGCTCACTCCCTTACAGAAGCACCAAGATTCTCTAAGACCACCCATTTTCAATGGATTTGGTTTGGAAATAATGGGTTGTTTTCAGAAAGTTAGATCTAGCAAGTTTAGCATTTCAGCTCCATTGAAATGGTTAATGGGTAAATAGTAATACATATGCATTTCCTCACTCTGTCTGCAAAGAAAATGGATGAGAGAGAAAGAGTCAGAGAGTGACAGACGAGATGGTTGTGAAATGAGTAAAGGGTGTGGATGCATTGAACTGGAATATAGGAAAAAAAGAAACTTTTGTCTCATGCACAAACACAGACTAAAACACTACACACTGGGTAAGCCAGTAACCGTGTGAGTAAAATGAGCGGAATACTTGGACACTAAGATTGAAGCTGAAGAACTGAGAGACATTAAGCTGCACTGCTTGAATATTTATATTCTTTTTTGGTTTATGACTAGTTACTTAATTTCTTATAGAAAGAAAAATCTTTAATTATTATCCTACAAAATTAAATGTAAGTAAGCAAATAAGAAGTTGATGAAATCTGAAATCAATTAACTAAGACAGAAGTGTGGATCAAGTTCAAATCTCATTATTTATATGTGTTATTTTATCTTTTAATAGTGAGTAGTTTTTTTATCTTAGTATTGTTATTTAAAATAGTTAATGATTTTTTTAATACAGAAACTTCTATTGTAAATTTATAATCGATGTAAATACTATATGTATAAAAAATAAGTTAAGCAAATAAGAAAATTATCTTATGCTTACAAATAAATCTAGAAAGTTTTAGATAGATGTGAAGGACCTGATTTTATCTAACTTAATTGCCAAAAATTGGTTAAGGATATAATTTTTATTTTTTTTTGATATTAATGTTAAAGGATTTGATTAAAAAATAAAATTCATCAATAATGAAAGTAAAAAGAGTATAATCAAATGAGAAAATTATAGTTTCTTTCTTGTTTGGAATGATAACACTAATTACCAAATGGCATTTGGATAACATAAGAATGTTTAGTTTGGGTTATCATTCACAATTATTATTATTTATTTAGTTATTTTTTTATTTTTTACTAATAGTTCATTGAAGAGAAACAGAGGATACAAAAGGCTCCTCAAGGGAGCAAATGTCACAGACAATCAATTACATTCCTAGAAGTAAAAGTGTGAGAAGCCCTAGCTAGATTGTAGGCATTAGTGTTGGAATTGGAATTCACCCTTCTAGCTACCCGAGCATGAGCAAAAGAAAGGGACAACATGGCTCGCGCTCGGTGGCACTGGCTGCAATGCATGGTTGACCATTGTGATTTCTAGCTATGGCTGCAATCCAAGCACAAGCACAAGAATCACACATCACAGCATTAAAATTCACCTTGCTCCAACTTTAGGGTGGAGGTTTACGGTGGAGGAGTTCATTGAGTGCCTAAGGATTTATTCGAGAGTTTGGAGGGAGAGGAGAGATGAGAGAAAATAAAATGAAATGAGAATAGAGGAATAATAATATTTATACGAAGAACATGAAGTCAGCTTTAGGAACCCATTAATCCTTTCAAATGGTTTGACTAATAAATCCTTCCGTTAACAATTATAATATATATATATTACTATATTAGTCCTCGTGATACACGTATTACTTGTGAATCATATTTATGATATATACATATTTGATATTCCACAAAATATAGTTAATAAAAAATAATAGTCTATATTATTGACAATAAACAAATAAATGAATCCAATAAAAAAAATAATTCATAATATAAACAAATAATTCTTTTTTAAAATTACTAAAATAAAATAATTAATACAATAATATTATAATCATAAAAACTATACTCCTAATTTTTTTTTCATTCATATCATTTTAAAAAATTATTATAATATTATAATTCTTTGTAACTTATTAAATTAAAAAAATTGAGAAATTCAATCTTAATTATTATTAATATATTGTTATTCACAAATTATAGATTTATTAATATTTAAAAAAAAAGATAAAATATTTAATAGTCATAAAATAATTATAATCATATTAATATTAAAATGAAGAAGAATTATGAAAGAAATAATAAATAAATAAAGCTATTTGAAGTAAAATAAAAACTAAAAAGTATTTTTGTAATAGAAAAAACTCATTTTCAACTAAAAAGTTAAAACACCAATATATAATCATGGAAATTATATTCTAAATATTTTTCAAGTTTTTCAACTAAAGTTTAAAACACCAAAGTATTTATGACTTTGGACTTGAAAAACTTTATCCTTAGTTGTTCTATAAAAATATCGGGAGAGTCTCCTATAAGGTTGATGTCTATAGTTTTGATATGTTGTTGACGAAAATGGCACGCAAAAGGAAGAATTTGCAATATTGAACACGCATAAATCAGAAGGTTTAAGTGAAAAGAATTTAAGTCAAATTTACTTTCCACTATAAATTCATAATTAATTTAGTAAAAGTAAAGACATAGAGTTAATGCAGGATGCCACAGAGAAGGAAAAGAGTGAGATGATCATAGTAGCACTATAGTGTATCCGTGTATACAACTGAAGCCCATGATCGTCCTTCAATGCATGAAGAAAATCAAATCCTAAATATGTATTGGCATTCTTTTCTGTTTGCTTAAACTATGATGGTACAATTATTTGCTTTCGTGATCCTAGTCATGAATCCCTATTGCTCTAAAACTAAACTTTGTGCATGGCAAATGAATTATGTAAGGAGGTAGTTTAGCTATATGGAAGAATTATGTTTAGTGGCTGTTGTAGATATATTTGGATCACTACACTCTAGCAACAATTTCCATTGCTTTGTCATGGATTATCATGCACTTCAATTTTTCTATAATGATGCAAAGTTGAATACTTCTAGATGACAATTTACAGCCAATTTATCACGTTCTCTAGTTCACAACTTGGCACTTAATAGAAAAGACAAGTTCCAACCTGATTGGAAAATCGTTGCTGATTTCAAGTTAATAGCTTTCTACACTATTTTGCTTCTTTATGATTATTACCAATTTACCATCGTATCATTAGAAATTTTTGAGCAAATGATCTCATTTTCACACTTATCTACAAACAGGTTTCAAATTTTCACACTCATAACCACACTTTCTTATGACACATTCAACTAAAATAACTTGATGATAAGGGAGTGCCAAATAGATGAAAATAATGCATGATTAATGCATCTGGTAAGGTTATCACATTGACAATTGCTACTGAAGTCTGATCATATTCACTCTAACTCTTCAATAACTTCTAACTCCAGGTTCAGACGTTTTTGGAGAACACTTGCACTTGTCCTTGTGGAATAACTTGTACTGTCAACCGGATTCAGAGGCACCGGTAACTTGTCTGCCTGTGCTTCTAACATTTGCATCACTACTTTCATGGATGGACGGTCTGCCGGGTGCCATTGAATGCACCAAAGTCCAACAATGGCAAGTTTCTTTGCAATTTTGCTATCTCCCTCATCCTCAAAATGGATATGTATGTCTTGATCATTTGCAAGAATATTATGGATCCATTCTGGGTAGAGAACCTGGAAAGATTCCTCTTTTATGACTTGTGTATTCTTCCTCCCTCCCACCATTTCAAGCAACAGCATGCCATAACTGTAAACATCCGACTTATAAGACACATTACCAAAATTTCTGGAGAAAACTTCTGGTGCAATATAGCCTAAGGTTCCTCTGGCGGCAGTCAATGATACAATACTTTGATCCTTACAACACAATTTGGCCAGACCAAAATCAGAAATTTTTGGAATGAAGTTTTGGTCCAACAAAACATTATGAGGTTTAATATCGAAATGAAGAATTCTTTGATCACAACCCTGATGAAGATAATCAATTCCTTTGGCTATGCCAAGTGCGATCTCTAGCAACTTGTCCCACCCAAGAAAACTGTCCTTATTGTCTGGGGAAGATATGAATTTTTGAAGAGAACCATTTGACAAGAAATCATAGACTAGAGCATGTATGGATCCATCAGCACAGTAGCCAACCAATCGAACAACGTTAACATGGTGAATTTTTCCCATTGTTCTCACTTCATTTATGAACTCTTGCCCATCTCTCTCCCATTCCTTATTAAGAATCTTCACAGCAACATGATGGATTTCATTTTCATTGGAAAGCTTTCCTATGAAAACTGTTCCATGAGCTCCTTCACCTAACTTATCTTTAAATTGACCAGTAATCCTCTTAATATCAGCATAAGAGAATCTTGTTGGCTTGAGTGCTCTGTAATCCTCTAAAAACTTTTCTACCCTTGCTTCATCTTCTTCTTTCATTTTATAAAAGCCATAGATGTGAAAGGCCACAACAATTACAAGAACAAGAAGAATTGAGCCTATGATTACACCTGCACATGTATTAATTGATAAATTCAGTTTCAAGAATTAGAATACTCAACTTGAAACAAAGAAAAAGGACCCAAATGGATGCAGCACCAATACCTGTAGTCAGAAATATAGTTGATATGTGTGCTTTCTTGTTTGGCCCAAAACATTCAGTTTCTTCACCTTCAAATTCATGGGAAACATCATTCTTTTTCAATTTACATTTTTTTTCTTGTGCTTCACACGTACTACAATTTGGTTTTAACCATCTCAGAAACAAATCATTTTGTAGATCGAATCCATGTGAACCCAAGTAAATGTCTAGGATCTTGGTGCAGACAAAGTCCATTGTCTTAGCGTAAAGAATTAGATCAGCGAGGGAGCTAACAACCTGAATAGGGCAGTTGGAGAAGAACTTATCTAATCCATTTTGTCTAGAGCAATTCAAGAAACTGACATTTGAATTATAATCGGGAGGCCCTGCGGGTAGAAATTGGAAAGGGGTAATTATTGATGAATTAAAAAGTTTTAGAAACTGTCTTGGAACGCAATTTTCAGGGTCACGTAACCGAATTTCCTGGGATTGGTAATCTACGCTTGTGATGAAGAATTTTGCTATGTCAACATGAGAAGACGACGATGATGCAGGCAGCTCAAACACTGTCTCATTTTGACGTGTACAAGATAGATAAAAACCAGGATAAGGGTAGCCACAGTGATCCTGATCTGGGTTGCTACCTTTGATTTGAAATGGAAATCTAATACTTATATTTCCACACATTGACTCCCTGCACTTATACTGGGCCTCTCCCAGCTTGAACAACACCAACGTGAAAACCATCAACAAGATGGAAAAACTACAACACGTGATCATCGATTTTAGATTTTATTCTCACTCACAAGTTCAACTTGGGTATGAATTTGAGATAACTTATGGCTTGTTGCAACAATGGGGGATGAGGGATAAGGGATGAGTTCTTCATTATCATTTCTATTATTGTAACAATTAAATAATTAAAAAGTTTGGTACCCCTGATAGTGACCTCCAAGACCTCTCACAGTGGTCAATGGTCAATGGTGCGTGCAAATTTGGCTGGAAATTTAGAACCAAAGAAAATCAAGTAAGAAAATTCTAGGTAGTTACTAGCCAAGTTTCTTTGAATTTTCTTAGTAACAGGGGAACACTGATAAACTTTGAAGGAATATTATTTGAACCACATTAATTCATGCCGCCCCTGATAGATGTTAGACATTTAAAACCATAAGCATGCAACCGCGAAAGTTCAAATCCATATACTAGAGCTCTGTGAATATCAACAACATTGTTTTTACTCAAACCCCAGGATGTCAAGGCTACTGTCTTGACATGGCACCCCACTTTCATGTCCCCGACAATTAAGCCGTCAGAAATAGTCGCATAAATATGCCCATTCTGTTTCCCTTTCTCCTTAGAGTAATTCAAGTCGCAGGAAGCATTAATATCCATGGTCAGATACAAAGAGTCATCAATAACTGGATTGGTACAGTTGAAGAACACTATATTCCGAGTCAAATATGTTTCATAATAATCTTCAGAAAAATATTCATATAAATAATTCGGAGAGTCACTGTCAGAATCGAAGTTGGAGATGAAATCATAGATTGAGGAGCAAACATTAATGTATTCGACACCGGCATCAACAACTCGGATGGTGTAGTTCTTGTAATTGATTGCCTGAACATGATATTTTCTGGAATTCCTATACAGCTCTGTAACATTGTTTTCACAAATTAATTCATACCTCTTGTCGCCACAACTTTCTGGGTCGCCTTTCAATCGAAAGGGATAACTTATGTTTTTTATTATGCCACAGGAAGAAGAATAATTGGGACAGAAATTTTGATTTAGAGCGTGGCAACTGCCTTGGAGTAGTTGAATAAGAACAAGAATAACAAGGGGTATGAGCCCTGCAGAGCAACACTTCTCTGTAAACATTATCAAAGAGGGTGTGTGGTTTGGAGGTTGTGAACTCATAAAGATGTTTACTTGACTTGTATATTAAACAATCCAGTGGTCACTAATTGCAGATAAATTGAGTCAATCCCCGAAATGTCTATGAAACTTCAGAAATGAGTTAATCAATTTAGAAACCATTTTAATATTTACCGATGAGGCGCCATCCACCTTCCTCTCCAATCTGACTATTCAGAAGAGGTAAACAAGTCAAACCTGCAAGTCTTGCAACATCCCTCACTCTTCCCCGTCTCTGAAAATGACACGGTGGTTGATCCAAATAACACAACCCAATTTGGTGTCCAGCTTGTTAAGTCCCGATTTGATCGGACTTGCATGTCAAGGAAGAGGGTTCCACGTAACTCTTAAGAGCCAACTTGCAAGACAAGGGAAAAGGATTGACTTAAAAGACAAGAGAAGGGGAGGAAGGGTTCCACGTAACTCCTCGAGTCAATCCCGGGTTTTGTGGGATATTATAGAATGGTTATCCAATCCACAAAAGAAAGAAAGGAGAATTTTATTGATTAGTTGTTACTCAAATTAGAGAAAATTACAGGTTACTTAAGTACGGTATGTAACGACAAAATAATAATAATAATAATAATATAAATATAGCTATAAACGTAAATTTGAGAATGTATAAAACTTTTATAACATAAAGGCAATTTATTAGTACATAAAGGAAGAACATAAATTCTTTTTCTGTTCATTGATCATTTTCAGATCATTTTCAGCTAATGTGTTGTGCTTCACCCCCATCACATAAATTAGGGCTTCTAATCCATTAAAATTGATAAATATTTGACCACTCAATTATGAATTCCAAATTCTAATAAATGACACCTAGATTTCAAATGTCTAGTCAGCACTGATTTATCATCCTATGACTCTGCTTTCTATCACGTAACTCTAAATGCATCATTCATCACTCTACATGAAAAAAAATACATAAATTTTCCTGCATTTTGTCACTCAATACATTGCAAAATTCATCACAATTGTAACATCATATACAATCACCCAAATACTCAGTTATCCCTTCACTTTCACAGATGAGGAGAAGTACTTCACAAGGCAATTCCAGCTCACCAGCCCCCTGCTCAATTGAGCAAAATAGCAGGTGAGAGAGAGGCATGCAAATGTAAATTGCAAAAAGCACTGCCCTAATGAAAATCCCAACAAAATCGTTAGAGTTCCAACATATTAGCTGGATCATACACAGTAAATATGAACCAAACACTAATGGGATCTGGGAGCTACCTTTACTCTCCATTTTTGGCATTAAGATATTAATACAAAAGAAAGCAAATACAAGCAATAAAAACAGATACTTTCAAATGTTTGGGTATGGTTCGATAATAAACATAATGCTTAATGAAATCATTTACACTAGGTAAACATTAAAAATATTTGTATTGTCCTACTACATTGAAATTTATTCGTGATATTTTACAACATTCCAGTGCTGTCTTTTTTTTATTATGCATCTATAATTTTAGGGGAGGGGGTTCCAGGAAAATAGAAGGCAAATTATGTCAATGAATGGATACCTAACAAATTAGTATGCAGTGCACTAAAATGACAGAGCACTAAAAGACGCTGCAGCCACCATTACCACACCTTTACATATTTGCAATCACCATTAACTCATAACATCAAGAATCGTACTTAAAAGATATTGGAGGGAAAAAAAGTAACATTTTTTTATGTTGTGTAGGTCCAAATCTCATTTTATGCATGCTAAAGTACATTTGGTTGAGCTTTTGCAGTTGTTTGACTAAAATTACAAATTGTAAAATTATGCCTTAGTTTGAAAGAAAATGAATGTACAGTTAATTTATCAGAAATTAGTAGATGAATGCACATGGTCATGTGAACACCCACCAAGACAAACATGTTAAAAACTTCCATCAAAATAAGTAAGACATGGCGATGTTGTGAATGGAAACAAACTTCAACTAAATTACCTGCTGAAGAAGCAGGGCTTCTAGAGGACAGGTTGGAAATTGCATTAGACCAACTCCAACCATTAATAAACCATAGAATCCTAAAGACACAACAAATAGATGGGTAGCTGGGAAAAAGATCGAAACAAGAAATAGTAAGCTTTACCAACAACAACTATGAAATAAGATTTTAAGAGAAAGGCAGCAAGAGAGAAAGAACAGTGTAGGTGCCAGGGGTGGAAGCAAATGAATTCCACTTACCAGCCAAGTATAGCTCTCTGAAATTATAGAAGTTTGCAGAAGGCCAAACCACAAAGCAGAGACAGCCACTAACAATGTCATAATCTTCGCGATGTGCTTCATTTATTTATGAGAAACTGGGCCTAAGAGGGACAATAGAACAGGGTGGAAATAATAGTTAGATGATATCATAATTACCCTATCTGCAGTTGATAGATGTTATCATAATTACCCCATCTGCAGTTGAATTCTTATTCTTAAGTTAACTCTTGCAGAATATGGTAAAAATAAAAGACAGAGGTGAGGATGCAGGAAAAAGATGTTACAAGCGTATGCTTAAAAGTTGAAGCAACAATGGCCACAACACAGAACCACAGGGATGACGGAGCTCATCTACAAGCTGATTAAGTGTGCATTCCTAGTCCCATCTATCTTATATGAATATATAACTTGAAAGTATTAAAGCTCATAACTATACCCTAATACCAATATCAATATGAGGAAGCATACACAAATTTACATGTTCAATAAACAATAGAATCACAGTGAAGATTTTTAACTATACCTTAATATACCAATATCAGAAATTGATGCATTCAAGAACATAAAGCGATGGAAACACACTTTAATCTACCATTAAAGAGTAAACATATGCGTATTGAAATAATCATTACAAGAATGCTATTACTATGTAAGTAACAAATGCTCCATTGCATCAATGATTGAATTATGAACATTTCTTATTGGTAGAAGTCTTGAAGTTTGGAAACTCCTTAAACTCAAGATTCGTAATGCTCTAAACTGAATGGAGTTGACATCAGATGGAACTATAGAGCAAGTTCTCATGCAAATAAGAGCAACACCAATTGCCAACCCCAACTTTCTAGTTTCAAAAGAAGGGGACAATAATTAGTTTGCTTTATGGATATTGACTATCATAGGTCATTTGGGAGAGTGTCCTATGTGGATGGCTGTTTCTTCACATATTTGTAGCAAGAAGAAAGGAGATTTTGTTTTCTTTATGGAGAATAATTTGTTTGCTTTATGGAGAACAATATTTTTTTATCATCCATGTTTTCCAGCAACAAGAAAGAAAGAGATTTTGTTTGAAAAAGCATGCAGAAAACTTTGACAAACAGATTGAAATAAAGCCAATGATGGAGGTAGATTCTTACTTATATAAACTACTTCAGCAAAAATAAAAATTAAAGTGAGAAATTAAAGCACAGGAAAAAAAAAGATGGAAGCATATTTTGATCCTCCATGAAAGTGTAATCATGTGCGTATTGAAATAATCATTACAGGTATGCTATTACTATGTAAGTAACAAATACTCGATTGCATCAATGTTTATAGAAAGTGTCAACAAGTAAAAAAAAAGGGTTCACCCGGTGCACAGAGTGTTCCCCGGCTATTGCAGGGTAGGGGGAGGGTGGGTGCACATGTACGCAGCCTTTCCCTTACATTTCTGCAAAGAGGCTGTTTTCACGCCTCGAACCCACCTACAAGTCACCAAAGGAACAACTTATTGTTGCACCAAGGCTCGCCCTCTGTCAACAAGTAAAAAAGATAAAAAATATTTAGTAAATGATATCGCCAAAGAAACAATATTGTTGTAATCCTAGTATGATGAATAGTAATGTAAAACAATAGAGTCTGGCTATTACATGCCTTATCCATTAGCTGGAATTGAAAAAAAAAATTAAAAAATTAAAAATTCCAAGCTCATGGATAATAAGTACAATATGATATTTCAAATGTACATATGTCTTCACATATTTTATTACACATAAAATAACTATAAATTTGAAACAGTACATAGTGTATCAACATTGTTCCAAATAAGACTTGGAGTTGAATGTTAGAATCAGCTTCAGATCATGTAAAGGTTGTTAAATGGTGCCAGCTTCTGCTTTTCACATAGGACCTTAGGAGTTATGGCTCTATTAGTACATTATCCTCATAGCATCACAGCAAGCACATTTATGCTACTACCAAAAACTCAACTATAGAACCATACATGCACTTAATTGTCATTAATTCTCTACAACAAAAAGTCACTCTTGGTAGCTCTAATTCACTTGTTATCTACATCATTGGATTAGGAGATATGATTCTCTTACCAAGTTTTTACCCTTTTCCCAAAGAAGTTGACAAGATCACGTGCCATTGCATGTTCCACACCATTGCATCTTCTCTATGGAGCGAAGAGTCAATTAAGATTTCTCTTATATTGAAGTAGCTGCAGTAGTAGCTTGGAGTCTTGCTTGGTGTCGGCTTAAATTATTATGAATGGTACCACCACCAGTAACTTCCTAAGCAGCTCCTGTCCCTGTCCCTGTTCCTGTTTTGAGTAATTAACCTTAAATATCCCACCATATTCACAATAATATCTAAAACATTCTACACTAAGCAATATTCTTATATCATCCTTCCTTACAGATAGTCTTAATATTGTAAAGCACAGCAATCAAAGTTTCTTCAAAACAAAAGAGAAAAAAAAAAAAAAAAAGACAATAATATGAAACGCAATAGAAAATTGAACTTTCGAAAATACTCAAGACAAATGGTTGTTTCTCCATATACCCAAAATAATAATAACAATAACAGTATTGACAATAACAAGAATAAAGGGAAACTAATATTGGAGACATGCATTTCATTGTTACTTTAGTGATTAAACCACCATTAGAAGCAAAAACAACCATCTAGGAGACATATCACCAACTAACCTTGGTCTTGGAAAAGAAAATTTGTTTGATTTTTTTTTTTTTTTGTTCCCAAAACAATATATCATTATTGATTCTTGAATAAATGAAAACAGTAAAGGAACTAATGTAAAACAATAACAATTTATATATGAAGGTAAGATGTGATAACTTTTGTGTACTTTCTTGTGTTATAAGCATGTATGGAATATGTGAAGACAATAGCATAGAAATTTGCTTTATTATAATTACTGAAAGAAATTGGACAAAGGAGGTGAGAAATGTGAATTGTGAGGGTGGTAGATGGCTGAAGAAGGAAACCAATTTTATAAACAATCCTAACTTCTAACAAATGAGAAAAAAAGAAAAAAAAAAGTGGGAGAAAAAGAGTAAGGAAAAGATGACTATGATAAACTAACAAAAATAGTGGTGGTGAACTCAAAAAGTTGGAAATACAAAAAGGAAAACCTCACCCTCTTAAGTTGGCATCTCAGTGAATAATAAAGGACAGGCAACTCAAGGTTAAATGTTTCTCAGGGAGAACTACAACTAGCCAATTTTCTACGGGGTTAAAACAGTAAAATAGCAAAATGAAAGTATTGAAATGCTTGGATAATAGACAAAGTTACATTGTTGATGCAGTAGTTCTGTTAGTTGTCCTTTGTGTTTGAATTCATTAGGCAGACTAAGTTACATCCAATGATTAGCAATGGCCAAAAACCTTTCAGATAGTTGAACTTTTGTGTATACATAACTCATCAGAGAATTAGCCAATTACGAATTCTGATGTGCATGAAATTCTAATGTCATTCCACATAAATAAAAGGAATATAAGCTGAGGAAATTTCCTATATAGAAAGCCAACTACCAGAGTCTTTACGCCTTTGATTGCGAAGCTAATCAATAAATTGTTTCCTGCAAAGTAAAGAGCTGAAGAAAGTCTATTCTATTTGGAATATGAGATTGTTGGTCGAAAACTTACATTATTGTCAGAAAGTAGGGAAGAATAAGGAAGGAGACACATGAAAGCATGATCAAACACATGCCTCCTCTATTGCAGCCCAAGAAAGACCCAGTCCATAGATTTTAGACAGATTCTTGTCACCCACTCATCCTTATTAAACTTCTAGCCAAGCTTATCAATGGATTCACTTTTTCTTCAACTGTACCAATCCAGGAAAAAGGAATGAGAAAACATAGAGAATACATAATCCTTTGAAAGCCAGTACAACTCATTGCATGCATCAAACCTGTCTTTGACCAGCCTTTCAGTAAGAACAATATTTCTATCAGATTTTATTTTGTCATCAGTAATTGCATCAAATATAACAAGGAGCATGCATCAATACTTTTTTTTTCCATAATAAAACTGTAGTTACATGGGAAGATCACCACCTGAACCGAGAAGAAAACTACAGCAATGTGTATAAAAGGCCATGTTACTAGCTAAAAAGAAAACCGATATCACACTAAAAGATTAGCCTTTGAACCCAAAAGTGCTACAGAAACGGAAGCCTAACTTAGCTTCCTTCCCCGACTAAAGAGAGATTAAACATTAATAACTCCCTTTAATGTACTCATTTGATTTGGAATAAACATAAAGAAATAGAGAATTTTCCAATAGATAACACATGAATGGCAAGGGACAGCTGTTTTCCAACTAGACAGGGATCTCTTTTATCCAGGAACTATACAGGCAGGATTAGAAGAAAATTTTCATGTATTTTAGCTACCACGAGGTTTTCACAAGTTACATTTTAGTTTTGAGTCAACTAGGTTATTCCTCTTATTGATAGTATGAAGGTAGTATGCAAAAGTCAAAACAGAACAAGAATAATGGATCAGTCCAGTTCCTCATGTTTGAGTTACATCATCCAAATGTTAGAAAGAAAGAAAAGTTCACTTTCATCCTTTTGTTTGTGGCAAGACGTCATTGCAACAAGCTTCAAATATTTTTTGCTGATTACATATGATCAAAGGAACTAATGGATTTACTATTTTGTTTGTTCTCTTTCTTTTTCCTTTTCTTCTTCTTCTCTCTCTCTCCCCTTTGTTTTTTTCTGAGGATTGGAGTGGTAGGTATCCTAAAGCTCTGGCAATTTCTACATGTTGCTTTCAAGTGTCTGATTGTTCCTTAAGCATCTGGGATATTATAGCAACAAAAGAAAAACTTAAAAAGCATCTAGGTTGGTATATTCTTGTGAACATGATAAGTTATCTTTGAATACATGACTTTGATCTCCAAGAATCCTTCCACCATTGCCTCAACTCCTCTTTCTTCAAGGGACAACATTGATAATTATGAAAGAAGAATTTTTTCACCTCACAAAACCAATTATTCTATGTCTTCATCAAAGTTTTGAAGGATTTTAAACAATAATAGAAGGAACAGTAGCTCTGCCTCCAGAAGTTTGAAAGGTGAATCATCAGAGAGATGATGACTTTTATAATTGGAACTCTATCTAACTTCAAATTATGCAGAATTGTGAAATTGGAAGTTATTGACCTGTTGAATTCAAGTTATAGTCGGTTTCTTGACCTCTTGACTTGTTTTACCACTAACTAATATACATGAGTATCTTAATTTCACGACTCTTTTTTATATGTACATACATACACGCAAACACTTACACACACATGTGTGTGTACAATGAAGGGCTGAATAAATTCAAGGCTAAAATACTGACACCCCCTGTAATTTACCATGAAAACACTTTTACCCCCTGTACTTCTGATTTGGGCAATAAACACAATGTACCATTAGAGTTAGACAAATAAATAAAAAGAGTATTTCTGAATATCATTAGCACGTTAGTTTATCATCAACCTATCAAATATTGGAATAACTTGGCAATAAGAGAATTGCCAGTGCTAGTGAAACTAGTATGCAACGGCCTATTTTTCCGAATCTGATAATACATGGAGTTTATTATTAAAATCAGAAGTACAAGAGATCTGAGTGTTTCAATGATAAGATACAGAGGGTTGAAAAACAATAAAAAGAAGAAAACAGCAAGCTTTAACACAATAAATAGGGGTGGGCAACATGAATCCTTCCAAAACTAGTGGTATTCCCATACCCTTTCATTCTTCCAATTCAATCCTATCCATGACAACAGTCAACACTTTCTACCAAACCACTCATATCTTTCAAAATCACTCTTCCTATGTCATTCTTTATATCAATAAAAATAGAAAATATTACTGAAAGCACACTTAAATATGTCAAAGCAACAATACTGTCATAGCAATACAAATTAGGAATTGGAAACCATGCCAATTCTTACTCTTTTTTTCACCTCATAACAAAAAAATAGTTTATGGGCATTCCTTTAAGAAAGATCTTGAACAACCGCATCTCTAGTATATTAATGTTTATTATAGAAGAGTTATTATTATTATGTACAATTCCAGCTCATATAACAAAAACAAATAAACAAGAGGAAAAAAGTTTGCAACCCTGACTTGCATAATGCGTACTTTGTTTGGCATAAAGGTTCAGAGAAACAAAATCAACAACTGGATATTCCTGTCTTACCCCTGTTCTTTGGATCTTTTGGAATTCATGGAGACATTTCGGATGTTTGTGTTTGTAAATTTATATGGTTACCATCACTTGGGGAGGAATAAGGATGAGAAATGTTTGTGGAGATGTGCATTCTTTGCAGTAATCTGGGGAGTTTGGGTTGAATGCAATGCCAAATTTTTGCGTGATTATTATCTCCTATGGCCTATTATCTGGGATAAGATTGTTTTTAATGCATCTCTTTGGTGCTCTGCTTCAGGAGCATTTCAAGGAGATTATTTATTTGAAGATTGATATTCAACGTGATTGGCAAGCACCCTTGCCTGTTTCTTTTCTGTTTCTGTTTCTGTCTAGAAGGATTTCTTCTCCTTCATAGTTTACTTCAATTTCGTTCTTAATATAAATTCCACTTTCTATAAAATAAAATAAAAAATAAAAAACTAGTAGATATATGCATCTATATATTCTTAAGTCAATGGGTTCCCGGGAACTTTTACTTTCTTTTCTTTTTTTCCTGAAAAAGAAAACAATAGACATTTATCTTTGCCGATGTATCAAGGTCATGGAGACTACGCTGCACAGACATGCACTAAACATATGGACCTTACTTATCTGCCTTTCCAAAATACCATGATGCCAGCATATGATGTTATTGTTAGTACAAACTTAATTTATTTTAATAGTATGTAGGACCCTGCAATCCAATTTCCAGCACAATTGCACTGGTCCTCCTAGATAGGATCTAGGACTCAATTAACTTTGGTCTTTAACTTATAGACCTGGAATTCACATTCCTTCCTTTTTATCTTCTGTTAATGAGATTCTAGCTTTCACATGTAACTTACTAGTCTGATGGTTCGGATCATCTGCCAATCAACATTAACTGCATTCTTATAATCTTTTTGACAAGGACTTTCTTTTCATCCTTTAATTTATATTGAGTTAAGCAATATTGCATACCTCTCTTGCCACTTGTATTTTCATTCTTGATATTTTAATGTCTGCTGCACTCAGATTTTACTAAGAAGGTTATTGCTTAGAAAAAATAAATAAATAAGCAAAGAGTGATGCAACTTGATAAAGAAAGTCATTCTTAAAATTGAGCATCAAACTAGTTAGTAGCCATCTATTATAGCTGATCAAAGTATGAACCAGGCACAAAATAACTCTTCTACAGTTTACAGATCAGTAATCGTTTACTGTATTTGTAATATTCTTTCTCTTCATTTGATAAAACAATAACTACCATTGCTACCCATAACAAGTTAACAACAAGCAAAGATAACAAAGTTACAAAAGTGTCCAAGGATGAAGTATAATATAAACTCAGGTGTGCATAGATAATACTTTAAATGAGCCGATTCTCAAAACACTTATATGCTCAATCCTAGAATTAATGCAGGCTCTGGAATCTTCTCCTTTCGTTATCCATATTCCATAATAGACTAAATCCTATTTGTGAACTCAGTTGCACCAACAATTGTATCTGAGTAAATGCAATGTTCTCATTCTAGCTGACTACAGGAAATCATTCACAAATTTATTAGTGCAAGGAAGACACAGAACAGATCTTAAAAGAAGTTTGAGAGAGATGGAGAGCAAGGAGACAGACAGAAAGCAGCAAAGAGAGAGCCCAATATGGAAATGGGTACAGAAATACAGGAAATATATATCTAGTATTCTAATTTACTTTTGTTCCCACCCAGGATGCTGCTCAAAGTCTCAATACTTATGTTATCATGTTTCTAAATCAAGGAACTAAATGGAATCCCTTCATATCAATAGGCTACAACACTGCAACTTAACCCATAATAATGACTTTCAGATAATGGTTTGCACTGATTCAATGCACATTTGCATCATACGGTAGAAAACATAAAGGACCCAAACATAGACACAAATAATATAGAAGAAGCCAATTCTTCAACAGACACAGGGAAAAAGTATGGGAAAAGATTATAAACCCATCAAATATGCCATCATTGTGTTGCAGCAAAATAATAATTTCAACTCCAACTGGGCCTACTTCACCCACATTTCTCACCAGTTCCCATATAAAACCCAGAACGCATCAAATTGGCATCACTCAAAAAATTCCAAATTTCAATCAGAATTCCAAACTTTCCAGACAAAATTTAAACAGTTCTATCAGAACGCAAAAGTTGAAGTGATTAACAACATGGAACCTGTCGGGAAATAGACTTGCAGCCACGGCATTTTGTAGCCGGACCTCAGAACTCTCAGCGGCTACCACCGACGGGAGATTAGCGTGGGTCGTCAAAAGCAGGTTACGGTGGATCAAAAAGCCAGTACCGTATACTCCATTAGCAGCACCAGAAATTCTCACCATTGCCTGACCTTTTCCAGAACAAATGGGGACTTTCATTCTCTTAGACTTGCTCACTCCCTTACAGAAGCACCAAGATTCTCTAAGACCACCCATTTTCAATAGATTTGGTTTGGAAATAATGTGTTGTTTTCAGAAAGTGATCTAGCAAGTTTAGCATTTCAGCTCCATTGAAATGGGTAATGGGTAAATAGTAATACATATGCATTTCCTCACTCTCTGTCTGCAAAGAAAATGGACGAGAGAGAAAGAGTCAGAGAGACGAGATGGTTGTGAAATGAGTAAAGAGTGTGGATGCATTGAACTGGAATATAGGAAAAAAAGAAACTTTTGTCTCACACAAACACAGACTAAAACACTACACACTGGGTAAGCCAGTAACTGTGTGAGTAAAATGGGCGAAATACTTGGACACTAAGATTGAAGCTGAAGAACTGAGACATTAAGCTGCACTGCTTGAATATTTATATTCTTTTTTGGTTTATGAATAGTTACTTACTTATTTTCTTATAGAAAGAAAAATCTTTAATTATTATCCTACAAAACTAAATGTAAGTAAGCAAATAAGAAGAAGATGAAATCTGAATTCAATTAACTAAGACAGAAGTGTGGATCAAGTTCAAATCTCATCTATAATTGATTATTTTATCTTTTAATAGTGAGTAGTTTTTTTACCTTAGTGTTGTTATTTAAAATGGTTAATGATTTTTTTAATACAAAAACTTCTATTGTAAATTTATAATCGATGTAAATACTATATGTATAAAAAATAAGTTAAGCAAATAAAAAAATTATCTTATACTTACAAATAAATCTAGGAAGTTTTAGATAGACGTGAAAGAAAGACCTAATTCTGTCTAACTTAATTGGCATAAATTGATTAAGGATATAATTTTATTTTATTTTGATATTAATGATAAAGGATCTGATTAAAAAATAAAATTCATCAATAATGAAAGTAAAAAAGAGTATAATCAAATGAGAAAATTATAGTTTCTTTCTTGTTTGGAATGATAACACTAATTACCAAATGGCATTTGGATAACATAAGAATGTTTAGTTTAGGTTATAATTCCTTTATCATTCACAATTATTATTATTATTATTCTTTTCTTTTCTTTTTCCTAATAATTCATTGAAGAGATACAGATGATACAAAAGGCTCCTCAAGGGAGCAAATGTCAGACAGACAATCAATTACATTACTAGAAGTAAAAGTGTGAGAAGCCCATTTAGCTAGATTGTAGGCATTAGTGTTGGAATTGGAATTCACCCTTCTAGTTCCCCGAGCATGAGCGAAAGAAAGGGACAACATGGCTCGTGCTCGATGGTACTGACTTGAGCACTGGCTGCAATGCATGGTTAACCATTGTGATTTATAGCTATGGCTGCAATCCAAGCACATGCACAAGAATCACATATCAGAGCATTAAAATTCACCTTGATCCAACTTTCTGGTGGAGGAGTTCATTGAGTGACCAAGGGTCTATTCAGAGTTTGGAGGGAGTAGAGAGATGAGAGAAAATAAAGGAGATGAGAGTACAGGAACAATAATACTTACACGAAGAACATGAAGTCAGCTTTTGGAACCCATTAATCCTTTCAAATGGTTTGACTAATAAATCCTTCCATTAACAATTATAATATATATATACTAGTTTTCGTGGTATACGTATTGTTCGTAAATTATGATTATGATATGTACATATCAAGAAAATATAATTAATAAAAATTAATTCATAATATAAACATATAATTCTTTTTTTAAATTACTAAAATAGAATAATTAATACAATAATATTATAATCATAAAAATTATACTCCTAATATATTTTTTTTCATTAATATCATTTTAAAGAATTATTATAATATTATAATTCTTTGTAACTTATTAAATTAAAAAAAATTGAGAAATTCAATCTTAATTATTATTAATATATAGTTATTGACAAATTTATAGATTTATTAATATTTCAAAAAAAGATAAAATATTTAATAGTCATAAAATAATTATAATCATATTAATATTAAAATGAAGAAGAATTATGAAAGAAATAATAAATAAATAAATAAAACTATTTGAAGTAAAATAAAAACTAAAAAGTATTTTTGAATTAGAAAAAACTTATTTGCAACTAAAAAGTTAAAACACCAATGTAAATTATACTCTAAATATTTTTCAAGTTTTTCAATTAAATGTTAAAACACCAAAGTATTGTTGACTTTGGACTTGAAAAACTTTATCCTAAGTTGTTCTATAAAAATATCGGGGGAGTCTCCTATAAGGTTGATGTCTATAGTTTGGGATGTTGTTGACGAAAATGGCAAGCAAAAGGAAGAATCTGCAATATTGAACACGCATAGATCAGAAGGTTTAAGAGAAAAGAATTTTAGTCAGATTTACTTGTTTATATGAATTTATAATTAATTTAATAAAAGTAAAGACATAAAGTTAATGCAGGATGCCACAGAGAAGGAAAAGAGTAAGATGATCATAGTAGCACTATGGGACATACCGTGTATACAACTGAAGCCCATGATCGTCCTTCAATGCATGAAGAAAATCAAATCCTAAATATGTATTGGCATTCTTTTCTGTTTGTTTAAACTATGATGGTACAATTATTTGCTTTCGTGATCCTAGTCATGAATCCTTACTGCTCTAAACTAAACTTTGTGCATGGCAAATGAATTATGTACGGAGGTAGTTTAGTTATATGGAAGAATTATGTTTAGTGGCTGTTGTAGATATATTTGGATCACTATCCTCTAGCAACAATTTCCATTGCTTTGTCATGAATTATCATGCACTTTAAATTTTTTATAATGTTGCAAAGTTGAATACTTCTAGATAACAATTTACAGCCAATTTATCACGTTCTCTAGTTCACAACTTGGCACTTAACAAAAAAAACAAGTTCTAACCTGATTGGAAAATCTTTGCTGTTTTCAAGTTAATGGCTTTCTACAATATTTTGCTTCTTTATGATTATTACCAATTTACCATCGTATCATTAGAAATTTTTGAGCAAATGATCTCATTTTCACACTTATCTACAGATAGGTTTCAAATTTTCACGCTCATAACCACACTTTCTTATGGCACATTCAATTAAAATAACTTGATGATAAGGGAGGTGCCAAATAGATGAAAATAGTGCATACTTAATGCATCTGGTAAGGTTTTCATTTTGACAATTGCTACTAAAGTCTGATCATATTCACTCTAACTCTTCAATAACTTCTAACTCTAGGTTCAGACATTTTGGGAGAACACTTGCACTTGTCCTTGTGGAATAACTTGTACTGTCAACGGGATTCAGAGGTACCGGTAACTTGTCTGCCTGTGCTTCTAACATTTGCATCACTACTTTCATGGATGGACGGTCTGCCGGGTGCCATTGAATGCACCAGAGTCCAACAATGGCAAGTTTCTTTGCAATTTTGCCATCTCCCTCATCCTCAATATGGATATTTCTGTCTTGATCATCTGCAAGAAGATTATGGATCCATTCTGTGTAGAGAACCTGGAAAGATTCCTCTTTTATGACTTGTGTATTCTTCTTCCCTCCCACCATTTCAAGCAACAACATGCCATAACTATAAACATCCGACTTATAAGACACATTACCAAAAATTAACATGGTGAATTTTTCCCATTGTTCTCACTTCATTTATGAACTCTTGCCCATCTCTCTCCCATTCCTTATTGAGAATCTTCACAGCAACATGATGGTTTTCATTTTCATTGGAAAGCTTTCCCATGAAAACTATTCCATGAGCTCCTTCACCTAACTTATCTTTAAATTGACCAGTAATCCTCTTAATATCAGCATAAGAGAATCTTGTTGGCTTGAGTGCTCTATAATCCTCTAAAAACTTTTCCAATCTTGCTTCATCTTCTTCTTTCATTTTATAAAAGCCATAGATGTGAAAGACCACAACAAACACAAGAACAAGAAGAATTGAGCCTATGATTACACCTCCACATGTATTAATTGATAAATTCAGTTTCAAGAATTAGAATCCTCAACTTGAAACAAAGAAAAAGGACCAGAATGGATGCAGCACCAATACCTGTAACAAGTAATATAGTTGATATGTGTGCCTTCTTGTCTGGCCCAAAACATTCAGTTTCTTCACCTTCAAATTCATGAGAAACGTCATTCTTTTTCAATTTACATTTCTTTTCTTGTGCTTCACACGTACCACAATTTGGTTTTAACCATCTCAGAAACAAATCATCTCGTAGATCGAATCCATATGAACCCAAGTAAATGTCTAGGATCTTGGTGCAGGCTGAGTCCATTCTCTTGGCGTAAGAAATTAGATCATTGTTGGAGTAAACAACCTCAATGGGGCAGTAGGGGACCATATATCTGATCCATTTCGTCTAGAGCAATTCAAGAAACTGACATTTGAATTATAATCGGAAGGGTCTACGGGTAGATATTGGAAAGGGAGAATTATTGATGAATTTAAAAGTTTTAGAATCTGTCTTGGAACGCAATTTTCAGAGTCACGTAACCGAATTTCCTGGAGTTGGTAATCTATGCTTGTGATGAAGAATTTTGCTATGTCAACATGAGAAGACGATGATGATGCAGGCAGCTCAAGCACTGTCTCATTTTTATGTGTACAAGATGGATAAAAACTAGGATGAGGGTAGCCACAGTGATCCTGATCTGGGTTGCTACCTTTGATTTGAAATGGAAATCTAATACTTACATTTCCACACATTGACTCCCTGCACTCATATTGGGCCTCTCCCAACTTGAACAATACTAACTTGAAAACCATCAACAAGATGGAAAAACTACTACACGTGATCATCGATTTTAGATTTTATTCTCACTCACAAGTTCAACTTGGGTATGAATTTGAGATAACTTATGGCTTGTTGCAACAATGAGGGATGAGAGATGAGAGATGAGGGATGAGGGATGAGTTCTTCATTATCATTTCTATTATTGTGACAGTTAAATAATAAAAAAGTTCGGTACCCCTGATAGTGACCTCCAAGACCTCTCACAGTGGTCAATGGTCAATGGTGCGTGCAAATTTGGTTGGAAATTTAGAACCAAAGAAAATTCTGGGTAGTTACTAGCCAAGTTTCTTTGAATTTTCTTAGTAATAGGGGAAGACTGAAAAACTTTGAAGGAATATTATTTGAAGGCGACGAGCCATATTAATTCATGCCACCCCTGATAGAGGTTAGACCTGTAAGTCTTGCAACGTCCCTCACTCTTCCCAGTGACACGGTGGTTGATCCAAACAACGCAACTCAATTTGGTGTCCAGCTTGTTAAGTCTCATTTTGTCCGGACTTACATGTCAAGGAGGAAGGTTCCAAGTGACTCTTGTGATCCGACTTGCAAGACAAGAGAAAGACTTACAGGTCAAGGAGGATGGTTCCACGTGACTCTTGAGATCCGACTTGCAAGACAAGAGAAAGGGGATTGACTTACAACAAAAGAGAAGGGGAGGAAGGTTCCAAGTGACTCTTGTGATCCGACTTGCAAGACAAGAGAAAAATTTACAGGTCAAGGAGGATGGTTCCACGTGACTCTTGAGATTCGATTTGCAAGACAAGAGAAAGACTTACACGTCAAGGAGGAAGGTTCCACGTGACTCTTGAGATTCGACTTGCAAGGCAAGAGAAAGGAGATTGACTTACAAGACAAGAGAAGGGGAGGGAAGGTTCCACGTGACTCTTGAGATTCGACTTGCAAGGCAAGAGAAAGGAGATCGACTTACAAGACAAGAGAAGGGGAGGGAAGGTTCCACGTGACTCTTGAGTCAATTCCAATTTTTGTGGGATATTGTAGAAGGGTTACCCAATCAATGGAGAATTTTATTGATTGGTTGTTACTCAAATTAGAGAAAATTACAAGTTACTTAAGTATGGTGTGAAATGACGAAATAATAATAATAATAATATAAATATAGCAATAAATGTAAATTTGAGAATGTATAAAAAATTTATAACATAAAGGCAATTTATTAGTACATAAAGGAAGAAAATAACTTCTTTTTCTGTTCATTGATCATATTCACCTAATGTGCTGTGCTCCACCCCCATCACATAAATTAGGGAAATTGATAAATATTGACCACTCAATTATTAATTCCAAATTCTAATAAATGGCGCCCAGATTTCAAATGTCTAGTCAGCACTGATTTATCATTCTATGACTCTGCTTTCTATCACGTAACTCTGAATGCACCATTCATCACTCTAAATGAAAAAAAAATACATAATTTTTCCTGCATTTTGTCACTCACTACCTTGCAAAATTCATCACAATTGTAAAATCATATACAATCACCCAAATCCTCAGTTATCCCTACACTTTCACAGATGAGGAGAAGTACTTCACAAGGCAATTCCAGCTCACCAGCCCCTTGCTCAATTGAGCAAAATAGTAAAGTTCAAGGAAATCACAACTTCAGTTGGAATCCAGAGCAACTCCTTTTTGCTTCAGATATTGCTTGGCTTCAATAATGTCCTACACAAGAAACAATAGTCAACAACCTAGGGCACATGTCAAGGCGTGGAACTTCAATGATGAAAACACTGAACTTAAATTTTTTTGTTTGTTTGCCAGGGCAATGATGAGGATTCAGTAGTAATGTTGTTAAGTGTTAGAAATCTATTTCATTGTATATTCAATATCATGTACAAACTAGAATATATACACTAAAAAGGATAATTTCCCAAACACTCTTACAACATTCTATTGCAGTCAACAAGTAATATGTACGGTCCCTACCTAACAGTGGCTCTCTCTCTCTCTCTATGTACTGTTCCTACCTTTTTAACAGTGGCTCTCTCTCTCTCGCTCCATGAATTCCCACTTCACCTTGTTACCCAAGGGGAGAGGCCATTAGGCCCAAACAATCATTGGCAAAAATAGTTTGGGATTGGATTTGTTGGTTGGGAAGTTTAACTTATCAAGAGTAACATTATCAATATTAGCAGCAAAAGCAAAGGTACAAAGAAAAAACAATGATCCTGGAAAGTATCCAATAATTATCCCTTCAGTGTAATAAGCATGATAAAAGTAAAAATTCTCAGCCACATCGCAGTAGGACTGTTGTGCTCTTGGTAGAATATAATTATAAAATCTTTTTACAATAAATCTTGCTATTTAAAAACAGTATTAATTAAATTGACAAGCACAAAAGCAGGGATTTCATATCTTATTAGATTCTTACTGAAAAATGATCACAAAAGAAAATGAATGAACGAGGAATCAGACACAAATATAGAAGCATGATTTTGACATCACATGGGAAGGAATAGGATGATTGAACCAAAAAAGTGCACTATTATAGATAATAAATTATAGTTTTAAAATAAAATAAATCTTGTTTAAGTAATTTTATAAAGCAATGAAAAATCAAACCATGTATAGAAAACAATTTTAGAGAGCACTGATCCAATTCATAAAAGATTTCTTATAGTTATAGAGCAAAAATCAATAGTTCATACAGATCCCCTTTTTTCCTTTTTTTTTTTCCGTGAAACAGGAACGGCTAAGCCATTTATAGTTAAAAGAGTAAAGATAATTGTACACCTATCTCATACCAGTTAATAATGACGGTCACTTCTAAGCTCTAACTCTTGTTACATGTCATAATTAGCAAGTGAGAGAGAGGCATGCAAATGTAAATTGCAAAAAGCACTGCTCTAAAGAAAATCCCAACAAAATGGTTAAGAGTTCCAACATATTTGTTGGATCATACACAGTAAATATGAACCAAACACTAATGGGATCTGGGAGCTACCTTTACTCTCCATTTTCGGCATTAGGATATTAATACAAAAGAAAGCAAATACAAGCAATAAAAACAGATACTTTCAAATGTTTGGGTATGGTTCGATAATAAACATAATGCTTAATGAAATCATTTACACCAGTTAAACATAGAAAATATTGGTATTGTCCTACTACATTGAAATTTATTCGTGATATTTTACAACATTCCAGTGCTGTCTTTTTTTTATTATGCATCTATAATTTTAGGGGAGGGGGTTCCAGGAAAACAAAAGGCAAATTATCTCAATGAATGGATACCTAACAAATTAGTATGCAGTGCACTAAAATGACAGAGCACTAAAAGACGCTGCAACCACCATTACCACACCTTTACATATTTGCAATCACCATTAACTAATATAACATCAAGAATTGTACTTAAAAGATATTGGAGGGAAAAAAAGTAACATTTTTGTATTTTATGTAGGTCCACATATCATATTATGCATGCTAAAGTACATTTGGTTGTGCTTTTGCAGTTGTTTGTCTAAAACTACAAGAATGCTATTACTATGTAAGTAACAAATGCTATTACTATTACTATTTTATGTAGGTCGACATCTCATATTATGCATACTTTAATCTACCATTAAAGAGTTATCATATGTGTATTGAAATAATCATTACAAGAATGCTATTAGTATGTAAGTAACAAATGCTGCATTGCATATATGATTGAATTATGAACATTTCTTATTGGTAGAAGTGTTGAAGTTTGGAAACTCCTTAAACTCAAGATTCGTAACGCTCTAAACTGAGTGGAGTTGATATCAGCTGGAACTATAGAGCAAGTTCTCATGCAAATAAGAGCAACACCAATTGCCAACCCTAACTTTCTAGTTTCAAAAGGAGGGGACAATAATTAGTTTGCTTTATGGATATTGTCTATCATAGGTCATTTGGAGGTTGTCCTATGTGGATGGCTGTTTCTTCACATATTTGTAGCAACAAGAAAGAAGGAGATTTTGTTTTCTTTATGGAGAATAATTTGTTTACTTTATGGAGAACAATATATTTTTTTCATCCATGTTTTCTTGCAACAAGAAAGAAAGAGATTTTGTTTGAAAAAGCATGTAGAAAACTTTGACAAACAGATTGAAATGAAGCCAATGATGGAGATAGATTCTTATTTATATAAACTACTCCAATAAAAATAAAAATTAAAGTGAGAAATTAAATCACGGAAAAAAGAAGAAGATGGAAGCATATTTTGATCCTCCATGAAAGTGTAATCATGTGCGTATTGAAATAATCATTACAGGTATGCTATTACTATGTAAGTAACAAATACTCGATTGCATCAATGTTTATAGAAAGTATGAACAAGTAAGAAAGATAAAACTATTTAATAAATGATATCGCCAAAGAAACAATATTGTTGTAATCCTAGTATGATGAATAGTAGTGTCAAAACAATAAAGACTAGGCCATTACAAGTTATAGAGTCTGGCAATTACATGCCTTATCCATTAGCTGGAATTGAAAAAAATAAAATAAAATTCCAAGCTCATGGATAATAAGTACAATATGATATCTCAAATGTACATATGTTTTCACATATTTTATTACATATAAAATAACTGTAAATTTGAAACAGTACATAGTATATCAACATTGTTCCAAATTAGACTTGGAGTTGAATGTTAGAATTAGCTTCAGATCATGTAAAGGTTGGTAAATGGTGCCAGCTTCTGCTTTTCAAATAGGACCTTAGGAGTTATGGCTCTATTAGTACATTATCCTCACAGCATCACAGCAAGCACATTTATGCTACTACCAAAAACTCAACTATAGAACCATACATGCACTTAATTGTCATTAATTCTCTACAACAAAAAGTCACTCTTAGTAGCTCTAATTCACTTGTTATCTACATCATTGGATTAGGAGATATGATTCTCTTACCAAGTTTTTACCCTTTTCCCAAAGAAGTTGACAAGATCACGTGCCATTGCATGTTCCACACCATTGCATCTTCTCTATGGAGCGAAGAGTCAAGCAATGAAGGAGTGTTTCATGCAAATTAAGATTTCTTTATATTGAAGCAGCTGCAGTAGTAGCTTGGAGTCTTGCTTGGTGCCGGCTTAAATTATTATGAATGGTACCACCACCAGTAACTTTCTAAGCAGCTCCTGTCCCTGTCCCTGTTCCTGTTTTGAGTAATTAACCTTAAATATCCCACCATATTCAGATTAATATTTAAAACATTCTACACTAAGCAATATTTTTATATCATCCTTCCTTACATGATAGTCTAAATTTTGTAAAGCACAGCAATTAGAGTTTCTTCAAAACATAAGAGGAAAAAAAAAAAAAAAAAGACTATAATATGAAACGCAAAAGAAAATTGAACTTCTGAAAATACTCAAGACAAGGGGTTGTTTCTCCATATACCCAAAATAATAATAACAATAACAATATTGACAATAACAAGAAAAAAGGGAAACTAATGTTGGAGACATGCATTTCATTGTTACTTTAGTGATTAAACCACCATTAGAAGCAAAACCACCGTCTAGGAGATATATCACCAGTTTCATTCTTGCGAACGTACTCCCCAAGCGGGATACTTAACGCGTTAGCTACAGCACTGCACGGGTCGATACGCACAGCGCCTAGTATCCATCGTTTACGGCTAGGACTACTGGGGTATCTAATCCCATTCGCTCCCCTAGCTTTCGTCTCTCAGTGTCAGTGTCGGCCCAGCAGAGTGCTTTCGCCGTTGGTGTTCTTTCCAATCTCTACGCATTTCACCGCTCCACCGGAAATTCCCTCTGCCCCTACCGTACTCCAGCTTGGTAGTTTCCACCGCCTGTCCAGGGTTGAGCCCTGGGATTTGACGGTAATGGAACTAATGTACACCAATAACAATTTATATATGAAGGTAAGATGTGATAACTTTTGTGTACTTTTTTGTGTTATAAGCATGTATGGAATATGTGAAGACAATAGCATAGAGATTTGCTTTATTATAATTACTGAAAGAAATTGGAGAAAGGAGGTGAGAAATGTGAATTGTGAGGGTGGTAGGTGGCAGAAGAAGGAAACCAATTTTATAAACAATCCTAACTTCTAACAAATGAGAAAAAAAGAAAAAAAAAAGCGGGAGAAAAAGAGGAAGGAAAAGATGACTATGATAAACTAACAAAAATAGTGGTGGTGAACTCAAAAAGTTGGAAATACAAAAAGAGAAAACCTCACCCTCTTTAAGTTGGCATCTCAGTGAATAATAAAGGACAGGCAACTCAAGGTTAAATGTTTCTGAGGAAGAACTACAACTAGCCAATTTTCTACGGGGTTAAAACTGTAAAATAGCAAAATGAAAGTATTGAAATGCTTGGATAATAGACAAAGTTACATTGTTGATGCAGTAGTTCTGTTAGTTGTCCTTTGTGTTTGAATTCATTAGGCAGACTAAGTTACATCCTATGATTAGCAATGGCCAAAAACCTTTCAGATAGTTGAACTTTTGTGTATACATAACTCATCAGAGAATTAGCCAATTACGAATTCTGATGTGCATGAAATTCTAATGTCATTCCACATAAATAAAAGGAATATAAGCTGAGGAAATTTCCTATATAGAAAGCCAACTACCAGAGTCTTTACGCCTTTGATTGCGAAGCTAATCAATAAATTGTTTCCTGCAAAGTAAAGAGCTGAAGAAAGTCTATTCTATTTGGAATATGAGATTGTTGGTCGAAAACTTACATTATTGTCAGAAAGTAGTGAAGAATAAGGAAGGAGACACATGAAAGCATGATCAAACACATGCCTCCTCTATTGCAGCCCAAGAAAGACCCAGTCCATAGATTTTAGACAGATTCTTGTCACCCACTCATCCTTATTAAACTTCTAGCCAAGCTTATCAATGGGTTCACTTTTTCTTTTCTAATGAAAACATTGTAACACCTATGACAATTTTTTTCTCAAAAAATCAATACCTACCTACTTTGAACAATTAGAAGCAAAAACCACCATGTAGGAGATACATCACCAACTAAATTGATCCACAACACGTTACAAGTAATTAAACCCTGGAATTGCTCCTCAAAATTGCATTTTGTACTGGCAACATGATAATCCTCCTAATGAACAAAATTTGAAAAATACTTCGCTTCATTACAATTCAAAAAACTTAAATAAAAAATTTCCAAATTCAAATTTAAAATAGCAAAAGCCCAGTACCTAGAATTCTAGGCATAATAATAATAGCAACAATGTTCCAAAAATAATAATAGCCCAGTACCTAGAAAGTCATTCTTAGTATTTAGCATCAAACTTGTTAGTAGCCATCTATTATAGCTAATCGAAGTATGAACCAAGCAAAATAACTCTTCTACAGTTTATAGATCAGTACCCCGCTTACTTTATTTGTAATATTCTTTCTCTTCATTTGATAAAATAATAACTACTATTAGTGTCCAAGGATGAGGTGTAAAATAAACTCAGGTGTGCTTAGAAAAGATTTTAGATGAGCCGTTTCACAAATAACTTATATTCTCAATCTTAGAATTAATGCAGGCTCCGAAATCTTCGCCTTTCGTTATCCATATTCCATATTTGACTAAAGCCTATTTCTGAACTCAGTTGCACCAACAATTGTATCTGAGTAAGTGTGATCTTCTCATTCTAATTTCTAACTGATTACAAGAAATCATTCACACATTTATTAGTGCAAGGAAGACATAAAAGACCACAACTTAATCCATAGTAATGACTTTCAAGTAATGGTTTACTCTGATTCAATGCATATTTGCATCAAACGGTAGAAAACATAAAGGACCCAAACATAATGACACAAATGAAATAAAAGAAGCTAATTCTTGAATAGAGACAGGGAAAACGTATGGAAAAAGATTACAAAACCAACAAATATACCATCATAATTTCAACTCTAACTGGGCCTACTACACCTATATTTCTCACCAGGTCCTATACAAAATCCATAGCAAAACAAATTGACATCACTCCTCAATCAGAGTTCCAACTTTCCAGACAAAATTTAAACAGAACGCAAAAGTTGTAGTTATTAAAAAAAAATGGAACCTGTGAGGGAAGACTTCCAGCCACAGCATTTTGTAGCTGGATATCAGAACTCTCTAACAACAAACGTTTTTCCAACACCATACTAACCCTAAACCATAAAACCTAATCCTAACCCTAACCCTAAACCTTATACCTAACCCTAACAGTAATCGTAAAACCGAGCCCTAACCCTAAACTTTAACAGTAATCGTAATACCTAGCACTAAACCTAACCCTAACCCTAAACCCTAACACCTAATTGTAACCCTAAAACTGAATCCTCACACAAAGCCTAAAACCTAACCCAAACCAAAACCCAAAAAGAAAATAACTATAAAATGGACCATTTTTTAAAACATAAATTTAAAATGAACCACTTTAAAAAATAATATTGAAAATGGACCAAATTTGTCATCTCACCTGCCACATCAGCAAGAAAAAAAATATTATATATATATATATATATGAACAGTAACTTCGTGAGCCCAACTCACGAAGTTACTGTACATTTTTTTTAAATGAGAAAAAAAAAATTATTTTTAACTTTTTTTAAAATTAAAAAATAAAAATATATGAATAGTAACTTCGTGAGTCCAACTCACGAAGTTACTATTTAATTCTTTTTCCTAATTTTTATTTTTATCTTGATAAAATTTTGGGGGTATTTTTTATTTTTATCTTGTAAAAATTTATCTCAATATTACATCCACAAAAAAATAAAAATGATCAGTAACATCGTGATCTGAACCCACAAAATTACTGTTGTTTGTTTTGTAAATTTTTTTTCAATAGAAAGAAAATTTTTACCCTTTTTTTATTATAATTTGGATAGTTTAATTTCTTAATAATTCAATCTTCGATGAAATTAAATTTACAAAAGAATACTATTTTTTTTTTTAATAATTTAAGGATTAAATGCATTTATTATTATAAAAAATAGTACACTAATTACTTTACCCGAAAAATTGATAATTTATATATAAAATTAATTTATTTGATAAAAGGAAAGAAAAAAAAATATACTCATTGATAAAGGGAATATGATTTTACCAAGAAATGGTTTTATCAAAAAAAAATTATTAATTCATCCATTATTGTCTTACTAAATGTATAGATTAAAAAAATACAAGGGAGAAAATAAAATAAATAAATAATAACTTCGTGTGTTGGGCTCACAAAATAACTGTTTGTGTTTTGTTTTTAATTTTTTCATTGAAACATGGTAAAATTTTTAAATCAACTAAAAAAAAATTAAAAAACAAACAACAGTAACTTCGTGCGTTAGGATCATGAAGTTAGTGTTTTTTTTTTTTTTATGATTGTAATTTTGGGATAAATTTTTTCAAGATAAATAAAAAATAAAAAAAACTATTAATGAATAGTAACTTCGTGAGTTGGACTCACTAAGTTACTATTCACATATTTTTAATGTTTGAAAAATGATAAAAAAAAAAAAAAATCTCACTTAAAGAAAAAATTACAACGAATGGACGAAATAAAATAAATAACAGTAACCCTAAAATCGAACCCTCATACTAAGCCTAAAACCTAACCCAAACCTAAACCCGAAAACCTAACCCTAACCCTAAACCTAATACCTAACCCTAAAACCTTATCCTAACCAACCTAACCTAACCCTACCCCTAACCCTTCAATATTGGTCTTGCTTACAAATTTAGGTTGTCTTTATGGAGTTGTTCAAATATCAGTAAATTTTGGTTATGTTATGCAACTTTCCTTTTTGTCTTTTGAGTGTTTCTGATAATTTCTGGTCTCTCTTTGACAAAGGGAAGAAAGGAGAGGAAAGTTGCAGGATTTCTTTACTAATTGGTACTAGAGCAACATTTAGAAAGTCCCAATTCTCAAATTGGGCCTACTTTGGGCAGGTAGGTACTTGACACGTGAGACGCACATAGAACCTCTACAACTTAAACCGTTTTAGTGCTTGTATCACTTCAAGCAAATGCAAATAAGTTAAAATAAAATATCACATCTTTTTTAACCTATTCTTGAAATGAACATTTAAACAAAACTACATCTTGGATGAGATTTCTTATAGACCACATGCGGGTCTCAGCACATGTTCAGAACAGTTAGTTACAATATAAATAAAAGCAAATTCAATGGGCAAGTACTTAATTAGAAACTTCGAAGACACTATACTTTTCATTTATACTGTTTTCTCTTTCTTCTTCCCAAATTTTACCATATCAAGTGTCCATCAAAACATCCATCTTGGAGAAGAATGGACTGGACTTTGCCGTGGTCTATTTGGCTGCTCTAAGCTGTTCCGCTTCTTCATGATCGAGGCTACAGTTGGACTGAAGTATTCGTTACTCCTTTGAGAAGTTGCCCCTTGTGAATACATTTTTATATCATGAACTAAACCCCTTTGTTTATCTTGCATGGCTCTGTGAGCTGCTGGGTTCCTTTGGGCAGCCCCCCATCTGTTGTAACTAACACAACTCTGACTTCTCCCTACTTGCTGAAACTTTACCTCTCTAGGGCTCTTGTAGTTTCGACTCTCAGCAGTTTCTGCGGAGTACATGGTCTCTACTTCACTGCTACGTCCATTGTGCATCTCTGAAACTTCTATAGGAGATGAACTCTGGACCTCACTTTGGCCTCCATTTACAGAACCTGTGGAGGCACTCTAAGCATCTGCAATGGGACTTGTCAACTCTCTACCCTTAATTTCTTGTCCTTTCACCATATTATCAGGTAAAGGCTCCTTGACACTGTTCTCATCAGATTCTGGATGCAGTTGTTTGGCTGGCTGTGGTAAAACTGCAGGTTTAGCAATCCTTGGAGGGAAATTTATGTCCAGAAGCTGAATTTGGCCACTCTTCTTTTTCCTTAGAGGTACTGCAGTTAACCTTGGTGATTCATATATGTCTGGAGTAGGAATTCCCTGTACATGAATGGCATTTAGATCAGTCAATAATGTATGTTCTTCAGTCATATTTGTGCCAGCTGGACAGCTAGGTCCCTCATCCCTTGTCTTTGAAACTATATATGATGAAGTTGGGGTGCCATCATTATCAGCCTCAGTTGACTTGAAAACCTGTCGCAGCGAAAAAGAAGCACAAGAATGCTCACTCTTCTGTCCTGTAGACATCAATCGGATAAGTGGTAATTTTGGTTTGCTAAGCTCATCAAGACTGCCTTCCCAATGCTGGTTTAACCAATCACAAATTACAGGAATGGGTATACCAAATTGCATAGAATGGTCCTTTTTCCAAGATGAGGAGGACGATGAAGAAGTTGAAGAGGATTTAGTATTTGGAGATGTGGCTAGTTTCATAGGATCACAGATCATAAATGCTAGATTTCCTTGTACATCAAATCCAGCAGATCCTGGATTCCATATAACACCATCAGTTGACAGTTTTATGAGATTCTCAGTGGCTATGACCACCTTTCCTTCGCCAATTGTGAGTTCTTGTTTAGCAGTATAGCCTAAAAGGTAAACTACACTACCGAGCTCCAGACTTGGTTTTGAACAGGTTTTCAAACACTGAGGGTGCTGCCCCTGTGCATTTGCATCTCCATCCAAAGCATCCAAACCCACTATGGTAAGATCTAAAACAGAGCTAGTAACGAAAAACCTGCAACCAAGAAAAAGGAATGAGAAAACATAATCCTTTGAAAGCCTGTACAACTCATTGCATGCATCAAATCTGTCTTTGACCAGCCTTTCAGTAAGAACAATATTTCTATCAGATTTTATTTTGTCATCAGTAATTGCATCAAATATAACAAGGAGCATGCATCAATACTTTTTTTTTCCATAATAAAACTGTAGTTACATGGGAAGATCACCACCGGAACCAAGAAGAAAACTACAGGAAGGTGTATAAAAGACCATGTTACTAGCTAAAAAGAAAACGGATATCACACTAAAAGATTAGCCTTTGAACCCAAAAGTGCTACAGAAACAGAAGCCTAACTTAGCTTCCTTCCTCGACTAAAGAGAGATTAAACATTAATAACTCCTTTTAATGTACTCATTTGATTTGCAATAAACATAAAGAAATAGAGAATTTTCCAATAGATAACACATGAATGGCAAGGGACAGCTGTTTTCCAACTAGACAGGGATCTCTTTTACCCAGGAACTATACAGGCAGGGTTAGAAGAAAATTTTCATGTATTTTAGCTACCACTAGGTTTTCATAAATGATAAGTAGATCATAAATGCTAGATTTCCTTGTACATCAAATCCAGCAGATCCTGGTTTCCATATAACACCATCAGTTGACAGTTTTATGAGATTGTCAGTGGCTATGACCACCTTTCCTTCGCCAATTGAGAGTTCTTGTTTAGCAGTATAGCCTAAAAGGTCAACTACACTACCCAGCTCCAGACTTGGTTTTGAACAGGTTTTCAAACACTGAGGGTGCCCCTGTGAACTTGCATCTCCATCCAAAGCATCCAAACCCACTATTGTAAGATCTAAAACAGAACTAGTAATGAAAAACCAGTAACCAGGAAAAAGGAATGAGAAAACATAGAGAATACATAATCCTTTTAAAGTCAGTACAACTCATTGTATGCATCAAATCTGTCTTTGACCAGCCTTTCAGTAAGAACAATATTTCTATCAGATTTTATTTTGTCATCAATAATTGCATCAAATATAACAAGGAGCATGCATCAATACTTCTTTTTTTTCCATAATAAAACTGTAGTTACATGGGAAGATCACCACCTGAACCGAGAAGAAAACTACAGGAAGGTGTATAAAAGGCCATGTTACTAGCTAAAAAGAAAACCGATATCACACTAAAAGATTAGCCTTTGAACCCAAAAGTGCTACAGAAACGGAAGCCTAACTTAGCTTCCTTCCTCAACTAAAGAGAGATTAAACATTAATAACTCCCTTTAATGTACTCATTTGATTTTGAATAAACATAAAGAAATAGAGTATTTTCCAATAGATAACACATGAATGGCAAGGGACAGCTGTTTTCCAACTAGATAAGGATCTCTTTTAGACAGGAAATATTAGAAGAAAATTTTCATGAATTTTAGCGACCACGAGGTTTTCACAAGTTACATTTTAGTTTTGAGTCAACTAGGTTGTTCCTCTTATTGATAGTATGACGGTAGTATGCAAAAGTCAAAACAGAAGAAGAATAATGGATCAGTCCAGTTCCTCATGTTTGAGTTACATCATCCAAATGTTAGAAAGAAAGAAAAGTTCACTTTCATCCTTTTGTTGTGGCAAGATGCCCTTGTAACAAGCTTCAAATATTTTTTGCTGATTACATATGATCAAAGGAACTAATGGATTTACTATTTTGTTTGTTCTCTTTCTTTTTCCTTTTTTTCTTCTCTCTCTCTCTCTCCTTCTTTTCCTTTTTTTTTTTTTCTGAGGATTGGAGTGGAAGGTATCCTAAAGCTCTGGCAATTTCTACATGTTGCTTTCAAGTGTCTGCTTGTTCCTTAAGCATCTGGGATATTATAGCAACAAAAGAAAAACTTAAAAAGCATCTAGGTTGGTTTATTCTTGTGTACATGATAAGTTATCATTGAATAGAAGGCTTTGATCTCCAAGAATCCTTCCTCCATTGCCTCAACTCTTCTTTCTTCAAGGGACAACATTGATAATCATGAAAGAAGAATTTCTTCACCTCACAAAACCAATTATTCTATGTCTTCATCAAAGTTTTGAAGGATTTTAAACAATAATAGCAGGACCAGTAGCTCTGCCTCCAGAAGTTTGAAAGGTGAATCATCAGAGAGATGATGACTTTTACAATTGGAACTCTATCTAACTTCAAATTATGCAGAATTGTAAAATTGGAAGTTATTGACCTGTTTAATTCAAGTTATAGTCGGTTTCTTCACCTCTGGACTTGTTTTACCACTAACTAATATACATGAGTATCCTAATCTACGCAGACACTTACACACACACATGTGTGTACAATGAAGGGCTGAATAAATTCAAGGCTAAAATACTGACAACCCCTATAATTTACCATGAAAACACTTTTACCCCTTGTACTTCTGATTTGGGCAATAAACACAATGTACCATTAGAGTTAGACAAATAAATAAAAAGAGTATTTCTGAATATCATTAGCACGTTAGTTTATCATCAACCTATCAAATATTGGAATAACTTGGCAATAAGAGAATTGCCAGTGCAAGTGAAACTAGTATGCAAGGGCCTATTTTTCCGAATCTGATAATACATGAACTTTATTATTAAAATCAGAAGTACAAGAGATCTGAGTGTTTCAATGATAAGATACAGAGGGTTGAAAAACAACAAGAAGAAGAAAACAGCAAGCTTTAACACAATAAATAGGGGTGGGCAACATGAATCCTTCCAAAACTAGTGGTATCCCCATTTTTCATTCTTCCAATTCAATCCTATCCATGACAACAGTCAACACTTTCTACCAAACCACTCATATCTTTCCAAATCACTCTTCCTATGTCATTCTTTATCTCAATAAAAATAGAAAATATTACTGAAAGCACACTTAAATATGTCAAAGCAACAATACTGTCATGGCAATACAAATTAGGAATTGGAAACCATGCCAATTCTCATTCAGTTTTTCACCTCATAACAAGGTGAAATAGTTTATGGCATTCCTTTAAGAAAGATCTTGAACAACCGCATCTCTAGTATATTAATGTTTCTAGAAGGGTTATTATCATGTAGTATTCCAGCTCATATAACAAAAACAAATAAACGAGGAAAAAAGTTAGCAACCCTGACTAATGCGTACTTTGTTTGCCATAAAGATTCAGAGAAACAAAATCAACAACTGGATATTCCTGTTGTACCCCTGTTCTTTGGAACTTTTGGAATTCATGGAGACATTTCAGATGTTTGTGTTGTAAATTCATATGGTTACTGTCACTCGGGGAGGAATAAGGATGAGAAATGTTTGTGGAGACGTGCATTCTTTCCAGTGATCCGGGGAGTTTGGTTGGAATGCAATGCCAAATTTTTGCGTGATTATTATCTCCCATGGCCTATTGTCTGGGATAAGATTGTTTTTAATGCATCTCTTCGGTGCTCTGCTTCAGGAGCATTTCAAGGAGATTATTTACTTGACAATTGATATTCAACGTGATTGGCAAGCCCCCTTGCCTGTTTCTTTTCTGTTTCAGTTTCTGTCTAGAAGGATTTCTTGTCCTTCACAGTGTACTTCAATTTCGTTCTGAATATAAATCCCACTTTCTATAAAATAAAAAAAAAAATAAAAAACTAGTAGATATTTGCATCTATATATTCTTAAGTCAATGGGTTCCTGGGCATTTTTGCTTTCTTTTCTTCTTTTCCTGAAAAAGAAAACAATAGACATTTATCTTTGCCGATGTATCAAGGTCATGGAGACTACGCTGCACAGACATGCACTAAACATTTGTGCCTTACTTATCTGCTTTTCCGAAATATCATGATGCCAACATATGATGTTATTGTTAGTACAAACTTCAATTTATTTTAATAGTAAGTAAGACCCTGCAATCCAATTTCCAGCACAGTTACACTGGTCCTCCTAGATAGGATCCAGGACTCAATTAACTTTGGTCTTTAACTTATAGACCTGGAATTCACATTCCTTCTTTTTTATCTTCTGTTAATGAGATTCTAGCTTTCACATGTAACTTACTAGTCTGATGGTTTGGATCATCTACCAATCACCATTAACTGCATCCTTATAATCTTTTTGACAAGGACTTTCTTTTCATCCTTTAATTTAAATTGAGTTAAGAAATATAGCATACCTCTCTTGCCACTTATATTTTCATTCTTGATATTTTAATGTCCGCTGCATTCAGATTTTACTAAGAAGGTTATTGCTTAGAAAAAAAAAAAAAAAAAAAAAAATAAGTAAAGAGTGATGCAACTTGATAAAGAAAGTCATTCTTAAAATTGAGCATCAAACTAGTTAGTAGCCATCTATTATAGCTGATCAAAGTATGAACCAAGCACAAAATAACTCTTCTACAGTTTACAGATCAGTAATCGTTTACTGTATTTGTAATATTCTTTCTCTTCATTTGATAAAACAATAACTACCATTGCTACCCATAACAAGTGAACAACAAGCAAAGATAACAAAGTTACAAAAGTGTCCAAGGATGAAGTATAATATAAACTCAGGTGTGCATAGATAATACTTTAAATGAGCCGATTCTCAAAACACTTATATGCTCAATCCTAGAATTAATGCAGGCTCTGGAATCTTCTCCTTTCATTATCCATATTCCATAACAGACTAAAGCCTATTTGTGAACTCAGTTGCACCAACAATTGTATCTGAGTAAATGCAATGTTCTCATTCTAGCTGACTACAGGAAATCATTCACAAATTTATTAGTGCAAGGAAGACACAGAACAGATCTTAAAAGAAGTTTGAGAGAGATGGAGAGCAAGGAGACAGACAGGAAGCAGCAAAGAGAGAGCCCAATATGGAAATGGGTACAGAAATACAGGAAATATATATCTAGTATTCTAATTTACTTTTGTTCCCACCCAGGATGCTGCTCAAAGTCTCAATACTTATGTTATCATGTTTCTAAATCAAGGAACTAAATGGAATCCCTTCATATCAATAGGCTAAAACACTGCAACTTAACCCATAATAATGACTTTCAGATAATGGTTTGCACTGATTCAATGCACATTTGCATCATACGGTAGAAAACATAAAGGACCCAAACATAGACACAAATAATATAGAAGAAGCCAATTCTTCAACAGACACAGGGAAAAAGTATGGGAAAAGATTATAAACCCATCAAATATGCCATCATTGTGTTGCAGCAAATTAATAATTTCAACTCCAACTGGGCCTACTTCACCCACATTTCTCACCAGTTCCCATATAAAACCCAGAACGCATCAAATTGACATCACTCAAAAAATTCCAAATTTCAATCAGAGTTCCAAACTTTGCAGACAAAATTTAAGCAGTTCTATCAGAACGCAAAAGTTGAAGTGATTAAAAAAATGGAACCTGTGAGGAAATAGACTTGCAGCCACGGCATTTTGTAGCCGGATCTCAGAACTCTCAGCGGCGACCACCGACGGGAGATTAGCGTGGGTCGTCAAAAGCAGGTTACGGTGGATCAAAAAGCCAGTACCGTATACTCCATTAGCAGCACCAGAAATTCTCGCCATTGCATGACCTTTTCCAGAACAAATGGCGACTTTCATTCTCTCAGATTTGCTCACTCCCTTACAGAAGCACCAAGATTCTCTAAGACCACCCATTTTCAATGGATTTGGTTTGGAAATAATGGGTTGTTTTCAGAAAGTTAGATCTAGCAAGTTTAGCATTTCAGCTCCATTGAAATGGTTAATGGGTAAATAGTAATACATATGCATTTCCTCACTCTGTCTGCAAAGAAAATGGATGAGAGAGAAAGAGTCAGAGAGTGACAGACGAGATGGTTGTGAAATGAGTAAAGGGTGTGGATGCATTGAACTGGAATATAGGAAAAAAAGAAACTTTTGTCTCATGCACAAACACAGACTAAAACACTACACACTGGGTAAGCCAGTAACCGTGTGAGTAAAATGAGCGGAATACTTGGACACTAAGATTGAAGCTGAAGAACTGAGAGACATTAAGCTGCACTGCTTGAATATTTATATTCTTTTTTGGTTTATGACTAGTTACTTAATTTCTTATAGAAAGAAAAATCTTTAATTATTATCCTACAAAATTAAATGTAAGTAAGCAAATAAGAAGTTGATGAAATCTGAAATCAATTAACTAAGACAGAAGTGTGGATCAAGTTCAAATCTCATTATTTATATGTGTTATTTTATCTTTTAATAGTGAGTAGTTTTTTTATCTTAGTATTGTTATTTAAAATAGTTAATGATTTTTTTAATACAGAAACTTCTATTGTAAATTTATAATCGATGTAAATACTATATGTATAAAAAATAAGTTAAGCAAATAAGAAAATTATCTTATGCTTACAAATAAATCTAGAAAGTTTTAGATAGATGTGAAGGACCTGATTTTATCTAACTTAATTGCCAAAAATTGGTTAAGGATATAATTTTTATTTTTTTTGATATTAATGTTAAAGGATTTGATTAAAAAATAAAATTCATCAATAATGAAAGTAAAAAGAGTATAATCAAATGAGAAAATTATAGTTTCTTTCTTGTTTGGAATGATAACACTAATTACCAAATGGCATTTGGATAACATAAGAATGTTTAGTTTGGGTTATCATTCACAATTATTATTATTTATTTAGTTATTTTTTTATTTTTTACTAATAGTTCATTGAAGAGAAACAGAGGATACAAAAGGCTCCTCAAGGGAGCAAATGTCACAGACAATCAATTACATTCCTAGAAGTAAAAGTGTGAGAAGCCCTAGCTAGATTGTAGGCATTAGTGTTGGAATTGGAATTCACCCTTCTAGCTACCCGAGCATGAGCAAAAGAAAGGGACAACATGGCTCGCGCTCGGTGGCACTGGCTGCAATGCATGGTTGACCATTGTGATTTCTAGCTATGGCTGCAATCCAAGCACAAGCACAAGAATCACACATCACAGCATTAAAATTCACCTTGCTCCAACTTTAGGGTGGAGGTTTACGGTGGAGGAGTTCATTGAGTGCCTAAGGATTTATTCGAGAGTTTGGAGGGAGAGGAGAGATGAGAGAAAATAAAATGAAATGAGAATAGAGGAATAATAATATTTATACGAAGAACATGAAGTCAGCTTTAGGAACCCATTAATCCTTTCAAATGGTTTGACTAATAAATCCTTCCGTTAACAATTATAATATATATATATTACTATATTAGTCCTCGTGATACACGTATTACTTGTGAATCATATTTATGATATATACATATTTGATATTCCACAAAATATAGTTAATAAAAAATAATAGTCTATATTATTGACAATAAACAAATAAATGAATCCAATAAAAAAAATAATTCATAATATAAACAAATAATTCTTTTTTAAAATTACTAAAATAAAATAATTAATACAATAATATTATAATCATAAAAACTATACTCCTAATTTTTTTTTCATTCATATCATTTTAAAAAATTATTATAATATTATAATTCTTTGTAACTTATTAAATTAAAAAAATTGAGAAATTCAATCTTAATTATTATTAATATATTGTTATTCACAAATTATAGATTTATTAATATTTAAAAAAAAAGATAAAATATTTAATAGTCATAAAATAATTATAATCATATTAATATTAAAATGAAGAAGAATTATGAAAGAAATAATAAATAAATAAAGCTATTTGAAGTAAAATAAAAACTAAAAAGTATTTTTGTAATAGAAAAAACTCATTTTCAACTAAAAAGTTAAAACACCAATATATAATCATGGAAATTATATTCTAAATATTTTTCAAGTTTTTCAACTAAAGTTTAAAACACCAAAGTATTTATGACTTTGGACTTGAAAAACTTTATCCTTAGTTGTTCTATAAAAATATCGGGAGAGTCTCCTATAAGGTTGATGTCTATAGTTTTGATATGTTGTTGACGAAAATGGCACGCAAAAGGAAGAATTTGCAATATTGAACACGCATAAATCAGAAGGTTTAAGTGAAAAGAATTTAAGTCAAATTTACTTTCCACTATAAATTCATAATTAATTTAGTAAAAGTAAAGACATAGAGTTAATGCAGGATGCCACAGAGAAGGAAAAGAGTGAGATGATCATAGTAGCACTATAGTGTATCCGTGTATACAACTGAAGCCCATGATCGTCCTTCAATGCATGAAGAAAATCAAATCCTAAATATGTATTGGCATTCTTTTCTGTTTGCTTAAACTATGATGGTACAATTATTTGCTTTCGTGATCCTAGTCATGAATCCCTATTGCTCTAAAACTAAACTTTGTGCATGGCAAATGAATTATGTAAGGAGGTAGTTTAGCTATATGGAAGAATTATGTTTAGTGGCTGTTGTAGATATATTTGGATCACTACACTCTAGCAACAATTTCCATTGCTTTGTCATGGATTATCATGCACTTCAATTTTTCTATAATGATGCAAAGTTGAATACTTCTAGATGACAATTTACAGCCAATTTATCACGTTCTCTAGTTCACAACTTGGCACTTAATAGAAAAGACAAGTTCCAACCTGATTGGAAAATCGTTGCTGATTTCAAGTTAATAGCTTTCTACACTATTTTGCTTCTTTATGATTATTACCAATTTACCATCGTATCATTAGAAATTTTTGAGCAAATGATCTCATTTTCACACTTATCTACAAACAGGTTTCAAATTTTCACACTCATAACCACACTTTCTTATGACACATTCAACTAAAATAACTTGATGATAAGGGAGTGCCAAATAGATGAAAATAATGCATGATTAATGCATCTGGTAAGGTTATCACATTGACAATTGCTACTGAAGTCTGATCATATTCACTCTAACTCTTCAATAACTTCTAACTCCAGGTTCAGACGTTTTTGGAGAACACTTGCACTTGTCCTTGTGGAATAACTTGTACTGTCAACCGGATTCAGAGGCACCGGTAACTTGTCTGCCTGTGCTTCTAACATTTGCATCACTACTTTCATGGATGGACGGTCTGCCGGGTGCCATTGAATGCACCAAAGTCCAACAATGGCAAGTTTCTTTGCAATTTTGCTATCTCCCTCATCCTCAAAATGGATATGTATGTCTTGATCATTTGCAAGAATATTATGGATCCATTCTGGGTAGAGAACCTGGAAAGATTCCTCTTTTATGACTTGTGTATTCTTCCTCCCTCCCACCATTTCAAGCAACAGCATGCCATAACTGTAAACATCCGACTTATAAGACACATTACCAAAATTTCTGGAGAAAACTTCTGGTGCAATATAGCCTAAGGTTCCTCTGGCGGCAGTCAATGATACAATACTTTGATCCTTACAACACAATTTGGCCAGACCAAAATCAGAAATTTTTGGAATGAAGTTTTGGTCCAACAAAACATTATGAGGTTTAATATCGAAATGAAGAATTCTTTGATCACAACCCTGATGAAGATAATCAATTCCTTTGGCTATGCCAAGTGCGATCTCTAGCAACTTGTCCCACCCAAGAAAACTGTCCTTATTGTCTGGGGAAGATATGAATTTTTGAAGAGAACCATTTGACAAGAAATCATAGACTAGAGCATGTATGGATCCATCAGCACAGTAGCCAACCAATCGAACAACGTTAACATGGTGAATTTTTCCCATTGTTCTCACTTCATTTATGAACTCTTGCCCATCTCTCTCCCATTCCTTATTAAGAATCTTCACAGCAACATGATGGATTTCATTTTCATTGGAAAGCTTTCCTATGAAAACTGTTCCATGAGCTCCTTCACCTAACTTATCTTTAAATTGACCAGTAATCCTCTTAATATCAGCATAAGAGAATCTTGTTGGCTTGAGTGCTCTGTAATCCTCTAAAAACTTTTCTACCCTTGCTTCATCTTCTTCTTTCATTTTATAAAAGCCATAGATGTGAAAGGCCACAACAATTACAAGAACAAGAAGAATTGAGCCTATGATTACACCTGCACATGTATTAATTGATAAATTCAGTTTCAAGAATTAGAATACTCAACTTGAAACAAAGAAAAAGGACCCAAATGGATGCAGCACCAATACCTGTAGTCAGAAATATAGTTGATATGTGTGCTTTCTTGTTTGGCCCAAAACATTCAGTTTCTTCACCTTCAAATTCATGGGAAACATCATTCTTTTTCAATTTACATTTTTTTTCTTGTGCTTCACACGTACTACAATTTGGTTTTAACCATCTCAGAAACAAATCATTTTGTAGATCGAATCCATGTGAACCCAAGTAAATGTCTAGGATCTTGGTGCAGACAAAGTCCATTGTCTTAGCGTAAAGAATTAGATCAGCGAGGGAGCTAACAACCTGAATAGGGCAGTTGGAGAAGAACTTATCTAATCCATTTTGTCTAGAGCAATTCAAGAAACTGACATTTGAATTATAATCGGGAGGCCCTGCGGGTAGAAATTGGAAAGGGGTAATTATTGATGAATTAAAAAGTTTTAGAAACTGTCTTGGAACGCAATTTTCAGGGTCACGTAACCGAATTTCCTGGGATTGGTAATCTACGCTTGTGATGAAGAATTTTGCTATGTCAACATGAGAAGACGACGATGATGCAGGCAGCTCAAACACTGTCTCATTTTGACGTGTACAAGATAGATAAAAACCAGGATAAGGGTAGCCACAGTGATCCTGATCTGGGTTGCTACCTTTGATTTGAAATGGAAATCTAATACTTATATTTCCACACATTGACTCCCTGCACTTATACTGGGCCTCTCCCAGCTTGAACAACACCAACGTGAAAACCATCAACAAGATGGAAAAACTACAACACGTGATCATCGATTTTAGATTTTATTCTCACTCACAAGTTCAACTTGGGTATGAATTTGAGATAACTTATGGCTTGTTGCAACAATGGGGGATGAGGGATAAGGGATGAGTTCTTCATTATCATTTCTATTATTGTAACAATTAAATAATTAAAAAGTTTGGTACCCCTGATAGTGACCTCCAAGACCTCTCACAGTGGTCAATGGTCAATGGTGCGTGCAAATTTGGCTGGAAATTTAGAACCAAAGAAAATCAAGTAAGAAAATTCTAGGTAGTTACTAGCCAAGTTTCTTTGAATTTTCTTAGTAACAGGGGAACACTGATAAACTTTGAAGGAATATTATTTGAACCACATTAATTCATGCCGCCCCTGATAGATGTTAGACATTTAAAACCATAAGCATGCAACCGCGAAAGTTCAAATCCATATACTAGAGCTCTGTGAATATCAACAACATTGTTTTTACTCAAACCCCAGGATGTCAAGGCTACTGTCTTGACATGGCACCCCACTTTCATGTCCCCGACAATTAAGCCGTCAGAAATAGTCGCATAAATATGCCCATTCTGTTTCCCTTTCTCCTTAGAGTAATTCAAGTCGCAGGAAGCATTAATATCCATGGTCAGATACAAAGAGTCATCAATAACTGGATTGGTACAGTTGAAGAACACTATATTCCGAGTCAAATATGTTTCATAATAATCTTCAGAAAAATATTCATATAAATAATTCGGAGAGTCACTGTCAGAATCGAAGTTGGAGATGAAATCATAGATTGAGGAGCAAACATTAATGTATTCGACACCGGCATCAACAACTCGGATGGTGTAGTTCTTGTAATTGATTGCCTGAACATGATATTTTCTGGAATTCCTATACAGCTCTGTAACATTGTTTTCACAAATTAATTCATACCTCTTGTCGCCACAACTTTCTGGGTCGCCTTTCAATCGAAAGGGATAACTTATGTTTTTTATTATGCCACAGGAAGAAGAATAATTGGGACAGAAATTTTGATTTAGAGCGTGGCAACTGCCTTGGAGTAGTTGAATAAGAACAAGAATAACAAGGGGTATGAGCCCTGCAGAGCAACACTTCTCTGTAAACATTATCAAAGAGGGTGTGTGGTTTGGAGGTTGTGAACTCATAAAGATGTTTACTTGACTTGTATATTAAACAATCCAGTGGTCACTAATTGCAGATAAATTGAGTCAATCCCCGAAATGTCTATGAAACTTCAGAAATGAGTTAATCAATTTAGAAACCATTTTAATATTTACCGATGAGGCGCCATCCACCTTCCTCTCCAATCTGACTATTCAGAAGAGGTAAACAAGTCAAACCTGCAAGTCTTGCAACATCCCTCACTCTTCCCCGTCTCTGAAAATGACACGGTGGTTGATCCAAATAACACAACCCAATTTGGTGTCCAGCTTGTTAAGTCCCGATTTGATCGGACTTGCATGTCAAGGAAGAGGGTTCCACGTAACTCTTAAGAGCCAACTTGCAAGACAAGGGAAAAGGATTGACTTAAAAGACAAGAGAAGGGGAGGAAGGGTTCCACGTAACTCCTCGAGTCAATCCCGGGTTTTGTGGGATATTATAGAATGGTTATCCAATCCACAAAAGAAAGAAAGGAGAATTTTATTGATTAGTTGTTACTCAAATTAGAGAAAATTACAGGTTACTTAAGTACGGTATGTAACGACAAAATAATAATAATAATAATAATATAAATATAGCTATAAACGTAAATTTGAGAATGTATAAAACTTTTATAACATAAAGGCAATTTATTAGTACATAAAGGAAGAACATAAATTCTTTTTCTGTTCATTGATCATTTTCAGATCATTTTCAGCTAATGTGTTGTGCTTCACCCCCATCACATAAATTAGGGCTTCTAATCCATTAAAATTGATAAATATTTGACCACTCAATTATGAATTCCAAATTCTAATAAATGACACCTAGATTTCAAATGTCTAGTCAGCACTGATTTATCATCCTATGACTCTGCTTTCTATCACGTAACTCTAAATGCATCATTCATCACTCTACATGAAAAAAAATACATAAATTTTCCTGCATTTTGTCACTCAATACATTGCAAAATTCATCACAATTGTAACATCATATACAATCACCCAAATACTCAGTTATCCCTTCACTTTCACAGATGAGGAGAAGTACTTCACAAGGCAATTCCAGCTCACCAGCCCCCTGCTCAATTGAGCAAAATAGCAGGTGAGAGAGAGGCATGCAAATGTAAATTGCAAAAAGCACTGCCCTAATGAAAATCCCAACAAAATCGTTAGAGTTCCAACATATTAGCTGGATCATACACAGTAAATATGAACCAAACACTAATGGGATCTGGGAGCTACCTTTACTCTCCATTTTTGGCATTAAGATATTAATACAAAAGAAAGCAAATACAAGCAATAAAAACAGATACTTTCAAATGTTTGGGTATGGTTCGATAATAAACATAATGCTTAATGAAATCATTTACACTAGGTAAACATTAAAAATATTTGTATTGTCCTACTACATTGAAATTTATTCGTGATATTTTACAACATTCCAGTGCTGTCTTTTTTTTATTATGCATCTATAATTTTAGGGGAGGGGGTTCCAGGAAAATAGAAGGCAAATTATGTCAATGAATGGATACCTAACAAATTAGTATGCAGTGCACTAAAATGACAGAGCACTAAAAGACGCTGCAGCCACCATTACCACACCTTTACATATTTGCAATCACCATTAACTCATAACATCAAGAATCGTACTTAAAAGATATTGGAGGGAAAAAAAGTAACATTTTTTTATGTTGTGTAGGTCCAAATCTCATTTTATGCATGCTAAAGTACATTTGGTTGAGCTTTTGCAGTTGTTTGACTAAAATTACAAATTGTAAAATTATGCCTTAGTTTGAAAGAAAATGAATGTACAGTTAATTTATCAGAAATTAGTAGATGAATGCACATGGTCATGTGAACACCCACCAAGACAAACATGTTAAAAACTTCCATCAAAATAAGTAAGACATGGCGATGTTGTGAATGGAAACAAACTTCAACTAAATTACCTGCTGAAGAAGCAGGGCTTCTAGAGGACAGGTTGGAAATTGCATTAGACCAACTCCAACCATTAATAAACCATAGAATCCTAAAGACACAACAAATAGATGGGTAGCTGGGAAAAAGATCGAAACAAGAAATAGTAAGCTTTACCAACAACAACTATGAAATAAGATTTTAAGAGAAAGGCAGCAAGAGAGAAAGAACAGTGTAGGTGCCAGGGGTGGAAGCAAATGAATTCCACTTACCAGCCAAGTATAGCTCTCTGAAATTATAGAAGTTTGCAGAAGGCCAAACCACAAAGCAGAGACAGCCACTAACAATGTCATAATCTTCGCGATGTGCTTCATTTATTTATGAGAAACTGGGCCTAAGAGGGACAATAGAACAGGGTGGAAATAATAGTTAGATGATATCATAATTACCCTATCTGCAGTTGATAGATGTTATCATAATTACCCCATCTGCAGTTGAATTCTTATTCTTAAGTTAACTCTTGCAGAATATGGTAAAAATAAAAGACAGAGGTGAGGATGCAGGAAAAAGATGTTACAAGCGTATGCTTAAAAGTTGAAGCAACAATGGCCACAACACAGAACCACAGGGATGACGGAGCTCATCTACAAGCTGATTAAGTGTGCATTCCTTGTCCCATCTATCTTATATGAATATATAACTTGAAAGTATTAAAGCTCATAACTATACCCTAATACCAATATCAATATGAGGAAGCATACACAAATTTACATGTACAATAAACAATAGAATCACAGTGAAGATTTTTAACTATACCTTAATATACCAATATCAGAAATTGATGCATTCAAGAACATAAAGCGATGGAAACACACTTTAATCTACCATTAAAGAGTAAACATATGCGTATGGAAATAATCATTACAAGAATGCTATTACTATGTAAGTAACAAATGCTCCATTGCATCAATGATTGAATTATGAACATTTCTTATTGGTAGAAGTCTTGAAGTTTGGAAACTCCTTAAACTCAAGATTCGTAATGCTCTAAACTGAATGGAGTTGACATCAGATGGAACTATAGAGCAAGTTCTCATGCAAATAAGAGCAACACCAATTGCCAACCCCAAGTTTCTAGTTTCAAAAGAAGGGGACAATAATTAGTTTGCTTTATGGATATTGACTATCATAGGTCATTTCGGAGAGTGTCCTATGTGGATGGCTGTTTCTTCACATATTTGTAGCAACAAGAAAGAAGGAGATTTTGTTTTCTTTATGGAGAATAATTTGTTTGCTTTATGGAGAATAATTAGTTTACTTTATGGAGAACAATATTTTTTTATCATCCATGTTTTCCAGCAACAAGAAAGAAAGAGATTTTGTTTGAAAAAGCATGCAGAAAACTTTGACAAACAGATTGAAATAAAGCCAATGATGGAGGTAGATTCTTACTTATATAAACTACTTCAGCAAAAATAAAAATTAAAGTGAGAAATTAAAGCACAGGAAAAAAAAAGATGGAAGCATATTTTGATCCTCCAAGTGTAATCATGTGCATATTGAAATAATCATTACAAGTATGCTATTACTATGTAAGTAACAAATACTCGATTGCATCAATGTTTATAGAAAGTGTCAACAAGTAAAAAAGATAAAAATATTTAGTAAATGATATCGCCAAAGAAACAATATTGTTGTAATCCTAGTATGATGAATAGTTATGTAAAACAACAGAGTCTGGCAATTACATGCCTTATCCATTAGCTGGAATTGAAAAAAAATAAATAAATAAATAAAAAATTCCAAGCTCATGGATAATAAGTACAATATGATATTTCAAATGTACATATGTCTTCACATATTTTATTACATATAAAATAACTATAAATTTGAAACAGTACATAGTGTATCAACATTGTTCCAAATTAGACTTGGAGTTGAATGTTAGAATTAGCTTCAGATCATGTAAAGGTTGTTAAATGGTGCCAGCTTCTGCTTTTCACATAGGACCGTAGGAGTTATGGCTCTATTAGTACATTATCCTCATAGCATCACAGCAAGCACATTTATGCTACTACCAAAAACTCAACTATAGAACCATACATGCACTTAATTGTCATTAATTCTCTACAACAAAAAGTCACTCTCGGTAGCTCTAATTCACTTGTTATCTACATCATTGGATTAGGAGATATGATTCTCTTACCAAGTTTTTACCCTTTTCCCAAAGAAATTGACAAGATCACGTGCCATTGCATGTTCCACACCATTGCATCTTCTCTATGGAGCGAAGAGTCAAGCAATGAAGAGAGACAAACTATGAGTATTTCATGCAAATTAAGATTTCTCTTATATTGAAGTAGCTGCACTAGTAGCTTGGAGTCTTGCTTGGTGTCGGCTTAAATTATTATGAATGGTACCACCACCAGCAACTTCCTAAGCAGCTCCTGTCCCTGTGTCCTGTTCCTGTTTTAAATAATTAACCTTAAATATCCCACCATATTCACAATAATATCTAAAATATTCTACACTAAGCAATATTCTTATATCATCCTTCCTTACATGATAGTCTTAATATTGTAAAGCACAGCAATCAGAGTTTCTTCAAAACAAAAGAGAAAAAAAAAAAAAAAAGACTATAATATGAAACGCAATAGAAAATTGAACTTCTGAAAATACTCAAGACAAGGGGTTGTTTCTCCATATACCCAAAATAATAATAACAATAACAGTATTGACAATAACAAGAATAAAGGGAAACTAATGTTGGAGACATGCATTTCAATGTTACTTTAGTGATTAAGCCACCATTAGAAGCAAAAACCACCATCTAGGAGACATATCACCAACTAACCTTGGTCTTGGAAAAGCAAATTTGTTTGATTTTTTTTTTTTTTTTTTTGTTCCCAAAACAATATATCATTATTGATTCTTGAATAAATGAAAACAGTAAAGGAACTAATGTACACCAATAACAATTTATATATGAAGGTAAGATGTGATAACTTTTGTGTACTTTCTTGTGTTATAAGCATGTATGGAATATGTGAAGACAATAGCATAGAGATTTGCTTTATTATAATTACTGAAAGAAATTGGACAAAGGAGGTGAGAAATGTGAATTGTGAGGGTGGTAGATGGCTGAAAAAGGAAACCAATTTTATAAACAATCCTAACTTCTAACAAATGAGAAAAAAAAGAAAAAAAAAAGTGGGAGAAAAAGAGTAAGGAAAAGATGACTGATAAACTAACAAAAATAGTGGTGGTGAACTCAAAAAGTTGGAAATACAAAAAAGAAAACCTCACCCTCTTTAAGTTGGCATCTCAGTGAATAATAAAGGACAGGCAACTCAAGGTTAAATGTTTCTAAAGGAGAACTACAACTAGCCAATTTTCCACGGGGTTAAAACAGTAAAATAGCAAAATGAAAGTATTGAAATGCTTGGATAATAGACAAAGTTACATTGTTGATGCAGTAGTTCTGTTAGTTGTCCTTTGTGTTTGAATTCATTAGGAAGACTAAGTTACGTCCTATGATTAGCAATGAAATTCTGATGTGCATGAAATTCTAATGTCATTCCACATAAATAAAAGGAATATAAGCTGAGGAAATTTCCAATATGGAAAGCCAACTACCAGAGTCTTTACTCCTTTGATTGCGAAGCTAATCAATAAATTGTTTCCTGCAAAGTAAAGAGCCGAAGAAAGTCTATACTATTTGGTATATGAGATTGTTGGTCTAAAACTTACATTTTTGTCAGAAAGTAGGGAAGAATAAGGAAGGAAACAGATGAAAGCATGATCAAACACATGCCTCCTCTATTGCAGCCCAAGAAAGACCCAGTCCATAGATTTTAGACAGATTCTTATCACCCACTCATCCTTATTAAACTTCTAGCCAAGCTTATCAATGGATTCACTTTTTCTTCAACTGTACCAATCCAGGAAAAAGGAACGAGAAAACATAGAGAATACATAATCCTTTGAAAGCCAGTACAACTCATTGCATGCATCAAACCTGTCTTTGACCAGCCTTTCAGTAAGAACAATATTTCTATCAGATTTTGTTTTGTCATCAGTAATTGCATCAAATATAACAAGGAGCATGCATCAATACTTTTTTTTTTCCATAATAAAACTGTAGTTACATGGGAAGATCACCACCTGAACCGAGAAGAAAACTACAGGAAGGTGTATAAAAGGCCATGTTACTAGCTAAAAAGAAAACCGATATCACACTAAAAGATAGCCTTTGAACCCAAAAGTGCTACAGACACGGAAGCCTAACTTAGCTTCCTTCCTCAACTAAAGAGAGATTAAACATTAATAACTCCCTTTAATGTACTCATTTGATTTTGAATAAACATAAAGAAATAGAGAATTTTCCAATAGATAACACATGAATGGCAAGGGACAGCTGTTTTCCAACTAGACAGGGATCTCTTTTACCCAGGAACAATACGGGCAGGATTAGAAGAAAATTTTCATGTATTTTAGCTACCACGAGGTTTTCACAAGTTACATTTTAGTTTTGAGTCAACTAGGTTATTACTCTTATTGATAGTATGAAGGTAGTATGCAAAAGTCAAAACAGAAGAAGAATAATGGATCAGTCCAGTTCCTCATGTTTGAGTTACATCATCCAAATGTTAGAAAGAAAGAAAAGTTCACTTTCATCCTTTTGTTTGTGGCAAGACGTCATTGCAACAAGCTTCAAATATTTTTTGCTGATTACATATGATCAAAGGAACTAATGGATTTACTATTTTGTTTGTTCTCTTTCTTTTTCCTTTTCTTCTTCTTCTCTCTCTCTCTCTCCTTCTTTTTCCTTTGTTTTTTTCTGAGGATTGGAGTGGTAGGTATCCCAAAGCTCTGGCAATTTCTACATGTTGCTTTCAAGTGTATGCTTGTTCCTTAAGCATCTGGGATATTATAGCAACAAAAGAAAAACTTAAAAAGTTATCTTTGAATACATGGCTTTGATCTCCAAGAATCCTTCCTCCATTGCCTCAACTCTTCTTTCTTCAAGGGACAACATTGATAATCATGAAAGAAGAATTTCTTCACCTCACAAAACCAATTATTCTATGTCTTCATCAAAGTTTTGAAGGATTTTAAACAATAATAGAAGGAACAGTAGCTCTGCCTCCAGAAGTTTGAAAGGTGAATCATCAGAGAGATGATGACTTTTACAATTGGAACTCTATCTAACTTCAAATTATGCAGAATTGTGAAATTGGAAGTTATTGACCGGTTGAATTCAAGTTATAGTCGGTTTCTTCACCTCTTGATTTGTTTTACCACTAACTAATATACATCAGTATCTTAATCTCTCGACTCTTTTTTATATGTACATACATACACGCAGACACTTACACACACGTGTGTACAATGAAGGGCTGAATAAATTCAAGGCTAAAATACTGACAACCCCTGTAATTTACCATGAAAACACTTTTACCCCCTGTACTTCTGATTTGGGCAATAAACACAATGTACCATTAGAGTTAGACAAATAAATAAAAAGAGTATTTCTGAATATCATTAGCACGTTAGTTTATCATCAACCTATCAAATATTGGAATAACTTGGCAGTAAGAGAATTGCCAGTGCTAGTGAAATTAGTATTAAAGGGCCTATTTTTCTGAATCTGACAATACATGGAGTTTATTACTAAAATCAGAAGTACAAGAGATCTGAGTGTTTCAATGATAAGATACAGGGGGTTGAAAAACAACAACAAGAAAACAGCAAGCCATAACACAATAAACAGGGGTGGGCAACATGAATCCTTCCAAAACTAGTGGTATCCCCATACCCTTTCATTCTTCCAATTCAATCCTATCCATGACAACAATCAACACTTTCTACCAAACAACTCATATCTTTCCAAATCACTCTTCCTATGTCATTCTTTATCTCAATAAAAATAGAAAATATTACTGAAAGCACACTTAAATATGTCAAAGCAACAATACTGTCATAGCAATACAAATTAGGAATTGGAAACCATGCCAATTCTTATTCAGTTTTTCACGCCATAACAAGGTGAAATAGTTTATGGCATTCCTTTAAGAAAGATCTTGAACAACCTCATCTCTAGTATATTAATGTTTCTGGAAGAGTTACTATCGTGTATCATTCCAGCTCATATAACAAAAACAAATAAACAAGAGGAAAAAAGTTTGCAACCCTGACTTGCATAATGCATACTTTTTTTGTCATAAAGGTTCAAAGAAACAAAATCAACAACTGGATATTCCTGTCTTACCCCTGTTCTTTGGATCTTTTGGAATTCATGGAGACATTTCGGATGTTTGTGTTTGTAAATTTATATGGTTACCGTCACTTGGGGAGGAATAAGGATGAGAAATGTTTGTGGAGATGTGCATTCTTTGCAGTGATCTGGGGAGTTTGGTTGGAATGCAATGCCAAATATTTGCGTGATTATTATCTTCCATGGCCTATTATCTGGGATAAGATTGTTTTTAATGCATCTATTTGGTGCTCTGCTTCAGGAGCATTTCACGGAGATTATTTACTAGACAGTTGATATTCAACGTGATTGGCAAGCCCCCTTGCCTGTTTCTTTTCTGTTTCTGTTTCTGTCTAGAAGGATTTTTTTTCTTCACAGTGTACTTCAATTTCGTTCTTAATATAAATTCCGCTTTCTATAAAATTAAAAAAAATTAAAAACTAGTAGATATATGCATCTATATATTCTTAAGTCAATGGGTTCCTGGGAACTTTTACTTTCTTTTCTTTTTTTCCTGAAAAAGAAAACAATAGACATTTATCTTTGCCGATGTATCAAGGTCATGGAGACTATGCTGCACAGACATGCACTAAACATTTGTGCCTTACTTATCTGCTTTTCCGAAATATCATGATGCCAGCATATGATGTTATTGTTAGTACAAACTTATTTTATTTTAATAATATGTAGGACCCTGCAATCCAATTTCCAGCACAGTTACACTGGTCCTCCTAGATAGGATCCAGGACTCAATTAACTTGGGTCTTTAACTTATAGACCTGGAAATCACATTCCTTCCTTTTTATCTTCTGTTAATGAGATTCTGGCTTTCACATGTAACTTACTTGTCTGATGGTTCGGATCATCTACCAATCAACATTAACTGCATCCTTATAATCTTTTTGACAAGGACTTTCTTTTCATCCTTTAATTTAAATTGAGTTAAGAAATATTGCATACCTCTCTTGCCACTTATATTTTAATGTCCGCTGCATTCAGATTTTACTAAGAAGGTTATTGCTTAGAAATAAATTAATAAATAAATAAGCAAAGAGTGATGCAACTTGATAAAGAAAGTCATTCTTAAAATTGAGCATCAAACTAGTTAGTAGCCACCTATTATAGCTGATCAAAGTATGAACCAGGCACAAAATAACTCTTCTACAGTTTACAGATCTGTAATCGTTTACTGTATTTGTAATATTCTTTCTCTTCATTTGATAAAACAATAACTACCATTGCTACCCATAACAAGTTAACAACAAGCAAAGATAACAAAGTTACAAAAGTGTCCAAGGATGAGGTATAATATACACTCAGGTGTGCATAGATAATACTTTAAATGAGCCGATTCTCAAAACACTTATATGCTCAATCCCAAACATAGACACAAATTATATAGAAGAAGCCAATTCTTCAACAGACATAGGGAAAAAGTATGGGAAAAGATTATAAAACCAACAAATATGCCATCATTGTGTTGCAGCAAAATAATAATTTCAACCCCAACTGGGCCTACTTCACCCACATTTCTCACCAGTTCCCATATAAAACCCAGAACGCATCAAATTGGCATCACTCAAAAAATTCCAAATTTCAATCAGAGTTCCAAACTTTCCAGACAAAATTTAAACAGTTCTATCAGAACGCAAAAGTTGAAGTGATTAACAACATGGAACCTGTCGGGAAATAGACTTGCAGCCACGGCATTTTGTAGCCGGACCTCAGAACTCTCGGCGGCTACCACCGACGGGAGATTAGCGTGGGTCGTCAAAAGCAGGTTACGGTGGATCAAAAAGCCAGTACCGTATACTCCATTAGCAGCACCAGAAATTCTCGCCATTGCCTGACCTTTTCCAGAACAAATGGCGACTTTCATTCTCTCAGACTTGCTCACTCCCTTACAGAAGCACCAAGATTCTCTAAGACCACCCATTTTCAATGGATTTGGTTTGGAAATAATGGGTTGTTTTCAGAAAGTTAGATCTAGCAAGTTTAGCATTTCAGCTCCATTGAAATGGGTAATGGGTAAATAGTAATACATATGCATTTCCTCACTCTCTGTCTGCAAAGAAAATGGATGAGAGAGAAAGAATCAGAGAGACGAGATGGTTGTGAAATGAGTAAAGAGTGTGGATGCATTGAACTGGAATATAGGAAAAAAAGAAACTTTTGTCTCATACACGAACACAGACTAAAACACTACACACTGGGTAAGCCAGTAACTGTGTGAGTGAAATGGGCGAAATACTTGGACACTAAGATTGAAGCTGAAGAACTGAGAGACATTAAGCTGCACTGCTTGAATATTTATATTCTTTTTTGGTTTATGAATAGTTACTTACTTATTTTCTTATAGAAAGAAAAATCTGTAATTATTATCCTACAAAACTAAATGTAAGTAAGCAAATAAGAAGATGATGAAATCTGAATTCAATTAACCAAGACAGAAGTGTGGATCAAGTTCAAATCTCACCATTTATATGTGGTTATTTTATCTTTTAATAGTGAGTAGTTTTTTTAGTGTTGTTATTTAAAATGGTTAATAATTTTTTAGTACAGAAATTTCTATTGCAAATTATAATCAATTTAAATATTATATGGATAAAAAATAAGTTAAGCAAATAAGAAAATTATATTGTGCTTACAAATAAATCTAGAAAATTTTTTATAACCGTGAAGGACCTATTCTGTCTCAACTTAATTGGCATAAATTGAATAAGGATATAATTTATTTGTTTAAAATATTAATGTTAAAGGATCTGATTAAAAAATAAAATTCATCAATAATGAAAGTAAAAAAGAATATAACCAAATGAGAAAATTGTAATTTCATTTTTGGTTGGAATGATAACACTAATTACGAAATGGCGTTTGGATAACATAAGAATGTTTAGTTTGGGTTATAATTACTTTATCATTCACAATTATTATTCTTATTATTATTTTTACTAATAATTCATTGAAGAGAAACAGAGAATACAAAAGGCTCCTCAAGGGAGCAAATGTCAGACAGACAATCAATTACATTCCCAGAAGTGTGAGAAGCCCATTTAGCTAGATTGTAGGCATTAGTGTTGGAATTGGAATTCACCCTTCTAGCTACCCGAGCATGAGTGAAAGAAAGGGACAACATGGCTCGTGCTCGGTGGTACTCACTTGAGCACTGGCTGCAATGCATGGTTGACCATTGTGATTTCTAGCTATGGCTGCAATCGAAGCACAAGTACAAGAACCACATATCAGCGCATTAAAATTCACCTTGATCCAACTTTCTGGTGGAGGAGTTCATTGAGTGACTAAGGGTGAGAGTTTTGGAGGGGGAGGAGTGATGAGAGTGAATAAAAAGAGCGAGAGTAAAGGAATAATAATACTTATACGAAGAATGTGAAGTCAGCTTTAGGAACCAATTAATCCTTTCAAATTATTTGACTAATAAATCCTTCCACTAACAATTATAATATATATGTACTAGTTCTCGTGGTACACGTATTGTTCGTAAATTATGTTTATGATATGTACATATTTAATATACATATCAAGAAAATATAGTTAATAAAAAATAATACTCTATATTATTGTCAATAAACAAATAAATAAATCCAATAAAAAATTAATTCATAATATAAACATATAATTCTTTTTTAAAATTACTAAAATAGAATAATTAATACAATAATATTATAATCATAAAAATTATACTCCTAATATTTCTTTTCATTCATATCATTTTAAAAAATTATTATAATTCTTTGTAACTTATTAAATTAAAAAAAATTGAGAAATTCAATCTTAATTATTATTAATATATAGCTATTAACAAATTATAGATTTATTAATATTTAAAAAAAAAGATAAAATATTTAATAGTCATGAAATAATGATAATCATATTAATATTAAAATGAAGAAGAATTATGAAAGAAATAATAAATAAATAAAACTATTTGAAGTAAAATAAAAACTAAAAAGTATTTTTGTAATAGAAAAAACTCATTTTCAACTAAAACGTTAAAACACCAATATCATGGAAATTATACTCTAAATATTTTTCTAAGTTTTTCAACTAAAGGTTAAAACACCAAAGTAATTATGACTTTGGACTTGAAAAACTTTATCCTGAGTTGTTCTATAAAAATATCGGGAGCAGTCTCCTATAAGGTTGATGTCTATAGTTTTGAGATATTGTTGACGAAAATGGCAAGCAAAAGAAAGAATTTGCAATATTGAACACGCCTAGATCAGAAGGTTTAAGTAAAAAGAATTTAAGTCAGATTTACTTCCTATACGAATTTATAATTAATTTAGTAAAAGTAAAGATATAGAGTTAATGCAGGGTGCCACAGAGAAGGAAAAAGTGAGATGATCATAGTAGCACTATGGTGTATCAGTGTATACAACTGAAGCCCATGATCGTCCTTTAATCCATGAAGAAAATCAAATCCTAAATATGTACTGGCATTCTTTTTTGTTTGTTTAAACTATGATGTTGCAATTATTTGCTTTCTTGATCCTAGTCATGAATCCCTATTGCTCTAAACTAAACTTTGTGCAAGGCAAATGAATTATGTAAGGAGGTAGTTTAGTTATATGGAAGAATTATGTTTAGTGGCTGTTGTAGATATATTTGGATCACTATCCTATAGCAACAATTTCCATTGCTTTGTCATGGATTATCATGCACTTCAAATTTTCTATAATGATGCAAAGTTGAATACTTCTAGATAACAATTTACAGCCAATTTATCACGTTCTTTAGTTCACAACTTGGCACTTAACAGAAAAAACAAGTTCCAACCTGATTGGAAAATCTTTGCTGATTTCAAGTTAATGGCTTTCGGCAATATTTTGCTTCTTTATGATTATTACCAATTTACCATCGTATCATTAGAAATTTTTGAGCAAATGATCTCATTTTCACACTTATCTACAAACAGGTTTCAAATTTTCACACTTTCTTATGACACATTCAATTAAAATAACTTGATGATAAGGGAGGTGCCAAATAAATGAAAATAATGCATGCTTAATGCATCTGGTAAGGTTATCACATTGACAATTGCTACTGAAGTCTGATCATATTCACTCTAACTCTTCAATAACTTCTAACTCTAGGTTCAGACGTTTTGGGAGAACACTTGCACTTGTCCTTGTGGAATAACTTGTACTGTCAACGAGATTCAGAGGCACCGGTAACTTGTCTGCCTGTGCTTCTAACATTTGTATCACTACTTTCATGGATGGACGGTCTGCCGGGTGCCATTGAATGCACCAGAGTCCAACAATGGCAAGTTTCTTTGCAATTTTGCTATCTCCCTCATCCTCAATATGGATATGTATGTCTTGATCATCTGCAAGAAGATTATGGATCCATTCTGGGTAGAGAACCTGGAAAGATTCCTCTTTTATGACTTGTGTATTCTTCCTCCCTCCCACCATTTCAAGCAACAGCATGCCATAACTGTAACATCCGACTTATAAGACACATTACCAAAATTTCTGGAGAAAACTTCTGGTGTAATGTACCCTAAGGTTCCTCTGGCCGCAGTTAATGATACAATACTTTGATCCTTACAACACAATTTGGCCAGACCAAAATCAGAAATTTTTGGAATGAAGTTTTGGTCTAACAAAACATTATGAGGTTTAATATCGAAATGAAGAATTCTTTGATCACAACCCTGATGAAGATAATCAATTCCTTTGGCTATGCCAAGTGCTATCTCTAGCAACTTGTCCCACCCAAGAAAATCGTCCTTATTGTCTGGGGAAGATATGAATTTTTGAAGAGACCCATTTGACAAGAAATCATAGACTAGAGCATGTATGGATCCATCAGCACAGTAGCCAACCAATCGAACAACGTTAATATGGTGAATCTTTCCCATTGTCCTCACTTCATTTATGAACTCTTGCCCATCTCTCTCCCCATTCCTTATTGAGAATCTTCACAGCAACATGATGGATTTCATTTTCATTGGAAAGCTATCCCATGAAAACTGTTCCATGAGCTCCTTCACCTAACTTATCCTTAAATTGACCAGTAATCCTCTTAATATGTACATAAGAGAATCTTGTTGGCTTAAGTGCTCTGTAATCCTCTAAAAACTTTTCCACCCTTGCTTCATCTTCTTCTTTCATTTTATAAAAGCCATAGATGTGAAAGACCACAACAACCACAAGAACAAGAAGAATTGAGCCTATGATTACACCTGCACAGGTATTAATTGATAAATTCAGTTTCAAGAATTAGAATCCTCAATTTGAAACAAAGAAAAAGGACCTAAATGGATGCAGCACCAATACCTGTAGCAAGTAATATGGTTGGGATGTGTGCTTTCAATTTACATTTCTTTTCTTGTACTTCACACGTACTACAATTTGGTTTTAACCATCTCAGAATCAATTCATTTTCTATATTCACTCGATATGAATACAAGGAAATGTCTAGGATCTTGGTACAAGCAGATTCCATGCTCCAAGTGTGAGGAAATAGATCTTCGTTGGAGTGAAAAACCTCAATGGAGCAGTTGGAGGACAACGTATCTAATTCATTTCCTCTAGAGCAATTCAAGAAAATGACATTTGGATTATAATGGGAAGGCCCTGTGGGTAGAAATTGGAAAGGGGTAATTATTGATGGATTTAAAAGTTTTAGAATCTGTCTTGGAACGCAATTTTCAGGGTCACGTAACCGAATTTCCTGGGATTGGTAATCTATGCTTGTGACGAAGAATTTTACTATGTCAACATGAGAAGACGACGATGATGCAGGCAGCTCAAGCACTGTCTCACTTTGATGTGTACAAGATAGATAAAAACTAGGATAAGGGTAGCCACTGTGATCCTGATCTGGGTTGCTACCTTTGATTTGAAATGGAAATCTAATACTTACATTTCCACACATTGACTCCCTGCACTCATATTGGGCCTCTCCCAGCTTGAACAAAACCAACGTGAAAACCATCAACAAGATGGAAAAACTACTACACGTGATCATCGATTTTAGATTTTATTCTCACTCACAAGTTCAACTTGGGTATGAATTTGAGATAACTTATGGCTTGTTGGCTATGAGTTCTTCATTATCATTTCTATTATTGTGACAATTAAATAATTAAAAAGTTTGGTACCCCTGATAGTGACCTCCAAGACCTCTCACAGTGGTCACTTGTCAATGGTATGTGCAAATTTGGTTGGAAATTTAGAACCAAAGAAAATCAAGTAAGAAAATTCTGGGTAGTTACTAGCCAAGTTTCTTTGAATTTTCTTAGTAACAGGGGAAGACTGATAAACTTTGAAGGAATATTATTTGAAGGCGACGAGCCACATTAATTCATGCCGCCCCTGATAGAGGTTAGAGACAGATGGTGTGAGGTCCTCCATCAGTCCATCTAAAAATTTTGACGTAGCCATTTTCCCGTGAGAGGTGCTTAGAAAAGAAAATAAATTTCCAATTTTCTCACTAAGCAAACAACAAGCTTCACATAGAGAGAAAGGGGTGCATGAAATTTGAAGGTGAGCTGAGCCAACTTCCCGTTTTGTCCACCAAGATAGATGTTTTTAAAGCTCTCTTTCCTGACAAGCTTTTCAGAGCCTTACTCTGTTTTAGTTCCTATAAAAGCATTTAGCCAGAAAGCTTCAGAGTAAGAAGCAAAGAAAACAGGGGAAATGTATTCTTGCCTATTTGTACCATCATAGTTTAAACAAACAGATAAAAATGACAATTCATATTTATGGCTCGAATTTTTTTTCCTTGATTTCGAAATATAAATCGTAAATGAGATGGCTCACATTCTCACAGTTGGAGTAAAACACTATTACAAGCCAATAAAGGCCAGAAATGGCCTAGTACTGCCATGGATTATGATCCAAAAAACTAGTGAACAGCCACTAAACAAAATTCTAATGCAGGACATGCACAAAGATAAATTCAACACAAGGATGTAAAACCAAAGCACACAGAACACTTTCTTAAGTATTTAAAATAATTTGATTGCTTCATTTTAAGCTACAATCAATTTTTCCCATAGCTAGCTAGAGCTATTAACTGATATGGCATAACTTGTAGATTCCTCAAAATCACCAGAAATGTTTGTTAAGTCATCACCTATTGTTTGTTTAGAGATGAATCCATGATCCACATTCTGGCATTTCTTGCGGACACATCAATGGCTTTGGAGGCATTTCTAAACTTTGAGCGTCTCCTTCAAGCATTTCTACTACTTGATGCATTGAAGGACGATCACGGGGCTTCAACTGTATACACCACAGTGCAATTATGATCATCTTCCTTGCTACACTCTTTTCCTCCTCTGTCTCGTTCTCCATTAACTCTATGTCTTTACCTTCACTAAACTGATTATAAATCCAGCTAGGAAAGTAAATCTGGCTTAAATTCTCTTCGCCTGAGCAATCAGCAGGCATATTCAACTGCAAATTCTTCCTTTTACTTGCCATTTCCATCAATAACATCCCAAAACTATAGACATCAGCCTTATAGGAGACTCCCCCGATATTTTTGTAGAACAACTCAGGAGCCATGTATCCTAGCGTTCCTCTCACAGCTGTCAAAGAGACAATACTGTCATCTACGGGATACAGTTTTGCAAGTCCAAAGTCTGAAACCTTTGGGATGAAGTTTTCGTCAAGAAGAATGTTGTGAGGCTTGATATCGAAATGCAGAATTTGCATATCACAGCCCTGATGTAAATATGCAATGCCCCGAGCAACACCAAGAGAAATTTCATGTATTTTCTTGCAACTTAAATAAAGAGTACTATTGATTCCTTCTTTGGAAAAAATATACTTATCCAAAGATCCATTAATCATGAATTCATACACAAGAGCTCGTTTCGATCCCTCAACACAAAATCCAGTAAGTTGAACAACATTCACATGGTGTATCCTTCCAATTGTTGCAACTTCACTAATGAAATCTTGACCATTAGTTTTGGATTTACCCAGCAACTTTATTGCCACAAAAGGCCCACTACGTAGCTTTCCTTTATAAACAGTACCAAAACCTCCTTCACCCAACTTGTCCTTGAAACCTCTGCTCATCTTCTTAATATCTCTGTAAGTGTATCTTATTGGCATGAGGTTTTCTTTATTGTCTCGCAGAAAAGTCTCGATGTCTTCATACATTGACAAATGTCTTCTACGACATGTATAAATTATGATGGCAATAAGAAATGAAATTCCAAAAAGAAATCTGGCTACAAGATATGGTATAACATATCTCCCCGTATATACTCCTGCTAACCATTCATAGGATTCCGTAGATTCTTGCTCCATTTGGTATGGTAATTACTCCTGTGGAGGGTGAATACCACCAAAAGGATCACAAGAGAAACACATTTAAATATATTTATGCTTTAAAGTTAAATTAAATGATTGTTTGATTTTTATGTGAAAAGGATACATGATCTTACCCTTCAAAACGCCAATCACATAATCTGCTGGAATTTTAACTGAAGCCAACATTTAGAAAGCCATTAAGTAATTAAAACAAGAAAAGAAAAATAAATAAATAAGAGGTGAAGAAGACAATGTAAAGCATGGGGAACCACAAAATTAATGTGAAGAACTTGCTTATAAAGATTACTTGTCCCTTTAAGTTTGAAAGATGAAAAAAAAAAAAAAAAAAAAAAGAGATAAATAACGAACTTGGATTATGAAGTGAATTTTAAACTTTAGAAATATGTTATTATCATATTATCCTAGTATATGTTATTATGTTCAATTTAAGCTTTTCTTGTTTTAAAAACAAAATATTACACGAAAAAGAAAAATTCACTGAATAACATTGTAGATATAGATATTACCTATCAATGATAATAAAATTTAAGGAATATATATATATATATAAGATGAGTAGAAAATCAGAATACTCACCTAGAATACGATATAGTAACTTCCGCCTGAAATCTGTTTGCACAGTCAAATAATTAATCAAATATAAATAATATCTAATACAAAATGAACCTAATATCTGCCATTTTTTAATAGTTTTGCTTACGGATACAAATAACCTTCAAGGAGGAATTGTTTGAAAGCGAGCAGAGCTTAGGTCCAGTCCAATTTCCGCAATAATTATCACAAATACCTTGAGCATTCAACCACGAAAGTTCAAATCCATATACTAGGGCTCTGCGAATGTCAACAACGTTTGTTTTTTTGTTTTTGGTAATAACAACGTTGCTTTTACTCAAACCCCAGGATGTCAAGCCTACCGTCTTCACATAGCATCCCACTTTCAAGTCCCCGATATTTAAGCCGTAAGTGATAGTCGCATAAATATGCCCATGTTGTTTCCCTTTCTCCTTAGAGTAATCCAAGTTGCAGGAAGCATTAGTATCCATGGTCACATACAAAGAGTCATCAATAACTGGATTGGTACAGTTGAAGAACACTATATTCCGAGTCAAATATGTTTCATAATAATCTTCAGAAAAATATTCATATAAATCATACAGAGGGCCACGGACAGAATCGGAGTAGGAGAAATTGAAATTATAGATTGAGGAGCAAACATTAATGTATTCAACACCGACATCAACAACTCGGATGGTGTAGTTCTTGTAATTGATTGCCTGAACATGATATTTTCTGTAATTCATATACAGCTCTGTAACATTGTTTTCACAAATTAATTCATACCTCTTGTCGCCACAACTTTCTGGGTCGCCTTTCAATCGAAAGGGATAACTTATGTTTTTTATTATGCCACAAGAAGAAGAATAATTGGGACAGAAATTTTGATTTCGAGCATGGCAACTGCCTTGGAGTAGTTGAAGAAGAACAAGAATAACAAGGGGTATGAGCCCTGCAGAGCAACACTTCTCTGTAAACATTATCAAAGAGGGTGTGTGGTTTGGAGGTTGTGAACTCATAAAGATGTTTACTTGACTTGTATATTAAACAATCCAGTGGTCACTAATTGCAGATAAATTGAGTCAATCCCCGAAATGTCTATGAAACTTCAGAAATGAGTTAATCAATTTAGAAACCATTTTAATATTTACCGATGAGGCGCCATCCACCTTCCTCTCCAATCTGACTATTCAGAAAAGGTAAACAAGTCAAACCTGCAAGTCTTGCAACATCCCTCACTCTTCCCAGTCTCTGAAAATGACACGGTGGTTGATCCAATCAACGCAACTCAATTTGGTGTCCAGCTTGTAAAATCCCAATTTATCCGGACTTACATGTCAAGGAGAAAGATTTCACATGTTTCTTGAGATCTGACTTGCAACATAACAGAAAGGGGATTGACTTACAAGACGAGAAGGGGAGGAAGGGTTCCACGTGACTCTTGAGTCAATCCCAGTTTTTGTAAGATATTATAAAAGGGTTATCCAATCCACAAAAGGAAGAAAGGAGTATTTTATTTATTGGTTGTTACTCAAACTAGAGAAAATAACAGGTTACGAGATATAGTTATAAATGTAAATTTGAGAATGTTTAAAATTTTTATAACATAAAGGCAATTTATTAGTACATAAAGGAGGAAAATAACTTCTTTTTTTGTTCATTGATCTTTTTCACCTAATGTGTTGTGCTCCACCCCCATCACATAAATAAGGTCTTCTAATCCATTAAAATTGATAAATATTGACCACTCAATAGTGAATTCCAAATTCTAATAAATGGCACCTAGATTTCAAATGTCTAGTCAGCACTGATTTATCATTCTGACTCTGCTTTCTATCACGTAACTCTAAATGCATCATTCATCACTCTACATGAAAAAAAATACATAAATTTTCCTGCATTTTGTCACTCAATACCTTGCAAAATTCATCACAATTGTAATATCATATACAATCACCCAAATCCTCAGTTATCCCTTCACTTTCACAGATGAGGAGAAGTACTTCACAAGGCAATTCCAGCTCACCAGCCCCCTGCTCAATTGAGCAAAATAGTAAAGTTCAAGGAAATCACCACTTCAGTTGGAATCAAGAGCAACTCCTTTTTGTTTCAGATATTTCTTGGCTTCAATAATGTCCTACACAAGAAACAATAGTCAACAACCTAGGGCGCATGTCAAGGCATGGAACTTCAATAATGAAAACACTGAACTTAATTAATTAATTTTTTTTTGCCAGGGCAATGATGAGGATTCAGTAGTAATGTTGTTAAGTGTTAGAAATCTATTTCATTGTATATTCAATATCATGTACAAACTATAATATATACACTAACAAGGATAATTTCCCAAACACCCTTATAACATTCTATTGCAGTCAACAAGTAATATGTATTGTCCCTACCTAACAGTGGCTCTCTCTCTGTACTGTCCCTACCTTTTTAACAGTAGCTCTCTCTCTCTCTCTCTCTCGCTCCATGAACTCCCACTTCACCTTGTTACCCAAGGGAAGAGGCCATTAGGCCCAAACAATCATTGGCAAAAATAGTTTGGAATTGGATTTGTTGGTTGGGAAGTTTAACTTATCAAGAGTAAACTTTCATTATCAATATTAGCAGCAAAAGCAAAGGTACAAAGAAAAAACAATGATCCTGTAAAGTATCCAATAATTATCCCATCAGTGTAATAAGCATGATAAAAGTAAAATTTCTCAGCCACATCGCAGTAGGACAGTTGTGCTCTTGGTAGAATATAATTATAAAATCTTTTTACAATAAATCTTGCTATTTAAAAACAGTATTAATTAAATTGACAAGCACAAAAGCAGGGATTTCATATCTTATTAGATTCTTACTGAAAAATGATCACAAAAGAAAATGAATTAACGAGGAATAAGACACAAATATAGAAGCATGATTTTGACATCACATGGGAAGGAATAGGATGATTGAACCAAAAAAGTGCACTATTACATATAATAAATTATAGTTTTAAAATAAAATAAATCTTGTTTAAGTAAATTTATGAAGCAATGAAAAATCAAAGCATGTATAGAAAACAATTTTAGAGAGCATTGATCAAATTCATAAAAGATTTCTTATAGCTATAGAGCAATAATCAATAGTTCATACAGATCCCCTTTTTTCCCTTTTTTTTTCCGTGAAACAGGAACAGCTAAGCCATTTATAGTTAAAAGAGTAAAGATAATTGTACACCTATCTCATACCAGTTAATAATGATGGTCACTTCTAAGTTCTAACTCTTGTTACATGTCATAATTAGCAGGCGAGAGAGAGGCATGCAAACGTAAATTGCAAAAAGCACTGCTCTAATGAAAATCCCAACAAAATCGTTACAGTTCCAACATATTAGCTGGATCATACACAGTAAATATGAACCAAACACTAATGGGATCTAGGAGTTACCTTTACTCTCCATTTTCAGCATTAAGATATTAATACAAAAGAAAGCAGATACAAGCAATAAAAACAGATACTTTCAAATGTTTGGGTATGGTTCGATAATAAACATAATGCTTAATGAAATCATTTACACCAGGTATAGATAGAAAATATTTGTATTGTCCTACTACATTGAAATTTATTCGTGATATTTTACAACATTCCAGTGCTGTCTTTTTTTATTATGCATCTATAATTTTAGGGGAGGGGGTTCCAGGAAAATAGAAGGCAAATTATCTCAATGAATGGATACCTAACAAATTAGTATGCAGTGCACTAAAATGAGAGAGCACTAAAAGACGCTGCAACCACCATTACCACACCTTTACATATTTGCAATCACCATTAAGGCATTAACTAATATAACATCAAGAATCGTACTTAAAAGATACTGGAGGGAAGAAAAGTAACATTTTTGTATTTTATGTAGGTCCACATCTCACATTATGCATGCTAAAGTACATTTGGTTGAGCTTTTGCAGTTGTTTATCTAAAATTACAAATTGTAAAATTATGCCTTAGTTTGAAAGAAAATGAATGTACAGTTAATTTATCCGAAATTAGTAGATGAACGCACATGGTCATGTGAACACCCACCAAGACAAACATGTTAAAAACTTCCATCAAAATAAGTAAGACATGGCGATGTTGTGAATGGAAACAAACTTCAACTAAATTCCCTGCTGAAGAAGCAGGGCTTCTAGAGGACAGGTTGGAAATTGCATTAGACCAACTCCAACCATTAATAAACCATAGCATCCTAAAGACACAACAAAATAGATGGGTAGCTGGGAAAAAGATCGAAACAAGAAATAGTAAGCTTTACCAACAACAACTATGAAATAAGATTTTAAGAGAAAGGCAGCGAGAGAGAAAGAACAGTGTAGGTGCCAGGGGTGGAAGCAAATGAATTCCACTTACCAGCCAAGTATAGCTCTCTGAAATTATAGAAGTTTGCAGAAGGCCAAACCACAAAGCAGAGACAGCCACTAACAATGTCATAATCTTCGCGATGTGCTTCATTTAGCTATGGGAAACTGGGCCTAAGAGGGACAATAGAACAGGGTGGAAATAATAGTTAGATGATATCATAATTACCCTATCTGCAGTTGATAGATGTTATCATAATTACCCCATCTGCAGTTGAATTCTTATTCTTAAGTTAACTCTTGCAGAATATGGTAAAAATAAAAGACAGAGGTGAGGATGCAGGAAAAAGATGTTACAAGCGTATGCTTAAAAGTTGAAGCAACAATGGCCACAACACGGAACCACAGGGATGAAGGATCTCATCTACAAGCTGATTAAGTGTGCATTATCTCAAAATTAAACACAGAAATAAACTTCCCGATTCCCCTAATAAGCAGCCAAAATCATATAAGAAGAAATGCTATGGAAATATAAAAATATGATAAACAAACTACCATCCACATGACACTCCATATTTGCCTTCTCACTTCCCAAGTTTGAATAGTACACAAACAATTCATTTTATATTCCCAAACTAGAGCATACTCTAAAACAATTTAAAGAGATCAAATATATATATTTGAACCATATAAGGGTAAAATCCAGAAAGTTTTTCCAGGAAATGTGCGAGGATAATATTTGAAAACATTGAAGGATAAAGGCAGGATGTATCCCTTCATGCTTGCCGCAGAAATTGCAACAGCTGTCCCAATCCAGTTCTCTAGTTTGTTTCCTTATTTCTTTTCATTGGTAACAGTTGAACCCAAAAGAAATATAAAGGATCCCTCTCCAGTCTAAAACCAAGGCTTGTGCACATAATTGAAGTAAACAAGGCTCAGTTTTTCATCAATATTATTCCATTGTTCAAAACATCTATCATAGTGAAGAATTCAAATCCCTTGCACAAATTCCCATCATCATTTTGCACTTTCAGAAAGCTCTCACTAATTAAAATCCAAAATGCAGCTACTAAATAAACATAACAACAACAAAACTTATACACAATCACAGGAGTCAGCTTCATGAATCCTCACAAAACTAGTTTTTATCCTCCGCCAATAATTTCCTCCATTCAGTCCTATCCAAAAATGCTTAGTTAAAAAAAATTATATATTAAATGAGTCTTTTAGAGCGAGCCCTTGGCCAAAGAATCATTTTGCAGTCCCAGATGAAAGCTCCCACCAACTAAAATCCAAAATGGAACTAATTAATAAACCACAACAACAACAAATTTTTTGAACAAGAACTAACGGTCGTCGTATCCAAAGAAATCTTAGGGTTTTCATAGTTACTATATCAAATTCGAATTTCCTTAGCATCCTAGATCCGAAAAAAATAAAATACCCGTAATTAATCTGTTTCTTCACAACAACAACAACAAAAACCTTAAGCCCAGCAAACAATCAGAAAGCTACAAATTGGGAATGTGAATGATCCAATCATATACCAGAGAGAAGTGCAATGCCGGAGACCCAGTCAGCGGTCCAGTCGTCGATACTTACAAGCTTCAAGCTTTGGCTTCCGTCTTTGTTATGGGTGCAGGTACTCCCCGTAGTGGCAGCAAACTGACTTCGGAACTGTACACAGTCTTTCTTTCTTTCTTCTCCTCCTTTATTTTTTTCAAAAAAAAAAAAAAAAATTTAAACAATCAAATAAATTAATATTATAATTGACTGTATAACTTTTTTATTTTTTATTTTTTATAGATTACTTTCATCGTATATTTCAACAACATAATTGAGAATAAGAAATTAAATTAGTTTCAAAACTTTTTAATTTCATTTTTCCTTTGTGCTATTTGGTTTTATTGCAATAATGAGATGGAATAAAAGTAATTAACAGTAATAAAATATTGAATCGCAGTCAAAGTTTTATCAAAATTATCAGTTGTTTTTAAAATTTTCATGTATCTACATGTTAATATTAGACAATAAAAGTAATATAAATAAAATAAATAAAAAGTTGTAAGAAAGTAGTACTAGGATCAATGGTGGAGAATAAAAAAATATAAGTCAAATAAATATTCATATAGGAAGAGAAGAAATAAAATTAAAAAGCAATACAATATGTATATGGAGACATTAATTGAATAAATTACAATTACATATCTATTTGTATTCTTAAATAAAAGGGGGCAATTAAACTTCTTATGTGTCATATTAATGACATTTTATTTGTCCATGTATTAATAGAGGACATTAACTGCACTATATGGCACCGTCATGTGTTGTCATGTGTTGCAACTAGAATCAAAGTCTTCTATTTTTTTTTACCAAAAAAAAAATCTTCTATTTTAACACATAACATATATATATGACAAGTCATAACTTTATAATTTTCTGTAAAATAAATATAAAAATAAAATATTTTCTTGTCACTTTCATCTTTGTTTTTAGTAAGTGTTAGGTTCAAATATATTAATTAAATAGTATTTTTTTTTTTCAAATAAATCATATCATATAAATTAAAAAACTAATAAATTTTTATATAATTATTAATGATAAGTATAAAAAAAAAAAATTAAATATTAAGATATTTCCATCCTCTCATTTCAGAAGATTTTTTTCTCTTAAAGAAAAAAATTATTTTTGAGACTAGATTTATCTATATTACTTGTTTAACTTTTATTTTTGTACAAATAATTTGAATTTATCTTTTCAATTCATACAAATTTTTATTTTATATTTCATATCATGATAAAATAATGAAACAAATCAAACCTAATTTATTTAATCAAAATTAAAATTTACTTGTATATGTGTAAAGTATTTTATTAAAATTGATATAATAAATTAAATTAAATGAGTTAAACGATATTGCTATTTAGACTAATTAGGAAACTAAAAGTACTTGGCAACATAGAAATATAGAAAAAAAATTAGTATTTATGACACATTTGAAAAGAACAAAATAAGATATGACATTTTGGTAGTTTGAAGATAAAACTAGAACTTTTTAGTATTTTTCCAAAATTTGTTTTTCTAATATGGTTGGTTTTTTGTTCGTCCAATGGAGAGAAGTGTCTAGTCTAAAAGTTTGGACCTTAGTGTCATTTTAGTAGACCTCAGGGAGGGGAGTCTAATTTATTCTTAAAATTATTTAGAATTAAGAAATAACTAAAAAACATCATGAGTTCTTATATGTAAACCCTAATAATTACGATAGTATTTTTTTTAATTTTAAATCAATTATGTATATGACATCATTGGCAACAACTTATATAGTGGAACAATATGTTTTATTGTCTGCCACAAACCACGGGGTAACCTCTTGCACTCACCGTCGCCATCATCCCCAATCAACCTTTGTCACTCTGTATCGGTCGCCATCTATCGTAATTGTTGACTTGTTGAAACGTGGATGATTAATTTTAAAGCCCATTGAAGACGAAGACAACCTTCGAGACTCGTAGAATATGACCACACCACCAAGATCCATTGGAGATGATGATCACCACCATCGGGATACGATAGACACGAGATAAAACAGTGTCAGGACCCATCGAAGACAATAACCACAATTGTTGTGACTCACCAGAGATAATGACAAACACCATCGAGATTCACTAAACGATGACCACCACGGTTTGCGACCTGCCAGAGACGACGACAAACACAGTCACAACTGTAACACCTTACTTCCTAATCCTATACTTAAATTAATTAATATTTTAACACTTAAGTTCATTTGTAATTTATCCTTAATTATCCAAGAGACAAAAAATTTCCTTTTATATCTTTAATACTTAAATCACCTAAGATCATTTTTCCACCTAAAATTTTCTTTTCTTTTTCCTTTTATTCTTCCATAGCCAAAAAAACCTTTTTGCCAAGTTTCCTTTTTATCTTCTTTCTTAACTGAATTCAACCATTCTTATTATATCCTAATTTAGTTACAACCTTGTGAATATTTCCTTATTAGGATTACATACCAAATTACCTACTAAGGTTTTAATTACCAAATTTTACCTTCCAAGACTGACAAGTACTACACCATTTAACCAATTCTTCTTCTCTTGGTTTCTACCATTTGTTTCATTTGTCCTATGTTAATAATAATTTTCCTTATTTACCTTAGCTGAATTGAACTTTTACCTTACCTAGACGAATTAGACACTTCTTTTTCCTTAGGAAATTCTACTTGACCAGTTCCATCAAATGGACAATTAAAGATTTACAAAGAGATATAGTTTTCCATTTTATTAATTTACAAGACACATATTATTATATAGACTCCACACTAAGTTTAGACCAAAAGAGAAACATTACAACTATTTTACAAATTCCTCCTAATCTTCTAAGTTAAGTCCAAACCATATATATCATTATAACTATGGTCATCACTGAATATTCACTTATGACCTATTGACCATATCATAAAACATTTATTCATTGTCTACTTAGGTGGTAAGTGGAACTACGCATATAGCTGTAAGAGGATTATTCTCATCTCCCGCTTCTTACCACCAGTCCGCTACTTGTCATCCATCGGTAACATATACAGCACCATCCTCCCAGGAGCAAACAAACACAGGAAAAGTCTGCACAATAAACACTTCCATGGAAACTAATTATCCTGCACATCAAGATGAAGGAAAGTGAGTCGAACCTCAACAAGTATTCACATATAGCAAAGGGGATTATCTTGAGGGCAGTTTTTGAAATATAGGAATATGCAAATGCAAACTTTATTATTTTCTTTTTCTTATCCATTTTTTAGTAACCATTCTTGACAGTTCATGCAAACCCAAGGCTGCCTATAAGGATTTTGTGTAATCTTATTTCGTACTAGCTCTCGATAGTAGGATCCATACTTTGGTTTGAGTGTCCTCCCTTTTTGGATACCTAATGAACTTTGGCCAACATAAACTCAAGACAAGTTACTAGAATTATTAGTCATTTCCTTCAAACTTTCCACAAAGGGAATCATTTTAATTTCACATTCATTTCTTATGCATGAAGGATCATGAGAATATCATGAGGAATATGAATGAATCAATAAAGTAAATAGTGAAATAAGATAAGGAAGATAAGGATATGCATGAATACTTGCCTAATACCCTTAGCTTATTTATTTTTCTTCTTCTTTTCCTACGCCTCCTCTTTTCCTTCTTTTGGTTTTCCTCTTTTTTTTTCTCCTTCCTTACAGCTTGGCTTTCTTCTCCTTTAGTTCACATTTTTCCTTTTTCTTTTCTAGCCTACAATTTTTCGTTTTCTTTTTTTGGTAGTTACGGTTTTTTTTTTTTTTTTTTTTTACTTCTTTTGGTGTATGTCTATGTTCAAGGTTTGTTTCTTCTTTTGGTATGGTTTTAAGGAAGTGTGTGTGTGTGGGTTTTAATGAGACATGGTCGGTTTATATAAGAGTTCAATTCCTTGGTTTTTTCTCCATTAATGTGTGCTAATGATTCATTCTTTTCCATCTTCCACTAGTTTTCTTCCAAGTTGTCTACTCCTTTTACACATGTCTTCCTTCTCCTAGTTTTCTAACACTTGGCATGCCACCTATTGTCACATGGTTTTACATCTAATCCTTGCATTTAATGAAACTTTACACCTATTGTCACATGTCTTACAACTTACCCCCTTGCATTTAATGAAACTTTACAACTCACCCCCTTACATTAATCACAAATTGTCACACTTAATCTCCTTCTTACATCTAATTCATCACATTTCCTTTTCTAGCAAGTAACTTATATTTTATTATTTTTTTCTTCTTTTAATATGGTTCTTACACCTAAGTAAGTTCAATTAATACATTCACACCCTCCTAACTTTTTTCCCACGGTTTTGGTTTGATTCTATCTAGTTTAGTTCTTTTCTTGTTCCATTCTAACTATCTTTTAACTTCTTAGTTTCATTATAACATATTTTCCATAACTAGAATGATGATGTCATGGTGATGTAATGATGATGTCATCCTAATGATGTCTCCATCCTTAAATCCTAACTAACTTAACTAAATGATGATGTCACTATTTCCATATTTGAAAATTCACCTAAAAATTCTCTAAATTAAATGCATAGAATAAATGCATGAAAAATTGCTACCGAATGCATGTAATAGGCTAATTATGTGCTTTATCGTAATTAATACCTATTTAGTCTAATTTAAATTAGATTAAATTTCTTGAGATGTTACAACAACAGTTAGAAATAGCAACCACTACCATTAGATATCACTGGAAACGACCAAGTTCTTGAAGCATAATTTCGATTGTGATTATTTATGTGATCTAAACTCATAAGTTGTAATTCTAACTTCCAATCCTAATAGAATTTGGATTGGTTTTAGAATTTCAATTTCAATTCAATTTTATGCATCCAAAGGACCTTAGGTGTCTATTTGGGAACTGAAAGGACAATAAAAGAAAAGATAGAGAGAGAGACGGGGAGAAAGGAGGGGAAACAAGATGCCAGAATTAAATGAAATTACACTTAAATATCACCTAGCTACATATTTTGGGCAATATTGCACTTTTATATATTTTTCTAAAGGTCATTTAGCGTCCATTATTAATTGTACTAGTATTGCACACCCTACCATTATTAACTGTACTAATTAAATCACATAATTGAAGGGTTGTTCATGCTTTTCTCTAAAATCGAAGTCTCTTGCCAATCCATATCTATTCCAAATCCAAATTTTCTTCAAAACGTACCCAAAACCCTATCATTTAGATTTCTTAGTACCCTTGCCTCTTGAAAAATAAACTCTCATTCTTGTTTGAGAAAAAACATGCTCTGTTTTTTGTGTTTATTGGAGAGTTATGAATTTTGGTTTACGTGGATATGGTTTGTGATGTACATGAGGTCATAAAGGTGGATTGTTCTCAATATCATCTTGTGGCTCATTGCTTCAAGCTAATGACACAATAGAAATATTTAATAACAATAACATGGTTTTCCTTCAAACAAAGTAGTGAAAATATACATTTATATATTCATAGCCTACATTCTAAACCTGTTGTTATTGATAATGATTTGAATGAAATTGAAATTGCTAAAACATAGAAGAATGAGGATAACCAAATTGAAGGGGCTGATGATAATTTATTGGATGAGAATAATAATTTGCTTGGTAATCAAAATGAAGAGTCTTTGCTTGACAGTTCTAATGATGATGATTACGAGTTTAATGATGTTGACTCTGAAAGCCTTTATGATGCTGATTTTATATCTAGCCTAATTGATGGGGGAAAAAATTAACCTCATGAAAATGACTGAATTCCTTGATGGTTATGATAGAGAATGGGTGTTTGATTTGGATGGTTCTGGGTCTAATGTGGAAAGACCATTCACTGACAGGTTCTAAAATGGTAGGTTATATTACGATGTAGAGGATAAAAAAATAAAAAATAAAATTTAAGGTAGAACATAATATGATTTTGGACTTTGTTTATGAGTTTAGAAATGCATTGAGAGATTATGTTATCTAAGAAAGGATTGAAATAGTGAGAACTAGGAATTGCAAGTCAAGAGTGACTGCTATTTATGCCACTCATGACTGTATGTAGACCATTCAAGCTTCTACAACACCTGCTGAAGTAAAATTTATTATTAACGTCTATCTGCTAGACCATAATTATATCAAGAGCATAACGAGCAGTAAAGCAAACTCAATTTGGAATGCAAAGAAGCTTAGCATGGAGCTTAAGGCAGACCCTAACTTAAGCTATAATAAAATAAAAGATATAATGATTAAAAGATATGGTGTGGAAGTTGGAAGGTGGCAGATGTATAGATTTAAAAAAGGGGGATTGAGGTAGTATGTTTTGGTGATACTTGATACCAATCCTGGGAGTATTTCAAAGTTAATGGTGCAGATGCTTAAGATTGAGTTTGGTAATGTTATGATTTTTAAAAAACTACTTTGAAAAAATAGCTATTAAAAAGTGATCACAACAACCCTAATTGATAAATTCTTATACAAAAGTTTTTATGAGGAGTCAAAACAGCGAACAAAGTATTTGGTAAAACAAATCATAAGCTGTTGTAAATATATAAAATGAAAAAAAAAAACATCATTAGCTAAGGATATATTTGGAATTTTTAAAAATTAATAAGGTGATTTTTGTACTTCGGATTTTGAAACTATATCTACCTTTTGAAAGCATCATTTGGGGGTGCTTTTAAAAGTACCCTTGACTTTTTTAAAGCAGTTCAAGAAGTACTCTTCTTAACCAAACAATTTTTAAGAGATTTAGCTTTTAGAAAGCCACAACACCTTCTCAAAAAGTATTACCAAACTCAACATAACCTTCTTGAAAATCTAATGTTCAAGAAGTATTTTTATGGGAGTTGATGCATTCAAAAAGATATTCGAGAAAGGTTCTAGGCCGTTTCTAGGTATGGATGGATGTCATTTGAAAGGGCCTATTGAAGGAGTATTGTTAGCTATTGTTGCTCTTAATGGCAACAATGGATTATTTCCAGTTGTTGAGTTGCAAAATAAGGATATCTAGTGCTATTTTTTTTTATCAACTTGATATGTTGATTGGTCAATGGTCAAGTGAAACTCCATTTGTCATCATATTAGAAAGGCATAAGGTACATCTCTCTTTACTTTTCTCGTTTTGTGATTTTTTTTTTGTCGTAAAATATTTAAAATGCTAAATTATTGTGCTTACTATGTCATTATCTGTTTTTTTTTTTTTTTTTTTTTTTTTTTTTTTTTTAATATGAAACCCAAGGGATTGCTTGAGATAGTAGTTGAGGTGTTTCCTTATACATAACAAAGGCCTTGTTGCATGCATCTTTACAACTGTTTCAAGAGCAAATATCTAGGGGTAATGCTAAGGATGTGGTTTTGGGTAGCTATTAAAGCTTTTACTTATACTGAGTTTAAGAAGGTAATGGATGACATCCTTATAATTGACAAACATGCTTATGATTGGTTCATGGACAATGACCCTTCACTTTAGGCTAGACATGGATTTGACCCTAGGTCAAAGAGTGAGCACATTACCAATAACATGACTAAGAGTTTCAACCAGTGGATAGGAGATTTTAGAGGAAAGCTTGTTTTGACATTGCTTGAACATCTTAGGGTGAAATTAATAAAAAAAATTGCATGCTAGGTTTGAAGAGGCATGTCGAAGGGACACATTTAGTTATCCTAAGGTTTGGAAAGCATTATATTATATTAGGCATTCTACAAGATAATGTATACTTGTTCATGTTGGTCATGTAGAATTTTAGATAAATGATGGTCCATTAATGTATCTTGTAAAGTTAAACAATTAGACTTGTCCATGTAGTGTCTAGCAACTAACTAGCAGTAGTAGTAAGCATGTCATTTCCTGAATTGTGCATTATAGATTTAACTTAGAGCAATATTTTCATAACCACTTTAGGAAAAACACCTATGTTAGTTGTTATGGTGTATAAAATTATACTCCCATTGCCTGACCTGGCATGATAGACTATGTAAAAGCTGCTCTTAATTTTGTCATGCCTCCAAAATTGAGCAGACTACTTGGAAGGCTTGGAAAAGCAAGAGAAGGGTAACATGATAAGAACCTAGAGTAAAAAGGTTTGCAAGGAGATCTAAGACATTGATGTGTGCTATCTACAAGGGATTTGGACATAATAGGAAGACATGTCAGAGAGCTCTAGTAGTTGTAAAGAGGATGAGTAACAAAGTTATGTTCAATGATCAATCCAACTTGTACTGATTGAATTTTGAGGTTTCATTTATGTTTTGTTCTTGAGCTTTTGCCTAATTTTATTCATTCAATTTTTTTGACAGATTTTTGTCAAGACAACTAGACAAATCACAAATAAAAAACAGTCTTCAATGTGATGGTTTGATAGAAGCTGTACTCTCTTTTCACTTATAAGAAAACTCTAAGTAATTGAAATGAAAAAGAATACTCCATTAATTTTCCAAAGTTATGAGCTTACATGGAGTCTTTTCAAAGAAATTGAGAAGAAAAAAAAAGGAAAGAGTTAAAGGTAATGAAGGTTGAGACTCTACAAAAAAGAAAATATTATAAAATTGAAATATAATTACACTGTTAATTTTATTTAATTTAATACAGGATAAATTAGTCAATTAAATTTTAGACAATAATTAGGTTGTGGAAATAACAGATCCCTTAAGAATTTATGTTAACATAATGTATTGATATTAAGAAAATGAAATTAAAGTAAAGGATAATATAGAAAAAAAATTTAAACTAAGCTTTTAAAATTCATTTGGAAAGAGAAAACTAAAAATAAGATTTTTTTTGGTACTTGGAAGATACAATACTTTTTTAGCATTTTTTTCTAAAATTACTTTGTAACATTGTTAGTTTGCCATCTATTTAGTCTGGATTTGACCAGGTTGAGGTACCTTCCATGTGGCTGACTTGCAAAGGATCTGTCCTTTTGTCATATGAAAACTCTGATGCCAAAGTCAATATGATAAGAAAATATAAGCTGAAAAGTTGTAAGAGTATGAATTAGGGGGAACAACCTGTTTTGTTTTGGGATTTTGAGTCCTTTTTATAGTAGTTACAATAATAATGATACATGTTATAGTATTAATAGATATTAATGGTGATAGTTATGAATCAGATTAGTTTATTATACTTTAACCATGCCACGTGTAATAATATTATTAGATTGGTACAATCTTGCAATATAACTAGTCTCCCAAAAACTAGTTTAAGAAGCATAGGGACTTGAACTAAAAGTTGTTGACCATATACTTAGGTCGTGTTCCCTGTTTGCAGGGTGCAATTTTTGTGCTAAATTTTTTGTTCTATCATTGTTGCGATACTCTACTAGTGTGATGTTTTTATTATTGGTGTGATTTTTTTGTGTAATTAGTGTTAACGCTATACTGTATTCCACCTTATAACTTACTGCATTTCACTCCACCTTATTACTCCTACATTTTTCTACACGAACTGAGAAACTTAAGCTTGATGTGATAGTAATTTAGACTGAATTTTTAAGCAATATGGGTGATAACACAAGACTGTTGATATTGTACTGGATTTGTAGGCACTTGATTTGCTTGGGTGCTTTGCCCGAGCATTGGCTTTTTAGCCTATGCTACCCATACCTAGTGTGACTATAAGCATTTTAACCATGTGTTGTCTCCTCGGACTTACTCTCTAGATCAAGTGAAAACCCAATACCTTTGGTTATTTAGTATCTGAAGGGTCCTGTTAAAAAGCTAGGAGAGCTGAAAAGATTATTATTGCTCTTTCTCAGGGTTTGATTATTTTTCTAGGACCTTTATAATTGCAACAGAGACATATTAGATGTCACCACTCCCAAGGAATGTCATCAACTAAAAAGCTATGTAAGAGCTCTTTTGAGCTATTATAATGGCGGTTAATAGCCTCTTTCATGTTTGAAGATGATGAGCTCATCTTGATTTGGTAAATTCGTGCTGAAGGTTTTTTTGCAATGTATTTATTTATGCGGTTGAAAAGCCAAGCTCAATAGTAGACTTGTTAAACCTGTATATGTAAACATATCTTGTTAAAGATAATAATCAATAATATTTTAAAGATAACTTCTAAACTTTTGATTTACAATTTATGGAGTGTTGATCGCTTGATTTTTAGATTTGACCTCGAGTTGTATGAGGGAGGATGAACATATTTCTTTTGCCGTCATTACTTGACCTCCGTATATTTTACTTTTTTGTGCTAAGTTGTATACTAAATCACTTGAAACTTTTATCAAGCACTCAAAAATAATTAGGACTTGGTCGTCAGTGGACTTGAGTTTAAAATAATAAATAAGTCCAAAAATTAAATTCGCAGCATTTAACAATAATAATCAATTTTAAAGAATTTTTATAGGCTGTAAATTTATATCAAAGTTGCATACTAGGCACATAATAATTTCTAATTATTTCTTAATAAGGATACTTGCACAAATTTTATTAATATGTAATTATAAAATTTAAGGATATATTCATAAAGTTTCAAAACTAGTTAGGCCATTTATTTGAAAATATAGAATCTAGGAGCCTATAAGTAATTTCTAGAGTCACTTATGTGGTTTATATAAAAATCTAAAAGTCTAGGATTAGTGTGCAATTATCCTAAAGTATTTAGGCAAATAACATGATTTTTAAGGGTATGTTGGAAAATTATTAAAGTTTTGGGAATCTTTTATAACTATACAAAGATATGGGTCTGATATGAAAAATACATAACATTTTGGGATAAAATTATAAATTTAAATATACTTTGGGCCAATTATGTAAATATTTAAGATATATGGGATATTCTTCTAAAATATATAAAATATAGAGATCGAATAACAAATTTAAAAACATGGGCCGGGCTAGTTTTGGGCTAAGCCTTTGAGCCCAATCTTGGAAAATAGGTCAAGTCGCGTCTGTGAGTCAAAGAGTTGGCGATTGGTGGTTGACTGGATTGAGCCGTTTAAGAGTAAAACGCCTCTGCCATTTTAAGTCTTGCTTGGAAGCTCTAATGGCCGAAATCTTAGCACCAGAATGATTGTAAAGGCCGGACTGATGTTATAGGGGTCTTGGTCGAAAGTTTGTTTACCGAAAAGTGGTGGAAAATAGCTTGAAAGGCCACTATCCAAAATCTGAAGACTAAGAGCCACAGATGCGCATGTTACCTCTGTTGGTAGTGTTCTTGGTGGCACAATATTCGAATAGAGATTTATGAGGCTTTAGTATAATTTCTGGTGTCATTAGGCAACTAGAATAGGGAGAAAAATGACATGAACGACCACTACCTTTCGTCCATGTCTTACAAAGAATGATAGGGCTATCAAGGAGTGTCTGACCTCTAACAGTGGTGTTATTCAGGTATGTTGGTCAAGAAAATTTCATCCGTGTGGTGGTATGCTCAAGATATGTTGTTCGATTTTGAGATCAGTCTGAAAATTTGAACAATGGATATGCTAGGTTTGAGTGTTTTTAAATTTTGTTTTGGGTGACGGATAGGAAATCCAAATCAAAATAGAGTTCCCATAGACGGTGCCAATGTTAAGTATGGATTTGACTAGGTTAAGGTGACTTCCATGTAGCTGACTTGCAAAGGGCGGTCCTTTTGACCTGTGAAAACTCTGATGTCATAGTCAATATGATCAAAAAATAAAAGCTGAAAAGCTTTAAGAGTATGAGTTAGGAGAAATAACCTATTTTGTTTTGGGGTTTTGAGTCCCTTTATGTAGAAGTTATGTAGGAGTATTAATCACAATAGTAATGATATCAGTTATGACGTTTGTTATAATATTAATTGAAATTAATGGTGGCAGTTATAATTCAGATTAGTCCATTATTCTTTAACCATTCTTCGTATAATAATAATATTGGATTGGTTCAATATTGTATTATCTCCATCCATCCATGAAAAGAAATTTGAATTCCCTAAATTTTGGATCTTACCAATATTTTTGTGAATTTTAAAGAAGACGAATGTAATTTGGTTTGAAATTTTTTCAGATCTCTAATAATTCTTTCGGTTTTTCTAACGAGTGCCATTGTTGAAGTTCAATAAATATAAATTTTCAAAATTTAAACATTTTAAAATTAGTAAACTATTATTATAGCATCAAAATCATTATCAACTATTGCAATAAATGTTATAAAATTTATTTATATATATTATTTTAACAAATGGTCTAAAGAATTAGTTAGGAAAAAAATTACATAATTAGAAAATAATTAATTCTATATGACTGTTTGGGAAAAAATGCTGAATGAATAAATTAGAAAGAGGTGTAATCCTAAGGATTATAACAATTATTAAGAAACCAAATGGCTACATTCAAAGTCCCATATAGACTTGCCTTAATCACACTTAAATGCATAACACCCAGTTTAGACCCCATTTAAAATTCTAATCAACTTTTTTTCAAGTCTACAATTTCCTTTCATCTCTGTCATTCCCATTCTTTGGAGAATCATATCAAACATGGGAACCTCTGCCAACAACAATGTCGAGGCTGGGTTTGCGAAACTCCAAGGAAAGGAATTTGAATACTATATGCAAACTTACTCCATCATCCTTGGACGAAACTCCAAAACATCAACTGTAGACCTTGACCTCTCTAGCCTCGGGGGTGGGATGAAAATCTCTCGTCACCATGCACACATCTTTTATGATTTCACAAACCATCATTTTGCTCTTGAGGTGTTAGGCAAAAATGGTTGCCTAGTTAAAGGAGTCCTCCACCTACCAAGTAACACACCAATAAAGCTCAACTCACAAGATTTGATTCAAATTGGGGACAAGCAGTTCTATTTCTTGTTGCCCCGTAGGGGTATTTCAAGAGGGCCATCGGGACCCAAGCATAATGTGGGGAATTCATATGTAGCATCAGCAAGGCCAATTATCCCACAGTATAATGTTGCCACAATAGCAGACACTGGGGCTTTGGAGAAGAAAGGAAAAGGGAAGGAAGACTGTGATGAGGAGTATGTGGCTGAGGAGGACATTGGTGGCAATGTTGGTGGTGGAAATAGCATTGGGAAGAGTTTGAAGAAGGAAAGTTATGACGAGTATAGGTATGGTGCAGTAGGTTCGAGCAACAAAGCAACATCGTCAAGTACATTGGGTTAGTATTTATTTTGTTAATCTTTATTTATGATAAGATAATTGGTTTATGTTTGGATTTCTTAATATTGAGCTAGTACCTTTTTATGAAATAATAATTTTATTGTTAAAGATATGGCAATCGAATTTATGTGTTGAGATTATGCTTGTGTCTTTAAAGTATAGAGGATACTTAAATGTTGGCTTACAAGAATTAGGGATGGTTCCATCTTCTAATTCTATTAACTATGTCTTTTGTCTTTTTCCTAGCCAACAACCTTGATATTTCAGTTAATTTGAAAAAAAACCCAATTTTGCGAAAAAAACATAACAAGGAGACTTAACGATCCTTTCCTAATAATCCTCTAGGCTTTAAATAATTAATATAAGGCAACATTTTTTTTAATTCTCTATCAAGTTTTACCTTCTTTTATTTGAAATATTTGAGGAGCTAGCTACTTTCGTATCTTAGCCATAAGGACTCACAAATTTAAGGCCTACAACATCCAAAAATGAATAAGGAATTCCATCATCCTTCCCACTACCTATTAGATCTAAATGCAAGATTGCATTTGAGTTGGGGATAGGCAAAGATGTCGAGATAATGCAGGAAGAAAGTGTGTTAGAAAATAAGATTGTTCACAACTAACTCTTTACATTCTTGTGCAGAAGGATAATAAAACATACGACGCACCCAAAATAAAAAACTAGCAATATCTCAACTCAAATTAACTAAGTCTTAAATCTCAAACTAGTTGGGGTCAACAATATAAACCTTTTCCCCTAGTCCCATTAATCCAAGGCATCTTTTTAGTAATGCCTAAAACAATCATATCATTCTCAATGACTACCCCATATAATTTTCAATATCCTTTTACCCTTTCTAACAACTTCCACTTGCACAAAGTCACATTTTCTAACTCTGGTGTCTACTGGCCCATATTAGATATGTCTAAACCAATGTAAGCGGCTCTCCTTCATTTTCTCTTCAATAGGTGCTACCACAACCTTCCTATGTATCTCTTCATCATATTTTATCTTTTATTGTATGTCTAGTCATCCATCTCAACATTCGCATTTCATCTACTCTAATCTTATGCCAGTGTTGTTTCTTAACTGCCTAACACTAGAAACTGTACAACATAGTCACCTTTAGAATTTTTATTTCAACCTTTTCTTGATTTTAGGATCATATAAAACTCTCAACGCTCAAACCACTTCATATACCCTGCCTTAATTCTATGATTCACATTCTGCTTAATTGCACCATCATTTTGTAGAAATGAACCTAGACACTTAAAGTTATTTTTCGTTTGGGATTGTTTGACGATCCAAAATTATTTCAATCAAGCCTTTCTCTAGTATGACTAAAATCACATTGCATATACTCGGTTTTCGTCTGACTTAACCTAAGACCTTTAGATTTTAACACATTCTTCCATAATTCTAGCTTTGAATTTAGATCATCTCTAGTTTGGTCTACCAACACGATATCAATGACAAACAACATGCATGTAAAACCTTATCCTGAATGATATGGGTAAGTTCGTCCATGACTAAAGCAAATAGACAAAAGCTTAAGGATGATCCTTGTTGAATATCTATTGTGATTGTGAACACTCTAGTCATTACTCCCTTATACATCATTATATTTTTTACATATTTAGTTGGGACTTTTTTCTTCTCAAGAACTTACTGCAAAACTTGTCTCTCTATCCTATCATATGCCTTTTCTAGGTTATTAAAGGCTAAATGAATATCCTTTTTTGTCCTCTATATTTCTCCATAATCTAATAAGTAAGAAAATAGCATCCATTGTATATCTTTCCAGCATAAATCCAAGTTGATTCTTAGAAATTAAAGTTTAATACCTAAGCCTATGCTCAATCCCCATTTCCAGCAGTTTCATTGTATGATCTACAAGTTTTATCCTTCAATAATTTGTGCAATTTTGTATATTATCATTATTCATATAAAGAGAAATCAATGTACTCTTCCTCTACTCATCGGACATTTCTTGGTCACTAAAATCTTGTTAAAAAGATTTTTTAGCTAAGCTAGTCTAAGCCTTTATAAGGATACCATTTGGTCCCACCACCTTACTACCTTTCATTTTTTGAACGGCATATTTAACCTCCTATGTTCCAGTTAGGCAAACAAATCTACAGTTCATATCATTAAAGGTGTCATCTAGATTTTCAATAGTAACATTTGAATCTCCATTAAATAAGGTGTTGTAGTAAGTTCGTTATCTCTCATTGATCTTATTTTCCTTACCTAAAACCATTTCCTTTCATACTTATTGCACTTAATATAAGTTAAATCCCTAGTTCTTTGCTAACTTTGTTTAGCAAACCTATAAATATCATTATCTCCATCATTTGTTCATAATTTATGGTAAATTCCTTTGCAAGCCTTGTCTCTAGCTTCCCTAACCAATTTCTTAGCATTTTTTATAGATTGTCCAAAGTGCTTGTAACTATCCTCATTTGTACACTCTTGTAATATTTTATAATATATTTTTTTAATAGCTTCTTAAACTTCTTCATTCCACCACCATGTCTCATTTGTTGGTGGTCTATGTACTCTATTTTCTCCTTACACCTTTTTAACCATATTTCTAATATGACTTGCCATCTCATTCCAGACCTTATTAAGGTTACCCTCCACAATTCACGAGTCGTTGTTTAACATTTTTTTTTTATAAAAAAAATAGTCATTTATTCTCTATTCAAATCCCACCATCTATTCCTACTTCTCCTATTACACCTATGCTTTTCCTTCCAACTCTTAACACAAACATTTACAACAAAAAGTTTGTGTTGAGTAACTAAACACTAGCCAGGTATAACTTTACTATCCTTATATGACAAGTAAAAACGTTTATTCTATAACTTTCCTAATAATATGTAATTAATTAGGATTTTGGTTTCTCAAAATAAAGTCTATCGAATTTACAATAAATTTAGTTGATCCCTGTTTATTATCTTGTATCACAAGGCTATGATTTGGACCCTACAAAGCAACACCTAAACTCTGAACATCAATAGGGATAAGAAAACCTAGGAAATTATTATTATTTAAACCTTGATTCTAAGAAGCACATTATATCCTTTTAACTCTAATTTCCCAAAGAAAGAATTATCTAAGAACATAGAGCCATCCTGAAAATTATTTTGCCAAACAAGTTCAAATTATGCCAAAATTTTATCAATGTACAAGCCTTCTTATGTATCAAAATTCTTAATTATCAATTCCTACAGTTTTCGAAGAGCAAAAGAATATCTTTAATTTGAAAAATCTGAAACTACCTTACCATAACCAAAACAAGTATTACCTAAAGAATATTCAAACAGATAAAATCTTTTGCAATTGGAACTGCATCAAACCTAAACTTTTCATTCACAATAGGATTTTGGAATTTCAAGTGTGATTCAATCTTTCCAAGAGAGCTAACAAAATGAACAATATTTGATGTTTGCGTCTCTAAATAGTGTTAACAACTTGGTTCTTGTTGGCAAAACTCAATATTCTTTAGAGCTTCATATTAGGCTTGTTAATAAATTTGGACTTATCCAAATTATACTTGTTATGGATAGAAGAATTTGAACCAAGCCTAAAGAAAACACAGGTCCTAGTCATAGGCTCATATCTTGAACAAAATAGTAGGCCTTGAAGGCCTAAGCTTTTTAAAAAATTAAATTGCTTTAACTTGTATAATTTGGTCTAAAATGTTTTAAACTTAAAGTTGGTCACCTATAGTTAGTGTTGTTAAGGCCTTGGGTGCATTTAGGAGCTAGGTAGAGGTGTTAATATGTTAAGCTAACTCATGAACAACTTGTGAGCTTGTTAAGGGCTCAGATGAGTTTTACTTGTTTTCTAAACGAGCCAATCTTGAATTTTAATTTTAGCTCATTTAGTAATCTTTCTAAAACCACTTGGATGGTAGTAATTTATTATATTGGCTCCTTAGTTGGTCTTATGTTCTACTTTCCTTAACTATTTTTAAGAATTCTTCAAGATTGCTTAATGAGTTGAGCTTAAGATTTGGTTAGGCTCATCAGCTCTTAATGAGTTTAAGCTTAAAAGCTACTGGTGAATACGAGTTGAACTTGAGCTGGCCTAAAATTTGATGAGTCGAGCCAAGTTTTATCAAAATTTGACTTAAGCTCAGCTTGTTGCCTGAGGTCCGGCTTGGACAATAATGCTTGTTAAGTAAATTATCAACCAGCTTCCCTGTGTTAAGCAAATAATCCTTATTGGATACATTTATGCCATGCCAAAGATAGGAACAATGATTGTTCAATGTCTAACAACTTCTGGCATCAAGCTATAAAAAACAATCACCATGAAAGTTATGTCAAGTAGAGATGCCTTGTTACTATCACATTGCTGTAAGAGTTCTTCATTTCCCTCAGCTTCAAATATAAACCTTCAAAATTAATTAAATGTTCAACGAGAACCAGGCGAGTCTTTCCCCTAGTTAGATGGCTTTCCCTGATCGACATGAAATAACTTGTGAAGTTGCAGAGCAACCTCACTACATTGGTGGCCATGGTTGATTTAATAGTTTTAATTGCTAAACAAGATAATCATTGTTCAATAAACCAACAACCCACGTGCCTTCAAAACCCATAGTGACTCTAAGTGAAACGACTATCTTCTTGTAGTCATCTGAACTTTAGACTCTAGAAGGAGGATTCTGTTAGCTAAATTTATTAGCCAAGCAAATCTAGAAATGTAAATTGCTTCATTAAGCTTTGTAATTGCATGGACCTTGGTTCTTATAGTGTATTGGAAATCAACTTTATTTAGTCCAATGTTAAAATATTGAATAATTACTAATTGGACTCAATTTGTAAATAGTCTTAACCCTTGTTCTTAGAAGTCTTGTATATATCTAGAAGTATGCGTGCCTAAAAATTTATGAAGTTATACAAAAGAAATATCTAGTGTAAGTGGTGGTAGTTAGTAGGACATTTAAAGAAGTAGATGTTAGTAAGTAGTTGGAGTTGGATGTTGTAGTAAATGTGAAGGATGTAGAAGCCTTTTCTTGAACCCTATAAATAAGGATGATTGTAAGTCATTTTGCATCAAGCTAAATAGAATTCTCTCTAAAGAAGTTAAATAGAAAGTCTTCTCTTCCGTAAATTTTTCGTAACCCTCGTCCACCAAATTACTACCTTTAAGAAATATTTTCAATTTAACAATTTGTATCGGAGTGAAGTATAAAAAAGATGGTAATTGTGATGGTTTTCTTTTAATCTCCTTGTCTCATCAAAGATAACTATGGTAGTTGGTGCATACGAATGAATGCCTTCTTGGTTTTCAAGATGCATATGAAAGATAGAGGAAGGCTATGAAGAGCCTCAAGGTGAAGCTTCGTTGACTCCATTTCAAAAGGAGATCTCTTGCAAAAATCGAGCAAGAAAGATCAATAATTCCTCACTCTCATCTATCAACACTTGAATTTATGTTGAAGATTAAGATGGCAATTAAGGAAAAGATTAATTAATCGGATTAACTATATGAATGGTGTCTTCTTAGAAAGCTTTCTAAAAAAATATTTCCTAGAGAAACAACAACAACTAAGGAGTCTTTATAGCTTATTCACACTAACATGTGTGTATTACTCCAAGATCTCATGGCAAGAATAACTATTTTCTTCTATTTGTTGATGATTTTTCTAGAAAGACATGGGTGTATTTAGTGCATTCTTGAAATTTGAGGCTTATATTGATAAAGAAAGTGGCTAGTGTCGATAGGTAATTGGTGGATTTTTGTTGATTTCAATATTTTTGGTGATTCCTAGATTTAGATATGGTGGTAGAGTCTTACCCAGTAATGAACAGTGGCAGCACCGTCACTTGTAAGTGATGAAGAGTGATGGTGTAGCCTATGGTTTAGGCTTCATGCATATATTCAAGTGTACCATTCAATATTGATTTGTTTAGAATCCTTATTATCAAAATCATCAGTCAGAAGTGCTTGCATAAGATCTTCACTTGTATCATCAGTGTGTCCATGTTTCATTTTTCTTAATAGAAGAAGTGACCCTTTTTGTATTCGTCATTAGTCTGTCATTTGGTACTTCTTAAATGTAGTATGTGTTGAACCTTTGGCCTACCCTTCAGAAGAATGCTATGTCATAGGTAAAAAAGTGTGACAGTTGCCGGAGGTTGGCTAGAGTGCTAAGACTACCACCGAATAGGCTGACACCTATTAAAAGCCCTTGGCCTTTTGCAATATACGGTCTGGACATTTTGGGACCCTTTCTTGAGGGTAAGACGGGGAAAGTGAAGAAGTTCATACTAGTGACCTGTGATTACTTCACCAAATGGGCAGAAGCCTAGCCGACGACCTCAATTGCTGCCAAAGCCTTGGAAAAGTTCTTGTGGAAAAACATCATCTGTTATTTTGGAATACCAAGGGCAATAGTCACGGAATATGGAAGGCAATTTGATTGCCGATCTACCAAGTCTTGGTGCTTGGAGCTGGGAATTGACTTGTGTTTTTCCTCAGTAGCTTATCCTTAGGCAAATGGTCAGGCCGAAGTTGTTAATATGGTGCTTCTTGAAGGGTTGAAAAAGAAGGTAGTTAGGAATAAGTTGGATTAGGAGAAACATTTACAATAAGTACTACGGTCCTACCAGACTACATAGAAGGTCACCACGAGGGAGACACCTTTCAATCTGACTTATGGAATGGAGGCGATTATACCTCTGAAGATAAGCATACCATCTCCCAGGGTCGAATCCTTCTCTATGGAGAGCAATGAAATCGAAATGAGAACGAACCTTGACTTGCTGAAGGAGGTTAGGGACAAAGCTCGACTTCATTAGATAGTCCATTAGCAGATTACAGCTCAGCACTTTAACGACAAGATGAAGTTGAGACCCTTACAAGTATGTGACTTTGTTTTGAGACTCAATCAGTTCAAGAATGGTGGCTCGGAAGGAAAGCTCAAGGAAGAATGGGAAGGTCCGCATCAAATTGACCATGTTGTTGGCTCAGGGGTTTACAAAATTAGAACAGAAGAGGAAAACTTACTCCCGAGTAGCTTTAATTCCCAACACCTGAAAATATACTACCATTAGTGTATATAGGTCGATAAGGTCTAGATCGCCTATTTTATGAATGCCTGTATTACATATATTAAATTTTTTTCTTGCAGATCGATTATGCCCTATGTACTTTTAAGTATAAGGCTTCGCCAAAAAATTCATGGAGAAAATAATGGTCCAGGTTCACTAGGTCACCCAATGACCTAGATAAGGAACTCGACCTCCCGTGATGCTCACGGTGCTAGTAAGCGAGGCCACTAGGCTATAACCCTGCGGTTCGAACCACCATTAAGTTGGTCCGTAGGTAGTGTAAGGTACAAGGAAGTACTTCCACCTAAGGACATTAAAGGCTGAACCTCATGCAGGCGGGGTGGAGCCCTGAGAAGTTGGTAGGATTTGGCTACGAGGTCCAATTCTGTAAGCCCATACTCAAATATATAAATATCCAAAGGCACAAACTTTAAACAAGTTTGACCTAGTGGAACCCGATACCCTATGTGGGACAGGAAATGAAAGCAAGACGGGTGAGGCGACCTGTATTGGATGTGATAAATCAAACTAAAATGATGAAATATGTTATACTAAATATATATTATGCATAAAGTTAAAGCAGCAATTACGAGCTCCATCGATAAGTATGCCAAATACATATTACAAATTCTTGATTATCCAAAAATACATTACACCAATAAAAGTTCAAAGTACAAATAGAACTACTAATCGTCATTATCATGGTCTTCTGACCTTTCATTCATGCCCACGCTGGTGTCAGCATCCAGAATAGCAGCTTCTCCACTCTCATTCTCTTCCTTGTTTGCCTCTTCCTTGGATTCCTCTCCTTTAGCAGTAGCTTCTGCCTCAGTGAGTATTTTCTTCATCCTCTATTCCTCCTCACCAAGCCACTTTGCTTCCTATATGTACAAAGAATGGTTACTTTCTTTCAACCAGACCCGGTAACTGACTTATCCATTAGCATAGAGGCAAATACCATAATCGTAGATCATTTGTCGACACTCTTCTGAGTTTTGAAAGCTTTCGATAGCTACTCGAGTCTTCTCCTTGGATCGATCCACTTCAGCCCTTAATTTGACAATCTTATCATCTTTATTGACCTGGCTTTCTTCCGCTTAGGCTAATTCTTGCTGAAGTTGAGCCACCTCAGACTCATATGACCAGTACCGTTCTAACTCCTCCTTGAGGCGAGCTACCTCTTCGTTTTACTCCTGGCATTGTGTAAACCAGATCTCAACCTCTCCCCCCAAGAGTTGGACTTTGGCTTTGGGTGCTTCATGTTGCTCAGAGGCAACCCGTCCTTCAACCTCAGCTTTTTCAGCTTGTATTAGCTGGGCTTTTAGCCTCTCATTCTCTTAAACCGTGCTGATCAGCTTATCAGTGAAGTACTCAGTTTCCTCTAGAGCTTTCTTTAGTTTGTCGTATAAGGACACTTGATATTGTATGGACTGCAGGACTGCAAGTTTGTATCAATAATATCATATGTTAAAAAAAAAAAAATTTCAAAGTATAAGCTATTTTCCATACCTACACACTAGCAGAAAACCTAATGATGAAGGCGCTCTTCAATAAAAGGTCATCTATGAGTGCCGCATCCACTGGCATGGTAGTCCCTCGAGTAATGGCATGTACAGTGCTTGGGATATCGCCAATATAGGCATCCTCTAGGGCGCCAAGAAAAACATGTGCCGGTACCTTGGCCATAGAAAAACCATCTGGTTTAGAGGGCTCCTTCAAGGAAGATTCGACTCTTACCCTTTTTTGAGGGAGAACTGATCTTGGAAGAGGCTAGGATAATGCTCAAAGAAATGGTGTCCCTCACTGTCTCTGTACATGGGGACTTTTCTTGAGCTTGGAGAATGGACGATCTTTCAGAAAGGGACCGATTTAAGACAAAGCTATATTTCGTCTTCTTTGGAGGTTGGCTGCTCCCCTTGGCCACTTTCTTGCCCTTGGAGGTTGACGCTTTCTCAGCCCTTTCCTTGATAGCTTCTAAACTTCTCCTTGAGGCAGCTCTTACTTAAGCAGCCTCTCATTCTGGTGTAAGACCCATATCTATATATGCCAAAGAAATCAAGAGCTTAGTAACAATATCAATATGAAATACCAATCAACAATGCAAGAAAAATCTTCAAAGTGCGAACCAATCCCTAGCTCAAATAAATCGGTGCTCGTCAACTTTGCTTCGGAGGTAAAAAAACGTGGTGTAAAATAGATCACCTTGTTAGTATTTTTTTGTTTGTTAGAATCTTTGAGTACTTTTTGTATTGTACTTGGTTTATCCTTGGGGGTTTCCTGGGCTTTCAGGTCCTCAGAATGCCCCACTCGTGTAGCAAGCCAGTAGGGCAATGAATCTCAACAAAGAAGTAACAAGGCTTTCATTCTTTATTGTTGTCGGGTTACTCGCGATACAGGTCGACCTTAGAGGAAAAATAAATTCAACCCCCAACATGTTCTTAATTTAGTGCAGGTGTCTAAAAATTATCAAGGATGAACGAATTGCCAGAGTATGGCAGACACTGATAAAGGTAATAGGAAATTGCCAACCGTTGGAATGACCTGAGTTGGAAAGATCCCTAAGGCATTCAAAACTTTGACAATGAAAGGATGGAAGGGATAGCGAAGTCCTGCTTTAAGGCATTCCTCATAGAAATAGAAGGTTTTAGGGCGAGAATGATGAAGGAGATCTCAATAAGGCTTAACCTTGTAAACGTTAGGCTCAACAGGCTCAAAATACAACTTACTTTAGGTTTCCAGCTTTGCATCACTTATGACGTTCTCTATAGCACTTACTGCAACAGTATTGGTCAGAGGCCAAAAGATTGCCACGTCATTCTCAGACTCTTCTTCCTCGTCCCTCTCAGGTGAGAAGTAGGATAGGGCAATGGCCTCATCCTTGAATTCAAAACTCTCGGACTCAGTATTATTTGAGCCTTAGGACACAGGAGGACAATAAGCTAGGGTTTTGGGGAGAACCTTTCCTTTTCTAGGGTGGTAGGTTGACTCTTCGCCCATAGGCATTATAGTGCCATCTGTTGGGTGGTCACCTGACAGCCCAAGAGCTGAGGCAGATGGATAGCCTCCCTCACCAGACATAAGTTAGAAGCTCGTACCTAGTAAAAAAGAAAGGTGTGTTAGAGGTTTATCTTCCAATTAGTCGATTTGGTTGTACTCAAAATGGTAGAGCTTTGCTAAGAAAATCTCAAAGTGAGACTTAAAAGAGGGGGGGGGGGGGGGGGGGGGAGGAAGGAAAGAACCCTTTATATAGGCTTTACAGGCTCCCCTAGCATTCCGTGCCCAGTGCATTCGGAACACGTGGCCCAACACAAGTGGTAGCCTACCATAACCTCCAATAAAAAGAGGATTTGACTTGGAATATAAAAAATCGCGAGACAGCCAATGGTAGAAGAGAATTAGGCCTACAAGTCACATTTCAGGATTACATCTCGCCCTTGGGCAACCTTATCATCCACCACTCATTTCCCACTTTGAGATTATAGACTTTTAGCAAGCTATGCCTCTTTAGCAAGTTTTGGGCATTTAGGCGACCTAATAAGCCTTTCCCGAAATTTGCTTAAGCCTTCTTGCCACGTGGCAATCGTCCAAAGGCTGGAAAGCATGAACAGTTCAGGTAGCTTGTGATGGTACTTTCTTCTACTATATATATAAACATACCAGTCTCTGAAGGAAGGGACAAGTGATGAGAATTAGATTCATTCCCTTTTTGATGCCATATTTCTCATTTTCTGACTTGATTGTCTAAGTGCCTAGGGAGCTCACCTAATATCCCACTCCCATCCATCGATTTACAGGTCCAACTCGGAAGCAAGAAAATTTCCTCCTCGCCTAAAGATACTGAGACGAGAGATTGTATTGACTTAGGAGTCACTTCGGTAAGTTTCTAGTTTAGACAAATCTAACATTAACAAATACTACATTTGTTGTCCTCTTTAATATTCTCATTATTATGAGATGATTCATTATCATTTTCAGTATAATGACCATCATTAGTCAGTCTTATTTCATCATCATTACAAGTCATCCAAAATAATGACTAAAAATAGTATTATGATTGTAATCTTTTTCTTATAAACTCTGAAATTACATTTTTTGGATACTTTTTCCACTTTAATATTAATTATCCTAATCATCTACACCAAAACAAAATATTTAGTCATAATAATTGTAACATATAACATGAATAACTCAAAACAACTAGATAAATTAAGGATTTACCAATCATATAGTGAATGTCTTGGGTTTCAAAAGGGTTTAATTAAGATTGTCAAATATCTATGATTTTCTAGTTTTCACAAAGTTAATTTGTAACATTCAAATCAGGATTTGCTTCTTTCTTTTTCTTAATCCACTTGTCTACAAACCTGCTTGTCTATTCTTTCAAGCTTAGGTTCCTAACTTCCTTATCCGTCCTAATCCACATGTTTTGTACAATTGTCACACAAAAAGAGTAAAACCAAACAAGTAGATAAACAAGAATACATAATAAATAATCATTGAAATATAATGAAAGTACATATTGTTATTAACTAGGGGTGTTCATGGGTTGGTTAAAATGACCAAACCACCCAAAAAAATTGGGTTGGTTTGGTTATTTTTTATAATTGGCTTTTTGTTGGTTATTATTATTATTTAAAAAAAAAGGGTTATGGTTTTGTTATAAAATTTCTCTTGGTTAACTAAAATTGAATTATATAGTATATTTTTTTAATTTAAATAATAGTTATTAATATTATTGAATATTTAATATTATATATATATATATATAAATTCCTATTTAAAAAAAACTAAACTTCACTCTTCATTTCTAAATTTATTAGAACCTTATTTGTGAGAAAACAAGTATTAAATATATGTTCTATACTATTTGTGTGTTTTGGGCTTAAAAGAATTAGGTTTGACAGCCTAATTTAGGGCCAATAACCGAATAACCACTCATAACAGAATCGACCTAACAATTTGGGTTTGTTTCAGATATCAAAACCAAATAAACCGAGGATGGTTATTTTTAGTTGTAAACGAAATTATTTAGGTTGATTATAATTTTATTCAAAGCCGAACCAAATTGAATTTTGCACACCCCTAATTCAACAAAAAGAGGAATTACAATAGTAATTATCCAATGGGATCTAATATAACATTTTGCATATAATATTCCTTCATTTTCCTAATTTTCAACTCAAAATGAGGTAATGCTTTTATGTCACAACCATGAAGCCTTTTATTAATATTTTTTTTTTATTAACATCAAGATACCTTCTTCGGTGTTTCATTATCAACCTTGCATTTTCAGAAGTAATGAGTTCTACTAACAACTCAATGAAAACTCCTTTGTCGATAGGAGTCTACATGTGACCAGTTTTTAGCTTAAGAAGTTAAAATTATTTTTTCTAATTTTTAAAGCAGGGAACTCATCATGCACGATGATAATCAACTGCAATGAAGCTGTAAAGCAGGGGAACTCATCATGCTGTTAAGAAAAACCATGATTCTCAGCCATGTTATTTTGTGAAGCAAAAGTCTGGTACAAAGTAAAGCCAATGTTGCTTGGGTTATAATTTCCTATATTGGTTTGTTGATAAGTCCATTGGGTATTTAGCTACACAAAAAGTCAAGATCAACTGTAAGTATATATGGTCCTAAAATAGGTTCAACCCCAAGGTAACAATTGTTCCCTTCTTTCCTTAGCACCAAAGAAAAAAAAAAAAAAAAAGAGTTCCCATGTTATAGAAAAAGGTGAAAATGGAAGGAAAGAAAGCAAATGTGAGAAGAAAGATCTTTTTATTTTTATTTGTGAACAGACAGAAAAATGAGAGGAATAATTTTGGGAAAACTTTGATATTTGAGTTGCCTATTTGATCAACGTAGGTATAAGGCAATTTTAGCAAGAAACCTTTTTGATGTTGCAAGTAAACATATAGCAGTAACAAAGCTGACAAAATGAGAATTTATATATATATATATATATTGGCTACATCTAACAAGAAAGGTCACCAAATAGAAATTTAAGAACATCTTAATCCTTGTATTATACACTGCAAAACGAGAATATAGCGTTCAAGAAGATGAGTAATTCATGTAAGGCAGGGGCTTTCAGAGCTTTATACTTATTGACAATGTCAAATAAGCATCCACTGATGACAATTCATGAGAGCAGAGAAACAAGAGAAACAAACTCCAGAGCGAGTCGGCCCTTCTTTCGGATGTTGATGACAAAGTGTTCAGGGTATTTTCTTAACAACATAAGCAAGCCATACCAAGGGTTTCCCTTAGATTCTGGACCAAGCCAGTCTTCAGAAGTGAGATATCTCCTTACTTGGTTGTGATGCCAAACGTTGCCATATTGCTTCACCAACTGAAAATTTGTGAGTTTGAGAATTTAATTTTAAAATAATATTAATATAAATAAGTTTGTTACCCACACTATGCACCTATAACCACCATAAGCTAAGTATCATGTCACTTTAGCTTAGGCCGACAGAAATGGGAAAAATTAATAATATATGTAAAGAACTATTTTTTTTAATAGCAAAAAACTCCATTGAAGGCCAATTGTATTTCTGACTTGTCACAGCCTTCCTTTACCATGATTAGGAAAATATTGATGCAATGCACTCACACAAAAATTAGAGTACAACACTCAAATTTATTTGGTATATTTAATTTGTAACTATATTTCATTGCCAATAAATTTCAATATTAAAAAAAAAAAAAAAAACTACTGATTTTCCCCATGTATTTTCACTATACAAACTTGATAAATCAATCAATAATAAATTAAAATATACTTGATATCTTTTAGTTTGAACAACTCTTTTAACACTTTGCAGAAATACCATGAAAACTATTGAAATTCACGAAGTCCTAATTCATCACCTTTAAAGGTCGACGTCACACCAAATTTTTCTTCCACCTTAAAATTGTTAGAACTCTAATGCAAGAAGACGAAAGAAAACTTTATGATTTATTGAAGCGTAATATCACTATCTTTAAGGTGATAATTGTCCCCAGTACTCACAAAGAGTTCGCTAACAGATTAACTGTAATACACCCATAGAATACAACTAAAACACCTATACAAGAGCAAAATCTGAAGGTTTGCCTTGGAAATTTCTGAAAAAAACTTAAATTTAAGAGAAAAAGTAGAATATATAAGTTTTTTGTAATTAGGCACCTCTATTTAGAGAGAATAAATTAGTTACCAATCATTTCTTTTCAAATAGTTATATTGTTTAACATGTCTGTTTCATAAATACATATTATGTACATACCTTTTCCACGTAGACATATCGTTTGAATCATTCTCTTCAAACAAGACATAAACATGCCCTTTCCAAAAAGACATCATACAATTTTCAATAAGACACGAGTGTTTAATTTAAATTACATCAGACATATTGTTACATATTTAGAATGTAAATGTTGTAAATTAAATTTAAAATATTATTATTAAGGGATAAGACACAATTGTTTAATTTAAATTACAACAGAGACATTATTACATATTTTTAAATTGTAATTGTTCTAATTTAAACTTATATTATTATTATTATGGGTTACGTTTTGTTGTATTGCAGTACTCAGTGACAAATTTATAAATTTTTGTCTGTGGGAACAAAATATTACATAAAACATTGTCTTATGCAACTTTTAAAAATTTGATTCATGTTGAGGTATTTGTAAACTTATTTAATTTAATTTAATTTTACTCTCTATTCTGAAACTCACTATATAATACATATTTATTTTTTAATTTTCTAATTTTCATATATGTTAAGAATAGATTTCATAAATAAAGTAATTAAAGAAAAATATGTAAACCAAATACTTCCAACAACAAAGTAGTTTAGTTGAATGAAGAGTTAAGAGTAAGACTATTGAGAAAACGAAGGTTTACATTCTTAGTAAAAATAAACTTTGTAAATCTTGTGTGACAAATAGGCAAGGAAATATATATATATATTAGTACAAGATATATTGAATTTTTTTTAATGTAAAAAAATAAAATCAACTTGAAGCAATAAAATCCAGTAATCGTGTAACCTTTAATTTTATTCCATTTCATCTATCAACAAATTCAAACAAATACGTACATATTTATTGATATTCTTCTAAAATAGTGAGTCCACTAAAAATTGATTATATATGAGGACCACAATAAATTTATATATATATATCAATAAAATTATATTTTCACTAATTCAGTTAATCAAAATATGACATATGTCACAAATATAAATCTTAAGGCTTAGTGCCTTAGTAGATCCGTTCTGATTTAACCCACATGTATTTAAAATAAGCAAAGGACCATAAACCAATTACACGCACACAGCATGCTTCATATCGAGTGTTAAATGAAATTTTGTAATTAATGAAGGAACATCGTCCATCAATATTATAAACTACTCGTGATTTTTCCAATTTTAACCTGATAGAACTTAGAGAATGAGCTAAATCACGTTTCTTTGACCCCAAAAAGATGAGTTAGACTTGAGTCTCTATAATGCCTCTGGTATAAAACAAAATCAACTCATTATACACTTGATATGGACTCAGCACACATTGATCCCTCACAACACGTCATGACACTTGGGGTGTCACACTACTTTTGCATGTAAAGGTTATTCATGGAGAAATGTCCGTCTAGTTACATGTATAACAAAAAACAGTAGCATATCGGACAGAACCCTATGACTCAGCATAAACTAAAACCCAGTTACTCATTGATGTAAAAAATATAATGACTGATTATGCCAATGCAAAACCCATTTGTTACTGCAAATATGTTGGCATCCCATGCAATGCAATTATTGCAAGCTTGTTAGACCATCATTACCAAGATACTTCAGAGATATAGAACAAATATATAAATAAACTAGAAGAAGGAATTAGGTACCTCAGCATGAAGTTTCTCTATTGGCATCCATTCTCCAGGTCCACACAAATCAGAGAGCACAGCAACTACATGTGATGCCACACCCTTTTCTTCCAATTGTTGATCAGCACCTTCATCTACCCTTGACTTAACATCTACCTTCTTATCTAGAGGACCTGGAAAATATATTAATGGCAGCATGATTTAAACCATAATGATGAGCAGATCCTTGTAAAATAAAATACAGAGAAGTTATATGAGAAAGCATGCAATTATGGCAAATCAATTTGAGAACGCAAGGAATTGATTTTATTTCATAAAAACACAGAGAAGTATACTAATATCGGCACATGCTTGGATTTCCATTAAGTCAAAAGTTCATCTAAAGTATTAATGGAAGAATTCATTTTTCTACGTGAATGCCACATGAAAAATGAGTTACAATAAATTCTGATAAAATATAAGTAGTAGATGTTGAGATTTAAAGGGATTTCGGGTAACAAAAGTTAGTTTCGCATCGAAAAAAAAAAGAAAAAAAAAGTAAATAACATTATTAAGCCTATCTAATAAGATTTATAGGCTACAAAGAGTGCAAATGCCGAATTTAACCTTGTCCCTATTCTACTTGTATTAAACATAATATACAGTAGTGGACTCTAAACCCACGTGCTTATACTTTTGGATTCAAATTTATTCACTATCTTATATATGGACTTTTACTTAACAACTACGGATCCCCAACTCGAATTCTTCCCATAAATAAGAAAAAAGAACAAATAACTACCAACTGTAACCAACTATTCAATATGATTAGTATTTAGCAGTCTATTTGGTATTTTGAACACATCATGACATTTTTCTCTTAAATAGAGTTGGCTCAACTGGTCATTTTGTTTATATATTTTCTTACAAATTTAAGATTGAATCCTAGTTACGAAATGGGTGAAAGTTATTTTTTATTGTGTGACTCATATATCCAACGGCCCTCTAATAAACCAAAAGAAGTAAGTTTTCATTAAGCTACTAATTACTTTGTATAAGATCCACTATACTGGAGAATAAAATATAAGTGCATGGGTGCTCATCCAAAAAGTGGCCCTATGTGTAAGCTTGGAATTTGAATCGAATAGTGTATTATTTGAATTCTTGTACTCGAATTTTGAATAGTAATTTGGACATAAACAAAAATTTGAATTCGAATTCGGGTGCAATATCGAAAATTTGAATTCGAATAAAATTTTAAATTTGAACTCAAATTTGAATTCTTTAAGGTATTTTGGTAAAATAAATAAAAAAATATCTTTTATTTAAATTTTTTTTATAAAAAATATTTTATTTTGAATAATTTGAATTTGAATACTATATCGAATCAAATAATTTATTATCCAGATTCAAATTCAAAATTTAAACATAATTCAAATTTTTTAATTCGAACTCAAATCCGAATTCGAAGAATCCGGTTTGAATTCCACTCGTACCTACATGAGACTCACATTTTTTGTTAATTAAGTCGTATAAATTGTCGCTTGTACTCATCTTTTTCATATTATTTGGTAGCCTAAAAAATGTACCATATTGAAGAGACAAAGCAAGAAGAAAATGCAAGTTTTACTAAAAAAATGCAAACATTAGTGCAAGAAAGAAAATGAAAGATTTATAAAGAAATTTAGCTTCTTTCTTTTCAAGATTTTTTTTTTTTTTTGCATAATCTTTTCTCCTCCTTTTTTGAGGGAATACTTCTTGTTCTCCTCTATTGTACTTTAGTTCCCCCTTTGTAATAAAGATTTTTTTCATATCACAAAAATGAATGCAAGTGAAAGGGAATTTGACCAACAATAATCCTTCTGAAGCCCTCATGATTATAGAAAGTATATAAATTTATTTCCTTTTGTTATTAGCGAAATCAGAATGAGAAAAACCATTCAACCTTAAAGTTATATTGTAAAAAATATGATAGTGAGATACGTAAATGAAGAAATTTTCCGTGATTATCATTTCCCGTGAAATCTTCTCATGAGGTAAGTTGTTTCCTCACTTTTGATCTTTAGTGCTCCACTTCATGAGTTTTTCATGATATTTTTTCAGTTGACCTGAAACATAATTGGAAAGTCTTATTACTTTAAGCTTAACTTTTTATATTTGTGTTTTCTTTTGTAAGGAACTTATCCACATTTTACTTCTATCACCTATTAATATTATCATTGGCCTCACCATCACTCTACAGTTTGTGTTTATAACTTAAATCCTTGGTAATGAAGCATTTAGTTCATCAAATGACAAAAAAATTCTATCGCTTTCTCTCTTTTATAGATAATGGATCCTATAGGGTTTGATCCTACTAACTAAAAGCATAAAAAGAGAAAGAAGTAGTCAATTAAAGATCATAATCTCCGCTCTATAACGAACTAAATTCACATTCCATGTCACATATTGTTTGTTTCGATTTCTCTAAGCTTTACGGTTTTGATCCTCAAAAAGTCCACTTGGCCTAATCTTTCGAAGTGTGGTTGAAAAGAAACGAAATGTTCACATAAATTTACAGCATTACTCCAGTACATAGTCAATATTGGTGACCTCATGATTTGACCATTACACCTAGCTATGACATGTGCATCCTCTATTTCTCTCGACAACTAGCTGTTATCTTTCTTTTCTTTCTTCTAAACTCTTATGCACTTTCTATGTCACTTTTCCCCTTCTGTTATCAAATATGGTTGTGTTGTCTTTTAAAAAAAATAATAATAGAAAGGTATACTTTCGAAAGGAACATTGCATCTCCAAAAAGCGTTTACGATCACTTGTGGGAATATAGATTTATCACTAACTGCAGTTTGTGATTAAAAAAAAAAAAACTTAAATTCTCAAACTTTTGAGAAGCACTAGTTGAGAGATTTTTTTTATTTTTTATTTGCTAGACTAACTCGTTGTTGATAGTTGTCTTTTTATGGAACAAAATCTTTCTTTGCTTTTGTTTTATAATTATTTCAATGGTATTGATATATTATAATATAATTATGTCATGCAAAAACAAAACTCAAAATTTCATATTCTGATAGAAAATACAAACATGAGTCAATGACTATAATATACATAATTAGCAAACAAAGAGAAAAATATGAAGTTACTTCAAGCTCTTGTCTAACAAGAGAACCCACAAAGTTTATAATTAATGTTCTTGATAAGGAAAGTATTGCATTGGAATGATTGTGTTTTGATATTGAATTGGAAGTTATAATTTCATTCATTGTATCATTAATTATATATATAGGAAAGAGTAAATTAAAGAATTTGCATAATTATGGTTGATGTCGTACTTGGTTCTTGCTAGATTGGTCAATGTTTATAGCTAATTTTATGTGTAAGAATTGTGGCATAATATCTACTAATACTCATCTCTTAAGTTAGAGCATGCAAATTTAGAATGCCCAACTTAAATTGTAACAATAAATTTGAGTTTGTGGAACATCTTTGGCAACAAAAACATATTGAAAAGTTTTTTTTATGGATTTATTGAAATCCATAATTTGATGGATGTAATGAATCCATTAAAAAATTGGATTTTGAACAGAAGTTTTATGTATTTGGTGTTGAACAAACCAAATTCAAAAATTTAGATACGGTTTCATTTGGTATCTATGAACAGTGGTGGATTTGGATCAAAAACAAAATGTGTGTTGAAAGAATAATGAAGTTTAGGCATTCAATTGGAATTGTTTAGAAGGTAATGAAGACAAGAATTTTGATTTGTTTGGAATAGATTTTTTGAAAGAAATTATTTGAGGTGCAAGTGTAAACTGAAAACTAGAATTAGGAATAATGTAACGATTTTTTCTTTTTCTTTTTCATGATTGCAAAAAGAAAAAGTGAAAGAACAAGAAAGGTAGGTTAAACATGCTCTGACACCATGTTAAGAAAGGTATGGAATTGGAATGATTATGTTTCTTATATTGAATAGGAAGGTACAATTTCATTCATTATAACATCATATATACAAGAATAATATAAGAAAGAATAAATTTAGAAATCTACATAATTGTGGGTGCTGTTATGCTTCATTAGTCAATGATTGTTTCTGATTTATGTGTAAAAATTGTGGCATAATGTTTGCTAACAGTTGTTTTCTTATAAACAAAGAAAGAAAGAAATTGAACTTCTGATCAACAATAATGTACGTTTCTAAAGAAATCCAACAAAAAATAAAATCTAAAAAACAACAAACATAAAGAGTTTTCTTCAATCAAAGAATTATGATAATGTGAATGAGTCAAACTAGACTTCTCCATCATATTTCAAGTTGATTTATCTGGGAAGTTTTAGTTTATGGTCAACGGAGTTAAAAATAAAGTTTATCCTAATTACTTCAAATATCAAGGAGCAAACAACAAATCCAAGAAACACATACTAGATTTTGATCCTCTCTTGCACTAAAGAGGATCCTGTTCCAAATCTACGGTTCACCATTCCTTTCTCAAAGTGTATTTCATTACAAAATAACAACTTATTTTTGGGATCTACAACAAATCTTTCTTCTATTCTTTAAGAACGAAAAAGAATCCTCTATTCTTAGAACTTTCTGTGCTAAGGCTTTGTAGCCTATGTGTACTCCACAAACTCCCTTATGCACTTCATCCAAGGCATGATTCCTCCAGGACCTAGGCACTTCAGATGTGGACAAGTATAAAATTGCATGTACAACCTATCCTGCATTATACAATATTGCACGTACCAGTAGGAAGCAGGCCATATTGTATATAATCCACTATTGGGGTAATCCATGAAGGATCAAGCATCTCCACTACTAACGTGTCAGGCTCTTCATAGCTCGGCCGCTTCAGGGTATAAATCTAAGCGCATTCTATCATTTTTAGATTCATGAAGCCTAGAAAGCTCGTCAGCTCGTGTATTCAAACTCTTCAGTATGTGATGTTGATACTTTCGTAAAACAACTAATGAGTTATTTTACCCTTCCCAAGTATTGGATCATAGTAAGTCCCCTAGCTATGAATTTGCCAGTTATTTGCTTGACCACAAATTGAGAGTCCCAGCAAGCCTTCAATTCCTCTGCTCTAACTGCTCTAGGCCATTTCAAACCTAAAATCAAAGCCTCATACTCGGCTGCTTTACTAGAGGTGAAAAAGTCGAACTTAATGACGCACTTAGTAACTTGATCATTTGGGTACCTCAAGATTTCCCCTACTTCATCGCCATACCTACCAGAAGACCCATCCATATAAAGCAACCATCCCTTTTTAGAAAAATCCATATCAATGTTGGTCTTCAGGTCGCAGGACGATTCATTCGAGAAAGTACATTCCACAATAAAGTCTACCAACACTTAGGTTTTGATTGCCATTCTAGGATTATACCATATGTGGAATTCACCCAGCTCAACAGACCAATGAACCATTCTTCCTGAGGTGTTGGGCTTGTGAAGGATCTTCTTCAATGGCTAATCGGTTCTAACTTCCACAATGTAGGCCTGAAAGTATAGCTGAAGCTTGTGAGTTGAAATCACTAGAGCCAAGGCTACCTTTTCAATATGCCAGTACATGTTCCCTAGCCCATAGAGCACTCGACTAGTATAATACACAGGCTACTATTGCTGACCATTCTCTCTAAGTAACACCGAGCTAACCGCCACTAAAGAAGTATTGAGGTAAAAAATTAGTACTCGTCTATTGTTACCCAACACAGGGACGGAGGCCAAATATTCCTTCAACTGTTGGAATGCTCTCTCGCACTTGTCTATCCATGAAAAAGCCTTCTTTAATGTCTGAAAAAGGAAAAACACTTATCCTCTGATTTTGACATAAATCATGCCAGAGCAGTGATCCAACCTGTTAACCTCTGAACCTCTTTCACCAATAGGACTTTGCATATCGAGCATTGCCGTAATCTTGGAGGGATTAGCCTCTATTCCCCTTGTTGTCTCCATAAAGCCAATAAACTTGCTTGTTGAGATACCAAAAGTACACTTTGTAAGGTTAAGCTTCAGCTAATTATAATTTATAGTTGAGAACGTCTCTCATAAATCATGGGCATGTTCTTCCGAACTAGAGCTTTTGATAAGCATATCATCTACATACACCTCAATGTTATAACCTATATGATGTTTGAATATTTTATTCACCAAAAGCTGGTATGCCACCCCAGCTTTCTTTAGACCGAACAACATTATCTTGAAGTAGTAGGTTCATGTTTTTGTGATGAATGAGGTTTTCTCCTTGTCCTCTTCCACCAACTTAATCTGATTATAACCAGCATGTGAGTCCATAAAGTTTAATATCTTATTGCCAAAGAAGTTGTCAACCAACCCATCAATCTGAGGCAAGGAAAAACTATCATTCGGGCAAGTTTAGTTCAGGTCAGTGAAGTCTATGAACATCCTCCATTTTTCACTCTACTTTAGTACAATGACTATGTTAGCCAGCCAGTCTGGGTAATATACCTCCCTGATGAAACCTACCTCCAATAACTTGGATACCTCCTCTTAGATAGCTTTCTGTCTATTCATAGCAAAATTTCTCTTCTTCTACCAGATTGACCTGCAGTTCGGCTTGACACTTAATATGTGGTGTACAATAGAAGGATCTATCCTTAGCATGCCTTTTGCCTACCAAGCAAAGGTAGATACATTTTCTCTGAGGACTACTATCAGAGCCTCCCTTACTTCTTCTTCCACTTCTGTTCTCACCAGCACAGTTCTCTCCAGATCGCCCTTAAAAAGACTGACTTGTGCAACTTACTGAATGAGTTTGTTCTTCTCTGTATATCCATCCTTTTGTCTGGTCTGGCTACCCAAATGTCATCCATATGCAGGACCTCGGTAGTTTTTATGCTCAGACTGGCAAAATAACATTGTCATGCTACCCTCTGATTTCCTCTCAAAGTACCTACACTTCGAAAGGTCCAAAATTTCAAACAAACATGCTAAGAGGAAGGTATAGCCCTGGCCTCATTCAAGAAGGGGCAATCAAGTATTACGTTGTAAGCCAAAGGTATCTTTACCAAGCAAAGCTATACTATTACTGTTTTGTTGAGACCCTCCATCCTTCAAAGTGACCTGTAGCTCGATCGAACCTTCCACCTCCACTGCTTCTTCGTTAAACCCTACCAAAGAGCCATCGAATGGTTTGAGTGTTTCCCTTGAGATTCCTATTTGCTCAAAACATTTGGAGTACATGATATTAGTGTTAGTAGTATGCCCTACAAGCCAATGATATTAGATGTCTATGGTATATTATTTATAAATACAATCTTATTCAGTTATTGATAAAATGAATATGTTTTATTATTTATCATGTACTTTAATTACTAGTTAATTCTTTAGTATGAACATGATAAATCTCATAGAATATAAGCAATGAAAATAAGAACCATGATGTGATCATGCTTATAAGATATATTTTCTTAAGCTTTGTTCTTAAATATTCCTAATCATAGGATCATTAATAATGAGAATTAATGATCCAGTTAGATTAATACATGTTATATTAGCTCAAATGTTGAGGGTAATTGATCTCATGATCACTTATGTAGTTGACATTATAATAAACATGTAGGTGCTTGTTAGAGAACAAGTTCACTAAATTAACTCGATCATAGAATACTCATATGGACTTTTACATAGTTGTCAATGAGTTTTCTTCATTGTAGTGGTGCAAATAATCTTCAAACTTGAGGCATCATAGATACCATGTACATAAGTTATCTTGTTTTGATACTATCTATGTATAATTCACCATGGGTTATATAGAAATAAATGTTGAGTATGACTATCTATGTATGAAGGTATGTGAGTGTACAATAAAGGATATATCACTCTCAGTAAAGAGAGAGAATGTTCTATGTTATCTAATTAAGACATAACTTTAAAAAGTCCCAGGTCATGGTGGTGTGAAACTAGATTAGAGAATTCAGGTTTCACCATTTGAGTTGTGACTTATAAATAGATACATCATATTAAACAATTTAGGGTTTGACATTAGTCCATACTCTAAGTTTAATCAAGAACATTGAATGATAGAAAGATTGAATTGCATGGTAGCTAACAACGGAAAGGTTCACAAATATATTTATATTATCTGGGTAGTCATCACATGCTGCTAGGCATCAATCTTAACTTGTAGGTAACCCGAGAATAATTAATTCTCATTAATGGGTAAATCAAAATTAGTTTTGATTTAAATTAATTAGATGTGGATCTAATTGAAAAATACATTAAGTTAATGTGGCCTACTGCCAGTTTAATATGAACCTAAGGGATCATACATAAATGAATGCAATTTGATAAAGAGAAGTTTTGAGCTTTCATGTAATTACAAACAAATGATATTTGAAATTTAAAATAGGATTAACTTTGATGAGATTTTCCTATTTTATCTAAAAGTCTCTAATAGATAAGATCTAATCTTATCATTTAGAGTTTAGTTATATCATACTTAAATAAGATTAGACCTTATAAGTAATATACGTAACTTTTATTCAGACATCACAGAGAGCCAAAATTCTGCACATAGAATTATTGGCAAACTGAGTGTTTGTGAGACATGAGAAAATCTCATCACTTGTGCTAGCACACAAAGAGATTTTTGGCAGCTAACACATAACTCTTGATCAAGTCATTCGGTGTGGATACACTTAGAGGTTGTACACCCTGTACAACTTGTGGATCAAAAGTTAAGATCGTCCTAATTGCTTCAAGATGTAATATTCTATTTATAAGATTAATAGAAAAATATTGGTTCATAAACAATAGAGATTATCCAAGAGATTTGGTTATGCCAAAATTTTTTTAAAATTTTACTGTGCCCGGTATAATCAAAATCCCTACAATTAGCTAAGCTTCCATTGTCGATCAGGACCCTCTGCATCTGATAGTTGGCAATCTTAGTAGACACTATCAAAGCATCATCATGAGGAGTCTCAACCCCTGCTAAATCCTTATCTGAGAATGTTATAGCACTTGGAGACCTCCCTCTCTAGATTTCTTAGGATGTTCCTCGACCGATAATTGCCTCTTGGCATATGGCTTCCTTTCCAAATATGCTTTACCTACCAATGAAAATCCACCGACGATCATGTGTCTTACTCCCACAACCATATCCCCGTCATCCGGAGATCTTGGAGGCCTCATATCCTCTACCTTGTCTCTAGTATATTAGGGTCCTCCTATCCTTTTATCCTCCGTCATTCGATGTGCTTTCCTGGACCCTTCCCACTTAACAAACTCCGTCAAACAATCCTTCCTAATCAATTTCTCTATCTTATCCTTCAACATCCAACAATCCTCCATATCGTGGTCCAGCCTTCTATGGAACAAGAAAAATTTCGAGTGGTTAACATTTTTGCCCAATGACTTCAGGTTTTTGGGAAATTTCAAGACACCCCTCAACTAGACAGCTAAAAGCACCGTTATTCAGGTATTATTCAACTGTTTGTAATTCTCAAATCTTCGGCAAGGAGGTATACGCTATCTTCTTTCTCCTTTCCTCAACGACCGACCTATTTGTCCTAATGGTAGGGTGAACGTTGCATCTTGGGTGCTCGGTAAGAGGGTGCTACTAAATCTTTATCAGTTTTCTCTGAATTTATATACTCATCTGCTCGTTTCATGAGCTCCTTCAAAGTCTTAGGCGTTCTCCTATTCAGATTATTCCTGAATTTTGATTTCCTCAAGCCTGTTCTCAGAGCGATTATCATGACTTGAAGGTTCACATCCTCCACTTCCAAAGTTGCAACATTAAATCGTCCCATAAATTATTTGAAAGATTCCTCCTTATCTTGTGTAAGAGATAAAAGGTAGGTAGCGTCCTTCTTCTGCCTTCTGTTGGTCATAAAATGACGCTTAAACTGGGAAACTAGCTGTCTAAAGGAACGAATAGAGTCTTGCTTGAGATGAGCAAACCATCATCTCATACTCTCCCTCATGGTGGATCTGAACGCCTGATACATCACTTGGACGGGGAAGCCATCCAGTAACATTAGAGATTCAAACCCAATCACAAAATCATCTAGATCAGAAGTCCCATGGTATTGATCAAAAGCTAGGATTTTAACCCCTTGGAGGATAGGACAATCCATCACACTCTTGGTGAAAGGATGACAAGCTTCGATATGCTTGGTGAAGTCATCGAGCTTTGGCCCTGCCATCAACTCAGTCATGTGTGTACTCCCCGAACTATCTCCTAAATCCTCGAACGGGATTTTTCGTCAAGCAACTAAGGGCGAACTCGCTTGCCTTTCTATTGAGACTCTCCTAAAGTAGCCATGAGCTTGGCGTACTGTCTCTGAGTGACGAGCGCGTCAGGATCTATGGAGATGGGAATTGGCATGCCTTCCATTCCTTTCCCAGTTCTTGCTTTATGTTGCTCTTGAGCCTCTTCTTCTCTATTCATTATGCTGGTAATAGGTAGATGAGCTAAATCAAATAGCTTCCCAAGGATGGTGCCAATGTTAATGTTAGATTTGTCCGAGCTGGATACTTGCCAAAGTGACTCATAAGTCAATACAGTCTCTCATCTCAGTATCTTCAAGCGAGAAGGCGATCTTCATGCTTCTGAATTAGACTTGTAAAACAATGAATAAGAGCGGGATCCTGAGTGAGCTCCCTAGGCACTCAGACGATCAAGTTAGAAAAGGATAACTATGGCATCAAAGAGGAAATGAATCTAATTCTCATTACTTGTTCCCCCTTCAGAGACTGGAGTGTGTGTATATATATATATATATATATATATATATAGTAGAACAAAATACCATCACAGGTTACCTGAACTGTTCATGCTTTCTAGCTTTTGGATAACCGCAATGTGGCAGGCTCTTATTGGGTGTTAACATGTTATATTAACAATAATAATTGATGAAAAGGGAAATTGTAATGAAGAAGTGGATGAAGTTACAAGCATGAAAATTAATAAAGATAAATAACTATTGAACGATGATATGGGCGATGCTAAGAGAAATGCAAATAATGAAGAAAATGATGACACTTGTATAAGAGGGAGCAACAAGCTATATTCATTTGATAAATTAATGAAGATTAATGGATTAAGCGTTAAGAAAAGATTGAAAATCGGTGAATAGCTTCTTCTTCTTCTTTTTTTCTCTTTTTTTTTTTTCTTTTTGCAAAAATTGTTGCATTATCATTTGCTGATAAAGGTATATATTTTTTTCTCTATTTTAAAAAAAAATATATATGAGAAAAGTATATTGACAAGATCCTTATTATCAAGGTCAAAACTTTTGTAATAATATGTGAATGCCTCGATATTTTATAATGATTATTTTTTAAGGTGAATTATTACATTATTATGATTCTGCCATAGATTTTATGGTTACAGTGTGAAATCTATTAATATTTGATGGTGGGATTGTGAGATACATTAGTATTTGGAGTTATTATAGGTAAAATTACACATATTATTGTAGGTTTATGGGTGTTAAGAAAATCTAAAAACACGAATAATCCAACCCAGCTCCACTAAATCCGCCGAAATCCAACAATCCAATTAAACCCAAATTTTAGGTATGGTCAGTTATCATGGTAAAAATAGTAGTTCACCCGAGAACACCCAACCTACTTAAAAATTATTTTTAATATTTTAAAAAAATTATGAAAATAAATGAACAAATCCAATGTAAAATTTTATAATATATGAAAATAAGTATATGATTCAATCCAATTTTTATTCATGTTTCTTTTGAACATTATCACATTTTATTTGAGTTTATGTTCATGTTAATATATTGTTATAAACTACATTGATCTTATTTTAAATTTTTTTAATATATTTGTAATGTTAAAAAACTTTAATTTATGTTTATTTATAGTTCAAAAATTATATAACTTTGTATTTTTTTAGTTAGGACCTTTTATTTGTAAAAAAAATAAGTATTTATTCATACTATAATAATTCAATTAATGCAAAATTCAACTCGTCCCTACTGAGTTTTTGATCAAATATAATTTTCTATCATTTGACTACCTGACTCTAAAACTTGAGTGAAACTTTTTGCTAATCCAACTTAGGTCAAATAAAATAATCCAAACTCAACCCATTCACTTTGTTACACACCCCTGAGTGCTAAGATATTTTTGAAAAATTTATATGTATTTTCAAAAATTATCATTCATATACAAACATTAGAATGCAAATATTTATTTTACACAGATAAATAGTTCAAACCTAAACAAACAAAATCAAATTTTACCCTAAAATAAGGTTTCTAGCAATATATTTTCCCTCACAAAATCAACGAGGTGTCAATTATATAACCCAAAATAAAGAAAGAAATGGGGGGAAGGATATCATTTCATTGTATTGAGAGTTCATCTAAGAAGTTACTTAACTAAATTTTGTGTAGACTTAAAGAAGATTGCAAAGTTCAAATGCATGTCTAGATTTTGGGTAGACTTCGTGAAAATTGCGAAGTTCAAATGCATGTCTAGACAGGAAGCATGCTTAAATTAGTCATCAATGGCATGGCACAAAACTGGGATACAGAACTCAGTATTCAACACTTTTCAAAGTCTCTGCTGAAGTCAGTGACAATCAGCTGGAAGATTTAAGTCCCATATACATTTATTACCAGCACAATTGATAGTTTCTTTTGACAATCCAATGTATTTTACAAATCTTAGGATTCTTCTTTGCTTAATTCACGAAGCCTTTCCTTTTGTGCAAGAAGCTGCTGTTCCTGAGCTTGTTTTTCAGCACTGGCCTCATCATCCAGTACTCGGATGGGAGACCACTCTGGCAATTTGAACCAACGACCTTTGTTCTCTGAATTCTTATTATCTCCATAAATAGATTCATTGTAGTCCCTCAAAACAGAATTCAGTTTAAGAGTAGCAAAATCAGCCACTGTCCCCGCAACAGCAAAGATGATTGAGTACCGAACAGCTCCACGTTGACCACCTAGTATGCCAAGAACATTAAAACAACATCAACACTGAGGAACAGAATCATCAATGAACTTGTGGTGAAAGGTAAGAATATAGATCTAGAAGCTCTTTCTTTTCACATTGATTAAATAGGACCAAATTTGAGAACATGTATTCTGCATTTTAACAGAAGCAATGAAGCAATAGTTCTGTTTTTTTTCATGACCAATGCCATACTAGACAAAGCACGGCACAACCTGTTCTATTTATTCCCATTAAAAGAGCCCTGATTCAGCTTATATATAATAAGATAACTTTGTCAGTGAAGAATTGGGTTTTCCGACGTCCCAATTAACGAGACTCATCTTAAATCTTTACTGAACAAACACAAATTACCAATTATCCACACTGGCAGGGGGAAAAATAAAACACACACAAAAAGAGAGTTTAGTGGAATTATACCTTGAAGATGCCCAAGAAGAGCACCACTTCCAAATCCTGCTATTGCAGAGTTCAATAGATCATCGGGTCCTGTTTTTCGAGTAACTCTCACGAGCTCACGAGCTCCTGACACATTAAATGAATTCAATTGTCATGTCTCAGGAAATCCTGAAAGAAAAATTCTGGTCCCTGGACAAACTTTCAAGCTCCCCTTACACTCCAAGAAAAGAAACTGAGTCATAGGCAAAAGTGGTCTAATAATAGGATTATAAATTAGATGGTTCTAACAATTCTTTCTGATGTATTTCTTGCTTCTTAAACTTCAATTTCTTTTGTAATAGGGAAGGGGCACCACTCAATCAGGAGGAGAGAATACAATATTACATCAACATGAGAAAAAAATCTTGAACTTCTCAACTCAACCGATCATAAGCTAGCACCATTCACAAGACCACACCTGGAACCTAGATACTGCAAGAAGCCATGAGTTCAACTGTACAGTATCCATTTATAAAGAAAGGAAACCTTTCTGGGATCCTGTTTGGAATTCCAAGGGCACCAGCTCTACCTGATTGACATAGATGCATATAACAGCCTCCAATTGAGTACCATCCAATGCAATTGACATCTCCACTCACCCATTTATACAATTTCCATACAGAATCAGCACCTCCTGATTTAACCTCACTATCCTATAGTATCAGTGGCTTTAAAAACATGCAACCCCCTCCTGAACAAGTTGCGCAATCAACAACCAAGGCCTTTGTATTCGCTACTATTACCCAGAGAATAGAAACTAGTATCTTTTATGATGGCATGTCAATCAACTTTTGGGAAAATTAGTAAAACTCCAGGGTCTTCGTAAGAACTTACAAGCTAAAGGCATATATCTCTAAAGAAATAAGAAACAGATATTGTGTCTATGGAAAAGGCCTATAGTTGGACTGGTGATCCTTAAGAACATGGAATTAGAGTTGATGATCGTTTGCCTTCTTTTCTTTAATCCCATACAAGCAGCAACAGTTTGTTATAATTGTTTTATAACCTTTCAGAAATTTCTCACCATCAGACCACACTTGCAGAATCTGACTATACAAGATAAGTTACTTCCCATTTTCCATTAAATGCTTATCTGAGAGACACTAGTATCTAAACGCCTTCCCAATATTTAACCAACAATCAACCATTTATTGCACCAGTGAAGTGAAGAAACTTTTGAAGTTCCCAATCCCACATCACATCTATGAACTCATATTCCAATAAAATATTCCACTAGAGTTTCCAATTTGATTCGCAGCAGTAGCAACCAGCAACTTTTTACATGGAAAATGAAACACATTTTATTAACATTTTCTAGCAAACTTTCCTCCATATAATAGACCTTTAAATTGATGCCCTAAAGAAAAAGTTAAATAGCATTTTTTATACTTTCACCAATAAAAGACTAGAAAATGTGTCAAACCAGCAAGCAGTAAATTGTAGGATATCAAGTTACATGAATGCGTCATTTCTTTACTAAAGTTCGAGCTCATATCCCATTCAATATTTTTTTTAATCTATTTTCAGGTGCTTACAAATATGAGTAAAATAAAGGAATAAATATTGAGACCACTTCTTCTCACTCTAATTTCCATAGAGAAAAGGAATTAAGAAATGTAGTACACACTAAAGGACCTTATGTGAATTTCCCATCACTTTAATTATCGACCATGTCAAAGCAGCTTACCTTAAACAAATTGATAGTTTTAATGTAAGAATCAGTACTCAAATAATTTGAACCAAACATACAGTATATACTACAGGCTAATCAGCAAGGCAGCATAAGTTTTTTATAAAAAAGAACAGCAAGTAATGACATCATGATTAAGCAAAATTCTAACATGACTCATGATTTTGTAAGCATAGTTGGAAGTGCACAATGAACAATGACATCACCTGCCCATGAATTCAGACACTTCCAAAGTTACAAATCATCAGCTATGATGCTCCAAATTTCTCATCTTTTTCTCTGGGGGTTAAGTAAGGGAGGGTGGGTGAAGGGTTAGCAACAAATAGAGAAAAGATAAGACAAAAATATGTAGTAAATGTGGGAATATAGTTTATCAGGAACATCCTCAAAACAAGGCAGGTGCAGTGAGGTCTAAACAGGAAGCCAATCAATCAGCACAAATGTCTTCTCTATCAAGTTGTCTGGGAAAAAACTCCCACTCCCTATTATCAATAACTAGAAACGATCAGAACCCTCAGGATCATAGATGGAGGATTTCTCTTTGAGGTTCCATAAACTACTTTAAATTCAGACTTTAAGATAATCTTCTTAAATAAAACCGCTCAGCTCAATCCAGCATGAGTCCCTTACAAGTATCTGTTGTCAAGACACCACGACTCATAATAGCAATTCTGTGAGTGACACCAGAAATTCATTACCAGCTTCATTCCTCGAAATACTTCCTGCTTCAGTTACTCTGGCTTTCCCTTGGAGCAGCCATTAATTATCATTTTTTATTGAGGATTGCAACCAATTCACAAATTACAACCACTGGTTGTTAATGGTGCTAAGTTTTCTGTTCATTGCTTTTCAAGTTTCCAACACTTTCAGAAGAAGAATAATTACTCCTGAACTTACCGGCCAAGAACTATGTCATATAAAGATTAATTAACTGCACCTTAGCCATAAAGTTGCACAACTTCTGAAAAGGTAGCAGACCAAGGAATGTCCCTTACATTGACCACCTAAACTTAAGAAAAGAAAAAGAAAATCTTAGGGTCGACGGAAAATTAATGCTTACCACAATAGCAACCAGTGATGATGGCAAAATTAGTGGCATATGTAGCAGAAATGCGTGCAAGACCGTGAACCTTACGGTGCTTTGACACTAACCCAGTTCCAGCACCAACAAGCCCTGCACAAAAATATACCAAATTCTCATAAAATGCAGATAAACCAAAACTTATTACTCTCTAACACGAGCAGTAAGCAAAACTTTTTTAGTGCAACCCAGAAAACGGAACAATAGAAGTATCCCCTTTAAGAAAAACAGAAGGTCAAATCGCTACCCTTCAGAGACCAATAAGCAATTAGGATTAGTTTTCTCAGCAATCAAGCAGATGGGTATAAAACAAATGGCAAGGCAAAGTTCTGGGATTTCGAGATAGAGCGAGATACCTGCCAGGAGAGTTGGTATAAAGACGCTCTCTTTCCAACTATGAGAGGAAGAGGCTGAAGATGAAGAAGACAAAGACGAAGACGAAGACGAAGCCTCCCCTGCGGGAGTATGCTGATCGTTTGAGGCCATTTGTCCTTAAAATTTTCGATAATTCAAACATACTCCCTTTCCATATCTATTAGGTTGTTTGATCAGCTTATGGTATTACTGCGGGGAGTTTATGCCGCCAGAAGCAGAGGCAAAGGCTGAAGCCGTAGCCGTTTTCTGGAGACCAACACGTGGTGCGTGGTGGACCTTGCTGGGGTAATGTAATTGAACCAGTGACTGGGTCCGGGCTCATCGAATCCGGCTAGAAGACTAGAAGACAAGTGTTGAACCCCATGAGATCATTTCATTCACAATATTATGAGATCTAAAAGGATTTTTGTGATTTTTGTAATATAAAAATATATGAAATGGGTTTTTGTGTCTTGTTATGTTATAATAAATGTAATTTTAAAAGTTAAATTTGTTTATTAATAATATCTTATCTAATAAATAATATTAAAATCATAATCAATTAATATGAATATTATAAGAATTTAATAGTATTCTTAAAACACCTGTTACATAAATCTTATCAATATTAAGTATTTTACATGATGAAGCATTCTTGAGTTTAGTCGAGAGATTTCGGGAATCCAAATAAATTATGTAGGGATATTCATGAAAAATAAAAAATAAAATGATTATATGTTTAATTTTTTACTAATGTCCTGTCCTCAAAAAAAAATATATATATTAGGTGCGAGATATTTTTTATCAATTTTTAGTTATTGTGTTTATGTGTTATATATATTGTTCTTAAAAACTCAGCTCGACCCCAAACTATAAAACCTTTATGCTTACAATATGTTTTTCAATTTTCGAAACCGACAACAATAAATTATTAAAATCTGTTTGAAAAAATTACATCATCACTAATACCAAGCCCAAAACTTGATTATGTTGAAGATCTTACTCATAAATACGATTTTGTGTGCAAAGCTAGGAAGCAGAAACACTTTAATTCTAATACAGTGTTTGACACATTTTGGACATTGACAACTCTTTGTATATCTTGAATATAAATTGAACAGTTATGTTATTTTTTGTTTTTTTTATTGGATATGTTAATATAGCATTCAATACTCTTTTTCTTTTTCTTTTTCCTATGAAAGAATATTCTTAATTCCGGGTGGCAGGAAGAATATATGTATACCAACAAAACCTACACATTGTGTTCTACTAATTTATCAGTAGCCATGGTAAATAAAAAAAATTTAAGCTAATTTAAAATGTACATTAAGTTTCAGAAGATGATAAAAAAAAAATGAAGATACTCTAATTAATGCTGAGGAGATTTTCTCCTTTAGAAACAATTTATCAAGCATTTTTTGTTTGCTACATAGTGAAGAAAATATACTAGAATGGTATACACAAATAAATATCAATTTCCATTATGGGAAACCAAAATGGCTTTCCAGGGTTCAAGGATATAGAAGATGACTGCGGATGAATCCAACATCCTAGTCTTTATTGAGCTAAAACTATGAGAAATCTACCTGGATCCGCCTTAATGCCGGATTTTCTACATTTAAGAAAAACAGAACCTATCAGCTAGAAGACTAGAACTGACTGTCAACTGAACGATACTGGTTTGCACTTGAACCATAACTTTCAGGAGATTGAAGTGTCTAGCTCTGCATCTTCTGAAGCAAAGGAGTCGTTTAATCCTAGCTTGCTATCACAATCATCATTCTGCAATGGAGGTGTATCAGACCTCTTGGGGGATCCTTCCCCAAGTCTTTTCTTGTGTTCTGCAATATTTTGTAAAGGAAAATGGAAAACCTATTAATACCTGATAAATACATACCACAAAGAAGGTTAAAAAAATGTCTAGAGTGAAAAAGTTACTTTTAGTAGTAATGGAACGTCGAGTCATTGCTAAGAATTCATCCCATTTGAATTTCCTTAGTTCCTGCTTCTCTTCTTCTGAGAGCTCAAAGTTGGGTTCCCTCTTACACATGAAAGCTGCCCTGAGAATAAATGAAGGACTTATAAGCAGAGAGCTAAACATTTCCAATGAGCTAACTCCTTTTCCTCTATAAATCCTCAGCATTTAGAACAACATGCAAGGAAGACTAATGTTGTAGGAGTATAAAAGATAACAGCCTACTTTCCTCTTATGAAAGACCAGCACTCCTCCCCCAAAGGAATATGTAGCAAAAAGAAGGAAAAAGAATAGTAGGGTTACAATGTCTAAGCAATGAAGTTCGAAGAAATTTACATAAAGACCATGAGTAAATAAAAGCTTCCTATTTTTTGGGATACTTCACAGAAACCAATGTATGTTTTAATTTAGATATGTAGATTCTTACATTCTGCTGCCTAAATCATAAAGGAAAAAGAAAAAAGAAAAAAAATTCCTTCTTATCATGGTTAAGATGGTATCATAAATAGGAAGGTGTAATTCTAATAAACAAGTAGCTCCGCAGTTTCAATTCTGCAGTGCACCAACGGAAATTCTCTCCCGTTCTATTATATATGACCCATATTCAATGTCTTATATTAAAACTTCCCATAAATGTCAAAGCACCAAATATGTGGTCTTTAAGAATTATTAGTCAAACAGATATCCACAATAGCTAGCTCGATTGTATCAGCTCCTAAGAGTGTTAAAATAGAAGCAGTATTGTGGCTATATGATCAAAGCTACTTCCTAGGGATATGCAAGTCATACAAATGGGGATATAACCTTTTTTAATGTCATGCATATAACTGCACTTGTATTATCATAATAACTGCGTACAAATGAATATTATATATATATATATACATCACCCCAGTGAAAATACATTTTCACAATCTTATCTTTTTTCTTTTCCTTTCCCTTTCACATATACTTTGAGAACAAGGTCTTCTCATGTAATATCTATATAGATGTCCCCAATGACAATTCAATCTGACACTCTTAACATTTCTTTCTTCTTTCCCCTTTCAGATGTACTTAGTGAACAGTAACCCATGTATAAAGTTATATTACAGAAACAAATAAACCAAAGGAAATAAGAACTGAGGACTCCCCTAAGAGTTCTAAATTAAGATTGCCTTTGTAGTGTTTAGTTCCCTACCACCCAATGGTATGTTTCTTATACATTTGTTCCCTAAAACATGCCATTATTTTGAAAAATAATTATAATATAATAAAAATGTAATATAATCTAGTATAAAGTTCTTCAATGTGATCTTTGGTATGAGTCACAATTCAAACTACCTGTCATACAAGCGTGCAGCCTCCTCTTGTGAACTAACAGTTCCCAGATGGATTTGTTTCTTTTCAACTTTTATTGCTGCCTGCCACTTCATATTTTTGAAATAGACCCCTCTCATTAGACAAGGTTCTTGATTATGCATATGCTTTCTCCTGTGTCGCTTTCTGCGTTTTATTGGTGGCCCTGCAAAATGGAAGAATGGAGTATCAACAAGGAACCAGTATCCATACCATGCTAATTTTTTGAGAAGATGAAAAAGACTAAAACTCCTCAAACCAGAAACCATATAAGTAAAAATCCTAAAAGTTTGTGACATGGGTTCGATATATCCGTGATAATATTAAATTTCTATCATAATATCCTCCCCTTAAAATATTGACTCTTCATTTTGGTTATCCATTTCACTTATAAAATATTTAACACCATCTAAGAAGACAAAAGGATACCCAAAAGCATGGAAATAGGAAAAAAGAAAAAGGAAGTTAAAACTTCCACACTGGAAAGCAATTCACCAATTGGCTTTTTATTGTTTACTCACACATGCAAGATGTGTATGTTCATCATCAGACTATTCTTGAACGTTGATTCCCCAAGATAAGTGTTTATGGTACGAATATATATATTATATCCCCAAATAAGAGATCATTCTTGATGACAAATTTTCAAATTATGAAACATGGATCTTCCAGCAGTGAACTAATTACTATCAGGAGCAATAAATGGCATGACTAACTCAAGTTGTTAGTTGTAACTTGTAACAACACTAAAGCATCTATAAAGGATGATATGGAGAGGTATATTTGTCAAAGCTGTGTGCAGGGTGTGATGTAGCAGTCAAGTGTCAACACTAACTTAAAATGACTAAGTAAACAAGTTTACATGAAGATACAGTATCAGAAGTCTATATAAAATCTACAATATTATGCTTATCAATTTACAATTATCTCAGCTGAAAATCTAAGTACAATTATTTGATTAGAAAAGTAACTCCAACTGTTTACGTGTCAACATGGTTATTATATACAATTCTCTTTTCTTCTTGTTATATTCTCCTAAAATCAAGTTATCCAGCCATTGTCTCCACAGAAAAAGCTTGAAACATGACTCTAATTTTACATGAAATCTTAAGGAGTTGTTAGTGATCTCTGGCAAAGACAGGGAAAGCAAGACCATACAGAACTTCTATTAACAGATCCAACTAATTTCTCCAGAAAATTTACTTGTTCAGAATTTGTTTTGAGATACAGAAAAGTAAAAGGTTAAAAAAATAAAAAATAAAATAAAAACATATGGAATAATGTTAGCTGCAAAACTCCTCATTGGAAGAGGTTGACGTACTGTGAAAATAATTCATCAATGATGAGAACCTAATATTCCTTGTTCCAGAAGCTCTGTGCACTTACACAATCTGATCAGTGTTTGCATCTTCAATTGGAAAGTTTCAGTACTCTTATACATACACTGAACCTTATATTTTTGTGACATTTACTTATCTATTCTACATGTATCATTTTTTATATTTTTCTCATATCTACTTTTCTAATTACTTGCCCTCTTGTATCAGCTCCTTCTTATGGCGTAAAATTGTCTTTCTTATCATGCCACCATATAACATGGAAAAGAATAATAAAAAATAAAAAATAAAAGAGAAAAAAGAGAACACAAAATGAAGACCCCTTTTTGTAAAGGCAATCAATTTACTCATTTAGTCCCCAAAGTCAACATTTAACTAGAACAAACATTACTTCTTTGGACCAACAAACCTGCAACTTCTTGACTAGGCTGCTCCTTTGATGAGCTACAATCAGATATATTTGATGATCCTTCTTTGATAATGGTGACCTGAGAACAAAATGAATTACAATAAGTCTAAAATGTACATAGAAAAAGCATACATATTACAACACAATTATCTTTTCATCTAAGGAATCAATAACAGAATTTAATTGACCTATGTTTAAAAGGTTCATCAACTTATGAAATATCTGTTCCAACCATAACTTAGGAAATAGGAATTATGATCTCAGGTTGGTTTCAAGAAAACAGAAAGATATATATTATTGATAGCATCCAGATATTTACCTTCTGGGTCAAAGCAACAGAAATGATAGTCAATCTTAAAACCATAGTCAAGATACCAAAATTCTAAACCTTCAAGAACTGATAGGAAACGTCTCTTCTAATTACATATGATGACCAGTGGGAGGGTGTAAATTAATAATTGGACATTAACATTCATAAGCAATTAAGGAAAGAGTTATAAATCTAAAAAATTACTAAAGCCCCTAAAAAAATATTCTCAGAATATTTTGTCACAGAGGGTTTCCAGTCACTACATGGAAGTGCATATCTTTTATTCTCATAATTAAAAGAAAATGCCTTTTAAGTTTACCCTAACTACATGTTAAATATTTCTACTGAAATCAAGTCTAAATAATGAAAATATTGCAAAAAATGGTCAGACATATATCAAAAAACTACACCAGGTCAAAGCAGACAGCAACTTCACATACCATATTTTTTTTAAAAAAAAGTGGTGCTATAGTATCATTTTGAGCGATTTCAATAATTTTTTTTTTTTTCGCTAATAAAGTAATCCCATTCTTTCCCTATCTAGATGGCTCACCTCATCTGAAGGCATGGGATGCACACTGTAGGGTCTGGCATGCTGGGGAGAGTTTTCAGAAGCAGTTTCATTCTCAGAATTCTTTGGAAGCAGAGTATGAATGGAACTTTTTCCTGCAAAGGCCAGACATATTGATGAATGGTATCATTGAAGCATAAAGGAGAACTCATTAAGTAGATTATAGTTCACCAACACTGTATGTTTCTTTTGCTTTACAAGAATAACACATAACAGGGAAAAAACCTAAACTGATATTTACCAGAGCATAGTCCCAAAAGTTTGCGCCTTCTCAAGCTCACCATGGTTGATTCCAATCTTTTTTACCAGTTCACAATGTTTCAGCCACTGGCCTTTCTCACACACCAACTAATCCCTTGTAAAGAAACAGAGCAATTATATCAAATATACATGGAGTCTAATTTCAGGTGAAAGTGATCAAAATATCAAATATCTCATTAAAGAAAGAAAGAGTTGAAAAATAACACTTAAACACTCTCCAGCCAAAAGGTTGTTATACTCCCGGCAATAGACCAAAATGGTTAGGAATAACATCCCCAGGTTCATTTCCCTCATTGTCAAAGCACAGAAAGGGAAAAACATAAAAGAAAGGGTACTTTTACTCTGTAGAAGATAAAATAAAGATTGAAATATAATTATGATGGGGTTGAAAACCTAGTGCACAAAAGCACCATAGAGAACAAAATCAGACATTTAAGTAAACAGATGGTGTTTCATTAAGGTCGTGGAAAGTACCAAAAGGATAATAATGACCAAGTCCCTTCCCACGGCCCACAGAAGCAAAATGCTATACCAGTCAGTTTAGGCATTGACGCATGTGTCTAGATCATGTGATATGCCTTAGAAGAATCAATTATCATTTAGCTGCTGGTTGCCTTGATGTCAAGGTCCTCCCCTGGGTGTATCAAAGATGTGGTATTGAATCCCACATTCGTCAGTTCTTTTTGTTGTTACTTGTTAGTAGTTCTCGTTTATTTCTTTTCAGAGGGGCAGATAGGGTTTCAAAAAGAAGTAACTCCTACTGCATATTGCACCATTTAGACCAAACATTGAAAAAGGAAATAAGACTTTGTATAAGGAAAAAAGAAAAGGAAAGGAAAACAAAAAAGCTCAAAAATAAAATTTAAGGAGTGTATTATTGTTAATTGGTATTTGGTAATGTAGAGAATTGAGAAGACTCACATAACAGGTAAGCTACGCATTATGTACAACCAGGAAGATATATGATCAACCTTACATCATCTGAAAGTGTATTTTTTGTTCAACTTCCAGCAAAACAATTTCCTCAAAAAGCTAAAATGCCCAATAGAAAATTAATATCAATGGTTGTTTTTTAGTTCCAATCACTGAGATAAGCATCCATGGACTACCAGTAAAGCAGGAGCATACTAATTCCGACATACAATTTACTAAACCATGTGCCATTGTTTTTATCTATATGCAACTAATTACGGTGATCATGAAACAATTCCCTCGTCCTTGGACTACTTAAACCAATCCAGGATACAACAAAAGCAATACAAATGCAGATAAACATTCACGACATGCATTTAATCACTCTTACTGAAGGTAAACCCCAATTAATAATTAGTAATAGAGTAAATCCCTAAATCAATTAACCTTCACAAAAGAAATGATAGACCCTTGAAAGCCCATCGATAGCAAACTCTCTTCAAAGAACTTAAATTTCCTAAGAAACAAGCAATACTATAATTTGCATAGAGAAATCCCAACAAAACCATCATACTATGTGATTACAATTTGAAGACAACAACAGAAGCACAATCCCTCTGTAGGAGCTCGAAATCTCCCAGCTTGGAAAGAAGTCAACCCCACCAACCTACCACCTTTGTCAGAGGGGGCAAGAATGAAGACAAACCCAATTGACCGTATACGACATAAGCTACAAATACACATCCATACAAGCTACAACCAAAAGTTCAAGACATAGCAACACGGTCAACAACAGCTAAGAGAGATTCTTTGTTTTCAAAGCCGTCGACGCAAAATGCCCCTGACCCAAAAAAAAACCAGTAGACCAAGACCAAACATGGACCAACAAAAAATCCCATGACAAAAACTAAGGCAGACATTGAGAAAGAGGAAGTCATTGTTCTTACCTGAAGAGTCAAATTAATGGCGGGTTCAGATAGCGCAGAAAATCAAAGTGAGTTGGTGAGAAATCTATGGGGAAGACAAAGGGATTAGGATTTGGGGATGGAAGGTGGTGAGTGTGAGATATTATGTATTTGTGACTTTGTATTGAGGCTCATGCATCTACCACCTTTTGTTTATTTTTCTCCTCGCATTTTTGTGTCCTTGTGTGAAGGGAAGGAGGGTGGTAGAGAGAGAGTACACAGGGAGAGAAATCAGAGACATAGAGATGTTGAAAAGAGGAAACCAACGTAGGCTATGCTGTGTACTTTGAATTCCAGTGCTGCCCCTTCAAATCAAGCAAGGACCAAGCAATCTAGGCATCTTAACGACACTGAAACTTTACCATACAACCCCTGATGGTCTCTGGCATTGTCGTGATTAGCCTTTCTATTTTGCACATTAAAATTCCCATGTCTCTTAATCAATTAAACAAATTATTTTTTGGTTCTTAAAATCAGAGTTTTCTTTGAAAGAATTTTAAATATAAAAAATGTATATTCTCTTAGGGTGAGTTTGGAATAAATCCATCAAAGAGTTTAATTGAATTCAATTTATTTCATTTCGATTCGATTCAATGAAATTATTTTTCAATATTTAGAATAAATCATTTAAATGATAGAATTTAAATGAATTAAATTGAATTATAGTGTTTGAAATATTATTATAATTAAAAGAATTTAATTTATTTTAATACTTTTACAAAATTATCCTTGTATGAATAAAATAGATATTTTTTCTACAAAAGTAACTTAAATCATTAGTACAGATCTAATACAATATAAGGAGAGAAGAGAAATGAGGGGAAAGAGAGGGGAAAGAAAGAAGGGAAGAGATGAGATGAGAAATGGGGTAGGAAGAAGAAGTAAGGGTTGTGGTTTTTGAGATATGAATATAGAGATAAAATTAAAGGTATAAATATTTTTTTTAGTTTAATTGAATCGAATTCTTAACAAATCATATCAATTTTGATAAAAATTCAAAATAAAAAAAAATGTTATAAAAATATGATTTAGAATGAATTGAATTCTACAATTTTTGTGATTCTAAACAAACTCTTAATTATTTTTTTTAGTACAAATCTCTTTAGAATCCTTTGAGAAATTTGATCAGACCAAATCTTTGATCAGACCAAATAAGTAATTAGTCAAAGTATTCTTAAATGGACTTAAACGCACTAAATAAATAAGAAAAAATTTAAAAGACTCAGTGCAATTTGAGTTACAAGATAGATATATCATTTTATCAAACTAATATTTGTATAAAAAAAATTTAAAGCATATGTTATTCATACTATTCTAAAAGTCAGAAAACTCTCATGGTCTCTTATTTTAAAATAAGTATTACCCCTGTTTGGTTTAGCTTTTAAAACAATATTTGTGTTTAAACTTTTCTACAAAGCTATTTGGTTAATAGATGTTTTATTTTTTAAATTTTAAAGAAAAGTATTTTTGAGCTTTTAGAGTCTTATAAACTAAAGTTAGAAAAAGAATATTTTCTAAATAAAAAACAAAGAGAGCTCAAATAAATTTTAATAATTATTTTATTGAGACAATTTTTACAAAAAATAAAATCTTATATCTCACGGCACTTTTATGTTAACTCATTGAAACACTTTTTCAACTTTTTGTAAGCACTTTTTAAATAGCTCTATTTGAATAGTACTTTTACACATATCCCTTTTATACTCAGCTTAACCAAACAAGATCATAGTCATTTAATTAATTAAAAAATATATAACTTAATTTTCTCTCTTAATAACGGCTCATTTTCCTACCCACTCACATAAATTAAATATTTTTAATTAATTAAAAAATATTTAACTTCTTAAATTAGACTTTCCACTCCCACTCACACACTAACTATCTTTTATTTTTTAAATAAAATGCAAAAACTTACAATGACCACTTTATATATATTTAAAAGAAAACAATTAGCATGCATGTGTGTAAATACTTGCATGTGGCTAGCATTATTGATAATATTTTGTTGTTTGTAGTAAACAAAATGTTAATTAATTATATTTATTTTGTTTAACATCTACAATCTTTAGTATACTAGTGTAAAAAGGTAAATATCAATGGTCAAAACAGTCCACCAAGAGTTGGTTTGGGTCATTTTGTATTTAGATTTTAATAGGAAAATCTAAAGTCATAATATGATCGACTATCTACATGAGTTGCATGTGAACACAGTTTGGTAATCGTTGCAAATATTGCAGCTATATCTAGTAATAAATATCCATTAAGTTTAAAACTTTACGAGATTATGAGATTTTTATATATCTAATTGCAACTAGTATTGAATAAATGAAAAAAAGAAAAGATTTTCAAAATATAGATATGCAATATTTGCTAAATTATATTTTGAAATTAAGTATTTTTCACTATTGATAGATATTATGTAGCAAGTAAATCTCACAATTTTGCAAAATATATAGCAAGTAAATTCTATCTATATAATCTTTCAATAATGAAGAACGATTTTATAATATATATTTTGAAAGATTGTGAGATCTTAATATAATATTCAGACATTATTTGAAAGAATTAAAGAAGTTTTTTACTATAAATTTTTTTGATACTTCGAACAAGAAAAAAGATAATAAATAACTAAATTAATGAATGGAAAAAGGTAACGATCAGTAACTATTTTAATTACATAATATCATATGAAGTTATAACATCATATATAATTGTATTGACTCTATATACATACATCTATTACGCATATGAAAAATCCTTGTGAGAAGCGATAAACATGAATTTTGAATGAGATTAGACTCATACTCATAGAGATATTTGTGGGAAACCAAAAAATTCAACTACTTATATTAATTACTAATATTTTTTAAATTTCTCTTTTTGGTCCTGCTTTCTTTAAATACCAAGATAAGTATTATTTTCTTAATAGTCTAACTGTGTTTAGGTCAGTTTAGGTAAGATTATCTAGATTATAAAGATTTTATTTTTTATGGTCTACCCAAAAGTATTTGAGCCTGTAAAGTCATTGAAGATGTTTCTGACTATGAGAACCGTTAGAGTAAGACAAACATTCTTTTAATTGCCTTAAGTAATTAATAGACACTCTAAAAGTGACGATGGCAGAGTAGAAAACATAAAAAAAATAGGACATAAGTTTTATATAAATTTATTTTTGATAGTTATTAAGGGTTAGCTTTAACTACATGTATGCAGTAAAAGTAAATAAATCAAAACTATTATTTTTATTTAAAAAATGAAAATATAAGAACAACATTATAATATCACAGATAAGATATATATATATATAGAAATTAAAAAAAGAATATCGTGTCTTAAGGAATAGCAAAAATTAATTTCTTTTAATGGATATAATAAGATACATGAATGTGTAAGGAGATAAATTAATTTTATAAGTCAAGGGTATTGTACGGGGTATACAAAAATATATACATACAAAGTGGTAATTAAATAAAAATTAAGGGTAGGCGTGATTGGGATATGAAAAAAAATAAAAAAATTGATATACAAATTGAGAAAAATGTAAAAATTTCAATTTATTGAGATGGGTGAAGGTCTTAAAGGTAAATTTGTCTCTAAGGATGATGACAATTGATAATAATACAATACATGTCAAATTTAGATATGTTTATCATGTTGAAAGTTGAAAGGATTTAGTATTCGGTCGGTTCTAATTTTAATATAAATTGAAAAAAAATTAAGATAATTTCGGTGATAGTGATTTTTCATGTTAGTTAGGAAGGAGTTAGGTTGTAAGCTTTTCTTTATTATGATTATTATTCTTGTACCCATTGTAGGGTATCTTATGTTTTCCTCTTTTCTTAGAGTTCTATATAAGTATTATATGATTATTATTAACTAATGTCAACATTCCACCTATTTTCTTCATGCCATAGACATTAGAAATTGTCATTTTTTTGTGTCTTTTGACTTTATATGAACCAAATATTGACTTGATCAAAAAGTTGATTCCATAACAAGTGAAGTCAAGTCAATAACTCTAGTAAATTTCCGGTACAATTTCTTGAAAATCCACCATTTTTTGGAGTTACAATAGGAACTTGTAAATGAGTATACTTGTAAAAAGAAAAAAGTAAAATACAATTAAGAAAAGGGCAATTTAGGCTTCTAGGTCTACAAGCTTATGTAAAGGGCAACTATGTCATTTTGACTTCATTACGAGTCACGGTGTTAAATATTTAACCGGAAAGGTGAGGGACAGATTGGTAATTGATGGAATTATGAAGGGTCCGTAAGACAAAGTAAAATTATTCATTATTAGCGTGGGTTGATTGGTAGAGAGCGAGGGGCACCGACGAAACGGTGATTGGTTGGACGGCCTGCCATATAAGCTTGGTTGTAGATAATGTCCCGCCAACCTCGACCTTTGCCTTTTACCTTTTCAATTCCTAATTAGTAATTGGCCTAAATAAATAATAGGCTAAATCCTACTTTTATTTTTTATAATTTGATGAAAATATTAATTTAGTCTGTTCAAAACTGTAAAATAAATAGTTTTTTAAATTCAATAATATAGTATATGGGGTTCAATTTAACAAGATGAAAAGTGACAATAACTGATATGACGAAGGGGAATGAAATAACTCATGAATATGTTAGGTATGATGCTGTTAGTAACATTACTTTCCATCTAATTAAATTGAAATGTTAGTGACTACATTGTTAAATTTGAAAAATTATAAAAATAACATTTTACAGTTTTAAACTATATGGACTAAACTAATATTTTCACCAAATTATAAGGATTAAAAATATAATTTATCCTATATATTGTTTAGCATTCATGTTGTGTTCAGCGTAAGTTTACGAGCACCTGAATTATTTCACTTTTTGATTCTATCAAAGACATATCATACATGCCAAAATAAAGAATTAGTCTATATATTTAATCCACCCAATCATACCAATTTGACAATTTATATTACTAGCATTCCCGCTCGTGCTCATATGCTTTTTCTATTTCAAGATAAATGTTTAAAGTTCTTTTTATCCTAAAAATTAAACCAAATAAATAAGATTGGTACTTAATTTCAAAAACCATCATTATAAAAAGAGAAATAACTGAATACGTGGATATTATATGACATTTTTAGTTAAAAAAATAACTAAATAATATGAAAGTTTGGTTAAACACAAAGTGTTTGGGCTAAGACCGATGAAGTATGAAAGATAAAGCTCATAAGATTTTTAAAAAATCAAATTGATGAAAGTTTTGTATCTTATGTCTTTGCATTCTTCTCTTGCGCTCTTCAAGCTTTATAGGCTTATTACCTTAAAGCCGTTTCTCATAAGAAAAGACCCGTTAAAAAGTTTTTCTAGGAGTAGGCACCTCAAGCCTTATTTATTTAATGGTTGTATACAGATGCCTACTTTAGTATGATCATAGACAGCTCGATTTTCTTGCTTGCTTTTGCTCAAAACTTTTGCGATGTAAATTCTTGTGTCAGATGAACTATGTTCAAACAGTAGAGTTAACACATAGATGACATTAGGCATGTACGTGTTGAAAATTATACACAATTCTCCTTCAATCTTCAATGAGTTATAGTAAAAATAACAAAAGTAACCACAAATTATAAGTATAAGAGAAGTAGAAGAAACATAAACACAAGATATATTATGGTTCAACTCCTTGCCTACATTCACAAATGAGAAAAGAATTTACTAACATTCCAAAAAAATTACAAAGAAAGAGTAACACTCTACACATAATATGCTCACAACTTTCTCCATATCTCTACAAATCTCTCTTCCACCTCCTTGAAAGGGGGGTCTCACAAATATTAGATATCTTTCTTTTCTCATACTTACAACACTCATAAGTCTATATATTTATACTATATAGGACTTGCCCAACAAGTAAAATTTTTCTCTATTTTATAAAAACAGTACAAACATCTAATTAGGTATACCCATGAAGGTAAACCTAATTAGGAAATTCTAATCATCATCTAATTAATTATTTCTTAGCCAACAAAAATAAATTAATTAGAAAACTACCAAATAAGAATTTGGGTTGAAATCCCAATAGTACGACAGTTGAGTTTTTACCATACTTGGAAAAATGAGTAACACTGTACCAATGTAACTGAATAAGATAGTTTTGACATGCTAAGCTTCAGCTGCAAATTCTTGCTTTTAGTAGTTGTCTAAATTATTGAAATGGTATGCATCACTTCTATAGTAAGTCAGCCTTAAATAATCTAGTAATTAATGTTTTTAACTTGCTCACAGTAGAAAACCATTCTAGTTCCTTCAGCCGTCAGTTGTTCTTCAACACTTGATGATTAGGGAATTTTATTTTTAGCACTTGAACAATCATTAACTGTAGAATATTGAATATTGGTTAGGTTAATCATTCATTTTCAGCATGTAGATGAAACAAGTTCAGCTCCACTAAAATCTATTGAAAATGATTCCTTAATCTTATCCAATTTAGTTTAGTATACATAAATAGAAAAGTGAATGGAATTAGGATTTAACTGATATTTTCCTATATGATGTTTAACATATATTTGTAATGATCAAAATCTACATTTGGGGTAAAGTCAGATTAATAATTCACTCAACATGTCTTTTTGATCATTTACATAGATAATAATCAAAATCATTTGAGATGAAAACTCTATTTTTTGTAAATTTTCTCTAAAATAACCTTCATCATTAAAGTCTCACCATTAATTTTGGTATAAAAATAACAAAATTCAGACTCCAATTCATTCACAATTATATAAACAATTTTTGCAACATCATAGAAAGTTGAACAAATCAATTATATTGAATTAAAAACATGTCAAATTAAAAAAAAAAAAAAAGTGAGAAAGATAGAAACCTAAATGGAATCATATAATTGTGTAGTGGGAAGGGAAAGATAATTAGATGACAATTATAAGAGCCCATTAAATTTTCATAAACTATACGGAGGAGACACAATAAGAAACAAAAGAAAATAGAATCAGTAATTAATTTGGGAATGAACTACCAAGAAATGTAGGATGAGTAGTTTTATCTTATCTTTTAGTTATTACTAGATGATTTATTTTTTTTAAAGAAAATTGTTGGTGTAATAGATATAAAGATAAAAGAGTTGGCAGGGAGAGATTTATTAAAAGATTTTGAGATTTTTAAATTGATTTTTATTTTTATTTTAAATTAATATTTATACTATTGTAGAATATTATAAGGGTGTTTAGGCTTTTATACAATTAGTATAGTATAGATAGATAATTAATTAATATTACCAAATAAAATTAGATGTTGCTATTTCTTATAAGGTTGGGAGGGTTGCTTCACGCATTCTTCATTTTACATACATTAAATAAAACTGTGATAATTATTCTTCCAACTGTGAAAATAACAATGTCATTACAATCCAAACACTAAAGCCCATTAATGCATCATATAGAATTGGATAATATAATTATATTTTTATATAATCAAATTCAGTTAGATATAGTATATTAGTATTAGAGGGGCAATAATATAAGTTTTGTGATATTAATAAAACATTACATAAAAGTTCACTTGGTAGTTTTATACTATCATGTATATGATACAGGAAACTAGTTTTAAATGATTAGCTTCTAAAGGTTCGTTTGTCACATCGTATGGATGACATGACAATATAATACTATCAAATTAACTCTTATACAATATTTGATGACAACATGATAATATAAGTTATACTATTGACTTCCTCCTATATTATATCTGACAATATTAACCTATACTATGAGAGGATAATGATATTACTATATTGCATAGTAAATAATTATCAACTCATATCATACTCTATTTTCTTGTGTGACAATTACAGTTTAGCTAGTTTATTTAAAAATGGTATAGCTATTTTAGTAAAATCATGCTTTATTAACAAAAGGATTAATCAATTGGCAGATGGTACCTAGAAACTTCCAATTTGATAAGCATTATGTTATAGGCTAAACTTAAATGGGTCCCGTCCTAATTAATTAATATGTTTGGTAGCAATTATATCCTCCAAACCAATGATATAAAAGGAGATTTTAATTTTTTTTTGAAAACTATATAGTATTTCAATATTGTAAGGCCAATAGACAGAATACAAAAATTCTTTCATTCTTCAACTAGGGAGTGTGTTAAGGTGAGAAGAGAACTACAGATAATAATTTGGAACTTCTTTTAAGTGTTGTTGAGGAGTGTTAGTCATAGACCGTCAATATTCCCATTGAAACTGATGAGATATTATTTGTATTGATCCAAATTATTGTGGATTTATAATTTGGACATAAATTAGAAACATATTATTGTACATGTGGACTTATAGTGGATTTATTTATGGTTTTTCCCGTGGTTTTTCTTATATTTGAGAGTTTTCTACATAAATCTAGTGTCATTTATATTTTAGTTTGAATATAATTTTTTACATATCTCGTGACCTCACTTCTAATTATTATTAGCTTAATTTTTTTCATTGGAATCATGTGGGTTGTGTTGTGGTGGGTATAAAATCTTATGAACTAGTTGTCCACTATGATAATAATCTTAGATGATGAGTTGCAAGCATTATTTCTTGAGAAGTGAAAATTTCTTGAGAAGTGAAAACAAAGGGCACAAGGGACATGACAAGTTCAAATAAAGATCTAAGACTAGAGATAACTGGAGGTGTTATAGTGGAAAAGATGTCACATAAAGAAATAATATAGGATCTTGAAACAAGAAAAGAGTCAGAAAAAAAAGTAAAAGATGATTATATAATAGTTGTAACAGAATCAGACAATTCAATGACATTAATTTATACAAATGGTAAATGTAATCATATTAAGGAACTAGATATGGGTAGTTGACTCGACTGCCTCTTACCATTGTGTTCAGAAGAGGGAATCATTTACTATCTACAAAGCATGAGACTTTGGAAGTGTGAAGATAGGTAACTCCAATATTTCCGACATTTTTGGAATTTGTGATATTTGCATTTAGAGTAGTGTTGGTTGTACTATGACTTTGAAGAATATGAGACTTATTCCAAATTTACATCTTCACCTGCTCTCGATGAATTTCCTAGATAAAGAGGGGTATGAACATCACATGAAAGATGAAATTTGGAAACTTATCAAGGAAAATTGATGGTTGCTTAGGAAAACAATGTTGTACTTTGTACAAGACACGCATGAAGGTGTGTAGCAGTCATTTGAATGCAGTTGAAGATGATGCTAATCCAAATTTATGGCTGAAACGGCTGGCACATTTGAGTGATAAAGGGTTGCAAGTTTTGGCTAAGAAGTCTTTCATTCTTTCCGCCATAGGCACGCTATTGAACCGTTGTGATTATTGCATATTTGGTAAGCATCATATAGTTTCTTTTTGTAAGCATTCTAAACAATGAGAAAATATTTTAGAATTTGTATATTTTGATGTATGTGGTCCCTATAATGTGGAGACAATAGTTGGCAATAAATATTTAGCTACTTTTATTGATGATGCTTCACAAAAAATTTGGGTTTATTTGTTGAGTACAAAAAGTCAAGTATTCTAGTATTCTTAGAAATTTCATGCCATGGTGGAGAGAGACCAGAAAACTATTGAAGTGTCTTCGTATTGATAATGGTAGAGAGTACACCTCTAATGACTTTGAAAAATATTATTCAAAACATGGCATAAGATTTGAAAAGACTGTTTTTAGAATCCCACAACATAATGGTGGAGTTGAGAGGATAAATTACACTATTGTGTATAAAATTAAGATGCATATTGAGTATGACTAATCTCACTATGTCATTCTAAGGTGAAGCTGCTTTTACTACTTACTCTCTAATTAACATGATGTAAGGAATCAGTGTAAAATATGACAATCATATGTGTAACGTAGTTTAAAATTTTAATTCCTTTAACCCGAAATCACCTTATGATTATATAAAAGATGTTAATTCTAGTTTAACAATTAAACAATGAAGTTAGAGAATGTGTACCTTCGAGGCTTTCAATTCTCTCGTCGTATTCTTGATTTGGCATTTACTCATTTGTTAATTCATCAAGAGCACAACAAAGATACAAGTGTCCTCATCTCTAAGCGTATTCCACACAAACTAATCCAACTAAGGATTTTCATGCTTGACGACAAGAGGGGTTACCAAGAGTTATGCAAGAGATTCCTTGTGCTAACATAAGTTATCCAAATCTCTCTGGCCGAAAATCCTTCGGAGAGTTTAGGCTCTCTATATTGTATGTATAGTTATTCTCACTTATATTTACCTAGCTTGTTAAGTTTTATATTTATAAAGACTAGTCACATCCTTATGTATTGGACAATCCTAACACATTAGGGATTTTACTAACATTAGGATTTAATCATAATTAAATCTAATGTCTAACAAACTATAATAATTATGTGACTACCCCAAAACTTTCCTTAATTGAATATCATTCTTTTGTGTGTGACCTGTTAGGTTCAAACTATTGATGATAGTAGGTATGTAACTTTTACATATTTATTATTGAATCCCGTCTAATTAAATTAGAACTCATTCTAATTATTTAAATTAAAACTCTTTTTAATTCTCCTTTTAATTAAGATTAATTAATTAATCATCTATAAGTAATTAATTAATTATCAGGGTTTCCTACAAGTCAAGATTGGTGCCTAGCAGTATATGATAACTACCCATAATAGTATGAATATGGCTATAAACCTTTTGAATATTTCTATTAACAGTTACTGTACAATTCAATCATTTTATCATGCAATGTCTTAATTAAATCTTTTTGGTTATGGAAATAATGTCAAACCCTAAATTTATTCATCTGTATCTAGATCTTAAGATTATAATTTCATTAGAGAAATTAGAAACTCATATTCAATATCCATCGTCTATGGCCATAGACTTTAAGTTAAATCTTTTATAGACCACATAGGACATCCTCTCTTTTCTACTAAGAGTGATAGATCATTTATTGTACATTCACATACTTTCATATGCAAATCATTTATTGTACATTCACATACTTTCATATGCAAGTGATTATACCCAATTACTACTTCTTGGGTAACTCATTAATAGAATCAGAAATAGTATTAAGGTATAATGACGTATATACAAGATAACTATGATGTGACAAGTTAAAGGACTATTTGCACAACTGTAACATGAGAACCAACTATTGACATGTAGAGAAACTCCATATAGGTGTTCTCATTTGAGTTAATTTAGTTAACTCATTCTCTAATGGCACCTACATATTTGTCTTAGTGTCTCATACACAAATGACTATGAGATCAGTCACCCTCAACTCTTTGAGGCAACTAGATATGTACTAAGTCTACTCGAATTCACTAATGCCCTACTTAGTGATCCTATGAATAGGAACATTTAAGAATTAAGCTTAAAAGAAATACATCACATTAGCATGATCTCTTCATGATGCTTATTTCCATTGCTTTAATTTTTTAGGCTCATTATGGTTAATTAATAACTTTTATACATGATATTGTTTGCTACTTATTCAATAAATGAAAATTATTATTTATTAATAATAATATGATTAAGATTGTACATAAAGTAACATGGCACAACATTACATGTCATTGGCTTTATGGCATACTACTAACACATATCTTCATCAGTTCCTTTGGGTTTTGATATTTCAGGGAGGATATGTTAGGTAAAACTAATTCATATTCTCATTTAAAGGTGTTTGAATGTAAATCCTTTCTGCGCATGTACCTAAGGAACAAAGATTAAAACTTGACAATAATGTCATTCCATGTATATTTGTAAGTTATGGTAATGGGAAATTTTGCTATAGGTTACGGGATCCCAAAAAAAAGAAAGGACAGTTATCAAAAGCAGAGATGTTGTATTTCATAAACATGAGATCATAGCATATCTTAAAAAGAATTAGATGACTACACATGCTACTGGCAGTGTAGCTAATCTAACACCAATTTTTACCCCATTAGGGTGCTAGAGATGGGTGAGTAACATAAAAAGAACATGAGAATAAGAATAAGCCAATCATTGATAATAATGAGTCAGATATTACTAGTAATGGTGTTGAGCTAGAGATAGGGGACTTGGAGTAGAGGGAGTAGCCTCTTGTAGAACCTTATGTTAGGAGGTTTACTAGAGAGCATAGGTCACCATCTAGGTATCTTCAGTTTTGAATATATTTTAACTACTGATGAGGGAGAGCTTCCAAAATGTACAATCTCACAAAAACAAAAATTGCTCAATAAAAGCAATGGAAGAAGAGAAAAGTTTTTTTTTTTTTTTTTTTTTTTTAAAGAAAACACTTATAAGTTGGTGAATCTTCTTAAGGGAAGAAAAGTACTCAAGAATAAGTGAGTTTTCAATATGAAAAATTGTGATGACAAACAAGTCAGATATAAGGCTAAATTCGTTTCCAAAAGTTTAAATCAAAAGAAATGGATTGACTTTGATGAGATCTTCTCTATTATAGGGAAAATGAGTTTTATTAGGTACTTGATTTAACTCCTAGTTTGAACCTAAAACTTGAATAGTTACATGTGAAGACTACATTTTACATTGTGAATTACAGGATGAAATTTATATAAATTAGCTGGAAGAATTTGAAGTGAAAAGTAAATAGCACATGGTTTGCAGGTTGAAGAAAAGTTTGTATGGTTTGAAACAAGCTCCATGACAGTGGTATAAGAAATTTGTTTCATGTATGACAAGTCAGAAATATAGAAGAACAGATGTAGATCATTATGCCTATGTTAAAAAAAAATAATTTAGAGGTAAGTTCATAATCTTATTATCATATGTGGATTATATGTTGATTGTGGGACAAGATGGTTTATAGGATTTAAGTCTAGCAAAACAGATATTGGGAATGATAATCATTCGTGACAAGGAAGCTAGAAAGTTGTGGCAATCATAGGAAAAATATGATGAATGGGTGCTTGATATGCTAATCCATTTAAAATACCTCTTTCTAGTAATTTCAAGCTAAGTAAAAGATACTGTCCAAAATCAAAGAATAAAAATGATCATATGGCATCTATTCCTTATTTCTCTATACTCGGATCTTTAATGTATGTTATAGTTTGTACACCGTCAGATATTGCTCCTACAGTTGGCTTAGTGAGCAGGTTTCTTTCAAATTCTGGAATGAATCACTAGGAAGTCAGAAAGTGGATATTCAGATATTTGAGAGGTACCTCCAAGTGATAATTGTGTTTTGGGGGTTCTAAACCAGTTCTTGAAGGGTTTCTAGATGTAGATATGACAAGTGATCTTGATGGTAGAAAATCTACATCAATATATTTATTTACTTTTGCAATGAGGAGTTGTGGCATGGTAGGCTATGTTGTAAAAGTGTTTTGCTTTATCTACTACCAGGCTGATTATATTGCAGTCAATGAAGCAAGAAAAAAAATATTTTAAATTGAAAAGATTCCTTTTAAACAATAATATGTAGTATTTTATGATAGTCAAAGTGCTATAGATTTGAGCAAGAATACTATGTATGATATATAGACAAAACACATTGATGTGAGATACCATTAGTTACGTGATATAACAGAGGGGAAGCTAATGTAGGTTAAGAAGATTCATACTGATAGCAATGCTGATAATATGACAACAAAAGTTGTTATCATGGAAAAACTTGAATTTTTCTGTAAGCTGGCTAAGATAGACTCCAAGTAAGGGGTTGCATGTGGTTTCTCCTCCTCATGTGGTTATAGAGGAGAGATTGTTGTGGGCTAAAGCGCAAATGGGTGTAGCACTAATTAACTAATATGTTTGGTAGCAACCCTAACCTCCAACCAATGATATAAAAAATAAGATTTTAGTTTTCCAAAAACTACACAATATACTGGTTGTATTCCCAAGAGGTAATTAGTTGTATTGTTCCAAACACTTGTGATTAATTTTCTAGTTTGGGCATAAATTATAAACATTTTCTTGTACCTATTACTTATAATGGATTTTCTTTCAGTTTGTGTTATGGTTTTTTTCCCTATTTTAAAGGATTGTTCAGATAAATTTAGTGTAATTTATATTTTTGCTTGATTATAATTTTTACATTATCTTGTGACCTTATTTCTAATTATTATTCACTCATTTTGTTCGAAACCTGTGAATTCTGCATATTAAATCCCTACACATTCAAAATCAAGGGTCACAATTTTGTATTTTTCAATTGTCATTTCGTTTGAGGAAGAGTCTTTTATCATTTATATTGTTTTCAACAAAAAGAAAAATGTAGTATTGGAAGGTCATAGAGATATTGGGCTACAACGTGGTTTTAAAAATGATAATATATATAAACAAATTAGGCCAATAACACAAGATAATTTTGTCATTATCTACATTTTTTTTTTGGGTAAGTTTTGTCATTATCTACATTTGAAGATACAAATGTACTTTTTGGGGCTTTGATATATTTTATTTTGGAACAATGAGTCGAATTTATGTTTGATATTGCAAAACATATAGAGCCATTTAAATTGACCAAAAATTAAAATTTTGAATAGGTTGTACAATTCTATATTTTTTTAGCTATAATTTGCACATTGGTATAAATATTTTAATTTATGTTGTGAAAAAAATTTCATTTATTACGTTCACAAAATATAGAGATAGTAGCGTTGTAAGGGTGGTTATGTCATTATTGATGTGATTAGTGGGACCTAGACAAAATTCATGGACTCACGGTCATGGTTGCCAAAAGTCTGAAGTATATTACAAAAAGCTAAGACTAGTTGACTACAGCAAAAAGCAAAAATTGCTTGCTTGTGAGCAACAGTTGGGCCGGTTCAAAACAGTTATGGCCCAAAATAGTTGGGCCAGAAGAGCTCAATCGCGTTCACCAAGGATATAGTAAGATTGAGCTACAATGATCCCATTCAATATTTTTCTTTGCACAATTCTCTTATTTCGTATACTTAACGAGTTGAAAAAATAAATATATTTTTTTTATATGATCCAATTCAGTGCCTTCACCAAGTTCAAATTTTTTTATTCGATTCCTCTTAAAATTACATGGAATTGTGAACTGTTCTTGAATTACTTGCTAAGAGATCGTATCAAACTTGGCATTAAGTTTTATTTTTTCATATAAAATGAGTTCAGAAAGCTAGGTTATAATCCTAACCCTAATGGATGAATAAATTGGGAGTTTGTATATTAAAATTTGTATTATTTAGTAAATGAATTATATTAAGTAATCAATCTAAATCAAAGAGTGGAAAATATAGAACTGAACTTCATCTCATGAGATTACTTTAATTACCTGATAAATCTAGAACAATTTAGGGCATTAAGGAACTTGTTGTAATCTGATTTAAGGAGAATATTGACGATATTAAAGAAGTTAGACGTGTTAAGATGAGAAACTTCAATCTATATTTCAAAACTTGATGTATTGTAATCACTTAGTTGCTATCAAGCAGATTGATCTTGGCATTATTTAGACTTAATATTGTATAGAGCTGCTTGGAACATCTTAATCCTGTCACACCAAAAGAAAGTGATTAAACATTTATTTATTAATAATAGGATTTGAACCCAGAATCTCTTAGTTGCAGCACTTTCTCATCCACAACATTTTACAATTCACTCTGTATAAATATTTCCTTCACAAAGTGAAAAGTAAAAAAAAAAAAAAAAAAAACCTTACATTTTAGTTTTAAATTTTTTTAAAATTCTAAAGTAATATAACATGATCAATAAATTATACTTTAATTTTTTTTGAAATAAGTCTTTATATTCACAATAATGCATATAATACCAATTTTACCTTTTAGTAATCAAACGATTAAACTTTAGTTTTTTTGCAAAAATCAATAAATTGTGAATGAAATTTAATTAAAAAGATAATAATAAAAATAATATCTAATTTTAAAAAATAAATAAATGAACCAAATTCTCAATAAATTTTTAGTTGAAATTTAACCCAAAAAAAAAGATAAATTAAAATAAAATAAAAAGGTAATAGAGAGAAAAATAATAATTTTATTACAAAAAAGTAAAACTAAAATTTTTGTAATAACCAAGAGTTGGTAAATCAAAATTTTCCAATTTAAGCCCAAAAAAATAGAATTCAGATGACCAGACGGGCCAACCTTTAAAAAGGTGAGTCGGTAACCCGTCAAACCGCCCGTTTCAGTCCTCGAATATAAAAGGTTGGTGAAGGTTGCAGGAACTCCGAGACAGAGAATTAGGGTTTCTTCTGAACCAATAGTTGCCAAGAGTCTTCGAAATCACAATGATCTACGACGTCAACTCTCCTCTTTTCCGATCCTTCCTCAGCCAGAAGGGAGGCTCCTCCGATAAGAGGTCTGTATTTTCCTCCATCTCACTTTTCGTATACATAGGCGTTTGGCGTGTGTGATTGTGAGGTGGTTTACGTTCTTGTGCTGCTACAGCTTTTCAATCCCAAGTTTTTAAATATGCTATGTGTTTGAAAAATTGGATATTTTGTGGAATGGAGTAATTGGATGAAGCTTGATACTCTGATTTGCTTTTGTTGGTGATATTATATGAATTATGGTACTTGTACTCCCTTTAATGAAACTATGATAAATATATTACAATCATGATATTTCTTCCATGTTTATGATATATATATATATATATATATATATATATATTAATTGGTCCTACCATCTGATCATTTTCATTGAAAGTCTTAGTAATTGAGTTAATGAAAATACATTCATGGGATGTTACAGTCTAATTAGAAATGCCTGTTAAAGGACCAACAGAAAGGATGATCTTGTTATATTTATCTATATGATTTATTTAATTCCATTCTGTTATCTAGCTCCTAAGTAGGATAGGAGCCTTGGAGTTAACTTTTGATTGTGTATTATTGTCTTAGTCTTGGGTGTTTTATCTCCAAAAAAAAAAACGATAAGAGTTAACAGATACAGGTTATCCTTGATTTCATAACTGATGGAATTCTAGGAGTATGGATTCCCCTCATAGTGAACTGAATGTGGAGCGCTATGTTTGGTTACCTGTTATTTTCCTTAAGTACCTAACAAATGTCATAAGATCCAGCAATGATTGCAATGTCTGTCTTTATTGTCCCAAAGCTTTGGTAGGATAATTGAACTTAGAAGTGGAGATTATTGTAAGGAATACATGATATAACCTCAGCTAAGATGTGCCCGAGGATAACCTACTGGTTTTGGGCAATATCAAAAAATCATGTTAGATATCTCCATTTATAAAAAGGATGGTCTGTGTGTGTTTCAGGAGGCCTAAACTGGTAACCTATGTGGAACATCTTTTTGTGACATTTGCAGAACCAAACATGATCTATAACATTAAATATGGTTAGACTTAAAGGAGGGAGGACTGCTAGGAAACTAAAGGCTTTCGTTAATTAATATTGTTATTTAGCTATTTGGTTTGTTATTATATATTTAGCTGTCCAGTTCTTAGGCATGGTTGTTTCTACACTTACGTGAATCAATAAAGCAATTAGATAGAGAGCATTTGTATTTAAGTTCTTCATTGATAGAGAATCTGTTGGTCTTGCTTCACTTCAAAGTGAACCTTATCTGGAGTCTGTTTCTGTTTCCTTCGGTCCTTCCTAGCAATCAATTATTCTTATTTCAGTTTAGGCATATCGTTTCTACTCTCTGTTAGCATTGTACTTTATGAAGCTTGTATTCTCACCTGCAATTGTGGATGGTTGGGATTTTGTTCTACTTGTACTTGATATGATCCAAAATTATTTCATATTCATTCTCTTGAACTATCTATTTTTTTGCTCCTTATTTTCCTTATTACTGGTTGATGTTTTTTTGAATTTCTCTTTATAAGTTTTCTTATCTCAATATTCTCTTGCTTTCTGTCCTGACTTCAGAATGTTTCTTACAAAGTTGTTTCAATTATTTGTTCTGTTTCTCAGGAAATTGGAAGAGCAGAAGCCAAAGGAACAGAGACCCAAAGCCAATGAGAACAAGCCTGTTATGACAGAGTAACAACACACTGAGTATATTGAGATCTAGAATGTAATAGGATGGTAGGTACTCCTGGAGAGAGTAGTGAGAGCTTCTTAAATTGTGCCTATTGCTATATTTATTGCTTCTTAAGCTTTTGACAATGCTATTGGCTATGTTTTGTTGTCTTTCATATGTAATGTGCTAAAGTTTTTTCTGAAAAAGTCTGCAATTTTTATCTAAAAAAAGTTTCTTATGTAAAAATCTGCAATTAAAGCGGTCATCCCAAACATGTTTGATGTCTGATTTAAACTTGTCAATTTGATGCTATTGGATTCACCTCAGCTTTTCAGGCTCGGGTGGTTTTCAATAATTTTCTACTGCAAGTTTAGCCAAACCGGCATACCAACTTACTAGGATAGTATTCATTTGTTAATTGGTATGATACCCTGCTAAGTGCTAATGGCAACTGTTTATCATCCACTACAGTTTCTGTTCTGTTATTTAGTTTGCCCTTGTTGTACTTGAGGATTTAGCACTTTAACAGGGACGTATAATCATACTCATGGGGTCATTACATATTTGAAGTAGTTTTTGTTAATTCGTATTCCTCTTTACTGGTAGTGTTTTCTCACTTTCTTCCTTTCCTGTGGCTACTGTGAATCTTCTTGTACTACTGTCGGCTTAGACTTTTTTTTTTTTTTTTTTATGTCTGCTGGGGAAATATTGAAGCCAACTTTTAACTTCCGCGTGGTGGTATAAGCTTCATATTGTCAACTGTGAGGGCATCCCTTTGAATGATTTAGTATAATTATATGTGGATCACATTTTCTTAGTTAGCTAGTGATTAGGTATATCTTACATCAACTACATACTGCTAAATATGTCTTTGACATGATAAAGATCCAAAGCTTTCCAATAATGAATAATTAAAGATCATCAGCTTCTAATGACTTTGAAAATTGTGGTCAAACATTGGAAAGAAAAAGCGAAAAAGGGAAAAAGAAAAGGAAAAAGATGAAAGAAGATTGATATACAAAATTTCAGCTAGACCATATTACAGAAGTAGAAAGTGTAACAACAGACATATGGGGTCCTAATGAGGTGAGAAAAGGAAGGGACCATAGGGTGCGTGCATGGCATGTACTTGATTAGCCATGAATAACTTACCATGTGCAACCCATCTAACTTCCCAAACCCCTGAATAACTCACCTTCCACTATTATAACAAGTCCTTTCTTTCTTTTTTTCATTAATCAGAAGGGTTGTACTCCTTTTCAGCCTTTAGATAGACTTTATATTCATTTGTTTTCTTCTTAAGCAACTGACTACAGAGTACAGAGATAGGATATTACCTTTTTCATTCTTAGAAGTTTGGTTTGTGCAAATTTTTGGGTTAAACTAAAAATAAAATTAGCTACTTGGCTCAGTGACATCTTAAAATTCATAATATTCGGATTTAAAATTTCATTCCCATGAAACATTGGTAGAGTTTATTCTCCATTCTCTTCATCCATCAACATTATAGATACACATTATTCCCTTTTTTCTCAAAAAAACGAAAAGTAAATTTATCCATTAAAACATAATGGGGATGGACCTTTTTTAATTTTTAATTCTTTTTGTATTGGTTTTGGTAATTCAATAACCCTAACTATCATTACATTTCTTAGTATTTTGCAATACCTTTTTTTTCTTTCATTAATTAACATTCATTTTTAATAATTAGACAAGTTCGTTTTTCGTTAAATCAACAAAGAAGATTAAATATAAGAAAAAGACAACATCAATTTCATATTTTAGGAATGAGGGTGAATAAATACAGTAAAAAATAGATCATGTAATTTCACTGTTTGATACTCTAATTAAATCTTCACCGTTGATTTGATTAAAATAACATATCAAATTAGTGACCCAATTGGATGAAGACTAATTAATAAAGGTAGGATTTCTCGATTAAGCTTACAACTAGTAAATTTATCTTGTAATAAAAATTCAAGAAAAATCTCAAAAAAAATATTATGGTAAAAAATAATTAATTAACAAATGTGATTAGTCCTATAATTTTGTCCTTAATGTAGCCTAATGATTAAAGAAGGAGACACAGTTGGTGGTTATAGACATTAACAGATAAAAAGTTTCCAAAGCTGATTTATTTCTTGACTAATTTACGTGTTAGTTACACAAACATACATACAATTCTCTCTCTCTCTTCTCAGTCTCTTCCCGATATTCACGCCTTTGTCACTTCCAATTTCACACTTTTCCTCTCCAATTTGCAAATGCAAAAGCAAAAGCAAAAGCAAAAACCCATTGGGTCTGTTTCACCATTGTGTCCATTTCACCATTGTGTCCCATTTCACCATTGTTTAAACAAATCAAGAAGATCCAAACTTTTCTTTTTTTTCCTCAAGTTAGAGAGAAAAAAGAAGCAGAATGTCTGAGTTTTCATTCTCAAGCACTTCGAAGAAGACTAAATTTCCTGGTCTTTTGCTCTCTAACTTGTACAATTTTTGTTTCTTCATGATCTCCCACCCTCTCTACTTTTCTTACTTCATCTTCTTCTCACCTTATCTTCTCAAAGTTCTGTCTTTTCTCTCCCCACTCTTCATTACTACTACTCTCCTCCTTCTTGTTCTTCTCACTACTATCTCTCCTAACCTTGTTCAAGACAAGCTTGATTCTGAAGTGGGTTGTTTACTAACTGTTTGCCAGAATGCTTTAGAGAGATTCCAGTCTAGAAAGGATGAAAAATATGAGGAATTTGGCTACTTTGAGGAGCTTGAAGCATATAAAATTATGTTTGAGACATCAATTTTTGAGGTTTTGGAGCCAAAATCTGAGGAAGATTGTTCACAAGCCACTGAAGCAGCAGATGGTAAAGAAAGCAATTCAGATGAAAGCCCAGTTGAGATTGATAGTCCACTGGAAGCCAGTTGGCTGGTTTCAGAAGGGAAGAGGTTAGAGACTTTGTTGCAGGAAAAGATTGAGTTAGAAGACATGTGTGAAAAGGAAGAGGAAGTAGTCGAGTTCAATAAAGTTGAAGAAAAAAAAGAAAAATCATCCATGAGAAGCGGATCCAAAGTGATGGGTAATAAAAAAATACATGTTAAAGGGGGTAGTATTGATAATGAAGAGTATGCTGCCAAAGAGAAGGTGAATTCCCATAAAGTAGAAGCAAATCTTGGGAGTCCAGACTACTATGGGGAGTACTATAGCCCTCAAAAATGTGATTCAAATCTTGGGAGTTTTGGTTCCATGAGGAAAGAAAAAGAGTGGAGAAGGACATTGGCTTGCAAGCTTTTTGAGGAGAGACACAATGGGGAGGGAGGTGAGGGAATGGATATGCTTTGGGAAACATATGAGACAGAATCAAACAAAGTTAAATTGAAAAGAAACACAAAGAATGGAAAGAAGAAAGGAGAGGTTGAATACGATGAGGACGATTTAGAAGAAGAAGATGATATGGATGGAAAATTGTGCTGCTTACAGGCTTTGAAATTTTCAACAGGTAAGATGAATTTAGGAATGGGCAGGCCTAATCTACTCAAATTTTCCAAGGCCCTGAAGGGTTTTGGATGGCTGCACCATGTTGGCAAGCATGGCAAGAAGGGTTATCACTGAATTACATTTTTATTTTGTTACTTTGAAATTGGCATAGCAACTACGTGTATTAAATTTTATGATCAAAAGTAAATATTTTATTTAGTTTCTCATGGAATGAAGCTTCCTTTGTCTGACTAAAGGTTGAAATCCTCATGATCAATGATAATCCCAAGCTGTGATGGCAAACTTTTATTTAAGCTTTATTCAAGTGCATGCCTTCCCAAATAGCACTATGAAATTTCATGTCATAATTAGTATGGTTTTCTTAACCTGCTGGTGCAACTAGTTTGAGTCTGCTGTGTTTGGTTGAACTTCTGCTGGTAGTCCCTCTGTTTTCCCACATTCAGAGGGATGGTACTCTGCTCTGATGTATTACTCAGTGCTTTAGCATTTATCACTAACAAGAAGTATTTAAAAGAAAAAGAAAAATAAAAATAAAGAGGGAATGTTAAAGTAGCCAGTTTCCCTTGTAGGTTTTAGTTTATAAAATTGTGTGGATTTGATAAATTAACATTTTCATATTTCTAAGTGGAGCTTGATATTTTATTTTTAACTAGTCGGTCCAATATGTGAATATAATTTTTAAAATATGGTACAGATAACGGAAACATAGTTGACTTTCAGACCTCTTAATATGATATTGTGATAAATTATAATTTATTTCTAAGTTTAGTTCTTTTAGTGAGTACCACATTTATAGTTTTGACAAAAACCATAGAGCAGTTGTGGAAACATAATGATACTATTTCTTCCTACTGCTCCCAACATTGGGATACTTTTGCATTTTTCTATGTGGTCATGGGTGTAGGCATCCAATACAACACTACGATAAAAGTTTCTTGATTTCAACTGAAATCCAACATACGTTACTATAAAATCTTTCTTACCATAAAGACCCTTCCATGTATACAATATCAGCCTACTCTATATTTAGTTTCCTTGTTAAATACTTTTTGTTTTTCATTTCTTTAATAGTATGAAGGGGGCTTGTTCTTTGTGGGGCTGCTCACCCTGTAGACAAACAACATTCACATAGTTGGGTTTTTTTAACTAATTACTTCGAGGTACTTTAAATGCAAATGATATTGAATGCCTCGTGGTCTAACATCTTCAATTTGTTACATGCCCAAAAATGAAAACGCAGCGTTTTGATCTTCTGCTTCATCTACTCAGTTCATTAGGCAGTCTTACTAGATCAACTAGGCTGTTAGAGACTACTGTTAGTCTGTTTTAATAGAGTTAGTATAAGAATGAGAGTGTAATATGATTTCCTTGTCCAATTTGATGAATGACAACTTGATTTTCAGTAGTTTTCACTTAAGAGTGTTTGTTTCCTTAGAAAATTCGTAGTTTAGTTTTGAAGCATTGACTTTAACCCCTTCGACTTATTCAATTCCCCCATGAAAAAAATTAGGGAAAGCATTGCAAGAGAATGAGGTTAGAGGGAGGAAAGTGAAGGAAGGGAAGATGGAATTGGCAAAGAAGAGGGAGAAAGTGCGGTTTAGAATTGGTGGGTGGAAGGGGAAGATAATTTGAAGCAATTCAAACAAAGATCATTCGAGTTTTAGGTGATTCCTTTTTAATATTCTCTTCCTCTCTATGTGTGAGTGGTGTCTTCCACGCTCCTCTATTGTGGTACCAAAATTAAACTATTTGGTGTTTGGTAATTCGAGAAATGTCAAATAGAATGTTTTAATTTTCATTAATTTTCTCGTATTTTTTTAAAAAAATTATATTAATTGGTACACGAAAGAGATGTGAGTTTATAAAGAAAGGATATGAGAAAAAAAAACAAAACAAAACTATTTTGAATCCAACCCAAAAGCAAGCATTGCAAAACTTATGGTAATGTCAATTTTGAAGCGAAGTTTGTAGACTACAAAATAGCGGCACACACCACTTCTTCTTTGCAACCCAATTTTGATCAGAGTACAGTATATTGCTTACAACAGTCCACATGTCAATTAGTCACTCTTAAGCCACTGTATGCTAAGTAGGGGTAAATCGGTCCTTTAATATTTCTATAATGCCTGTTAGTTATTGTAACCCTAACTAGGTGAGAGAACATATCCGATCTTTCCATTTTCTCAAATGTTTTGGACCACCTAGAAATAAGTTTTTTTTTCTTTTGGTTATTTGAATTTGTTCATAATCATTGTTGTGAGACTAATCCCACTCAAAATTTCGAATTTGTGTTTTGAAATATAACTCGTTTATCACTACACTTAACCATTGGTAAGAATAAGTTTTCGTTTCTTTTGTAAGATGGTTACTAGGAACTGTTATTATCAATTTTTATTGTAACAAAATTTCTTCATATCTTGTGTAAAAATATTCATAACAACGGTCCTTTTAGATGTTGGAATTTGAAACTAACATTCTAATTCTTATCTTAATTTTGTGAGATTAGGAAACAACTATGAAGTCTTGCATTAAATTCTCATGGGACCCCCCTGAAGATTTACAATTCATCACATAGTCGAACATAACACATCGTATACCAGTTTTGTGTATATGTCATCATAGGTATCCACCATGATGCCACATTGTGGTAAACCTTCACCACCATCATCGCCACCACCTTCTTCATAAATGATCATCATCGTCACATGGAGATCACATAGTTAAATACAACCACCAACAGAGTAGAAAATCGGAGACGATGACCAAAAACATCTGAGTCTTGAAGACAACTAGAGACAATGATAACACCATTTTAAGACAATTGAAAATGACATCCATAGCTATCATGCACTGACATAGATGACAAACCCGACTACTAGATATGACCAGAGACGATGACCATTATAATTAGGCATTTTCGAGGATGAAGACCACTACCTTCAATGGCAATAGAAGATGACCATCACAATCAAAGATCACTAGAGGCGACAAATATCATATATAGTATCAAAGACAATCGATACCAACGAGTGTTGTCAATATCATGTTAGAAATTGTTGGAAACACGATTGCAATTTGTAGTTTTTTTTTTATTTTTTTTGTTGTTGTAAAGATTCAAACATATAAATGATTATTCCATAAAATTTTAATTTTCTAGAATTGAAATTAATTTTACATATTTTCAATTTTAATTATATTTTGGTGTGTCAAACTAGTTCCAAAAATAGATGACAACAAGCGTTTATAAATATATGATAAAATGCCAAAGGACCAAATGCCAGTTGAATTCTTAATCAGAAATGAAGTGCTCAAGAAACACTCACCAAGAGAATGAGAGTTCACCAAGCGAATGAGAGTTCAAGAGTGAATACAATTATTCGTGGGAACATAAATTTACTCTCAACTGCAGGTTGCGACATGGGCACAATGTCCCAACCTTAAAGGGTGGGGTAAAGTACTTATCTTTTTATTTTTAACAAAGAAGAAGAAGAAAGGAATGAGTTTAATTTTCTATAACTTGCTTGTAGGTTAAGAGATAGAAATGCTTAAAACTGCATTCAATTATCTAGCTATCATTTCATTCAATATTTTCTGTTTTTTCGAGGATAAATTCTATTTATGTTTGGTACTCTAAGAGGTATAGGTTTCAACATCTACCTTGTGGGTGCATAAGAGATAATTTATGGGGTCCTTCATGGCAATAACTTGTTGGTATTCAGTAAGATGGTACTAATTTGACAATTCTTAGATATGGACAAATATATGTCTACTTATCATGACAAACAAGTTAGTGAGCTAGGATGGTTTTCCTCACAATTCCCTCGCTAAGCTCCCCTAAACCCTAATACCTCCAATTAAACATTCAACTACAAGGTAATATTTTCATTTTAAAACGAACAAATAAAAATAAGCATAAATTACACTCACCTCCCTTGTGATTTAGTGAAATAATACTAAGTTCTAAAGTTTGGGAAAATCGACACTCCCTTCGCTGAGACGGATGAAAAGTTAACAGGTGTTACAAAATAATTTGCTAAAATTCTAAAAAATCATGTTTGTATCTTTAAAATACCAAAAAGTGTTATTTTTATTTCTCACTTTTCAAAAGAGCCATAATACTTACTCTTTTTATACCATCCTTTATTTTTTTTAATTTTTTTTATTTCTGCTACACTATCTCTAATAAAAAGAATATTTAACAAAAAATGACTTAAATTTATTAGTGATATTCTAAAAACAACCCATGTCATAACTTTAAGAGACAAATAAGTATGAATTTTAATATTTTCTGTTAAAATGAATAAATTTTAAATTGAAACATATTTTTACCACTCTAATAATCTGTTAAAGAATAAATAAATTTAAAATTTTACATAAATTTATGATATATTAATTAATAAAAGACTAAAGACTTATGGTAATAATAAAATATTATCATTCTTCCTTTTCATATTTTTCAACCAATAAACCAAAAAAATATTGTTTTCTTAAAATTGTTGGAGTTTATCTTTTAAATTAAGATAGATTTAAATTTTTAGTTCATACCATGAAATCTAACCATATTTTATTTAAAATTCAAATTCAATTTAACCTTAGTGGCAGAAATTTTTGATTCCTTTTATGCCTATGAGTTTGTATTATTACATAATTATGTTTAGTTGTTATCTTGCTTCAAATAATTTTTTTTTGTTACTTTTTCCTTATTGTTTTCTCTATTTTAATATCAATAGAATTGTAATTATTTTATGACTATTGATTTTTATTTTTTTTTACTAATTCTTCTCAATATTAACCTTTTAATAATTATATATCAATAACAATTAAAATTGAATTTCTGACTTTTTTTAATTTAATAAGTACCTTATAATCTTAATTTTTGTAGTTCTTCTCAAATTTAGGAATTAAATTTTAAAAATTACTATGAATTAAAAGAAATATTAATTGTATAGTTTTTAGGATTATAATATTGTTGTTTAACTTTTATATCATAAAAAAAATATTATATTTTTTCAATAATTATATGTCAATATTAGTTAATACTGAATTTTTCAAATTTTTTATTTAGTAAGTTCCTAATAATTATAATATATTTTAGGTCTTATCAAATTAATGAAATAATTTTTTTAAATAATATGAATTAAAAAATATTCAAAGTCTAGTTTCCATGATTATATATTGTTGTTTTAACTTTTAATAGAAGAAAATTTATTTTCTAAAATAGCCTATGATTTTTATTATTACATAAATACTTTTTACTTGTTATTTTGCTTCAAATATTCTATTTTTTATTTTGCTACTTTCATAATTTTTTGCTATTTTAATATTAATATAATTGTAATTATTTTAAGACTATTGATTTTTTTTAACCCTAATTCTTTTTCAATATTAATAAATCTATAATTTGTCAATAATTATATATCAATAGTAATTAATATTGAATTTCTCAATATTTTAATTTAATAAGTTACAAACAATTATAATATTATAAGTTAATTTTCTTTTGAAATGCTATGAATGAAAAGAAATATTAAGAGTATAGTTTTTATGATTATAATATTATTGTATTAATTCTTTCTCTTTTTAAAAATAATTTCTTGATATTTATATCTATTGTTGATAAACATATATGTATATATTATAAATACAATTCACGCGCGTTGCGTGTGCCATGAAAGCTAGTATATATAAATATATATATATATATATATATATATATATATATATATATGTGTGTGTGTGTGTGTGTGTGTGTGTGTGTGTGTGTGTGTATTATTTACTTTTTATTTTATTAATAATAAAAAATGAGTTGCTATTAAGAAAATAAATTAAAAATAAAAGATGGTATAAAAAAAAAGTAAATATTAGGGTTCATTTGATGAACAAAAATACCAAAATAAATTTTAAAGTAAGATATTTTGGTACTTTGAATATAAACATGACTTTTTAGTATTTTACTCAAATTATTTTTTAAAGCTATTAGCTTTTTCATTTATCCAAGGAGGGGAGAGCCGATTCCCTAAACTTTAGATCTTAGTGTTATTTCACCAAATTTCAAAGGCAATGAGTGTAATTTGCTCTAATTTAAGATAAATATTCAACTCCTTTCTAAGGGAATTCATATTTTATATGAATTATTTGTGCATGATAACTCTACATCTTCAACTCCCTCTTAAGGGTAAGATCCCATCTCATTTAAAAAAGTGACACATACATTCAGTGAGATACTAAAATCTATTCATTCTATTTTATCTAAAATTTGACATTATTTTTCTATGCTCTCCTCAGTATATGACATAAACATGATCACACCTTGTCTATGTATGTATCAAGAGAATATAGAAAAATGACAATTGTCTAAAGTTCAAACAAAAAAATTAATGAAAAATTGCAAATCAGTATATATAATAATGTTACGTTTTTCTAAATTGTCCAACTTGGACAATTAATCAAGAATCAACAACAAATGAATTTGATGTTTGTCCAACTTATAAAAGCATGAACATATGAATTCATTTACAATTATTGATTTTTGAGTGGGATTCTAAAGTTTGAGCATGAACACATGGTTATGCATGCATGATATTTATCATTTAAGCAAACATTTAAAATTCAAGATAAACAAATAGGACAAAATATGATCATGTGTTACACTTTTATACATCATATATTAAATTTTTAGTAATATGTTTTTTGATTAATTTCTAGTAATATTTTTAACTATTATATTTAAATTAAGATACTAATTTTTTTAACTTGTAATTATTCACAATTTGTTTGTTATCTAATTATATTTATATATTTAAACCAAAAAAAACTTATAAATATATTAACAAAGTTTATTATTAATCGCATCTATCTCAAATATAAAAACTTTTTTTATTAGTAATCTTCTTATATAAGGGTGGCTGCTTGCCACGGTTTTTCTTCTTAATGCCACATCTTATTAAATGGGTTATATAATATTTTATTAATATTATCATTGCCTAATTTTACTTTGTCCCTTATAATTACTAATTATTTAATTAGTAATCTCCTTGTTTCTTTTTTTTTTTTTTTTTTTTTTCCTTTCTACGCCAAACCGTCTTGTCAAAATTCGGCCATCGTATTCGTCTCATCTTACTTCCCTGCTGCCGATGCTTATCCTTGAGAGTGACGAATCAATGAAAACAAAGATCAAAGCACGACAAAACTAAGTAAGAAAGAGATATAGTTGAGGGGTATTTTAAGAAAGGATAAAGTTTATTATATGTCATTTTTTATGTAATGATTAAATTTTATCAAATTACTTATTTAAGAATTTAATTAAAATTCTTTTATGGAATTTTTGTGCAATTCTTTCTAATCATGAATCTTTTATCTAATTTGTAAATGATAAAATTATTATTGCTTTTTTAAATTCAAATTGTGGAACTAAGAATACAATTCTAAATTCACAATAACAACTATTAAACATATAAATCAACAAATCATTCCCTAAAATTAAAAACAAAAACCTAAATTAATACCTAAACAAAAACTAAATCAATTCCTTAACAAAAACCAAAATCGATACATAACAATCAACAACAACTAAAAATCCAAACAATAACTAAATCAAAAAACAATAAAAATCCTCCAAAACCTATCTCTAATATCAAACAAAACCTAAAAATAAACAACAACTAATAATCAAAACTATACCTAAAACAATTAAGAAAACTTTTCGGAGCTCAAAAATGGGTAATTTTTGGAGGTGGTTGTGGCTGGCGCGGGCATAGATGGTGGCGGCAAGGTCAGGCAACGGCATCAATTGGTAATGGAGATAGAGAGCAATGGTAGTAGGGAGAGTGATAAACCATGAATGAAAAGTGAAGGGGGTCTGAGTATTTAGTGCTATAGTAGCTCCTCTATATTCCTTTGCTAAATTTATAAGAAGTTTAGTGAGAGAATGACAAGAAAAGCCTTTATCGCTAAATGTGGCGAGGGAAATAATTCTCGCTATTGCGTCACTAATTTTGCACTATTTTTGGCGCTTACACAGTTTATGTAGGTAATTGATTTGACACTAAATAGGTGAGAAATATTGGTTCCCTCTCTAAGAAATTAGATATGGATGTTGTCCCTTGCTAAATTATTTGGCTAAGCTGTAATTTTCTTGTAGTGTATCTAGTATTGATTAAGGGTCTATTTTGATGGATGGAATGGAGGGAGAGGAAAGTAGAGTAGAGGGTATGTACAATTTTCTTTCATTGGAGAGTTTTTTTTATATTTTTTTTTAAATGATGAAGAGAAAATAGAGGGTTACATATATCTCTCTAAGACCCATTTTATTAATTTCTCCAAATTGAGAGAATTTGAAATGAGAGGAGAAGATACATTATAATCTTTGTTGTTATGACTATTATATCCCTATTCGTTCTATTAAATACCTATTAATATTTAAATAAAAAATTTTAAAGACATAATCATAATATTATTTAATAATATATTCTCCCATCTCTTTTCCTCTCAACTTTCAAACAAAGAAATGTACCTTATTCTTTTATCTCATCTCCTTTTAATTTCTTAAACTCCCAAATAAGTCAAAAGATAAATATAATTTTGTCTTTACTCTACTCTCATAAATTAAAAACAATTCTTAATAAATATTATATATAACTTATAACATAATCTAGAATTGGATTATAATAAATAAATAAAATAAATAAAATAATCTTAAAGAAAACATAAACCGTACTTTAGTTTTTTGCTACAATAATCATAATTAAGTTTAAACTTGTTTTTTTTTTTTAGTTGCACAAATAATAAAACTATGGTATTAGATAATAATCAGCAATCTCTTAAATTCTCATCTTATAACTACAAGATAATTTAGTATCTGCACAATTCAGACTTTAGATATTTAATTGAAAGGCGCATACACCCCAAACTCATAAATATTTTAGGTGTTTCCACAAATGCAAATACTATAAATATCTGCGTATTTGCGTCTACATACCAGATGCAGAATCTAGAATCAATGACGGTTTAAGATTATCAACGTTTGATGAGTAGATGCAGATATATAGAAGTAAATACTTTTTGCATTTGCAATATAGACTAAAAAATACAGACCTTGCAGATGCAAAAACACAGACTCATATACTATTTTTATAACATCTGCATCTACCTAAGGTAGACTCAGATGATTATCATGGAGACACAGAAAGATTTTATTATTTTTAAATTTATTTTTTATTTTGTTTTATTTTGTGGTAAATACTTGTTTGAAATAAAATTTATATTTCAAATCAAAATTTTGTATAAATAAAATATTATTTTACGGAAAAATAATCAAATAAATATTTAAAATACATCAAATATGGTAAAAAAAAAAAAAATTGTATATGTGTCTGTTCTGCAGAAGCATACTCATATACTATTTTTATTTTATAACATTTACATGTTCCTAAGGCAAACTCAGATGATTATCATGCATCAGTAAATAGATTTTATTTTTTTTTAAGCTGGTAGCCGAAGTGTAGGATGGGTCCTTCGGTTTTTTTTAACATGTGTATCGAAATGCTCAAACATGTTTAATAAGCGTTAATCGACCTCCGGAGAACAACAATTTGCTTTTCCAACCTAAGATTTTTCTTTTATTTTATAGTAAGTACTTGTTTGAAATTAAATTTATATTTTAAACTAAATTTTATATAAATAAAATATGTTTTTCAAGAAAATATCTAAAAAATTATTTAAAATACATCAAATATAATAATAAAAAAAATCTATAAATCATCTCTTAAACCCTCATCCTCTTCTTGTCCTTCTGTGTCATCCTACTGGTTGAGGTGTGAAGGGCTAGATAGAGGATCAACAGCCTGAAATAGTTAAAATAATAAGTTATAAGCTTTACTGTGAAATGAATAAGTTTTAAGCTAAAAGTTTTGTCTTTGAAATTGAAACTCGTGTTTAAAATCCTAACTGCTTATCCAAATTCTAGGATTGTGCAATCGGGCGGGGCAGTCTGGGTGGAGATAAAATGTCACCAAACCCTTCCAATTTTGAGTGACTAAAAATCTCACCCAACTTTGAAAGTCGGGTGGCCGAGTGATCAAAATTTTAACCTGATATAAAAGTCAGGTATGCCAGATGGGTCAAGTGGATTGAAATTTTTATTTCAAAATAAATTTACTTTATTAAGTTATGATTTTTAAAAAAAACTAAATTGACATAAATTAAAAATGTTTAATATTACAATATAAAATAAAAAGATGAAATAATGATGTATATTTAATATTTAAATACTAAAATTATAAATTTAGACTTAATATTTACATATATAAATAATTTAATAAATATTAAAATATAATATCAGGTGAGTTAGGTCCACGTGGTTTCAAAAAATCTCAACCTGATCATTGGATCTAACTCAGAATAAAAAATAAAAAGTCAACCAATCATAAAACAATTCTTGTTGGGTCGTATGGGTTCGGTCGGGTTTGACAGGTTGTCAGTTTTTTCGCACACCCCTATCAAATTCTATTCCTTTTTTTCTTATAGGATTTAGTCGTCCACATGACCATGCTGATACTCTCGGAATTCTGAGTGGATGTCTATTTGACTGTTTTGCCTCCAAATCCTATTTTTCAAAGCTTTCTTTTCAAAATTAAAATTTGTGCTTCAAATCCTAACTAATTATTCAAATTATGTTTCATTTATTCCAACATGTCTTATTCATTCCCACGATCATGCTAATACTATCAGAATTCCAAATGAATGTCTACTTGATTGTTTCGTAATCCGAACATAATGTTTTCAAGATTTTGCTTTGAAATTGAAACTTGTGCTGCAAATCCTAAATGTTTATTCAAATTATGTTCCGTTTGTTCCAATATGCCTTATTCATTGCTACAACTATGTCGGTACTCCCGTAATTCGAACCGACGTCTACTTGACTTTTTTGTCTCCTAAACCACATTTTTCAAAACTTTTGATTTGAAATTGAAATTTGTGCTTCAAATCCTAACCACTTATCCAAATTCTATTCCGTTATTTCTACAAGTTTTATTCTTTTCTATGATCAAGCTTGTAATTCTAGAATCCCGAACATATGTCTACTTAATCATTTTGCCTCTAAAACCATATTTTCCTAGACTTTTGCTTTGAAATTGAAAATTGTACTACTTCTTCCTTCCAAACACGAGACACACTCTTTTCTTTTCCAACTCGTGGCACACACACACATTTGTTGCACTTTCTCTTCTTTTCCATTGATTTGGTATACTCACAGAACACTCACCCACTACTAACTCATCCTAATTAATTGCTAACCTTACTCATTCAACGAAACACACTCATTTTTCTTTTTTTATATCCATGACCTACATAACTCACACTTACACTTTAATATTTCTAACCCATGGACAACTAACACCCACTCACACCAATTCGTTTCAATTCCTCTACACAAATTCATAACACACAATAGCACCTATTAAAACTAAAAGAATTACGACATAGACACTAAATGAAAGAATCAGTCCATTTCAACAACTAATTAGTAGGGACTCAAATGAATAAATTAAAAGATCAAAAAATGAAAAAAAAAAAAAACCAAAAAATCGTTGCAGATAGTGATTGAAAATGCCCATGGTGGAGTAATCTAGTGGCAATCTTTAACGATAGGTTCTAATGACAAACCACGAGCACTCTGGTCCAATAAATGACTACACTACGACTAAGGAGACTGGTCTGAAGGGAGAGAGTTTTCAAGGAAAGAGAAAATGAGTTGCAGAGAAATGAGGGAAAATGAGAAAAAACTTGGGCTAGGGATTTAATTGGAGAAAGCATATGCGTATGCCACTGTAGATGCAAGTACATTAAATAAACAACGCAAATACCTAATTATTATTTTGTTTTTAAAAATTCATATATGCATCTCCTGAGCAGATGCATATATGAAATCTGTAAATGCAAATAAACTCATAAAATAATGCAAACATTAAATTAGAATATGTGTTTGCAAAATAGTCTTAGCATCTGTGCTCAACTTTTAAACCAGTATCTACGTTTGCATTTATGCAAATGCAAATAGAGAAATTTACATACTCAGATAATAATTATTTGAGTCTACCTTTGGAATATAAATGCAAATATTATAATTTCTTATAGTGTATCTTCTAGTAATGTAAGCTAGATATACTTGTAGAGATTGCATTCTTTAATATTTTTTTTAATAATTTTCTTTTTATGTAGAAATTTACTAATAATTGTCACCTTCTTTAGGTCTGTATTATTTTATTATTTTCTCAAATAGGTCGCTGATCTATTCTAAATATTTAAAAATAAGATTAAGATATTCATACTAATATTTTGAAAATCGGACTAACTCGATCGGTCAGACCATCGGTCTGATGACAAATCGAACCAAGTTGAACTAAAAAACTATTTTGGTGGTTAGACTGATCAAAACTGATAAAAATCGTAAAAATCAAAAAAATTGATAAATCGATACCAGGTTAATTAACCCGAACTAATTTTTTTATTTTTTGTAAAAAAATTATTATTTGTATTAAATATTAGTGAAATATTTATATTTTATATTAAATATTAGTAAAACAATTATTTTTGTTATATTGATATTATTTTTATTATTTTGATTCATAAGTTAAAATTTGAATGTTGTGATGTACAATAAATCAATTAGTTATCGTATTACTTAATAATAATTACATTTAACTATTTGTTGCTTGATTTTCTTATTATTTAATAAATATTGAATTATTAATTTTTATTTTCTTGTGTATTTAATATTTATAATTAATAAAAAAAATTATAAAATATATATAATATTTAAAATATATAATTAAATATATTTATGACTTTATCCGGTCCGGTCTACCATGGAACTGATATAGAACACAAAAGGATTCCTTGCTGATGATTTTTATATTTATTACAAAAGTCAAAAACTTGGCAACTAACAGTGGTATACCTATTGACCACTTGGGCCATTTGGTACAACTCAACTATGAGGAAGTCGGCAAGTTAACAATTTGCTCCAAAATATTGACTCAGATTTATTATTATTTTTTATTTTATACATATCAAAAATAAAAAATAAAAGTCAGAAACCTTATTTTGGCTTATATTCCTCAAATCTCATGATCTCATTCTAGTTTCGGCTTCACCAGATCATTCCACTCCCACCGACAACCCGATCCCGCGTTACCGGCATTTCCAGTTTGCCAACAAAGACATACATTTATAAATTAAATTTATTTATTTATTTTCTCTCTCTCATTTTCTGAGTGAGTGCGTGCTTGTTGTGAATCCATCGAGCAGTCTGAGGAAGAAAGACAGAAATGGCAAATAATCGAACTGTACGAACCGGAGGACGAGGGATCCGAAGCTTCACCGTTTCATTCAGACTCTTCGGGTCTGCCATAACAGTCGCTCTTTGCGTCTTCTTCGCCGTTTCGTTTCTATTCACTACCGATTCTCACGCCACCACTGATGATCTCCAACAATCGGTAAGCATAATCCACACTGACCCAGTTGAAATTTCCTCCTTTTTTTTGTCTTTCCGGAAAAAGGGTTTCCCGGGAAACTAACAGATTTATTGAGTAGAAGATAGTTACAGTAATTTTTAAAGCATTAAATTTTCTAACTGAAAGTAACAAAGAAATCGCAAGATTTATAATTTATTTTTTGAATTAATTTAAAGCAAATGATTGGGGTTTTAGTTCCGGATCTTATTATTTGGGATTGGTTTCTGGCTGAATGCAATTGCTTGTTGTGTACTATTTTCTCAGGAAACAAACATACAGCTTTACTGTGATTTTAACTAGATTTGGTAATGAAAATGGGAAATGTGACTATGGAGATTTCTATTTTGTTGCTTTTGCCTTAGGGTTTCCATATTGTTTCACGCGGACTTGGGTTCACTAGAAGATCGGTACTAGCTCTCAAGTCGGATCCTCTCAAGCCTCGACTGGACCAGATTCGGAAGCAAGCCGATGACCATCGCTCTCTGGCTCTTGTATACGCATCCTATGCGCGAAAGCTAAAGCTGGAGAGCTCAAAGCTCGTTAGGATTTTCGCTGATCTCTCGCAGAACTTCTCAGATCTTATGGGTAAACCCTCATATCGTGCCATGGTCAACTCTGATGCAGTCTCTGTTGACGAATCGGTGCTTCGCCAATTCGAAAAGGAAGTGAAAGAGAGGATTAAAGTCACCCGACAAGTGATCGGTGAAGCCAAAGAGTCTTTCGATAATCAGCTGAAAATTCAGAAGTTAAAGGATACAATTTTTGCTGTCAATGAGCAGTTGACAAAGGCGAAGAAGCAGGGAGCTTTCTCGAGCTTGATTGCTGCCAAATCCATTCCAAAGAGTTTGCATTGCCTTGCAATGCGGCTGATGGAAGAGAGAATTGCACATCCAGAGAAGTATACCGATGAGGGGAAGCCAACTCCCCCAGAACTAGAAGATCCAAATTTATATCACTATGCTATATTTTCAGATAATGTGATTGCAGCATCTGTGGTGGTGAATTCAGCAACAAAAAATGCAAAGGAACCATGGAAGCATGTGTTTCATGTAGTGACTGACAAGATGAATCTTGGAGCAATGCAAGTAATGTTCAAGTTGAAAGACTATAATGGAGCACATATTGAGGTTAAGGCAGTTGAGGATTACGAGTTCTTAAATTCTTCATATGTGCCTGTGCTTCGACAATTAGAATCAGCTAACCTGCAGAGGTTTTACTTCGAGAACAAGCTTGAGAATGCAACAAAGGACACAACGAACATGAAGTTCAGGAATCCAAAGTATTTGTCAATACTGAATCATTTGAGATTTTATCTGCCTGAAATGTACCCGAAGTTGCATAGGATTTTGTTTTTGGATGATGATATAGTGGTCCAGAAAGACCTTACTGGATTGTGGAAAGTTGATATGGACGGGAAGGTGAATGGAGCAGTTGAAACATGTTTTGGGTCATTCCATAGATATGCACAATACATGAATTTCTCACACCCCTTGATTAAGGCCAAGTTTAATCCTAAAGCTTGTGCATGGGCGTATGGGATGAATTTCTTTGATCTAGATGCGTGGAGAAGGGAGAAGTGCACAGAGGAATATCATTACTGGCAGAACCTGGTAAGACTTGAATGCTCTCTGTTAAAGTTTGTTATATCATACACGTGTGTTAGCATGCTCAAGCATCATAAGGAACTGCAAGAATAACCCCATTTATTTGCAAATTGTGTTTTGATTTATTTTAGTTCTGTTTGATTACTTTTTGACACCCAGCATAATATTAGTATTCCTGGTACTCTATTATCTTCACTGGCAATTAGTGCATCAAGTATCATGTCTTGAAACCAGAAGAGATTTATTGTTTTTTGTTGTTATAAGCTTGCCAAGACCTTGAGTGGTCCGGCGGCCCGTTATCTTTGTCTAGGTCCAAGGATTAACTCGCATATTTATTCCCTCTTTTCTCTCCCCGATAAAAAATTAAAAAATAGAAGAAAAAAAAAATACTCTTCCTCTATTTTCTCTGACTAGATATGCTGATGCTTTGCAGAATGAAAACCGTACCTTGTGGAAATTAGGGACGTTGCCTCCGGGTCTAATCACATTTTACTCCACAACAAAGCCGCTAGAAAAGTCATGGCATGTGCTGGGACTTGGCTACAACCCAAGCATTAGCTTGGATGAGATAACAAATGCTGCAGTCGTGCACTTCAATGGGAACATGAAGCCATGGCTTGATATCGCAATGAATCAATTCCAGCCGCTCTGGAAAAAGTATGTTGATTATCAGCTGGAGTTTGTACAAGCCTGCAATTTTGGTCTCTAGATGTTTAAAGCTTCTAGCAGTTGTGTCTGTTAGGTCCAGTCCTTCAGCAATATTTACAGTATTAGGTTCTGTTTCAATTGCTTTTATATTTAACCACCAGTTCTTATCCATCATTCAAGAAACTTATGCCAAAGTGTAGATTATTGCTTAGAATTCTTCTATTTGATCATAAGATCCTTGCAATAAGTTTATCAGAAGATGTTAACGCTCAAGAAAGTGATGCAAAGTGCGGTTTAAAGTCGTCTTTTAACTGTTTATTTCCTCCTAAAAGCATGGTGAAAATCCTCCTGCGATGGTCTGCCAAGAATTATTGCTTGTAGTTTAATTCATTGTTTCCGATTAAACAAAGGGGAAAATATCACTGCAGTACTCTCCTCTGAGACCTGTAATGCATGTATATTCTTCAACATGCAATGTTCATTGTTAGAGTAAATCCTTTATCATTTATAAATCTCCAACTACAGTTTGTATAATTCCCCTTAATTAATCTTCATAAATGTGCCTGGGTCGATTCTATCATTTACTCCTAGCAATGAGAACATCCATAAGAACCTCATACAACTAATGGAATGCCAAGGTCAAAGTAAAACACATTATTAATGATCCTAGGATAGCATATTAGTGCAGGCAGTAAAAAGGAAAAATTCAGGGATGCAGGACTAATATAAAAATTTCAGTTCGCACGTGGGCAAAGCAATAATATAAACCCAAAATTTTCCAATCTTAACTGTTAGACTAAAAATAAAATGAAGTTACATAAAATGCATAATCAGGAGTCACGTCTCCAAACTATGCCATAAAAAACCATCATTATCTTTTACTTTTTAGTTATCCCAAATATAATGTAATTTAATAATCAACATCTGGAGCAATTTCGAATTTGACCCAAGATAGGTGATAAATCAACGGGTACATCAATGATAAAGAATTTGAAACATTAAACCGCTCAGAGAATTGGTTTTAGTTCTGCGAACTTGTACTAGATATGAGAGATCTAACATAACCCAACTGTCATTAGCATGAATTCCCCAAAATATTAAAACCGGGGAGCACAAAATGGACTAACTACTGGATGCTAGATACGAACTAGCATACTGAACAGAAATTGCCATTCCCCAAAACGACATGGTATATGGAACACCTAAGAAACTTTGAGCTAACTCATGCACAAAAATTATTGGAAAACCACCTTAAATCTATTCATCAGGCAGGGGCAGGTACACGCGATGCTGTAGTTTTAGCTGTGGAATTAACAGAAAACCCACCAGTTCGATTCACACGCCCACCATTGCTTCCCATTTGATCAGATCTCTGATACCCATCATTTCCACGGTTTGAAAACCCACCCCGATGTCCATTCCTGTTTCCAAACTCAGACCTGCCAATGAAGTCACTACGGCCAAAGCTCCGACCATTTCCAAAACTTCCACGCCCTCGTCCTCCCTCGTTCCTGTAGCCTGCAACCCTTCCAGATGGAAATCGATCCCTGCTGTTCCCTGGACATACAAAGAAATAAATACTTTCAAACAAGATAAAACTGAGGCAGCGAAGGAGAATCCACATTCCAGATCAAAATCTATATAAGAACACCAACAAAAGAACATCATCTTAAATTCAAGGTGAGACTAAATTCAAGTAGACCCCTGCATCCAGTAACTTTTAGCTAGAAGAAACAAATTTAGAATGTCTATAATTTCTCTTGTAATGTTAACCAAGCTTTCCATCATTTAGTATTGTTGCAAACCAGCACTAGTCCAGAAGAGAGAAAGAAAATACATTTTTTTTCTTATTTATATTCAGTGAAATGAATTGGTGCTTTATACAATACCATTCGGGTTAGGATCAATTGACACTCTGTAAGAAGTACAATCCTTACACCAGTGAATAATTTTTTATAGGTTGTGATATTCATGAATCCAGTATAGATCAAAACAATATGTTGTCTAGATCATAAACGTTAAATTCCATATCAACCAGATGTTGACTATCTTATGTAATAGCTAAGATCTCCTTGTATTTGAACACTTTATAAAACATTCAATTTAGTGATATTGCAGAGATATCTACTTATCTACGACAATGTAAAATTTGCAAGTTTGAACTACATGAAGAGGAATTTTCCAACAGTGGATTTTGTACAATGCACATCCAATAAAAAGTTATTAAAGTGTGTAAAATTAAATGTTACCAACAATTGCCATGACTAATAAAATCAAATTTTACTAGCAAAAAAAGATTAAAATGAAATTTACTTCATTACCAATATGCTGTAACTTAATTGTATCTAACATATATTTAACTCCTTGCCCTGTTCTCTTAAAAAATGACTGTCCCATTCCATATCATGTCATGTCCAAGTCTGAGTACAATAGACTTGCATAAGACACACCCCCTACAACTCTCATAGGAGTCGTTAACTTGATACTAGCATTCCGGCTTTCCCAATATCTAAACTTATAATTCTATTGATACAAGTAATGCATGTACAGATGGAACTTTGGTGGCAAAACCCTAAACATTACTAAGCAAACTGTTAAGCAATACTCTAATTAAAAAAAAACAATGATCAACAATAAAACACCAGACTTGCCTCGATTGGTAGACTTCTTCTCCTCAACAACAACATGTCGGCCATTAATCAGAATTGGTGAAGCCTAATATACAAGTGAAAATATTATTCATACATAAAGAGAAAGCCTAACTGTAAAAAATGAAAACCATTTACGTGACATCCATAATGAAGTGCATAGTAGCTGGATATCCTCATATGCATTCCAAAAAAATAATGATGTTAATAAATTAATACAATGAAACTCCCAACTTAACCTAACAGAAGAATGATCAGAGATGCAAGGATAATCACAATGATCACTTGACATATCTCTAGTAAGGTTCAGCCTTTCGAGCAATACAATCCAGTAATGGAAATTACACCCCATTTAGCAAATACATGATGACTAAAGTTTGAAACAAATAGACAGTAACAAGATTCAAAAATGGAATTAAACAACCAATGCCTCCAGTGCAGAATCCAATGATGTAAAATTTCCAATTTCTTAAAAGCCTCCACAAGTGGATGAATAGAGAAAGAACAAGCAGAGTCCATTTACCCATAAGCATATAAGATATAAGTGAGTGACGTGACAACCAACATCCAAATAAATGCCAAAGTGGATGTTAGGAATATAATATTATTGTATTATGTAGTCCTACATTGTTTAGATGTGGAAGTCTATGTTTTATTATTGACTATAAATAAAACTTATGAGTGTAGGCTTTGAGATACCAATCAAACTCACAATCCTTATTGTGTAGGTTTTAAAACCCAAGTCTGATCTTGGCCCGATTTCCAAAAGCACTAATCCCCTCTTTCCTCTAGCCGCAACATGAAGAAAAAAGGAAAAAAGTTTTGCAGTCAGTCAACATTAAGCCTAATTATTTCCATGCCTAACTATTTCATCTTTTTAAGCCTAGTTACTCCCACTTTTCTCTATCCCTAATTATCTATTTCGTCTAAAGGGTGGCTCAACCTCTTTTCTTTTCAGGTCACTTTTTTTGTAGGGTTTGATAGCTCAAAAGGTTTGACATTTCAACAATACCTACGTGAATTTTTCCACTATTTCTCTTTCTAGCTGAGCTCCTTTTATTTTTCCGACAAATCTAGTTGTGCCTTTTTCTAGCTAACATGATTCACAGATACCAGTACATTCATCAAACGGATTGAAGCTTAACCTATTGTTCTTAGGTTGTTACAAGTAAAAGGGAGTGCTAAGATTGATAATTGGGTTTTATTTGTACAAGATCATTATATGCTCCATCTTGAAGGGAAGTATTAGGAATATAATATTATTGTATTATGTAGTCCCACATTGCTTAGATGAGGAAGTCTTATGTGTTATTATTTACTATAAATAAAGCTTATGAGTGTAAGCTTTGAGATACCAATCAAACCCTCTACTTTAATTAACAACACAATACAATGAAGAGACAGAAAAGTTTATATATAGAACAATATGACATGGCAAGCATGTGTGTTTAGATATATACATGTGCCCGTCTATGAATATATTGTAGCTCAAAGGAGGGGATGGAATTAATATAATTTCTGTTATTACCAAGGCCTGCAAGCTGGCTGTGAAAACAGTTTATCCAATAACACTTAATAAAAGAAAATCAAATAGAAACTTGAAATCTGAAAAACTGAAACCTAATGTTTCATCATTGATCTCCTTAAGAACCATCACCATAACTGAAACTTTAGAAAATTCATCCACAAAATATGAAACATGAACTCCTAAGGTTAGCATGGAAGCTAGTAGCGGCACTAGTACAACACAATTCCAATAGAAAAATGGTGGGCTTTGTAGCAATGATCAGGTCATCGTGTTATTTTCAAGAGGCTGAGATTTGATGACACTAAACTAAGCAGTGAACATACAGAGGAAGAACTGAAAAGGGCCAACTGAAAGGTGACAAACCGTCACTGTACTGGGTCAGATGATTTTACATTCCAACTAAATTTCCTATTAAATTGAAGTCAGAGTCCAATGTATACCTCAATTGCACTGTGTACAGCACTTTCCACTTCAAATTCCACAAAACCAAAACAAAATCCCTGCCGTATACCATACACGAGAACACATAATTAGCTCACAGTTGATAATGAGAAGCAAAAAGTGAACTCACTAGTCAAATACCTTATTGACTCTAACTTGGATGCCACCGCTCTTGATAGGTCCAAACTTCTTGAACTCATTCTCAAGAAGGGCAGGTGTGGCATTCAGTGGTAGACCCTTTATGTAGATAGAATAACCATTAGCTGTACACAAGAAAGTAAAGAAAATGAGTTTATCTCATTACCAAAACCAAAAGTCTAGATAGAATTATCTTTTCATCAAAGATGTGAATTGATAAGCTCAACTATATGATAAACGGGACCACAAACCTTCATCTTCTTGGTTTTTTCCATTCTCATTTGGGTTTGTGCTAGAAATTGGTGTTTCGGAAACATTGACCGGTGGAGGTGCAATAGTCCCCTGTTGTTCTTGGCTCTTCTGTGAAGTAGTCCCCTGTTTCTCTTGACTCTTAAGTGCAGATCTCAGACTAGAAGCTGTAGATACAGAAGAAGGTGTAGCACTCTCCTTCATAACCTTAACCTGTCAATAATAAAATTTAGAAGTGAATATAAATCCAATTGGTCATTCGTCTGGAACAATAAAAGATTATTTCTGGCAACATATGATTCTGCACTTTCAAGACATCAGATGTAGAGATTAAAAAAAACAGATTTTCTGTACAGGAATGATATATATATGAAGACAATCAAAAGCAGAAGGTTAGCGCAATTTTTAGCACAATTTCTACTCACAATAGAGGCATATGACTTCTTTGGTGTTTCTTCTATTCCAGAGGTAGATTCAGCCACCACCTGCGATTCAACAGGATTTTCATCAACAACGTCAGGTACCGGAGTGTCCTCTTCTTCAATTGAAGCCTTGCCATTTTCAGAAGGATTGTATACTTCGCCTCCATCAACATCATCTGCTGCTTCAGTTGTTTTCTCAGAAATATGGATCTCTTGCACAGAAGGATCTGCCACAAAAATATCTTCAATATTAGTTAAGAGGGCAGGTAAGCACTATAACTGAGCAGTACAGTATAAAGCGTTACCATGGTCAGGAGCTACAGGAGTTTCAACATCATTAACTGACCCTTGGGTTCCATTATCATCAACATATCTGAAAACATCATTCAAAACAAAGTAGCCTTTGTCCTGTGGTGCAAGAAAGAAACTTTGGGTAAATTTCCGCCTAATATTATCTGTCACATCCTTTCCGGTCATATACCCAGTAACCAGGACAAGGACTCCCTTATTGTAAGACTCTTGCGCATCCACAGATGTAATCTCCACTGTCATATCCCCGTAGCCCAGGGAGAGTATCTTCTCATTAATTGCCTGCTCGATAAAAAAATTGATCAAATATATATTAAAAATTGAGAAAAAATCTTCAGCCTTCATTATCTGTACAAAATGTTCACTCAAAAATCCATAGTTCCTATATTTGGATAAGAATGAAAATCCATAATCAAACCCAACAGGTTAAACCATGTTTTTTAATCTTCCCAGGTGCTTCTTTACACGGCTATGAACATGCAATCTAACAATGGATACTTCAGTTTAAATATTTCTTAAGATACATCCCAAAAGACATATAGAATACTCAATAGCTTTAACAACCTAATGCTTTAAGCCTCTCCCTCAAAAAAAAAAAAAAAACACGGGACATGTACTACATTCACTGACATAAATGCATATGCAGCCATAAAGACAGGCGGACAAGTTAGGATATACAAGATATATGTGCATATGTTACACATACTCAGAGACAGACAGAAAATGTGTGTATGTCTGTATAGAGGGATGGTCAGAGAGAGAAGAGAGATAGACTCACATGCATAGTGGTAGTTGTTCCCATGACCCCATCTTCTCCATGACGACCAAGCTTACTAATATCCTGGTAAAACCGATGCACAAGCCCGGGGGATTGATGCAGGATAAGGTAGTACTGATGGACAAACGCATTACCAACCTACATTAAACCAAAGGTCAAGCAAAACCAGTCAATGATATAATTATATATAAGAACATGTAATTCATAGTCAACAGCACATCCTATACTAACAACATCAGGTGGAGGACAACTTCCATCTGGCACTTGTTGCTCCAAAGATGCCATGACCCACTGATCTGTAGAAAGCAAATGAAATGCCAATTAAGACAATCAATTCTAATCACATAAACAAACCATAAAGCCTTAAACTAAAAGTAAATAACATAATGAAAAGAAATCTTAAATTTAAACACACAATGGAAACAAAGTTAAGACACCAAATGCATCAAGGGACCTAACCATCCATTAGCTGTTCAAATGCAAAGTTTGATCAAATTCAAGTCTTCAACAATAAACTGTGCTAATTCATACAGATCATTTACATCATTCTTTTTTCTTCTATTATTATGAAGATATATACATCATTCTTATGAGAATCATCCCCATCTTTTCTCAAAATATTTAGACTAAAAAACCAATCGGTCATCTATGCATCCATGAATGAAAAGACACTCGAAGACTTGATTTTGGACTTTAACTTCTCCATTTTGAAACAAACAGGAAACGACCCAACTCGCCAATCCCAGAAAGAAAAGAACAGAGTTCGGTAACACGGATGTTGTATATAGTAGTATTAATCTAACAGCATCTGCTGAGCAATAGAATCTGTTTCTAATCACAAAATTCTGAGCATAAAATTCTAATTTCTGGGTGAAATTTACAGTAAGAAAATCTTAGATCAAGCAGAAGCATAATCAGTAAGGTTTTGGAAGAGTACCTGATAAAATGGATCGGAGAGAGTAAGGTGAGAGGATGAGTCTCTCCGTGTTTCTCTGCCTGACTTCTCTCACCTTCCTCCTAACTAGGGTTTTTCTAGGGTTTGCTTCTAGATCTTGCAGAGGCGCGAAAGGTCGAAGGTAGGAAAGAGAGAGACCAAGGGCTTAATAAGTTGATGGGAATAAGGATGTTGATGGGCTGGGTTGGTTCAGTTTAGGGTAAATTTTCAAAATGTAAATCTGTTTTAACATTTTTCAAACTCAATCAATTCATATATGCTTGAAAATCAGGTCAATTTAATTTTTAACACTGTTTGGTTTTAATTTTAATACACTTAAATAATTTAAATATTGGTAGAAATTTTGTTTGTATTGCAATTAGATTATTTTTATAAATTTTTTTAATTATGATAAAATTAAATAATATTATATTTTTGAAAATTCTTCTATCATTATAATTTAAAAATTCACCACCTTAGGAGGTTATGATTTACAAATAAAGTATATTGATGGTTCAGTGAAGCTTGGACCTTTGTGGGCTCATTTGGGTTACATCCCTATTCCTTTTTTCTGATGAATCTTGGACCCTTTGTGGGTTGATTTTGAATACGTTCCCATTCCTTTTTCTAAAGGACAAAAATTACTACATCCATCTTCTAGTTGCTTCTCTTGTTACCACCAAGCCGAACTTATTTTCAATTAATTATTAGTTATACTTTGATTAATTATAATAATAGTACATAGAATATTAAAAGTGTATACTTATTAATAAATAATATGTGTATTTATTTTTATAATAAGTATCAGTATTATTTCAGCCAAAAAAAAAAAAAGTATCAATAATGTATCTATTTATCTATATAATATATCTTAAATTATATTAAATTAGCTGACATCTCAAACTTATATTGTCGAGTTTTACAAAATTTAAGTTTGACCCATTTACTAAATGAGTCATAAAATAAGGCTTGAACTTGTTTAAAATACAAAACATACTCAAGTTACAACCCATAATGGTTGCAGCTTACTTGATTCTAAATAAATGCTTTTATTTAATAATTTATTTTAATTTGGATCTCCACTTTTACTCAAGATGAATATTAGTTTTTTTTTTTTTTTTTCTTAGTTTATTATTTAGTTCCTACCTTTCATGCATTAATAATAAAGGCTACATATTATTTGTTCTTATTTTAATATTTGATTTCCACCTTCATAGGTGACATAGCTATAAAATATTTATTTGTAAGTCATTAAGATGTTGGCTTGGGCTATACGAAATTCTTAGGTCTGCCCCTAATCCTACCCTTTCCAATTCTTGTAGAACAGTCTTTTTTTTCTATTTTCTCTACATTGGAATATGGTTTAAACCATCAACAGCCATGAAAAACAAAACTGACACTCCCTTGATATGAGTGTAAACTATCAACGATTCTTAAAAAGGAATACTAACTCCTTATTGATACGAGTCTAAACTATCAATAGTTCTCATAAAAAAAACAAAAAAAAAACACATACTCCTTGATACAAGTATAAATTGTCAATGGTTATAGAAAAATAAATTAACACTTATAGACACGAGTTTAAATTCGTCTACACGAAATAAAACTGACTCTAGAATTCAATTCCTCTTGGCATAAAATATAACTACCTCAAAAAATTCAAGCGTTCCTCAGCACAATGTGAAACTGCCTCTAAAATTCAAAAGTTCATTGACATAAAACAAAATTGCCTCAAAAAATTCAAGAGTTCCTAAACACAAAACAAATATGTGTCTAATCTTCACAAATTCTTCAGTACAAAATAAAACCGTCTCCAAGCTTCAAGATTCCTAGGAAAGAAATGAAACAGCCTCAAAATTTCAAGAATTTCTCTGCATTAAATGAAACTGCCTTTAAGCTTCAACAATTCCTCGGCACAACATGAAACTACCTCCAAGCTTCATATGTTTCTTCGCACAAAGTGAAAATGCCTCCAAGATTCAAAAATTCATTGACACGAAATGAAACTGCCTCCAAGCTTAACAACTTTCTTGACACGAAATGAAATTGTCTCAAAGCATTAAGTTCCTCAACATGAAATGAAACCATCTCAAGCTTCAAAAGTTCCTTGACATGAAATGAATTTGCCTCCAAACTTCACAACTTCCTTGACACAAAATGAAACTATCTTAAAACTTCACAAGTTCCTCGACACGAAATAAAATTGCCTCCAAGCTTCAAAATTCAAATTCCTTGGTATGAATTAAATTGCCACCAAGTTACAAATTTCCTTAGAACAAAATAAACTATCTTCAAGTTACAAATTTACTTGGCACAAATTATCTTGTGAACAAGTTACAAATTTATTAGCACGAAGTAAACTACTTTCAAGCGACAAATTTTCTTGGCACGAATTAAACTACCATCAAATTACAAATTTTCATGGGATGAGTTAAACTACCTTAAATTCACCAAGTTATGAAGAGGGACTTAAGTCTCACCTTTAATGAATGGCTAACATGCACACAATCAAACATTAAAGTGAAGGCATTTGTAAACACTAAACTTTTAGGTGATTTTTTATTGTCTATTTTGATTGTTCAATATTAAATAAATATTGATTAGCCAATTGGGAAAATAAGTTATGATTGGATTAAAATTAAAATTGGCATATTATAAAGATTGATTAGTCAATTATAAGGATAGTTGGGTACTTGATTGGAGACAAATTTACTTTTGATTGGAAAACCAATTCAATTTAATTGGTAATTAAATGTTGATTGGATCAAATTAAATTCAATCAACATTAATTTTTTTATTTTATTAATTTCAATCATTTTAAGTCAATTCCTATCAACATCAATCACCCTAAGTCACATTCAATTACCCAAAATCACACTCACAAATCAATTACAATTATTTGAAATTACTCTAAAACATATCAATTACATTCAACCTATTCAATTTTGTCTACAACTACTTCTCCTATAAAAGGCTTCATATTTGCTTTGGAAAAGGACAAGCCAAGACAAATCAATCATAAAACAAGCTGTGCAGGTCCCTTGCCACTTCTCTCACACAATAAAGATGCAAACAATCCAAAATTATCCCCAATCAAGCCTTATGGCCGTAGAGATCACACAACTTCCTTTTCCACAGCCATCCACAAAGTTGTTTTGAAGGAGCAATGTCATTTCATTTGAGATCAAGCTACATAGCCCTTTGGATCAAATAAAATTTTCAAGAAGATCAAATTAGAGGATTCAATTCTTTTGAAAGAATATTAATTCAGAGGTTGTATCCATCTTTTTACAAATATAATACAATTGTTATTTTTGTACACTATTTTATTTGTTACTTTCATATATGAATTTGTTGTTCACAATTACGATAATGGGGAATGACAATGAGAGGACATAATGATCTCCTTTAAAATGATGCTACCTAAGCCATCATGTGGGTGTTTTTCCGCATCATATCTCTTCTCTCTCTTATCTCTTAGATTTACAATTCTACCTAAGTGAACCTTGCTAAATATGGTTCATCGTATGAGTATCTTGCTTTTCAGTGAGGACACACCTAAATGTAATTATAAGCTTTTAGTTGGTGGATAAGGATCAAAGTGCATTTTTCAGTGAGAAACATTACAACAATCTCTTTCTTATAGGTTTCATGAGTTTAGTCTCTAGACAATCAATTGTTTGTATTTCTCTTTAAGAGTCTCATTGTTTAGAATCAATGTCTTTACTTGAATTGTGATTTCTACTAAATTGAAAATTATCCGACTTATAGGTCCTTTAATTATGTTGTGTGAATGATGAACAAGTTTGAGAAGGTTGGATTTGAAGTTTAGTTCTAATTTTATATTTTTCTTCCATTATTTTGTTGTTAGAACTATATCATGATATACAATCCAAAATTTTAAGGTTTTTTGTTAAATCTCGATTTGTCTGGACTTACATGTTGAGGTGGTCTCTTGAAGTCTAACCTGCAAAACAAGATGGAGGGGAGGCTAGGCAATGCTTGAGATCCCTATCTGAAGCTTAACTTAGTCTCTTGAAGTCTTTTTAACTTAGTGTGGTAGTGTATTATAAGGAGAATGTAGAACCTCCCATTTACCTTTGGGGCTACTTATTTATATAGTGATAAGTGGAAAATCGCCTTGTATCTAGGGGTGATTTTTCATTAGAAAAGTTATTTATATGCCACGTGTCATGTGTTTATTGGTTGGGTGTAATATTGTACTAACACTAGTCCCCCCGAAAAAACTAGTATGAGTAGTGGAACGAATCGGGCTGAAGTGATTTTTCGACCTCATTTTGAAGTTTTACTAAAAAAAATTTAGTTGCAGTTTGCAATACCTAATATAGTTAAACAAATATTTCTAATGCTTTGAATTGGGTTTCTTTTCCCATCTTAAATGTAAGACTTGCTTTAAGGCCTGATTTGATTCTCCTGAAGCTTATAGGCTTCCTTTGTCACTATGTAAGAACCTATAACTTACAATTCTTATTTAAACAATTCACCATAAATATACTTTCTTTTAAGTAACTCTCCAATGTGTAATGGAATCTGAGGGTGGTTTATGGAGCTTTAGCTTTTAAGCTAGCCTACTATATTCTCGAGATCTTACTTTCCGAGGTCTTTATTGGTTTGATTTAGAAACTGACCTCTATACAACTCGGTCTTATTCTCTGAGATTTTCATAATATTTCAGATATTCCTTTTCTGAGGTCGGGTTAGTTTATCATGTTATGATGATGATGCTTTAACACTTGGGAATATTAATTTAAGGTACTGGCAAGTCAGAAGCTCAGTGTTTATTTGTATCTCCTAATTTTCAGGTTGGCTTCTTAGGATCTTATTCTACAAGACCTTTGGCTTTCTGAAATATTATTCTTTGGGGGCTTTGCCTTCCTGGGATCTTATTCCTCAGGGTCTTCGAATTCTCGGGATCTGATTCCTTAGGGTCTTTGGCTTCCCGAGTCTTATTCCTCGGGGTCTTCACTTCTAAGGGCGACCATGTTCATAAGTTGGCCTATCAAATAGGCGTTGAGATACGTCATGAAGTAGCTTTGCTCCCTAAGGCCTAGGACCCACTACTCGGGAACTAGACCTTCATAGACTTACAAGGGATCTTATTCCACTTGTCGACTCACCTGGTATCTTTTACCATTGGTGCTAAGGGGTTGTAACCTCTGGTTCTCTATTCTTCTTGTTCAGAAAGAGTACATATCTACTAATTGGTTCGAAATTCTTGGGTCTTAAGTAAAATTTCAAGTATTAGGTAGGTCATTCAAAGTTGACATAGACTCGGTTTTGCTGATCATCTTCACTTTAAGTAAGTGAGCTCTGCTTATGCATTGAGGTTTTTCTTCATAAATATGTGATTATGGCTAAATAACCAATCTCAACAAAGAGTTATGAGGATATATATGTATGCAATATCATTTCCATAATAAGAGTACACATTACCAATAAAATGAGTAAGATATGTTGTTTTAACATATGAATTTTCTATTTGAGAGTTCTTTGCTAAGATGAATCCTGAGCTATAGCTAGCTAGCTCGATTGTGTAAGTAAAACTCTTAACATTTTGTTCCTCAAAACAAATATTGCCTTATCGAAGTAATGTATAGGCCTATCTGTTTTAAGTCCCTGAGAATTGCGGTGACTAGTTATGTTATCTAATTTATCTTTGAACAAAATTTGGGTTTTACTTTGTCCAGGCCTTTTGTAGGAAGTCTGAAGAAAAATTAAGCTCAGGTAAGGGAGATCGCGGAGAGGTGGAGATCGCGGTTGAGAATTAAGGCAGCATGTGGGAACATATTCATTCACCTCTGTTGACGGCCTTCTAGAATTTGGACCAAGAATGGTTTGAATGGTAAATCTGGCTATATGAAATTTGTGATGATTGGTAACATAAATTGCACTGGGTTCTCACGAATGGCGCCAGTGTTAAGTCCCAATTTGTCTAGACTTACATGTAGAAATGATCTATTGAAGTCCAACTGCAAACCAAGAGAAGAGGAGGCCGGGCATTGCCCGTGATCTCTCTCTGAAGCTCAAGTCAATCTTTTTAGAGTGTGAGTGTGTAACATAGAAAAAATGTGGATCCCTTTACCTTATGGGCTTAACCATTTGTATAGTGATAAGTGGCCAATGAGGTGATACCATGTATCCAAGGGTGGTTTTTCCTTAAACAAGTTGTTTATATGCCATGTGTCGTGTGTGTATTTGTAATACCATACTAACAGTTTTCATAAAAGAGAATTATAGTTCTAACAACAAATAATAGGAAAAAAAAAATCTCCTTTTATCTAATATGAAAAACCTTCAAAATCATTTCAAACTCAAGATTGGTACAATCGAGAAACCTTTGCATCGTGAAACTCTCAAGTCATCAACTATTGTGAGGAATTGAGAAGAAAACATGAGTTATTAAGGTTATCTTTTTTCATTTAGGCTAGAAATTATTAGGTAGGTTGCGCTTTTTAAATGGCCTAAAGCTAGAAATTAGGCTAGGTTGTCTTATTTTTGTTGAATACACACTAATTTTGGTTGGGTCGGTTAATCGAACATTGTTTTTTTTTTATTAAGGTCCAAAAAATTGACCTACCCAATATGTATATAAAATTTTCACCCAAATTTAAAAGTAGGGCTTTTTAGGTTGTGTCAATTGTGGGGTGAATTGATCTATTATGGGTTGATTTTTTTGTTTTTTGGGTACTATGCTCACCCTTACTCAAAAGGTAGCTATTGAGAGAAGGATGTTCTGATCCTTATAAAAGCACAATAAATTGTTTGCACAATCAATGTAGAACTTTTGGCTCATAACACATAAACAACCCTAAATTTGCAAGCCATAACTTTCATGAAAATAAGAAACGAACAATAACTGGCACGTGTTACTTTCTATACATTGTTGGTTAACAAGATTATAATATTTCAATATGCTAGATTAAAATAATGGGTGGTAGTCGATATTAATGAACATGTGTTAATTTTTATTTACTAACAATATAAAAATTAGAAACACTAATAATGTATCACATATTAATTCTAACTAAAAGTAAGCAAATAATAATTGATCCTAAGCAAATAATAATCTGCTAGATTAAAATCATGGGTGGTAGTCGATATTAATGAACATGTATTATTTTTTATTCACTAACAATATAAAAATTAGATACACTAATAATGTATCACATATTAATTCTCTCACTAAAAAGTAAGCCAATAATAATTGATCCTAAACTAACTGCTGTAATGAATAAGACAGACTTTTTGAAAATGAAGAGTTAGCATGAATGTTAATGAAAGATGGAAGAGATTTTTGAGAAAAAAATAATACTGATTACAATATTATCATAACCTGATGGCAATCCTTCAAGAATTTGGAGAACAAGACCAGATTCATCAATTAGATGACCCATGGACTTTTTGAAGGTAAGTATCAAGGGACTTGTCATTCGTTTTGATGCTTTTGAGTTAGAGTAACGAGAATGAGTTTGGTCACGTAATAATTTTTTTAAGGTAATTGTCAATATGATCGTAAATATTAAAGAAAAAAAAAAAGACAGAGAGAGCACCGAATGAGCTACAATAACAGTAACAATAAGAGAGAGATTTTGGGTGAGGTATGCCTTGTGGCTATAAGGAAAAAAGAAGAAGAAAAAAGGGTTAACAACAAAGGAATGAAAAAGAAAATACAAGGATTTTGACAATTAGAGAAGAAGAGCTCTAAGAATAATACTTAAAATAATGATATTCATTAGATCAATTTGTAAAAACAAAGATATATTTATTAAGATGAATAGCTAGAGTAGTTGGTTAAATAAACACTTCGAAAAGAAAGAATCAGAGCCAATATTTGAACAGAAAATATATCTCAGTCAAAATATCCATTAGATGGTAAAACAGTCACAAAGTGTCAATATATCACCCAAGTAAACAACGCCTTCCCCATTCAGTGGTTAGAAAGAGCTCCTACGACTAAAAATATTGTACAATCAGAAATAAAAGAAAAAAAGAATAAAAGAAAAGAAAAGAGTCTCCCCCATGATTTGCTAGGAAGAGCTTCTGTGAAAGAAAAAAAAAAAAAATAGCACTTTGCCAAAACACACTCTCCATCCTCATCCAACATGCATGTAACCAGATATTTCTGCAACTCTCATTTGAGAGTGAAATGAACAGAACTCATCCAAAAGCGGAAGGAATTACAGTAATGTGTCTTAGCGGATGTGAAACGTCTGTGCCACCGGCATGTTGCACGAACTCGGCTGGAGAAAATGTGGTTCCATGGCAAACACATACAATGCTGACCTCTGAATTTGTATATCTGTACAAGAATCCAGTAACTGTTTTCCCATTTGGTCCATTTCCTGTTGTTGAAACATACGGCATTTGAGGAAGGGAAGCAGTTGGGGACTGATCAGGTTTTGAAGGCTTTCCCAAGTCTGTTTTGGTCTCCATTACTGGGACATGGCTTGAATTTTCCTTACATGACACAGGCTTCTCGATTTTAACTGCTTTGCTTTCTAACATGTCTTCTTCTTTAAGTCTTGTTGGGATCGGTTCTGTAACATTCGATTGGAACTGCTTCGAGATATGGTTTATCCTGTCAGCATTGCCATGATCAGATTCCTTAGAGGGAGAAGACACATTGTGTTGAGGATGGCTATTGATGTTATTGTTCGTAGTATTATTCAATTGGGGTGGTTCAACTGGTAGGGGGGGAGAAGAATGGCTTCGACTGTCACTACTGCCACCACCTAAAAATACAATGAGTTTGAAGAAATGTTATGAAGAGTAGGTTTTCAAAGAGTCATTATACATACAGATTGCAGAAAAAGTAAATATCATCTCTTAAAATTATGTACATTATGAGGGAAGTGGTTGCTCATTCAAGAACCTCTTTCAATGCCAAAATCCAATACCTCTTTATTTCTTTTCTGTCAATCTAGCAATTATGTATATTAGATACAAAGTGGCAAATGTTACTGAATGTAAGTACCAACTGGGTCTTACTCTTAACCCACATATCGATTTAGTAGAATCATGATGAATATGTTCAGTTTTGGTGTGTCACACTAATGGCATCATTAACTAAATTTAAATAAGATAATGCGATGTTTCGTGCATGTACTGAGAAAAATCTTTCACCATCCCATTTATACATTCTACCTAAAACAATTATAGGAAATTCTATGGGAACAAAAATAAAAGACATTGAAGCAGATTGCCTAAGATTGATTATTATAATAAAAAGGGTTACAAGGAAATAATAAATAAGACAGAAGCATTGAAATTTAGATCATACCTTGATCATGAGAAGATCCTCCATGATCCGAAACCACAGAACTGCACATTGATGAGCCATTAGACCCATCTTTCATATCTCCACCACCAGTGGGGTCGGATTCGCACTTATTCGCTGAATTAACTCCCAAACTCTGCACCCCCTGAAACGGCCGAAAACCACCGCTAGCTACCATTTGCTGAACCCCATTTTTCTTTTTTTCACTAGGCGTCCAACATGGCATCACACAAGAAAACCCAAACCCGTTATTAAACGGCACGTACTGAACTGGTCCGTACGGGTATTGCACCGGCTGAGCCGTATACGATGGTGCCGTTGAAGTTACAGAACAAGTATAACCCATTGGATTATTAGACCCGACATTGTGTGAAACACCTTCTCCATTGCCCGAATTCAGATTCACATTGCATTTCGATCCAACATTAGGATCCGTTTTCTCCTTCTTGTAAATCCATTGTTCTTCATTCTCTGACTCTTTCACACACTCTCCGTTTCTGGCTCTCTTCTGCTCCCGTTTCTTCTTTGCTTCTAGTCTCCGCAACGCGTGAATCTCACGCTTCGCCTGAATATCAATAGTCTGATCCCCAACTGTGTTTAACGCCCGATTCAAACTGTTTTCTTTCAGATCCGAATCAAACCCATTTGATTTCGGGACGGATTCTTTCTGATTCTCCAAGCTGGGGTTCAATTTCTCTGATTTTCTGAAACTCCCTCCAATCGACAACCCCAAATCTAGTTCAAGCTCAAGCTCTTCCTCCTTTACTCCAATCTCTGAAATTTCCACCATTTTCAATTAAAATCAGACACCTCAAAAGCTTCAAGCTTAAGTTACAGCTTCTTCAAACACAACAACGAAAACCAACTTTCCTTCCTTTCCATAAAATACTCAATGTTATAAGGTTTCGGCTCCTCAGATTTTTTATGGGGAAGCGAAAGAGGATACATATGGACACGTGGCGAAATTAGAGAAGGTAGTAATGACGGTTGGGACACGTATTATGAGACTAGGATATTATTAGATGAGCGTTAATCCTATTTAGTAGCTAATTAAATCCTTAATAATCACAAAAAGCGGATTCTGTTGACGACACGTGGCTCAAGCGCATGACGAGCTTGGGAAAAGACACGTGGTGACTTTAGCTAGCACTTCAAACAACTGTGTTTTTTCTGGAGTTTGGCAGGAATATCGACACGTGGAGATTGCTTATGATTTTCCCAGAACCACCACCGTCTTTTTCAGTTTACGAATTCCAAGGTAAAAAAGCTACGTAGCTTAAAAATTGGAAGACACGTCACACGTACGAGGCGTTGTTGTTTAAGGTGGGGTCGGGTTTTGAGGAGAAGTTGGTGGAGGTTATGACACGTGTTGGATATTTGTTTGATATGACAGCTCAGGAGGTCAAGTGGCTATAAATGTTTTAGCTGGTGATGTTGACGAGTCGACGTGGGAGTACGTTGATGGTCGTACTTTGTCATTTGAGGTTATTTTGTGAGAAGCTAAAAAAGGACAAGTGTGATTGTAGTTGAGGGCCCACAAGGACTGTGGTTTGAAACGTCTGAGACTGGTTTTACAATGTTGCATGGTGGCCACGTTGTGGTGTTTGGTCTGGAAAAGTTGTTATTTGACAGCGATATGTCACGGACCAGATGATGGAAGCTGTTTGGTACATAAAGAAAGTGAATTTTTCTTTTTAAATATTTGGTCATTGTCGTTTCCTTAAAATTATAAAGTAATAATTTTTTATTTTAAATTTTTATACATAAATTATTTATAATAAGAAACATTTTCAACTTTTTTTTTTTATATAATATTTTTACAAATATTTATAACAAAGTTATACATATATTGATGTTCCAAAGCTTTAAAGTCCTAGTTGCTCAATAAAGAGTGTTAATAGAATGACAACTATTATAAGGTGTTGTTTGGTTCGAGAAATAAAGAAATTTATTTAAGAAAACTGATGAGAATGATATGTTACTTATATAGGTGTTTGTTTTTATATGTTCTTATTTATTTTATGATGTAAAATTGGGATTTAAGGTTTTATTTATTTGTATTTACTATTATGTTTGTATGTTATTTCATTTCTAGCCCAGGATTTATGTAATGCCTATATAATGGCTTAATATGCATTTGTTTAGGATCTTTGAAAAATTGGATATCGAGTATTGATTATAAGTCTCCCAAACCCTTAGTTTCTTTGAATCCTTTCTCAATCTCTTGTTTCCCTATCTATTTCTCCTCCTTTCTCATAATTTCCCTCAAATCATCTACTATCCTACTTTAAATCTTGGTATCAAAGCCCAAACTTCAATCCTTGTGCCATTACAACTCATCTGATTACAAATTAAGAAATTTTCCAAAGAATTCAAAACATCCCGTTTACCTCAAAAGTCATGTCCATAACAAAAAAGTTTTCAAAATCAAAATCTAAGACTACCATTGTCTTTAGAACAGAAAATCGAGGCCAACCATGCAAGAACCACTATGATCGGCAGTCCCACGCACCCTCACGCACGGCGCCTCTATCTCCAGGCACTACTCGCACTGTCAAGCTCCCCCAAGTGCAAAATTTCACCAGGCCATGTCAGCATCAAAGCGTCATAGCTACATTAGCCCAGAAATCACGTGGCGGCAGATCACAGGCCATGTGTCCACGTCACTCAATGCCATGTGTCATTTTCCACGTCACTTCTACCACGTGACATCACCATGTCATCACTTGCCACATGTCAGAGGACACATAAGCACCTCTGCCACGCTAGCAGAGTTGACCAAACTGTTAGTTAATTTTGACTGGTCTAGTTTGATTCTTTTTGGACCAGTTTTTAAGAAAGTTCGACTACTTTCCAAACTTATTTGGGTCTCCAGGTTCTGATTTTGAGGTTTATTTTCATAAATTCTACACCAAAATGCTAAAATTGGCACTACTCTCTTACTTTCACTAGTTATATTTTTATTTTATTATACTTTTTGAATTTTATTATGTTTTTATGTTGTTGTTTAAATTTTAGTTGAAAAAAAGAGAAAAAAAGAAGAAGAAAAAGTCTAGTTTCTAGATGCACAATGTCTTGGCATCATATGTTAAATTTACGTTTTTGTTTATTATTTGTAGATATACCATTAAAGAACATATTGATCATATTTTATCTAGATTCTTCACTTTGAGACTTGAGTTTCTTAGGGTTGTGAAAATAAGGATGGGGTTGTGATTAGACAAATTGAGATTCATAGAGATATCCCTATTACATTTCCTGATTACACATTTAGGATTTCGATTGTCATTGAGTTACCTGAGTCTTATCTCTAGTGTTGCCCTATATTTTTGTGGATCCTACGTATTTTTCTTTTCGAGACCCTTAAGTGTTAGCGTTAGATTTTGTGTCTATTCCATACTTACGAAATTAGGGACACAGTTATTGTTTGGTTAAACTTGTATTTGAATTGATCTATTATCTTAGTTATGACTAGCCGAACTATACACCCCGATACACCCAGTCTCGTCAAACCTTAGTGTTATCCTAATCTCCCACACCTGATTCAATAGAAACTTATATGGACAACACTAACAAAATACTTAATGAGCTTAGTGCTACATTTGGTGAGGTGTTGCAATGCTAGATATAAACCCTGATGAACCTGAGATAGTTATGGTTGAGATAGACAATCAAATACATGAAGCTGATGATGATGTGAGCTAGGATCATAAAGCTGATGATGTTCTTGATTCACTTGTGATAGATGATGTGGTTTCAATTGTAAATATGATTGAGCACGTTGATATTTCAAAGCAAGATGATGAGATTACAGTGTCGTACATGATTGGGCTAGCCGATATTTCTGAGCTTGTCGACAGAGTTCCAAAGCATGTAGATTACGTTCTAGAGTAGATTGTCCAGCTGACTTATTTTCCGGAGATCGAACATATTGATTTTGTTATCCCATTGCAGTTTCAGATGATTGTGACCCGTACCAAAGTTCTCTGAGTCAAGAAACTTTTGCTGCTGCCCCCAACCTTACTGCTGTGCCTGACCTTGCTGCAAGATTTTATTCTTCAAGTCCTCATCTCCCCTCATTACAAAACTCAAGGTCGAGTTTTTTTCAACAAAGGGAGAGTGATGGGAAATGATATGCTACTCGAATGAGAGTTTGTTTTTATATGCTTTTATTTGTTTTATGATGTAAAATTAGAATCTAGGGTTTTTATTTCTTAGTATTTACTATTATGTTTTTAGTTTTTATGTTATTGACGTTTCTAGCCTAGGGTTTTATGTAATGCCTATATCAAGACTTAGTATGCATATGTTTAGGATCTTTGAAAAAATGGATATTGAGTATTGATTGCAAGCCTCCTAAACCCTTAGTTTCATCTAATTCTCTCTCAATTTCTTGCTTTCCTACCTATTCCTCCTCCCTTCTCCCTTAATTTCTCCATAATTTCTCCATTTCCCCCTATTGTCCTACATTAAAAAAGCAGTTTGACATATTGGTTATTCATGTTTAATAGAAAATAAGAAATTTTATTGGGAATATTTCTTTTGATCTCAGCATTTTTCAGTCATTTTTTCCGTTAGACATAAGAAACTTATTATTCCCCAAATATGTGTCTAACTAAATTACACATGGTGGAGGGGAAAAAAAGATAGGCAAAATCCTTAATGCCATGGTAACCATCAATCCCTCTATCATACCTGATACCTTCTTCACTTTTTCACTTCGTCACTCACACCTGCTTAACTGTAACATTCCCACAATTGTCACCCTTAGCGTGCATATGCATATTAACATATAGGGCTCCATACACTTGAACATATAAATGCATGCTTTATAATGACTTGAGATGTTCTATTTGACGTAATAAGTTGCATATAGGTATCTACATAGACAACTTGTTTGCTTGACTACATGCATGCATAGCTTGATCTAATATGAGATTATTGAATTGATGTGAACACTATGACACACATATGACACTTGACAAATATTTAGACACATATAGGGATGCAATGGAGGTTACTTGAGTAGTAACCAAGCTCTAGGGAAAGGTATGCAGGAAGGTAGAGGGATAAGTAGACAGATTCGGTAAAAGTGAGCAAACAAGTGTATAACCCGTCTAAAAATGTAGAGAAGTTAATAGAAATAAATTTGTTAGAAAGACTTAGATGACTAAACTAACCGGATACTAAAATGAAAATGACCTTAAACATGGAGTTAGTGGACAAATGAAGTGTTTGGATTATTGTTGGCTAGATGGGATTAAGTGTCCATTATTTGCAAACATGAATTTGAGATGAAAACTTTGTGCTTAAGTGATATTGTGTGTAACTATGTTAAGTGTAATGTAGGATAGAATATTATTAACTAGTAAGATGTTTGACTGAGTTGTTATTGTTGTATCAATAGGATGACATAAAAGAAAACTAAGTCAAAGATCTTGGAAGGCATCTTCACTGCCTTAGAAGCAGCATCTTAACTACTCCTTTGTGGTTTTGCTGTTGTTTTACTGATTTGGGTTGCAGAAGGTGATGAATATTGAATGACAGTGGTGGTTGTACATATAAAGTTGATTGATTTGCTCTTGATACTACTTGAAGGAGGACGTGTATGAAAGTTGAGGGTTTAAGGGATCAAAAGGGGTTTAGGGATCCTCTATTCTAAAATTATTCCTTGAAATATACTAGAAGTCTTAGTATTTATTCATCAAAAGGTGATTCAAAACAAATGAAAGAGTCTTATATATATATATATATATAGCCAGCATCAAACCCTAACAAAAATAGTTAAATATAAATAAAGTGCAACATAATAAAATAGAGAAATAAAAAAAAATAAATAAAAAGACTAATAATAAAAAAAGTTTGAGAATGACTTCTTAGTCCTAGGACTAATTTCATGGGCTAGTGGTTCCCATCAATCAGCTAACATGAGATAAATATTTTTTTTACCTTTACCCATGATACACAAAATTTACGAATTTTGTGATTGGCTGATAATTTTTTTGTTTATAAAAAAAAATAAAAATTCTTTCATAAATGCTCTCTAATAAGTATTTTAGAAAATTTGTAGAATAGTCAATCAAAGGCCGAGAAATAAAGAAAAAAAAAGTTATGTAGGAAAGTATAAAAAAAAATAGCTATGTTTGAAAAATTGGAGAAAAACTTATTTGAAGTGACTGCAATCTTACAATGAGCCAATAAAATAAAGTAACATGACATGGAAAAAAACACCTTAGAAATCTAGTCTTCTACTTAACTCAATCCAATAACCAACCTAACTCAACCCCCAAGTCTACGTTAGTTAGATCAGATTTTGCTCATATTTTGTCCCTCTCCATCATCTCTCTCCACCCCAACACTCTCTTCATTATTGATTCCATTCGGCATCCACCCTCTTTCTTCACCATAGAAGAGAACAATCCCTCTTCTTCTTCTTCTTTACTGAAAAGCTACAAGCTTTCTATGAATGAATAAGAAACGGTAAATCTGAAGGACACAAAAACTCCAATTTTTCGATTTATGGATCAAGTTTCAGTCGAGCCTGAATTGCAGGACAATGACCCCTTCACACTTGCATGAGCTCCATTGGATTTGCCTCTAATTCATTTATCATTTAGTATTACAATTATAATTACAACCTAGATTTTGTTGGGGTTCGCATAAAGACCCAATTTTTATTGGGAAACAAACACACTATATAGTCTTTGGGAAATTTGGGATTGATATTAACTGCAAAAGTCTTGCTGTATTGCCTTGTTGATTGCAGGTTTTCTGGATAAACGACAGGATGGAGAGAGAAAGAGACATTGGAGAGATCTAGAGATAGGAGTGGATGGCAAGTATAATCGGAGAAGGTGGAGTATGGTGATGGATTTGGGGAAAGAGAAGATGAGGAGTTAAATTTTTCTGGGTTGGGTTAATTAGGTGACTAGATTTCTGAGGTGTTTTTCTCATATCATGTGGGATTATATTATTGGCTCAGTATCCATATAAGTTTTTCTCAAAAAATTGATCATGTTATCATTTTCATAGTCACCAGTATTTTGATAGTGTCTTAAAGGATTAAAAAAAAAAAAAAGTGAATTATATCCTTAAACAATAATTAACTCATTGAAAACATGTTTGACCATATAGGACCGCACCTTTTCAATGCTAAACAAAAGGTGATTCTAATTTGTGAATGATCAACGAAATGCTTTTACTGTTTAAAAAAAAAATGTTTACTTTATTACATAACTTATTTAGTGGCCATTGGAGGATCTCCTTTATCTCTCTCATTATCTGTTATCTGCGTCGAGGGTTTCTCTCCATCTTATTAAATCTTAAGAAAAGATCTGGATTGTTCTATGGAATTTGAAAAACACTCATATCATATCAATGAAATTCGAACAAAATCACCACAAAATGATATGATAAATTACTTGCATTGATTCATTATTCATGGAGCACATCTAACATAATAGAAGTACTAAAACTACACTCTCCTAGACTCATTCCAAATGATACTACATCAAAAAGAAGAAGACTAACATGGTAGAAAGCACAATTTCGATTTTAGTTGTAAACTCAAGTATTGGCATGCACCTAACAGATAAGCAAGGATGAAAAACTTGACACCTGCTGAATCGCAAAATTTGGACATTTGCTCCTAATTTCACAAATTGTACATCGTTGTGCACCTAATCCCAGATCAGGATTCTTAAACAGGCATCCTCATCAGAAGCTGGCCTTGCATGAAACTGCAAATTAGAGTATAGGTGAAAGGTTGATGTTATATCAAATATAAAGATGTGAATGAAGAAAATAAGTTATGTAAAACAACGTAACATATAAAGATTAGCATGGGGCTTACCTCTTCATGTAATAGTAACAAAAGTCAGCCAAGATAAATGATTGAATTATTTCTGAGAGAAAAGCTGCCAGGAACCAAAAGTACCCGCTACCAACCAAGAATAAATACGCCCCACGAGTCTCGTAAATCTGCAACAATGTTAAAGATATATTTAAATTTCTTCAACTTCCCCTCATTTAAGAGATCATTACATCAGCTAAGAGTCATCATACAATACAATCTCGGCAACTACAGTATAATACAGCATGGAACAAGAAAGCAAGAGCAATATGTTTTGGAACTGCTGAGAGCAAGAAAAGCAACAGCAATATATTTCAATAAGTAGCCTTCTGGACACATAAAATACTGATGAACCTGTCCTCAATGATAAAAAAGAAACAAACAGATCTCATTAAGACAGTAACATTAAAGCCATTATATGGATATATGTTCTAGTATAATGTTATACCAATATATGATTATTTATTGGCGGCTTGGCGATTTCTATATACACTTGCAGCCGTCCTGCCCCCAAGTCTAAGAAGGTGAAATAATCTGGACAAGTGAACTCACCTGAATAATCCAGTGAGCTAATGCCAAGAATCTTGAAACACCCAAAGCAAACACGTAATGCGAAGTAACAGGCTCAATCATCTGAAAACATATGTCCGCCATTACAATTGTCACTTATTAGTGAATTACAAAGTTACAATAGAGTAGAAACCGAACCTTAGCATTCTGCATCAGACGAAGCTGAGGCAGTACTGAAACAGCTTCCAGATACACACAGAATGCCCAAAGGACACGAGTGAACAGGATATTGTTAGCTGTTCGAGGGTGGATAAACATTGCAAGTATTACAGAAGGCACCACCTGATATTCAAATAGTAAAAGATGCGAGGAAACCAGTACAGCATTAGAAGTCACTATATCCCCATAATCTTGGTGCATCCAATATAAATTGTAAAGCAAAAATGACACAAGAACACAGTAAGGGATGATAAACATCATCCTCTATGAGTTCAAAGAAAGTATGAAAAGTAAACTAGATATGACCAAGCACTAATGCTATTTGCAGTCACACTTATCAAAAGGAAGCAAGCTGAAAGAGTTTGTTATACTTGCTTGTTAATTAAGTGTATTGAGGATGTAAGTATTGACACGGCTATTCATGTGTAATTGACTTAAATGAAAATGAACAGACAAAGCTCATCACTTGTAAAAAGTAGAACAAAGGACCAAATAGAATAAAAGAGAACATGAAAAAGAGCCATGAATGATCAGAAGTCTGCACTTGGGGCATGCCTAAAAAATTTAAGATTGTCAGAAATGATGTTGGTGGCTTGGTGAACCGACCAGGATATTCAGTACAATTTTAACAAATTCACAAGAAAACCAAAAGCATCTTAATTACAATTATAAAGTAAGATAATCGATTTAGACTTGAACTGTCAAGAAAAAGGTAAGGAACATGTGCAAATCAATCATACTTGACTTAATAAAATGCAAATGTGTGAATATTCTAAAGATGCTCATGAGTTGTGAACTCTTTTTACCACATAGTATGAGTGCATGTTATCAAGCTCCTTGATGTAGGATGACTTCAACCTGAACCGTATCATGTATATAACCAAAGACGTTGAAAGGAGGGTTGTAAGATCTAATAGTGTGTGGATGTCACCCTCCATCAGTGTGCTGCATATCACTCTTGCAGTGAGGAACATAGCTGTGAGCTCTTGGGTCTTGAGCGAGAGACCTGAAGGTGACTCCAATTATTTGGATGTTATACTATATCAGAAATCTTGTGCATATGGACCAAGACCTTTAGATTACAGTTTCTAGCATGTGCCTGTCCTTCCTCATAAATCAATACCAACTTTATGCAAGCAACACATAAATATAAGTAATATTTTCCTGTTTTTTTGTTTGTTAAATAACAAAAACGATGGTGATAACAAGCAACTTTAAATTGTGAGGAATTGTCGCCATATATCTCTATTCTGGATTGCTACAAACTAAAATTACATGAAAGTAGAAGTATAATGATTAATCCTTAATCTATTGTCACATTTTGATAGAAAAATTAAATTTTATTAAAAAAGAAGAGAAATACAACAGGAGGACAAGTCAACCTATATTCCCTTCACCTATATTGCATTTCAAAGAATGAACTTGAAGGATCTTTTGGTCAATTTGCAACTTCTCTCATTTAATTTATAACCACAAGTGACTGGAGAATACGTTTCATTCTCATTGAATTTACATGAAAAGCAGAGAGATAAATGTATACCATGTGAAACTAATTTATAATACTGAATATAGGCATCTTAATTAACTATTATACAAACTGACGATACGATATACATAGGTCTGCACAATTCACTTCCATAAAGTCGCCAACTTGTAGTCAATCACAACAGACATACTTAAATATATCTTCGGTCAAAATTTAATTTCAAGTTTATATAAGTGACATATTGAATATATCTTTGGAGTAAAATTACTTTGCAAATTTGAACTGAAGTATTATATAATCAGTAACCTTATCGGTAGTTTGATAACCAACCACTGGCTGAAACAGAGCAAGTTATATTTTTTTTCTCTGTACCTCAGCCTTTTTTTTTTTTTTTTCCCTTTTTTTTTTTTTTTTTTTTTTTTTGGGTTTAAAATCAGAAAGGAAAAAAAAATGTCCCAAAGTTGGAAAATGCCCTTTTGTGTAGAAGAATTTGTCTTGACAAACTTAGAGGGAAAAGTATTGGGAGGATTGGGGATTTGCAGATTCTAGTTTTCAGTCTCAGATATTACATGTAATAACAATACTAACAATAATATCCACCCAACTAGACAGCAAATAACACAGAAATGTTATCAATTAATCAAAGAAGCCCACATATAATCTTTTAGTTAAGAATCAAATCAGATACACGCAGGCAATCACTGAAGCAAATAGAAATACCTTATTCGCAATCCCAGTAAATAATAGCAGAATTATAACTGATAAAAATTATAACTTTGAAACAAATACGTTACAAAAAAAATGAATTTCTAATATACCAGAGCAGGTCTTCCGAGTGGTGAGCTTGAAAATCAAGACCAAAATCCCAGCAAGATGGATGGCTTCGGAGGCTACAAAGAAGTGGTTATGATTTTTCACAGTAGACCTCAACACAATCAAAGCTAAGAGGGCAAGTATTACACCAAGAAAGATCTTCACCTTCATGGATTGCCTCCTCATCCACCCAAATAACGCATTCACTGGCGAACTCCCCCTTCTAACCCCCATTGTTAAAACAGACAAAGCTCCAATTTTTTATCACGAGAAAATATATGTCTTTGTAGAGAGAAAGAAGAGAAGGGGAGACGTTTTGGTTGATGGGTTTGCTGAGTAAGGCCAAATGAGTAAGGGAAGCAGCCGTTTTGGAAAGACACCTCGAGAGCATGCAGTAGGTAATAGGATATTTGTGTCAAAAAATATTTGGTATGGGGGGACGAATTGTGCTTAAACACGTTGGGAATAGAAATTAAACACAGGATCCCCTAATTGGTGTACAAGGGAAACAATCTGTTTTCAATGTATGGAATTTGAGTATGGATTTTTCAAATGGATGTTTTATAGTAATTCTTAAGATGTAATTAATGACTTATTCTATAATTTTTTTTAATAATAATAAACACTTAGCAATTATTATTTTAATTATATAATTAATGAATTATTTTATGAAATATTTTAAATTTTAATAATACATTTATTACAATTTATCCTGTATTAATTTTTTTTTGACTATGGTCTATGGAGTATGGGTAAACTTCCATGGTAGGCTGGTTTGGCGTGGATAAGAAATTAGAAATTGGTCAAATTATGTCTCATTCTATCTTTGTCTTCATAAGTTTTTGGCTGTCGTAACGATAAAGACGCATGCTAAAATTGACAATATTCACAACAAATATGGCATTTAATAAACTTTTTTTTTTCCTTATACAATGGAATATTTTTTTTCTTCTTTTTGTGTTTGTTTATAAGAGGCTTGTTATACTTGAGGCTATTGCATATTTGCATAGTCCCTTTCTCTAATCTCAACTTCTTTTTTCTTAATGAAACAAATTTTTTTTATCTTATTGAGGTTGCTGATTTAGATATTTTTTGGGATTTGTTTTATAAATGTGTACAAAAAGTATTAATTTATTAAGAAATAGTTATTGTTCTAAATATATTCTCGTTTGTTAGCTTTAAATGCTTTCACATTACCTATTTCTTTACATGAGACAGAATCTGGTTTGGATATCGAATCCATGGGATATGGTTACTTGTAGACTTCCATTTTAGGCTGGGTTGGAAGAGGGTGAGAAATTAAAAATTGGTTAAATTGTATCTCATATTCTGCTTCATTGCAATTTATTTATTTTCCTTCTTTACATTACTTGCAGTAGGGGCGGACCAAGGATTTTTGACTTGTCCGGACTGAACATTGTGCAATTTTTTTTTTAATAATAATAATTTGACACAAAAAAAAAAAAAAAAAAAAAAAAAAAAAACGAATGGTATACATTTTTAATTTAGTTTTTTTTTTTTTTTTACATAACTAAGTCTATTATTATAACTTCAGCTATAATTCCATTTAAGTCAAGAATGAAGAGAAATAGGTTATTTCTTAAAATGCTAATGAAAATAATTTTTTGTTAGATAATTGTTAAGAAATTGAATTGTATTTTAAGATTTCTTTAATAAATTGATGTAGTTAAAATTTTGTAAAACTATATTTGTAAGCTTTTGAGCTACGATAATTTGATAAATATTTAGGTATAATTTGTTTTTTTGAAATCCATTAGCCCAAAAAATAATCCAAATCTAAAGGAGGCAAAATCTAACCTGAACTAGATTTATTTCGTATTTTTTTTCTTTGCTTTTACTTGTCTTTTTGTATCCATCGATCTGCGACTTGATCGGAATTTGATATGACCATAACAAATCATGATTTGATATGAAAAAAAAAAAAAAAAAAAAAAACCTTTGAATGGGCAAGACATATAAAAAAAAAACTGACCTAATTCAAGAATCAAATTGTCATTCCTACCGAGCATTTGTTTACTTGATTTAAAAGAAAAATGAGGCTCTTTGGAGGTGAGAGTTAGACTTTTGAATTCATGCATGGAAAATGAGGGAACCGACACAGAAGTTGGGAAGCCTTAAATAGGTTTTGTACAAAAGTAATGGGTCCAAATGAAAAGTCAAAAGTGTCCTAAATTACTTTGTTCCTTCGTTCTGCCAATATTTATTTTCCTACTCATACAATTTTCTCAAATCACAAAGACTCCCCATGTAAAAGTGGGCTGTCGTCATTTCCCCACCAAGCCATTTAGTTCTCTCTCCACATCTTGTATAGAAGTCGCAGGTATAAGTCTTTCCTTTGAATTCATCAAATTTTATACAAAATCCTGAATCATGGAATTTGGAATTTGCACTTAACTTTTGTTTAGGAACAAATTAATTATGATAGACAAAATTTGGGGAAAAACAAAGTTGAGAGGAAGATAATAAAATGAGAGATTTCAACTTTCTCTCAACTTGTTAAAATCCTGGAAATAAAATTCAACTCATTGATATCCCTGAATAGACCCACCTCCATTAGAGCTATTTAAATCACCACAAAGAAAGCCTCATCTCCCATGTCAAAGCAACAATTCAAAGCATTTTATCATCTCACTCTAATTCAAACTCAACCAGAGTTGTGGTTTTGTCAATCCTGTTCCTCAAAGTGTGCTGTTTTACAGACGGCTTTGTTTAGTAATGATAGTGGCTACACTAGTTATATGAAGCTTGCTAAGAGGTGCAGAGACACCAAGGTGATTATTGTGAATAGTTTTTCTGAGTTAGAGTCATATGCTATTGATTCAGTTCTTAGTGTTTGACCCAAGTTTGGCACTAACAATTCAAGTTTGGATCAAAATCCTTATTCATGTAAAAGATGCAATTTGCACTTTAACTTTTATTCATGATCTTTCAAACACTAGCAATTCAATAATTTCTCCATTTTCTGCATTAAGTAGAGGCACTGTTCCTGAGAAAGTGGAGCTACACTCTTTGTATATATTTAGCTTCTTACTTGTACAGCTTTAGATGAACCCAAAAAAGAAAAAAGGAGTTTTTTTTGCACATTTTCATAAAACACCTTAGTACTCTAACAAATAGGCTACATGCTGGTTTTTAAATTTATATCTGACATTACAAAAACATAATGTACGTTATGATAAAATTACGGTGGAAATCCGTCATAAATCATGTTTATTCAGCCACATATTTGGTAATACATACCGATATCTTCAATTAGAAGCCATCGATCAACTTAGCTAATTTTTGTTTTTCTTTCTCAGATACAATATAGGGATGAGAAATTTGATAGCGATTTCATACATTGGAGACTGTTCTTGTAGCACTGGGATTATTGCTCAATAATGATTACTAATGCATCATAATTTGATCATTAGTGACGATCTCCCCCTGGTTTTTCTTCTGGAGGATCCACGTCTATATTTAACATTCTCCTTCTTCCTAGACAAAGTTAAGTTAAACAAACTAAATTAGAGATAGAGAAGACAGAGACAGAGATAGAGAGACAGAGAGAGAGACTTACCAGTTTGTTGAACTTTGATTAAATCATTTGCAAAGGGTGTTGAAGTTGCAGTTATTGCAAAATTTGATGAGAACAATAGAAGCATAAACAGTGGAAGTAAGACAATTACAGAAAAAACAGACTTCTTGTTGTCCATTTATGTCTCTATGCATGACAGAAATGATCTATCTAATTTGACATACATATTTATATATATAGTTTCAGTAGTTTTGGTTTCTTTGAGATTGTTTCTGTAATGACCAAGTAATTTAGCAAATATTGTTCAACTTCAAGAAACTTTGATTTACATGAAGTCAAATACGCGTAGTCCTACTTTGAAAATTCAGCACCTTTTAAAAGTATTTAGTTGAAGAGAAAAATTTTTTCTGGGACATTTGATCTGTGTATTTTTTTTTTTTTTTTAATTTTTTCCAAGTGTTTGAGGCTCTGGTTAAGTATCATTTTCAGGTTGGTTCAAACGAATCACATGATGGTAACAACATTAGTATAATATATATAGTAACAATTAGTATTAATTGTTTTAATAGTATTTCATGATCACTATATTATCAATATAATAATAAAATTACTATAGTGTATAAGGAAAAAAAGAAAAGAAAAAGATTGTCTTTTTCAATATATTTTTATTTTTATTTAGACTTGCCCAATTTTTGCATAATATGATTAATCCACTTTTATAGTTCGGTCTAAAATAGAACTAACAAACTTATGAGAATTTAACTTTTGGAGGATTCAAACAAATGAAGGGAGTAAATCTTTCTGACTTTATGTCTTATTTGATTAACAACTTTTATGAATATGTAGAATGAAACAAAAAGAAATAAACGATCTAGTCATTATAGAATATTGTAATAAATTGGACTTGATAATATCTTTCTTTCACTTGTTTAGATTGGTGAATAAAGGAAAGTACTCTTTTTCATTGCATTGCAATAAATAACGTTATTAACAACTTATTTGCAATAACATTTTAGATGATAATCATTATTTGCGACCAGAAAATTGCTCTTGTTGATAATCTAACACTGACATATCCTATTGTTGATGATATTATCTAGATGTTGATAATGATAAAGATTTTGAGCAATTTTTCACGAACTTTATTGCGTCTGCAACTGCCGTCAAAGATAGTGTTGATAATTTTATTTTTTTTAAATTATTTCGGGCCAATGTAAGCTCACCTTTTTTATTATATGCATCTGCTTTTGCAGTCTCATATAGTATTAATAATTTTATTATAAGCTTCCACTTTTTTGCAGTTGCATATATTATAAACAACGACCGGATGCGCTGTCATGGACAATTTTTTTTCGAATTTGAGACCTATAGCTGGGCCATCATCATCCCCTCTGTTAAGAAATTGATTATGATTGATTAAATATTACAATGACATCATCAATTACTTTCAATTAAGATAATTATATTTATTATTATTATTATAATTAATAGAATTAAGTCTAATTATGAGTACAATCGATCATAGATAAAATTTGCCACGACACAACCAAGGCCATGACTCGCAAAGGGAAACTTGACAAGCACTAAGACCTGTCTAAATCCCAACTAGCCTCTAAACAAAATATCTAACTACATTCAAAGGCAAATAAGATACAACTTTCAATTTAATTCATGTTACAACAAGTCCAAATGCACTACTGAACTAATTAGTTGTTTATACAAGTCATAAAAATTTCAAAATACAAAATAAAGTGGACACGGTTAGATCAAGCCGTGCCTACCAAATCCAAAATATTGTAGCTTCCTCCAAGCTATAGGAATTGGTCTCGAGCTAATCAACAATCTAAAAAAAATAATTAACCACAATAATGAGTCATAGACCCAGTGAGCAAACAACATGCACTACAACGAAAGTGGGACAAGCATAAAGAACGAACTTTTATGAGGGGTAAAACAATTTAAAGAAATGAATATGAAATACTAACATGATGCTAATATAATTTTGAAGAAAATATTCATAAAATGTTTTAAGATAAAAGAAATTAGTTTTGTTTCATCAAAAGTCTAGCCATATGAGTATATGAATAACATAATAATTTGGAATGAATAGTCATCTTCCAATTTAGAGAAAAATTATAGCATAGAGAAAAATGGAGGATTCCAAGGTAGATTGTTATATCGAATCAATAGGTCTAAACCCAAAGGTCAGCATCAGCCTTGCTGACTAGGCTTTCAAATTCGAGCAATTCTATATGGCCTAAACATCCAATCCATGTGTTTGGCCTAACACGGGGCTAGCGACGCCCTTGCTAGCTGGGTTGAACCAAGGTGCATCAAGGCTAACTCACTGCTATTAGCTATGGTATTCCAACAAGGTTTCCTCTAAATATATATATATATATAACATAACTAATAAAAAAGTTTCAACATCCTTAACATTTACCAACAATACCAATTCTCTACATTTATATAAAATCAAACATTTCCGCATACAATTTCTCAATAAACATGTTATGACTCATATGGTCTCAACAAAACAAATTTCCTTCATTTACCATAAATCACAAAACCAACTCATATTTTCATAACATTCTTTAAACAAAAATTAAGTAAATCAAAAGACTTGTCCCACGAGTACCTAAGCTCTACATCATAGGAGATAAGATAAGTTAGTATACATATATATTTATATATACATAGTTAAAGATAAAATCTCAATACTTAATTAATCAAGATTTGATAAGAACTTATAAAAAAAGAAGTATAACTTTTCTATGAAATATAAGAGTGCATGGGGGATATTAGTAAAATTTAAAAGTGCTATAGTGAGCATTATCTACTTACAAATCATGGTAAACCAAATAATTCCAAACCAACGATCGCATGGTTCCAAGAGGAGTCTCCAAAGAACCTAAAATGATAACATCACCACAATATTCAAATAATGATAAAGATTTGAAATAGAGTTAACAAACTTGTGTATAAAGGCACTTCTAACCAATGCTTAGTTCTAGAATTCCTACCTTAGGTGAGTACCAACTAGTTAACCAACCAATCTTTCATTCCAAGAGACTTAAGAATTTCTACTACTATTCTAGTGAGCCCAAATGAAAGACACTAATTTATCTAAGTTGAAACCAACGTGTAAAAAGTACTCAAGTTTCCCAAAATTATAAAAATAAGAGGTCTTGTTCTTACATTACAACTCAAATTCTAAAATATAATCAATAAAGCTAAACTAGCAAAACTATTAATCATAATATTTAGAAATAGTAGGATCTACTCATCTTAATGAAATAGTTTTAGAGTCAAAAGTAGATTCAAATAAACTTTTAAAGTGTTATAAAAACTAAATCTCTAAATTAATTTTCAAGATAAACTTAGAAACTAACATGAAAACTTTTAAAAAATGAATATAATCATTAGAATGTAGGAAAAAGAAATATACAACAAAATAGGAGAATACCCACTTACCTAAGTGAGATTTAGAGTAGAAAAAAGACCCAAAATCACCAAATCTAAGAGGTTGAAATTACTAATTTCATGGGCCGAAATTTGAAAATAAATTTTTGCTTCCTTTGGGTAGATAAACAAAAGAAATGTGGTAGGAAGGAGTAGCAAAATGAAGGAGGTTGCTAGTTTGGAAGTGGAGGAGCAAGGAATTATGGAAAGGACAAGAATGGAGATTTGGTTCTCCTATCTCCTAGAGGCTGCGGAAACAAGGAAGAAGAGCCTTAGGCTCACGTGATGGGGTTGGGGAAAAATATAAGGGAGGGTAAAATGACCAAAGTGCCCTCCCTTGAGTTTTTTTTAAAATTTTTAATCCATGTATGTAAGGGTCGTTACAAAATTATAGAAAAGCTTATGTCTTAATTTTATCATTAGTCAACTATAATTTTCTTTGTAGTGTCTATAAATTATATACTCTACTATTGTAAAAGATGAATGAGTCAGCTTTATATATAGAGGAATAATTCAATTTTACTCTTCTCCTGCAGAGTAGGCTGAGGTCTGAATCACGTATATCTTATGCCTCTCTCATTTACTTTCATTTGACTCGTTTGCCTCAAAATTTTTTCATGGTATCAAAGCCTTAAAAGCTCCAACGAGCAAATTGATCTTGATAGCTGCAATAAGATGACTTTTACTATCAAAAACTCTCATGCCGCGATACTACCTTTGGAGTATTTCAACCGATATTCTCATGCACCTTGTAGTGTGGTAAGAATCACGTGAAAAAAATGTTCAAGTTTTTCATAATGCTAGACACAAAAAGAGTGCAGTAAGATGTTGAAACATTTACGTCAATGAAAGCTTTTTATCACGACATGACAACTTATGATTCATTTAAAGAGAAGACAAAAGATCAAGACGAGAAACATTCGTCATTATTGATCTAAAATGAATATTCTTAAAAGAACATTCATCTTGCGGGGAGTGTTAAGAAATTGATTATGATTGATTGCAATTAATTGTAATATTACAATCACATTATTAGTTTGATATTTTATATATGTTTACAAGTAGAATTGATTATGTTTAAAAATTGATATTGGGTTAAAACTAGAGGAAAGATCTATTTTGATATAATTGAGGGGAGATTAGAATACTTTATTCTTAATGAAAAGTATGGTGGTTTTATTTGATTGAAATTTTATTAATTGTGAGTGAATGATATTTTTGTTGAGATTTTGCAACAGTTTGAATGAAATTATATGAATTCGACTTTAAAAACAAGTTGAGTATGTTTGAAATAATTGGTAGATGTAAATATTCTAATGGTTTAAAGTTATAAATTATAACATTTAAATCAATTACACATAGTAAAATATTTTATAAGATGGAAAGAGTATTACACAAAATCGTGTTCGGCTCTACCATTAGAGATTGATTTTCACTTTCTTGGGTATGTATTTGGAGCAAAGAATGTCAATGTGGGTTAATCATTCATGCTAGATTGTCCTATTATTTGTGCACACAAGACCGAGGACATGCTTCATAAGAGATAAAAGATAATGCAAACAAGTCTCTCTAGGAGGCAAAATCTGACTTAAACTAAATTTATTTTGCCATTTTTTCTTTGCTTCTACGTACCTTTTTGTGTCCATCTGCGATCTGATCCGAACTTATAGACTATAAAGATCACGATTTGATTCGAACAAAAAAATGATATTTGAATCGACTAGACATATAAAAAATCTGACTCAATTCGATAATCAAATTGCCATCCCTACCGGGCATCTGTTTACTTGGTATGAAAGAAAAATGAGGCTCTTTCAAAGTTGAAAGTTAGACTTCTGAATTCATGCATGAAAAATGAGGAAACTGATCCGGAAGTAATGGGTCCAAAAGGAAAAGGAAAAGTCAAAGTGTCATCTAAAATTTCTTTATTCGTTCGTTCTGCCAACATTTCTTTTCTTACTCATACACAATTTTGTCAAATCACAAAGATTCCCCATGTAAAAGTGAGCTGTTGTCCTTTCACCACCAAGTCAAATTTAGTTCTCTCTTCACATTCTTTTATAGAAGTCGCAAGTTAGCAAGTACAAGTCTTTCCTTTGAATTCATCAAATTTTAGAGATACAAAATCCTGAATCATGGAAAATGCAATTTGCACTTAACTTTTGTTTAGGAACAAATTAATTATGATAGCAAAAAATTTGGGGAGAAACAAAAATGAGAGGAAGATAATAAGATGAGATTTTAACTTTCTCTCAATTTGTTTTGAAAACGGGAAAAATGTGAAATGAGTTTAAATCAAAGAAAACAAAGTGTATAATGAACTATATTTAAGAGTGATTTATTCATTACACTTATTAGTACTCCCCTAACAATTCATTCATTTCTCCACTTTCTGCATTAAGGAGAGGCAGAGCTCCTGAGAAAATGGAGCTACACTCTTGTATATATAGCTTCTTGTGGAGCTTCGGATGAACCCAAAAAAGAAAACAAAATAGATACCAATATCTTCAATAGCAAGCCATCAATTCCTCTAGCAATTTTTTTTTTGGATACAATATAAGGATGGGAAATTTGAATTAGCCATCGATCCACTGGGATTATTGCTCAATAATATTTATTAATGAATTATAATTTGATCATGGTTAACGATCTCCACCCGGTTTGTTCTTTGGAGGACGCACATCTACACTCAACATTCTCCTCTTTCCTAGACAAAGTTAAACAAACTAAATTAGAGATAGAGAAGACACATAGGGAGAGTTAGATAGAAAGAGAGAGAGAGTTACCAGTTTGTTGAACTTTGCTTAATTCATTTGCAAAGGGTGTTGGTGTTGCAGTTGCAGATATTGAAAAATTGGATGAGAACAATAAAAACAGAAACAATGGAAGTAAGACAACTACAGGAAAAACAGACTTCTTGTTGTCCATTTATCTCTCTAGTCTCTATGCATAAGAGAAATGATCTATCTAATTTGATGGTATACACACACATATATATAGTTGCAGTAGTTGTGGTTTCTTAGAAAATATTGCTTCTGTAATGACCAAGTAATTAAGCAAATAGTGTTCAACTGCTCAAGAAACTTTGATGGACATGAAGTCAATACGCGTAGTCCTACTTCGAAAATTCAGCACCTTTAAAAATATTTAGTTGATGAGAAAATTTGTTCTGGTCCATTTGATCAATGTTCTTTTTCCAAGTTTTTGAGGTTGTGGTTATGTATCATTTTCAGGTTGGCACAAACTATCACATGATTTTAACAACATTATTATAATATAGAAACAATTAGTATATATAAATAATTGTTTTGCTAGCTATAGTATTTCATGATCACTATGTTATCAATATATAATAATAAAGTTACTTGTGTACTGTAAGAAAAGTGTATAAAAAAGAAAGAAAGATTGTAAGTAATTAATTTCAATTTGTATTAATATTTGTTGACATAACTATGGTGCATAAAAAGAAATTGGATTGTCTTTTTCAATTTTCTTAATTAGGCTTGGCCACCGCTTCTATAATTCGGTCAAAAATAAGATTAACAATTAAAACTTACTAGAATTTTGCTTCTCACTGAATCCTTGGAGGTTTCAAACAAAGCAAGTTAGGGAGTAAATTTTTGAAACTACCAAGTCAATCTCTTGAGTCCGTTTTTCTAACTTTATTTCACTTTATTTCTTATTCGATTAACAACTTTTGTGTAATGAAACAAAAATAAATAAACCATCTAGTCATTATAGAATATTGGAATAATGGGACTAAATAATATCTTTCTTTTGCTTGTTTAGATTATTGTTGTCACACCCCACATGGAGGCATGACTGGCTGGGAGAATGGATAACCAAACTTTCGTAACATTGACTTTACCACAACTGAACACACATGACTCTCGAACATTTATATTTAAAAGCAAGAAAAACTTTACTGAATTAAATAAAAAACATAGACTCGTTATTAAACACATAACATTTATTGAAAATTTCGGTAGAGATTCGCCTCAATGTGGAACATGCCCAAAAATACAAACACATAATTCTGTTTACATACAATTAGACCACAATGACTACAGTATATGCAAGGGAGCTCTGCTCCATTTTAAATCATAACAATCAATAAACTGGACTACAACACAATACAACATCAGACACACAAACCCTAATGTAATTGTAAACTCTCACTTTAACTCTTCAAATGTGAGATTTTGTTGAAGTACCTTGTTGCTCGCTACCAACAAGTCATGAATTAGTTGATGATATAAATCAAAATTTTGTTACTAAAAAAAAAAATAAACAAAAGAGAGGGGTGAGTCCTACGAACTCAGTGAGTGAAAAAAAATACCCAAAGGGTACTAGCACTCAACACACATATATAATATATAGTCAATTAATATCAACATGTCATAAGTTTCAAAACTACTAAGGTTACACTTAAACAACTATGGAAACATAAAACTTAACAAGCACAGTTCAAGTAGTACTCTATATAATTCAATCAAAAAAATCAAAGCACACTAATCATTCAAAGAGCTAATTGAGTAACTCAACCTTGCACAACAGTAATTTTTGTAGAAACAATATTAGTTCATAGGGGTTGGATGGACCACTAGAATAAACACTGTCAGTGTCAGATGAGTTGAGGAAGAGATTTAAGATTTTCATTCTTTTTTCCTTTGCTAATACAAGATTTGTGTTTTTTTTAAATAGAAACGAAGTGGAAGTAAGATAATTAAATGAAAAAGAGACTTTTCTTAATTTCAATGGCAAGAGATCGATCACTCAAATTGTTTTTCAGATACAACATAGGCATAAGAAATTTTAATTATCAACTTCTCTTATTGGAGATTGTTCTTGTACCATTGTGTTTATTGGTCTGCAATAATTCTAATAACTTATTTGATCATTAGTGACGATCTCCGCCGCGTTTGTCTTTTGGAGGATGTACGTCTATACTCCTTCCTAGCCTTCTCTTCTTTTCTAGACAAAATTAAACAACTTAGAATCAATAAACAGAGAGATAAAGAAGAAGAAGAGAGAGAGAGAGAGTGAGACTTACCATTTTGTGGGACTTTGTTTACTTCATTGGCAATGGGTGTAGCAGTTGCTGATATTTCAAAATTAGTTGAGAACAAGAAACACAGAAACAATGGAAGTAAGATAATAATAGGAAAAAGAGACTTCTTGTTGTCCATTTATGTGTATCTCTCTTTGTATATATGAAAGAAATGATCTATTTAATTTTATGGTATATATATAGTTGCAGTAGTTTTGGTTTGTTAGAGACTCTTTCTGTAATGTCCAACTGCTTAAGAAACTTTGATGGACATGAAGTCAATACGCGTAGTCCTACTTTGAAAATTCAGCACCTTTTAAAAGTATTTAGTTGATGAGAAAATTTGTTCTGGAATATTAATTTGATCAATGTTTTTTTCCAAGTTTTTGAGGTTGTGGTTAAGTATCATTTTCAGGTTGGTTCAAACTTATCACATGATGGTAACAATACTATTATAATATATATAGTAAGAATTTGTACATAAACAATTGTTTTAATAGCTAGTAGTTCATGATCACTTTGTTATCAATATAATAATAAAGTCACTTGAGTTTAAGAAAAGTGTACAAAAAAAGAGAAAGATTGCGCAAGTAATTAATTTCAATTTGTATTAATATTGGTTGACATAACTATGGGGCAAAAAAAAAAAAAAAAAAAAAAAATTGAAAAATTGGATAGTCTTTTTCAAATTTTCTTATTCAGGCTTGGCCAATTTTTGCCTGCTGTGATTAATCCACTTTGATAGTTCGGTCAAAAATAGAACTAACAAACTCATGAGAATTTTACTTCTGGAGAATTCAGACAAATAAAGTTAAGGGACTAAATCTTTTTAATTACTAGGTCAATCTAAGATTATTTGGACTTTCTGACTTTATTTCTTATTCGATTAACAACTTTTATGAATATGTTGAGCGAAACAAAAAGAAATATACCTTCTAGTCATTATAGAATATTAGAATAATTGGACTTGATAATATCGTTCTTTCAATTATTTAGATTGTTGAATAAAGGAAAGTAATCTTTTTCATTGCATTGCAAGAAATTACATTAGTAACAACTTCTTTGCAACAACATTTTAGGTGATAAACAATATTTGCATTTGTGAAATGATTATTTGAGACCACAAAATTGCTCTCTTCGATAATTTAACACCAAAGATAGGAGGCTGTGACTAGCATGAGAACTAAATTAGGGCCTACTATAGCTCTCACGAACTCACAATATGACATTTGTCTAATAAGTGATCTTAAATACTCGAATTATCAATAAACTCGTTGTATTTTAAAGAGATTTATTTGTTATACCTACATTTGATTAAAAGACTACTATTTAACCTAGTTCATTATATTCCATTTCAGTATCAACTTAGCATACTAAATTCATTCATAACGTGATTACAATGGCTTGTCCAGTTTGTAACGGCATCAATCCATTTATACATTCTATAGGTTCACAAAATAACTCAACTTCTAACCATAAAGCCTTTAATCATAACTTTACTAAACATATTTAACAATAAATGTAATTCGTACAAGGAACATAAGGAAAAGATCAACCTATACACCACAAAGAGTCCTTACCAAAACCAACACCAAAGCATTTATGAAAATGATTCCAAAGCAAGTCCTTCTCTAAAACAAAATTCATCAAAGAATTCATGCCTAGCAGATTGTTTAATCATGAAACATCACATTTTCTCATAAAAGGAAAAACCAAACCAAAAGTAGTTTCCATGTATAACCACAATAGCTGCCAAGATAAGAATCGAAAGGTATTTAAGCACCTCACCAGTTTTATTTATTTTTAATTTTTATAAATTAAATTTATAGTTTTTCAACAAAAATCACTTTTGTCATTATTCTCAAAATTCATAATATTTCTTTAACTACAAATAAAACTATCAATGGATATTCCAACATTCCACCTCAAAAAATTGGATTACTCAAGCAAAATATATGTTCAAACCAAATGCATTTGACACTTCTTATAATGAGAAAATAATATATCATAAATTGAACAATCTAAGTTAAAAACTTTTAAATACAAAAACAATAAAAATTTAACATAATGATAAAACAAAGTTTCAAGTATGAAAATAATTTTCTAACGATTATGAAGGAAACATGGAACTAAAGCCATATTTAACACATTACTTGAATGAATCTTTTATTCAACATGATATTAATAGTATTTTCTAAAACATATTTGAAAAGTAAAATACATTGTTAGAGTTTGAGGACTCTAAGGTAGAATGACATATAACGAATCAATGAGTACAATAACCAAAGGTCAACATTAGTCCTGCTGACTAGGCATGCAAATTTGCATCAATTCAAATGTATTCAACGAATCCAATCCACGTGTTTGGCCTAACATGGAGCTAACATCACCCCTGCTAGATAGGGTTGAATCAAGGTGCACCAAGGCTAACAATACTGCTGTTAGCTACGGTATTTTAACAAGGTTTCATCCGATATCAAATTCTACCAAAACAAAATTATATCTTCCCATTATTTTACAAAAACCAAAACTCATTCATTCTCAAACCATTATTTTCCCTCAACTCTGGTGTCAAATTCTTTTGTCAATGATTTTTGAATTATTCAAAGTGAACAATTTTGAAAAGCGAATACACAATTAGTTATAGCTAGTAGTATGTTTTATTTTTGTTTATTTTTCTGAAATATCATTGATATTTCTCTATATTTCTACAGACTCAGACATGGTGAAAATATTACAAATTGTCTATATCTTGTACTTATAATAGATGATGAGAAAATATTCGCCAAGTTTGACAAAAAGATTAAGCTATATAGAATGGGAGTGTGGCTTTTCTAGTGAATGTGTTAAACAACATACTTAGTGCTTTCATTTGGGTTTCTTTGTTTTATAATAAATGTTCCAATGGAGTTGAAATAATTTATCATTTTGCAGAAACAATATTATTTCACAGTTGTTGGATGGACCACCAGGTTAAACAATGTTAGTGTCAGATGAATTTAGGAAGAGATTTAAGATTTTTTTTTTTTTTTTTTCTCCTTCCTAATGCAAAATTTGTGTTTTTTTTTAAAAAAAAAAAAATAGAGACGTAGTGGAAGTAAGATAATTACAAGAATAAGAGACTTTGTTGAATTTTAACAGAAAGAGATAGATCACTCAAATTGTTTTTCAGATACAACATAGGCTTAAGAAATTTTAATTATCAACTTCTCTTATTTCCATAATGTTCTTGTACCATTGTGTTTATTTTATTTAAATTGTAATGTTATTATTGATTACTATAATTGTGACAGAATACTAACCAACATTATACTAGTATTTATAGTTCCAAAATTACAAACTAAATAAAAGCAAAATAATAAAAACTAAATATTTATACCATTTGCGTCCGCGTATGGGATTTTCTGCATTGCCCTCTATAGACGCAGAAATAATTTAAAAATTAAAGTGTTTGTATTTTTTGCGTTTGTAGTGTAGACGTAGTCATATTGCATCTACTTTTTAGCGTTTGTGATCAAGAGGCGGATAGGTAGAAAATAATTATAAGAGTCTAAATTTTGTGTCTATACTCCAGACGCAAATATACTGACACTAAAACGCAGAAGCATAAAATAGTATCTAAGGCTAAGGTTACTGCAATTGTGTTCCTACGTCTAGAGGCAAATCCAATTGATTATCTGTGTCTGTATTCGTACCATATGCGTCTGCATATGGCAGACATAGATAATATCATTTCTTGTAATGAACCTAATTTATTGTTACGAACAAGCAACTTGTAGGAAGAAAACTCCATGAAAACTCAAATCTAAATAATCTATTTAGCTTATAACACCAAGAATAAGACATTTCTCAAACAATCTGATCTAAGTTTACCCTTAAGACCAACCCACCTAAAAGGACAGTAACGGAAGATATCGATGAACCCTAACAAATTATAATCCTTAAAATTTAACCTAACCCCCAACACCAACACCAACGCCAACCCCAGCTCCAACTCTAATCCCAACTTAAATATCTTGAATTTGCATCTTATATAGGGCTAAACTTTCTCCCTCACCTACTAGCATTACCCAAGTAATCAATAACTCTCTAAAATTGTAACGACATCAATCCATTTGTACATTCTAGAGGTTTACAAAATAACTCAACTTCTTACCATATGCCTTTATCATAACTACTACCAAACATATTCAATAATAAATGTAATTTCGACAAGAAACGACATAAGGAAAAAAGATCAACCTATAAACCACTATGAGTCCTTACCAAACAAACTCAAAAGCCTTCATGAAAATTATTCCAAAGCATGTCCTTCTCTAAAACAAAATCCATCAAAGAATTCATGACTAACATATTGTTTAATCATGAAACATATCCTCATAAAAGGAAAAACCAAACCAAAAGTAGTTTCCATGTACAACTACCACCACAATAGCTACAAAGCTAAGCATTGGAAGATACTCAAGCACCTCACCAGTTTCTTTTTATAATTAAATTACAATTTTTCAATGAAAGTAATTTTTTCATTATTCTCAAAATTCATAATATTTCTTTAACTACAAATAAAACCATCAATGGATATTCCAACCGAACAATACTTGCTTATAATATCCACCTCCAAAAATTGGATTACTCTTGAACAAAATATATGTTCGAACCAGATACATTTGACAATTCTTATAATGAGAAAATAATATATCATAAATTGAACAAGCTAAGTTAAAATCTTTCAAATACAAAAATGATAAAAATCTAACATAATGATATAACAAAGTTTCGAGTACGAAAATAATTTTATAACGATTATGAAGGAAACATGGAACTAAAGCCATATTTAAAACATCTTACTTGAATGAATCTTTTATTCAACTTGATATTAAGAGTATTTTCTAAAACATATTTGAGAACTAATATACTTTGTTAGAGTTTGAGGACTCCAAGGCAGAATCACATAATGAATCAATGAGTACAATACCTAAAAGTTAGCATCAGTCCTGTTGACTATGCATCTAAATATGCATCAATTCAAATGCATTCAACGAATCCAATCCACATGCTTGGCCTAGCACAGGGCTAACATCACCGTTGATAAATAGGGTTGAATTAAGGTGCACCACGGCTAACAACACCGCTGTTAGCTATGGACTAATGGTATTCTAGCAAAGTTTCATCCGATAGCAAATTCTATCAAAACAAAATTATATCTTCCCATCATTTTACAAAAACCAAAACTCAATCATTCTCAAACCACTATTTTCCCTCTACTCCAGTGTCAAATTCTTTTGACAATGATTTTTGAATTATTCAAAGTGAACAATCTAGAAAAGTGGATGCACAATTCGGTATAGCTTATAGTATGTTTAATTTTTTTATTATTTGGTTGAAATATCAGTGATATTTCCCTATACTTCTACGGGCTCAAACATGGGGAAAATATTATACATTGTCTATGTCTTGTACTTAATAGATCATAAGAAAATGTTGTCGAAATTTAGCAAAGCTTGAAGAAAAGATTAAGCTACATGGAATGCGTGTGTCACTTTTCTGGTAGGTTTCTTTGTTTTTTAATAAATGTATCCAGTGGAGTTAAAATAATTTATAATTTTTGTAGAAACAATATTAGTTCATAGGAGTTGGATGAACCACCGGGATGAACACTGTCAGTTTCAGATGAATTCAGGAAGAGATTTAAGATTTTCATTCTTTTTTCCTTTGCTAATACAAGGTTTGTGTTTTTTTAAATAGAGACGAATTGGAAGTAAGATAATTACATGAAAAAGAGACTTTGCTTAATTTCAATAGCAAGAGATCGATCGCTTAAATTGTTTTTCAGATACAACATAGGCATAAGAAATTTTAATTATCAACTTCTCTTATTGGAGAATGTTCTTGTACCATTGTGTTTATTGCTCTGTAATAATTCTAAAAACTTATTTGATCATTAGTGACGATCTCCGCCGTCACTCCGCCGCGTTTGTCTTTTGGAGGATGTACGTCTATACTCCTTCCTAGCTTTCTCTTCTTTTCTAGACAAAATTAAACAACTTAGAATCAATAAACAGAGAGATAAAGAAGAAGAGAGAGAGAGAGTGAGACTTACCATTTTGTGGGACTTTGTTTACTTCATTGGCAATGGGTGTAGCAGTTGCTGATATTTCAAAATTAGTTGAGAACAAGAAACACAGGAACAATGGAAGTAAGATAATAATAGGAAAAAGAGACTTCTTGTTGTCCATTTATGTGTATCTCTCTTTGTATATATGAAAGAAATGATCTATTTAATTTTATGGTATATATATAGTTGCACTAGTTTTGGTTTGTTAGAGACTCTTTCTGTAATGTCCAACTGCTTAAGAAACTTTGATGGACATGAAGTCGATACGCGTAGTCCTACTTTGAAAATTTAGCACCTTTTAAAAATGTTTAGTTGATGAGAAAATTAGATGCCCAACAGAATCCGGCAAAGAGAGATAAAGAGAAAAATTAAAAAATTACTAAAGAAATAGTACGCATCTTTTAATTTAATTTTAAAAACTACTCAAAACCTACATAAATAGTAATTATATTATTATATATATATAACCAACAACTCCTAATATGACTAAAACTCATGCTACTAAACTCTCTCCTAATAAAACAAATGAATGTCAAAGTAAACTCTAATATTATAATTAGTTCAGATTGATAAAATTTATCTCATGATGGTAACAACATTAATTATTATAATATATGTAACAATCAGTGGATAAATAATTGTTTAACTAGCTAGTATTTCATGACTTTGTTATCAACATTAATGATAAATTTTTTATTTTATTTTTTCTAAAAGTAAACATGATATTATTATTGATGAATTAGCCTAATTGTACTTCTAAGAGCAATAAAATATTGATAACCGTAATAAATCTAGAGTTACAATAGGAACATTTAGTTCATTTCTTTCAACTAATAGCACATTTTAGCTCCTCAACATGACATGAAAATTGTCATAAATTGATGGCCAAACATTTTTACTGAAAAAATTCTCTACCACATGTATTGTAGCAATGTTGAAGTTGTCGTTCATGTGAAGCTTCAGAATAGAAACTCCCATTAATATCTAGGGTAAATCAAATCACTCCATCAACTCTCAAAAAGAGTCTCAAGATCGTATTGGTCGTGGTGCATAAAAACAAATGGGACTTTTCATTTTGCATTTTTTTTTTAACAGTGGGTGGTTTTTAGGCCATCTTATGATTTATGTCACTCTTCACATAATTTTAAAGGTTTGGACCCGTAAAATCAAGACAGTAGTAATTAAATATCCTTAATCATAAGGCAAACTCCCTGGGGCCAATCACTCATTTTTATGATTAACTACTTCTTTGGATAGGTGGAACAAAACAAAAAAGTTTAATTTTAGAATAATAAAATAAATGAGAGAATTGACACATAATATATTTGGCTCACCATAAGAATTAGTACACGGGTGGAGAGATTATAGCAATATTTAATGAATTACAAATGGCTCAACTTACTCAACTCACTTGATACAATAGTAGCCTCTTATTTATAAGCATTATTTGATAATCATGAATAATAAGATAAATATAATTATTAAATATTAATGATAATCTACCAACAAAGATTGGGTGCAATGGTAAGCGAGGCATGTTCAATCCAAATATGATGGATCTAGGGTTTAAGATGGAAGTTGGGATCTGTTGCAATTATTCTGATTTGTCTAACTGTATGAGGATGGCAAGGTGGCGAGATGGTGGAGGTGTGATGAGATGTGTGAGGTATGGTGAGATGGTGATGGTGAGATGGTGAGATGGTGAGATGGGTGAGATGGTCTGAGCTGGACTGCCCTAGTGATTCTTGTAAAGACAAGATAGTGTTAAAGGATGGGGATTTTCCCTGTAAATCCTCCGATACTAAAGTCAGAGCTCTTTTAGCAATTTGTATAAAATGTATCAGTAAAGTTGTTCATCTTTACCTCAAATCTTTGAGTTGCTATATATAGTCCGACTATGCTAATAGGGTGTTGTTTTGTGGCACACAATAACTCTGATCGATTACTCTTCAGCTAGTTAATTTCCAATGGTCCCATATTTATCCTTCTTTACTCCTAGTGGTTACATATTCTGTCCATTGAGATTTTTGGTTTGTCCTTGCCACGTGTCACTCTTGTATTGGCTTCTACTATATTGTATATTAACAATACTCCCCTAAAAAGGAGTGTGTGTGTTGACACGGAATAAATAATTTTTTTTTTTGGGATTTGGGCCGTAGATCATGAGGGGTCAAGGTTATGGTATGTCTGAGTTCACCGTGGCATTAGGCCAAGATGTACCCGAGCTCGAGGTGTGCACGGTACCAAGGTATACTTGAGCTTGTGATGGCCTCAAGGCCATGGCATGCCAGACCTCATGGTGGCCCGAGGTCACTTTATGCGAGCTCTTAGCTCTATGAGCACTTAGCTCTATGAGCACTTAGCTTAACTTTTGGGAGCTCTTGGCTCCGTGAGCTCTTAGCTCAATTTTAAGGCGAGCTCTTAGCACAACCTTTTGGAGCTTTTGACTCTTTGAGCACTTGGCTCGATAAGCTCTTAGCTTAACCTTTTGGGTGAGCTCTTGGCTCTATGATCACTTAGCTCAACTTTTGGGAGTTCTTGGTTCCATAAGCTCTTAGCATAATTCTAGGCGAGCTCTTGGCTATGTGATCTGTTAGCTTAATTTTTAGGCGAGCTGTTGGCTCTGTGAGCTTTTAGCTCAACTTTTTGGAGATCTTGGCTCTTTTGAGCTCTTAGCTCAATTCTAGGTGAGCTTTTGGCTCTTAATCCTAGCTTTGAGCTCTTGATTGGAGCTCTTGGCTCTTTGGTTGAGCCATTGGCTCTAGGATAAGCTATTGGTTTCGAGCTGAGCACTTGGCTCCGGGATGAGCTCTTAGCTCTAAGATGAGTTTTTTGTTCCAGGATGAGCTCCTAACTCTGAGATAAGCTATTGGCTTTAGGATGAGAAATATTTGGAAGGGAACTGAAGTTTTATTTGATAATATAAAGAAAAAGGTTCAAGCTATTGCTAATATCGTTTGAGGTACTGTGCATTTTATGTGTGTGGTAGTATTTTTCCTTCCTTGTTCATCAGTTTATAAGTCCCAAGATAACCTTGGATAGTCACTTTTCCCTTCATGTCGACGTGTAAAGTAAGGTGAAGTAGCCCATTGTTTGTTTAAGTTATGTGTTGTCATTAATGCTAGTTTTGCCTTTTCTGAATTGATAAACTCCTCAACACACTTCATAAGCTCTTCTAGATCAATAGGTGTGTGTTTATTAAGACCATATCGGAAAGGGGATTTTCTCAAACTTGCTCTTAGTATCATAATTATAGTCTGTGGACTTGCATCTTCTACCTCAAGGACCCCATTGTTGAATCATGACATAAATTCTTTTAAAGATTCGTTTTCCCCTTACTTTATTCCCAATAGATTAGTGGCATCCTTCTTTTGTTTCATATTTGTCATAAAATGCTTTTGGAATGCCGTTACAAGCTGATCAAAATTTTTGACAAAATTATAGGGAAGGTGAGCAAACCACAATCTGGCCTTGTCCTTGAGAGCCGTTGCAAATGGCTTGCATATGATTTGATCTGGGACTCCATGAAGCAACATGAGTGATTCAAAATCGGTGATAAAGTCATCCAGATCTGTTGATCCATTATATTATTTGGATGTTGGGATTTTTAATCCAGTCAATACCCGAAAAGAAATCACGTCCTTTATAAAAGGATGGCTTGCTGTACCATTGGAGGTGAAAGGAAGGTGTTCTTCTGGCCGAGGTTGTGGATGATCATCTTTGCCTAGCTCAATACGCCTATGACCATCATGGGAGGCACTTCGGGCTCAAGCTATTCTACACCTATCTTGGCCCTCGTTTTATGTTATGTTGGCATCTGTCCTTCCTATATCCCCTTTGTCATGGTTGTCTTGTGGATGATGTTGTGGAGCTACATTTATCTTGGCAGATAAGGCTTGGATGGTTGACATCAATGTTTGGAATTGTTGCTAGGTGACTGGTATGTCAGGTGTTTAGAGCAAGAATGGTGCGTCTTGAGTGTTTTGATGTTCTTCCATACTTGATCTTGGCTTTGTGTAAAAATGTTTGAGATGAGGTTGATATTGAGATCAACAGCTAGTGGTCGGTCGTTTTCCCACAGACGAGGCCAACGTTAGGTCCTATTTGAATAAATAGGATTTAATTATTTTCACTCAGGATCAAGGTTTTGAAAGCCGAACCGGCTTGGCCAGTTAGACTATCGCCTAGGTGTTATCCCAGGCCAAAATAGGACTAAAATTTGAAATAACAATTGACCTAGATTATCTCGGCCTACCCGATCGTAATTTAAAAAACACAACCAGGTTTTCAAAAAAAAGAAGATAAGTTTGTAATAGAATATTTTATTGTCAATTTAATTTTAATTTATTATTTTTTTTGTTTGACGTTAAACTATTACATATACATAAATTATTTATGAACTTATATTAAATATATATAAAATAATAATATTTTTAATTATTGCATGACCTGATGCCCGAAGAGCTTTTTCAAGTTAGCTTCCAGATCAGATTTTAAAACATTGCTCATGATCTCTTGGACATATAACTACACACAATTAGCAATATAATTTAAGAACTAATATGATAATTTTTCAGATTAATATTATGGTTAATATTTATTTTCTCAAAATATACCCTTACTGTCAATTTCCTCTTGTGATCTTTTGATGAACTCAAAAGGATAAAATGAAGGTAAGAAAAGGACATATTGTATTTTAAAGATTTTTTTTTTTCCGAATTTTGTGCGGAAAACACTTCTTTTGATATTTTTTGTTATATTAGAAATGCTTAAACTTAGCACTGAGGTGAAATGATAGGTACTAACTGCTTGAACTAAACTCTCGACGGTGTATAATAACTTAAACAAATTGGCTACATGATTTTATTATTATTATTATTATTTAAATTTTTTTCTTCTTAGGGGAGGGAGAAATTGTTCTTGTATCACCAGACGATCCCCTCCGTATTTCTCTGGGGTAGGACGTACACCTATTTTCACTTGAAACTTATCCCATTTCAGTCTGCCCCTTCTTTTCTGCACAAAATCAAACAGCATATAAATGATCATTCATAAATAATAGAATTCCATTATTAGTTTCTTAAGTCATTAATTTGTTGTCTAAGCTATACTTAGGTGTGTTCTTTGGATTAGCAGAGGTGGTTGGGGTTGCTTGGTTTTTGATATATAATATGGCAGTACTTCTAGTCTTAAGCCAGTGGGATCAATTGACCCTAACCTTGAAACTTAATTATTCTGTGAATATATATATTAATTTTCGAGACTTGAGTTCTTCTTAATTCGTCGCTGCTTATTTATTGCTATTAATATTCAGAAGGAAAACTTTGGTAACTGAACATCTTAATTAAACAAATGACAGAGAGACACAATAAAGATAAAGACGATCAAATAATTAGAGGGTGACTTACTAGTTTGTGGGACTTTGTTGAATTCATGAGCAAAGGGTGTTGCAGTTGCAGATATTGGAGATGATGATGAGAACAATAAAAACATAAATAGTGGAAGTAAGATAATTAAATGAAAAAGAGACTTGTTGTCCATTTATCTCTCTATGTATGAAACTATCTATCTAATTGATAAAAATAATATATACCTTTCTTTTTCTATTTTGATACTACATATATAGTTGCAGTAGTTTTGCCTTTAAGCAAATATGGAAAATTATCTGAAATAAAGGGAAACATGGTGAAGTTGGACTTTGGTACTTCATGGAGAAAAGTCTATTTCAGCTGAGACTTAGAGCTGAGGAAACCAATATGAAAATTGAGAAGCCCAAAGTAATGGGTCCAAATGAAAAGTTCAAAGTGTCACCCATAACTTTATTCTTCTACCATTATTTTTCTTTCTCATACGTGTACAGAATTTGTCAAATTACAAAACCTCCCATGGCAAAGTATTCTCTTGTTCTTCTTCCATCCAAGTCATTTTTCTCTCTTTCTGTGTTTAGAAGTCCCAAGTCAAAGTCTTCTCTTTGAAATAATCAAAGTTTAGATACGTAAAATATTGAATTATGGAAGAAGCGGAAGCAGTGTATAATAAAAAAAAAAACAACTAATGACACAACAATTGTAATGATGAAAAATAATTAAACATAATTGTCACCACCCAAATTCCGTTTCATGACGGGCACGAGAATTAAGCAAGTTGGGGCTGTCTCGGTTCAAGTTAGCCTTAAATTGACATTAATAATACAAATAATACAAGGGAATCAGTAATTGACATAAAACAAAGATAAACAGCAATACATATATATATATATACACACTAATGTTACTGTAGAGTAATATATCTTAAAGAATTTAAACAACGGTACCAAGCTCCAACGAAAGGCAAGACTGCTAGCAGTTTCGAGATATCTCCAACAACACACAATCGAACCAAGTACTTGCAAAGCTAGAAAAGAATAGTGGAATGAGCTTCAACAAGCTCAATGAGTTGGAAAGTACAATGCATAACATAAGAACGAGAGCAAACAAATGCATGATTGAGTTTTGTGCTTTAAAACATGACATGCATTATTTAACATTATTTTTTCTTCCATAAAACTTTCTCAATTCATAAAAATTATTTTCCAAATGCACGGTTATTTAATCTTTAAAACATGCCAATTTAACAAGGTTTACTTTCAATATCATTGTTCACAAAAGTTCCAAGAACATTTTAGAAAGAAAACCCCATTGTGGTGTCACGAGTATTGTTAGTCTGATTTGTCCTTCATGGCTACCTGTTGAACACCAGCGAGATCAGGCGAGCTAGCATCCTGTTGACCTTCTCCTAAGCACCTGCAAGATGAGGACGGGAGTCGAGTCTAGTGGGGAACTCCTAGTACCCTCCGATGATTTAAGTCAGTAGTTGTGGTTTTGTAAAGAAAAGGAGAGCTCTTGTGTGTAATAAAGGAAAAAAAATTCAACCTCTCATTAATGAGCAATGTCCCTATTATGGAGCCTAATAACTTGGAAAAGGCTACATGAACTGTTCAAAGCCTTAGGTAATTGTTGTAGTCCAGCTCATTTCTGGAGTAATGTCAACTTTTGGTGTGTTTTGTTGACAATAAACCAGTCATCATGTTTGAATTATGAAGCTGCAAATTGCAGAGAGAAGTTGGGCTGCTGTAAATCGCAGCAAATGGGTGTAGGATGATGTACAGCTGTAGTGGCAGCAGAGAAGCAAAGTTAGCCAAGCAACTTCTATACACCAAGTTTGAAGAATTTAATCTTCAAATTTGGAAACTCCTTTTGGCTGCCACAGCCACCTTCCTGGATTTTGGTAGTCATTGTTGGTGTATGGCAGCTAGGCCATTCAGACCTTTCTCACATAAGAAAAGTGGCAGGATTCTACACCTATAAATAGAGGTGCAAGATGCAGAGAAGGATGTAGCAGAGTGAAAGGCGAAGAGAGCCAAGGCTAGGAGAAACAAGGCCAGCAAGGCCAAAGCTGCAGAGAGCTAAGAAGAAGAGAGAAAAATGTGAGGGTTTTTTTTTCTTGGGACTCCCCGAGCAGAGAAAGAAAAATATTGTTCTCTTGATGCTCTGGGTAGGTGCATGAGCACCGGAAGGCAAGCAAAGAGCTGCCTAATAACAGTGCCATGTGTGCACTGTGGGATTCCAAAGTGAGAGCGAGTATGTGTGAGAGATACAAAAATAGTGAGGAAATACTCATTCTAGGTCGAGGAAGAGTGTTAATTGTGGGTCACTATTCTTGGTGAAGTCTCTATATTGGGTTATTCACTTTGAATGATATTTGTGTCTTTAGTAGTAATTAGGGATGATTTGTGTACTACTAGTAGTAACTAGGGATGATGTGTACCTCTAGTAGTAATTAGAGAGGATTTGTGTACCTGTTATTATTATTATAGTGGAAGACTTGTCAGAGTTTGTCCCGTGATTTTTTCCTTGACTTTAGAGGGTTTTCCACGTAAATCTAGTATTGTTATTCTTCTTGCTTATTACATTTATTCTTATGGCTTGATGGTCAATTGATTTATTCCATTGTGTAATCCCAACAAGATGTGTCAGAGAACAGTGGTGACTCCTAACAAGTGGAATCAGAGTTCTGCCAATTTCTTAACAAGTGGTATCAGAGCTGTGCTGACTTCCTAATAGTAATCTCCTTGCCATGTGTCATGTCACCATTGGTCGGCATAATTAGGGTATTAACAAGTATCAAACATCAACTCCTAAAGAAGTCCTTGAATGTCAAATTGATCAAACCCAATACTTTAGAAACTAATGAAATCTCCAGAGTATAAAAAAAGACCATGAAATATATATGCAAACTAAAGAAAAATGAGTTAGACTAAGACTCAATGAATGAGTAATTGTCTATCAATGGGAAACAATTAACGGTACTTACATAAATCGGAAAGTATGAAAATTTGAAGTAAAATATATCTTAAATTCATTTGAAATGAATTTTCGAGAAAAGTTAATTAAAATTGCAGGTAATATGATAGCTAGCATCTTGTTAATCTCCTGTAAAAAGGAACAAATGATGCTCATAATTTCACCTTAATATATAATATATGTACATTCCCTCAATGACTACTCATATAAAAAGAGACCTTTAATCACTTCAAGTAGATGAAAGGAGAAAGATACCAATAGAAAGCTCCTAGTATTATAGTTTTAGATATACATAATGGCTGAATGGGGGGGACTCTAATGGGTAGCAGTACTGCATCATTTCACCTAGGTTTCAAGTGCAAACTATATAAAATACACTGACTACTTTGTACTAATAGTAAATAAAAAACAAAATAAAACTCATATTGTAACAGTTTCTCTTCAAATTAAATCACTTTATACTTGGGAGGGCAAGTGTTTTAAGTTACTCAATATGACATAAAACACCCGCCTAAGGAAACAATTTAATTTGTGCATGGTAGATGTTGATATAATCTATCAAAAGGCTCATAGGACAGTGAGGATAGAGTATCCATGTAGGTTTAATATATATATCTGTGTGTGTGTTTGTTTGTCAATATCTATTGAAAGTCCCCGCAGCAATATGATCAACAAAAATTACTGCAAAAGCATCCTAATTGATAATAATAAAATGGAGCAAACTAAAACTTCACTTTTATGAGGACCTGCCAATTCATTTTAAGTTGTACACACCCTTGAAAAGGAAAAAGAAAAAGAAAACAAGAGTGTGAAATGTAGAGGCGGTGATGAACAGAAAGACAAGCTTTTCTATTGCAGCTTGATTAGGGAAATACGTGGGCTTCACTTTGTTGTCTGGGATCATGTCCTCACAGTCCCATTCACTCCTCTCTAAATTCTATATTTACAGTACTGATCACTCTTTTTCTCATATATACGCCCATCTGATCATCATCATCAATTCCATGCATATTCAATTTACACATTCAAACCCCAAAATTGATCCTTTTGAGCCTTGACATTTTGATTTTGAAAATTAAAAAACGAGGAAGGAGAAACGGTGAATAGTTACCTCAAGAGCAAAAAACTTCACCTCAGTCATGTCTCATCATCCTCTTCCTCGAGAATTAAAAGTTAAATTTTCTTGACAACCAAATACTTTAGAAATTGAGAGATGAGAGGAAGCAGAAAAAGAAAGAGAAAGAATTGGTTCGGGTAAGGAAATAAAAACCAAATTAAAGACCCAAATTTGATGGCTAGGTTTCTCATAACCTAATTTAATTTTTTATATTTTGTTACCGAAAAATTGGTTCCTAAGATTTAAAATATGTCAGTAAGTTTTACTCTAATTTTTTTAATGGCATTTGATCTTTAATTGTATGCTTTAAGCCATTGATATAGTGTGATGTTGGTTATTCCTCCATTTCCATTAAGTTGCATCATGCAGAAAGGCGGAGAAACTCTTTGATATAATTGTTGACTGATCGGCTTCCTTGGACACAATTCTAATATTGTTGGAATATGCATTGCTCATCATAGTCTAAAGGAAGGAATCTTCCTTTGAGCAACTACTTCATTGTCCTCTAATACCTCACTTTTGTCTTCCTTAGTCGTAGCTGATAATTTTGTAAGGTATCCTACAATGCAGTTGCACCACCTTTCAGCTTATATGCCACTAGCTTCACTCGTTTGTCCTTAGTTACGTCCATCATGTTGAAAAAATTCTCTACTTCATAAACCCAATCAACGAATGCTTCAAATTTGAGATTGCCACTGAAGGTAGGAAGATCAACTTTGATTTTATAGTCTTTAACTCCTCTATTTTGTCCAGGCAGATGTGCAATAATCACCATATCCTCCATCTTCATCTTCATAATCTTCCTCATAAGCTGGTGGTCATTGTGGATGCTTGCTTCGAGGTTGAACTCAATCTCCAATATGCACTCGATTGAATTTATGGTTGTCCACAATCTCTTCATCTCCATTTTCCCCGTAAGTTGGTTGTCTCCATGGTTGATTACATTGAGGTTGAACTCTATCTCCAACCTGTACTGGATTGAATCTACTATTGTCGACAAACTCCTCATCTTCATCTTCAAATCATCATAAGGTTGTAGCCTATGATGTTATGCAAGACCCAATCAGTTAATTGATGGGTTGGCCACGAGCATAATCTCTGGCACGGTTATTCCCACCATCTTCATGAACTTTAAAATCATCATAAGGTTGTAGGCTATGATGATTTCCAGGTTCGCACTAGGTTGATGGGTTGATTGTGAGCATCATCAGCATAGTTATTCCCATCATCTTCATGAACCCTGTTGGCATTGACTTCCAAGTTAGCTAGCATGTCGTGGATCCCCTAGAGTTTGTGGGTCATTCTTACCCTTGCTCATCCAATGCCAGCCTTTTTGCACCTTTATTGCTGCTCCTTGCGTCTACATTACCCCCAAAGAGCATGCATCCCATGATCAATGTCAATAATATGGTTGTTGTTGTTGCTGCCGTTGTCGTCGACGTCCTCTATCTCGAATTGCTAACGACAATATGAAGGACGGAAGCGAAAACACTATATTCGTTATAAAAACACTATATTCGTTATAAAAAATGCCCTTGCACACTAGAATTAAATAATAAAATAGATAAAAGTTTGAAATTTATATATATAATAAGATGAGTTTACAACCAAAAGGAGAGCCTATATTTATATGGGTTCCAAGGCTCCTACTCTTTCTATCTAAGCAATGTAAAACTTATTATTTATACTAATCCTAAAACATAACTTTTCTTTTTATTTTCTATGTGTGACTAAAGGAAAACAAGAAATAGAAAAAACATAACTAAACCACTTTCTCTTGGATTTTGCATGAACAATCTTCTCTATAAATTTTTGGGCAATATGCTCCGCATTAATTCTTGAACTCCTACCGGGAAATAGTTTTTGTATCACATAGTTCATTGCTCAAATGATAGTTAATAATGACTTCTTCCATCATTAGGGCACAGGATGATCACGTCCCGATTTCATTCTTGGAGGACGTACATCTATTTTCACTTGAAACTTATTCAATTCCGGCTTACCCTTTTTTCCTAAAAAAAATTAGAAAAATCAAACAGCATAGAAATCATGATTCATATATAACTAGTAATTGAATATCTTAAACAAATTTAGTGATAGAGAGACACAAATAGAAAGGGAGACATACCAATTTTTGGGACCTTGTTTAAGTCATGAGCAAAGGGCGTCGCCGTTGCAGATATTGCAGATGATGATGAGAATAATAAAAACAGAATCAATGGAAGTAAGATAATTCCAGGAAAAAGAGACTTGTGTTTGTCCATTCTCCTCATTATGTCGTTTTTTTTTCTATTTGATTGTACATATTATATATAGTTGCACTAGTTTTGATTTCTCAAAGACTCATTCTGTAATGACCAAGCAATTAAGCAAATAGCTTCCAACTGCATCCTTAAGCAACTGTGATTATCGTGAAAAAAAGGGAAACGTGGTGAGTTTTTTTGTATTCACGGAGAAAAGTCAATTTCAGCAGCAACTTGAGAACAGAAAACTGACATATATGGAAATTGGGAAGCCCTATTAATTAAAAAACCTCTCATGTCAATTGAACTCTTGTTTTTTCTCCATCCAAGTCATTTAGATCTCTATCTCTCTCTGCTTAGAGTCGCAAGTCAAAGTCTTTTCTTTGAAATAATCAAATTTTAGAGATATAAAATGTTGAATTATGGAAGAAGATGCTACTTGCACTAAAAGTGATATCTTGTTCTCTTTCCTCCGAGTTATTTAGTTCTCTCTTTCTCTATCTCTCTCTTTCCTCCGAGTTATTTAGTTCTCTCTTTCACGTACGAGAACATATAATAATATTACTTTCACTTCCAAGCCTGTCAATATTCAAGCTAAATAATAACCAATTTATATATGAAGTAACATGGTAATCAGCAAATTGTGATTCTTACAAGTGTTTTTTGCGATGGATTGGTATCTCAGCTAATCAAAAGATATTCAATGGAAAGAAGTAATTCCAGTCAAAAAGTGATCTTACAATATTCTCCTTCCATAGTCAATGAGACCATTTCCTTCCATCTTTAATGAGACCATTTTTAAAGAGATGTATCACAAATAATAAAAGACATCCACACAATATAAAAGTAAAAGAGAAGAAAAAGAAATATCAATACATAATAGTTAATGTGGTGTAAAAGAGAAGAAAAAGATATATCAATACATTATAGTTAATGTGGTTTGGCATCCCTTGACTATATTTACGAAAATGAGAAGAGAATTTATATTATTTGAAGAAAGAGTAACGCCATGTATATATGAAAAAGTAACACCCTACACATAGTATTCTTAACACTCTCCCTATATCTCTACTAATATTTCATAGATCTCACACTTCTAGAGTCTCACAAATATTAGCACTCTCATTTTCATATCTTGCAACTCTTACAAGCTTATATATATTTATACTACATAAAACTTGACTATCAATTAACTTTTTCTCTTTTTTATAAAATTCTTATTACAATAACAATCACAATATAATTAGATTTACTTGCTCCCATATAAATCTTATTAGAAAATCACATACAATAAACTAAATATATATGAAAACTAAGTATTTGGATCAAAATGGCCTTCCACCTACCTAAATTAAAATCACTTTTGAGTGAAAATAACCCCAAAATTTCCTAATTTATAGTGTTGAATTTTTCTATTCCAAAATTATCTTTTATGTCAATATTTTAAATATTAAAATAAGAAGACCTAATTAGTGAAAAAGAAAATTTAACGATTTTCACTTATTACTTCTTCCACGTGAACTGGGTTTAATGTGGCATGGTGTTGAGAAAATAGAGAGCGACGTTCCCTCTTGTATAGTTTCTTCTGGAGCTTTTTATGATCCCAAAATAAAAATTACATCGTTCTGTTTGTCCACATTTTGTGCATAACACAGTTCCTAATATTGAAACAAATTGGCTATACGTGGTGTGTTTTTTTTATAACCATGACAAATGAAGGTTTATATATTGATGTTTGTCATTAACAAACAATAATCCAATGGTAAAATAACATTGGAAATCCCCATAAATCATATTTCAGGGCTACATTTGAATCAAATATACAAAATAACATTTATGAAGATCGATCCACTTTGTTATTCTATTCTGTATACGGTCACTAGCTGTGGTATTCAACTTAGAATCTGTATTTAATAAGAAATACAGATTTTTATTGATGACTTCTTTTATCATTAGCGACGATCGCCCCCGGATGGTACTGGTGGAGGATTTACGTCTATAATCGTATCTAACCTTCTCTTCTTTTCTGGAAAAATTCAAACTGTGAAAGTTATTCATTTTATATAAAGAGAAACACAGAAATAGACATAGGACAGAGAAAGAGAGAGCCTAACCGGTTTGTAGAACACTATTTAATTCATGGGATAGGGGTCTTGCAGTTGCCGATATTGCAAATAATGATGAGAACAATAAAAACAGAAGCAATGGAAGTAAGATAATATGAAGAAGAAACTTGCTCTTGTCCATTTCTCTCTCTAATTGATCAAAATATATCTATTTTAATTTTCTATTTGATAGTACATATATATAGCACTTGCAGTGACTTTGATTTCTGGCGACCCTTTCTGTATGACCAAGAACTTAACCAACTACTGTTCAACTGCTCAAGCAACTAGTCAATACACGTAATCCAACTTGGAAAAATTCTTCGCACCATTCAAAAATGTTTAGGTTATGTTCAGATTGGTACTGTAGTTTTCTTGATGAGAAAATTAATATACAACAAAAAATGGTTTTACTAGTATTTGATGACTACGTTATCAACATTTAATAAGATTTATTGAAATTGTAAACTCAAATCCTTGTAGTAGAGTGGAGCAGTTGTCAAGTGAGTCACTCGAATGGATGTAGGGAAACTTTGCCTGCTTGTGGTGTAGGACAAGAATGAGGTTAAAACAATATATATATATATATATATATTTGGATAATTTTGATGTAAGTAGTAGTTTGATTTTATTTTATCATATTCCCTTACGTTCCAAACAGGAAAAGTAATGTTTAACTATATTATTACAATAGCTTTTATATAAATAAATAGACGATTTAGTGTCTATACAACTGATTGTTAACGGTCTGTTTTCAAAATCTAGCCCTCGATTTTCTAACTGATTGTAAAGATTTAGTGTCACTGATAATCTAACCTTCTCTTCTTTTTTGAACAAATTCAAACTGCAAAAGTTATTAATTATATATGGTTAGCATAAATCAAGGGATAACAATTGACCCATGATTTATGCTCTCAATCATCTCCATTATATCAATAAATTAGGCCTGTAATTATACCTAATTGTCTATTACATATTTGGGTGATACTTAATCTAAGTTTACTATGTTAGGTAGACATTGTATTTGAATGCTACTTAGTCTAGGTTCACTATTTTAGGTAGACATCTCTAGCTTATAAATAGAGACTCTCTCTGTACATTTGATATTAACTCAATATACAATTCTCATTCAATTTAACTTGGTATCAGAGCTAGGCCCACGACTGATAAGTCTTTCTTTTACACCCACACTCAATGGTTGATCGGCCGAAGACTGATGGGTTCTACCTCACTATTTCGAATCTCCAAGTTCCACGTGAGAGGGTGTCAATATGTGAACTTTCACATTGCTAAGGCTAGAGGGCTTCATAATTCTTATAAGTAAATATGCCTCTCCTCTTGTCACTAATTGATTTGTTTTTAAGAGTGAGACTCCAACTTGATATGAGAGCCTTTTTAAGGCTTTTTATTTTATATATATATATATATATATATATTAATTTTGCAAGTGGAAGGTTGGCTTATCTTATTTTTTAGCCTTCAGACCTCCATTTGTCTCGTCTTCTTCACAAATGGGTCATTTAAAATCTCTAGATAAAAATGGCATTGCCCATTTCAGCCTTCAATCATCGATAAGTTATCACATTTTCTAGCATCCAACTACTCTTACTACAGACAACACTACATCTGCTATGTCTTCTTTTTTCACCACTATGCAACTTACTCTAGAAGAACTAGCAATTATTTCTCATTATAGACAATCTCAGTATGGTAACAATAGTGATAATATTGATTCTTCATTTCCTAGCTTTTGTGCATATTCTGTAACTTCAGATACAACACCATGGTTACTTGATTCTGCATGCTGCAATCATATGACTTCTAATTCTAGCTTATTTTCTCACACTGCACCAAGTAATTCTATTCCTCCTATACACACTGCTGATGGTACTCCATTATACACCACACATATAGGAGATATTTTCACATCTACACTTTCTATTTCTAACACTTTTCTCATTCCATCATTATCTCACAATCTTATATCCCTTGGTCAAATTGTTAATCATGACTGTAAAATTCATCTTAACTCTTCTAGTTGCACTATTCAGGACGAAAGGGTGGGAAAAGTGATTAGGATAGGTCGTAAGATAGATAGTCTTTTTGTTATAAATCGTCTTCATCTTCCATCCACTACAATTACTACTTCATCTGTCTCCTTAAATAAAGCTCTTTAACTTTGGCACTCACTCCTTAGTCATCCATCATTGTCTAAGCTTCATCCTCTCTTTTCAATTGATCAGTTAAGGTTAATGTCTATTTCTGATTTTCATTATCTACCATTCAAATAAGTAAATAGTCCAAATTACCTTTTAATTTCAGTGAGTCAAGGTCTAAAGACATTTTTGATTTAGTACATTTTAATATATAAGGACTTTTTCTAATTCTTATTCAGGGAGGTCTCGTTATTTTGTCATTTTGTGGACGATTTTTCTCATTTTACATAGATTTAACTTTTGAAAAACATATCAGAACTTTTAATTGTTTATGCAATTTTTTGTTAAAATGGTTCATACACAGTATTCTCACACTATTAAAATTTTTCAATCTGATAATGCAAAAGAATACACATCCACACAATTTTTACAATTGCTAGCACACGAGGGAACCATTGCTTAAACTTCTTATGCTAGTACCTTTGAGCAAAATGGTAAGGGCTGAACGTAAACATAGACACATTGTTAAAACCACTAATGCCTTACTACACTTTTTTTTTTCCTGAGTCATTATAGGGTGAAGCTGCTCTCACTGCAGTCTACACTATAAATTGTACTCCTTCAATTGTTTTACAAAATAAGTCTCCTTATGAGGTTTTACATGGTAATAGACGTCCAAATTATAGTCTCTTACGTGTGTTTGGTTTTGTCTGTTTCGTTCAACTCTAATCACATGAACGATATAAACTTAAACCTCGCTCTTGCATGTGTTACTTCCTAGAGTATGGAATAACTTTAAAAGGGTATCGATGTTATGATCCTATTTAAAAATGCTTACGAGTCTCTCGTCATGTTGTGTTTTAGGAAGATACTTTATTCACTCAGATATCCTCATTTGACAATCCAAAATCAAAACCTCCTCTAGAATTGCCAATTCATTCTCCAGTCGATCTATTTCTTGATACTCCAGTTTTTGTTCCAAATTAAGTCGCAGCCCCAGATCTAGATTCAGTTTCAGCTTTAGCTTCATTCCAACCCAACCAACTCTTCTTGCCCTTGCTCAAAGTTTGCTTTCCTTGTCTAAACATCCTCTACCATCTGCTCCACAATCTATTTATAAGGTACGCCCTTCTTCTGGTAGGATTTGTAAACCCAATACTCTTTTACAAGATTATCATTGTTATTTAACGCTTGCAACTCTACATGAAGCTACCACTTTTAAAGAAGCTTCCCATGACCGTTTTTAGCAAAAAGCTATGAAGGAAGAATTTGATGCTATCACTAAAACTAACACTTGGAATTTAGTTGATCTACCTCTAAGAAAATTTATTGTAGGTTGTAAGTAGCTGTACAAGATCAAAAGTCTTGCAGATGGCAGTATTAAACGATACAAGGAACGACTGGTTGCAAAAGGATACACACAGGAGTATAGCATTGATTATTAGGATACATCAGCTCATATTGCTCTTCTCACTTCATTTTGAGCTTTTATTGCCATTGCTTTTACTTTTAGATGGTCACTCTTACAAATGAATATTAAAAATGCATTTCTTAAAATGGAGAGCTCACTGAGGAGGTGTACATAAACTTCCACATGGATTTTCACATTCTCCAAGGTAGGTTTGTCACCTCTAGAAGGCACTATATGGTCTCAAACAGGCTCCTAAGGCTTGGTTTTCTAAATTCAGCTATATATTGGCACATCTTGGATTCTTCTCTAGTAACTATGATTCAGCCTTATTTCGCCGGCAAACTAATTCTAGTTTAATCCTGGTTTTACTGTATGTTGATGACATGATTATCACAGATAATGACAGTCTAAGCATTCTTGATCTTAAATTAGCTCTTTGTCAGCATTTTGAAATTAAGGATCTTAGCACACTCACTTATTTTTTTGGTCTTGAGGTTACTTCTAATTAGTTCGGTTATTATCTTACTCAAGCCAAATATGTTTCTTACCTGATTTCCAAATCAAGCATATCTGATAATGACACTATAGAATCATACGTGGAGGAGAATTGAAAAAATAGGATGCTAACTAGGGAATCTCTTCCTAATCCTGCTCTTTATCTTCAGCTGCTTGGTAGCTTAATCTATCTTACAGTTACTAGACCAGACATTACTTATGCAGATTATCATGTCTGTCAGTTTATGTCTTCTCCTTCATCTGCACACTATGCAGCAGTAATTTGGATTTTAAGATATATGAAAGGAACTCTTTTTCAGGGCCTACATTATCTTTTTACATCTTCCCTCCAGCTCACTGCCTACTCTCATGTAGATTGGGCACGGGATCCTTCTGACAGACAGTCTATTACAAGTTTTTGCTTCTTTCTTGGTGATTCTTAGATCTTATGGCATAGTAAGAAATAACTAATTGTCACTTGTTCTACTACTAAATCTGAGTATCGAGCTTTTCCAAATACTACTACTAAGTTCATTTGACAACGATGATTATTAGGGGACGATGTTATTTTTTCTGATCATACTTTGTTCTTCGCTACACTTATTTACTGTAATAGTCAAAGTGCTATTCAAGTTTCTCACAATGATATTTTTCATGAATGAACAAACACATTGAAATTGATTATCATGTCATGTGCACTCATCTCACTCGTGACACTCTCCGTCTCATTCATGTTCCTTCCTCAGACCAGATTGCAGATATCTTCATGAAGTCATTCTCTATAAAAGACTTTCAGCATTTAGTTTTCTAACTCAATTTGGTCTCTTTTCAACTACCTTGACTTTAAGGGATAAATTAGGCCTGTAATTATATGTAATTGTCTATTACATACATATTTGGATGATATTTAGTCTAGGTTCACTATGTTAGGTAGATATTGTATTTGGATGATATTTAGTCTAGGTTTATTATGTTAAGTAGACATCTCTAGCCTATAAATAGAGACTCTCTTTTGTATATTTGATATCAACTCAATAATAATTCTTATTTCGTTTAACTTATATAAAGAGAAAGATAGAAATAGACATAGAAGATTCTTGTCCATTTCTCTCTCTAATTTATCAAAATATATCCATTTTTATTTTCTATTTGATAGTTCAGATATATAGTACTTGCAATGATTTTGCTTTCTTATAGACTCTTTTTGAATGTAAACTTAAGCAACGAGTCAATACATGTAAAATATTAACTATTAAAATTACTAAAAAGACCAGTTTAACAGATATTATAGTTCTATTTGTCTAAATAAAATAATGATTAAAATTTATTTAAGCTTCTATTATTTTTTATTTGAAAAAGCTTATTTTTGTAACTCAAGCTTCTAGGATTCTAAAAGTCCAAAAATATTTTTTCGTTAAGCTTAAAAAACAAAACCTCTACTACCAAACAACTTTGTAGAAAAGCTTAAACACAAAATCTATTTTAAAAGCTAAACTAAATAAGAGCATTATCTCTAATAAAAATAATGTTTAACAAAATAAATTAAATTTATTTGTGATATTTTAAAAATAAACAAAATCATAACATTATGAGACAAATAAGTTAACTTTACGAGGCAAATAAGTTAAAATTTTAGTATTTTCTCTTCAATGATTAGGCTTTAAATTAGAACAAATTTTTACCACTTTAACCCGTTAAAGAATAAATATTTAAAAAACTTAAATAAATTTATGATATATTAATTAATAAAAGAATAAAGACTTGTAGTAATAATAAAATGCTGCCATTCTTTCTTTTCATATTTTTCAACCAAAAAATGAAAAAAAAAATTATTTTCTTTAAAGAGTTTGAATTTATCTTTTAAATTCAGATATATTTAAAAAATGTTAAAGTTCATATCATGGAAAAATCTAACATTATTTTATTTAAAATAGTAACTTATATATATATAATTCTCCTTTTATTTTATTAATAAGAAAAAATTGAAGTTGCTATTAAGAAAATAATTTAAAAAATAAAGAATGATATAAACTGTAAATATTAGGACTCCTTTGAAAAGAAAAAATTAAAAGTAAGACATCTTGGTACTTTGGATATATAGATATGACTTTTTATTATTTTACTCAAATTATTTCTTTATACCATTAGCTTTTCCAGCCATCATAAAGGAGTGTCAATTTTCCTAAATTTTAGATCTTAATGTTATTTCACCACATCTCAAGGGAGGGGAGTGTAATTTGCTCTACATATTCATTTAGATAGTTGATGTAAATCTTATCATTTTTTTTTCTTAATCTAAAAATATATATCAACAAATCAAAATACTAATACTAATTCTATAAAAACATATTACAACTCATACTCGAATGGTAATATTGATTTTTATTGTTAAGCTTAAAATATGTTAAATAAAAAAATAAAAAAAATTTAACTTAATTCCTTTAACAAAATCTTATCACTAGCTGTGGTATTCAACTTAATTACAATCTGTATATTTAATAAATAAGAAGATACAAGGGTAAGGATATTCAACTAGCGATCTATTATTATTCTTGTATCACAAATTTCATTATTCAAGTGATTTTTACTGATGACTTCTTTGATCATTAGCGACGATCGCCCCCGGATGGTTCTGGTTGAGGATGTACGTCTATACTCGCCTTTAACATTCTCTTCTTTTCTGGACAAATTCAAACGATTTAAGAGTTATTCATTTTCATTATATATAGAGAGAGAAACATAGAAATAGACATAGAAGGGCACAGAAAGAGAGAGATCGACTAACCGGTACGTAGAACACTATTTAATTCATGGGAAAGGGGTCTTGCAGTTTCATTTTCATTATATATATAGAGAGAAACATAGAAATAGACATAGAAGGGCACAGAAAGACAGAGATCGACTAACCAGTATGTAGAACACTATTTAATTCATGGGATAGGGATCTTGCAGTTGCCGATATTGCAAATAATGATGAAAACAATAAAAACAGAAGCAATGGAAGTAAGATAATAGGAAGAAGAAACTTGTTCTTGTCCATTTCTCTCTCTAATTGATCAAAATATATCCATTTTTATTTTCTCTTTGATAGTTCATAAATATATAGCACTTGCAGTGATTTTGCTTTCTCAGAGACTCTTTCTGTATGACCAAGAACATAAACAAATACTGTTGAACTGCTCAAGCAACGAGTCCATACGCGTAATCCAACTTGGAATAATTCTCATCACCTTTTAAAAATATTTAGGTTATTTTCAAGATTGGTAATATAGTTTTCTTGATGGAAAAATTAATATATAACAAATAGTTGTTTTACTAGTATTTGGTGACTACGTTATCAACATTTATTAAAATTCATTGACTACGTAAGCTCAAATCCTTGTAGTGGAGGAGCAATTGTCAAGTGAATCAATGGAAATGTTTATCCAGGGAAACTTTGTCTACTTGTGATGCAGGACAAGTATGAGGTTAGCAAATATTAATTCATTTGTATTTGGGAATCTTGATGTAATTAGTAGTTTGATTTTATTTTATTATGTCCCTTACGTTCGACATAGGAAAAGTAATGTTTAACTATACATTTACAGTAGCTTATATATAAATAGAGGGTTTAGTGTGTATACAAGTGATTATTAACAATCTGATTTCAAAATCTAGCCCTCAATTTTCTAATTGATTGTAAAGGTTTAGTGTCTTTTTCTTTCCTCTTCTGTTATTTCTAAAAATGTCATACCTCTGAATTCCTCTCTCCCTCCATACCTCTGTCACATCTTCTACGTACCCTCCGTCGTCGACCACTGCATGGCATCCATTGACGAAGCCCATGTCGTCCATTGCTCCATTTTTTGTTCGTGCCTTTGTTTCTCAGATGCCAACAAGCACCATCTGGTATGTGTTAGATTTTTTTTTTTTCATTTTTGAAAATAGATTTTTATGATTTTCTTTCAGTTTTGAATCCATCAAATTGGGGTTTTCAGGTTTAGGAAGTTAGTTTGAGGTGGATTGAAAACTAGCAATTTTTTATGTTAAGGGCTAATTGGGATAGAGATGATATTTTGAGTTCTTGCTGCTGCCTGTAAACTAGCGTTGATGAAAATGGATGATAATATGTAGATTTGATGTGATAAACGGATTGAGATATTGGGTTAAGGGCGTTTTTAGTTTTTTTTTTTTTACTTTATTTCTAATGTTATAACTTGGGTAGGTGCAAATGGATTTCAATGATATTTGGTTGTTAGTTATTTTATTTTTAATATTTGGTTGTTTGTTTTCTATAGTTGCAAGGTAAAAAATTAAAAATTAAAAATTAAAAAAAGGAATGAAAGGGTCCAATAATTTTGCAAACTTTTTGTTTGTTTTTATACTCTTCAATTAAACTAGTGAAATAAGGATAAGTGATATATAGGGTTTAGGTAGACATATGTGCTTTGTGAACTCACTAGTTTGATTATATATTGAAAATGCCAATATGGAATCAAACTTTAATTAATGAGATATATATATGACTATTTAGATGGAGTAGAACTTACAAAATCTCTAAGTTTTCATTTAAATTGAATAGATTAGTTACCCTTTCATTCGTATAAAATCTAAATGATGTTTGTTTCGTAGGAAAATTTACAGAATTTTTTTTTTTGTTTAAATCATACAATTAGTATTCATGATGTATGTGGTTTTCAGCTTGAGAGAATTGAAAACCTTCACTGAACTTTTTTTTATTTTTTTTATTTTGAAATTACTTAAGCTTTTAGTAATTTTGTTATTGATTCTAAGATTGACAATGTTAACTTATTTCTATCATCGTTGAGTCCTAGCTTGCTTGCCATGGGTCTGCTATCACTCCACGCTGTCGAGGTTTCGTTGGTCTTCATTTATTTTTGGCTAGCTTTGCTGGTTCTGCCAGCCAGGTTCTACAATTTTATTTATTTTTTTCAATTTTGGAGTTTTCCTAATTTTGCTTTCACTATAAGAAAATTTAGTATTTGCATATGCTGCACAATGCAGACACAAGCAGTCGTATGCATCTACATCCAAACCCAAATAAATAGGCGCAGATACCCTAAACTTAAATAATATTATATGCGTCTGCGCAGGTGTAGATACTATTGGTGTCTGCATATTTGCATTTGCATCCTAAATGCAATAACAGTTTACTTGATAATACTTTTTTTTCCATTGTTCTTTATCCCTATTTATTTTCTCTTGAATATTTCTATAAATTGTTTTATTGTTCAACAATTTAATTTCTAAATCAATCCATGACCTCATATTAGTAATATGCTCATACTTATCTCATGAGTCTTAAGCTTTGCACTTAGGTTTCTCCAATCATTAGTACCGATATTAGATAGTGTAGTTGTACTAGAATAATTTGCAGCAGAAACAAAATACACTATCCAAGTCTTTTGAATAAACTAGCCATCTTCTTTCATGCTTTTTTCCATTTGCCAACTTTTGAACATAATGTGTAGTACAAAAATGTCGTGAGAATTTATGTTTAGGAAAATCTATCTCAGGTACTCTTATTGGACCCATTTCTACTAGCAAATCTCTCGATTTTGTATCAATATTTGCTCATTGGCTTGGATCATATATATTCTTAGGAATGTCTTCCTCAAATTCGTTAATAGGTTGCTCATCTTCATCTTGAGTTTTCGAGTATCAATATTAGTCTTCTCATGGACTTCTTTTCCTTCTGGATTTGCTGCAAATTCTCTATTAAGAGTTACTCAAGCTTGGTTTGCAAATCCTCCACCAGCTCAACATGATTCGTTGTATGAAATTATATCAGAGGCTCTTTAAAGATTGTTTTCAGTGTTGTCCTTTGTCCTGCCGTTTAGGAGATTCAAGATGTGGTTTTTTTAGTGGTGTTAGTGCTCTTTGGCTCTTTGGCTCTCTTCAAGCTACTTTTTAAAAATTACAGCAATAGTGTTTGATAAAATAATATAAAAACTGCTATAAATAAGTAGAAACTACAAAATTAGTGTTTGACAAATTAATTATAAATTTGTTCTGAAAATTTAAATTGATTATAATAGATATTGATAATTCAAAGAGACATAATGCAGTGAAAAAAAAAAAAAAATTTGGCTAATAACTGTAGCAAACAAGTAAACACATTTTCCACCCACTTTCTTCGAATTAACAAAGATTAACAGCTCAACTCTTGACTTTGCTCATATATTCTATATTTTGTTTTTCTGATATAAATTATGGGCCATAATTTACTTATAAGATATATAAAAGTTCCTAATTGGGGAAGTTGATTATCTTCAAGGTAAAATGTCAGTAATTGAAAGTAAGTTGCTGCTTTAGATCTTGAGAAAAAGCGTACATTTATCATTAGGAAGGAAGGACTTCCAGATGTTGTGAAGGTTCTTTTGCCTCAATGATATTTTGACACCATTGATGGGTAAACACAAATTAAAGTGATTTGGAGAACAATGTGATGAATATCTGTCTCTGGCAACCCAAACTAATCTTTAAATAGTTTTTAGAAAATAGAGATTTTCAAATATAATGAATGGAACATATGTTGCATATTACCACTTCTTTTCATGAAATTTTTATATCATTGGAAGTGAAGAAGCTTAGGAGATTACAAAGGATGTTGAGTTGAAACCTAAAAGTACATGCTTATTTTAGAAATTGGATACTTCGAACTATACATGTCATCCCAATACTGGAATGTTACTGAAACTAACCATTAGAGATGTGATATTTTGTAGTGGTTTAGAACCCATGGGAGATGAAATCCAAGTCCATTGTGGATTTCGGGTATGAAGAGTACAAGCAGATGCTTTGCATTGATGGTGCAGCAATTGAAAAAGCAATCATCTTGAACAAAGGTGAAGAGTGGACGGGCCACTTGGAGCTCTGTGTCATCCCTCAACTTAATTATGTATACAAATTGAAAGCAAATAAACCACATTTGTTTTTGTGAAAGTGGTGAAATCTGATATTAACTTTATAATTTATATTGTAACTTGTAACATGAAAAGCACATACTTTTACTGGGTCCAGAACAAGAAATAAAAACAGAAACTAAGTTTATGGAACTTTTGTTTGGATACAAACACTCGAAGAATGGGAAACTGCATAAGTTTCACCAACCCATCAAGCTAAATGCTATATTGTTTCGAACAGTGTCCATATCTCTAGTATGACTAATAGGAAACTCATAATCATCTTTGTCATCACTATCTTCTTCATCTTCAAGTTCAACATCTAATTCAGAATACTTCTTGAACTTACAATCATTTGTAGCATACTGCCTAATATAATTATGCAAAGTCATTGTTACAACAATTATCCGAACTTGTTTCATATAGCTGAAGTATGGCATGCCTCTTAAGTTTCCCATCTCTTTTTCTAAACTCCAAATGTACATTTGATAACACTTCTAAGTGAAGAATGAGCATGATTGTATATTTCTTGGTATCCAGATGGTCTATTAGCACGACGAAACTCAGGCAAATGGTATCTTTGCCCTTTGTATGGCCCAAGATAATCTACAAGTTGTGGATAACCTGCATCTACCAAATAATATTTACCCGCATATTATCAATTCCAAAATGAATACTAAGAAGAAATAAAGAGGCAACATTATAATTTACATCATAGGGGTATGAAAATTATGGAGTACAACCTACTGGTGGTTTTGGGAAGTTCAATTTGGTGTCCTAGTGGCATATATGAATACCTTTGTGTCATGAGCTGTATCTTCCCAACCCGCCAAAGCAAAAATAAATTTCATATCAAAATTGCAGGCAGCCATAACATTCTGGGTTGGCTACCAATAAATCGAACTTAGTCTTAAGGTGATATGGTCACTGGGACATGAGTTCTATCAATAGCACCAACTGCATCATGGAATTGGAAACATCATAATATCAATAATTATAAACAAGTACAATCGACAGGTAAATACCATTTTAAGAACAATTATATATTACCTTCAAATGAAGATAATATCTATCATCTTTTTGTAATTCTTTTGGCATCTCCTTGAAATCAGGGTCATCTGGTTTCAAAATATCTATGGCCATTTTGCACACAGCTTGTAATACTACTTGAAAATATCGACTTACAATTTCACCAAAATGCTGGAAACGCTCCTTAAGTAGCTTTGTTTGAGTTCTCACATCCTAGTGTAAATAGAAACATATCTAACAATTTTGCAATACTTATTCTCCTTAAAGCACATAAACCATATTTAGTTTGCAATTCATAACAGTCTTTCGAACACCCCTTTTCCCATCCTAAACATACCACGACATCGATTATCATTACCATCTAATATCTCCTTAAGCCATGTGTTCCCTGTTTGTATGGAAGTCATGCATAATGTTTTATAGATATACCTATCGTAGTATTCCAAGATCACATATACAGTAGATGCTACAATCCTATAAAACTCCTCCTCTTCATTGTTATAATCAATTTCCATTTCTGGCAATGACACTTGAATTTATGTAAACCTATTGAAGACAATATTTTCCATCATAATGATATAGAATAAACTATTACTCTAGTATATAGCAATGAAAAAGAGAACAAAGTGTCTAGATGGTGGAAAAGTAAGGGAAGACAAAACATATCTGAATTTGTATTGCATAAGAGTTATTACTAAGCCATAAATTTAAACAGCCAAGCAAATATGAAACCGTTAAGACATTGAAAGGAAATTATTTTTCATGTCATCCTAAGCCTTGAAAACACCATAAAACAAAAGGATTTTGTCATGTCATGGCCTGAATACAACTATTACACCTAATAAGGTCCTAAAAGATATTTGACATCAAATTGTTCTCTTTAACTTGCTCATTCTTTTCACTTATTAACCAAGCAAGTTTCACCTCTCTTTTATTTTGATTTAGAAACAGATGAATTGCAAACATGTAAAGCTCACTCATTAGATCTAACTCTGGCAATGTATACTAATATTGTATTGCTATGGTGATACTAGGGCCCTATGTAGATGTCTTTGTTGAGCTCCTAATCTCCACAGCCTCACAAAGATGATCAATTCGGTGTGACAATTTTTGCGCACCGCCCACTTTCTTCATTCTCTTGTCTTTGCTATATCTATCAGTGTTTGCCCCTTTTTTTTTTTTCTATCAGTGACCTTAGTGGGCAAAGGAGCATTAACAATAAGATCTTCATCCGAATCCTCACTATCTTCTGATTGTATACCATTCTCCCTCGAAGAAGGAACAAGACCGAAGATGATGTCCAAGCATCCTCTCTTGTTGCAATTGTTTGTCGAAACATCCTATTTAATGCAGCCTCAAAATCTGGATCAATTCCATCTTTCCGAAACTTAGCTTTTGGAACAACCTACATAAATTAAATATTTTATTATTATGTACATATAAGATTATATATTTTGTATAAATAGAACAACCCAAGTATATCAACCGACAATCTTCTAGCCCACCACTCCTCACTTGCATAAATTGTTTTCTTTAAAGGATCCCATCCAAGGCCAATGTCACTTCTCTTCAATTGCTTCTAATTCTTCCAATGTTGTTTCAAATGATCCCATTTATTTTTCAAATTTTTTTTTGTAGTACTTTCTAGTAGCCATTGTAAATTCAGTGATCAATGCTTTCCAGCCCTTAGTATCAAAGTGTGTGCTAGGTTTGTAATTGGCTTTAATGTTTTTGATACACAAACTACAAAAAATATCAATGGTATTTTTATCCCAGTGTGCTACTTCTTTGCATCATTTTTCTCAATTATTGTGATGGCATTCATTATAATTGCCATCTATGCATGCAAAAAAAATTAAAGAGAAATATTTTCTAGCATAAAGCAAAAGAAATAAAAAGTTACAATAGAGTTTAAGTCTAATATAATACTCATATAAAAGGAGATGTGCAACAAAATTAACTTGGGTATAAACATTGTACAGATGACCTTCTACTGATCATAGATAAGAGTACGTGATAATTAAGCTGGAAAAGACAACAACACAATAGAAACCCAAATGATATTTGAAACTACAAGAAAAATCAAGTACAAATCAATCAGCTCTATGATGACTATCAATAATTAAAACAAAGCACAACTCTCAAGTAATCTAAAAGCATATGTATTGATTGAAATATCTGAAAATATTGAACTATAAATCAATCGTAATCGGAAGAACTAACCCAGAAAAAGAATTTGCACTTAACAAACTTATCTCCAGCACCTAAATATGCGTAACAAAAAACCACCATATCAACTGGAAATGTAAAAATTCACTTGTATGAATGCGTATCACATTGATTCAATTTCAAGCAACCAAGGGGCATATGACAATGAATGCCGAATCAAGTATTGTAAAATGGGTTTTGGATGTTTTTGCCAAGCACCTAAAATAATGCTGAATCATACAATTCACAATTTATAACCTAGGCATTAGGTTCCATGCTACACAAGCCTAACACTTGAATCTCTAACTAAGAGCATTATTCATAATAAAGCAAACTAATTAACTGGGATGGCCTTTGTATCTTGCTTGCTAGGATACATGCCCCATAATAATCAACTAACAGTGACACCAAGTGGTAGAATGGAAGGATGTTTTTTTATCACTAGATATGGTGTTCCGCTCAATAACTCTGAAAGACTACTACAGATCCTTTGAGATCTGTTTCTTGTTGAGGGCATTGATTTTTATTGTGATTGACAATGGCTATCAACTATATTTAACAATGTAGGACGCCTAAAAGAAAGGCCGATTTTTTTGGAACAATAGGAAATGCACTACCTTTTATTGAACACTTTAATTGGAACAAGGAAAGCCATTATCATTTTCATTCCCAGTTAATTAGTTTGTTTCATCATGTTATGTTCCATCCTTATCAAGAAAGCAATAAGTGGAACCAATTGTGCCATAACCAAGAAAATCTAAATTCAGAAAACTTCGCGAATGTTCATCCTAGTTGTGTAGGGGGTGGTTGTCATTATTCTACCTCAAAATAAACATTCAAAAGATTAGAATTTCCACACAAAGAAAGAAAAGATGTAGAGAAGCTGTATATGACGAATTATTCCCAATAAGAAGGGTAAGTTCTAAAATCAAATGGGTCATACAAGCAACAAAGAGAGCTTCAACCACATTCATACCAATTTATCCTCAATCATAGATTATAAATAAGAATATATGACAAAAACAACACTTTAGCCGACAATCAAGTTGGACAAGACAACAACCCAAGTGAAATTCGAACCTTAAAATGAAAACCCATCACAAAGCAATCAAATTTCTCAACAGTGAAAATAGAATCTCAAGGAATCTAATAGCATATGAATCTTAACCTAAGTAATAAAAATCTAAAAAACTTGAAATTATAAATCATCTATGAATTGAAATAGGTAATCCAAAAAATAAAAATAAACAAAAAGTTTCGAAGTAAGAATCTAGATTTTGAGATAAAAACCATACAACAGTGGATAGGAAACACATTAAAATTCAACCAAAATAAATCTCTAAAAAAAAAAAGGAATCTTAAAGAGACAAGTAAATGAAAAAGTGCTTACCAGATGAGAAAAAGGGACGAGAGGAACTGACACAGTATAGTCGAAAAGACTATGACCTGCGACTTCTAAACAGAGAGAGATAGTTGGATATTGGAGAAAGGACAGAAGGTCACTTTTCCATGGACAGGTTTTGTGATTTTAGAAATTGTCTGTATGAGAAAGAAAGAAAAAACCGTAGAAAAGAACAAAGTTTTAGGTGACAGTTTTCCCATTACATTGCCTGAAACTAAGAGGGCTTCTCAATTTCCATATCAGTTTCTGTTGAAATAGCCTTTTGTTTTCCATGAATACAAAACTCTTTCACCATCCAAAGAGCCTTTTTATTTTAATTTTTTTCTTTCCTATCATCAACATTAACAGTGGCAACGGAAACTTGTTTGTGTTTATAAACAAATAACTTAGAAACTAATGGCGGAATTAGGTTATAAACTAAGGGAACACGTTTGTTTGTCAATGCTAGGAAGTTGCATAGTGTTGAGAAAGAGATGTTTATAAACTGACGGAGACGCTGCTTCTGAATGTTTATAAACTGACGGAGATGCTGCTTTTGACCGAGAAAGAGATGAGAGGTGGAGATGTCCTACCGGGCATGCCAAATTTGTAATCATGGATTTCAAGCCTATAAAATAAATAATAAGAAACGTGCACAAAATAATATTTGTATTAATATGTAGCAGTGAATAGGGTATAATATCTATTTTTATTATTCTTACAATAAAAACATAAATATCCTAAAATTCGATCTCCAAGTTTGTTGACGATTCAAGTACTTCAAAAGCTTGATCTTAGAATTGTGGATTTGCTTGGTTTAAAGTTGTGGGTTCTTCAATGGTGTAGATCTTGATCACAAAGGTTAAATTCTTGAACGAGGGCTTGTGGAACTTGATCTCAATCGATGTGTAGTTGATGCTGAATTTGGTTTCAAAAGGGCAAAGATACCATTTGTGCCATTACCAAGAAAATCTAAATTCAGAAAACCTCACGAATGCTCATCCTAGTTGTGAAAGGGGTGGTTGTCATTATTCTACCTCAGAAAATAAACATTCAAAAGTTTAGATTTTCCACACAAAGAAAGTAAAGATGTAGAGAAGCTGTATATGACGAATTACTCCAAAAAAGAAGAGTAAGTTCTAAAATCAAATTGATTATACAAGCAACAAAGAGAACTTCAACCACAATCATACCAATTTATCCTCAATCATAGATTATAAATAAGAATATATGACAACAACAACACTTTAGCCGACAATCAAGTTGGACAAGACAACAACTCAAATGAAATTCGAACCTTAAAATGAAAACCCATCACAAAGCAATCAAATTTCTCAACAGTGAAAATAGAATCTCAAGGAATCTAATAGCATATGAATCTTAACCTAAGTAATAAAAATCTAAAAAACTTGAAATTATAAATCATCTATGAATTGAAATAGGTAATCCAAAAAATAAAAATAAACAAAAAGTTTCAAAGTAAGAATCTAGATTTGGAGATTAAAACCATACAACAATGGATAGGAAACACATTAAAATTCAACCAAAATAAATCCTAAAAAAAAAAAGAAGAAGAAGGAATCTCAAAGAGACAAGTAAATGAAAAAGTGCTTACCAGATGATAAAAAGGGACAAGAGGAACTGACACAGTATAGTCGAAAGGATGTAGAAATCGAAGAAGACGAAGACTTTGAGGTGGTTGATTCAAGCAAATCTACACACAATTTTCTTGTAATTTGAAAATTGTTACAAGAAAATTGTAAAATATAAAACATATCTTTAGATATATATAAAAGAATAATGAAAAAATACATGGGAATAATAGGGAGATTAAGAGGGAATTGGAAATTAATTAATGATCAGAGGCTAAATATCGATTTCTATTAAAAATTAAGGTTATATTAGTATTTTAAATTTTTGATAGCATAAGTCAGCTTATAAAAGCATCTATGGCTTTTAAAAGTCAGAGCAAGAAACACACCTTTTTTTTTTTACCAAGCATAAAAAAATGGACTTATGCTCTAAATAAGCAAAAGCACTCTTCTAAACAGCCTTACCAAACCAAGCTTCTAAGAGACTTTACATGTGTTTTTAGGTTGAATCAGCTAAGGATTCCAAATATGAATTGTTCCTCACATATTGAGGAATGATTCTAGAGTTTTTTTTGGTCTTTTTGCATGTCGAGCGTAATATGAAAGTCTTGGAAGTCAGTGCTGGAATTTTGGGTCTGGATGTGTACCTGAGTTTTTGTAACTTGATTTTTAAGATCTTGAGGCTAAATCAGGAGTTAAGTCGTCATGAAGAATAAGTGTGTATAGGACTTAGGAGAAGCTGTTTCTACGTTGGCTACTTTTTTTTGAAGGGTTGAAGTTGTTTTGTATACAGTCTGAGACAAATCACTGTTTCCTCTGCTTTTGTCCTACTTGTACAATTGTTTGAGTTTGAGCCTATTTAAGAAAGAATTCGGGAAAAATTGCTAAATAAAAAATATAGTTGACTTACTGGAGATGATATATGTGCTTAGTTTTGCTATGTTTGGTTAAGTGTGTGAGTTGGAGCTAAAGTTAACGTAGGCAAGACTTTTTCCCGTGCTTACTGCCTATGAACTGTTTATATTTGTCTATGCTAAGTTGTGTGATGAATGTTTACATGTGAAATGGTGACTTGGTTTATGTGTATAACAATTGATAATATATGGTTGTGAGATTGTTTACGTGTATAACTATTGATAATATATGGTTGTGAGACTTGATGTGTTATGAGGCATGAATAAATATTGATTTACTCTAAAGACAAGTGTATGAATGAACTATGTTCTATTTTATGTCATGGCTGCATATTTTCTTCATATTTGTTGCATTACAGCTACCTGTATACTGAGATAACTATATATCTCACTCTTTTATGTCTAAATGTCTTACAGATGGATGAGTAATTCATGGGTGGAGCTTCTTGGCTTAGCAAGACTTATTAGTGGGATAGTTTACATTGTTATAGCAAATTGTATATGTAGTATATAGCTATTTGTATGTTTCTAAGTGTTAAGTAAGATTTGATGAGGGGTTCTTATATTGTAATTTGTAATAAAGAATTGTATTAATTGTCACTACTAGAAATTATTGTATCTACGTTTGCAAAATGGCAGACTCAAAAAACCCAGAAGCAGATATAGCATTTATGTGTTAGCAATTAATGTATCAGCGTCCATAAAGAAAGAAGATGTTGATAGTTGGAGAAAAATAAATCTAGCAGATGCTGAAAATTGAAATGCAAATGCTGAAAAATATAACTTTTGGTGCCAAATTCCGTAAGGACATCTGTGTTTGTCGTTTGTAAGATGCGTCAGTTATAACAAATGCAGATAGGCACCAAATTCTGTCAAAGTGATTTCCGTCTCCTTTACACTTAATTGCTTCTGCCTTTATGCAAATGCAAATAATAAAATGATAATTTTTTGAAAATATCTACTTTTTTGCATCTGCCACTCTAGGTTGCAGACGCAAAAATTCTATCCAGTTTAAACACATATTGTAGCTCTATTTCTCCTCCTTTCTCTTCTTTCTCCTCCATTGCAGCCCTACTTCCCTCTGCCACACAGTCGCCGTCTGGCTACCTTCACGAGGCCGTCCGTCCAACTCTTGCCGGCTTCAAATCTAAGGAGATACACACAAAATGTATGTTATATATACATTAATGGTTTTGGATTGTATGTTAGGTAGTTATATATATACATCTATGTTGCTATATATGATTTAGGTAGTATATATAAGAGATGGGGTGTAGTTATATATGAATAGATTAGTATGTATTACACACATAATAGTAAATTGATGTGTAGTTATATATGAATAGATTAGTATATATAAGAGATGGGGTGTAGGTATTGTTTTATTATATATGATTTAGGTTGGAGATGAATTGAAATATTGGTGGTGCCTAGCTAGTTAGTACTAATGGTTGAGAAATTAAGTAAAAACATAATTACCTAGTGCCTAACTTGTCCAAACTCCTATATATTAATTATATTTATATTTTCTCAAGTGTTAATTGGCTTTTCCTTAAATAAATCCTATCTAATGAGTTGAAACTCCAATTAAAGATCCAAATTAATGCCTTAAAATCATAAAAAATAGTTTTATACATGCCTTAATTAACCTTAAAATATTAATTTAATAAGTCCAATAAATGATCCAAATATCTAGATAGGTTATTTAATTAATCCATACATATGTCTTAAAACCTTAAAAACATATTTATTCAAATTAATGCATTATGTATGTAATATATAAAATTTTGAAAATATATATACATACTAATTAACTAAACTAATAAAATTTAAACATAATAAAAAATTAAATAAAAGCCCCAACAAAAAAATAAACTTCTAAATTACTTAATTTGAAAGAATACATTCTAAATAATTCTTACCTATATTTTAATTGTATTCACAGGAAGGATTATTTCTTACGAATTTCGATTGTATTGCATATATATATATATATAGATATATTATTATGTTGTGTTCCCAGTTTGGGTAGTCAATTATTTAAATTTGAATTTTTTTTATTTTTATTTTTTTATTAGGAGAGTTGGAGGGGCAATCAAGAATCTAATGACTCATGCAACCACATTTGTAGCATTTACCCAATTGTATTATCTACAATAGCCTTGGAGATAATGCAAGTGAGTAAATGCTACAAATGTGATTACATAGGTCACTGGATTCGTGATTTCCCCTCCAACTCTCTTAATAAAAAAAATTCAAATTCAAATAATTGACTACCCATAAGTTCATTGCCCTTGAATTGCGGTTATGATAGAAGTATCATGCTATAAATCAAAAGCCAGGGGAATAATGCAGGGGATAGTATTATAAACGATTTGCCTATTGATAAAGTAATTTCTCAATTTCTCTTCTTTTATTTAAGTTTCATAACTGTATATACTAATATATGTTTGTTCCTTAATATCTCAATTGATTATGACGTCATATATATTAAATATCCATTGAATATCATATTCCTTTAGAAACCCGTTTGAGTATCGTTTTAAATGAACTAATATGTTCGTCTGACACAAAAGACATATATTAATTTTATTCAAAATGATTCTTGAATTGTCCAAGTTAAGTGGACAATTTAGGAAAGTGAACATTTTATTCGTTACTGTGATATGCTTAACTTTTTGTCCATTTGGTTAAAGACCCGGTTGTGTTTCTCTCTGTTTTCTCTGTTTTCCGGCTAGACAAATAGCAATATTGGCTAGCTTGTCTATGTCGTGTGCTTAGGAGATCATAAGCGAAATGCTGTCTGAATTTCATCTAATAAAGATAAAAAGATTAAGCATATCATTGACCAATCCTTAGGATAGTGTTGAAGGTGCTAGAGAGCATATACCAATAATGGCTGATCATTTATTTTAATTAATTGACTTGAAATGTTATATAACCAACACATAGACAATGTCTGTTGGTAAAAGTTGGATGTATCATCTTGTGGTGGATCATGCTGTGTCAGATGAATTTAGGGAAAGGGTTAAAAAATTTCTCAACTATGCATTTTCCAGTACGGGCTATAAAAATTGATGAATTAATTCGGTGTCCTTGAAAAATCTATGACAATAGAAAATTTTTGACAAGAGATGAAGTAACTCTTTACCTTTATAAGAAAGGTTTTATTACAACATATATACAATGGAGTATGCGAAAGCTGGGCCATCAAATGTTGTTGAAGATGAAATACTTACCTGATACCTACCGGATGGCAGAAATGATATTGGACTCAGTAGACCCAAATTACAATTGGGACTTGGAGAATCCTAATTCGGAAGTTGAAAAGTTTTATAAGATGTTGGCAATTACAGATGATCCAGTATGGGCAGGGTGTGAAGAAATCATCATTTCAGCCGTAACTCAACTGTTGAACTGCAAGTCAGGATTCAATATTTTGGAGAATTGTTACAATAGATTCATCCAAATCATTAAACGTATTCTACCCATAGATAAGAAGTTACCTTGATTTTTTTACGAGTCTAGGAAGTTGGTGAAGAAGTTAGGACTTGGATATGACAAGATTGATGTTTGTCCAAATCAGTGCTAGTTGTATTGTAATGATAACGAGTGCATGAATGCTTGTGATGTTTGTAAAGAGTCCCCGTTTCAAGGAATGTGGTAAAAAGAATATACCTCATAAGGTATTGTAGCATTTGTCGATCATGAGGAGCTTACAGAGGTTTTATATATCTAAAAGGACTGCAAAAGACTTGAGATAGCACAAGGAAGGTAAATGGAAAAAACTTGAAGTAATGATACATATGTCCGATGGGGAGACATGGAAGCACTTTGACAAAGTCCATCCATCATGATCACAAGAAATAAGGATGTTAGACTTAGCCTCCCAACAAATGGATTCACTCCATTTAGTAATTTGGGATCTCAATATTCATGATGGCCAGTGATTGTCACTCCTTATAACCTTCCACTAGGCATGTGCATAAAGCAACATAACATTTTCTTAACATTTCTAATTTGTGGTCCGTGTCATCTTGACAATAATTTTGATGTCTATCTCAGGCCTTTGATAGATGAGCTGAAAATATTTTGGAGATATGGTGTCTTGACTTTGATAAGTCTTTGAAGCAAAACTTTATTATAAGAACTACCATTCTATAGACGATTCATAATTTTTCTACTTATGGAATGATTTTTTTGTAGAATATAGTAAACTGTCATGTCTTATATGTATGGAACGTACAAAATCTTTCACACTAAAAAACGGTTAAAAACAATGTTGGTTTTATTGCCATCATCAATTCTTAACTGAGAATCATCAGCTTCGAAAGCAAAGAAACAATTTTCGGAAGAACACAATTGAGAAAAGCTCACCACCTTGTCGAGTGATGAGGTTTTTGCCAGGGTTTGATCATTTGATGTTTCAATGTATGAAAGGGATCATAATTAGGTGAAGATGAGTAGATTCAAGGAGTTTTTGTATTGGTCTACTAACCTACTACGCCATAACTTAGGCGTCATGCATATTAAGAAGAATGTGTTTAACAATATTTTCAATAATGTTATGGACTTTAAAGGTAAAAGTAAGGACTCTCTACAAGCATGTCAAGATTTGAAAGAGCTATGTCATCGACAATAATTGGTGCTGCGTGAGGTTAATGGAAAATGTTTAAAGCTGAAAACAACCTATGCTCTGAGCAAAGATGATAAGAAAACATTATTGAGTGACCAGGCTTATGAGCTACCACTTCCTTGTAATACCAAGAATTTTAAATATTCTTATATTCCCCTATCTTATAAAAAGATAGCTCCAATAGAAAAGAGATATGTTATTTTCGCTCCTTATGAGATAACTCCTTTCTATCTCAATAATAATCTTTCTCCTGAATTGGAGCCCAATGGTACTTTATATTATTTAAATATCCTTATAGATACTGAATCCGTGTCACATAAGCCCTGGATTAGAACTGGGTCTGAAAGGGCTTATTCTAAATTCATAATTTATAAAGTTATGAAGCTCGAAAAATAGAGTATGGATCTTTATCACCAAAAATAATTAAGAGATAGGAAAATATTTCATAGGTTTTATAATTATTGTGATTATATGGTTGCATGAGAAAATATGCTTTTATTTGAGAATAAAGCAAGAAAACATAGTTAGTTTTTTAGATTTACTCTCAATAAGGAACCCTTTCCTAATTTTTTTCTATATTGGTTTAAAACTTGATACTTTTCATGGGAATTATTTCCTATCTCCCTTCCAAAATACATTCAGCAATAATAGGACTAGATTTTGTGAGAATAATAATTCTCTAGAACCTCAAAATAAAGTAATCATGTTTGCAGCATACTATCAAATCTCATGGATAATAAAATAGGAATATATCTTGAAAGACTGTTCTACTTCAGCACAAACGAAGGAATTGTACAGTACGAAATAACATAAAAACATACTCATAAAAAAAAAAATTGATCTTTATCCCCTATCCTCAAAGGGATGTTTTTTCTTTTATAAAAAATTTTCAATTCTATATAATTAGAATTGATTGTATGTGCCTATCCAACTAATATGAATAACTCACTATTCACTCGGTTTCTTGGCCATAATGGATTAATCAGTCAGTCCTATGGTTAATCAGAAGAACCCAAATTAAATTGTAGGATAATTTTTCTAATTTTGAAGAAAATCTTAACAATTTCCAGAAATTAAGAATTTTAAAGTTCCAAGCCTCAAAACCTTATGGAAACGAAAAGACTTTAGACATGGTTAAAGGCTTATTAGCCTCTTCTTCTAAAGAGAATGTTTAGAAAGAATTTTTATAAATTTTTGAAGATAATTATTCAGATATGAGTCAAGATGATCCAGTTTATTTTCAAGATTCTCAAATCAAGATGATAAAAGAATTGAAGATTTTATTGAAATTAAAGAAGGAATCCATCTATAATTTACTTTTGAAAAAGTAAAGTATTTGCTTTCCAGAAGATTATTTTTTTTTTTGGAAAAGAAGGATGCTTTCAGTGCAAAAAGGCAATCAAGACAGACAAGAGGATGTGTCTTATCTAAAGCTATCTACTTTATTTATTCTTATGTTTAGGGTATTAGCTTTTAAAAGCCTATAGTGTCTTGTTTTCTGGAGGAAGAGCGGGTTATTATCTTGAGAAGTTTTTATATTGAAAGATTTCTTTGGAGTTTTGAATTAGTTCTAAAATATCTGGTAAAATAAATCGTGAGTGTGAGTAATGAGCAAATTGAAAATTTTCAAGTCTTACCCTTGAATAATTTGAAGCTTGTACGTGCCTAAAATTATACGTGTGACTATCTTCTTATTTTAATGGAAGTACCTTTTTTTCAGTATTATATGAATATTTTGAATCTACCTTCTTTGCCTAATTTATGTTGTTTTTGATTGTGCTTCCCCCATTGGATTTTTACAAGATAACAAGGAATTTTTTTTATTTTTGAATTTGATATAAAATTTATAAAAGGAAATATCTAATTCATTACCCAATTTTTTAACAAGAGACTTTTGCAGAAATTCTAAAGAAAAATAGATTATGTTTTCTCAAGTAAGTCCTCTAATAAAAAAAATATATTTCAATTTCTAATATTGAGAAATTAGATAAAAAAAATTTGAGTGACCAGATTTATGAGCTAGTACTTTTTGTAATATCAAAAATTTTAAACATTCTTACATTTTTCTATCTTATAAAAGATAATTCTAATAAAAAAAAATATGTTAATTTATCTCTTTATGGATATTTCTTTTTTATCTCAACAATAATAATTCATATAAACACATAGAGGAAAAGAATTAGATATTTTCCGAAATAAAATTGTGAAGCAGAACCTCCTTTATCTGTATAGTGTGTAGTAAATTTGTTCAGAAAATGAAAGCAGGCTGGGAAAGGAGGGGATTGAAGGGGAGAAAGGAGATTAGAAAGTAATAAATTTTTTTTTTCTTGATAAACAGAGTAAATAATATTTAATTTGAATGCTATTAATAATTACATCCCAACCACAGTATTTAATAAATATCTAATCACCATTTTCCATGTAGTAGCTCTTTTAGAAAATTCAATGATGTACATGACATCTGCGGCACTGAGCAGTCCGTATGGATTAATTAGGCTAAGATTTTCCACTGTAAAGTTGCTTTTAAACACCATAAGGACCAAAAAGGTCATATTGAATTGACTCGAAGTCAGTGGCCTCAATTATATGAGAGATGTGATGAGCTTATTTTCAGTGCTATAGTGGGGAGTATCCAACTTATTTCTTTTATAGTAATATTATATTACTTTTTATTTATCTCCTCCAATCTCGAGTTAATTAAGATGTAATTTTTTTTTTAAAGTTAATCAATAATGGCTAATTTTCTTAATTTTTTTATTTTTCTAATAATTTTAATGAATCCTGTAAATCTTCAATCAAACGTGATTATAATTAATGTAAATTATAATCACGTCAATTAAAATCAATAAAATTAGATTTTGATTTTAGTTTAACTTAAAATTTAGAAGAAAAAATTATGGAAGTAATAAGTTTGTTTGGCTAATTTTAATTGAAATAACGAATGTTTTTGAATCTATTGGCTACATACTTACAAAATTCTTGTTGTGGGATAACTTTGAACAAGTTTTTTGTAATTTATATATATAACATGCATTTTTATATATAATGATATTTTTAATTTTTAATTATAGAATTTAATAATTAGAAAAATAATTATTTTAGAGATTTGTTTGAGAATGGTCCTTCCAACCCTGGACCAGATTTGACATAAAGAATGACAAGATGGCAGCTCTTACAATCAATGACAGCAATTCTCCACTGAAAATGTTGCTTTAAAAGGAATTGACATAAAACGAATTTTTTTGAATCTATTGGCTACTTCAAAATTCAAGTAGGATGACTTTAATAATTTTATGTTCCTAGTTCCTATCCTAGATATTGGAGATGATACCAAAACAAAAAAAAAAAAATTAGTTGAGGGCTAAGAATTTTATAAACCAAATTGTGCCAAAGCCAAAAATTTTCCACCCTAATTTATATTATAAGAAGCAAGTAAGTTGCACTTCACAATTTGATAGAAGGGGCATATCAGTCACAATCTTCCACTAAAATGTTGCTTCAAAAATCAAACCGACTGAAAAAGTCATATCGTTTTGAAATATTCTTGAAATCACCTCATTACTTAAATAGATAATAAAAGAAGTCTAATTGAATTAATGTCGTTAATTGATGATTTTTGATTAGTATGTGAACATTAGCGGGAATTATAATTAAAATTAATCAAAATATTTTATCTTTTTTACTCATGATTTAATAAAAATACATGGATCATACAAGTAATAAATTTATTTGGTCATCTTTAATTGACATTGCAAATTTTTCTAAATCTATTGGCAACTTCAAAATCGAACGTGGTGGGTTGAGTTTCAACAACTTTCCATACTAATTTACACTATAAGAAACCACTTCACAATTTGATGACATATCAGTCATGGATTATCTTTCTTTTCTAACAGCAATAGCAATTGGGGCATCAGCTTTGCTGGTATTTTACAATCTTCCATGGAAAAAGAGAAACTTCAATACCAAAATTAAAGGCAGGGTACTCCCTGAACCATCTGGTGCCTTACCAATTTTAGGTCACGTCCTCCAGTTAAGTAGAAAAGTACAATTTCAAAGAACCTTGGCTGCTTTCGCTGATAAATATGGCCCATTTTCTTGATCAGAATGGGAGTACACCCTACTCTTATTGTTAGCAACCACCAGATAGTAAAGGAATGTTTCACCACAAATGATCAGATTTTTGCATCGCGTCCATTGCTTAATCAAGGGAAATATCTTGGTTACAACAATGAGTTATACGGATTTTCTTCATATGGTGCATATTGGCGCGACATGCGAAAGATTGCCCGGCTTGAAATTCTCTCTGCTTAGCGAGTTGACGCTTTGAAGCATACTGTTTTTGCTTCGGAAATCAATAGTATGATTAAAGATTTGTTCTTGTTTTGTAAGATCAATGGAGGGAATTCGAAGGTGGATATGACTCAATGTATAGAAATTCTACCGTTAAATGTAATGGTAAAAGTCATGACAGGCAGGAGGTATTCAGTTAGCTTCCATGATGTAGCTGAAGGTGAATTTAAACATCTCAAGGACATGACGAATGAATTTATGTATTTATTTGGGCAGGTTGAAGCTTCCAATTTGTTTCCATTTCTTGGATGGTTTAATTTTCAAACAAAACATTTGAAATCTATGAAGCGTCCTTGCTAAAGAAATGGATGAACTCTGTGAAAGTTGGATTGAAGAACATACAAAGATGAAGCATAAAGGTGATCAGACATTTGACCAGAATAATTTCATTGATATCTTGCTGTCTGTGATTGAAGAGAAAAACAACTACGGTTATTCACGTGATACTATTATCAAGGCTTCAATTACGGTATGTTTTTCTATTACATTAATTTGTTTTCTTGACTTTTCTTCTTATGTTTACATACACGTAATTTTTTTTTTTTTTGTAATTTGATGAAGAGACATATGAGCACAGACCAAATTGAAATTAAATTTTTTTTGGATCAATCAATGAAATTAAAAAATTAGAATATAGTGACCCAGTTGAGAAACAATAAAATTACTTAAAATATATGATTTGATTCTGCAGAGTCTTGTACTAGGAGCCACCGATACAACATCTATCACCATCTTATGGCCCTTGTCATTATTATTGAAGAATAAACACACTTTGAAGCTTGTCCAAGAGGAATTAGATCTTCACGTTGGCAGGGAAAGAATGGTGGAGTACTCCGACATCAGCAACTTGGTTTACCTTCAAGCTACTGTCAAGGAAACACTGCGGCTGTACCCACCAGGCCCCGTGTTGGCACAGCACTTGACAAACGAAGATTGCCAAATTCAAGGCTATCATGTTCCGAAAGGAACACGTTTGATCGTCAATGCTTGGAAAATGCATAGAGATCTAAATGTTTGGCCAGAACCTGAAGAATTTAAACCAGAAAGGTTTCTCACAACTCATAAAGGCGTAGATGCTTCAGGTAAACAGTTTGTTCTTCTTCCCTTTGGATATGGAAGAAGAGCTTGTCCTACAGTGGATGTACTTGACAATTGCTCGTCTACTTCAAGGGTTTGATTTTACAATTCCATCGAATGAGCCAATTGACATGAGTGAAACCATTAGCATATCTTTGTCTAGGGAAACTCCTCTTGAAGTTTTCCTTACTCCACGCCTTTCTCCAGAGTTTTATGCTTGATAATTAGTCGATTTGTTTTCATGTTACTATTTGTCTAGTATAGATATCGCTGGTTCAGTTTAATAATGTATCTTTCTGTCAAAGATAGCTTATCAAATCAAACAAAGTAATTATATGTATGATTGAGCTCTATAAATTGAGTAAAGTAATAATTGATCATAAAAGTTCATATCGGATATGCATATATCGTAAGGTGCGAAAAAAAAAAAATCAGATTACATTTGAAACACTTCATTCAAAATATATCTCTAACTTATCACTACCAGCTTTTTGTCTCCCATAGACATAAAATAAATTATGCGTCCACAATGCTTCCTCAAAGGGACACGAACAATTAGCCTTAAATTCTAAAAGATGTAACCATTGTTCTACTCAAACCCAGATTTTTGTTCCCAAATGAAAAGGGTTAAAACTACAATTTACAAGTTTAAATTACATAAATAATTACAATCAGAAATTGTGTTTTCTTGCATTTAGTTGTGCGATATTTATAATCTCCGACAGATCTCAATGTTTGTGGTAGTCGGCAAATCACAACAACGGCGTTTGTCACCTCTAACTCCCACCATGAAAGTTGGTAGAAGTTGTTTCAAGGGTAATTGAGTGGCTGTATTAATGGAGATGAGGTTGTTTTGATTTGTTGGTGGACTGCAAGGCCAGTAGAAGTAATAACGGTGGGTGTAATAGTGGCAGATTTTGTTTTCTCACTGCCTTATTAGGAAAAAAAAAAAAAATTAAAAAAATACTTTATCAATAATTTTTCTTTTTCTTCCATGGACTCAAACTATAATAAAGAGAATTCTCAATCAATGAATTCAAACGAATTTTACTACTTAAATCGCTTACTTGGGTACTTTATCAATAATTAATGATAGCTCCACTAAAAAGTTACAAACTATAACTCTAAACTCAACCCCTATAATTACATATGTTGCTTATAATTTTGATGATCTCAAAAATAAAAAAAACCTCTAGAAAATTCCCAAATATTTTCATAAATCACCTCATAGCCTGACAAGACAAGATTGTGCAAACATGATATTTCATTTAATCAAAAGAAATTACAATATGAAGGGGAAATGATGTGTGTTAAAGAAGGGAAAAAAATAACATCCCAAGCCAAAAGATCTATTACTAAGAAAAGGTCTTGACCCGCTTAGAGATCTTCTTCATACGAGAGAATTTCTTCTTGACCACCCTATCCAGTTGGTAATGGATTGTCGTCACAGCCTCCTTAGCGCATTTCGAGTTCCCCCGATATACCCAAGAGTGTTATTGGCATGTTTCACTCCTTTATAGACAAGAAGGAGATGCTCAAATATTTCCAGGTCAGTACCTCTAGCATGAGGGAGAATGCACCTTGAGTAGTTCGGTGTTAGCGGTTACGGCTTCAGGTAGAGAGTGAATTTGAGCTTTTAAAGCGTTAATCTTTGTAAGTATTTTTTCAAAGAAATCATAGATAGTGGCCTCTCCCGGCCTTGTTCGAGAGAATTGGCAAGGGTTAGAAGTCATAATGTACAGAGAGACGGTTTGAAGGAAGGGAGTGATTTTAAAGGTATAAAGAGTTATGAAGGAGAGCATTTGGTATTTATAAGCAAAGGAAAAATGGTTGGGTGAGAGACACTTTGCCTTTTGAAACTCAAGAATAAGCATTTATGATGATGCACGAAGGGTTCTGAACCTTTGCATAAAAATTGTCTTTTTAGAATATAGAAAATATTGCTTACAGGGAGATGATGGGACAAAAGGGACTCTTGAGACACATTGCTCCAGAACAAGGTATGTTTGGCACTTTGCTTTATTGGTGAATTGGAAAAAGCTAAATCGGGTGAAGAGTTCAGTACAGATATCATTAAATGCAGGATATAAAAGATAGAATAAACATAAATATTAAATGATACTGCCCCTTGTAACATTTTTTTTTTTTGTCTATCTGAAGTTTTCTGTTAGCCTTTTTCAAACTCTTATTTCTTCTGATTGAATCCTGTAAAACCATATTTATTTCTGGTTTGTTACCCAAGTCTTGTTGGGTTTTACTTGGTTAGTTAGTTTTGCAATAGGGGGTTTTGGATTGGTTGGTTTTGTAATAAGGGGTTTTGGATTTTTTTCTTTCCAATCCATTTTTTTCCTTTATTTGCCTGACTGGCATATAAACTATACGATAAATCATTTGGCTTTGCAAAGGATTCAGGAAAGAAATATTTTGAACAAAATAAACGTTAAGTTTAGGATCATACTTATCAGGACCGAATGGTTTAATTAGCTAATTTGTAGCAAATAATTTTGCATGTAACATTTAATTTTTTCTAATTAAATCATCAATAATGAACTCAACTAGCTCAGCTTCTATCTCTTCTCATTATATCTTTTTGACAAATCATAATGAGTTTCCTTTTAACTCACCAAATATATATGAAGATCTGAATTCTTCTAGATTTGGTGAGTAACTTATTAAGCTGGTACTATCAATTCTGGTGATTTTAATAGATTGTTCAACCGAGATTCAGCAACAATTTTAGATTAGATAAATCACTTTCAGTTGACCAAGGATAACTTCTCCTAAAAGACACTGTTAAAAACACACGCATGGATCTTTGTTAAACAAGAGATCAGAAGGAAAGATAAGTTTGCATCAGATTGAATCTCAGAGTTTATAAAAAGATTTGAAAATAATTTTTGTGAATGTACTTTGATACTAATTGTTGGCCAAAATAGACAAATTAGAGGGTGTGAATAATTTGATCTTTCAAAATATTGTAATTAAAAAAAATAAAAATTAGAGAGTTTAGTTAAAATGGAGTACAATGGAAAATAGAAAGCAGTAAAATCAATATAAAACAGTGACACAAGATTTTTATAGTGGTTCACTAGAAACTCTTGTCTAATAAGAAACGCTTGAGAGTATCATTAATCACTGGTCTTTCTAATTTAGGGAATTAGCTACCCTTTGACTCTTTCTAGGGAAGTCGGTGCTCTCTAATTACTTACAGGTAGATTAATGTCCTCTGATCAATTAAAGAGAGAACAGGTCCATCTGATCAATTATAGGGAGGGCAGAGCTCTCTGATTAATTACGGGGAGACTATAACCCATATTCGTTCAGAAAAACACACAAGTTATACACTTGTCTTTTCCTCGCAATGAAGAATTACAAAAATAGTTTTAATTGATTTTTACAATAAAGCAAAAATATAAAAGTTTGGGTTTATCTGAATGATGAAGATATGAAAGTTTAAGCTCAGAGAAGATATTAATTGTATTTTTCTATTTATGCACTTTCTCTTTTTGTAGTAATCTCTCACACATATATTTAATAAAAGTTATTTACCTTATAATGCTCTTCATGAAAGTAGTCGTTATTATGAGAATTTGCCCGTTGGAAAAGTAATGTTAAGAATAGATCTGTTCGGTATAGCTCTTGCAGTTGCTTCATAGAAGATTTTTTATTTGTGTGCAATCTTAGACCATTGTGTAATTTCGAGCTCAGTCTTCTCTTTGAGACAGACTTGATGTCATATTTGACTTTTCCTTTTAATGTGAGAGCTTGCACATAAATCAATAACGATAGATTGATTTGAATTGAATTAAATTAAATTAAATGTAGCAGAAAAGAAAACTGGATTAGTCAAATCTCTTTTAGCATCAAAATTATTACACTCCACACAGAGGCATGACCGAGTGGAAGAATGAATAATTAAACATAACCTTGACTTCAAATCGAAGAAATACACATTATCTTTGTCCAAACTAAAAGTATAGTCAAATGTAAAAAGGTAAAAACATAACTATATGCAAATACTTATTTATTGAAATGTATATTGATGTAACTAAAAATATTGGCAGAGATTCTCCTTAAAGTGGAACATACTCGCCCAATAATACAAACATATTATACCTTGGTTACACACAACCAAACAACAACAACAACAATAATCACAAGGAGCTTTGCTCCATTACATACCATATACATTAACAAACTAAACCATTACACAAATCTAAATTCGAGACTCAAGCCCTAATGTGATTGCAAAGCTTCATCCCTTGGCTTTAAGTAAATAATCTCAGTCAAATACCTTGCCGCAGCACTATCGATAAGATCAGTGTCAGTAAGTGAAGTTTGATGAGATCCTGATACTATAAAAAACATGAACAAACGAAGAGTGAGTTATAACAACTCAATGAGTATAAAAGTAACCAAATGATACTGGCATCAATCAACACATAAATAAAATACGTAGACCCAATAGTTTCTTATTAATACAAATTACAAAAGCAATTCAATTTCACACGTACATAGATATAGAAAATGTAAAATCAAACCAATACAACTTACAAAAGGACAATATGCAAACAAGTCAAACAAAACATCCAAAAGTGTCAATCGGAGTAACTCAATACCTGCACACCATGTACACATCCTCCTCAAGGCTTTTTTCCCCTGCACACTGGGAATATACTTAAGCATCTCACATAACCTTCCCGGGACTGAGTTACTCGAATATTTTTGTTCGAATATCAAATAATCAAATCAAAGTTATCCTAGGTACACACATATTTTTTCTCGTATAAAATAAATAATTTCATTGGCCCTAATCAAACATAGACAAAGTTTCATATCAATACATAATAGAACAAATACTAAAGTGTAAACAATATAGCACTTTTGCCACTTAATTCAATCAAAGTGTTAAACACCCACATTTAAGAACTATATATACATATACACATAAACAAATATTCACAACACACTAGCAACCAAATGATAGTGTTTTCCACTCACTAGACTTATGAATTTGGCTCGTCGTTCCTTCTTGAATTCAAAGATGTTGATGGATCAATATTGCATTCCGGATCTGAAAATCATAATTTGAAATATTACTTAGTTTATAAATTCCATGGTTATAACCCTCTAATCATCAAAACGTATATATGTCAATTTCCAAGCATTTACTAAAAGTTAACGTCTCTTAGGCATTTCTACAAATACCTTGAAGGCATAATTAATTCTACTTCTTATGTATGTATATATTATACATACCAAGAAATCAACATTAATCCATAGTTTCAACATCTATCATACTCTAACATTAAATTCCAGTTGGAGCTAGTTATTTCAAATTAATCAAGAGCTTGAATTCTAAAACTTTCACACCAAACCAACTTCAAAGGTTTCCTCTTCCGTTCGCACCATTTTCATCATTTCCAAACCTTAATTCATCCTCCTAACTTTATATCCAAACCCTTAAGCAAGATAACAAGTATAGCAATTAACTTAAAGGAAACAACAAGTAAATCACTTAAACGAAGGTGATTGTAAACTATCCTAACCAAGTTCAGGACTCTCGGTTAGGACAAGATAAATGGATGCCAAGAAGGGAGCTAATGTAGTAAGCTTTTGTCTTGCTGCCTTGCTTCCCTAACCCAAGAAAATCATCCTCCAATTCACCTTTATTGGCTGCACATGAAGGAGGAAAGAGAAACTTAGTTGCTGCCCCAAAACAGGGGATGCTGTCCTTGGCAGCTGCTGGTTATGGCTGCTACACGGGCTGCTCTAGCTCTCATACACACACACCTTGAAGAACAAGAAAGGAGCTAAACTACGGGCAAAGATGAAAGGCTGGAGTTCTCGGCTACTACAAATCAAAACAGGGCAGCTACACAGAAAGAAGGAAGGAAATCATGCACAGAAAGAAGGAAGGAAATCCCTCACGGCAAGGAGGAAAGGAAGAAAAGAAGATGATGACCCTAAGGAGTGAAACTCTCGGCTACAGCAAGAGAAAGAGCAGAAAATTCTAGAGCAATGGACAAAGGTTGTGGAAGAGAAACAAAACAGGGGATGTTCGGCCAACAAAGAAGGAAATAAGAAATAAAATAAAAAGGTAATGGAAATAAGACAAAATCTAAAAAGTAGGGTAAAAGTCAGAAAATGTAAAGTTGTGGTGTATAATGTATTTATGTATATTTTTATAAAGTTTGTTTGTTTTATGTATATACTTATGTATATATGTAACTAAAAAAATTCAGAACATATTTTTTATGTAATATTATGGTATCGGGTTATATCAAATAACCTCCTGTTTTCATTTTTTTTAGTAGATGATTGTTTAATCAAAACGGTGCGCGTTACTTGTAATTAGCATTTGATAATTCAGCAGTTAGTTCAAGTTTCACCAAATATCCTTCAACTGTTAGTTCTTCTTCAACACTTGGGATGAACAGTTCCTTTTATCTTCAATATGATTGGTCAACTCATTTTGCAAAAATTCTTTCAGCACAAGATGATTATGCTAAATGACTTTCACTTGCCTTTCAACACTTGATAGATCTACTGGCTACTGATACTAACGTTTCAGAACTTTACTCTTCAGTGGATGAATATGGCTAATGAAATGGAGCATTTCATTTTGTTGATTTTGTATCTAGCGAGTGAGACAAGGAAGACTTCTAAAAACTATGTGTTTCATTCTTTCAATGGTCATCTTTCAAAAATATGATTTTTTGTCTCTTCAGTCTTGTGAGAGATTTTTTCGAAGGATGTTCTTGAGAAGTAGAGACTTTGAATAATGCAATCCTCCGTTATAACTTTCGAGTTGGTTGCTTAAAATTTTATTTAATTATACTAGACATAGCAGACAGTCCAAAGAATTACTTGTTTGATACTCTTGGTTTTTCTCGTGTTTCTGTACATGCAAGTAAGATAGGCACAAATTAGTTTTCAATAATCAATATTATCAGTGAGTATAAGACAGTTAATTAACTGATATGATAAAAAAGGAAGTTCATATATTTTCACTGGGGAAACAAAATCAATATATGATAGAAGAAATGATTAGTTCCTAAGCAGTAAAAGTAAAGTACAAGATGCTTCAAAATGAGGGATAAAAACTTAGACAATCATCTCGGTAATTGATGATTTAAATTTTTATGAGTTTGAACTTGATGTGTTTATCAATTAGATAAACCATGGATTGACTTAAAAAACATATTCTTTGATCTATTCTATAATTTTATTCTAATGTCATTCTTAGAATATGATTTTAAAGAAAACTTTTGTTACAATTGATGAGTCTCACCTTTATATCTCTATCAGAATATGACTTTATTAATTAAAAAATTTTCCATCTCATGACGACATTGGGAAAAAAAAAAAAAAAAATCTTATTTTTAAGCATTTCCTTATCAGATTTATTTCAAACAAAAGTTTTCCACCTCATGACATACAAAAATATCTTCATAAAAGAAAATTATATGGCAACTTTCAAATAGGGAGACCATTTAATTTAATATATATATGACTAGAGAAGTTGTAAATTAATATAAACATCATGCAAATTCAATAATATTATTGATTATTTCAATATTGTACATGGAATTTTTTATTTATAATCCTAGAGAATTTGAAGCAGTCGCATACAAGTACTGGATCTTTAAAAGACTGTCATTTTGATTAATATAAAAACATAGCAACCCTCAAACTCAAAGACCATATTAAAATATTATAAACTACTCATGATAACAGAATATGCAAGACTAGATAAGTTGTTAAATAATACAAAACACCTAGTGCTTAATATTATAGAATTTATAATATACAAATTGTAAATTGAAATATATACCAATTGCATATCATATAATATTTTAATATACAACTTGTAAAATTGATCCATTATCCTAGAATTATGGCCATTCATATACTTATCTTCAAAGACTATGTCATTTTGAAATATAAAGACTGAGTCACAAATTTCCAACTCTCAAATACAATGACCATTTTAAAATATTTTTTTATTTGAAAAGTTGTTAAATAAAATACAATATTTGGTGTCATGAGGTTTGGAACTTTATGAGAAAAGTAAGACATGTGGAACTTTCCGTTAATTTTTGTTTTGATACTATATTTGCGGGCGAAAGATTTTGATAACATGCATAAACCCCGGTTTTTATTTTAGTTAGGTATAAGTGAAGTCAGGTTGTTTTTGAATCAGTTTATGCATATATATTGATTAAATTATTTATTTAGTTTAATTAAACACAAATTATTCTTGTTGAGATTTGAAAATTTATGAAAATTTTAGATCTATGATCTTCCCCATATTTGAACCAATAAAATCAACAAATGAAGCATACATTCTCAATCACTAGATCAACTTCTTAACATTGTAAATCCCATTTTAATTATGTATGTTTGGATTATATGAGCCACCATGTTAGTTTGATTCAGGTTTTGATTATTGAAAATTAAAACAATAATTAAAAGAAAAAAATTAACCCACAAGTACGAACCTCAAGCCACTGTTTAAGAAAGTCTATAGCTAATTTTATAATATACATTTTTAATAATTATTGTGCTTTTAATCTTAAAAAAATATTATAAAAAATGTATTACACATATTTAACTTAAAAAAAGAGAGGCTATGAGCATGCTTTATGGGCATGCAATGAGACTAGTTATTATAAATGTGAGAGCTCCATTATAATCTCATACTATATAATATAAATGAGGAATCACATTAATATTTTTCAGAAATTGATCATATTGACAACTAAATTAATATTGTACGAAATTGTGAGGAGGATATGTATAATTAATATATTTTTTATTTATAAAATTGTTATTAATTGATTGTATAAATTTATACACCATCGTGGTTAGAAAATAAAATTATCACATATTAACTTCTTTAGTCAATTATAATTAATACTAATAATTAAAAGTTAATGAAACATACTCTTATTTACTAACACTATATCAAATATTAATTCAAAATCAAATTACACATTATAGGTTGAGAAACATTTAATACAGTGGCCATCTTCGTTGTATAGATGAGAAAAAGTTAGCTGGACATTATTGATTTATTCTTATCTTAAATTTAAATAAAACATAATTTTAAATGATAAGGAAATTGTATACCACAATTATATAACTGTACCGATACAAAAGTATCCTGAACGCTAATTTTTTTACATACTCAAATATTTGACAACTGCCCATAAAAATATTATTCTTTCTATATACACCCTTGTCATCATTCCATCAAATCAGTTCACGGCATTCACTTGAAATTAGTTTTTATGCTTTTTCTTTTCTCTTCATTTCTGTACTGATATTCGAAAAAAATAATAATAAAAGTATTTATTTTAATAAAATAAAAATATGTAGATATTTAATAATAAAAATATTATTAGATTCAAGTGATAGAGAAAAAAAAAACACACACACACATACACACCTGATCACTAAACTATATATATAAAAAAAATTACCTATATTGTCTTAGGAAAGTTGCTCATAATTTTGTTGGTCTTGAGCTAGAGTTTTATCACCCGATAATTGAGAGACGAAAAGATAGAATTAAATAAGAGTAATTGTGGTAACACAGAAGATTATTCATTTAATTAGTTGTAACAATAAGGTCATTTTTTTTTCTTTTTTTTAAAAACTTAAAAGCACTTGTTTCGATGTAATAAATATTAAAATTAAAATATTCTACATATAATAATTCATTAATTACATAACATTAAAATAATTATCATTATTACAATAAGAAAATTTCTAAATATTGCCCTTAACACACATTAACCGTTAATGTGATATATAGAAAAATTTTAGAAAATTTATTATAGTAATTTATCATAATTTCCCTGTTATGTAATTAATTTTTTTTTAAATGATTTAATTTTTAAAGACTATATTTATTGTACTTCAACAATTAACCTTTAAAACACTTGTTAAATAAATATATATATTTACAATAAATATTAATATTTTCTTTATACCACTTACATCCTTACCAAATGTTTTATGGACACATTAAAAATTAAAAAATAATAAAAAATAATCATATAATAGTTTGAAAACTCATTAGGCTGACAAATGTCATACCCGAAATTTAAAGTCAAGGGAAGGTTAAAAAGAAAACAAAATCTCACTACCAACAATAAGTTGGTCTAATTATGGTCAAGGCAATACTTAAGAAATGCTCTTTCAATGAGATTGATTTCTAATCATCTTTGACGGCCGTTGTTGGGAGTAAATTTACATTCCCAACACATGATCTTGACTACTCTCAGAGAAAATCTTTAGCTTCAGTTCCACCATAAATGAGGTGAAGGTTCTTCTAGACATAACAAATCTTTAGCTTCGGCCCCTCTATAGATGGGGTAGAGATTCTTCTAAATATAAGGTTGTAATGATATTGGAGTAATAGTTTTGCGAGAATGTGTGGTGCATATTACCTATCTTTCTATTTTGTTAAAAATAAAAAAAATAAAAAGTAAAAGTCTCACTTCCTAGCTAAAAGTATAATTTTTCAAATTTTGGCTTGGATCACGTGACCTAGAATGGATTGGTCACGTTGAGAGGTAGTGATTTCACTTGCAGGATTGTACCGGCACATGGTATTTCTGTATTTGTAGCGTAGACTTCACATAAATATATAACTAAACTGAATATATATATATTTTTTTCCTTTGTCGTTAGAATCTGGATAACTATCAAGTTATAAAATTGCGTCGCGGTTGGCTGCTGAATACGCGTCTCGTCTGGTAGAAGCTGACCAAAGAAAATCTTCCAATTTTTATAATATATACAAATTGCAGGTCTGCACGTTGGATAAGAAGCCTATAAAAATGGATATTAGGAAGACAATACATGCATCCCTGCATTATAACACAAATATCATTTTCCAAAAGAAGAAAATTTCATACAAAAATAATGGAGGTGACTATCCTATCAAGAAAGAACATTAAGCCATCTTTGCCAACACCTTTACATCTCAAAACCTACAAGCTTTCCCTTTTGGATCAAATTGCTCCACCATTTCATAGTAGTATGATTTTCTTCTACCACTCAAACACAAACCAATTCATTGCCTCCAAATTCTTAGAAATATCACATCACCTACAAAGCTCATTATCAAAAACATTAGTCCTTTTCTATCCATTTGCTGGACAGGTAAAAGACAGTTCAACCATTGAGTGTAATGACCAAGGGGCTTTATTTGTAGAAGCTCAAATCAACTGCAAGCTTATAGATTTTCTTAGCAAACCTGATGCTGAAAAAGTATGCTTATTTATTCCAACTAATGATCGAAAAAACTCCAAATTGGCCTCAACCGGTTATGTCTCGATTGTACAACTTACAGTCCTTCAATTGTGGGTCAATTGCTGTTTCTGTTAGCGCATCACATAAGATCATTGATGCTTCATCTTTATGTACGTTCATTCAAAGTTTGGCTTCGGTTTCTCGGGGAGATGCGAAAATAGTAATTCCTGAATTTTTCGGGAGCAACTTTCTTGCCTCCTAGAGATATGCAAAACTCGTCTATGAAGGAAGAGTCTCTGTTGAACCCTGGTAAAGTCTCATGTATTACAAGGAGATTTGTGTTCAAAGACACAAAAGTTGCTACTCTCAAGGCCAAGATAGCAAGTGCAATGGAACAAGGACAACGCCCACCTTCGAGTGTGGATGCTGTGACAGCACTTCTCTTTAGATCTGCTATGACTGCTAGTAGTTCAATATCAGGGTCTTCACGTCCAACTGTGTTGCACCATGCAACAAATTTGCGCGCCAGAATGAATCCACCATTGCCAGAACACGCGATCGGGAACCTTATAAGGCCGTCTTCTACGTTCTTCAAAGGAAATGAGACAGAATTACATGATCTGGTGGCTAAGATAAGAAATGGTTTAGCAGAATTTAACCACGAGAAAGCTAATATGTTAAAAGGCAATGAAGGTTCTGATTTGATTGTTAAATCACTTATGGAGAGTGGAGAATTATTGAGCAAAATGACAAACATGACTTCTACTAGCTTATGCAAGCTTACTCCATTATATGAGATGGATTTTGGATGGGGAAAGCCAACGTGGGTAACTACTCCATTATACATAGCAAATGTAATTCTATTGTTACGAACAAATCGGGATGATGGCATCGAAGCTTGGATAACTCTGGAAGAAAAGCTGATGGCATTAGTTGAACGTGATGAGGAGGTCCTTGCATTTGCTTCTTTGAATCCTAGTGCTTTTCCTACTTATTCTCGCATGTGATTATTGAAGCTAAAACTTTTGAGATATGGATTGTTTTCAATGTACTGAACAATAAGTTCATGCATGGAACATGTTAATGTAATTTGTTTTCAATTTAATGAAAGATAAAAATATAATCTCATATAATTCTTGAGTACATGTGCATGGATTATTATTATTTTTTTAAATATGACAATGTGTACGACTGAGTCTATAATTGGTTGAACAATTTATGAATGGTTTTTTCATTAATTTATGCTTTAGGGGTTAGAGACCTGACCATCAAGGGCTGCTTATGAGCTAGATACACACTAATCGGAAATCTGAATTAATATGGGGTTTTAATAATTCTGCCAATCCTGGCTCACAAGATACAATATTATATGTGGTTATCAACATGATTGTGTTTAACCTCAGCTTACAACTTTAACCACACCTAATATCTGACCATGTCAGAGTTAAATACTACATAAATATGGATGTCAACTTCTAAAAACTTTTTTTTTTTTTTTTTTTCCATTTTATTGCTTTCTTTATATTTAGGATCAATTTGGGAGTTTGAGTGAAAAGGAGAGAATAGTAAATAAAAAGAGAGGATAGTGGAGGAAAAAAAATGAAACTTTCTCTTTGTCTCATTTGGGAGTTTAGAAGTAATGAATGAATATGAAAGGAAATAGTATAAAACTCAAAGAACAATGAGTTAAGCTAAGCAATCAGGTTAACATCAATGTCAAGCACATACTTAGTTGCACGTGACAGTTTTCTCAATAGGTCATGCCTTCCAACAACACTGACAATCACAAGAAGTAATTTGTAGCAGGGTAACAAATCAAAGAATGCCATTTCTTGCTCCCTTTCATTACACCCGTGAAATCAAAATTCATTACTCACCCTTTCTCACCTCCAACTTATACATAAACCCTTTCTCTCCATTTTCAAACTCACACCATCTTCAACACATAGCTTCTACCTTCTTCATTTTCCAACTTCACTTCACCGATAATTCTCATTCCTTCACCTTCAATTTTGTTTTTCCTAGCAACATATTTCATCTCTTTCTCTCAATTGCTCACTTTCATTCCTCGTCCATCACTCACACAACAAAAGTATATTTTTGTTACATTAATACAAATTAATAATATTATTTTGGAATATTATTATTAGATATTTTCTTTACTCACACCAAATTTATTTCATTAACAACAAATTTTCTCAAGTGCTCATATTCATTCCCTATCCACCACTCACACAAAGGTATTTTATTGTTACATTAATCTTAGTTTTTAGTTATATTACTTTAAAATTTATAAATAGTGATATTGTGATTAATTGTTTTTTAGTTTTAGTAGAAAATTTATGAAATTAGATAATGATATTTTTATTTTATTATTAGTAGATATTTTATCATAATAAATGAATATGTTGAAATAATTAATTAGTGATAATGAGTAAATGCTATTATAATTAGTGATAAATAAAATATCATTAGAGCTAGTGATTTAATTAAATTAGTTGTTATGAAATTTGTATAATATTTTTAAATTAGGATTAGAAATTTAAGATTCATGCCAATTGTATATATTAATGTGCGGATGTAATATGTATGTAATATTTCGAAATTAGGATTTTAATTATAATAAATAAAATTTTCAGTTAATTTAGGGTTATGGTTAGAAATTTTATTCGAATTACTTATTTTGATAAAATTTAAATAATTATTTTTTATGCAGGTTTGCTAGAAAAGTAATGAAAATAAATATTTTTATTTTTATTATTACTATTTGATATTTTATCTAATAGAAATATGACGAAATAATTAATTAGTGATAATGAATAAATGATATATATTATAATTAGTGATAAATAAAATAAAATATCATTAGAGTTAGAAATTTACTTAAATTAGTTATTAGAAAATTTATGATTAGTACTACTAAGTCAATATTTATACATATTTTATTAGATAATAATTAATGAGATTTGTATTTTATTATTATTAGACATTTTATCATAATAGGTGAATTTGTTGAAATAATTAATTATTAATAATAAGTTAATATATGTAATTAAAAGTTACTTAAATTAGTATGTTATTATGAAATTTTGTATATATTTAATAATTAAATATTAGTTATTATGAAATTTTGTATAATATTTTTAAATTAGAATTTCACATTTAAGATGCATGCCAATGATAAATAATTTAATCGAAACTAGGAATTGTATTATAATAAGTAAATTATTTATTTTCATTACTAATTTATTATAATAAGAATTACTTATTTTGAAGAAATTATTAGAAAATTAATGAAAAAATAATAATTAATCAGTTTTGAAAAAAATTAATTTCATAATTATTATATATAGTGTTTTTGCAGTAAATTAGGAATTTTATTAGAATTACTTATTTTGATGAAATTTAAATGATTTAATTTTCATGTAGTTTTTATAAATAATGTATTTTTTATGTGGTTTTGTTAGAAAAGTAATGAAAATAAATATTTTTATTTATTTATTTATTATTAGATATTTTATCATAATAGAAATAAGTTGAAATAATTAATTCTTGATAATGAGTAATGTTATTATAATTAGTATTACTAAGTCAATATTTTTTTTATAGTTTTATTAGAAATTTTATGATTAGCATTATTAAGTCAATATTTATACATGTTTTATTAGATAGTAATTAATAAGATTTGTATAATAGGTGAATTTGTTGAAATAATTAATTAGTGATAATGAGTAATTTTATTATAATTAGTGATAATAAGTTAATATATGTAATTAATATTTACTTAAATTAGTATGTTATTATGAAATTTTGTATAATCTTTCAAAATTAGTTTTTATATGAATTAGTTATAAAATTAATGAAAATAAGTAATTAATAGTTTTGATAGATATTGATTTCATAATTATTATATTTAGTACTTCTTTGGTAAATTAGGTAGTATTTTAATATTAATTTAAGACTTTGAACGAACAAAACACATCGTGGATCACATAACGATTATGTGTTATGTGAATGGTGACATCACAATTGGGTCAAAATGTGTTGAATATAGTTTATCTCCTCGTTAAATGTATTTGAATGTCATTGGGTATCGATTATGTCCAATTTCATGCTCATATGTGCAAACCCCTAAGGTTAATCGAAGAATCAGGCACCTCAGCATCATTTGTCGATTTGTGAATGCGTTTAATAATTCAACATGGTACCATCCAGTTAAAGTAGATGATGATTTGGAAAGTCATGTTCAGACATGTTAGTATGCAAGGTCATGGATTTTTCTTGGAGTTAAACTTCAAGAAAAACACAGTTCATGGTGTGCCAGGACTTATAGATCTTGATCATGGTGAATCCTTATTAGTTTCCAATGTATATGGGTCAGAAAACAAAGTTATAGAGACTCAGTCAATAATGGTTAGTCGTATGCCTCATGGATTGTATCAAGACAATATGACACTATCTCTAGTTATACAAGAGACATTGCTATCTTATTAGTCTCCAACTCCGATATTAAACTCAAAATCACTCTGTTTTGACGATCCTCATACCATTGATTAGGAATAGGAATGATAGTGATATTGACGACTAAGATTTTGATGCCGATGTTGATGATGAGGATTTTGTCGAAAAGGAAGAAGATGATTTATTAAGCAAATATGTCCCAACTCCTTCTTAACTGATGTTAATATTGATGAGGCATTCATAGCATACATTTTCAATGTTATGTCTCATCAGTGGGAGTTGCATGATAATTGTCATAATAGACAATTATTCAATACGAAAGCAGAATTGAAAAACATCGTGAAGTATTGGCACATGAGAACCATGTGGTGTTCAAAGTGAATAAGTTAAAAAAAAAAGGAGATTTGAGATATTGATTCTAAAATAAAAGATAATGGCTACAAGTGGAGGTTGCGAACCCATTTCAGTAAAAAAACATGAAAAATTTGTGATAACTAAGATGGATGCACCTCACACTTGTGTTATACCAGCGTGTTAATAGATCATTATAATCTCGATAACAGTATAATTAATGAGTCTATAAAAATACAATCATGGAAAACCGGATATGCCTAGAAAGGTGTTACACATGATGATAAAAGATCACTTTCATTATAAACCAAATTTGCAGAAAAGTTATAACCATTGTCTTAATAAATAGATATACAGTTATTACTTCATAATGAAGCACATAGATTTTGCATGAAATGACTATTCGTTCAATCATTTTAACTTTATACAACAATTCAATAGTAAATGAATATGCTGACATTACTTTACACTCACGCTATGTAATCTTCCATTATTTCAGTATATATTAAAGTTACATTATGATGACGATAATAAGAAGTATTTGCTTATATAAAGGGTTTGAAAATCAGAAGAGTTGAAAACAACAAACAACTATTTCTTACAAAAAACTCATGCTTGATAACAAGGAAAAATGCCGAGACAACCTAGCTCACATTATGGCTGTCATGGACTTGTGGTGGTCATAGATCTTCAACTAGATCCAAACCTGAGTCATCAACACTGAGACAACGTCTTCATCGTGTGGACAAGTATGCAGGATTCGAGTGAGGTCACATGGTACGGATTCGGAAAGAGAGTTTGAATGCAGTCCTTATCTATTTAAAATATAGTCGAAGTATTGCTGATCATATAATGGTCAGGACTAATTACTAATACTCCACAAGAAAATAGGAATAGTTTGGGCAAGGGAACCTGAAGTACATTAGATGGTACGAGATAAGGTGCAAGAAGGAATCATATTGTAGATTACAAAAGCTGTCAATCCCAAAAACGATCTCGGCAACTTTACCTTGTTCAACACAAGGTGAAATACCTAAGGTTATTGAAAGACTAAAGTGTGAAATTAACCAGATGAATTAAAGGCTGCATAAGTATCATGTTTGGCATGAGGCGGCTGCTCGCCAAGACGAGTTAAGAACTTCGACCATGATGAAAGTTAAAATTGATAAGCAATATGAGAGTGATGATAACCTGTTTGACTATCCTAACAATGATGATGATGACAACTTTGTTCATAATAATCTCTCAATGTCTTCACCAGCATATTGATAAACAAGGACATACATATTTCTTTCATTATCTCGAGTATATAGCAAGTTTTTTGAATAAACTCTAGTATTTATAATATGTACTCTTTATTTATAAAATGATATATTGCCTTACGCGACAATAACTATTATACTATATATATTTTTATCATAGTAATGACATAATGCTCAAGACAAAACGCTAATTCCAAAATAGTTTTATCATTACTTCACATGACACTAAAAGACAATGCTCAAGCCAATAATGATTATTTTGTTCCTTCTCTCGCCCTTAAATACACATTGGAGAACATGCTCAAATAAATCATCAAATTGAACACAAGAATATGAATAGATCTTCAAATTGAAGATATCAATAGCATAATTGGGTTTTGTCAAGATTTCTTGATGACTATGAAAGTGAGATGTATACAGACAAAAGAAAGTATTATGCAAGAATCAAACGTGAATGGCCATTTTGTTTAGACAAAGCTAAGCTATTGGTCAATGACTTATGGATCTTGGTGCTCCACTTGTTCACCGAAAGTCATTAAAAATGGAAAGACATAACATCGCTCAATATGAAAAGGCAACAACAAGAATTCGACAGGAAAACAATTGTATGTTACTTAGAAAGTCCATTTACTATATGCTTCACATGATGCTGATCAAGCAAGCGTTGTTAAACGAGAACTAACACCATTCAAAAGTAAATAATATTATGAGCAATGACAAGTATCTCTCAAAAGGTCTAATGTCAGATGATGATTGATTTATGTTTATGAAGATTATCATGCAGTTCTATATATAATAAATCCTAAATTTTATTTGAATTACTAATAGATGTATTTAAACTGCACATTATCATCTTCATTAGGCATAGAAATGTCTTAAAGGCATTCATTCTTCAAGACACAACAAAAGTATATTTCTGTATCTCTAAGATACCCTTCTGCCATATATTGATGCACCTGCTGCATGAAACCAGTATCAATTCAGTCGAATCAATATGCTATTGTTCTCTTCTCTAATATGACCTAAAGTATTACATAACTCATCCATGGTATTCTGTGATATGGTTATTGTTGTCGCACAAGATACATGAACGTTATATTCTGCAACATCGGCCAGAAGGAGTATTTCTGATTTAATAACTATGAATTCCTACTCTGCAGTCATTTTTTGGAACAAGTCAGGTGAATTATGCTTGTTAGGATCCAACAGGGTAGTAATAATCGTCTTCAAGAGCCCAATGATGCCCCATTGAAGTGAAGAATTCTTCAACACTATATTGAATACTCATTGATTAACAAATTTATAAAATACAAGCTTGTTTTGCACAAATGTAAATGAATGCATAATTTATAACTACTCTGCATATCACAATAATTGGAGAGGTCTTTAAAAAAAATATAATTAAAGCATTTAAATAACAGATTTTCACTGTTAAAATAATAATTTGATTGTACAAATAATAATTTCATTGCTGAGACAATAATTGAAGTATTTAAGTAATAATTTTAGATAATAATTTCACTGTTGAAACAATAATTTTACTATACAAACAATAATTTTATTATTTAATATAATAATTAATCGGGTTCAAAAAAACTTTACAATCAATTTAAAATTTAATCAAATTATTATAAATTTTTTTAATTAATTATTGTCTTCATTAATTAAAAAAAAAAATTCTTTCTAACTAAAAAATAAATAAACTACAAACTATAACTTAAAAAAAATTAACACTTAAAATTAATAAATAACAAAGAAATACTATAACAAAATCTAGCATTTAAAAATATTGAATACCTACAATTATTGTTCACGGAAATACAATTGAAAGGCTTAAAGCATTCAACTTTCAGCAATTCAAAGGCTATAAACAATACAATAATTGTATTCAAGAAAAAATTGCAAGCATTGTTATTTTCACGTGAAATTAACATGGCAAACATGCATGGCAGAGGAAATACAAGGGAGAAAAAAAGAAAAAAAAACCCTAACAACATGCATTTACAAAGGAGAAAAAAATTTAAAATAGTAGACAATAACTTTGTGACTTCAAGTCATGAAGTGTGAAGTCACAAAGTTACTGTTCTAGTACTACTTGAGCCAAACACACAAAGTGTGCTGAGCTAGGCCAATTGAGGCCGCTTGCATGAAGGATTCTTCGTGGCTTGAACCCACAAACTAAGGATTTGGTCCATGTCCCATATAAGTTTTAGATTTGGTTTATCTTAAAATTATGTTTCAAAAATGGACTATTTATGGTGTTTTTCTCCACACACACACCCCCCTTCCCCTCCTCCCGGGAGCGCCACCCCAACATCACTCCTAAGTCACCATAGTTTTCACTTTCATGTAATAAATTCTTTTGAAAAATCTAAGGGCTAGTTTGGTATGCATGAATGATTTTTGCAGAATTAGAATGAGAAAGGAAATGGGAATGGAATGGAATGATCACTCCATTCTATTATGTGGTAGTGCCAGGGAGAAATAATCATTTCCTTCCATTTATTAATTTTTTATGCAGTTTTTAGACATGAAATAATATCAAAGTTATGTTAAAATGACAAAAATATTCCTCTAAAGATAAAGTAATAAAAATTATATTATTTCAAAATGATAAAATTATCCCTCTATCGATAAAGTAATAAAAATTGAACATAATTTATGAAATATATATTTCTTAATTTTTTAATTAATTTTTAATAAAATTTATACTATTTATTTATTATTGTTAATTATTATTATTACTTATATTTATTTTATTATTAATTATATTTATTTTCTTATTTCTTATTTTTATTATTTATTAATATTTTAGTTTAAAATTACTTAACTAATTTATTTATTTAACACTAATTATTTATTTATAATTATATTATTTACAATGATATGAAAGGTATTTTTATCGTTTGACTAAAATGAATTGATTTATTATTTTTTTTATGTATAAATTTTTATTTTTTTAATTTTATATCATTTTACATTTAATGTGATATGAAGGATATTTTTCTCATTTAACTAAATTAAATAATAAATAAATATTTTTTATTTATGAATAATTTTATTGTTTTATTAATATTCAACTTTTTATTTTATGAGATAGAATAATTTTTTTGTTATTTATTTGAACTAAACCAATTTCATAGAAGTAGGAATGAGCAATCCCACCCCCTAAGTGAGTTTGAGGATTTCTACTTCTATGGAATGAAATGGCTGAAATGGAATGAGTATTTTGAGACAAAAAACGTACCAAACGAAAGAATGTTCATTCCCGCGTACAAAACTTGTCCAAAGTCTAAAGCGTCCAAACAAATCCAAGCCCATTCACTGATTTGAACATCCTTCAATTCGTAACTTCTTTGCTGATATTCCTTTTGGATTTGTTGCAAATTGTCTCTATTAGGAGTTACTCGAGCTTGGTTTGCAAATCCTCCACTACCTCACCACAATGATGCTTTAATCTATTCTCTATCGTTGTATGAAATTACATTGGAGGCTCTTTCAAGATAGTTTTTAGTGTTAACCTTTGTTCTGTTATTCAAGAGATCTAATGATTGACTCTCTTATAAGGCTTATATGATTTTTATTCTCCTATTTCCTAAAAAAAAAAAGAGGAAAGAATGTAATGAAAGCTTTAAAGTTGGAATGTTAAGCATTTGACTTTATAATTAAAAAAAATATATTTTTATAGGGAGTTTTTGCTCACTAATTCGATTTGCTTATTGTATGAGATTGGTTAGAGATGAACTTGCAAGAAATGTAAATTAGTCTTGTCTGTTTTTCCTTAAAATTATTTTATTATAATTAATACTCAGATCATGAATTATTTAAGGATTATAATCAAGTTTTAAATTATGTAAAATTGTATAAAACGTTTGGTCAAAATTATTTATATTCTTGCAACTTACTAATTGAAATTGTATTTGAATTTGATAAAAAATTATTTTTTATTCAAATAATTAAAAAGTGTATTAGAGTTAAACTGTGGCATGTGGGTGATGTGTAAAATGTATTGGGTGTTATTTATAGAAATGAATGAGATATCAATTTTTTACTTAGACAAACCTAAATATTATAAAAATATGATTATTTAAACCAAAAAAAATAAAATAAAATCAAATCATTGCTTTTCTTTTTTTGATTATAATCAGATAATAATCTAACTAAATTTCTAATCAAACCCTCAACATCCGGAATATGTTATTATCAATATATTTAACCATATTATAATCAAATACAAACATTCTCTTGTGTTTTTTCTCTTAACTTTCTCGGCAACCAAAATTGATATTAAAAAAAATTTCTTTTTTATCTTTTCCATTTTTTTATAAATATTATGGACTTTTTTAGTTTTGAAAAATAAAATTCTAATTTTTGTGTTAATGTCATAACACATGAAAAAGTCATATAAGATTTAATTAGCCATGTTATTTATTGTCACATCCTCTCAAAATAAAATGGATGCGAGATGAAAACAAGAATATTGCATGACTTTTGAAATTATAGGATGACTTTTTCACTATTTCAAATATAGGGACTAAAGTAAACTTTTGATCAAAATATGAAGACTAAAAATTTAATTTAGCTGAGAATTTATATTAATATTGAGCACAAGGACATGCCTCTGCATTCACTCATATCTACCATCTCATTCAATGGAATTGTGAACATAAATTTTAAGTCTAAAGTGCAATTAGACAAAATCATGTAAAAATAACAATATATATATATATTTGTAATGAAGTACAAACTCTGTAAGTATTTAATTTTTTTATAATATAAAGGACAATATCTCTAATTCAATTTTCTTAGAAACTCAGTTTAATCCGAAGGTTATGTAGCTCAATCCCAAATGAAGTGATGAAACTCTTTCAAATGACATTGTAGATAGTCATTAAGAAAGGTTTTGTGATATATACGGGCACTGGGATTGATTTCAGGAATTTGTAACTTGTTTAAATCTTTATTATTTGAGACAAAATTAAGTTGATTGGAGTGATTGGTAAATGATTGAAGGTGATTGGTAGATAACTGAAAGTGATTAATCGGCATTGATTTGGGATAAATGATGTTAATGAGGATTGGTGGAAATGATTAGTTGGTGATTGAGAGTGATTGACATTGACTTCAGAAAAAATTAAGATAATTGAACTGGCATGGGGATGATTGAGGCAGATTGATTCCAATTAACATTAAATTGCAAATCGAATCCAATCAAATTTAATTACTTAATTGTAATAGTATCCATCAATTGTATTTGTTTTAGTATTGACTAATCCAAATAGATAAAATAGAAACAACATCGAAATTTTAGTTTCTACGCCTACCATTTACACCAAATGCTAGTATAACCTAAAACATCTATACAAGAAATACTAAGAGGCCATTTGGGCCAGCTTCCCTGGCCACAAGATGCTTGGGCTGCACCTTGGCCTGCCTCTCGGGCATCCCAGGATGCACGTAAGCAAAGTGGCCCAATGGGTGCTTCTCGGCTGTGCGACCCTACCCCTTTTTCTTTCCTTTTTGTCCTTCAACTTCTCTTTTTATTCCCTTCTTGTCTTATATTCCAAAAATCATATTTTTAAGGTTTAACTACACTTTTTGTCCCTATAATTCAATAAATTGGTCACAGTTGTCCCTATACTTTAAAACAATAAAATTTAGGACCTATCGTTTCTAAAATCATGCAATGTAGTCTTTCTTGTCACCTTTTGCCATTTTTAACATAACAACAGTTGAGCTGGCTTAACATCCACTTATGTGGCACGCTTACAAATGTCAACGTAGACTAACAGATCAAAATTAGACATATTATTGGGTCATGCTTGTGGCACATGATGTTGGAAATACAATAGAATTAGAATTATATAGAAAAAAATATGTATTATTTTGAGTTAGGTTAGGAAAGGTTTTATTTGTCCTCACTCCCTTTTAGAATTTGCTATTAGGTTAGACAAATATCCTCCAGGATACAATAAAATATTAGAATTCTCTAGTTTGCAAAACTAAAGAATTCTCTAAGAACTTTTATTGAAGATAATTTCTTACAGTGGTTGTAGAGAATTTTTAGAAGAAAGAAAGAAAAGAGAAAATCAATACTACTTACAAAAAATTCTATGTACATATCTATTTATAAAATCTAAAAACTTAAAAATTTGAAAAGACACAATTATTTCAAAGGCAATTGTAAATCCTAATTTTTTATTTTTTTTTCAAATCAAACAAAAACTCAACAATCCCCCTATTTTGCTTGAAAAAAAAAAATTGTTAATCACTGATTTTCAAAACAATAACCACTGCCAAAGTAATTGCAAGATCAATATACATACATAAAGATATATTTCAATTTAAATCTTTACTTAGTGTAAATATCTCAAGACTCCATCAAGAACACTAATTGCCATAACATTAAATTAGGTACTTTATGTAATAGAATCGGAGATATCACACATATGTCAACCTTCTATCTATATGAGAAGTTTTGTAATTTGCTTAGCACTATTATGGCTTGTGCTTGTACCTATTTCATGGATTCTCTTGAAAGTAAATCTTAAAATTTCTTAAGAAGCAGCACCACTTCTAAATTCATATAGGTGAAGCTTATACAATGTGTTTCTGTTACTTATAACACACTACAATACTGTATTAGGCTTCATTACGAGTTCATACTCACCTTAAATGACACATAACATATAGCACTAACTTTATTTTACGAGGCTCATGATATGTTAGTGCTAACAATCATAATTCAGCAATTTAGTTATTACCTATTAAAGCTTGTAACTAGTTGTTTACTAGAAAAAGGTTGGGTTTCCATTACTGGTGATTAAATAAGAGGTTTCAGCCTTATGTCACTTCTTGTTATTCTTACTAACTCTTTACACAAAGGTTTAGTAAGAGGATCGGCCAAGTTCTTACTTGACTTCACATAGTCAATTGTAATAATTCCATCTCGATTCAATCATCTAACATATTCATGTCTTAGACTTATATGTCTAGACTTTATATTATATCTTTGACTATAAGCCCTTAATAAAGTAGTTTCATTATCACAATGGGCAGAGATAGGAGGCATTAGATGTGGCCATAATCTTATATCCAACAATAAGTTTCTTATTTATTCTGTCTCTTTTCCTGGTTAATGCTAAAGCAATGAACTCTGATTCTATTGTTAAGTGCGATATACAAGTTTGTTTTTTGCTTACCCAAGAAACAACACCTTTTCTTAGGGTGAAAACCCATCTCGAAGTGGACTTGTTATCTCCCAAAATAATAATCCAACTAGCATTGGTGTATCCTTCTAATATAGCCAGAAATTCATTGTAGAACATTCCTAAATTAATAGTTTTCCTCAAGTAACGAATGATTCTACCAATAACACTCCAATGTTCTACACTTGGATTACTTGTAAATTTACTAAGTTTGCATACAACAAAAGCAATATCAGGTCTAGTGCAATACATAGCATACATCAATAAACATATTACAGTAGCCATACTAAGTTGTGCTACCGCCAAGGATTAAAAATTCATGTCGATTTGGCCGTTTCGGGCGAAATGGTTTAGTTTCTACACATATGGAACGAATTTCTCATACAAAAATAAACCCATCTTGTTTCGGTGGAAACGACATAATTTCCACCATTTAGAAGTGAAACACTCCAAACGAATGTTGAATCGATAGAAAAAAGTTGATTATGGCAAAAATCTAATAAAGTTATCCCTGTTGACGTAGATCTGAACTACCCTGCAAAAGCAGCTACTCTTGCTGCTCTGCAAATCATCGTGCCCTTAAGTTTGGTGGAGAAGATGAATGCGCGTTTTATTTAAGTTGGGCTCTTTTTATGTTTTTTTTTTCTCTATTATTATAATGGGTAGAAACTTTAGATGGCCCAATTCTTTTAGTAAAATCCTTAAAACCCACATAAGATTTTGCCCATTTAAATTTCAATGCAGCCTAAATTGATTTATTTATTTATTTTACAAATTTAAAAAGATAAAAAATAAATATTTTTTTTATTTTTTGTCAAAATTATATAGAGAACAAATAAATTGTTAAGTTTTCTTAAATTTCACACCCTTAATATTAATAAAATAAAAGTAAGAAATTAAGAATTACATTATTTTTACTCAGTGAATATTGTTTGTATTTATTGTCTAAACTTGTATTATTAATTTTTTCCTTTTTTTTTTTTTTTCATTATCTCCAAGCAAGGCTCTTCTTTTTCTTTTCTTTTTTTAGCTATCTTAATTTAACTTATTTAGAAGTGATGAATTTTTTAAAAAATTTATTCAATTAGGACTTCATTAGTTTAATTTATTCTATCTTAATTTAATTTATTTCTATCATCTTGTCCTTTTGTTTTATTATTAATTTTTATCTTAATTTAAATGATTTAGATTCTATTTGAATCTATTTAATATTGGATATGTACACATCTCTCCTTGATTGAATGTGATTGTAATTTTATAATTTTCTTTAATTTGCAAAAATTTATGTTAATTTTTTATTTTTTTAGTATATATTTATGAGAGTTCTATATACTAAATTAATCATTTTGAATACTTATAATTATTATAACATGTTTTTAATTATATGTTTCCATGCGTTTCCAAAAAAATTAGCGTTTCCAATACTGTTTCCTGAATCATTTTTGTTTTTAAACTTGTCGAAACAGTACCTCGAAATGAAACTTCGTTCCTTGGCTACCGCTTTACTAAGATTCTTTTCTAACTTAAGATTGGAATCAAAAAGTGTAGAAAAGTTTTTAAATTTTAAATACTGAGATTTATTTAACATCTCTATATAATATGATTGGTTTAAAGCAAAATCTTTGCTTTCTCACTTTTATTCCTAAGATAGCATCCACTTTTCTTAAATCTTTCATTTAAAAAATGGTAGATAGATATTTCTTGGTTTCATTTACACCAATCATGTTGGTTCCACAAATTAGCATATCATCAACATACAAACAAACTAGTACACCATAATTATCAGTGAATTTAGAATAAATACACTTATCAGCACTATTATACCTAAACCCAAAAGACAAAATAGTAGAATCAAATTTCTCATGCCATTGCTTTAGAGCTTATTTAAGTCCATACAAAGACTTAATTAATTTACATACTTTCTTTTCATTTCCAAGTAGGGCGAACCCTTTAGGTTGCTCTATGTACACTTCCTCATTTAAATCACTATCTAAGAAAGCAGTCTTAACATCCATTTGATACACATAAAGATGATGAATGGATGCCAATGTCATGAGAATTCTAATAGAAGTTATTCTTGCTACAGGTGCATAAGTGTCAAAATAGTCAATTCCTTCTTTTTTTTTCTAAATCTTTTGGCTACTAATCTAGCTTTAAAAGCTTGAATAGAGCCATTGATATTAAATTTTCTTCTAAATACCCACTTACACCTAATGGGTTTTGACCCTTGGGGTAAATCAACCAAAATCCAAATTATTATGCATGATAGAGTCCATCTCATCATCTATGGCTTCTTTCCAAAATGCAATATCCTTAGATGACATGGCTTCAAAAAATGTTTTAGGATCATCTTTTAAATGCAGCACATAAGCAAATTTATTTATTACATTATTACTTCTATCTCCCTCAACTAGGAAGGAAATAAAGTCTTTGCCATATGATTTTTCTTTTCTTGCTCTATTGCTTCTTCTAGGTTCTATGTCCCTTTTAGAAACATTAGTTTCTACTTGTGATTTTGGTCTAGAAATATTTTTGTTGGATTTGGTTTTTCAACATTATCTTCTATTACTACAAAATCATAACAAAATTTATTTGTGAAAAACTCAACATCTCTGGATTCAACTGTGTCATTTGACTCCAAATCTAGAAGTCTATGTGCCTTATTGTTTTCAGCATACCTTACAAAAACATTTTTAATAGCTCTAGGTCCAAGTTTAGTTCTTTTAGGATATGGTATCCGAAAATATGCCTAATGCCCTCACACTTTTAAATGTGAAAGATTCAATTTTCTACATTTCCATAACTCGTAAAGACTTAATTTAGAGATTTTAGATGGTATTCTATTATGAATATGACATGCAGAAAGTAAAGCTTCCCATTATAAATTCATAGGTGATTTACCATTGACTAGCATACAATTGACCATTTCAACCAAAGTATGGTTATTTCTTTCAGCAATGCCATTATGTTGTAGTGTGTAGGGTGTAGTTTTTTTTATGAATGAGGCCATGTTCTTCACAAAAATCATTAAACATATTATCAAAATATTCACTACCTCTGAACGTAGAATTGTAATTTTCTTTTCAATTTGGTTTTCTACATCAGCTTTATATTTTTTAAACATGGTAAATGCTTCTTCATTTGTTCTTAAAAGGTAAATATACAGATATCTAGTACAATCATCTACAAATATAATAAAGTATCTCTTTCCACCATGAGTCAACAAATCATTTAATTCACATATATCAGAATGTACTAAGTTTAAAATATCAGTATTTGTCTTAACACATTTGAAAGGTTTGTATAACAATTTTAGATTCAGTACATATTTCACATTTATCTAATTCATCATTAAATTTAATTAATTATAACCTTTTTATATTTTTTAAAGAACCAAAATTTAAATGTGTTAGACATCCATGCCATAAAGAAGAAGATTCAACAATATAAGCAGAAGATTCACTCTTATTATTATTATTATTACTAAGTTTGAATATTCCATCTCTGGTGTATCTCTTTTCCATAAACATTCCATTCTTCTACAAAATTACCTTGTCTAACTCAAAAGATACCCGAAACCTTTTTTTACAAAGCAAATTAACTGAAACTAAAATTTTCCTAATTTCAGGTACAAACAACACATTGAGAAGGGTCATCACTTTCCCATTTGAACCTCTTGGCTACTGGTCACCTTTTCAAATTTCTTGAATAATATTTGTCTCTACATACATGAACTATGGCATCAGAATGGAACCACCAACCATTATGCGTAGTTGCCATGTTTATTTCAAAAATCATGGCAATTAGATTTTCTTTTTCATTCACCATGTTTGTCTTTCTTACTGGTTCTTTCTTTCGAAATCTACAATACTTTGCATAGTGTCTAGGTTTTTCCACAAAAATAATAGTTACCCTTCTTCTTTTTACCAGGTTGTTATAGATTTTTCTTTTTAAACTGTTCATCATTCTTTTTTACTTGTAAGTTCAATTTCTTATACTGAGACGCACTGTCGTCCACATAATTAACTTTAGACTCATAAAGAACAGAAATCCTATTATCACAAATTTGTATCTCCTCCTTACTATGAAGGTGTTTCTGAATCTATTCCATACTAAAGTCCTTAAACTTATGTAGCAATTTCTTCCTATAATCACTCTAGGAAGGGTATAATTTAGAAATTATTGCCCCAACTTGGAAAGCCTCAAGGAGAATAATTTTTTGGGCATGAATCTTGTTAACAATAACTTGCAGTTCGTGGACTTGTTCCAATAAAGGCTCCTTATCAACCATTTTGAAATCTAAACATTCAGAAATTAAAAATTTGTTCGTATTTTCTTCCTCAGCCTTGTATTTGAATTCTAGTGCAGTCTAAATGTCTCTTGGAGACTTAACTTCTGTGAATAGATCATACAGATGATCTGATAGAGTATTCACAATATGTCCACGACACAACAGTTCATCTTCTTCCTTTTTCTTTTTGGCTTACTTGACTTGTTCAATTTCTTCTTCAAATGGTTCTACTATAAGAACATTTGGTATAGGGTCTTCCTGTACAGATTGTAGACTAGGATCTAGAATATATGAAATTTTCTGTACAAATAGAAGAAACATCATCTTGTCCTGTCAAAATACAAAATTGTTGCTATCAAACTAATCCAGTTTCACTAAATCTTAATTCATCACTTTGATTGATTGAGACTCCATTGTTTCGATTTATTTACAAATAAAGCCTTAAGATTGTTGGAAATACAATGGAATTAGAATCATATAAAAAAAATATGTATAACTTTGAGTCACGTTAGTAAATACTTTCCTTAAGACTTTATTTGTCCCTACTCCATTCTATAGTTTGCTATTGGGTTAAAGACAAATATTCTTTAGGATACAACAAAGTCTTAGAATTCTCTAGTTAGCAAAATTGAAGATTTCTCTAAGAACTTTTATTGAAGATAGTTCTTACAGTGGCAGTAAAGTATTTTTAGACAAAAGAAAGAAAAGAGAAAATCAATACTATGTACAAAACATACTCTGTACATATCTATTTATAAAATCTAAAAACTTAAAAATTTGAAAAGACACAACAATTATTTCAAAGGCAATTGTGACTGTAGGCAATTATGACTGTCTTAGGTTCTTTTTTTTTTTTTTCAAATAAACAAAAACCTTAACATATGAGTTCCTCCTCGACCTCATCATCTCTAACCTATAATTTATATCCCCCAAATCTCTAATTTTATTTTAAGTTCGAAACCTAGGGTTTTTCCTGCATTCAAGTTTCACTAAATTTGATACTGTGAAGGTGTGAACTGAATTATCATTGGGATTTTTTAATTTTTTTTTTAGAAGCAATTTAGAGAAACATTGGTGGAAAGAAATTGCGTTTTTGACAAGTATGTTTTTTTGAACTTACTGTCCTCATATTTTTTATTTGGTATTTTCAAAGTCTGTTTTACAAAGTGTTTGCTTTAGGAGTAAATGATTATTAGTGGTAGGACCACATTGTTCAAAATGTGTTTATTTTAAAGCCCTAAATTTGTTTGTGTTGTAGGGACTAAGTGTAAGGTTTGGGATTCTTATGATTTGTGTTAATGTTTGTTATTTTGTGGTTCTTGCGCTTTATCTTATTATTTGTTGTTTTTGTATCGTTATGTTGTAGAGACAATCCTATTAAGATATAGATGTATCATGGGGGACAATTTTTGAATGAGGATGATAGGTGACCATATAAAGACTAGAAAGGTTGACACCCTAACTTGAACTTGAGAAAAATATTGAAGATTAGCCTTTGGATGTTGATATAAATATAAACGTGGGAGTTAGAAGTGGAAGTGAGACTGGGAGTGTGGTTGTGGTTGTGAATGAAGTTTCAGATGGAGAAGAAACAGATGGTGATAGTGATAACAGTATAAAGGGTTGTGACTTACTAGACATTGATGCAGAGAGAAGGATGATGATCAGTTTGAGGAGAATGTTGATTATGACTAGACTGTGAATGAAATTGATGGTTATGAAAATATGTCTAAAAAAGAAAATGACTTGCAATAGTAAAGAAAAGTTTATTGCTCTTACACTGGACCTTCAACTTTTGTTCCAATTCCACCAGCCAGTTGTGTCCATAACATTGAAGATTCTATGATAGTGATGAATTATATAGATATCTAGGTGTTTGATGATGATATAGATAAGAGAGTAAGGTACAATAGATATAGAGTTGAAGACATGTGTATAGATTTTGAATGGAAAATAAGTATGGAATTTACCAATCTAATAGAATTCAAAAAAGTAATAGCTGAGTACTCATTATAGATTGGATGAAGGACAAAACTTGTAAAGAATGATGTTGTGAGGTTTAAAGAAAAATTTAAGAATGGTTGTAGATGATGGGTGTTTTGCAATAAGGTTGGTAAGCATGGGGTTTTTAGAGTTAAGACAATAGGGGCCATATAAATGTAACAGGTCCTTTGGAAACTATTTGGCTAGAACAAAAAAAGTAGTTGATGTCATTATGGATAGGTTGAAAGTTAATCAAAAAATAAAGTTGAGTGATATTGTAGATACTTTTAGAGAAAAGTATATTGTGGGAATATCACAAACAATTCCATACAGAGATGGGAGGCATGCAATCAACATCATAAATGACACACACAATGAACAATATTTCAAGCTGTGAGGTTATTATGCAAAGTGGAGGAGGGCTAGGTCTAGGGACCATATGTCAAATTAAGCTATGGAGGCCTCACATGCATATACAACCTCTACTTCAGTGGCTTTATATAGGTTTTGATACATGCAAGAAAGGATTTTTGATCGCATGCATACCTAGTTCTTATAGGAATTGATGGATATCATTTAAAGGAAGAATATGGGGTTGAACTTCTAGTAGCTGTTGGTATTGACGCAAATAGTCAATATTTTCCCTTTGCATTTGATGTGGTGGAGCAAGAGATTAAAGATAGTTGGACACGATTTCTTGAAAGGCTCTTGGAAAATATACGGGACATCAGACAACAGAAATGAATTTTCATTTCAGATAAGCAGAAAGTAAGTTAATATATCTTTAATTTTTATAATCTTCTTTAATTATTGTTGCTTATTACATATTATTAACTTTGGTTTTCATATGCAGGGATTGGTCCTTACTCTTGATGATTTACTACAAGGAGTTGAACATAGATTTTGCTTGAAACACTTATATGCTAATTTTAAGATAAGATTTGATGTTAATACAGAGTTGAGAGACTTGGTTCATGTAACAACAAAAGCTCCATATCTCGGATTGTGGGAGAAGCATATGGAAAATCTCAGAAAAATAAACTAGGGTTGCTAGAGACAATAAAGGTATTGGTGCTGATATGTCATTACGCTATTTTAAAATTGTGTTAATGATAATATATGTAAAGGATCATAAAACATTAACCATTACGCAATTTTATTAAGGATTGTTATATTACCTGATTGTCTTTGCTTTCGCTATGCTCCAAGAAAGAATTCCCACCCGGACGTGTAGGTAAAGGTGTAACATGGTTGTATTGCTTTAGGTCTTCACCTTCCAAATATGCTTTCATTTCATTAATACCAATTTTATGTAGAATTGAATATATCAGCTCATCATTATCACGTGAATGTGGCATAAAGTCAAGCATTCTTAATTGGTGTCAAATTAATCTTCTCATGTTCTACTGTCGGTTGTCTATTGTTAGATGCCGAACTTTCTGAAGATATAAACTCAACTGATAGCTTATTTGAATTTGTGTGTCTCGAGGGAACATTTTGTTGTTGTTGCGGAAACATTGATCCCTTAATCCCCTTGTTGCTAAACTTAATAACCACGGGCTCAAACAAGTGTCTCATTTCATTGTAGTGTTAATTGGGTCCGCTAGTTGTTTATCCATATTAATCAGTGTGTCCACGATTGCACATAATTTACTCTAAATATTCTATACAACAAAAATTATAATATGACCTAACAGGGCAAACCGACCAAACATAATTCTAATAATTTACCAACTAATGTCGATCGATAAGTTGGTCGATATACTGGCGGAATCAAAATTGTTATAATTTTGTAAGAATGTCAGCCAACAGTTACTTTTTATTCAATATTTTGAAAATCAGACCGATCAGATCAATTAGATTGTTGTCCAAGGTGACAAATCGAACATGAATAAACCAAGTAACCGTTATAGTGGTTGAATCGGTCAAATTTGTGAGAGCCAAAAGAACAAACAAAATTGATGTCAGGTTTACCAACCCAAACTTATTTTTTTTTAACTATTATTTGTATTAAGGATTAGTGAAATATTTATATTTTATATTAGAGATTAATTAAAAGAAATTATATTTTACTTGATATAACCTTTATTATTTTGATTCATATGTTAAAATTTGAATATTGTGATTCACAATAAATTAATCAGTTGTTGTATTAACTATAATAATTATATTTGACTATTTGTGATTTGATTTTTATTATTAATAAATATTAAATTATTATTTTTATTTTATTGTATATTTAATATTTATAATTAATAAAAAATTATATAATATTAAAAATATATAATTAAATATATTTAAGATCTCATGGTTGTGACAAGTTTTTTGTGTCAATTATCACTCTAACTTTTAAAACGTTACTTTTACCGACCAACGGTGTTCAGTCGGTAGTCAAAACGCGCGTTTGGTTTTTCTGCCGACCATCGTTCGTGGTTGGTCGGTATTTTCTAAATATCTAGATTGAGCCAGATCCCCTTTCTTTCTCATGCTACTCTCTTTTTTCCCCTTGCTATTCTTCCTCATCTCTCTCTTCGTTTCCTTTGATAACCAGTCCGTCCGGTCTCTGCAACAGTGGTTGGCTCCGAGGTCATAATCATTGAAACGACGGTGGGCTAGAGCATCGGCCGTTTCTGTTGTTACGGTGGTCGGAAAAGATTAAACCTTGAAGGATTGGTCAAGATTCCCTGAGAGGTCCTTTAAAAGGGTAGGCTTGCCGCATCCAGGGGAGCCAAGCAGAGGAGTCATCCTGCAGAACTTGGTAATTTGAAAAGTCTCCTTAGTTTTGACTTATATAACAACAACATCACAAGAACCATTCCTCATTCATTCGGGAAATCGAAGAATCTTGTGTTTTTGTAAAGTATGTTTAGATCTATTATTACTCTCTTTTTGCTTCTGGTGTATATTACTTATATCTATGCATGATTATAGACTGCTCAGGCATAAGTGATTTGGTTTTCGAGCTTTACTTGGAAATTGAAAAGGTTTGTTAGTTGATCCAAGGTGGAGCCTGGATTTAGGATTTCTTGCTGATAAGTGAGTTTCAAAGTTTAACATTTGCTCCTTGTACAGTCATTTGATATGATCTGTCTTTCAATATTGCTTATTAGATTAATTACCTTTATGTTAGTAATTTAAAGCATAAACTAATTCAGCGGTTTGCTGGTTTCTTATCCCTATTTGCGTTGCAGGTGACTTAATGACAACCGATTGACTGGACCAATCCCCAGGGAACTTGTTGGCATTTCAAGCCTCAAAGTTGTGTAAGCGATCCTATTGTATTAACTAGATTTGGATGCTTATGTTGTCATTAACAAGTAATGCACTTTAAAATATGGTGACTAAGAAAATTTCAGTTTTTCTTCAGGGATGTCTCAAACAATGATTTGTGTGGACAATTCCTACCAGTGGGCCATTTGGGCATATCCCCTTGGACAAGTAGGTCTTCTATTTGACTGCATATATGCATTATTTCTGGATCAAATAATCATTGATTTCAATTTAGCATTTTTGTTCTTCTATAGCCAAACCCCTTAGTTTTTGCCTTTTTGGATTAAGTGTTGATGTTGTTGTTGTTGCGAATCAACTAGTATATCTTTTATTTGTCTGCCTGCTCTTTATCTGTTTAATCTTAATTTTATTACGTTCATGTAAAAAATGCTTGGGCTGTCTATGTTACTCTGTGCTATGGAAGCATTCTGCGGTTCTGCTTTTATATGATAAATGTATATGCATAAACAGAACTTGTCCCAGGACATGGGAAATTGACATCAAGAACTCTAATGAGAAATACACCAACAAGAACTAAGGGAATACTAACATATATATCAAGACCCATGCTTTACACTTGTTCAAATTGCTTTGCTTATAACCTGGATACTGTTTGTGTGGTCACTTTTCACCTGCGTGTATTACACATGCCAGTTTTTCGTATGGTTTTATGGTTTTAAGTTATACTGTTATATTTTCTAGCTTGATTAAGTAAACATAAGTTTTGGTCTTGGGAACTTTTCTGATGGGGACTATATAAAATATGGGTCTTATGTTGGACAAGTGAGAAAAGGTGTACGTGCATAAATAGCAGTTAGTTGGAAGACCATGACCATCCTTATTGCTCACTAGACAGGGAGATGTTCCTTCATTTTTGGTGTTTCATGGGTGCTATCTCACACGGCTGTTAGGGTGATTTTAATCACTTCAACAGCAGCATATGAATTTCTGTAGTTATATTCTGTTCTTCAATGTTAGGTATAGAACATGTAAATCGAACAATTCATTCAGGTCTTTCAGTTTCTTGATAGGTGGGTATATTAAATTTCTTTATATCTTCTGTTCTAGTTTATCAATGCAAGTACAAAGCTGGGAATCAGTTGAGCAGATTACTTGCAAAAGTTCATTCATTCCCATGTATGTGGCAGGAGATAAGAAATGGTACAAGTGGAATTTAAAGGTCTGAACTCTGAAAAGATGTTATTGCGGAATGCGGTGCTTTCTGCCCCCAGGCCCAACTTAATTAATCACCGTTTGCACAAACTTCTGAAAATTGTTTACTGCAAGCTTCACTTTAATGATTACACGCATTTCTTGATTACTAGAAAATTACTTGCAAGTATTCAACAATATCTTTATTTTGTATGCTTATTAAATAAACTAGTTAATGATTATTAGAAAACTATTCAACTTAAAATTACTTTATTATGAAATTGTATTTTTAGCCAGGTCTTTTTTTTTTTTTAAACTGGAGTTTATACATGTTAATAATATTTCATTAAGAGTAAAAATAGTTTTCAGAAATATTGCAGTGCTATGGTTATTTGAAAAGCTAAAACCAAATCTAACATTATACTATTTTGGATTACAGAATAGTGGATAATAAATATCCTATACATTTTATCTTCAAGAAATGCTTTATTAACAAACATCTTGCATTCCTTTGCATGTGTGGCTATTTCTCTGTGTGACAGAAAATGTCTTCAAAACTCTGTCAAATTTTGTCTATTGGTGATGCATATGATTGAGAGTTACATGCAATGTGGCTAAGGTACAATGTGCTTCGAAAGTACAACACTTTATATTTTACATTATGTATTCTGCTAATAAAACATTTTGTTAGTCAGAATGACAAATCTTTCTAGGTTGTCTCATAGCAGCAACATGTGTTCCAATAATGTAAATAGTAGTTCACACACGTCCTCTTTTGTTTTCCAACATTTCCAACATGGAAACAAAACTAGCCAGGTTCCACTTTTATCGTCACTCAGAACGCTATCTTTTACCCTATTCTTTCATCACCTAAGGAATCTCCAAACTAATAATTGTGAACAAAAGTGCCAAAACATACATTAAGTAAAGTAGAATATCATGTTCAAGATTTTGCTAATAAAGATGCATACAGGATGCTATCAATATACCTTTTTTTTGGTATTAATTTCTAGATCAATTTATTTTCTTGCTAGAGATAAAGAGAAACTCAATGGGCTAGGGAAGGAGTCGAAATTTGAAAGGAATTATGACTCATGCAATTCAGTCATCGTAGTTCTGAAGTTAATCTTGACTGTCGTTGAATTTTAACCAATAAATAGATGCCACTGAACTAATGCTAATTCGACAATAATTTCTAGGCACACAATGATTATAGTGAATCGAATGGAAGGTTAGATAAGACCGGAGTAGTACTCACGGTGCTTTTTCACTACATGAGGAAAACATGTCCATAGACATGAAAAACTATAAACAAGACGAAGTTCATTTCCTAATGAAACTAACAAAGTGTTATACATATTGTGAAATTTCATCTAAGCCCTTATCTAGTTAAATGAACTGATTGATCCACTCTTGGTTCTGGATTTCATCATTGGAGAAATCAAAAAAGTCATTCACAACAAAGTCGATTTTTGAGTCTTCATCACCTACTTGATCAATCAAATTCTCTTCTCCTAGTTCTGCAGGAATCTTCTCTACTGCCCGATTTTCCTGAGATTTTGACCTTTCCTTTGTTGAATTCCCACTTTGTTTCTCATTATGAGTTATTTTCTTGCTTACATGAGAGTTCTATCTGTTATATTACTTACTGAAGCATACTTGTCATATGACCATGGTATGACAATCCTGATTCCCCTTGCCATTTGGTGAAGTGGAAATTGTAAAACTGTTCTTCAGTTCTTGTGTTTGAGATTGAAGCATATATGGATTTTCAGAAATAAATAGGATCATGCATAAAGGAAGTACCCTCTCAGAATTTGCTTCAGTAATGACTTCATGTATTTGCGGTTTCATAATTTTTCAGTTTCATAGTTTACTTCTATTGTTTACTTCCATTCATTCTTTATATACTGTCCTTTTGGAGTAGAATTAATTAGGTCATTCGTCTGGAGTGTTGTTAGAAGTAGCATACCTCAACTATATTATTTCATGTAAATAAGTTCAGAACAAGATCCCTTTTATCGATTTAATTGGTTTTGTATGCATAGCATGTGTCTATGTGCCAATTGTTTATGCAGTAGAATGGCTAGGTCCTTTTGCTACCAAAATATTTAACTAATAATGTAATTCCTGAATTGTTAGAAAATAGATATAACAAAAAAGTATACCTACATTGTATGGTGTTACTCTCAGATTAGAAAAACAAGATTTTCCAGATGATTGATGAATAGTAGACATTAAAAAACTTGTTAAGAGTGATTTTGAAGACGCCTTAATAATCAACTAGTTAAAGACACTTGTTTTGCGATAGTTGAGAGAAGTGATATGTATAAACAAAATTACTCATGACTTCACACCTTTCATTTGATGCAGCAAGTTCTAGCACGTCCTTGAAAATCAGGTTATATAAAGTAGTCCTTTTCAGCCTTGTCTTGCTTAAGTTTTTAAGGTACTAATTAAAAACTTATCTCTAGCATTGCTTCTACTTTCCACATTACAAAATAGTATTACTTTCAACACCTAGTTTATTGTTCTCGAAGACGTGGCTCTTCTCTCATGATCATTTGATTTTGCATTATGGTGGAATGGGGGTTGTGACAGAAGGGAAAACAAACTGAATTTCAACTTGGTGAAAAAAGTTTGGAATGCACCATTTTGGGCAAAAGTCACATGGTTCCATAAAAGAACCATAAGTTTGCAAGCACCGAGAGGGAGTACGCACCTGGAATCCCCTCCTGCAGACTTGAGTGATCATTAATTAATTAAAGGTATCAGTGTTAATACATTTTTTTTATACTAATAACATTAAATATATTTCTTATTAGTATAATATCAATATCCTAAAATGTTAATTGTTCATGTTTACAGTGAATTTTATGATGGTAGAATTGTTAGGACCATCTCGACTATCATTTGTACTCATATGCTAGGACCGTATCTAACTTGTTCTAAATATCCAAAGGGAGCGAAAGAATTATGTTTCCTATAGTTTTTTTTATGTTTTATAAATGTTTATATATAATGAAGTAATTAAATGTGGTTATGCCTATTTTTCTTGATATCTAGTAACAATTAGTTTATTTTTTAAATTGCAGGCCCGCTATAGGTTTGAGAAGGAGAAGGAAGAGTTAGAGTCTAAATCTGTGTTCAGTATTATAGCTACACGACACTTAAAGTCTTGATGAACAATGCACAAAGAACAGTATTAAAAAATTGCAAAACTAATGATTTCTTGAAGTGCGAGGGGTGAAAGCCTGTTTGTATGAAAATAGAAAATTGGAGAGAACCTTTAAATTTGGGCCTTAGATGCGCGGAAGAAATGTTCTGAAATAGGTTCGCATAATCAATCAACTGGAGGAGATGACTCAACTATTAGATATGCTAAAGAATCCATCTTAGTACTGGAACCTGAAGAAAAAATGATAATTTTTTATACAAAACATTTATTTTAAAAGTTAGTATGTAATGTTAATATTTACTATTAGAATGATTTTGTAGAAAAAGGAATCTAGATCGATCCGAGTACCTTGGAACTATACTTTCACATCCACAAGAAACCTAAACTCAAGAATTTATGAACGAAAAGTTGAAAGCCATTTTTGTTAATTTTTTTATTCAACCAAGTTTCAAGTAATTAACATAAGCTTTCGACTTCTCATTCACAAATTCTCCGGTTTTAGTTTTTTTGTGCAAAATCACTCCAATAGTAAAATGTTAACATTATAGACCAACTTTTAAAGTAAATATATTTTGTAAAAAGATTACAATTTTTTCTTTATATTGTAGTTTTGAGATGATCCTCTAGCATATCTAACAGTTGAGTTGTCCACTCTAAATAACTGATTTTGCAATTCTATTTCAGAATGTTTATTCCACTCATTTGAGGCCTAAATTTGAAGATGCCCTCCCTAATTTTCTGCTTTCATCCAAAACAAGCTTTCATCCCTCGCACTTTAAGAAGTTATCAGTTTTACATTTTTTCAATGTTGTTCTCCGTCCATCATTCAATAGTATTTCAACCGTGGTGTAGCTATAATATGGAACACAAATATAGACTCTTAACTCTTCCTTCTGTGTCTCAAGTTTATAATGCGCCTGCAATTTAACAAAAATATTTAATTATTACTAAATATCAGGAAAGCTAAAGCCCCAGCTGCTATTGTTGTAAGAAAAGAAGGAAAATCCATGACTGATATGTCACTTCTATGTTCTATCAAATTGTGAGGTGGCTTCTTATAGTGTAAATTAGTGTGGAAACTTGTTGAAAGTCAACCCACCACGTTGAATTTTGAAGTAGCCAATAGATTTAGAAAAATTTGCCATATCAATTAAAGATGACCAAATAAATTTATTACTTGTATGATATATGTATTTTTATTAAATCATGAGTAAAATATAAAATATAATTTTAACTTGTGTGATTATAATTCACGTTAGTGATTAGATACGAATCATCAATTCATGATCTTATTCAATTTGACTTATTTTACAATCTATGTAATGATGACGTAAGTAATGAGGTGGCTTCAAGAAAATTTTCAGGCCAGGATCTTGGGTTATTCAACAGTATCTAGTATTTTTGTCTATGTTCAAGAATTGATTTTATTCCTTCTTTTTCCAAAGTTGTGAATTGCAATTTTCTTGGTAAATTAGGATGGAAATATTTTACTTTTGGAGCATTTTGGTTTTGAAAATTCTTAGCCTCATTAATTAAACTATGTCCTCAACCAAGAAATTGTTTTGGTATCATTTCCAATATCTTGGATAGGTACGCATCATTATAAAAGTCTATGTTTATAGCGACGGTGTGGAGGAAAACAAATTAATTTGAATAATTTTAATTGACTTTATAATTCACGTTAATGATCACATACTATTCAAGATTTATCAAATCATGACAGTATTATAAGAAGAAATAATGTACAAAAGTATTAAATTATTCATTAACTTGAAGATGAAAAAATGAATTACTTAATTAACTCGAGAACCAAGGACAAAAATAAAACAATGAAATATTAAAAGAATAATTTTAATACTTCCCACAAAATGGAGCGATTTTGAATATCCAACTTGCCAGTTCTAGTCAAAAAATTAAAACTGATCACAAATCCAAGGCTATAGTGATCAAAATGTTAACAAGTTGAAAGTGATTGAGGTTCCAAGTAAATTCATATATGATGGAGGCCTTTGAAAGAAACCTTTTAAGTGGACAATTCGTAGCCTAATTAATTCAAACGGACTAGTCAGTGCCACACATGTCATTTACATCATTGATTTTTCTCGTGGACCTGCCATTGTGTTGTTTAGTGATTACTAAGACTGGTCCAGGGTTGAAGGAAGAAAAAAAAACAAAGATAGCGCCAAAGCAAACAGTGTTTAAGTCAAGGCTGTAGAACACATGTTATCTACTCATTAATTATAATCAAAAATTAATTATATTATGGTTGAAATTGGTAATTTTGATAGATTTTTAATATCATAATTAATTGTTAATGAAGTTGAATATTTATAAATATGTTAGTTGGGGTATTATCCCAACTAACATATTTGTTTGTATTATCTTAGTGCACTTTAAGAGAACAATAATTTCTTTAAAAATTACATTCCTTTCATTCTTGATCAAATTTGTCGATATTTTATTTTTATTTTTTTTGCTAACACAAATTTGTGGATATTGAATATGTTGGATGTTCGTTGTTGTGTAGTAATTATTGGGTAAAGACACGTCAATATTTGATGCATTCACCTTTTCTATCCCATCATGTTGGGTTTCGTAGAAGAACAGGTAAAGCAAATTGTGTTATATTTTGGAATTTTGAAAGTAGTTTTGTGCCGAGAGTTTTAATAATATATTTATTAAAATATAATAAATATAATTTTATAATTTAAAATATTTTACACTTGATAAAGTATTTATTACATAATATTATAATTTATAAAAAATACTAGAAAATTTTTGTACTACAGAAATAAATGTTTGAGAAAAGTAGTGATCTTCAAGATCAGAGAGAGAGATTAGCATCGGCCAAACAAGATCCTTTGCATCATGATGATATTCTTCATGGATATTAATTGAATCTAGTTGTTGGAATGTAATTATATTGCATCTAAAGTAATTTGTTGAGTATATTCCACTCATTTCATTTGAATTTTGTTGAAATGACACTAAAACTTAAATGTTAAGAAAATTGATATTCTCTTCTGGAAATGAATAAAAATTTAATGGTGTTTGGGTATGATTTTAGGACAACAGTAAAAATTCCTGTTTATATATATATATATATATATATCTTTAAAATAAGTATTATTTTTAATTATTTTTTATTTAAATGATTCTAAATACTAAATTTTTTGGATAGTTTTCTCTACTTTTTAATTTTCTTTTTAAATATCAATTCATTATTTCTAAAATTAATAAGATATTTTTATCATTTCCTTTCATAATGATTAGCGCATGTTTTAAAATTAGAGCATCTTATTAATTTTTTTAGAAACTTTTATTCTTTAATTAATGATATATCATAAATCAATTAATTTTCAAAAGTTATGTTATCTCTTTCCTATTCTTTAATACAATTTGTAGAAGTGATAAGAAAAAGACAATTTAAAGCATATAATTTGGGAATTAATTTGAATAGTATAACTCATTGGTAGTTAAAGAATGAAATCTTTTAAAATTAACAATATGCTTTCATTTTCTCCTTCCATATTTATCTTAAAAAGATTAAAGACAATATTCAAAAACTCATGCCAATTAATAGGACATGGCCTTAAAGAAAATGACCATGACAATAAGGTTACCCAATAAATATCTTATTTAAAATAAAACTATACTTATAGAATTCAATTTAATTATCTTATTTAGGTAGCCAAGTGGACCAAAATAGTTGATTGTGAATACACCATGCTCGGGTTCAACTTCCGTTGTTAATTTACCAATTGCTTCCCTTCAGCATCCTCATGGGATGGTCTAAAGGGTTCATAACTACTACACGAACTACATGATGCTTTGTAAGGTTTCATTTTAATTGAAATATTTTTCCACATTATACCTATTTAAAAATTAAAAAAAATAAAACTAGTATTGAACTAAAAATATAAGGAAGAAAATTAATTGTTGTTTATGGAACAAAAAATTTGTTGAGAGGAGAAAAGTTGAAATTGATTTGATGAGCATGTGAGAGGAAGTGTTGGTGATGTATTATAGATTTATCTAAGTTAAAAAATGTGTAATATTAAGAATAAAATGGTCATTTGAGGTTAGACAAAATAATAACATATCTTTAAAAAAATTCACAAGATAAAATCTAACATATTTGATGTGAAATTCAAAATTGAATAAAATATAAATTTCAAATGAATTTCATTTAAATTCTACAATATTTCGTTCATTTCAAATATAAAAAGTGTAGAATTCATTTCAAATAAAATAAATGACACATTTTTTTATTTTATTCCAAAACCCTTATAGTATATAATTTTTTATTATGACAATAAATTAAATATCAACCTTTAAAATTTATGTTGTGATCATCAATTGATTTTTTGTCACACAAAGAGTAGACTGATAGCGGAGTCTTTGACTAGCTATTTCTCCTTCTTTATCTTTTTCTTCACATTCAATTCGATCGTGGTAGTTGTTTTCCTTTTCCAGCGTTTATTCAATGGTTGATTTAGATAGAAACTTTGGACTTATCACCTACTATTGCTTTGAAACGAAAGGAAGATGTTTTAAGTTAGATCATTAATTAGACATAATTTGTTAATTTTGATCATTAATTAGACATAATTTTTTAATAAAATTAACAGTAGAGATTAACTAAGAAAAAAGATGAAGTGAACCTCATACCTTAAGAATGGGAAAAAGCTATCTCTAAAAAATCAATAGGTTTTGTACATGAAAAAAAAAAAAAAAAAAAGTAAAAAAAAGAAGCTAAATTACACTTTTCGTCCCTACAGCTTGACTGAGAAATTACTTTAGTCTCTATAGTCTAAAATTTTTCACATTAATCTTTAGAATTCCAAATTCTAGTCACGTTCATCGTTGTCGTGATGGATGTGTCTTTTTGTTAAATTTCTCCCACGTGTTGTAACGGAAACCATGTGGACTCCTACCTGGCCAATCAGATGCCACATTTGATGCCAAAACGGTGGCGTTCTCCCCATACCCTGAAAACTTTGTTTTCACCTTTCTCAATCAAGCTGAAGTTTCTAAATTCGAAAGGCTAACATAGTTAGTCTTCCATTGTCAGGTTTTCTTTGAGTTTGTTTCTAGAAATTCTCTATGCTTTTGTTTAACAAAATTGGATGGTCATAAACCATTTCAACAAAAGTACAAGTGACTTTAATGAATTTCCTGGATTCTATCACTGTGGTGAACCAACCATGGTCTGCATTGCGTGGGATCACCATGCAGGTTGTAGGTATTGGTGCTATCCTAATTTATGGTAAATAAGTGTGATTGATGATTTGGTTTTTGGTTTAGAATGTCAGTAGCTTGAATTTTGGTTATTGATGATTTGGCTTTAAAGAATGGCTTCCCTTGCAACTACTTCATTTTGATTGATGAAGAAATCTGCAAGCGTGGGAGAAATTTAATACTTCATCAAAGGAAAACAATTGCTCAATAGAGGAATACAATTTCTGAATTGAAGAAAATGGTCTTGTTTTGGAACAAGGTTGCTACTTTTTTTTTTTGTTAGTGTGTGTGCTAGCATTTATGCAATATATGCTTTTAGTTGGGTGAAACAGGAAGAATAGGTTAATTTGTAAAGTGTAGCAATGTATACAATGGTTTCTACTCTTGATGAGTGAAATAGGAAGAATAGGGGTGGCAATGTGTGCAATTTATGTTTTGCAATGTATGCTTTCTAATGTAATGTTCATGATAGCAGTAATGAGAAAGTGATTTTTCCTAATTCACTTGCGATCTATCATTTTCAGTTCAAATTTGTGCAATATGAACAAACACCAAAATGACCAAACATGTGACAAAACAAGGCTTTGTATTTCATATGATCAAAACCATTACCTATATACCTACAGTCGATGACAATCACATAAACAACAAAGGTAGGACATTACATGCAAATAAAAACCATCAATTAGTGAAAATACCTACAAATATTTGGAAAAATATAAACATTCATTACATGCAAAAAAAAAAAAAAATCCTTTACATTCATAAAAACAATTTGCCCCAGTTTCCTTCCATATCTCTGGTAGAAACTTCTGCAAATCCTGACCCTGAAGCTAAATGGATTGATTGAATTAAGATTTGAGAAGGTTTTGAATTCCTTGGCTAATGCTAGAGAGGTTATAAACTTTGTTACCAGATCCAAATTCAAGATAACTCTAGTTTGGAGTTTGCATTGGAAAGGGGAGTTGGGTCAAAATATTAAGGTTGTTAGTATACTAGGGTTCTCTAATGTCAAGTATTTAACTATCACTTAGGTGGGTTACTTTTTAGGGTAGAGCTTAGTTCATTAGGTTGGGTTATTATTTTTTATGTGTAGAGTTATTATTTTTACAATAGGGATATGCGGGTTTCATTAAGATTTCTTTTTTTTTTTTTTTTTAGGAGTTACCTTTTAGTGTAAAAAGATTAATCTGTGAATTAATTTGTGTTAGAGTATTATACATAGGGCCTAGAGAATGTTAGGTAATTAATGAGGTGGTTTACAAGAATATTTGGACTTTTTCTAGAGGTATATTTATTTATTATTTTATTTTTTTGAAGATCACCAAAATGGTAAGATTTATATTTGGCAACATTTAATTTTAGGTGTTGAGTTTATAGTTTGTTACTTTCATATGTTGCACAATATATATATATATATATATATATATATATATATATATATATATATATATATTCTAGCATTCAAAGTTCATATTTCAATTGGAAAAATCAAAGCATATAAAGTAAGCAAAGGGCCAAAGGGTAACTCAGCCCTGCACAACAGTATCACCCCCACCAGGTATATACGTGCTGACACAATATATTAATCTCCATACATAATTCATCTTACCGAGGTTGAGTACTTTACTTTTAAAACATTTATCAAAATAAGAATATTTCATAAATTTAAGTCAGAAGATCCTAGGTGCATCTGGATTTCACTTTCAGAAATAAAAATAATCTCTCAGAAATTTCACTTTGTTGATCCTTATCAACCACAAGCAATATCAAACAAGAATAATTCTAATAAATCACTGAAACACTATATTTTCTTATTTTTCCATATAGCACATTTAATCTAATACACAAACAATTGCACATAATAGTTTGGCAACCAAAGTGCACGCAATTCACTCATAAAACTCAAGAGCATGGTTCATCAGTCCGTATAGTCAGCAAAGGTGTTGGAAAGTCCTCAACACGATCTAAAGTTAAAAATTATAAATTTATATATCATTAAAATAATCATTTCATAACTCATTCTATAACTCTGTCATTCTATATATATATATACTTAATATACTACTTGATAATTACATTCTATTAACATTTTGCCAAATATATATTAAAGGTATATTTCATTTCCTTAAATGTGTTTGCTTGTATATTCATATTCTTACCAAAATTCCACACCACTTACTGATTTAATCTTGTCTATACTTCAATTATTACATTTAATATTAAAATAGTCATTTTCCATGTCTTTTAATTAACTATCTATTATATATATATATATATATATACATTAATATGTTTCTCCTAACTTTTTATTAACTTAACAAATATTAATCTTAATATAAAAAGATTTCAAACAATTTACTTACGTTAACAATTACTTGATCAATTTTCATGTTTTCTAATTACCTATTTTACCAACAAAACTTGTATAGTTTACTTTTCCAATTAAACTTAAAGGATTTGTTATTTACTTATTAAATTAAGAATCTAACAATATTTAAATTTATATTACCAACTTAATCAATTTAAAGTTTTAACATGAGTAAATTTCTGCACCTATTTTGTTGTTCACGAAACACATTAAACTAACATTAATACCTCAAGAAGCAAGCTTAAACTTGGACTTAAAAATCATTTAAACTTGGGCATAGGTTCAGCTCTGTTACAACCTCCACAACTCTCACCTTTGCCCTCCTCACACATTTCACATGATTATACAACATAAACCTAAGAATTCTTTGGCTCACGGGCAAGGAATCCATGCACACCGGACTGCAATTTCCCCACCCAAACAGAACCTATATTCTTGGCAAGAAAAATAACACCACGGCAACAAGAGGAACAAGACAGCAACTTAAAACAAAGGAGGGTAAAAAGAGAGTGACCCATACCTTAAGCCTACTTAATTAGAAAATTTTTCACACCCTTAAACCACAGAAACTTGGCGTTGAAAGTTGGAGAAACAGGGGATATAGACATAGCCAGCCAAGAGAAGAAAAAAGAAAGAAATACTATCAAGGCAAGTCGGTGACAAGTGTGAGGTCGGTAACAAGGTGATGAAATCCTTTATACAAGACAAAGCTAAAAGAATAAATAAAATATTAGGCACTTGATTAATTAGTAATTTTTTTTTAATAAGTGGTATAGATTGTATCCACTTCTAATTAAATTTATAAATTCAATTATTATACCTTAATATATATAATATACCTAAACAAATTTTATTTATCAACGCAATTTGTGAACTCTAAATCCACATCAACTCGTTATGTGATAGAAATAAATCTTGTAATTACATGCATGTATATAAATATATATATTAAAATTTACTAACATTAATTCTAATTTACGTAAATTTTTATTTACCTAACTATATAGGTTAGTTATAAACATTCTGAATCGTATATTAAACTATCAATTCGGGTTATCACATTATGCATATTAGATATCAACTTTTATGATCAATTATTACTTTACTCAGTGTGTAGAGCACAATCCTACATATATTTATTTTGTTTGATTTGATAATTTATCTTTGACAGAAAGATACATTATTAAACTGACCCAGCAACATTTATACTAGACACATAGTAACATGAAAACAAATGGACTAATTATCAAGCGTACAACTCTGGAGAAAGGCGAGGAGTAAGGCAAACTTCAAGAGGAGTTTCCCTTGACAAAGATATGCCTGTGGTTTCAGTCATATCGATCGGTTCATTTGATGGCGTTTTCAAATCAAACCCTTGAAGTAGACGAGCAATTGCCAAGTACATTAACTGTGTGGCAAATGTGTATCCAGGACAAGCTCTTCTTCCAGATCCAAAGGGAAGGAGAACAAAATGTTTACCCGAAGCATCTACGCCTTTATGAGTTGTGAGAAACCTTTCTGGTTTAAATTTTTCAGGTTCTGGCCAAACATTTGGATCTCTATGCACTTTCCAAGCATTGACGATCAAACGTGTTCCTTTTGGAACATGATAGCCTTGAACTTGGCAGTCTTCGTTTGCCAAATGAGGTACCAACACGGGGCCTGGGGGGTATAGCCGCAATGTTTCCTTCACAGTGGCTTGAAGGTAAACCAAGTTGTTGATATCAGAGTATTCAACCTTTCTTTCCCTGCCAACGTGAAGATCTAATTCCTCTTGGACAAGCTTCAATGTGTGTTTATTCTTCAATAGTAGTGATAAGAGCCATATGACGGTGGTAGTTGTTGTTTCGGTGCCTCCTACTATAAGACCCTGTAGAATCAAATTTGTTTCAAAATTTTAACATGTTTAAGTTGCAAGTGAAAAGAAATGCTAGTGTTAATAGTGTGATACTCTAATTCAATACTGTATAGGGTTGACAAGTGCTGAGTCTCACGTCGAATATATACTGAAGTTGATCTAACTATATAATCTTCAAGTACCAAATAGTTCATACTAGCATTTTAACTCATGATGTGTATTGTGAATTTTTTGATACTCGGTAAAAGTGGGGCATATGGGCCCAGTTGTACCTAACATTTAATGCTTTTTTAGGGGTTTATTGTTTCTTCACCTCTATATCACATAAGAAGAAAAATGAAGAAAAAAAATGGAAAAGAAAAACATACCAAAATTGAAGCCTTGATAATAGTATCACGTGTATAACCGTAGTTGTTTTTCTCTTCAATCGCTGACTGCAAGATATCAATGAAATTATTCTGGTCAAATGTCGGATCACCTTTCTGCTTCATCTTTGCATGTTCTTCAATCCAAGTTACAAAGAGTTCATCCATTTCTTTAGCAAGACGCTTCATAGATTTCAAATTCTGTGTTTGAAAATTAAACCATCCAAGAAACGGAAACAAATCAGAAGCGTCAACCTGCCCAAATAAGTACATAAATTCATTCGTCATGTACTTGAGACGTTTAACTTCACCTTCAGCTGCGTCATGGAAGCTAACTGAATACCGCCTTCCTGTCATGACTTTTACCATTACATTTAACTGTAGAATTTCGATACATTCACTTATATCTACCTTCGAAGTCCCTCCATTGTTCGTACAAAACAAGAACAAATCTTCAATCATAATATTGATTTCCGAAGCAAAAACAGTACGCTTCAACGCATCAACTCGCTGAGCAGAGAGGATTTCAAGCCGGGTAACTTTTCTCATGTCGCGCCAATATGCACCGTATGAAGAAAATCCATATGATGCATTGTTGTAACCAAGGTGCTTCCCTGGATTAAACAATGGACGTGACGCAAAAATCAGATCATTTGTGGTTAAACATTCCTTGACTATCTCGTGGTTGCTAACAACAAGAGTAGGGTGCACTCCCATTCGGATCAAGAAAATTGGGCCATATTTATCAGCGAAAGCAGCCAAGGTTTTTTGAAATTGTACCTTTCTACTTAACTGGAGGACGTGACCTAAAATTGGTAAGGCACCAGATGGTTCAGGGAGTACTCTGCCTTTAATTTTGGTATTGAAGTTTCTCTTTTTCCATAGAAGATTGTAAAATACCAGCAAAGCTAAAGCCCCAGCTGCTATTGCTGTAAGAAAAGAAAGAGAATCCATGACTGATATGTCACTTCTATGTACTATCAAATTGTGAAGTGCAACTTTTTTTTATATAATGTAAATTACATACCCGTCAAGAATCATCAATTCACGACACTATTCAATTTGACTTACTTTAATAAGTAAAGACGTAAGCAATGAAGTCACTTCAAGAAAATTATAAGAACAATATGACTTTTTTGGTCCGTTTGGTTTTTGAAACAATATTTTAAGTGAAAAATTGTGACTTTTATGTCCCTTCTATCAAGTTGTGAAGTGCAACAACAAAAGGGGGACTTAAAAAAATAAAGTGAAGGATTATTTCGTTCTGGATTGTCATTTATTAAATCGTTTCTTCCTAATGTAAATTAGGGTGGAAAATTTTTGCTTTTGAAAATTCTTAGCCTAATTAATTAACAATGACCTCAACCAAGAATTTTTTTTTGGTAATTAATTAACCAATATGTTATTATAGCCACGGTGAGTTGGTGGAAACTTGTTTAAAGTCATCCCACGTGAATTTTGAAGTAGACAATAGATTAAAATAATTCATTTTATGTCAATTAAAGTTGGCCAAATAAATTTAATTATTACTTTGACATGCATGTATTTTTTTCTAAATCATGAATTAAAAATAGAATAAAAAATTAATTTGATTACTTTTAGCTTACTTATTATATTAATAGCATTTAAATTAATTTATTACTTCCTAATCACCCTCTCCCTTCAATTCTTTCATTTCCCTCTTCCATTTTCTACTCAAATTTTCTACACCCTAAAGGTAAAGGAGGATCTGCTTCTCAATTTCTCTTTAATAAATATCTAATTTATACCATTAATTAAACTAAGTTTGTGTGTATTATCTTTAGTGCACTTGACGAGAACAATAATTTTTTAGTAAATTAAACTCTCTCTCTTGAAGTTTGGTGAAATAATAGTATTAAGATCCAAAAGTTTAGGAAAATCAACACTCCCTTCCATTTGATGACAGCAAAAATTAACAGTGTTATAAAATAATTTGGATAAAATACTAAAAAAATCATATTTGTATATCGAAAGTACCAAAATATCTTACTTTTATATATATATATATATATATATATATATTTCTTTTCAAATGAGTTTTAATATACTTTTTACCCTATCCTTTATTTTTTTTAATTTATTTTCTTAATAGCAACCTCAATTTTTTTTTTCATGACTGATATGTCACTTCTATGTTCTATGGAATTGTGAAGTGGCTTCTTATAGTGTAAATTAGTGTGGAAACTTGTTGAAAGTCAACCCACCACGTTGAATTTTGAAGTAGCCAATATATTTAGAAAATTTTGCCACGTCAATTAAAGATGACCAAATAAATTTATTACTTTGTATGATCCATGTATTTTAATTAAATCACGAGTAAAATATAAAACAAAAAATTAATTCAATTAATTTTAACTCGCATGATTATAATTCACGCTAGTGATCAGATACAAATCAAGAAGTTCAAATCTATGTGAGTTAAAATCACTTATTTTACAATCTATGTAAGTAATGACATAAGTAATGAGGTGGCTTCAAGGCTAAGATCTTTATTGATCTAGCGACACCTAGTATGCTAGCCTATCTTGGAACTCCAAGGGTCGATTCTCCTGGAATGTCTATTTGGGGGTTTATTTCTTGCTAATGTAAATTAGGGTTGAATGTTTTACTTTTGGCACATTTGGTTTTGAAAATTCTTAGCCTCATTAATTAAACTATGACCCAACCAATAATTTTTTTTGGTATCATTTCCAATATCTAGGATAGGAACGTATCATTATAAAAGTCTATGTTATTATAGCGACGGTGTGGAGGGAACTTGTTAAAGTTTTATGTCAATTAAAATGTTGACATAAAACTTAATATAACATTAGTTTTATGTCAATTAAAGTTGGCCAAATAAACTTATTACTTCCACCATCCATGTAAATCATGAATTAAAATTAGAATAAAAAAATAATTTTACTAATTTTAATTGACTTGATTATAATTTACGTTAGTAATCACATATCATTCAAGATTATCGAATCATGGCAGTTAGAGGAATGTACAAAAGTATTAAATTATTCATCAACTTGAAGATGAAGGAAAAATAAATCACTTAATTAACTCGAAAACAAAGGATAAATAAAGAAATAAATAATATAATGTACTATTAATATAATATTTTTAATACTTCCCATAAGTTGGAGCGATTTTGAATATCCAACTTGCTAGTTCTAGTTAAAAAACAAAACTGATCACAAATCCAAGGCTTTAGTGAAAATGTTAACAAGTTGAAATGATTGAGGTGACTTCAAGTAAATTCACATGACTTAGTCCTTATGATTGAGGCCTTCGAAAGCAACCTTTTAAGTGGAAAATTCTTAGCCTACTTAATTCATACGGACTAGTCAGTGCCACACATGTCATGTATATCATTGATTTTTCTAGTACAGCTGCTGTTGTCATGTTTAGTGATGCTAAGACTGGTCCAGGGTTGAAGGAAGAAAAAAATAAAAAAAAACACAAAGGTAGGGCATAAGCAAACAGTCTTTAATGTCAAAACTGTAGAAGGCAGGATAGATGTTATCTTCTCATCTTCTCATTAATTATATTTAGAAGTTGATTGTATTAAATTAAAATTTTTTAACAGATATTTTAAGATATTTATTAAGGTAATAAATATAAAAATTTTGTATTATATAATAAATAATTTATTATTTTTAGAATGTTTCAAATTTTAAGAATTATATTTATTACACATTATCAAGTACTTTAAAAAAAATTTAAACTATTATTATAAATTATAATTTGAATAGATTTTTAATATCATAATTAATTGTTAACATGGCAGTTGAATATTTATTGTACTGGGTGTAATTATATCAATAGCATTTAAATTAATTTATTACTTCCTAGTCACCCTCTTCCCTTCGATTTCCTCATTTCCCTCTTCCATCCTAAAGGTATAATTATATGATAAATTATTTATTACATAACACTAAAATTTGTTAAAATTATTATAAAAAATTTATATTTAACACCTTAATAAAAACCATTAATCCATTAATCGGAAGTAAATGTTTGAGAAAACAGTGTTCTTCATGATCAAAGCGAGAGATTAGTATTGGTCAAACAAGATCCTTTATAATCATGATATTTTTCATTGGATATTAATTAAATGTGGTGGTTGGAATGTAATTCTATTGCATCTAAAGTAGTTTATTGAGTACATTCCACTCAATGGCATTAAAATCTAAATTGATATTTTCCTCTTGTACTGGATAAAAATTTAACAGTGTTTGGGTATGGTTTTAGGGACAATAGTAAAAATTCCCGTTTGTATATATATATATATATATTAAAACCCTAAAGACGTACTATTTTTAATTATTTTTCTATTCAAATAAATTCTAAATACTAAATTTTTTAATAGTTTTCTATATTTTTAGTTTTCATTTTAAATATCAATTCATTATTTCTAAAATTAATAAGATATTTTTATCATTTCCTTTCATAATGATTGGCACATCTTTTAAAATTAGAGCATTCTTATTAATTTTTTTAGAAAATTTTATTCTTTAATTAATGATATATTTTAAATCTATTAATTTTCAAAAGTTATGTTATCTCTTTCTTATTCTTTAATACAATATGTAGAAGTGATAAGAAAAAGACAATTTAAAGCATATAATTTTGGAATTAATTTGAATATAACTCATTGGTAGTTAAAGAATGAAATCTTTTAAAATTAACAATATGTTTTCATTTTCTCCTTCCATATTTATCTTAGAAAGATTAAAGAAAAAATTATTATGTACAAAAACTCATTCCAATGAATAGGACGTAGCCTTAAAGTTGAGTTTGGAATAAATCAATATGAGAGATTCAATTCAATTCAATTCATTTCATTTCAATTCAATTCAATTCAATTCAATTTAAATTATTTCTCAATGTTTGGAACAAAATATTTAAGTGATAGAATTCAAAAGAATTAAATTGAACTATAGTGTTTGGAATATTATTATAACAAATAGAATTCATTTCATTTTAATACTTTTACAAAATTATCCTTGCATTAGTAAAAAATAAAAAAAATTCATACAAAAGCAACTTAAATCATTGGTATAGGTCTAATATATTATAAGAAGGGAAGAGAAATGAGGGGAAGTTAAGGGGGAAGAAAGAAGAGAAGAGAAGAGAAGAGAAATGGGGTAGGAAGAAGAAAAAGGGTATATATGTATTTTTAATCTAATTGAATTAAATTCTTAACAAATCATATCAATTTTGATGATAATTCAAAATGGAAAAAAAATGTTATAAAAGCATGATTTAGAGTGAATTGAATTTTCATGAAAGATAGAAATCAAACACAAGATTTTAATCAAAGTTCATTTAGAATGAATTGAATTCTATAATTTTTGTGGTTTCAAACACACTCAAATTAATTGTGACAATAAGGTCACCTAATAAAATATCTTATTTAAAACAAAAATTACATTTATGGAATTCAATTCAATTCTCTTATTTGGGTAGCCAAGTGGACCAAAATAGTTGATTGTGAGTCCACCATGCTCGGGTTCATCTTCCATTGTTAATTTACCAATTGGGACCTTCCTTCAGCACTCTCATGGTATGATCTAAAGGGTTCATAACTACTACTCATACTACATGATGCTTATACAACTAGACCACGATGACAACAGTATACACAGGAGAGCTCTGATCTAGCCGTATCATAAATAATAACAATTAGACTATCATACAAGATAAAACATGACAGCTCAAAATCCTATTGTGACTGCATCATTATTAGGCTTCACGTATAAGATCCCAAAGAATTATCTTCCTGCCAAATGCCTAGCAAGCACAATATTGGACGTTGACGCTCTCAAATATCCTATTACTACAAAAAATACAAACAAAAAAGCGTTGAGTCTCATGGACTCAGTAAGTGAAAAAGCGTACCTAAAAGGTACTAATATTACTTAAGGCACAAATGAAATATATAGATCAAATAATTTTATAATAACATAAATTCTTCACTAAATTAATTTTACATGTACGTAATTATGAAAATATAAAATAATCAAACATCTTTTATGAAATACATTGCCTAATAAAGAAGCCAAACATTTAAATCACTAAAAGCACACAAAGGGCCAATAGAGTAACTCAGCCTTGCTCACCATATATCCTCTTAACTGGTAGTTTTTGCACCCGCACATTAAATTTATTTCTCGTACAAATCTATCCCACCGAGGCTGAGTATTCAATCTTTTTAAACACTTATCAAATCAAAATATCTCAGAATTTTCTAGGTGCACCCAGATTCTATTTTTGAAGTGAAAATCATTTCCAAAAGAAAACACTTTTATTGGCCCTTATCAAGCACAAACAAAGTCACAAATCAAGCACAACGCTAATAACTTAATTGAACACTACACTTGCTTATGCTTCTATAAAACATATATCTATTCAAATATACATAACAAATACATATATTAATCTAGCAACCAAAAGGTAGCATTTATCTACTCACTGATTACCGATCTTACTTACCACTTCCTCTTGTGTTCACGCTTGTCATTAACTCAACAACATTTTTCGGAGCTGCAATTAAAATTTTCAAGTATTACTTAGTTTGACAATTTTATAAGTTGTAACATTTTAATTATGAAAATCTATAGATACTAAGTTTCATGCATTTATTTAAAGTTAACCCTTCTTTGGCATTTTCACAACCACCTTGGAGATATGCTTGATTTCAGCTTACATACTTAACCAATTTCAACAAAACTTAGTTCAAACATTATCTTTAGGAAGTTAGCTATCTTTCTTATTTAAAAACTTATTTTAAAATTAGCCTTGAACCCTAGCTAGACCCCCAAATGAACACAAATAGGACACATACAATTTATGGTTACTAGAACCGGATTTTAGTATTTATAAAATTTTCATACTTGAGAATTAAATTATAAAACTTTCTAGTCTAGTTTATCAAGATGCTAATAACAATTCTCTTCAGTACCTTACTCCTAATTCATCCTTTAAGACCCTCCAAAACTAGTTACACCAAAATAGGTTCAATAAGGACCCAAAAAATCGCAATCATGAATTCCAACTCCTCCAAAATACACATAACGTGAAAGTAAATTTGAAAAGCTCCAAAATTGTCCCTTAATATGTTAGGAACAATTCTTATTTAGAGATCGTAAACTAATTTAACTCACAACTTAGGACAAAGTCTTTTGGACTGACTGAAGCTCACCTAAAATCCTACATGGAACCAAGTTACAGTCCAATAGCTCTAACGATAAATATACCCATAGTTATGTTACGAAACTTTTCAGATATTATCCCAATACCTTAAGCTACACTTTTCTTTAGAACTTCTAAATTAATTCGGTCCATAGATTACTAGAAATACCTGATTTCTCTAACTTATAAAATCTAACCCTGTTTCCCTTTCATTAACCACTCAACCCTCATTTCCATCACTCTACCTACAACTAGTCACCTTTTGTTCATACTCACTACTCACTTTCATTAAATTCTTAGATCATAACATTAACCAACAATTCTTTATTCTTATTCATGAACTTTTTATTCAAATTCTATTAATCCCTAATCACAAAGATCTAAGAATTCCAAGTTTTACTCATTATATTATAACTAGTTTCTTGTAGACATTTTATTAAACATCCTAAGTACATAATTTCTTTCCATTGATATATGTATATTTATATTGATACATATTCTATATTTTAACATTTAATAAACCGTGGCAATAATCATTTTGGCTTTGGCAATGAGGCTTCCCTTTTATTAAATACAAGACCCATAAAGGTGTACATCTTTTGATAATTTTGCCAACCAACCTAAAATTGAAAACAAAAGAAAGAAGGAAAGAGAGGTAAAGAAATCTAATCAAATAGATGGCTGTAAGTATCTTATTTTCTCTAGAAAAATTAGATTATGTTAACAAAACAAACGTGAGGAAATGCATATGAAAGTATTAGATAGTGAACATGTGATTATATTTCAGTGTGCAGTTCTGAGATGTGTTAATCTAGTGATATAGCAGATGTCTATCTAATACTTTAACATGTATATGCTATTAAACTATAACCTCGGACGATAGGACCTATGAATGCACTTTCTCGCTCCATCTATCTCAATAAAGTTTCAAGTTCTTGATTTCATGTTTCAAAATTCAAACATATTTTCCACTTTGTTTTTGGTTCGTCACCAATTCATCTCAAGCAGGGGAAGTTTATTAGGGTCAATTCCCAATTGTTGCCTTGCCAAGTGATACCTATGGTTAATCAAGGATAAACGCAACCTCAAGAACCCATTGAAGCTGCTAGTTATGCAAGGATATCAGCCTAACCAATTTAGAGGAAACAATTGGGTACTATTAGCAAAGCAAAAATGGAGGTTGCAACTTTTTAGGGCTTAAGGGAACTCTCATCTCACAACCTCTATAACTGGTTACTTCAACTTCAAAACAGGGCAGCTGCCTTGTTGATGGTTTATGCCCAAAATCCAGGCTTATGATACTGTCAGCTAGAAGGAAAAACATAGCAACTTACCACTCCAGCACAACACCCACACAGGCCCAAAGATGTGTGGCTGCTCATGAGTAGAAAAGAGGGTTGAAAGACTAAATAGGACTTGGCAATAAGGAGGACAAACGCACAACAAAAAGGGGAAGATAAGCAAGACACAGCAAGGAGGAAGGAAAGGGAAAGAAATAATCCTTCAAAGTCAACTGCCACCAAAAATTTAGTAGAAAATTCTAAAACCAAAAAACAAAGATCAAGGTAGTGAGAAAGGGGAAGGAAACAGAGGACGAGTCAGTCATGTAAAGAAAGAAAGGAGAAAGGAAAATAAAAGAAAAAACAAAAAGGAGTCAAAGTCAAAAGTATAAACTTGTGGTAAATATTTACTCTTGATTTTTTATATATATTTAATTTTTCTTCCACTAATTTACTTGGTTTGTACATGTGTTTCACTTAAAAGAAAAAATTTACACAAGATAAAAATCAAACTCCAAGTTAACCAGGTTTTAATTCAACACGTTTTCATGTCAAATATTTTCATTTATTTATGTATTTATCTATTTTTATTTTGTTTTAATTCAACTATATATATATATATATAAGTATAATACGTGTTCATGTCAAATATTTTCATTTATTTATGTATTTATCTATTTTTATTTTATTTATTTATTATTATTATTATTATTTATCAAGAGTTACACCGAATTATTCAAATTTCATGTTTTAATAGTAGGTTATATCATATTCAATTGTATTATTATTTATTTAATTTGTTTATTTTATAACTAAAATTTATACAATATATTTAAAACTCGACTTTATGATATAGAGGTTATAACATATATTTTGTTACTTTTACATTCTAATTTGTAATTTTTGTCAGTGTTATATCTTTCTAGTGGAGATGTCATTAACTATTGATCTTCAAGTATTACTTTTTTTAAATATCGCCAGTGAGAAATCAAAATCCGTCACTACTACACCCATCGTTATTACTCCTATTGGCCTTGCAGTCCACCTACAAATCAAAACAACCTTATCTCCATTAATATAGCCACTCAATTACCCTTGAAACAACTTCTACCAACTTCATGTTGGGAGTTAGAGGTGACAAACACCGTTGTTGTGATTCATCGATTACTACAAACATTGAAATTTGTCGGAGATTAATTACAATTATGGCTAGAGATGACGACAAAATGCAAGAAACACAATTTCTTAGTGTAATTATTTATGTGATTCAAACTTGTAAATTGTAGTTTTAACCAAATCAAATTCTCTTTAAATTGAAATTCATTGTTCATGTATCTAACCGTATATCCTTTTAAGTGATACCTTTTCATTTGGGAACAAAAATCTGGGTTAGAGTAGCACGGTGGTTACTTCTTTTAGAATTTAAGGTTGATTGTTGGTGTCCCCTTTGCGGAAGCACTGTGGACGCATAATTTATTTTTATGTTTATGGGAGACAACAAGCTGGTAGTGATAAGTTAGAGATATATTATGAATGACATGTTTCAAATTTAGGCTGATTTTTTTTTTATTTTTTCACACTTTATGATTTATGCATATCAGATATTAAATTTTATGGTCAATTATTCCTTTACTCAGTTTGTAGAGCACAATCATACATATATTTATTTAGTTTGATTTGATAAGCTATCTTTGACAGAAAGATATATTATTAAACTGACCCAGCGATTTCTATAGTAGACACATAGTAACATGAAAACAAATTGACTAATTATCAAGCGTACAACTCTGGAGAAAGGCGTGGTGTAAGGCAAACTTCAAGAGGAGTTTCCCTTGATAAAGATATGCTAATGGTTTCACTCATGTCGATCGGCTCATTCGATGGCATTGTAAAATCAAACCCTTGAAGTAGACGAGCAATTGTCAAGTACATCAACTGTGTAGCAAATGTGTATCCAGGACAAGATCTTCTTCCAGATCCAAAGGGAAGGAGCACAAAATGTTTACCTGAAGCATCTACGCCTTTATGAGTTGTGAGAAACCTTTCAGGTTTAAATTCTTCAGGTTCTGGCCAAACATTTGGATCTCTATGCATTTTCCAAGCATTGATGATCAAACGTGTTCCTTTCGGAACATGATAGCCTTGAACTTGGCAATCTTCGTTTGCTAAGTGCGGTGCCAACACGGGGCCTGGTGGGTATAGGCGCAGTGTTTCCTTGACAGTGGCTTGAAGGTAAACCAAGTTGTTGATGTCAGAGTATTCAACCTTTCTTTCCCTGCCAACGTGAAGATCTAATTCCTCTTGGACAAGCTTCAAAGTGTGTTTATTGTTCAATAATAATGATAAGAGCCATAAGATGGTGGTAGCTGTTGTATCGGTGGCTCCTAGTACAAGACTCTGCAGAATCAAATTTGTTTCAAAATTATTACAATGTTTCATAAGTTGCAAGTGAAAAGAAATGCTAGTGGCCTCGTGGCGGAGTGGTACTTGACATTTCTTGCAACACATATTTTATGTAATTTTATTGTTTCTCAACTGGGTCACTATATTCTAATTTTTTAGTTTCAATTTGGTCTGTACTCACATGTCTCTCCATCAAATTACAAATAAAAATTATGTGGATGTAAACATAAGAAGAAAAATGAAGAAAACAAATTAATGTAATAGAAAAACATACCGTAATTGAAGCCTTGATAATAGTATCACGTGAATAACCGTAGTTGTTTTTCTCTTCAATCACAGACAGCAAGATATCAATGAAATTATTCTGGTCAAATGTTTGATCACCTTTCTGCTTCATCGTAGTATGTTCTTCAATCCAACTTTCAGAGAGTTCATCCATTTCTTTAGCAAGACGCTTCATAGATTTCAAATATTTTGTTTGAAAATTAAACCATCCAAGAAACGGAAACAAATCGGAAGCTTCAACCTGCCCAAATAAGTACATAAATTCATTCGTCATGTCCTTGAGATGTTTAACTTCACCTTTAGCCGCATCATGGAAGCTAACTGAATACCTCCTGCCTGTCATGACTTTTAACATTACATTGAATGGTAGATTTTCGATACATTGAGTCATATCCACCTTCGAATTCCCTCCATTGTTCTTACAAAACAAGAACAAATCTTCAATCATAATATTGATTTCCGAAGCAAAAACAGTATGCTTCAACGCTTCTACTCGCTGAGTAGAGAGGATTTCAAGCCGGGCAACCTTTCTTATGTGACGCCAATATGCACCATATGAAGCAAATCCATATGATGCATTGTTGTAACCAAGATATTTCCCCTGATTAAACAATGGACGCGATGCAAAAGTCTGATCATTTGTGGTGAAACATTCCTTTGCTATCTCGTGGTTGCTAACAATAAGAGTAGGATGCATTCCCATTCGGATCAAGAAAATTGGGCCATATTTATCAGCAAAAGCAGCCATGGTTCTTTGAAATTGTACTTTTCTACTTAACTGGAGGACGTGACCTAAAATTGGTAAGGCACCAGATGGTTCAGGGAGTACCCTGCCTTTAATTTTGGTATTGAAGTTTCTCTTTTTCCATAGAAGATTGTAAAATACCAGCAAAGCTAAAGCCCCAGCTGCCATTGCTGTTAGAAAAGAAAGAGAATCCATGACTGATATGTCACTTCTACGTACTATCAAATTGTGAAGTGCAACTTTTTTTTATATAATGTAAATTTCATACCAGTCAAGAATCATCAATTCACGACACCATTCAATTTGACTTACTTTAATAAGTAAATACATAAGCAATGAAGTCACTTCAAGAAAATTATCAGAGCAATATGACTTTTTTGGTCCGTTTGGTTTTTGAAACAATATTTTAAGTGAAAAATTGTGACTGTTATGTCCCTTCAATCACGTTGTGAAGTGCAACAACAAAAGGGGGACTTAAAAAATAAAGTGAAGGATTTTTTCGTTCTGGATTGTCATTTATTAAATCGTTTCTTCCTAATGTAAATTAGGGTGGAAAATTTTTGGTTTTGAAAATTCTTAGCCTAATTAATTAACAATGACCTCAACCAAGAAATTTTTTTCGGTAATTAATTAACCAATATGTTATTTTAGCCAAGGTAATTGGTGGAAACTTGTTTAAAGTCATCCCACGTGAATTTTGAACTAGACAATAGATTAAAATAATTCATTTATGTCAATTAAAGTTGGCCAAATAAATTTAATTATTACTTCCACATGCGTGTTATTTTTTCTAAATCATGAATTAAAAGTTAGAATAAAAAATTAATTTGATTAATTTTAACTTACTTATTATATTAATAACATTTAAATTAATTTATTACTTCCTAATCACCCTCTCCCTTCAATTCTTTCATTTCCCTCTTCCATTTTCTACTCAAATTTCTACACCCTAAAGGTAAAGGAGGATCTGCTTCTCAATTTCTCTTTAATAAATATCTAATTTATACCATTAATTAAACTAAGTTTGTAGTGTATTATCCATAGTGCACTTGACTGAGAACAATATTTTTTTAGTAAATTAACTCTCTCTCTTGAAGTTTGGTGAAATAATAGTATTAAGATCCAAAAGTTTAGGGAAATCGACACTCCCCTCCATTTGATGACAGCAAAAAATAACAGTGTTATAAAATAATTTGAATAAAATACTAAAAAAATCATTTTTGTATATCAAAAGTACCAAAATATCTTACTTTTCTGTTTTTTTTTTTTTCTTTTGTCAAATGACTTTTAATATAATTTTTACCCCATCCTTTATTTTTTAATTTATTTTCTTAAAAGCAACCTCAATTTTTATTTTTTTTCATGACTGATATGTCACTTCTATGTTGTATCAAATTGTGAAGTGGCTTCTTATAGTGTAAATTAGTGTGGAAACTTGTTGAAACTCAACCCACCACGTTGAATTTTGAAGTAGCCAATATATTTAGAAAATTTTGCCATGTCAATTAAAGATGACCAAATAAATTTATTACTTTGTATGATCCATGTATTTTAATTAAATCATGAGTAAAATAAAAAAAATTAATTCAATTAATTTTAACTAGCATGATTATAATTCACGGTAGTGATCATATACGAATCAAGAATCATCAATTCACAACATTATTCAATTTGGCTTATTTTACAATCTATGTAAGTAATGACATAAGTAATGAGGTGGCTTCAACGCTAGGACCTTTATTGATCCAGCAACACCTAGTATGCCAAGCCTATCTTAGAACTCCAAGGGTCGATTCTCTTAGAAGGTCTATTTGGGAGTTTATTTCCTGCTAATGTAAATTAGGGTTGAATGTTTTACTTTTGGCACATTTTGGTTTTGAAAATTCTTAGCCTCATTAATTAAACTATGACCTCAACCAATAATTTTTTTTGGTATCATTTCCAATATCTAAGATAGGAACGTATCATTATAAAAGTCTATGTTATTATAGCGACGGTGTGGAGGGAACTTGTTAAAGTTTTATGTCAATTAAAATGTTGACATAAAACTTAATATAACATTAGTTTTATGTCAATTAAAGTTGGCCAAATAAACTTATTACTTCCACCATCCATGTATTTTTTTATAAATAATGAATTAAAATTAGAATAAAAAATTAATTTTAATAATTTTAATTGACTTTATTATAATTTTCGTTAGTAATCACATATCATTCAAGGATTATCGAATCATGACAGTAAGTGGAAATTTCTTAGCCTACTTGATTCATACGGACTAGTCAGTGCCACACATGTCATGTACATCATTGATTTTTCTAGTAGAGCTGCTGTTGTCATGTTGAAGGAAAAAAAAAAAATTAAATAAAAAAAAATAAACACACACAAAGGTAGGGGCCAAAGCAAACAGTCTTTAATGTCAAAACTGTAGAAGACAGGATAGATGTTATTTCTCATCTTCTCATTAATTATATTTAGAAGTTGATTGTATTAAATTATAAATTTTTGTAACAGATATTTTAATATAATTTTAAGATAATAAATATAAAAGTTTGGTATTATTTATTCTAGAGATTGGTCATAATTTCAGTATTATATAATAATAATTTACTATTTTTAGAATGTGTCAAATTTTAAAAACTATATTTATTACATTTTATCGTTTTATAAGTACCTTTAGAAAAAATTTTAAATTATTATTATAAATTATAATTTGAATAGATTTTTAATATCATAATTAATTGTTAATATGGCAGTTGAATATTTATTAAATATGTTATTGGGTGTAATTATATCAATAGCATTTAAATTAAATTATTACTTCCTAGTCACCCTCTTCCCTTCGATTCCCTCATTTCCCTCTTTAGGATAAAGGTATAATTATGTGATAAATTATTTATTACATAACACTCAAATTTATTAAAATTACTATAAAAAATTTATGCTTACACATTAATAAAAGCCATTAATCAGAAGTAAATGTTTGAGAAAACAGTGTTCTTCATGATCAAAGAGAGAGATTAGTATTGGTCAAACAAGATCCTTTGCATAATCATGATATTTTTCATTGGATATTAATTAAATGTGGTGGTTAGAATGTAATTATATTGCATCTAAAGTAGTTTATTAAGTACATTCCACTCAATGACATTAAAATCTAAATTGATATTTTCCTCTTGTAATGGATAAAAATTTAACAGTGTTTGGGTATGGTTTTAGGACAATAGTAAAAATTCCTGTTTGTATATATAGATATATATATATATATATTAAAACCCTAAAGACGTACTATTTTTAATTATTTTTCTATTCAAATAAATTCTAAATACTAAATTTTTTAATAGTTTTCTATATTTTTAATTTTTGTTTTAATCAATTCATTATTTCTAAAATTAATAAGATATCATTTCCTTTCATAATGATTGGCACATCTTTTAAAATTAGAGCATTCTTATTAATTTTTTAAGAAACTTTTATTCTTTAATTAATGATATATCATAAATCTATTAATTTTCAAAAGTTATGTTATCTCTTTCTTATTCTTTAATACAATATGTAGAAGTGATAAGAAAAAGATAATTTAAAGCATATAATTTTGGAATTAATTTGAATAGTATAACTCATTGGTAGTTAAAGAATGAAATCTTTTAAAATTAACAATATGTTTTCATTTTCTCCTTTCATATTTATCTTAGAAAGATTAAAGAAAAAATTATTATGTACAAAAACTCATTCCAATGATTAGGACGTGGCCTTAAAGTTGAGTTTGGAATAAATCAATATGAGAGTTCAATTCAATTCAATTCAATTTAAATTATTTCTCAATGTTTGGAACAAATCATTTAAGTGATAGAATTCAAAAGAATTAAATTGAACTATAGTGTTTGGAATATTATTATAACTAATAGAATTCATTTCATTTTAATAATTTTACAAAATTATCCTTGCATTAGTAAAAAAATAAAAAAGCATTCATACAAAAGCAACTTAAATCATTGGTATAGGTCTAATACATTAAAAGAAGGGAAGAGAAATGAGGGGAAGTTGAGGGGGAAGAAAGAAGAGAAGAGATGAGATGAGAAATGGGGTAGGAAGAAGAAAAATGGTATATATGTATTTTTAATCTAATTGAATTGAATTCTTAACAAATCATATCAATTTTGATGAGAATTCAAAATGAAAAAAAAAATGTTATAAAAGCATGATTTAGAATGAATTGAATTCTCATGAAAGATAAAAACCAAACATAAGATTTTAATCAAAGTTCATTTAGAATGAATTGAATTCTATAATTTTTGTGGTTTCAAACACATTCAAATTAATTGTGACAATAAGGTCACCTAATAAAATATCTTATTTAAAATAAAATTACATTTATGGAATTCAATTCAATTCTCTTATTTGGGTAGCCAAGTGGACCAAAATAGTTGATTGTGAGTCCACCATGCTCAGGTTCATCTCCCATTGCTAATTTACCAATTAGGACCTCCTTCAGCACTCTCATGGGATGATCTAAAGAGTTCATAACTACCACTCATACTACATGATGCTTACTAAGGTTTCATTTTAATTGAAATATTTTTTCCACACTACACCTTATTTAAAAAAGATAAAAAAATAAATAAATACTAGTATTGAATTGAAAATATAAGGATGAAAATTAATTGTTGTTTAACGAACAAAAAATTTGTTGAGAAGAGAAAACTTGAAATTGATTTGGTGAGCATGTGAGATGAAGTGTTGGTGGCCTATTATCGATTTATCTAAGTTACAAAATTTGTAATATAAAAAATAAAATAGTCATTTGAGGTTGGACAAAATAATAACTTATCTTGAACAAATTCTACAAAATAAAATCCTATATAATTGATGTGAAATTCAAAATTGAATAAAATATAAATTTCAAATGAATTTCATTTAAATTCTAATACATTTCATTCATTTAAAATATAAAAAGTGTAGAATTAATTTCAAATGAAATAAATAACATTTTTTTTTAATTTCAAACACACTGTGACGGTATATAAATTTTTATTACTACAATAAATTAAATATTAACCTTTAAAATTTATGTTATCATCATCAATTGAGTTTTTGTCATACAAAGAGTCGACTGATAGCGGAGTCTTTGGCTATAGCTTTTCTCCTTCACTTCCTTTTTCTTCACATTCAATTCACGGTAGTTGTTTTCCTTTTCCAGCGTTTATTCAAAGGTTGATTTAGAAAGAAACTTTGGACTTATCACCTACGATTGCTTGAAACAAAAGGAAAATATTTTGAGCTAAGTTAGATCATTATTTAGACATAAATTTTTAATAAAATTAACAGTAGAGATTAACTAAGAAAAAAGACGAAGTGAACCTCATACTTTAAGAATGGAAAAAAACTATCTCTCATTATGTAACTCATAAATCCAACAGGCTTTGTACGAAAAAAAAAAAAAAAAAAAAAGAGTAAAAAATAGGCTAAATTACATTTTTCGTCCCTACAATTTGAGCGAGAAATCACATTAGTCCTTATAGTCTAAAATCTTTCATGTTAATCTTGAGAATTACAAATTTTGGTCACGTTCATCCTTGTCGTGACAGATATATATCTTTATGTTAAATTTCTCCCATGTGTTGTAAAGAAGGCCATGTGGATGCCTACTTGGCCAATCAAACACTTTATGCTAAAACAGAGGCATTTTCCCCAAACCCTAAAAGCTTTGTTTTCTCCCTTCTCAATTGAACTAAAGTTCCCAAATTTAAAGGCCAACATAGTTAGTCTTCCATTATTAGGTTTTCTTAAAGTTTGTTTTTTGAAATTCATCAACTCATCTCTCTCTCTCTCTTTTTGTTTTTGTTTAACAAAATGGGTGGGTCATCAACTATTTCAACTGGAAGTACAAGTGAGGTTAAAGAATTTCTTAGATTCTATCACTGTGGTGAACTAGCCAGGATCTGCACTGCTGTGGGATCATAATGCAGGTCGTAGGTATTGGTGTTGACCTAATTTATGGGTAAGTAAATGTGATTGATGATTTGGTTTTTGGTTTAGAATGTAAGTGTTTGATTTTTGGTTATTGATGATTTGGTTTTACATAATGGCTTCACTTGCAATTACTTCATTTGAATTGATGAAGAAATCTGCAAGCGTGGGAGAAATTTAATACTTCATGAAAGGAAAACAATTGCTCAACAGAGGAATACAATTTTTGAATTGAGGGAAATGGTTCTGTTTTGGAGGAAGGTTGCTATTCTTTTTTGTGTATTGTATGTGCTAGCATTTATGCAATGTATGCTTTTCGTTGAGTGAAACAAGAAGAATAGGTTAATTTGTAAAGTGTAGCAATGTATGCAATGGTTCCTACTCTTGATGAGTGAAACAAGAAAGGTGGCAATGCATGCAATTCCTGCTTTGCAATGTATGCTTTCTAATGTAATGTTCATGATAATAGTAATGAGAAAGTGATTTTTCCCAATACACCTGTGATTTTTCATTTTCAGTTCAAATTTGTGCAATATGATCAAAACCAGTACATTAATGCCTATAGTTGATGACAATCACATAAACTGCTTTGCTACAGGACATTACGTGTAAATAGAAACAATTAATCAATGACAATATCTACAAATATTTGGAAAAATATAAAAATCTTTTACATGCCAAAAAAAAAAAAAAAAAAAGAAGAAGAAAAAGAAAATCTTTTACATTCATAAAAACCATATGTCCTAGTTTCCCTCCATATCTCTCATAGAAGCTTCTGTAGGTCTTGACCCTGAAGCTAAATGGACTAATTTAATTAAAATTTGAGAAGGTTTTGAATTCCTTGGCTAATGTTAGAGAGGTTATAAACTTTGTTATTTGATGCATATCCAAGATAACTCTAGTTTGGAGTTTGCATTGGAAAGGGGAGTTGGGTCAAAATATTAAGGTTGTTAGTATGTTAGGATTTTATAATGTGAAGTATTTAACACTCACTTAGGTAGGTTAATTTTTAGGGTAGCGCCTAGTTCATTAGGTTGGGTTATTATTTTTTATGTGTAAAGTTTTAATTTATACATTTGGTATATGTATGTTTCATTAAGATTTCAAATTTTTTTTTTAGTTACTTTTCAGTGTAAAAGGATTAGTTAGTGAAGCTGTGTTAGAATATTTGACATAGAGCCTAGAGAATGTTAGGTGGTTAATAAGGTGGTTTACGAGAATATTTGGAGTATTCCTACAGTTTTTTTATTTTTTTTTATTTTGAGATCAACAAAATGGTAAGATTTATATTTGGTAGGTGTTGAGTTTAGAGTCATAGTTTGTTACGTTTACATTCTAATTTGTGATCGTTGTCGGTTTTACACCTTTCTATTGGACTTGTCATTAATTATTAATCTTAAAGTATTTTTTTTTCAATATGGGCAGTGAGAAAACAGAGTCTGTCACTACTACGAACACCGTTATTACTCGTATTGGCCTCGCAGTTCATCTACAAAGCAAAACACCGTTGTTGCAATTTTCCGACTACCACAAATATTGAGATTTGTCGGAGATTACCATTATCATTAGAGATGACAACGAAATGCTGGAAACACAATATCAATTGTAATTATTTATATAATTCAAACTTGTAAATTATAGTGTTAACCAATTCCAATTCTTTTGACATTGAAATACATTGTTCATATATCTAATCACATATCCTTATAAGTGATACCCTTTCATTTGGGAACAAAAATCTTGGTTTGAGTAAAGCGGTGGTTACTTCTTTTAGAATTTAAGGTTGATTGTTAGTGTCCCCTTTGAGGAAGCATTGTGGAAGCATAATTTATTTTTATGTTTATGGAGACAAAAAGCTGGTAGTCATAAATTAAAGATACATTATGAATGACGTGTTTCAAATGTAAGTTGATTTGCTTTTACACCTTATGACTTATGCATATCATATATGAACTTTTATGATCAAGTATTACTTTACTTAGTTTGTAGAGCACAATCATACATATATTTACTTTGTTTGATTTGATAATTTATCTTTGACAGAAAGATACATTATTAAACTGACCCAGCAACATCTATACTAGACACATAGTAACATGAAAACAAATAGACTAATTATCAAACGTACAACTCTGGAGAAAGGCGGGGAGTAAGGACAAACTTCAAGAGGAGTTTCCCTCAACAAAGATATGCCTATGGTTTCACTTATATCGATCGGTTCATTTGATGGCGTTTTCAAATCAAACCCTTGAAGTAGACGAGCAATTGCCAAGTACATTAACTGTGTGGCAAATGTGTATCCAGGACAAGCTCTTCTTCCAAATCCAAAGGGAAGGAGAACAAAATGTTTACCCGAAGCATCTACGCCTTTATGAGTTATGAGAAACCTTTCTAGTTTAAATTTTTCAGGTTCTGGCCAAACATTTGGATCTCTATGCATTTTCCAAGCATTGACGATTAAATGTGTTCCTTTTGGAACATGATAGCCTTGAACTTGGCAGTCTTCGTTTGCCAAATGAGGTACCAACACGGGGCCTGGTAGGTATAGCAGCAATGTTTCCTTGACAGTGGCTTGAAGGTAAACCAAGTTGTTGATATTAGAGTATTCAACTTTTCTTTCCTTGCAACAGTGAAGATCTAATTCCTCTTGGACAAGCTTCAATGTGTGTTTATTCTTCAATAGTAGTGATAAGAGCCATATGACGGTGGTAGTTGTAGTTTTGGCGCCTCTTACAATAAGACCCTGTAGAATCAAATTTGTTTCAAAATTATAACATGTTTCATAAGTTGCAAGTGAAAAGAAATGTTAGTGTTGATAGTGTGATACTCTAATTCAATAATGTATAGGGCTGACATGTGCTAAGTCTGACATCGAATATATACTGAGTTGATATATCTATATAACCTTCAAGAACCAACTAGTTCATACTAGCATTTTAACTCATGTGATGTGCATTGTAAATTTTTTGATACTTGGTACAAGTGGGGCATATAGGCCTAGTTGTACCTAACATTTAATGCTTTTTCAGGGGTTTATTGTTTCTCCATCTCTATATCACATAAGAAGAAAAATGAAGAAAACAAATGTAAAAGAAAAACATACCAAAATTGAAGCCTTGATAATAGTATCACGCGTATAACTATAGTTGTTTTTCTCGTCAATTGCAGACTACAAGATATCAATAAAATTTGTCAAATGTTGGATCACCTTTCTGCTTCATCTTAGTATGTTCTTCAATCCAAGTTACAAAGAGTTCATCCATTTCTTTAGCAAGACGCTTCATAGATTTCAAATTATGTGTTTGAAAATTAAACCATCCAAGAAACAAAAACAAAGCTGGAAGCATTAACCTGCCCAAATAAGTACATAAATTCATTCGTCATGTACTTGAGACGTTTAACTTCACCTTCAGCTGCGTCATGGAAGCTAACTGAATACCCCTTCCTATCATGACTTTTACCATTACATTTAATTGTAGAATTTCGATACATTCACTTATATCCACCCTCGAATTCCCTCCATTGTTCTTACAAAACAAGAACAAATCTTCAATCATATTATTGATTTCAGAAGCAAAAATAGTACGCTTCAACTCATCAACTCGTTGAGCAGAGAGGATTTCAAGCCCAGTAACTTTTCTCATGTCTCGCCAATATGCACCATATGAAGAAAATCCATATGATGCATTGTTGTAACCAAGGTGCTTCCCTGGATTAAACAATGGATGTGATGCAAAAATCTGATCATTTATGGTTAAACATTCCTTGACTATCTTGTGGTTGCTAACAACAAGAGTAGGGTGCACTCCCATTCAGATCAAGAAAATTGGGCCATATTTATCAGCAAAAGTAGCCAAGGTTCTTTGAAATTGTACCTTTCTACTTAACTGGAGGACATGACCTAAAAATGGTAAGGCACCAGATAGGTTCAGGAAGTACCATGCCTTTAGTTTTGGTATTGAATTTTCTCTTTTTCCATAGAAGATTGTAAGATAATAGCAAAGCTAAAGCCCCAGCTGCTGTTGCTGTTAGTGTTGAAATAATAAACTTTATTTTCCTATGATAAATTGTTAGTAGGAAGTTAGAAAGGTGTGAGTTATTTTGATGTAATGAGTTTTAGAGGTAGTTAATTTCTTATAATAGGTGGCTATAAATTATTGTGTACTGGTGGAAGTTTTTTTGTTGTTGTTAATGTGTAATAAAATTATAGTAATTGGTTGGAGTCCTTAATGTCTAGGGTAATGGGTGTTAAAGTTATATTAGTGCACATTTAGTTGTGTGAATTTAGAGTTACTATTATGAGTCTTATAAATACCTATTATATGTTTTCAATTTGATATAAAAAAAAGAAAAGTTGAAGTTGTCTTTTGAGTATTCTAATTTGTTCATCCTTCTTCAATTTATGTGTTGTGCTCACCACATTTTTATCAAAGTGGTATCAGAGCCTAGTTCTCTAATTTGGTGAGTTTGGGAGATGTCTACTAGATCAAGAATGTTCTCATTTCAATTTTCTCGTCTTACTAAAGACAACTATAACAATTGGTATCTTCGTATGAAAGCTTTTGGACAAGATGCATGGGAGATCGTAGAGAAAGGATATGACCAACCACCAGATGAAGCTGCTTTGTCCGCGGCTCAAAAAGATGCCTTACAAAAGGCTAGGAAGAAGGATCAACAAGTCTCACCCTCATCTATCAAGGGTTGGATGAGTCCATGTTTGAGAAAGTGGCACTAGTAACTACTGCAAAGGAAACTTGGGAGATTTTGCAAAGTTCTCTCCAAGGAGTTGAAAACTGAAGACTCGACTCCAAACATTGAGAGAAGATTTTGAAGCCTTGCACATGAAGGAATCCGAGTCAATTTCGGATTATTTTTCAAGAATGCTAGCCACCGTCAACCAATTAAAAAGATATGGAGAAAAATGTAGAAAATGTTCGTGTGGTGGAGAAAATCCTTCTCTCTTTGCAACCAAAATTTGACTATATTGTTGTTGTAATCGAAGAATCAAAAGACTTGGAGGCCATGTCTATTGAGAACCTCATGGGATCATTACAAGCCCATGAAGAAAGATTTAAAAAGAAGGAAGAGAAGCCACTTGAACAAGCTCTCTAAGCCAATGTTTCTTTCAAAGAAAAAGATGATGTACAAGAAAGAAACCAAAGAGGTCGTGGTCGTGGTCGTGGATGAAGAAAAGGAGGAAGAGGAAGAAGGGAATATCATTTTGAGAATAATAATGAAGGAAGAGGCTAACAATCATTAAGAAGCAGTGGAAGAGGAAGAGGAAGAGGAAATTACGCAAGACCAAATGAGAAAAGGTATGACAAGAACAATGTTGAATGCTATAATTGTCATAAATTTGGTCATTTTGCTTCGGAATGTCGCAATACTAATGTTGTTGAAGAAAATGCTAATCTACTTGAATACAAAGAAGAAGTGTAAAAGCCAACTTTGTTACTAGCATTCAAATTAGATGAAAATGAGGTGATCAAGAGTTCATGGTACCTTGACAATGGTGCAAGCAATCAAATGTGTGGGGACAAAAGAAAATTTTTAGAGATTGATGAAAAAGCGAGTTGATTTGTGACCTTTAGAGACTTTCCAAAATTCCAATCAAAGGAAAAGGTACCATTTTAATTTATTTGAAAGATTGTGGTCATAAGCTTATTTAGGATGTTTATTATGTTCCAAAATTAAAAAGTAACATTTTAAGTTTGGAACAACTTTTGGTGAAGAGTTATGAAATCCATATGAAAGATAAAAACCTTTAGCTTAGAGACCAAGATGCTAATCTTATTGCTAAGGTGTCCATGACAAGAAACAGGATGTTCATTTTAAATCTCCAAACTGATGGTGCCAAATGTTTGAAGATGTGTGCAAAAGATTTAACATGGCGTTGGCATATGCGGTTAGGTCATTTGAATTGTGGAGGACTCAAGAATTTGGGAGAGAAAAAGATGGTGTCTGGGTTACCATTCATTGACCACCCAAATCAATTGTGTGAAGCATACCTCCTTGGAAAATATGCAAGGAAGAGTTTTCCTAAAGAAGCCACAAAAGCAACCTGAGCCATTTCAGCTTATTCATACCGATGTGTGTGGACCAATCAAGCCATGCTCATTTGGTAAAAATCATTATTTTTTATTTTTCTTTAATGATTATACTCGCAAAACATGGGTTTATTTTTTGAAGAAAAAATAAAGGCTTTTGAGGTGTTCAAACAGTTTAAAGGTCTTGTTGAAAAAGAGAGTGGTTATGTAATTATATCTTTAAGGTCTGATAGATGAGGCGAATTCACTTCAAATGAATTCAATATCTTTTGTGAAACACAAGGAAATTGTCGTCCTTCAACGGTTCCTAGGACACCACAACAAAATGGTGTAGCAGAAAGGAAGAATAGAACAATTCTTAATATGGCTCAATGTTTATTGAAATCTAAGAATATGCCTAAAGAATTTTGGGCAGAAGCTATTTCTTGTACTATTTATTTATTTAACAGATGTCCAACCAAAGGTATGGAGAATCAAACACCTCAAGAAGCTTGGAGCGAAAAAAAGCCAAATGTTTCTCACTTGCGAATTTTTGGAAGCATTGCCTATGCCCATGTACCAAATCAAGAGAAATCCAAACTTGATGATCGAAGTGTGAAGTATGTATTTATTGGCAATGATTCAAATTCCAAAGGATACTAGCTTTATAACCCAAGGAATGGAAAAATCAGAGTTAGTAGAAATGTTGAGTTCAATGAAGATGAAACATGGGATTAGGATGTTCAAGAAGAAGAAAGTTACAATTTTTTTCCTTACTTTGGAAGCCATTACTCCACCTTCACCTTCATCACCAACTCCTTCATCAGAAAAAAGTTCAAGTGAAGGGTCACCAAAAACAAGAAGTCTTCATGATCTTTATGAAAATACAGAAGTGATAGACGATGTTAATTTATTTTGTCTTGTTGCAGATAGTGAACCATTGTTTTTTAAAGAACCTAAAAATGACAAGAAGTGGAGACAAGCAATGGATGAGAAGATAAAAGCTATTGAAAAAAAGTGATACTTTGGAGTTGACAAATCTTCCAAAAGATCATAAAGCTATTGGTGTGAAATGGGTGTACAAGGCAAAGAAAAATGCAAAATGAGAAGTTGAGAAGTACAAAGCGAGGCTTGTTGCGAAAGGCTATGCACAAAAGTAGGGGATCGATTATGAAAAGGTATTTGCTCCTGTTGCTCACTTAGAAACTAATTCCTATTGTTAATCTCCTTTGCAGCCCATAAGCATTGGAAGATTTATCAATTAGGATGTAAAATCTGCTTTCCTTCCATGGTTTTCTTGAAGAAGAGGTTTATATTGAGCAACCTGAGGGTTATGTAATTGAAGGGGAAGAAGACAAAGTTTTGAAGCTAAAAAAGGCTTTATATGGCCTAAAACAAAGCACCAATGGCATGGAATAATCGAATTGACAAGTATTTTCAAGCAAATGAGGTTTGTTAGATGTCCACATGAATATGCACTTTATAGTGAAGGCACATGAAAATGGTAATGTTTTATTTGTTTGCCTTTATGATGGATGATCTAATTTTTATAGGAATTAATCCAATTATGTTTGAAGATTTCAAGAAGGCAATGACTTGTGAATTTGAGATAACTGCATGGGGCTAATGTTTTACTGCTTGGGCTTTGAAGTGAAGCAAAATGATGGTGGAATTTGTATTTCACAAGAAGGCTATGCAAAAGATGTTCTTAAGAAATTCCAAATGCTTGATAGTAACTCTGTTAATACACCCATGGAATGTGGAGTGAAGTTGTCGAAGCATGATGTTGGAGAGAAGGTAGATCCCACATTATTTAGAAGTCTTGTTGGAAGTTTAAGATACTTGACTTGCACAAGGCTATACATTATTTATGTTGTTGGAGTAGTGAGTCGTTACATGAAATCTCCTACTTCTACTCACATGAAAACGACTAAAAGAATTCTTTGCTACCTAAGAGGTACACTTGACTATGGCCTATTTTATTCTTCTTCACATATTATTGATCTTGTGGGATACTGTGATAGTGATTTTGCTGGAGATTTGAACAATAGAAAAAGCACCACAGGTTTTGTATTTTTCATGGGAAATAATGCAATTTCTTAGGTTTCAAAGAAGCAGCCAATTGATACTCTTTCAACTTGTGAGGCTAAATATGTTACTGCTACCTCTTGTACTTGTCATGCCATTTAGTTAAGAAGATTGTTGAAGGAGCTACAAGAGCCACAAAAAGAACCAACCCAAATTTTTGTTGACAACAAGTTTGCATTAGCGTTGGCAAAGAACCCCATCTTCCATGATAGAAGCAAGCATATAGACACAAGGTATCATTTCATCCGTGAGTGTATTGCCAAGAAAGAAGTGGAAGTCAAATTTGTGAAGTCTCTTGATCAAGTTGCTGATATTTTCACAAAACCACTTAAATTTGAAGTCTTTCAACGGATTAAGAGAATTGCTTGGAGTTAGAAAGGAAAATTAAGTTTAAGGGGAAGTGTTGACAATAATAAACTTTATTTTCGTATGATAAATTGTTAGTGGAAGTTAGAAAGGTGTTAGTTATTTTGATGTAATGGTTTTAAGATGTAGTTAATTTCTTATAATGGGTGGCTATAAATTATTGTGTGCTAGTAGAAGTTTTTTTGTTGTTGTTAATGTGTAATAAAATTGTAGTAATTAGTTGGAGTCCTTAATGTCTAGGGTAATGGGTGTTAAAGTCATATTAGTGCACATTTAGTTGTGTGACTTTAGAGTTACTATTATGAGTCTTATAAATACCTATTGTATGTTTTCAATTTGATATAAAAATAAAAAAAAAAGTTGAAGTTGTCTTTTGAGTATTCTAATGTGTTCATCCTCTTCAATTTATGTGTTGTGCGCGCTACATTTTTATCAGTTAGAAAAGAAAGAGAATCCATGACTGATATGTCACTTCTATGTTTTATCAAATTGTGAAGTGGCTTCTTATAGTGTAAATTAGTGTGGAAACTTGTTGAAACTCAACCCACCACGTTGAATTTTGAAGTAGCCAATATATTTAGAAAATTTTGCCATGTTAATTAAAGATGACCAAATAAATTTATTAGTTCTATGATTCATGTATTTTTTGTGAAATCATGAGTTGAATATAAAACAAAAAATTCATTTGATTTACTTTACGATCTATGTAAGTAATGAAGTCACAAGATGAATTTTCTTGCTATATAATGTAAATTAGGGTGGAAAAATTTTGGTTTTGGTACATTTTAGTTTTGAAAATTCTTGGCCTAATAATTATTTAACTATATCGTTATTAAAGTCTATGTTATTTTAGCGACGTGGAGGAAACTTGTTTGAAGTCATCCCACGTGAATTTTAAAGTAGACAATAGATTCAAAAAAATTAGTTTTATGTCAACTAAAGTTGGCCAAATTAAATATACTACTTCCACCGTCCATGTATTTTTTCTAAATCATGAATTAAAGTTAGAATAAAAAATTAATTTAACTAACATGATTATAATTCATGTTAGTAGCGATCACATATCCATTCAAAATTTATTGAATCATGATATTATTAGAAGAATGGAGGAATATACAAAATTAATAAATTATTCTTTAACTTGAAGATAAGAAAAAAATAAATTATCAGGACCTTGAGTGGCCCAGCGGCACCTATTATCTTTGTCTATCTAGAAAATCCAAAAGTTGACTCTCCTAGAGAACTTACTTAGGGGGTTTATTCTCCTTTTCTCCCCCCCAAAAAAAAAATTAATAAAGTAAATTATTTAATGTACTAGATAGCTAATGGAAATAAATAATTATTTACTTAATTACTCAATTTACATATTATACTTGTCTTCTACAGTTTTGTTTGTTTTTTTTTTTTTCGTTGTTTTGCTTAAAAAAAAAAAAAATTGTAGAAGACACGGTACATGTCATTCTCAGTCCAATCTCTAAAACAAGTATTGTTTTGAGTATTAAATTCAATAAAAAATTGTAAATATTTAAAAATAATTTTATTAATTGCATAAAAATAAAATTTTATATCTATACACAATATATAAACTAACTCTATCAAGTTCTAATGAATAGTTCTTATAATCAAGATTGTATGTCTGTGAAAAAAAAATGATTATCGTCCTAAAATAATTGTCTTCCTTTTATAATTATCTCAAAATAATTGTTCACTTCCAAAAATAATGGTTATTAAATAACAAGTTTTCAATAAAACCTTTAAAATTTTAGATATTTATTCCATATTTATATGCGTATTGCATATTTTGTATTCCAAAAATATTAACAAAAGTTAATATCCACATATTACATTTGATTATTGTAATTATTGAGATTATCTAAAAACTTGTGGTTTTTATTTAAAAAATTTGTAATTATTGAACTTAATTTTAATAGTATAACTCATTGGTAGTTAAAGAATGAAATCTTATTAAATAAACAATATGTTTTCATTTTCTCCTTTCATATTTATCTTAAAAGATTTTAAAAATTTATTATTATAAACTCATGTCAATTAATAAGATGTGTGGCCTTAACAAAATTGGTTGTGGCAATAAGGTCACCCAATATAATATCTTAATTAAAATAAAAACTACACTACTTATGAAGTTTAGTTTAATTTTGTTATTTGGGTAGCCAAGTGGATCACGACAGTTGATTGTGAATCCACCATGCTCGGGTTCTACTCCCGTCGTTAATTTACCAATTGGGACCTCCCTTTAGCACCCTCATGGGATGGTCATCATAACTACTACTCGTACTACAGGATCCTTAACAAGGTTTCATTTTAATTGAAATATTTTTTCCACACTAAACCTTATTTTTTTAATAATAATAAATAAAAAAACTAGTATTGAAATTAAAATTATAAGGATGAAATTAATTGTTATTTAACAAACCAAGAAATCGTTAAGAGAAGAAAACTTGAAATTGATTTGGTGAGCATGTGAGATGAAGTGTTGGTGACTTATTATTGATTTGTCTAAGTTAAAAAATGTGTAATATTCAGAATAAAATGGTCATTTGAGGCTAGACAAAATAATAATTTATCTTGAATAAATTTTACAAAATAAAATCAATATATTTGATGTAAAATTCAAAATTGAATAAAATATAAATTTTAAATAAATTTCAGTTAAATTTTATAACATTTCATTCATTTCAAATCTAAAAAGTGTAGAGTTATTTTTAATGAAATAAATTATATATATATAGATTATACCAAACACAAGACAGTATATAAATTTTTATTATGACATTTAAAATTTATGTTGTCGTCGTCAATTGAGTTTTTGTCACAGAAAGAGTCGACTAATAGCTGAGTCTTTGACTATAGCTTTTTCTGCTTCACTTCCTTTTTCTTCACATTCAATTCGTGGTAGTTTTTTTCCTTTTCCAGTGTTTATTCAAAGGTTGATTTAGAAAGAAACTTTGGACTTATCACCTACTATTGCTTGAAACGAAAGGAAAATGTTGAGTTAAGTTAGATCATTAATTAGACATAATTTTTTAATATTATTAACAGTAGAGATTAACTAAGAAAAAAGCCGAAGTGAACCTCATACTTTAAAAATGGGAAAAAGCAGTCTCTCGTTATATAACTCATAAGTCCAACAAATTTGTAAGAGAAAAAACAAAGTAAAAAATAAATCAAGAAACATTAACCATTGAATTGAATAAAAGCACATGTAGTAATTATAAGGGGTTAATCTAATGGTCATGAATGTGTATTCTATTAATTGAGTTCGTAGATTTGAATATTTTTGAGAAGGCCGTGAGAATTAAATTTTCACAAATTTCTTAATTTTGGGGTGAGTAACCTATTTTTAACCAAACATAATGAATGATTAGTTAAGATATATGTAAACTATTAAATCTTTTTAGATAAGTTATTAGAAAGAAAAACAAGAAAATTTGAAAACGACAATTCGTGACTGTAATTTATTAACTTGATATTTAAGTGGCAAATATTTTAGGACTAATTTATTGACTTGTCAATGCCACAATTTGCCACTTATTGAAAACTTTTAAGGCCTATCGAAGAATGACTTGTCAGTGCATGCTAATTTCTATGTAAAACTATTATTGTACATGTACCTCTTACTTAAATTCAAAATTTAAATTGTAAAATACAGAATAATGGGTTCGAATGTCAGGAGGTCGTTGAGAGTTATATTTTTTTTTTAAAATTTTAATCTAGACGTGAATGATTTATCTTTGTCTAAATCAAATAGATGATTAGTCAAGCACCTGATCACTAATAAAAAACACACAATATATGTCTAGTACTTTGATTTAATTTGAAAACCAAAATTTATTCAACATACTTAAATATCCTACAAAATCACTGAATTTCCTGATTAAGTTTGATAGATAAATTTTGTTGGAAAGAAAAACAAGAAAATTTGAAAACGACAATTAGTAAGTGTAACTTATGAATTTGTCATTTAAGTGGAAAATATTTTAGGCCTAATTTATTGACTTGTCAATGCCACAATTTGCCACTTATTGAAAACTTTTAAGGCCTATCGAAGAATGACTTGTCAGTGCATGCTAATTTCTATGTAAAACTATTATTGTACATGTACCTCTTACTTCAATTCAAAATTTAAATTGTAAAATATAGAATAATGGGTTCAAATGTCATGGTCGTGGGGAGCTCAATGTGAATGATTTTTCTTTGTCTAAACTGGATAGATGATTAGTCAAGCACCTGACCACTAATTAAAAAAACACAATATATGTCTAGTACTCTGATTTAATTTGAAAACCAAAATTTAGTCAACATACATAAATATCCTACAAAATCACTGAATTTCCTGATTAAGTTTGATAGATAAGTTTTGTTGGAAAGAAAAACAAGAAAATTAAAAAACGACAATTCGTAAGTGTAACTTATGAACTTGTCATTTAAGTGGAAAATATTTTAGGCCTAATTTATTGACTTGTCAATGCCACATTTTGTCACTTATTGAAAACTTTTAAGGCCTATTTACGAATGACTTGTCAGTGCATGCTAATTTCTATGTAAAACTATTACTGTACATGTACCTCTTAATTAAATTCAAAATTTGAATTGTAAAATATAGAATTATTAGAGAAGAAATGAATTGCATAGGTGATTTATAGTCCACTACAAGAAGGTAAGTGATGAGAAATTAACTGCTAAATATATCATCCCACGATGATATTTTTGCCAAAGATCACAAGTTGCAGGAAATATTGTAGGCTTTATCTAACTAATGTCATAAGGACACTTGTTTAGAAGCATTTAATATCCTTATTTTCTTCAATTTTTATAGGAATGTTTCTTATCTATTAGTATGTAGCCATATTCTCAACATATGTCTTGTTATTGTTGCAGTATATCATGGTGTTGTTCACTATGAGGAGATATAAACTCTCTATGTAGTTATAACTCTTGATGAGTGCGGCTCATGTAAAGATTTGATAATTTTATTGTTGATGGTAGATGATTTTTTGTATGGGTATTGAACAATACTAAATATGGAAGGATATTGAAGATTGTTTAGAAAGATTTGAGTGAAGATGAAGATTGTAGGGGTTTTTATCCAAATCATTATTTGGTAGTTTTCTAATTAGTTTATCTTTTGTGGACAACAAAAACTAATTAGATGATGATTGAGATTTTCTAATTAAGTTTACCTTGGTGTGTAAAAAATCTAATTAGATGACTGTATAGTTTCCATAAAGTGGATGAAAAGTTTACTTGTTGGGTAAGTCCTATCTAATATAAATATGTAGGCTTGTGATAATTATAGGCACGAGATAGAGAAATATATAATATTTGTGAGACCTCTTAATGGTAAAGGTGCAAGAGAGATTGATAGGGATATAGAAAGAGTGGCGAGAACACCAAGAGTAAGGGTGAAACTCTTTTCACAAGTGTAATATTTCAATATAGGCAAGAGGTCAAACTATGTTATATTTTGTATTGATTTTTCATTCTCTTATTTTCTAATTATATTTTGTATGTCATTTGTTATTTTTACTATATCTCATTAAAATTAAAAAAACAAAAAATTCCAAAATTTCCACAATAAACTTCTACATAAAATTACTATTAGTTTGTTTGTCCATAGTTTCTCTTTAAATAAAATATTACAATCCAATTTTTAATTCTATCACTATTATTATTGTTTGCTTCTAGTTGTCCTATAAACTCTGCTACTACGTACTGCTACATAATATTGAGTTTTTATATTTTACCTTCTTTTGATTTGACTATAAGAGTCGGCTTAAGGAGTAGACTAGTCAAGGGTTTCTAGTGAAGTACTATAATTTTTTTGTGCCACTGTTTTACCTGTGCTTACTGCTTTCTGATTTCCATTGCACTTATTTTTAACTAATCTCTTTAAAAGTAAAATATTTTTTAAATAGATTTCAAGAGATCAAACTATTCACCCTCCTTCTCCTCTAGTTTGCCTACTTGGGCCAACAATACTTAATTAAACTAAGCCCTAAAACAATTAAATCACACATAATATAAAATTTAGTTATATAAAAAAGAGTAAAGTAAACTTTACCTAGTGTGACTTATTCTCAAAAGTATACACGTGCTTCATTTTATCCAAAAACACTCCTCTAAACTTTGGACCAAAGTGTATTTGGATGGAATCCATATCCATACTAACGATTTTTTTAATTAAATCACCAAAAAACTAAAAAACTACCTTTACTTTATAAATTCATGCCATTGATTTTTTATTATGTTTTTCATTTTCTATTAACAAGAATAAATCAAACATCATTTTACTTAAAAATTTAATACCTAGTTACCAAAAACAAAAATCAAATTGTGCTTGAATGAAATTCCTTTAAAGATAATGTAGAAGAGGGGGAGGATGAAGATGGTGGAGAAAAGCCAGATTTGTTTGCATTTTCATTCTTAAAAGAGTGTTTGGATCATAGAAATAACAAGTATATACAATAGGTGCTAGAATTACGTGAGAGCCTTATAAAGTTTGGTCTTAAATTGAAAGAGTTGAATAATAAAAGGAAGGAGTTGATTGTTGAAGAAGCTAACCTAGCATTGAAGAAAGGTGATTTGTAGCAGGAGTATGTGAGAATTTGGATTGAAGTGTTAAGCGTGATTTGATTGGTTGGTCTATTTTACATTCAATTGAAGTCCTTCATGAATAAACCAAATTTTTTTAATTTTTTTTTATTTTGTTTTTATCTTGGGTGAGGTATTGGCTTTAATGTCTTTTAGATTTACATAATTGTCTTTTTAGTTTAACATGTTTCAAATCAAAAGTAGTTGTTTCAGTGGGTTCTTGTTTACATAAAATAAAAGAGATAATAGGAAGTCAATGGTATGTATTTGTGAATTAGAGATTTAGTTTTGGTTGTTTGGTAATTTAGTTAGAAAATTGTTTATTTGGAAGAATTTTGTCCAATAAAGACATTTTGGTCCAGTCTTTGGGGGAGGCAGGGAGGTGCTTTTAGACAAAATGAACTACATCTATACATTTAAGCAGAAGTCAAACCACAAAGGGGTAAAAGTGTAATTTACTCTATATAAAAATTGGAGGATGTTACACTCTAGAGCTAAGCTTTGGTTTGAATTATCTTTAAACACACTTTTGTTAACTCTATTTTGATATTTTATCATTATTTGAGTATTATAGTGATGTTGTTATCATTTTAGGTTTTTCGGAAACACCTCCTTTATTTGAGTTATTTACCATGACATGTTAGTTGACATTTTCATTTGGGTTGTTGCTAGCCCCATGTTAGGCTGAATACGTGGATTGAATGTTTTAGATATGTTAAAATTGACATAATATGAAAGCCTAGTTAGCAGAGCTGATGCTTACCATTGCTTTTTGACTCATTGGTTGGTTTATAATTAATATTCTGGCTCAAAATCCTGTACTTTTTTTATGATTGTTAAAACTTTTATTTCTAAACTACAATTTGAAGAAAGCTAGTTTCTTTTACTTTTAAATATATACATACATACATACATATAAATAAATAAATAAATAAATAAATATATATATATATATATATATATATATATATATATATATATGTATATATTTCCTTTTATTTCGGTAGGATTCATGTCATAGGGTTTGACTAGTTTTACGCTGGCCGTCAATCTATCACAACCCTTCTCTTTTATCCAGGCTTAGGACTAGCAGAGTAAACTCAAGCAGAGTTAAGTATATTTTCCTTGAATAAAATAAGATCCCAAACCTTAGTTGTCATTGATTTAATGTTGCATATGGGTTTATGTTGAATTCATGATAAAGCAATTTTATTTTTTTTCCTTTTTTTAGAGTGGGAAACAATAATTTTATTAGTATTTCTACAAAGTCAGCAATTTTATTTTAATTTTTTTTTACTTCATAATTAAAATTCATATTATAATTGTATAAGGTGTTGTAGGTATATGTAGAATTAGTATTTTGAATTGTTGGTATATCTTTTTAAGAATAATGGTAACATGATTTATTGTAACTGTTAAGAATTTTCAATTTTTTTTTTAATGTATTGGGAGGAGAAAAAGTCGATTTCAATTAATGTAGTATTTAATGAAATCTCACATTAGAAAAGGAAAGTGGGATGTGAATGTTTAAATACATTTGATTTATTGAATTATCAAATAAACAAATCCCAAGTTATTGAAAATTTAAATACTAGACCACCACCACCGAGAGCTTAGCTAAAGTGGTTGGTATCTATCCCCCACTCTTAGATGCCATGTTCGAGCATCTCTAATTGGCCAAAAAAAAAAGAAAAGAATATCGGACCACCCGTCAGCCAGGGCAAAGGCTGCATTGGTGCATGTACACATTGTCGCTAGGAGCCCTTGGCCCAAGCCTGAGGTTTGTTTTTGGGCCTTACCTTTTTCTATTTGGGTTTTATAATGTTGGGTCTCATCTTATTTTAAGCAAGTCTAAATTAATCAAAAGTCATAATGTTTTGCTTAAATGGAAAGACATATGTTCATAAAACAATTTCCTTTTGAATAGAAATGTCCTTCGATGGAAAAGAATAAAAGTAACACTTTACACCCATTTTTTGTATCGCTTCTTCTCCACTACTTTCTCTCTTTCATTAAAAATATATATATATATTTTTTTTTCTGTATTTGATTGCAAGCTTTGATATAGAAGAGTTTATTTTATCATGGGAGGTTAATTTGCTGTGACTCGTTGCAAGTAGGATGCAAATATAATCATAATGACAGAGTATTAAGCACTTGATTCAAGCATTTTACAAGGTTCTTTCATTGTTTCTATATTCTATTCTAACAATCACAAGACTATATTTGATTAATGTAACAATGGAAGACGCAAATGCAAAAATGTCAGCTATAATTGATGTTGCCAAACTGGATAATTTTGATGGTTTTTTAATCAAATGTTGGAAGAGCAAGATGTTATTTTTCTTAACAACTTTGAAGATTGCTTATGTGCTGAATGAAGAAAAAACTTAATTGTATCTAGATGAATGGACTATAGAGTTTAAAGAGTGAAGAATTCTAAAATAACATCAAGATGACTTCATGTGCAAGGGATATATTCTAACTAGTTTGTCTAATTGTTATGACTCTAAATTTGTTAGGAAAACTGCTAAGAATTATGGGAGAATTTGAAATACAAGTATATAATTGAAGATGCTGGCAACAAGAAATTCCTAGTGAGTAAACTGTTTAATTTTAAAATGACCAATGACAATTATGTTTCATCTCAATTACACAAGTTACAAATTCTCATAAACTCTATACATTTTCTGAGAGTCATTCTCTTGATAAGTCTTTTCAAATTTCTACCATAATTTAAAAATTACCTACAACTTGGAAAGATTGTCGAAAAATGTAAAGCAAAAAACATAGATGTCATGTCTATACAAGATCTAATAAAATATATTCAAGTCGAAGTGAATTCTCAAAATTGAAAAAAATTGAATTAGATAACAAGTTTCAAAAAATTGAAAAAAAACCGGTCACTACTAAACCCACCATTATTACTCCTATTGGCCTTGCAGTCCACCTACAAATCAAAACAACCTTATCGCCATTAATATAGCCACTCAATTACCCTTGAAACAACTTCTACCAACTTTCATGATGGGAGTTAGAGGTGACAAACACAGTTGTTGTAATTCGCCGACTACTACAAACATTGAAATTTGTCGAAGATTAATTACAATTATGGCTAGAGATGACGACTAAATGCAAGAAACATAATTTCTGATTGTAATTATTTATGTGATTCAAACTTGTAAATTGTAGTTTTAACCAAATCAAATTCTCTTTAAATTGAAATTCATTGTTCATATATCTAACCATATATCCTTTTTAGTGATACCTTTTCATTTGGGAACAAAAATCTGGGTTTGAGTAGCACGGTGGTTACTTCTTTTAGAATTTAAGGTTGATTGTTGGTGTCCCCTTTGAGGAAGCACTGTCGACACATAATTTATTTTTATGTTTATGGGAGACAAAAAGCTGGTAGTGATAAGTTAGAGATATATTATGAATGACATGTTTCAAATGTAGGCTGATTTTTTATTTTTTTTATTTTTTCACACTTTATGATTTATGCATATCAAATATGAAATTTTATGATCAATTATTCCTTTACTCAGTTTGTAGAGCACAATCATACATATATTTATTTAGTTTGATTTGATAAGCTATCTTTGACAGAAAGATACATTATTAAACTGACCCAGCGATTTCTATAGTAGACACATAGTAACATGAAAACAAATCGACTAATTATCAAGCGTACAACTCTGGAGAAAGGTGTGGTGTAAGGCAAACTTCAAGAGGAGTTTCCCTTGATAAAGATATGCTAATGGTTTCACTCATGTCGATCGGCTCATTCGATGGCATTGTAAAATCAAACCCTTGAAGTAGATGAGCAATTGTCAAGTACATCAACTGTGTAGCAAATGTGTATCCAGGACAAGATCTTCTTCCAGATCCAAAGGGAAGGAGCACAAAATGTTTACCTGAAGCATCTACGCCTTTATGAGTTGTGAGAAACCTTTCTGGTTTAAATTCTTCAGGTTCTGGCCAAACATTTGGATCTCTATGCATTTTCCAAGCATTGACGATCAAACGTGTTCCTTTCGGAACATGATAGCCTTGAACTTGGCAATCTTCGTTTGCCAAGTGCGGTGCCAACACGGGGCCTGGTGGGTATAGCCGCAGGGTTTCCTTGACAGTGGCTTGAAGGTAAACCAAGTTGTTGATGTCAGAGTATTCAACCTTTCTTTCCCTGCCAACGTGAAGATCTAATTCCTCTTGGACAAGCTTCAAAGTGTGTTTATTCTTCAATAATAATGATAAGAGCCATAAGATGGTGGTAGCTGTTGTATCGGTGGCTCCCAGTACAAGACTCTGCAGAATCAAACTTGTTTCAAAATTATTACAATGTTTCATAAGTTGCAAGTGAAAAGAAATGCTAGTGGCCTCGTGGCGGAGTGGTACTTGACATTTCTTGCAACACATATTTTATGTAATTTTATTGTTTCTCAACTGGGTCACTATATTCTAATTTTTTAGTTTCAATTTGGTCTGTACTCTCATGTCTCTCTATCAAATTACAAATAAAAATTATGTGGATGTAAACATAAGAAGAAAAATGAAGAAAACAAATTAATGTAATAGAAAAACATACCGTAATTGAAGCCTTGATAATAGTATCACGTGAATAACCGTAGTTGTTTTTCTCTTCAATCACAGACAGCAAGATATCAATGAAATTATTCTGGTCAAATGTTTGATCACCTTTCTCCTTCATCGTAGTATGTTCTTCAATCCAACTTTCACAGAGTTCATCCATTTCTTTAGCAAGACGCTTCATAGATTTCAAATATTTTGTCTGAAAATTAAACCATCCAAGAAACGGAAACAAATCGGAAGCTTCAACCTGCCCAAATAAGTACATAAATTCATTCGTCATGTCCTTGAGATGTTTAACTTCACCTTCAGCCGCATCATGGAAGCTAACTGAATACCTCCTGCCTGTCATGACTTTTAACATTACATTGAATGGTAGAATTTCGATACATTGAGTCATATCCACCTTCGAATTCCCTCCATTGTTCTTACAAAACAAGAACAAATCTTCAATCATAATATTGATTTCCAAAGCAAAAACAGTATGCTTCAACGCTTCAACTCGCTGAGTAGAGAGGATTTCAAGCCGGGCAACCTTTCTCATGTGGCGCCAATATGCACCATATGAAGCAAATCCATATGATGCATTGTTGTAACCAAGATATTTCCCCTGATTAAACAATGGACGCGATGCAAAAATCTGATCATTTGTGGTGAAACATTCCTTCGCTATCTCGTGGTTGCTAACAATAAGAGTAGGATGCATTCCCATTCGGATCAAGAAAATTGGGCCATATTTATCAGCAAAAGCAGCCATGGTTCTTTGAAATTGTACTTTTCTACTTAACTGGAGGACGTGACCTAAAATTGGTAAGGCACCAGATGGTTCAGGGAGTACCCTGCCTTTAATTTTGGTATTGAAGTTTCTCTTTTTCCATAGAAGATTGTAAAATAACAGCAAAGCTAAAGCCCCAGCTGCCATTGCTGTTAGAAAAGAAAGAGAATCCATGACTGATATGTCACTACTATGTTCTATCAAATTGTGTGCAACTTTGTTGCTTCTTATAGTGTAAATTAGTGTGGAAACTTGTTTAAATTATTCACCCTGCCAGTGACTTTTGAAGTACCCACTAGATTTAGAAAAATTTGCCATGTCAATTGAAGATGGACCAAATAAATTTGTTACTTCCATGATCCATGTGTTTTTATTAAATCATGAGTTAAACATAAAATTATTTGATTACTTTTAACTCACATTATAATTTACCCTAGTGATCACATACAAATAAAAAATCATCAATTCAGGACATTATTCAATTTGACTTACTTTAATATCTAGTAATGAGGTGCCTTCAAGAAAATTTTCAGAACAACATGACTTTTTTAATTAGTTGGTTTGATTTTTGAAGCAACATTTTAAATTGAAAATTCTAGTCATTGATTTTAAGAGCTGCTATCTTGTTGTTGAGTGATGCTAAAAACTGGTCCAGGGTTGGAAGGAAGAAAAAACACACAAAACCGGTGAACGGTCTTTATTTCAAATCTGTAGAAGGCACAATACTTGTCATTCCCAATCAAATCTCTAAAACAATTATGGTTTTTTATTATTAAATTCTATAATTAAAATTTTAAAATATCATTAAATATTAAGTGTATGTTATTTATATAAATTAGAAGAAACTTGTTTAAAGTCATCCCACCACAAAAATTTTGTAGTATGTAGCAATAGATACAAAAAAGAATTCGTTATTTCAATTAAAATTGGCCAAATAAACTTATTACTTCCATCATCTAAGTATTTCTTTTAGCTAAATTATGAGTTAAAAATAAAATCAGAAACTAATTTAATTAATTTTAACTTACGTAATTATAATTCACGTCAGTAATCACATGCCATCCAAGATTTATCTACATGGCATTATTAAGAGAATATACAAAAAACAATAAATTATTCATTCACTTGAAAATCAAGAAAAAATAAATTAATGAAGGTGAATAAATAAAAAATAATATAAAAAAATATGTTCAATACTCCCCCAAAATTGCTCTAAAAAAATAAGCACATCACATCCCTCATCTAATTTAGGTGACTTCAAGTAAATTCAATGTTTGAATTTTTTATTTTTTATTTTTTTTGTGGTCTTACCAAAATAAAAATGTAGGACTTTTTTGGTTCTTTTGGTTTCAAGCAACCTTTTAAGTGGAAAATTCTTAGCCTAATTAATTCATACGGACTGGTGATCAGTACCACACCTGTCATGTACATCATTTTTCTGAAAGAGCTTCTCTCGTGTTGTCTGGTGAACTGATCCAGGGATGAAGGAAGAAAAAACACTAAACCGGAAACAGTCTTTGTGTGCATTTTTCTTACATTATTATTAAAAATGTACTACTCCATCCCTTTCCAAATAATTATCTTAACTATCATTTAAGGACCTCGATTTAAAAATTATTATCAAAGTAGGTACTTAATATTTTTTGTATCGTTTGAGATGCTCATCTTTTGTTTTTTAGTTAAGACAATCAACCAAAGACCAGTAAGTATAGTCACTAAAAAATAGTAACATGATAATATTTTTACACATTTATTTATTTATTTTTGATACTTAATTGGTTATTTTACTAATTAAATATTTAAAATGAATATTAAAAAAAATAAACTTATATGGACTTTATTTTCTTTTACCTTTTAATTTTTATTATTACATACTATGAGACAAAACTTATGAATCTTGTGGAAAACTTAATATTTTTTTTTACATATTCATAAAATTTTATTTCCATGTTGCATAACCTTAGAAAAATATGATAAAAATAAAAAATTTAGGAAAAATAAAAATAATCAGGTCAATGATATTTTACAATATGTTGTGAAATAAATAAATTAATATAATATAATAATAAATAAATAATGGATGCAGTCATTTGATACTTGTTAATAATGAATTCTAAATTTTTTTAGAAAATACTAAAAAATAATAGATAGAAAAAAACAGAAAAAAATATTATAATGTATAAAATATTGACATGTCACTATTTTTTGGTGTCTATACTCACTTATTTTTGGTAAAGTGCCTCAAATAATATAAAAAAGAATTGAGATTGTCATAAACTATATAATAAAAAGATGAGTGTCTATTTTAATAATGACTTCTAAGTTAAAGTATTTAACTAGTAATTAACTTTTTTATTTATAATTGTCCCAAAGTAATTCTACACCTCTAAAAATGAATGTTATTAAATAACAAATTTTCAATAAAATTTTTAAGCATTTTGATATTTACTCTATATTTATATGTGTACTTTGTATTTCAAAAAGGAAAATATACAATATTGCATTCTGATTACTGAAATTAATGAGGTTGTCTAAAAAACTGTTCTTTTAAAAATAAAATAAAAAACAATAATTTTGACAAAAAATTTCAACTTTGCCATTGTCAAGTCAATCTTGTGTTTTTGATGCGATGGTTAGATATTTATTTGCAAATGGTGATTGGATATTTGTTGAATATGGTAGTTGGGATGTAATTATATTGACAGTATTCAAATTAAATATTTATTACTTTCTAATCACCTTCCCTTCAATCCCCTCCTTTCCCAACCTGCTTTCATTTTCTACACTAATTTACTACACCCTATAAAGATAAAGGAGGATCTGCTTCTCTGTTTCTTTTCGGTAAATTAATATCTAATTTGTTTCCTCTATATGTTTATATGGATGCATATTTTATTTTTTGATCTGATTTCATTAGTGTCTTGGATTAACTTTTAACATCAAAAGATCTTGAAAGAATATAAGAATTGGCATAAGGGTCCTTCAAATTTTGCAGTGCTGGTATCTCTATGACCTTCTATTTTGATGACAAACTAATTTCATTTTCTTGTAGTTATGAACTTATGATTATTGGGAAAGAAGAGGGAAAACACAAGTACTGAAAGCTCTGTTTATGTTCTTAAACTAAGTTTGTGTGTATTATCCTAAGGGGTTATTTGGTGAATTGTATTTGATTTTATAATATATTATTATACAATATATTATGATGTATAGTTTTATTGTTGTTATATTATTTATTTTATTTATTTATTATTATATAGATTATACTGTTAGACATAATATTAAAATGAGTTAACAACCGTACACTACCCTATTAATTTTACCATTCTCCTTCCATTCTTGATCAAATTTGTAGATTTTTCATATGAATGGTTGACTTTTAGTTGTTTATTTATTTGGTAAAGACGTGTGAACATTTAATACATTAATTTATTACTAGTTTCCACCTTCTGCTTTTTTTAACGAGTGTCATGAGAAAATTGAACATGACATTGAAATTTAAAATAATTTATAAATAATATATTATTTATTATAAAATTTTTATATTTATTATCTTAATAGTGTGCTTAGGACATTAATTAGGAAAACCTTTTTAACAAAGTAATTGTTTGAGAAAACGGAGATCTTCAAAAACTAAGCAAGAGATTAGCATTGATTAAACATGATCCTTTGAATCATCTTGATATTTTTCATTGGGTAAAATCCAAAAGCATACTCATATCCCCGTTTATTGGATATTTATTAAATATGGTGGCTGAAATGTAATTATATATTCATATTGGCATTCAAATTAATTTTTTACTTCGTACTCACCTTCCTTTCAATCCCCTGATTAATTTCGCGACTTCTTCCATTTTTCACATAAACATGTGTTATGCAAATGAAAAAATAAAAATAAATCAAGCTTACTTTCATGCTTCTTTGTTTTAAGAAATGAACAACCCAAATCAGCAACATTCAAATTGAAGGGAAAATTAATAAAAGATCTCAGTGTAATATGGACAAGAAATGGTTGACAAGCTTTCTCAAGTATTCGAGCTTTACCCAATTACATCTGTTCTCTAAGTCCCAAAAAAAAAAAAAAAAAAACTTTACATTTCTTTCATTCACAGATCTTTGATGAAAAAGCGTAAATGGAAGGGTGTGAATAAGGATGAGGCGTGGGTTTCCTCGAAAATAAATAGAAGAGTGCAAATTCCAAAATTGAATGGAAGAGAGAGAATTAGAGGTGAAATCAGAAGATGGAGGGAGAAATGGACGAAAAGGAGGTGGAAGATTTTGGGTCTCTCACACATTTGGTGATGAGAGGGATCCAATTGTTGACCATTCCTGCAAGAACAATTGAAAAACTTGTTGGAAAAGATGCAGGAAATCGTGTCGGATTGGACAACAAACGAAGATAGAATATTAAGCTATTGGAATTTGTCAGTAGAGTTATGTATTGATAAGAGAGTAAAAGTGTCTTATATATATTGATAATATCTTATCGGATCCTTCTTATTTGTCTATCAAACACAACTTAAAAATGAATGAGGTTTTGCTTCTTAAGTTCTCTTCGGTAAAGATCTAATTTTTTTCCTCTATATGTTTATTTGCATATATATTTTATTTGTGATCTGATTTCTTTGGTGTCTTGGAATAAGTTTTGGCCACAATTATTTTGTATCTAAAATTTTTTTGTTGCAAACGATTTTTGTGTGATGGAATTGCGACAAAAATTACAATATCAATTCAAAATTTAATCGGGCAAATTGAAAGAAACATTAATTTTTATTCTTTTCTTAGTGTCTTTCCCAAAATTAACTAGGGAAGTTCTATCTCTGACAGAATACAAATAATCCAAGTTACAACCCATTGATTTGTAGTACTCAGAAGCTAGGTAAATTTCTGCTACTGATCCTCTGGGATCGATGCTATCGTAAGTTGTTTATTAGTCAATACTGGATTAGTTTCATACAACACATGATTGTTTAATATCTATCAGAAAATTCAACTTACAAACATGAATGTTCCATTGTTTGAAATAGGAGAGAGAGTTTTGGGATAGATCGTGATTCATGAGTGAGAAAGAGGATGCATTTCATCTTTTTAGTGCACAGAGAAAGTAATCTGAGAAAGTAAATTGAGAAAGTTGAGTTTCAGTCTTGTAAAACTGAAAAAATCCATCGAGAAGAAATCGCTAATAAAACCCAGGACGAGAATAGTTGGATCTGTGATTGCATCGAATTTGATTACTAAGGACTTAAGAAAAATGGAAGGAAGGTTGATAATGATAAATGTGCAGAGAGAGAGAAGACGAGATAAAGGGCGGAAGAAGAAGGCAAAAAGTAATTAGCAACGAAGGACACAAATGGAAGGAATTTGAATGTTTTAAAACTGTACCAGTGATCGACTCGAGAAATTTATTGATCTCTAGTTCAATCAGGATTAAACTAATAATTAGACCGGATAAAGTCATAAATATATTTATTAATATCATATATAATATAATTATATTTATAGGTATTATATTTGATATTATATCTCATATTTTTTTAATTTCTTCCTCAACCATTATTTTACTATTTCTCAATCAATAACAAAGAGTTCATTAAAAAAAATAGAACTCACAAGTATATATAATATCACTTATTTTATTTTGATTTATGTGTTTCGATATGAAAGTGATAGATATCAAAAAAAAAAAAAAAAAAAAAAAAAAAAAAAATAGAGTACATAATTTTAATTTTATTTATTTATAAAAACAGAAGGAGAAATTAGAGCTTTTTACCTCAAAACTACATATAATACCAAATAAATTTATAAAAATGCATTTATCACTTTTGGACTTGAATGCATATTAGTATTATCTACCAAAATACTAAAAAGTCAATTCAATTTTAACTTTTTACATTTCATAAAAAATAAATAAATATCGGTCCAATCACTGAAACTGATCTCGAATCATTTGGTTCTCTTATTCTTACAATTTTTCTAGTCTTATACAATACAACCACCAAAACAATTTTTTGATCTAAACCGATCTGACCTAACATCCGGACGACAGTCCAATCAGTCTAATTTTTAAAATATTTTAAGTAACTCTCATGCAATTTAATATGAGGACAATTTTGTTAACTTATTAATATAATAAATAAGACCGTGATAATAAAGAAAAAAACTATGGCGATAAGACCACCCAAATATAGTTTTTTCTTCTAATCTCAAACCCTAACATCTTTAATTTCACTTTGCTTTTCAGATCAAGTTTATGTCAAAGATTCAATGACCACCACATCAAATATATTATCTTTTTGAGTTTTTCTAAATTAATATATTAGGTTAATGAGTATCCTATAAGTCACCCATTAGAAAAATATCAGTGCCTTAAGGTAATTCTACTTTAAGTAATTTTTTTTTTTTTTTGGCTAAATTACATTTTCTTCCTCATAAATTGCTTTAAAATTCACTTTAATTCTTATTATTTTAAAATTTTTAATGAAGAACTCAAAATTATAAAACCAATCTAATATAGTCCAAGCCATCACTTTCTGTTCAAATTGATTAAACGGAAGATGACGTTGACTAATGTAATCCTACATGGCCAAATAAAAAGAAGACATCTCACTATAATTGTTTCTAATTAAATATTATTTTTAGTTTTAATTCATATAAAAAATAAGAAAATTATTTTTAATTTTCTCTCTTCTTCAATTGTACAGCTTTTTCTCTTCATGAACACTTCGAAAAATTCACCTCAATAAAGCAGATCGTGTTCTTTTGATTTTTCTAGTTGTCGCGCTTTGTCTAAAGGAAATACTAGAGCGACAAGCAAAACCTAGAAAGGTTAACAAATGGAGAATTTGAAAAAGAGAAAGTATAGTGAGGTTGGTGATTGTGAGATTAATTTAGTAGAAGAGCTTCATTCGCTACTTGACTTACTAGCAAAGCCCCATATCATTGATCTTCTAAGTTAAATTGTATGTTCCAAACACTATGATTCATTTACTCTTCTTCCTACCTTTCCCTACAAGAATTGTTCGACACAAAAAGTCACATTGTAAATGTAGTTAATCATCTACGTTTGTTTCTAGAAGCAGATAAACAGATGCATAATTTATCTACATCTGTCTAGCTACATCTGTGTGGTAAACGCAATATGTAGAAACCAATAATTACTTATCATGTGTCGAAGTCTGGTTTCCAAACTCTGAAATGTAGTTAGTTACAATTGTATGCGCAGAAAAACAAACGCACTATTTACTTTTTATTTTTAGATTGTTATCCGCGTCTACCTTATGCAAATGCATATAATCAAAATGCAGATGCAAATGAAGAATATAATTAAATAATTCAATTTCTAATATTTTGCTTGTAAATATCTGTATAAAAGTATATTTTAAATTTAAATTCTAAATTTTATATAAATAAAAAAAATTATACAAAAACTATCATAACAATATTGCTTACAATAAATGAAAGAAATACATAAATCTAATAATCATAATCTCCTAATCCTAAGTTTTCGTCATCTTGAGCGTGGTCGTCAACCTGACTGAGGTATGAAAGTACGAATATAGGAGGTGTAACATGAAATAATCAAAATAAATCAGTTATAAGTTATACTTAATTTAATATGAATATAAGTCAAAATTCTAACTTAGAAAAATTAAGCAAAATTTTCAAAGTTTTTGCCTTAAAAAGGTTTTGCCTAATATCCTAACCTTTTATCCAAATGAAATTTTGTTTCTTACTACAAGTCCTATTCTTTCTTATGGTTATGGCGGTACTCCCAAAATAAAAAACAGACTTGTATTTAACCATTTTTTCCTAAACCCAAACTGTCGAAGTTTTTTTTCTTGAAACTAAATGTTTTACCTAATATCTTGTTCGTTGATCTAAATGAATTTATATCTTATTTGTCCCCGCGGTCGTGCCGATAGTTCCAAAATCAGAAGTAGATTTGTATTTGACAATTTTTCCTCTTAAACCAAAACTTTCAAAGTTTTACATAGAAACAAAAATTTTGGTTTAATATCCTAACTGTTAATCCAAATAGATTTATATTTCTTTCTACAAGTTTTATTTGTCCCTAGGTCGTGCCGATACTTTTAGAATGTGAAATGGACTTGTATGTGATCATTTTAACCTTCAAACTCAAACTCCCAAATTTTGTCTTAAAACTAAAAATTTGGCTTAATATCCTAACCATTATTTCAAATGAATTTCCATTTCTTCCTAAAAGTCTTATTCCCCTACATGGTTGTACTTGTATTTCCAGAATCTAAAACAGACTTATATTTGACCATTTTGTCCATTGAACCCAAATTAATAAAATTTTTGCCTTGAAACTAAAATTTTTGCCTGATATCCTAACTATTATCCAAATGGAAATCTGCTTCTTCCTATTGTTCTTATTTGTCCTCACGGTCGTGCTAGCATTCATAAAATCCAAAACATACTTGTATTTGACCATTTCCTTCCCCCCTCCCCCCCTCCACAGCATAAACTTTTAAAGTTTTTGCCTTGAAACTTAAAGTTTGGCTTCATAACCTAACTGTTTCTAAATAGATTTATGTCTATTCCTACAGCTCTTATTTGTCTACACTGTCATGCCGGTACTTCCAAAATCCAAAACAAACTTGTATTTGAAGGTTTTGTATTTGAACCCAAACTTTTAAAGTTTTTTTCCATGGAACTAAAAATGGGCTTAATATCCTAAATATTGATCCAAATAGATTTTTGTTTCTTCCTTCAACTCTTATTCGTCCTCACAATCGAGACGGTATTCTTAGAATCCAAAATGGACTTGTATTTGACCTATTTACTCGGCAAACCTAAACTTTCAAAGTTTTTGCCTTTATACTAAAATAAACTACTACTTTTACATTATGAAAATAAAATTAAAAGAATGCATACCTTATATGGTTGAGGTGGCAGTGTTAGAGGTGGTGTTTGGACCCTAGCGCTCTTCTAATTACTAGCTTTTTTACAAATACCATATGCTCTGGAGTGAATGCTAAAGAAGTTGGAGATGCGACAAAAGCCATTTCCTGAGCTATGAGCAATGGTGGCAAAAACTGTGGACTCAACTTTGCCTAGTACTTGTTGGGAGTTGATACAACCCCCAAAGCCATCGATAGCACCCTTCTTCTTACTGCCCACTAGCTTCACGAAGAGAGATGGGTCACTCACAGGGACTCAGTTGCTAGTGTATCAACACTTTCCTGCTAACCGGTACTAGATTGCCTCATTTTTTCTTTTAAAGTTTTAAACTTCTTATGTAATGAAAAACAATTAGGTTGCAATTAATTAAACATGTAATTAACTATGTCAATGGAAAACAGTTATGTAAAACGTAAAATAACTATGTTAAAAAAAATAATACTAACACTGATGGACTTCGACTTTGTGTCAACAAAGTCACTGAACTTTCTTTTGCGAGTGCAGCCAAAAACTTTAATAATTGGATGTTCTCGACCCAACTCTTTCTCCCGCACGAAAAATACAAAACAATTCTAGTTAAAAAGACTGCAATAAAAATTTATAACTAATACTTATTAAATAAAACATTACTAACTAATCACTTCAGGTGAACGTCTGTGATGACGGAGCCAGATGCATGGTGAAAAAACTTACCACCTACTAGCCACTTCGTTGTCAATAGCGTCCGAGAGCGCATTTGGAAGTTAAGGATTGCCTCGTGTCACACAATGACTTTTACCAATCCTGTACTACCAAATCTAGGTGCCCATCCTCCTTCCAATAAGCGGACCTGATGTGTGCTTCTGACATAGATTGAAACACAACTTCTAGAAAACATTGGTGCATCTCTTCCTGGCCACTGCATCAAACACAACTCGAGATGTAGCTCTCTCATTGGGAAGGAGCATCAACTGTCATTGCACTATAAATTACAAAACAAAATAAAATTGCCACTAATTTAACAACATGGTAAAATGAAATTAAAACTTAAAAAGTAATATAATTGTCCTTACCATAAAATCATTATAGCAATAAGCTTTCGCCTCCTCAGAGAACTTCCGGTAGTGAAAGATCAGACCTGGAAAGTGCTTCATGACAATACCGGAAATTGTAATGCTCACCTTCTTATCCTTGGGGTCATTTCCAATGAATGCTCTATATTACAAACAAAAAGGTGCGCTCGTAAGTAAAATACAAGTGAATAGAAAAACATAAAGATTATTTACCTATCTCCTACTATATGGATGAGTGGGCGATACTCCTCATTATCAAATGGATGAGCAATTTATTCTTGTCGCTCTTCCGTCTTTGTACGCCCACAGAACACTTAATGATGTTGCTCTCCTCATGGGTGACGTCATCTCCACATGGGCTCAAGATCTGTTTCATGCTCGACATCCTGATGACTTGAAACTGCAACACAAATTAAGTATGTGTAAGAACAATGAAATTCATATAAAAATCAATAAATAACTAAAATTATTCTTACACTTGAAATTGTAACTTACATATAGGTATAGATCTTGAGCTCAATAGGGTCTATTATGAGCCCACATTAGATAGGTTTCGAACATGCTCTGAGGATTAAGCAAGTAACGGAACACTGAGAGGTAGAATTGCAGCTATAAAGGGAGGTGGAGGTGGAACTGCAATTATAGAAGGAGGTGGAGCTGCAACTGTAGAGGGACAAGTCTCTATTACAGATAGAGATGAAGCCTAAGACATAGACGAAGATGAAGCTCCACGATGTTCTCGGGAGAGGGGGAGGTGGTAGCACATCCTCTAAGCATGACTGTAATAATAAGCTAGAAACTAATAACAAACCAACAGGAGCTTAAAATCAACAAGGTCTTAAAAGTAACTAATACTTCAAGATAAAAATCCCCTTTAAAGACCTAAATATTATTATTAAATAACATTAGCTTGGTTGAACCATTCACGAGAAAGAAAAATAGTGGATATTCATTTTAGTGTAGCTGTAGTAGTAAAGTAAAGTAAGTAAGTAACTTTCACTGCAACAAGAAGTAATTAATTCACCTCTATTGTAAATAACAGAAAATCATAAATATAAGCAACCATAAGACCTTACCTATAAGCAATATAACAAACACTAACTCAAAGCATTATCTTGACTACTGAAATTCAGCTACAAAGAAGTAAATATGCAGGAAGATCACTGGAACAACATAAAAAGAATAAAAGAGAATTGACCATCAAATTATCCAAGTTTTCTAAAGAGGAGAGCTGGTCACGAATATCCCAGCAAAGTTGTATTATTCTTCCATAAGGGCAAGGCTACGAGATCTAAAACTTAACAAATCTTACAAGTCGATACTAGTTATTTATGATTTTTTTTTTTTTTTTTTTGTCATAAAAATCCTTGTGTTAATCCCTTCCCTATTTAGTTGCCCAAACTTTTTCAATGATCAACATCCACCAATTCTTTGGACTAACAAATTGTGCATAAGTAATCGGTAACACCCCAACCAAAAGAAAAAGAAAACACCTACCATATCCAGAGCAATTTTGCATGATAAACAAACTTAATAAAAGTAAAAATAAATAAAAGAACAGCTCCTACTGAAAGACAACAAAGATATTTATCTTGACAAATGTCAAATAAAGAAGTTTAGTAAGTTTATTAAGATGTTCTGAAATTCTTATATTTTCCTTCGTACTGCTTATTTGTTGCACCAAACCCCAAGGATCAAATTCATAACAGTCTAATAGGATTATGACAATAAAAATGCTGCAGTTTTACTTTCCTTGACACACTTGTAAACTTCTATTGCTACTTTCATGGAGTGATGGGATGATAGATAGCTGAACTGAGCTAAGAAAAAAAAAAAAAACAGCCACAATAATCACCCCTACACACAATATTCAACCATTAAATGATTCACCTTGAATCCTTCTAACAATGAAGCTTGAATTAAAAGAGAAAATAAGGTCCAATACTAGAGAATAACACGATCTATGTTCACCATTATAAAGGCCCCTTCCCATAAGCCCAACTTCAAGAGCTTAAGATTAGAACATACTCTTTAAACTTCACAAAATCATCTACTGAAGGAAATTGAACCCATATGTCCCATTAAACCATGGGCAATATGTTATAGTCAGCAATATTGCATTAATCGTCCAAGTTGAAAAGCTCATAAATGCATCACATCATGTAAGCAGATCATAATTCATATAAACAAGGCAATCGAGAAGCTAACTATTTGCATTATACCAAATTTCTAAATGCTAAACTCACAATTTTCAAACTATCTAATGTTTGCTTCTGGCCTTCTGGAGTAGCCCTTTTTGGATTCGTAAGCAATCAACAAGATACTATGATCTATTTCATGTAAAGTTACTTGTTTGGTGACTATCTTGCATTTTAGTCATTGTGACCATAGTCTGCTAACCTAGCTAACAAAAGACAAAGGTCTAGAACCGAAGACTGCAATTAACATTGTAGATGTGCATTCTACTGGTTCAAAATAAACTTGTTTGATCTCAATTGCCTAAGTTGTGTCAGATTTATTAGCCCAAAAACCTTTAAGGATCTGGCCTTAGCAAAAATCAGAATAGTCAACAATGGCTTTTAATTGTTATTATCCATCTGCATAAGCTAAAATATTATGAGGTCTACTAACTTTTTATCACTCTATCTAACATCCCGCAATAAAAAGCATAATTTTTTCCACAAGACTTTAAGATAATAAAAACCAGTTTTACTGAGTAGCTCCGCTGCCTTCAGCAATTTAATCAGGAAGGTGGAGATGCATAGTTGGAGATTTAGAAAATAACTATACTAAGTAAGTCTTAGTCTAACAAACATGTGCTACAATGAAGCTAGAAAGGATAACTTCACCCTCATTAGCTTAATGAAAATGTGTCTTTTAAGACATGATATTAGTTGTAGTCGACAAGAAAGCCCAACAAATCAACACTTTTTACCCTCTTCTCTTTTTCAAGTGCAACAAATATACTAATGACAAACACGATTTGGATGTTTATTTACTTGATCATAATGAAAAAAAAACTTTCTTGTTTCCATTTGCAGATTATGAGACTAACCCTTTCAAAATACGAAAAGTTCCCCCATAGAACTCCCGTATCATTTGTCAACTATTTAATTAGGTTCATCTTCCTTCGGTCGACCTGTCATCGAAGGATGTTAGCAAAATCAGAAGAACTAGAGGCTTTGAAAGCTCGAGTTGGTCAAGTGAACTCATTCATATTATTCTTTGCCTAGTCTTAGCACCTGGTGTCAACATCAAACTTTTTAACTTGTCTTTCCTTTCCCCTTCTTCCTAAGGAAATATAGATTGTATTTCTAAAGAAAAACTTCAAGTATTACAACAACAACGAAAAGAAGAAAGAAAAAGGCCAAAGTTAAGCTATATATGTGTAACTTGAATTTAGCTTGTGTAATGCCCCAAGCCCAACTGGCCCAAGGATCTTGAGAAGAGTCCACAACTCATACCACATCAGTTAAAATATTAGCTTAAAGGTACTTAGTAGTTTAGTGCATGTAGCTTATGTAGCCAAGATCAACCCAGTATACACTCAATATGGGACTCAGTACACACTAACTCCACATAATCACAGTCTGGGGTGTCACAAACTCCCCTACTTAAATTCTTGACGTCATCACCAAGGCCCAAACAAGACTCAGCTGTAATGCCCCTAAGCTCACATGAGTGTGAATACTAGATTGACTCTGATACCAAGTTGTTATACCCTCTATTTCTAACATAATATTTAGAAGAGTGACCAGCCACACGCTTCACTTGACATCATCAAATAAAAACTTGCAAAGCCTTTCAATAATTATACTTAAATCATCCTTAACAATATATGAGTCTCGATAACTGAAATTCTAACATTTTATAAATACGAAGAAAATCCCTCAATAAGACATGTTCTAGATTGTCTCACGTAATCTTGATAATTGCTCACCATGTTTTAGATTGTCTCATGTAATCTTGATGAATAGTGAAGGATTTTCAACATTTATTGGTATATTCTTTAAGATTACATGAGACAATCCTTCCACAATTTATATTTTAAACATCTTGATAACTAAAAATTCAACATTTATTGGTAAATACAACGTCTAAATATTCAAGAATATAAAAAAGTTCAACAAGACATGTTTCAAATAATAAAAGAGAATAAATTGTGAGCAATTATCCCCTTGCTCCCCAAAGCATTACAAATTTTGCACTTATTTATCTGAAAAGGCACGCAAACATATAATTGATGAGTTTCATAACTCAATAAATAAAACTTTAAAGTAATGTACATAAATAATAATTAATCATCAACTGTGTACTCTTTACACATTCTTCTCAACTCATTGCATCATATGGTAAATAGAATAATGTGTAAGCCAGGGTATCTAATAGTGTCACAATTAGCCTTATGATAAGGCCTTACACTAGTCATATTTAGCTTGTGACTAAGCCACTCTCGTCATGTTTAGCCCCATGACCGTGCCACTACCGTCATGTTTAGCCCCATGACTGGGCCACTACCATCATAACTTCCTATTAGACATCCCTAACTTACCGCACTAACTCTTACACATACTGCTGCTATGTGTTAATAACACTTCATAATCTCACATAATATAACACTAACAATAATCATCAATTCACTGAACAACATAATAATTATAAAACTTCATCGTATGTAATTCAAAAGAGTATGACAGTAATACATCTTAAGAAAATAAATGCAACAATCACAATTACAACTTGGTAGAAATATGAATTACTTACAATTTACTATCACATAGATATCAATCATACTCACATTCCAACAAGTCACGATTCTTAGTCACGTCCAATGAAATTTTATGTGTAAATATTATCATAATAGTACATAAAAACATATTGGTATTATTTGTATTTAGTATGTTACTAATACCAACTACTGACATTATTTATAATCATATCATAGATATTATCAGAACTCATCTCTTATTAAAATAAGTATATTTATTGTTGCACTACAAAAATATATTTATTTTTATCTAAAAGTAAAAAGATAGAAATCAGTAATTAGATAAATATACTGTGCCTCTTAATTGAAGAGTTATATACCTTTTCAGTTCCTCAGATAGTACAATTGGTTAAGTGATAACAAATTTCTTTTGTAACATAAATAAATTGGTATATATAATTGACACTAGGCCTTATGAAATCTTAAATTTTTAACTTAGCTTTCAATGAATTATCCAAATTTCAATGAGACAATCTTCCATTTACCATTCAAGGAAAGAACTTTTATTTATTTATGATCTTTTGGGGATAATGAACCAATGATAAGAATGTCCACTTTTTCTTATTCTAATAAAAAATGTATGGAAAAGCTAAAATGGACATGGCAGAAAGATCATATCTACTATGCAATCCACGACACTAATTATTGTTTCTAATTAACAAATTCAACATGGAAGAACACTGCCAAAACACACGTCTTTTAAGACATGCAATTTCACAAACTCACATTCCAAGAAATTGAAAACAGAGCAGTCGATTATTTGTTTCTCGCTAAACTGCTTTGGGACCAAAAATTCACCAATATGAGCAAATTGAGCTTCAAATAAAAAAAAAATGGAAGCAGCACGAACCAGCTATGCTTATCCTTATGAAAGAGTCTCAGGGATAGAAATTTTTTATTTTCTTTTATATCCTTATGAATTTGTATTATTACATAATTATGTTTAGTTGTTATTTTACTTCAAATAGACTATTATTTATTTATTTTACTTTTTTTCTATTTTTTTCTCTATTTTAATATCAATAGAATTGTAATTATTTTAGAACTATTGATTTTCTTATTCATTAATTCTTCTCAATATTAATAAATTTATAATTTTTCCATAATTATATGTCAATAGCAATTAAAATTGAATTTCTAATTTTTTTTTTTTAATAAGTACCTAACAATCTTTTTATTTTTTTTATTTTAGTTCTTCTCAAATTAATAATTAAAATTTTAAAAATTACTATGAATTAAAATAAATATTAAGAGTGTTGTTTTCACAATTATAATGTTGTTGTTTAACTTTTATATTGTTATAACCCGATAATTAAATGAATGTTGTAGCATATTTGTACGTAAATTGTCGTAATTAGGTGATTAAAATATTTCATGAGTCAAAAAAAAAAATTAATAATAAATTAATACTCGCATAGACTTATAAATATATATATATAGTAATTATATGTACATGCAAAATTTAATTATATAGATTACACTAGTGTGAATTAAAAGATATTTATAATTATATAGAAAAAAAAAGAATATATATATAGGAGATATTTATATATGTAAAGATATTTATAATTAGATTAAATCTATACCCCAATATATATATATATAACTTGTAAAAAGCAAGACTACACCTATGCCACTAGTTAACGTAAAAATCAATTACTTTGACTGTAAAGTTTTCTTTGTCTTTTATCTTTCCTTTCCTTTCTTGCTTACTCCACGGTTTTCTTTCTGGGGAGTTCTGATTTTTTTCTCCTCTTCCTCCCCTGGTTCATCTTCTTGTTGGACCGTGAGTTTTCTTTCTTCCTTCAGCACCCTTTTCCCTTGTTTTGGCTGTGCAACCTCCTTCTTGCACTGACAGTCATTTTACTTGTTCTTAATTTCATCAAGAGTGGGTTGTCTTCCATAATTAGCCGAGTAGAGTACCTCCAAGTAACCTTGGAGTTTCATCAGTTATGAAGGTGATTTGTGCTGCATCTTGGCACTGCTCCGTTAGGTGAGTGTTAATTTTTCTTGCTTGGGTTTGGGACATGTGGATTGAACTATCTTAGTTGGGATAAATGAATGTACAGCAGCTTTGATTTTTGGTTTTAGCATGCGTGAGCTAAGGTGGGAGTGTTTAGGTGTAGGAAACTCGAATTATGTTGGTAAGGAGGCTGATCGGGTTTGAGCAGCAGCCCACACTTCCCTGTTTTATCCTAGCCGTGGGTCTTAGTGGTGGTTTAGGTGGTGAAAACGGGTTGGTTAGGTGAGTAATTGGAAATTCTTAAAGCTAAATCTTATTATTATTGTGTATTAGGGACTGAAACATAAGAGGTTAAGGGAGTTATAAGTTATAAATCAAAGTTAAATAATAATAACTAGTGTGTAAAATAGTTAGGTAAAATAAGAAGTTTAGAGTTCTAGCATTTCTAAATTTAGAATCTATATGTATTAAGGAAAAGATCCTCAGAATTTGTTAGGAATTGAATGTTAGATTGTGAATACTAGATGCATAGTTGATTTAATTGATATAAATTTCAATTATGAAGTAACTAATTAGAAAACATAAAAGTTGGCTATGTTAATGTTAAATTATAAAATTTAAAATTTGTATAAGGAAAAATTAGAATTATATATACATATAGGCGTATACAACACTTGAGTATATAAGTTTTACTAATTAAATGGTTAATTGGGAAGTACAGAACTTGAGCATAGGTATAGTGGACAAATAGGTAGTTTAATTATTTGGTTAACAGTCAATAAATAATTTATATTAAATTTCATAATTGGATCATGAGTAATATAAAGGTTAATTGAATTATGTAGATTATTAAGAAAAATATATAGATATCTAAACGTACACATGAGGGGGAATCACATAGGCATGCCAAATATTTAATGAAATTCTTAAGAGAACTTTAAGTTTAGTGTATATCTAGAAATTGAATCAAATGAATCTCCTTAATTAATTAGCTAGTTGAAAGATAGGAACAATTAATTAAGTTAATGTAAAACTCAATAATTAGTGCACTAGTAAGATTAATATTGGAAATATGGGTATTGGGGATTCTACGAATTTGGATTAGTTTGATCCTTGGGAGTTAGTTGTTAGCTGAAGTTAAATAAGAACTCATTACGAAACACGCTATGGCAAATAGTCAAGGAAAGGGAAGATCCTAGAACGTAGTGTGATGAATATTGGGAACTTATAACTCATGCTCTTAACTAATTTAAGCAAATTAACTTAATTTGAACTTTTATAAGGTAAGTAAAGTGGAATTAAGAAAATAAGTGCTAACTTCTTGGTTGATGTGTGTATAATATATATATACATACAGGAATCAGAATTTAAGTTGTCCTCGAGGCACTAGTAGAATGTCTAAGAGGCATAGGGTTTTAAGGAAGGTATAGGAGTAGATATTTAAATTTAAGTGAGTAAAGGAGCATAACTATGGGTCTATAAAATGAGTAATATTTGAAAATATGATTTTCAATCCAGGAATGTATTATTGAGCCAACGATGCGTGGTTCGAGGATGAGCGAGGAATGTGATTCATATTACGGTGAGTGGTTAATTGTTTCCTTTAGGGGTTAGATTAATACGTGTGATTATATGTTTATTGGAATATGTGTGATATATGGAAAGTAAGCTAGTGGAGTATTTCAGTAATTTGCTTGAATAATGTTTGCTTGATATTGATTACTGTGATTGACATTGATTGTGTTTGATAAGGGCCAACTCGTGAACATTTTCTGAAAAATGATTTTCATCTCTGAAATTAAGATCCAGGTGCATCTAGGATACTCTGATTTAAAAATTATGAGAAATCTTGATTCTGATATATATTTTTAAAATTGAGTGCTCAGCCCCGGTGGGATAGATTATGTACAGGAAATTAATTTGGTGTGTGGGTGCATAAATGCTCAGCAGGGGGTGATATTGGTGTGCGGGGCTGGGTCACTCGTTGGCCCTTTGTTTGTTTGGTTGCTTTGTTTGATATTATTTATCTGATTGATTTGTGATAGTGTAGATCATGTAAATTGTGACTTTATTATAATATACACGTGTAACGTAAGTTATAATATGAACAATGTTACATGATTAATATATATGTTATACGTTTGTGCTCAGTAATGCTAGTACCATTTGGGTACGATTTTTCACTCACGGAGTCCATAGGACTCATTCCTTTTGTGGATAATATTTTTTTAGGAGTCCAATATACGGTATCGCCAAGTTTATGACCTGCCGACAAAATACGGCAAGATATTTTCCAGGATCTCAGACTTGAAGTCAATGATGAAAGTTTGCAGTCACACTAAAGTGGTGGAATGTCAAATTTTGCACGATGTAATAGGCTAGATATTTGTCCTCGTGTTATTGTATGAAATTAGAAAAACATATTTGTGGTATTTTGAGGCATGTTATATAACTTTGCAGTAAGTTGCTAATTGTTTCAGAAAAATAAACTTTTACTACGAACTTTTATTTTATATATGTTACTTTTATTTATTTATTTTTGTTGGGTCAATGGTCATGGTTATTACTTTGTTTTGAATTCAGGGTTACGAAGGTTTGGTTATCCAACCCTTCGGCCAGTCATGCCTCCGCGAAGGGTGTGATATATATCATTAAAAAAATTATATTTTGTCAATATTAGTTAATATTGAATATTTCAAATTTTTTATTTAATAAGTTCCTAATAATTAAAATATCTTTTAGTTCTTGTCAAATATATGAGATATTTATTTTAAATACTATGAATTAAAAAATATTTAGAGTATAGTTTTCATTATTATATTTTATTGTTTTAACTTTTAATCTATACTATATATAAAAGCCTTATGAGTTTTTCTTATCACATAGTTATGTTTATTTGTTATTTTGTTTCAAATAGACTACTATTTGTATTTTTGTTATTTTTTTTACTTTTTTGGTATTTTTTCTTTGTTTTAATTTCAATAGAATTGTAATTATTTTAGGACTATTGATTTTATTTATTTATTAATTCTTCTCAATATTAATAAATCTATAATTTTACAATAATTATATGTCAATAGCAATTAAAATTGAATTTCTAATTTGTTTTTTAATAAGTACCTAACAATCTTAATTTCTTTTTTTTTTAGTTCTTCTCAAATTTAATAATTAAAATTTTAAAAATTACTATGAATTAAAAGAAATATAGAGAATAGTTTTCATTATTTAATGTTGTTGTTTAACTCTTATATCATTAAAAAATTATATTTTTTCAATAATTAAATGCAATATCAGTTAATATTGAATATTTCAAAAAATTTATATAATAAGTTCCTAATAATTAAAATATCTTTTTGTTCTTGTCAAAAATATGAAATATTTTTTTAAATACTATGAATTAAAAAATATTTAAAGTATAGTTTTCATGATTATATTTTATTGTTTTAAATTTTATTCTATAATATATATAAAAAAGCCATAGTGACAAAATTTTTTTATTTCTTTTTATGCCTTATGAGTTTGTATTACTACGTAGTTATGTTTAGTTGTTATTTTCTCTCAAATAGACTACTATTTTTTTTTTTATAACTTTTTCCCTATTTTTTCTCTATTTTAATATCAATAGAATTGTAATTATTTTAAGACTATTGATTTTTTTTCTTTATTAATTCTTCTCAATATTAATAAATCTATAATTTTTCAATAATTATAAGTCAATAGCAATTAAAATTGAATTTCAATTTTTTTTTTATTAAGTACCTATGAATTAAAATTTTAAAAGTTACTATGAATTAAAAGAAATATTAAGAGTATAGTTTTCATGATTATAATTTGTTGTTTAACTTTATATCATTAAAAAATTTATATTTTTTCAATATTTACATCTCAATATTAGTTAATATTGAATATTTCAAATTTTTTATTTAATAAGTTCCTAATAATTATAATATCTTTTAGATCTTGTAAAATATATGTAATATTTATTTTAAATATTATGAATTAAAAAAATATTTAGAGTATAGTTTCTATGATTATATTTTATTGTTTTAACTTTTAATGAAATAAATTTATTTTCTTAAATACCTTATGAGTTTTTTCTATTACATAAATACTTTCTTATTGTTATTTTACTTCAAATATTCTATTTCTTATTTTACTACTTTCATATTTTTTTTCTCTATTTTAATATTAATATAATTATAATTATTTTATAACAATTTTTTTTATACTAATTCTTTTTAATATTAATAAATCTATAATTTTTCAATAACTATATATCAATAGTAATTACTATTTAAGTTCTCAATTTTTTAATTTAATAAGTTGCAAATAATTATAATATTATAAATTAATTTTCTTTTAAAATGTTATGAATCAAAAGAAATGTTATTGTATTAATTCTTCCTCCATCTTTATAATTTTTAAAAAATAAATGAATGTTTAAATTATTTTTAAAAAAAATTTCTTGATATTTACATTAATTATTGATAAACATATATGTTTATATCATAAATACAATTCATGCATGTTGCGCGTGTCACTAAAACTAGTATATATAAATATATATATTAAGTAACCTGAGATGTTAGGGACTTTCAATAATAACCACATAAGACAAAATAACTTTCAATAATACATATTGAATTATAACAATAATAGAAATATATAAATTATTAAAATCTTAACAAGAATCAATAGGAATTTAATCCTTTTCTTTATTTTTTATTTTTGTGATCAACAAGAAAAACTTACTATTTATCGTAAGCAAATCCTTGATAGATCGAAAATGCCTCTTGGTTCTTTGTCGTTTACTCCTTAACCAAAAGCTCTAAACCGATTGTCTTTCTCCTTTTTTAGCCCCCAATTCTCCAAGTGTAACTCCCCCCAAAAGAAAAAGAGAACATATTTTCTTTTCAATCCCACTTTTATAAAAATTTCTTTATTATTAATATCTTTCTTTCTATAATTTAAAACTCAAAATTTACAGATAACTTATCTCTTATTTGTAACCACCTAATCTGTTAATTTAAATTTAAATTTATAACTAGGTTTATTGTTTTTTTTTTTTGGTTGTTACATGTTGTGTCTTACATTGAATCAATTTCTAATAGGAGATCTATGCCCTTATATCGATTTTTTATTTTTATTTTTTTCTTTTCAACCTCTGACCTTAAAAACTTTAACTCTTTCATTTATATCTTTTTAAGCTTCCTACCCATTTTTGATAAAGCTAAAGTTTTTGTTTGACAAACAACAAAATGCTTGCAAATATAAAATAACCATAAGTGCTGCTAATGAACCAAGTCCCTAATTGGTTCCTAATTTGTTGTTTTCTCTATCATTGCGCACAGACACAAGCATGAATATGAGAAGAGAAACAGAAAAGTTTATATATCCTTCATTCCTTTTGACCGAGGCTCTTGTCCCATTAAATTGATCACTAACATTTACCCCTTGTTGACCACTTTTAAAACCTATAGCCCGAGAATTCTCATGAGAAGCCCAAGCTTGCTTTAGCAATAAATCATCTTGTATATCAACAAAGACTTCAAGGCTTCTTGGATCCTCCACTTGATGTGAAGGAAGAGATTTCACAACCGAGATAGAAGAGTCATCCTTAAGCAAAGTAGCTTCCTTTCCATTGACAAACATCTTCCCTTGGTATTTCCCGAAGGTAAATTTACACTCTCTTATAACCCCTCTTTCATCTTCTGTTTTTGCCTCTTCTTTATTTGCAATTTGATTTTCCTCCACACTTGCCCTCTTTTCTAAGACCAAATACTTTCTTAATTCTTGATATTTCGTGTTTTGCAAAGGCTCTTGTTTCTTGACAGCTACACCACCTTCACATTCTTGAAAATCTTGGATAACTTTGCAGCCCTCTACATCATGCCTAAGTCATAAAACAATGAGAACAATAATTTAGGATATTCTCATATCCAATATCTTGAAAAAAATGTTTCTTTTTTCACATACCCAATCCAAATCTTTTCAACAAGAGGCTTCAAAAGATCCAACTCAACACATATTCTTGCAATACTTGGTCTTGATCTTAATGTCGATGCTCCATCAAGCTTAATTGGCTTTCCCACCATGCATGCAATAGTGAAAAGACTATCTTTTGAATAAAAATGAAGTGGCAAGTTTGGTAAATTGATCCATACTAGAACTATTGAAGATTCTTGATCTTGCCTAAACTCCATTGGCCATTTGAAGATAAGCATGGGATATTGCTGAATATATGATATGGATTAAACAAGTTGGGCTTTTCCAAGTCCTCATGGTTATGGGCTTTAAATAGGAGTTAATTGTCTTTATGATTAAACGATGCGTTTAGTTTGTTAGGATTGTTTTAACTTTAGCAGATAGTTGAAGCGTGTGTTGCTTTCTATTTTTAGTTTTTTGTTATAGCTACATAGGAGCCTCAATTGTATTCATCAAAAAAATTTATCAGATAAGTCAGTTATCTTTTTTCTCTAGATTCTTCTTCTTCTGCCTTCCTATTTCTATTTTTCTTAATATCCATCTCTGAGTAGAGGGGTAGCCATAGCTGAGACAGCTTTAGATCTTTGAGAATTACCTTTACCAGTGGTATTAGAGCTTCGATTATGGCAACGATGGTGAATGTGAGTGCAACCAACATTGACCAACGATTTGTAACGATTGAGTCTCGGATTGGAACAATTGAGTCAAGATTTGCAGGAATCGACACTTCCTTGGCAGAGTTGAATGTGAGCTGCTCAAGTGGAGTTCTCTAAGTTTGATGGGGAAAATTTTAGAAGCTGGCTGTTTAGGTGTCATGAATTCTTCGAGGTGGATCAAATACCTGAAGATATGAAGGTGTAAGTAGCTATTATGCATTTTGGGGATAGAGCATTTAAATGGTATCAAGGGTTGCTGGAGGAAAGAGGTATGATACGGCCAACTTGGCCTGAGCTGTTACAATAGTTACAAACTCGTTTTCAAGATAATATATTATCTAGGCCAGTTATTGCTTTGAAAAATATGAGACAATTGAATAGCATAGATGAATATAATGATTAATTTGAGACATTGAAAAATAGATGCTCAATGACTAAGGAAGTATTGTCGGATCATTATCTATGAGGTTTGAAGGAGGAGATTGTACATGATATTAGCTTGATAGAAATTGGATCTCTAACTCAGGCCATGAGATTGGCTAAAACCCAAGATAACCTTTTAAACTCCACCCTTTACAAGAGAAATTATTCCACCAGCATAAAAACACTACCAACCATTCCCAGTTACCACCCTAAAACAATTTCCAACCATGCTTCTTCCCCTCCTCAAGCCTTACCAGCCCCTCCAATAATTTTTTTTTTTTACTACAAGCACAGGTAGTAGATCATCATCTTTTCAAAACTCACCTAAACCTCAGTCTAACTCCAACTACCCGAAGTCCAACCCTACTACTAAACCAACCAGTACACCTAACAACTTCTCTAAAAAGCCCCCAATGACTATGACTAAAATGGAGATGGAAGAGAGGAAGAGGAATGGGCTATGTTTTTACTGTAATGATAAGTTCACTACTGGACATAACTGTAGGAGTAATAGAACTTTAATGACAACCACTGTGGAGGAGGAGGAAGGCAATGAAATGGAAGAATAAGTCTTGGATTTCTCTGAATATTCACCGAAAGAGACATAAGCTGAAGCTGCCATCTCTATCCATGCTCTAACATGCAGTATGGGTTCAACTGTTTGTCAGACTATGAAGGTGTTAGAAGTAGTTAAAAAACAAGGAGTGATTCTCCTAATTGATAGTAGGAATACCCATAATTTCATTTATGCTCAATTGATGAGAAGGTTGGGATTAAAAGTATGGCAGACCAATCAAAAGGAAGTAGTGGAAAATGGCTCAAAGGTTTTGGTGTCCACCATGTGCAATCAGTTGCAGTAGACCATATCCAATGTGGGTTTTATTGCTGACTTCTTGGTGATGCCCTTGGGAAGCTATGGAATGGTGCTCGGGGTACAATGGTTAGCTACTCTAAAGGATATGAAATGAAATTTTAAAGAGTTGAGTATGGAGTTTACCTTATCAGGTCAGGAGGTAAAATTACAAGGTCAACCTAATGCTGCAATGATTAGAGGTGTAAAAGATAAGGTTCATTTGACCAAGAACATTGCTAGTTTCTTAATTTATGTGGTCTTTAAACAAAATCCAAGAAAATGTGATCTAACTCTAAGTTCACAGGCACCTTACAGTGTGTTTTCCATACAATTGTTCTCCTCAACTGCACCTGTTAACCCAGAACTGCAGTACCTGTTGTAATAGTTTAGTGATGTGTTCATGATACTAAAAGCACAGCCACCTGAAAGATCATTTGACCACAAGATAGTATTGAAGGAAGGGGCTTAACCTTTCAATATGAGGCCTTATATGTATAAGCCATTACAAAAAGATGTAATAGAGGGGTTGGTGAAGGAAATGTTGGATAACCAGATTATTAGGACCAACAGCAGTCCTTTTGCTTCTCCAGTAGTATTGGTTAAAAAGAAAGATGATAGTTGGAGATTTTGTGTGGACTATAGGAAGCTCAACAACTTGACCTTGAAGAACAAATTTCCTATACCCCTCATTGAAGAGTTGCTAGATGAACTATATAGAGCAAAGTATTTCTCTAAGTTAGACCTGAGGACTGGGTACCATTATATCAAAATGGAGCCTTCTGATATACACAAGATAACATTTAGGACTCATGAAGGGTTTTATGAGTTTGTAGTAATGCCCTTTGGGCTGACCAATGCCCCTGCAACTTTTTAAGGGCTAATGAACCACATTTTCAAGCATGTTTTGAGGAAGTTTGTTTTGGTTTTTTTTTATGATATACTGGTTTATAACAGAACTTGGGTAGAACACTTACAACATTTGCGGGAGGTATTGCAAGTCCTCAGGAGGATGTGTTATTTGCTAAGCAGAGCATGTGTATTTTTGCTAGTCTACAAATTGAGTACTTAGGACATATTATCAGTGTAGCTGGGGTATCTGCTGATCCTAGGAAGGTTGCTGCTATGCATCAGTGGCCAAGACCAAATACAGTTAAGGAGTTGAGGGGGTTCTTGGGTTTAACTGGGTACTATCGTAGGTTCATTAAAGGCTATAGTAAAATCAGCAGAGAGCTCACTAATCTACTAAAAAAAGATAGATTTCAGTGGGGTCACTTCCAAAGTCTCAAAAGAATGATGGTTCAAGCACCTGTTTTGGCCTTACCTGATTATACCTTCATCTTGGAAATAGATGCTTCAGTGTAGGTATTGGTGCAGTCCTATTACAAAAGGGACATCCTATAGCTTACCTTAGTAAGGCATTGGGACCTAGGCATCAAGCTTTGTCTTCGTATGAAAACGAGCTCTTTGCCATTGTCTTTGCTGTGAACAGGTGGAAACAGTATTTGACTACCAAACACTTTATCATTAAGACAGACCATAAGGCACTCAAGCATGTCTTGGAGCAGAAGTAGTGCAATACAGTATTGCAGAAATGGCTTCCAAAACTGATGGGTTTGGACTATGAAATCCAATATAAGAAAGGGAGAGACAACACAATAGTTGATGCATTTTCTAGAATGTCTCATGAGGTAGATAATGAGTGCACATGCACTGTTGTATCTGTGGTGACCACATAATTATTGGAGAAAGTGGTGAATAGTTACCAGCAAGATGAAAGACTCATGAAGATAATAGAGTAGGTGAAACAAGGGAAAAGTAACCGATAAACACTATAATATGGTGGAAAGGCAATTGAGAAGGAAAGGGAAATTTGTGGTAAGTAATGATGCAATAATTGAAAAGGAATTACTCAAGTTATTCCATTCTAGCCCAGTTGGAGGTCGTTTTGGGGTGCATGCTACCTTAAAGAGATTGGGCAACAATTTTTACTGGAAAAGGGATGCAAAAAAAGGTGATGAATTATATCAGAGAGTGTGATTGCTGCCAGAGATTCAAAGGTGAAACAGTGGCATATCCAGGACTGTTACAGCCACTGCCAATTCATGAAACAGTTTGGAATCCATCTCTATGGATTTTATTGATGGTCTTCCTAGTTCTAAGGGAAAAACAGTTATCCTGGTCATTGTAGACAGGTTAACTAAATTTTCTTATTTCTTGGGCTTGAATCATCCTTGCATTGCCCTGACAGTGGCTAAGGCTTACTTGGATAAGGTGTACAGTATTCATAGATTTCCTAAGGAGATTGTATCTGATAGGGACAATGTGTTCCTATCTAACTTTTGGAATGAGCTCTTCAAACTTCAACATGTGCAACTGCATCACTCCATTGCATATCACCCTCAGTCTGATAGGCAAACAGAGGTGGTCAAGAGGACTTTGGAAACTTATCTCAGATGTTTTGATGGAGACTCACCCAAGCAATAGGCTAAATGGTTGCCACTAACACAATTCTAATATAACACTACTTACCACTATACCATCAATATGACACCTTATCAAGCCATGTTCTGCTAAATCCCTCCTCTTTATGTTCCTTACAAAAGAAAAGATTCCAACAATGATCTACTGGATAGATCACTAACTACAAGGGAAGACATTATGCAAAGACTTAAACATTAGCTGACTAAGGCCCATGGTAGAATAAAGTTTCAAGCTGACAAATATAGATCTAACAGGGAGTTATGTGTTGGGGATTAGGTCTTTTTGAAGCTGAAGTCCTATAGAAAAGCCTCTATAAGTCCATCTGGGTATCATAAGCTTGCAGCTAGGTACTATGGACCCTTCTGGATCACTAGCAGAATAGGAAAAGTGGCTTACACCCTGCTGTTGCCTGAAGATTTCAAGATACACAATGTGTTCCATGTGTCATTACTCAAAAGACACTATGGACACCATACAATACATCAGCAACTACCTGCTTTCAATTATGAAGGACACTTGCTGGTAGAGCCTATTGGCATACTGGACAGACGTACAGTCAAGAAGGGAAATCGAGCTATAGTTCAAGTTCTAGTACAGTGGTCTTTTGGAGGTCAAGAGAACTATACATGGGAGGAGCATCACTATCTCAAGCAGAAATATCCTCAATTTGATCCTTGAGGACAAGGATCATTTGAAGAAAGGAGTGTTGATATGGATTAAACAAGTTGGGCTTGCCCAAGTCCTCATGGTTATAGGCTTTAAATAGGAGTTAATTGTCTTTATGATTAAACATTGCGTTTAGTTTGTTAGGATTGTTTTAGCTCTAGCAAATAGTTGGAGTGTGTGTTGCTTTTTGTTTTTAGCTTTCTATTATAGCTACATAGGAGCCTCAGTTGTATTCATTCAAAAAATTTATCAGACAAGTTAGTTATCTTTTCTCTCTCGATTCTTCTTCTTCTGCCTTCATATTTCTATTTTTCTTGAGATCCATCTCTGAGTAGAAGAGTTAGCCATAGCTGAGACAGCTTTGGATCTCTGAGAATTACCTTTATCAATATACCATTGATTTAAACTATAACAAAGTTGTTGGAAGTCCTCCTCATTGAAAATTTCAATCAATATGTTATTATGTTTAAGTAGTCCAATGGAAGCAAATGCAGTAAGCCCTATAACAATAAGGAAGATTTAGCTGTGGACTTCAATAAGGAACTTTGAACCCTTGGGTATAAACCTAAGGCTTGATGATTAGCGTTGCTGGATTTCGCAAGCACCATCAATGGGTTGATAGAAGTTGTAGATTAATTGAAGGAGTGAATCCACAGGGTAAGAGTGATCATGTGATACAAGCTAGGGTTTGATGGAGGTTGCAAATGATTTAATGGAAGAAAAAGACAAAAGAAGGTAAAGAAGATCTTAGGCTTTGCTTGGATGTAGGTTTTGGAGGATTGTATGGAGGGCAGCAGCCCTTTCAGGTGACTGTTGATCCTTCATGAAGGTTGCGACGACTTGAAATATCAAAATCTCCTAGGAAACCGAAGACTTAAAACCCTAGCATAACTTGTTCCTTACTAAATGATTGCAAGGAAATCAGATTGGTTAACATATAAAGATCGAAGCTATGACTTATAGAGATTTTGCATTATGGCAAGAAGCTATAAATGATGAATTGTAATCAATCATGACTAATCAAACATGGCATTTAACGATTTACCACCAAGCTTTAAACCAATAGGTTGTAAATGAATTTTTTAAGCGAAAGCATAAAACAAATGGCTTTATAGAAAAATATAAAACCATATTAGTAGAAAAGGGTTTAATCAAAAGGAATGAATAAATTATTTCAATACATATGTTGTAGTTGCTAGAATTAGTATAGTAAGACTCTTAATAGCATTAGCTTCTATTTATAAAATAATTATACACTAAATGGGTGTTAAAAGAACATTCTTAAATGGTATATTAAAAGAGGAGGTTTACATGGACCAACCCGAAAGGTTTGTCCTTAAAGGCTAAGAAAAAGAAAGTTTACAAACTTGTTAAATCTTTATATAGCCTGACCAATAATTTTAAGTTTGAACAATGATTTTATATTTAGTATTAGTATATTTAAAGAAATTATATTAAGAGTTACTTAAATTACCGATTATAAAACTAGTGATTTTAAGTTCCCTATACGGTCTCTAATCTAACTATAAAATATATATATATATGTATATATTTTTTGTTCTAGGTTTTCATAAATTAGTAGTTTTAACCTTTGGAGGGTATTAAGTATTTTGACTTTGAAAAAAGAAAGAAGGGAAAAAAAAAAAAAAAGCTAAATCCTGACATGTTTGATTAATTTTAATGATCATTACTTTGGGGAAATTAAGGATTTGGCAGCACAATCTCTAGTCAAATATTCTTTATTCTAGTAGTCCTTTTCATAAGATTCCTTTGAGTTTCTGTTGTTAATTGTTGTTTGTTGCTTTTGTTTATGTCTTGCTTGACTGATGGTCCATGTTGAACTATTTAATAAGGCTAACCATTTGGTCATGGCTCAAACAACTCTTGTAAATATTTGTTGACTTAGATTAAGGTGAGTGGTAATTACAACACGTTGCATTGTTTTATAAACTTCCATCATAATTTGATTTTCATAAATCATTTTGATATGAGATCAAAAATGAATATTCATCAAAATGAGTTTAGATTGGAAGACTTGCATTGGAGCTTAGTTTCTGGAACATGCATCTTGAAATTGGTTTATTCATTTTTTAAAACTTCAAACAATAAGTATGATTAATTTGTAAGTATTTAATATGAAATATTTTCTATTATGAGAATATGTTATACAATATTTTTTTTAAGAATTTGATGAGTTGTTTATGAGAATTTGATATTTGTAGAAACTTTCTATCTAATGATTGTTGAAAGTTATTTGCAATTATTCGAAATAAAATAGTTTGTTTACGAGTACTTGTTATGAAATGATTTGGTTATGAGGAAGTGATTTGAAATAAAGTATTTATGAGAGTTTCTTGTGAAAAGATTTTTGAATATTATGTATATAATATAATTTTTTATGAACTTTTCTTTATTAAAAGTCATGGTTTTGGAAACTTCAGTAAGTTTGGAAACTATGACCCACGGTATTATGGGATTTGATTTTTGGTTCGGAATAAGATATTTGTGAAAGAAATTGTTATATGCTTTTGTGATGAGAAATGTGGTTATTTTGATGAAAAATTATTTTATGGAGGAAACATTATCAAAATACCATAACTGATAGTGGTGTTATTAGCCTTAATACATTATGATTCGACCCTAGCTAGTAGGGGTGGTGCTAGCCCCGTGCTTGGCCAAGTACTTGAATTGAATTTGTTTAGATATGATCAGATTGATATGAACTTGGATGCACAGTCAGCACGGTTGATGCTGACCTTTGGGTCACATGTTTATTGGTTTATTTGTGACATTCTATCTAAAAATCTCTATGTTTAATATTTTTATAATAATTTTAAATTAGATTTTTAAGAAATGTTTGAGCCTATACTTAGTTAAAAAAAATAAAAATTCTTTCAAGTAAGATGTGTATCAAATATTAACTTTTATGATTAATTATTACTTTACTTGGTTTGTAGAGCACAATCATAAAAATATTTATTTTGTTTGATTTGATGAGCTGACCCAGTGACATCAATACCAGACACATAGTAACATGAAAAAAAATGGACTAATTTATAATTATCAAGAGTAGAATTCTGGAGAAAGGTGTGGAGTAAGGAAAACTTCAAGAGGAGTTTCCCCCGACAAAGATACGCTAGAGCTTTCACTCATATCCATCGGCTCATTCGATGGCGTTGTAAAATCAAACCCTTGAAGTAGACGAGCAATTGTCAGTAATATCAACTGTGTAGCAAATGTGTATCCAGGACAAGATCTTCTTCCAGATCCAAAGGGAAGAAGCACAAAATGTTTACCCGAAGCATCTACGCCTTTATGAGTTGTGAGAAACCTTTCTGGTTTAAATTCTTCAGGTTCTGGCCAAACATTTGGATCTCTATGCATTTTCCAAGCATTGACAATTAAACGTGTTCCTTTCGGAACATGATAGCCTTGAACTTGACAATCTTCGTTTGCCAAGCGCGGTACCAACAATGGGCCTGGTGGGTATAGCCGCAGTGTTTCCTTGACAGTGGCTTGAACGTAAACTAAGTTGTTGATGTCAGAGCTTTCAACCTTTCTCTCGCTTCTGACGTGAAGATCTAATTCCTCTTGAACAAGCTTCAAAGTGTGTTTATTCTTCAATAATAATGATAAGAGCCATATGATGGTGGTAGATGTTGTTTCGGTGGATCCTAGTATAAGACCCTGCAGAATCAAATTACAAACAAAAGTTACATGGATGCAAACATAAGAAGAAAAATGAAGAAAACAAATTAATGTAATACAAAAACATACCAAAATTGAAGCCTTGATAATAGTATCACGTGAATAACCATAGTTGTTTTTCTCTTCAATCACAGACAACAAGATATCAATGAAATTATTCTGGTCAAATGTTTGATCACCTTTTTGCTTCATCTTAGTATGTTCTTGGATCCAACTTTCACAGAGTTCATCCATTTCTTTAGCAAGTCGCTTCATAGATGTCAAAAATTTTGTCTGAAAATTAAACCATCCAGAAATGGAAACAAATCTGAAGCATCAACTTGCCCAAATAAGTATATAAATTCTTTTGTCATGTCCTTTAGACGTTTAACTTCATCTTCTGAATACCTCCTGCCTGTTATGACTTTTACCATTACATTTAACGGTAGAATTTCGAAACATTCAGTCATATCCACTTTCGAATTCCCTCCATTGTTCTTACAAAGCAAGAACAAATCTTTAATCATGCTATTGACTTCCCAAGCAAAAACAGTATGCTTCAAAGCGTCAACTCGCTGAGCAGAGAGAATTTCTAGCTGGGCAATCTTTCGCATGTCGCGCCAGTATGCACCATAAGAAGAAAATCCGTATGACGCATTGTTGTGACCAAGATATTTCCCTTGATTAAGCAATGGACGCGATGCAAAAATCTGATCATTTGTGGTGAAACATTCCTTTGCTATCTCGTGGTTGCTAACAATAAGAGTAGAATGCATTCCCATTCTGATCAAGAAAATTGGGCCATATTTATCAGCGAAAGCAGCCAAGGTTCTTGGAATTTGTACTTTTCTACTTAACTGGAGGACGTGACCTAAAATTGGTAAGGCACCAGATGGTTCAGGGAGTACCCTGCCTTTAATTTTGGTATTGAAGTTTCTCTTTTTCCATAGAAGATTGTAAAATACCAGCAAAGCTAAAGCCCCAGCTGCTATTGCTGTTAGAAAAGAAAGAGAATCCATGATTGATATCCCTTCTAGCTATCAAATTGGGAAGTGCAACTTTGTTGCTTCTTATAATGTAAATTAGTGTGCAAATTTTTTTCTTTTGGCACATTAAAGTCTATGTTAAAGATGCTCTCATTAATTATTTTTTTTGGTATCATCTCCAATATCTAGGATAGGAACATATCATTATTAAAGTCAATGTTATTATAGCAACGTGAATTAGAGGAAACTTGTTTAAAGTCATCTCACGTCGTGAATTTTGAAGTAGTCAATAGATTCAGAAAAATTCATTATATCTATTAATGCTGGCCAAATAAACTTATTACTTGCACCATCCATGTATTTTCTCTAAATCATTAGTTAAGTATAGAATCAATAACTGACTTGATCATGATTTATCGATTCATGACATTATTAAAAAAATTAAGGGATATGCATAAATTAATTAAAACTTGAAGATCAAGAAAATGTAAGTTACTCCTTAATTAACTTGAGATCTAAGTCGAGAACCAAGGAAAATAAATAAAAAATGATAATATAAATGTAATACGAAAATAATATTTTCAATTTTTCCCATAAGTTGGAGCACGGAGATTTCAAATATCCAACTTGCTAGTTCTAGTCATAAAACAAAAGTGGTCACAAATCCAAGGCTATGGTGAAAATGTTACCAAGTTGAAAATAAGAAGCAATATCTAGTAGCAATACTGACCGATTGTAGTAAGAAAAAAATAACAAAACCGGTTAACAGTCTTTATGCCAAATCTGTAGAAGACACAATACTTGTCATTCTCAATCAATTCTCTAAAACAATTATTGGTTTTTATTACTAAATTCTATAATTAAAAGTTCAAATACTTAAAGATGTCGATCATTATTAAGGTTTATATTATTTACAGCGATTGTGAGTGAGAGAAAACTTATTCAAAGTCATCGCACCACAAGACTTTTGAAGTAAGTAGTCAATAGATTCAGAAAAATTTATGCCAATTAAAGTTGGCCAAATAAACTTATTACTTCCATCATCCATGTATTATGTTCTCTAAATTAGGAGTTAAAATAAAACAAAAACTAATTTAATTAATTTTAATTTACAAGTACTTGAGACAAAGCATGAGCACTCCGGTCCAGTGACTAGCTACTTAATTAATCGGAGAGACTGGTTAAGAGGGATAAATTTTTCAGGGGGAGATTGAGAAAGGTGAGTTGTAGAGGAAAAGAGAAAGGAAGTTTGCAGGTTAGGGCTCTATTTAGGGGAAACTTTGTGTCTACCAATACAGAAGCAGGTATATTAAGTTACAGATGCAAATACTTAAAATTAATATTTGTTATTTGTATCTGCGTATGCAGACATAGGTAATAAAAAGGTAGGCACCAATAATCTAGCAAAAAAAGGCACCAAATTTGACTTATTATATACATCTGCGAAATAGCATATGCATCTGTGTTATAATTTTTTAAGGATTTTTCTGCATTTATAAAATTACAGACTCATAAAGATAAATTGCAAATGTAGATAGTGTTCATCTGCGTCTGTTTTTTTGAGCCTGCCATTATACAGACACAAATACTATAATTTCTTATTGTGAATCTTTCATTTTCTACATATTTCTCTTTTACCAACCAAAACAATGGTGGTCATTCTCAATTTCTCCAAAGGGTTTATTAGATACGTGGGAACACAACTTTACCAACTTAAGATTGTAATTAATACAACATTTTTGGTAAAAAATAAGAATCAAGGTTAAAAGATTAATATGATAAGCTCTATGAACATGCCTACTTTAGTCTTGTACCTAACCAAAACCACTGAATAGTTCAAAAGATTACAATTACAATGATTGTTTTTTCAAATCTGGAATCCTGCTTGATACAATGAATTACTTGAAAAATCTATTTATATAATCTCATCAACATAAAACTAATCAGACATAACCCAATCTCATCTTCCCAAATAATTTGTTATTGAATTACTTATTTATTTTGAAGAGATTATAGTCATGATAGTGTTGTTCGAGGAAGCTGATGATAAAGGCGACCATAGGGACACTATAAGAGAAAATATTATTATAGTCAAAACAATGATACATCAAAGGCATCACTTTCAATGGTAATAAAAAGTTGTTTCTCACTACAAGAAAATTGACCTTTTCCCACAAACCCATTTCCCATAAAAAAAAAGTTTGTGGGTATTAACTATATTACCCACAAACCCACCAAATTTTGTTATCATCAATTTACCGACCAACATTTTGTCGGTATATTTGACAGTATTATGGCGGGAATTAAATTTTCATTGCCGCAAATTTTACCCACGGACTTTAGCTTGTGAGAAATAAAAACTCATAATTTTATTATGTATTACCTACAAACTCTTGCTTGTAGGTAAAAAAAAATTAGCTTATACCCACAAACTTTGGTTTGTAGGTAATAATTTTTTTTACCCGTGAACTTATAATTGTAGGAAATAAAGATATACATTATTTTGTTATAGATTACCCAGAAACTATTTTGTGGGTGATTTTCAGAACCCTAAATCCTCAATTTTTCCTTCTTATCCTTTCCCTCAGACAAAATTAGGGTTGGGAGCTTTCTTTACATCGACCTACTATTTTGCTTTTGTCAAACCCAATCTCCATTGAAGGTAAAATTTGTACTCAACTTCTCATTACTCTCTTTCTACATAGGTTTTACATCTTTTCTCCTTACTTCATTTCTATAGGTATATCTATTGCAATTTTCAACTCCGACGAAATTGGTTACCAAGCGTAGGACAAAATTTCACATTTTCAGAAACCGATCTCCTTAGTTCATATTGATGTCAAGCTGGAAAGATGAGTATGGGTTTTGTTTCAAGTTTGCTTCACAATCTTGGAAGAATAAAATCACTTTTTATTTATTTCTTTTCTTTTGTATAATTTTTCTTAGTCTGAAATTGATCTCCTTGCTTTTCTTTTCAATAGGAGTCGATTGTATTGTTTTAAGTATTTTGTGGAATTGAATAGATGAATATTGCAAACAACTTGGATGGTACAGGCTTTACGATGGTATAGGTTGTGGGTTCAAGAAGATAAGACCCTTGCGTGTTCTCATGAACTAGAAGACTTTCCAGTGAAAAGAAGAAAGAAAGGCTTCGAATAGTACGTACAGGTTGTGGGTTCAAGAAGATAGGACCCTTGCCTGTTCTCATGACTTTGCAGTGAAAAGAAGAAATAAAGGCGTTGGAAAAGGAAACAACAAATCTTCTGTGAGTTCTAGTTTTTCCCCACTTAAAGCTTTGTTTTGTCTTTTTTATCTTCCTTTACGTACACCTTTAACTGATATTGAAGAAAGTTTATTGGACACTCTTCATGTGGTCCATATATGGCTATCACAATTTGATTTCTTTAACTTTGACTATATTTTCGTTTGTATTTGAGTTGTGATTGAAATTTGAATATTTAATTATGTGTGGCATATATGGCATGCATAGTATTGGCCAATTATGGCTTGCTTTCCGAGTGGGTATTTGTAAATACAACTTTCATCATTCATTGTCATGCAAATTATATAAGAATTAAGACAAATTTTGAGCAATAGGGATGAAGCTAGTAACAGTCTTGTGAATCTTATAAGGTTGCAAGATATATAATTTATTTTAGCTATTTATTAAGAGGCCTTATTACTTAATTAGCTAATGTCAAAGTTGAATGTAGTTACATAGTCTGGTGGCATATTGGTGCATGTCTTGTAAATCTTGTAAGGTCATGTTAGAAACATAAACATTGCCTTCCCTGGCTGAAAAGAAAGTAAGTGACCTTTAGTGAATTCCAATAAAAGAGAAGAAAAAAAGTATTGTAGAATATATAGCATGTGACTAGCTTCATTATAGATATCTCCCTGCACCATACTAGACAATCATTTTGAAAAAGACATAAGATATCATAAATGACCAATATAACGTAATTGGAAACTAGACCATTGCTTGGTTGCTTGTTTATTTAATAAGTTATTTACAAATTGTCTTCTTCTTCTTTTTTTTAATTACAACTTTATTTTTAATAGGTACCTGTCATAATTAAACTATACTTTTGTTTTGGTTTATGTTTTTCTCTCATTAAGTCACATGTAAACATGCACCAATTCATTGAATTTGACATAATATGGAGCTTTAGAAAATGATTCTGTGGAGTATAAAAGTGGGTAACAATAATAAGGACATATAGATTTCTCTATCAATCTCATTAATTGCTTCACTATTATGACATGTTGCATCCTAGCTTGCATACACCACAGTCTTGTGTATCATTGTCATTTTCTTTGCTTCATGGAAAGTTTTATTGAGCCTCAAGTTATGCAACTTCCAAATATTTTATTTTATTTTTTCTCATAAATATCATACACATTTCTATTATTAAATGAGTTTTAAATTTAATTGAATTATTTGTGAGATTCTAGAAGTGTTTTTAAGGGAATATATTGATATAATATATTATTAACAAGAATAGCTAAAAGTGCATGTCTTTCAATTAAATTCCCTTAATTACCTCTTTATTACACAATATTTTTGAAAAGAAAGTCATGTTGTTGTCATTATTATTTTCTCACTCAGTGTTTTAATCTAATTGTGCTAATTATTGTGGTGAAGAATTTTTGCCAATATGGATGAAGACTGTAGTTGGTTTGAGGGTGATCGTAGTTGGATGGAATGTAGAATTGAAAACCAAATGCCTACAGATGAGTTTATGTCTAATGTTGAGAAGTTTCTTGATTTTGCGTATAGTCATCCAAGGATTATGAAAGGAAATACAATTCGATGTCCTTGTCGGGTTTGTAAGAACAAAAAGTGGAAGCTTCAAGATGAAGTACCCATTAACTTGTATAAGAAAGGTTTTGTAAAAACCTACAAGTGGTGGACCTTACATGGGGAAGCCGAGGCTTGGTTAGGGGAAAGTTCAAATAACCGAGATGTTGATGTTGGTAATTAAAGCAATCCATACGTTGATATGATTTTGGATGCTGCTAGTCCAGATTTTAATTGGGACGATGATAGTCGGATTCGCGAGGAGCCGAATTGTGATGCCCAAAAATTTTATGACTTGTTGAAAAATGCTGACGAGCCATTGTGGGAGGGTTGTGACTGGCATAGTCAGTTATCGGTAGTAACACAACTATTAAACTGTAAATCAGAGTTTAATATGAGTGAGAGCTTGTATGACCGACTTATTTCAATTATTAAAGGTATGTTGCCTAAAGATGAGAAATTACCTGAAAATTTTTACCAATCTAAGCAAATGGTCAAGAAATTAGGACTTGGATATGAGAAGATACATGTATGTCTTAATGATTGTATGCTTTACTATGGCAAAGAAGATAAGAAGTTGCGAGAATGTCATATATGTGGGCATTCGAGATATCAACCTATATCTTACAAAATTTTGCATCACTTTCCACTTGCACCTAGGCTCCAAAGGCTTTTTATGTCAAAGAATACTGCTCAACATATGACTTGGCATGATCAGAGACGTGCTAATGGTATAATGATTCACCCAAGTGATGGAGAAGCATGGAAACACTTTGATGACAACTATCCATCATTCTCAGACGAACCAAGAAATATTAGATTGGGTCTTGTCACCGATGGGTTTTGCCCATTCGATCATTCATCAAATGGTCATTCTATATGGCCTGTTTTTTGTTACTCCTTACAACTTGCCTCCTAACATGTGCATGAAAGAACAATATTTATTCTTGACATTGGTCATTCCTGGTCCTAAATCTCCAAAGTAAAATTTAGATATCTACTTGAGACCTCTTATTGACGACTTGAAGAAGTTGTGGGATGTGGGGGTTAACACTGATGATGCATACAGGGGTGAAAATTTTATAATGAGAGTTGCATTTATGTGGACCATTAGTGACTTTCCTGCTTATGGAATGCTATCAGGTTAGAGTACACATGGAAATTTGGCTTGTCCATATTGCATAGAACAAACAAAATCTTTTCATCTTCCTCATGGTCATAAATAATGCTGGTTTGATTGTTATCGACAATTCTTACCTATTGATCATCCTTTCAGAAAGCAAAAAGATAAATTCAAAAAGAACACAACAGAGAAAGCTTTGCCACCACCACGATTGTCTGGGGAAGAAGTTTGGGATCGTCTCAGAAAACTTAATCAAACAACCTTTGGAAATGCATTCGGTAAACAAATAATTTCAGGATTTGGGAAACAACATAATTGGGCAAAAATAAGTATAATTTGGGAATTGCCTTATTGGTCAACTAATCTTATTTGACACAATCTTGATGTAATGCATATTGAGAAGAATATTTTTGATAATGTATTCAATACAGTGATGAATATGAAAGGTAAAACCAAGGACAATCCAAATGGGAGGATGGATTTGTAATTATTTTGTAAGCGTCCCGAGTTGGAATTGACTAATGTTAATGGAAAACTTGTTATGCCAAAAGCTTCTTACAACTTGTCTAAACCTCAAGTGAAGGAAGTGTGTCAATGGATAAAAGGCTTAAGGCTTCCTGACGGGTATACTTCAAATTTAGGTCGTTGTGTGGACATGGATGAATCCAAGTTGTTTGGTATGAAAAGCCATGATTGTCACGTGTTCATGCAAAGACTAATCCCAATTGCATTTCGCGATTACTTACCGAAAGGTATATGGGAAGCATTTACTGAGCTTAGTAATTCTTTTCAGAGATTTATGTATGAAAGAATTGTGTGTGGAGCATATGGAGATGCTTGAGAAAAATATTGTTGTCACTTTGTGCAAGTTGGAGAAAATATTAGTAATGGGTTTTTTTGACTCAATGGAACATTTGACTGTGCACGTACCTTATGAAGCAAAAGTGGGTGGACCTGTGCATTATCGTTGGATGTATCCATTTGAAAGGTTATTATATCGGTCTAAACTAATCGTATTTGTACTTTTTAAGTATATTCATTTCCTAATTAAAGATATTGTTTGTAGGATGATGTTTAATTTAAAGAAAAAGGCTAGAAACAAGGCTCGCGTCAAAGGTTCTATATGTGAGGCCTATTGCTTAGAAGAAATTTCCAATTTTGAGTCAAATGTTCCAACAAAGTTAAATCGTGTGCCTCGTCCAGATGATGGTGGAGATATGGATTGTAATGGCGCCTTTATGTTTTTTGTCAATCTGGTCGTGTATTTGGTTTTCATAAAACAAGACCGCTTACTGATATTCAGTTACAAGCAGCAAAGATTTATGTTTTGCTGAATACAATAGAGATTGAGCCATATGTAAGGTAAGTCATGTTGTCTCACATTTAATTTTTTGTATGCAACACTTACATTTCAATAGTGACTTACACTCTCAATATGAAATATAGTGAGTTTCGTCAAATACTATTGAATGAGCATCCAAATTATTCTGAGGACCTAATTCAAAAATTAGTTTAGTCTAAATTTGTAGATTGGCTTCAACAACAGGTTAGTTTTTATTTATTTAATTAATTTATTTATTTCTATTGTTAGGCATAAACAACTATACATTTAGTTCATACAACTATTAAGTTTAGTTTATCATATAGGCACTTGATGATAAGATCACTGATCCACGTATTGCGGATATTGTTTTCCCACCAATGAGGTAAGTGAGGTGTTTTAATGGCTACTTTGTTAATGGGTTCAAGTTTCACACGCTTTCATATAGAGATGGCAAAAAGTCTATGAATAGTGGCGTTCGTGTAAAAGGGAGTTGTTATAGCGTTGATGAGCGAGATTTCTAGAGTATGCTAACTGACATAATAAAGATGCAATATTTTGGAAATAATAGAATTGTGCTCTTTCAGTGTGATTGGTATGATTCTTATAGATGGATGAAAATAGATTCCTTGCACGATCTGGTAGATATCAATCATAAGTCAAGACTTGCCTCATACGAGCCTTTCATATTAGCTGCTCAAGCTCACCAAGTTTATTATGCTAGCTATCCAAGTAAAAAAAGAAATGATTGGTGGGCAGTTTGTAACATGGCAGCCAGGAACAATTTTAATTTTCAGTCCAGTGACACACCAAATGACAATGTACAACCTTTAGATGATGATATATTTCAAGAAGTTGAATTGAATGTACCGGTTCCAGTTACTGTGGGCCTAGATTTGGATGCACCTTGAGTTCTTGTACATGATGATCCAAGTGAAGAAGTGGATCCTAATGAAATAAATGAAGCTAGATTTGTTGTTGATGATGACATAATTGAAGAAGAATATGATGATATTCTTGAAAATGAAGATGATGATGAAGAGGATAATGATGAATTAGAAATGGATGGCGAATAAGCTCGTTTTGAATATGATGCTGACAATAATATGCAAGATGATTAATCAAAATTGTATTTGATTTATTTATAAAGATTCCATAGTTGTTATTACTTATTAATTATGTTTAATATTTATAGATTTAAATATTTATGATTTTTTGACTTGTTATTGGAATTGTTACAAGAGCATGGTTCGTAGTACTCATGGATCCAGGTCAAATGCATCTCGTGACCCTCCTAGTATGAATCAGACAAGCCGAACCGTACGCAAATCATCTCAGTCTAGCCGTGCCACACCTTCATCATCTCAAGCGGGTTTTGCCTTACCTAGATCATCATCTCAGGCAGGTTCTGCCTTACCTAGGTCTTCATCTCAAGTGGGATCTACCTTACCTAGATCATCTCAGTCAACCCATGCCGATATTCCACCTTCAACAGGTATTTCTTTATATTTAGTTTGTATTTAAATGAAAATTTACCCCTTATAATCATTGAACTAATTAATCTAGTCCTATTGTTAAATAATGTAGGTGACCGTGATGTTGGACATATAATGGAATCATCTGGCCACAACTCACCACTAGGCACATCTGGAGATTTGTCTACATCTAGGGTTCCTGTCATTGAGCCACCTGTAACTAGAGGATATGCACACCTAGATCCCCTTCCCACAAACCCTGCTGATCGACCTTTGATTAGAATTAGTACTAAGAGGTATTAATTACTTATTTATATTGTTATTGCTTTTTTATATATACTAAAGTATGCTAACTTCTATTTTTATTATTTATGTAAAGTGAATTTGACAATCCAGACACTGTGAGGACTATTAAATCAATCATTGAAGATCATATGTCAGGACCGATCCCAGTTTGGTCTCAGTTTCCTAGAATAGCAAGAGACTTATGTTATCGATATTTTATGGTAATTTAAACATTTAGTGATAAGTGTATCATTTTTATATTGAATGAAAAAGTTAATGTACTAATTTCTTGTGATATTTCAGGCTCATTATAGGTTTGACACAGAGCAAGAGGAGAAAGATGGTAAGATTGTGTTTAAGAAGATTGTAGGTCGACGATATAGGGATGTGTTAAGAGATGCACGAGCCAAGGCAAAGATAATGTGTAAAACTGAGGACATCAGCAAGTGTGAAGGTTGGATGCCTGATTGGATGACGACAGAAAATTGGCGAGGGCTGCATCAGATTTGGAGTAGTGAACAATGGAAGAAACGTTCCCAAATAGGAACAAAACCGAGGATTAGAATCAATTGTTAGACATGCTGGAGGATCAATCTTGGTGCTGCAACATAAGGAGAAATTGGTATTGTTGTAATTTAATATGAGAATGTTAAATATCAAATTTTATTCCTTTATAACTTTCAAATAGTTTTGTAGAAAAAAGAAACAGGCAATGATCCATCTCTTCTAGAAGTTTTCCACCGCATCCATAAGAGAAAAAAGACTGGACAATTTGACAACCCAAAGTCGCAGATGATTTCTGTTAGTTTTACAAATATTCACTAACATTTTTATATTTATGTATGTGTGTGTGTGCACATATATATCTATGCAAATGAATCTATAACTAATATTTATTGAGATTGTATGAACAATACATGCGCAAAGTTATTGAGAAATATGGAGAAGATAGTGATGCTCATCCCTCATTTAATCCAGACATTTGGTTAAAGGTGACAGGAGGAGTACAAAAAGGGGGGAAAGTCTACGGATGTGGAACACCTGGTGCTGCAAGAGCCTTATTTGGAGATAAGATCAATTCATCTTGTTCCTCATTACAATCTACCGTAACATCGCAACCAGATGTTGCATCAGCTGAGCGGATTCACACACTAGAGCAACAACTAGAGTACCAGAAAAGGAAAACTGATGAAATGAGTAATATCATGAAAGTCATGATTGATAAGTTAGGTTTAGACCCTTCCATCCTTGGATGACTTCAGGTGAGTAACTATCTCTATTTAAATATGCAATCTAAAGTTTTTAGATAGCAAGATAATTAGAGAGCATTAAATAAAACTTGTAAAAACAAATGGGATCCAATTTGGATGCACAGTTAGAATTTCATGCAAATGTTTTAAGTTTTTTACTTTAACTTAGCTACTTTTAGTTGTGAAGGGCAATAGTGACCAAAATATGTTCAAATGATGACACGAGAATTTCAACATGTTAATGCCATTAAATAAGATTTGTAAGAACAAATGGCATCTAATTCAAATGCACAAATAGAAGTTTATGCAAATGTTTGTGTTTGTGACTTAAACTTAACTAGTTTTGGGTGTGAAGTGTTAAAGTAACCAAAACATGTTCAAAAGAAGAGTCATGTATTCCACCATATTCATGACATTGAATAAGACTTATAGGAACAAAATGTATCCAATTCGTATCCACGGTTAAGATTTTATGCAAATATTTGAGTTTGTGAATTAAAATAAATTTAGTTTTAGGTGTAAAGTGCAATAGTGACCAAAACATGTTCAAACAATGAGCCGAGAATTCTAACGCATTCATGCTATTGAATAAGATTTGTAAGAACAAGTGGCATCCAATTTGGGTACACGGTTAAGATTTTATGCAAATGCTTGGGTTTGTTGTTTAAATTGGTTAGTTTTGGGCATGCAGTGTGAAAGTCACAAAAACATGTTAGGTTATGATTTTCCGCAAATGTTTACGCTTGTGATTTAAAGAATAGCTTATTTCATATTGACATACCTAAGTTTATATATTTATCTAGATCATTTCTTTTATATTTTCAGATTTTTTTTGTTAGTTATTCACTTTTCTTTCTAACAGGATGCATCTTCAAGCGGTGTAGATGGTGATGTAGGTGGTCATGGAGATGGCGAGGAGATTTTTCATGAGGATGGCAACAATGATGACGATCTTGATGACATTATGTAGCTAGTTCATAGTTCTATTAGACTTAGCTTAATTATTTAAATGTAGATATTGACATTGTGTGTTTATGTGATGCTTTTTATTAAATGTTGACAAAACTTTAAATTTATGATGAATTTGCCTTATGAATAATATGTATGGATGTTTATTAATAGGTTTGATTCATTTAATGAAAAAAAAAATGAAAATCAGGAATGTTTTACCCACAAACCAAGTTTGTGGTAAACTTAAAAAAAAAAAAAACATAATGTGAAATAATTATTCACAAACTTGTGTTTGTGGCAATTACCCACAAACTATAAAGTTTGTGGGTAATTCCCACAGTCACACACATGTAAATATAGTTTGGTGGGTATTACCCACAAACAATAGGTTGGTGGGTATCACCCACAAACTAATGGTTTGTGGGTGAAAACCAATTTCACCGACAAACCACCCATCACAATTTCCCACAAAATTTACCAATAAATGTTTATGGGAAATGCCCACAAACTTTCGATGTTTGTGGGAATTACCGATGAGAAATTACCCACAAACCATTACCCACAGAATATTTGTCAGTAGGCTTTTTCCTACAAATTTTATACCATTTTTCCCACAAATTTGGTTTGTGGGAAAAGGTCATTTTTCTTGCAGTGTCTGTAATTTAAAGCTTTAGCTTACAAATAATTATTTTTTATGCAAATTTGTAGTTTGTATATGTCCTATCATCAAAGGAGTTATGACTTTGAAGCTGTTCATATTGAGGTGCCAAGTTAATGCTCAATCGCGTTGTATACGAGAACGAAAAACTTGTGCTTCCATTCTGTTAACTCGACTAAATAATAACCAGCTCAACTCTCTAACGTTTAATGAAATAGAGGAATTTCTTCATGTGAGGACCCATAATTTTTATTTATGACTAAATGATTTTTGGGGTGGAACAATAATTCCGCTAAATTATTTTTAGTGAGCTCCTAAATTTATTGAAATATTTTTAAAATTAAATAAAATTATTTAGTATGTACCCATGATAGTATTGTAGTCAAATAATTATTTTCATGTATGTCAATATGTATTATTTATGAACTCAATACATAATATATATATATATATATATATATATATATATATATATATATTATATATTATCATCACAAAATAATTTAAATAGATATTCTTATTATAAAATTTTTATCATTATTCTAATTCCCTTCCTTTTAACCTATGTACCCATCATTTCCCATTTTCACTTTCTTATTTTCTATTCTTTCTTCTTTCCTTTTTCTTCACCTTTGTCGAGCACTTCTACTCCTTTCCCACTTTCATTATTTTTCTTTCTCTCTTTTCTTCTTTCTTGTCCCTCGATCAAGCCACACCATTTGGCTTTTCCTTTTTCTTTTTCCTTCATCATTTTTCTCCAACATCACTTTGTTTCTTTCATTATTTTGTTTTCTTCATCATTTTGTCTACTTTTCATCATTTGCTTCTACCACTCACCTAATTCATTCTTCATCTGTATGATACTCAGCCAAAGAAGAAAATTTTGGTTGCTCCTGCCGAGCTGGAAGACTACCTTGCTTCACTTCATTTCATGCATATTCTCTCATTTCCTCTGCCCATTGTTGGTTAATGGTGGAAGTGGATTATAATTGGTAAGAAATCCTTACCGTTTCCTTTCATTGTTTTCCTTAGTCAATTTGTTTATTAATTCCAATTTACTCATTCATTGATTTATTCTTGATTATTTTCTAGCTTCACTTGAGGACCAATTCAAGTCTTTAACCGATTCTTTGGGTAAGCAAATTATATGTGTGTATATATATATATTAGTACTATTTGGCTTTCTCACTCTTATATTTTTGGATTTTTCGTTTCATACTTATAAAAATGATTATCTATTTCCTTCTAGAATTTTTTTTTGCAAAAGACATGTTTCATCTTATTAATATTATTTTCTTTACATAATGGTTATGGCTATATATTGGTTTCATGATCCTCTAGTAGTATTTTTCATTTGTTTAGTTTTGAAAAAAAAAATGATAATAATATAAATTAATTAATTAAATATAATTACAATAGCACTTTTGCATAATTTCATAAATTCATTAATTCGTTGAAAATTTTATTTTTGAATTTTGAGTTGTTATAAGTATTGGAAATAGATTTGTTGGGTTGATTTGGATATATAAGTAATTATAAAACATACTTTGAAAGTTGTCGGATTTGGAAAATTCTTGGAATTATCTATTATTGTTTGTTTGTAAAACTTTAAGAATCTTGGTATTTAGTATATGTTTTAGCTATGATATCTCTATATAATTTTTGTTTTGAGCTCACTGAGGTTAATTTAACATGTTTTGACCACTTTTGTAATTCGCTGGATTTGAATGATTGCTTGCAAGTTAGAATGCATTATTTAGGGATTAACTTTGAATTCAGGTTTTGTGGAAAACTCATTATTCCTATTCTAATGGTTACGTAATTTGGTTCCTAAAACTCCTGTTAATTCTTATTAATTATTTCAGAATCTTGTTTGAAATTTTCTAGGCTCATTAGAGACTCCCACACTTTCCATTGAGTGACTTTCAGTTCCCGACATTCTTGGAAGCTTCGATTGTACTGTGAATGGATGGTGCCTAGTATAGTGTTTTCATTGTACTCACCACATGCATCATTAATATTCCTAAAAATGTTTTACTTAAATTTGACCTATGATATTTCAAGCTTTTCAAATTTGTTTTTAAGTAAGCAATTTCAAAAGTGTATTTATACCATCAAACATTTTAAAGATCCTTTTTGAATCATTATGCTTACAAGGATATTGTTATCAGTTACTCTACATTCTTGGCATAATCATCGGGGACAAGCACTTTAACATTTCATCCTCTCTTATTGATAAGTTTCATTAGACATATACTTTGAATAGATTTGAAATCAATATAGTCACTTGGAATGAAAGTTGATTTATGTTATTTTGGACTATTGAAGTACAATTATATTTGACTTTGGATTTTAACCTCTTTTATTTGACTAGTGTTATTGGACATATGTTCTGAATAGATTTGAAATCAATATTACTACTTGGAAGGAAATTTGATTTATGTTATTTTGACTATTAGAGTAGAAGTGTATTTGACTTTGGATTTGATGGACCTGTTTGATTTGGAAAGTAAATATCAGATGTTGTTATTTGGATAATGATGTTGGAAAAATGTTTCCGTTTAGATTGTTTTTATGGAATGGTACTTGTCAGAACACCTTAAGCTAACGAGATATGGTTAACCTATGTGCACATAGTATTTTAGATATGGACCTAGTTATGGAGGGATGGCCTAGCGCATATGTAGGCCAACATACGTGGTAATGATTTGTCACGTCGCAACCTAAGGGGTTGACTTTTTGTATTCACGTTACAACCTAAGAGGTCAATGTTTTGTATGAATTGAAGGATTTAGGCAGTTCTGATATTGTATAATTCTCACTATGATTTTCATAAAATGATTAAGACAAATGATTGCTCATGTTTCTTGAGATTTTAGTTATACTTATTTTACCAAATGGTTTTAAAAATTATTAAATCACTTTTCTTATGTTCGGTTTGGTAGTTTTGATAATGTACAATGCCTACAGATACTTTTCGTAACATGGTTAAGACAAATGGTGTATATACTTTGCTTAAAGATTTTGGTTGTAACTTCTTCACCAAATGGTTGTTGGTAACAGATTATTGCTTACGTTTCAAATTCAATATTGCATATTTATGTAAACTGATTATTGATAAATCATTTGTGCCTTGTCTTGTTCCCCGCCTGCTACATTATGTATTGTATACTCACAGAGTCTTTGTGACTCACCCTTGTTAGTTTAAATGTTTTGTTTTCAGATAGCTGAGATCTTGGAATTCGAAGCCTTGTGTCGGAAAAGGTGTCTAACTAAAGATTTTCTTTTTGGTATGCCCAGCCTTTGTTTCGGCTTAGATCTAATTTGTATTGAAACTAATTGTATTTAGGAAAAATGTATTTGTAATTAGACTCCACTGTAACCATAATCTAGGATTTGTTTTTGTTTAAATTTATGCTTTTCGTCATGGATGGCCATTTTTGGATTTTAATATTATTCTACCAAGTGGATAAACTCTTGAATGTCTGATTTTTAGATGGACTATTTCAGTTTTGTTTCGTTTTTGAGAATCTTTGTAGGCTTGTTTGGGTCATGGTGGGCCTATGTTCACCCTGATCCATTCGTCCATGATGGCCCCTGTTTGGGTGGTGACACTTCAGATGTTTGATTATCTACCAAGGCAAGGTATGTATTTATTTATGTAACAAAACAAATGTTGTTTTGTGTGAAGATTTCAATAAATTCTATGCTACTTATTTTGAAGATTTGAGCATAATGAAGAATATGGCAAGAATAAGTATTGTTAGAAATTTACAGCCAACAAAAGTCATCATTGATAGCATGAGACTTTCAGAATTCAAAGAGCAATCTGTCGTCTACGGATAAAAAAAGCAGAAAACACATTCTCAATTGAAGGTGATTTTGAAACTCCTATGTGGCATAGGAATGTTATGGTTAATGGCTGTATAAGAACCGGTAATCATTTTCCCAGAGATATAATTTTCTTGTCTAAAACTTATGTTCAAGGCTGAATGTAATATGTACAAATAATACTTATTGTTGTTTATGTACAGTCACAAACAACATCTTTTCCACAAATTCTTTTATAATTTCTTTCCAGATTTTCATAAATTAAAGCGTTGTTTCCTAAACTTGACTAAAAAAGATTAAAGCTCGATCTCTCATTTCCCAAAGATTAATTAATCATATCATTCAACAATTTGTTAAATAATTTGGAACGAATGAGGTTGTTGTTGGAGACACTCTAGGTCATGGAGAACTTTTTTACAATTAAATGAATTTTGTAAGGCGTGATAGATAAAAGAATTTACACTTAATGTGAACTTTTTAGTAAACTACATTTAATGAAAAATTATTAGAATTAAATGCATTTTAATTTTTTAAACATAAACAAGTTTAACAAGACCAATATATGGTTCCGAAATAATCTCAAAATCATATTATATATATATAGGAATTCTAACATACACCCATCTAGGTGTAAGTTATCAATGTCCACTCTTTTAAGTGGATAAAAAACCATAATGCACATGTTAAAACTAATTAATTCTAAAAGATATTTTAGTAACTCAATATTAATATCACATTTACAATGTGTTTGTAATACTTAAAAAATATAGAATTCAGTTCATTTCAAATGAATTATACGTTTTTTACATTTGGAACAAATCAAGTTGTTTAGATTTTAAATGAAGTTCATTTGAAATCAACATTTTATTCAACTATAAATTCTACACCATATATGTTGGATTTCATTTTGTAAAATTCATTTGAGATAAGTTATTATTTTGTCCACCTCAAATGACATTTTTATCCTTAATTTTATACATGATTTTTATTTAAATAAAATCAATAAAGAGCCACCACCACTTCATCTCAAATGTTCATTTAACCAACTATAAGTTTTTTTATTTCAACTTGTTTTTTGTTCATTGAACAACAATTTATGTCTCTATCTTTATATTTTTAGTTAATCAATACTAATTTAATTAAAAAAATTGAGGGTAATATTGAAAAATTAATTACATTAAAATAAATTCATCATTTGTTCCAAATAAGAGAATTAGACTAAATTCTCTAAGTGTAGTTTTCATTTCAAATAAGATAATTCATTTAAAATGAAATTAATTATATTTTTTATCTAGTTCCAAATATACTGTTAATGCTAAATAAATGTCTTTCTCCTCATTATCATCATTTCTATTTATTCAAACCACATAAACTAAGAAAAAAGTACCAAATTCAAAGTATCAAATTGAGAAAAGTTCTAAGTATCCGAGAGTCACGATAGATGGTGTCACTATAGCAAAAGTATCAAATTCAAAGAGAAAGCGAAAAATGTTGGTTCTGGTCTTGTAAAGCAAGTGCCAACAGCTACTAACACTACTACAGGAGATGGTAATTATTGTTGTTTCTTCTCATCTTCATGACTTAGAACATTCTACTAATTGTCATTGCTTAGTTACTTATAGGCGATGGGTATCATTTGTAGCTGAAAGTACTTTTATGCTCTACAAAATGAAGCAAGAGTTATAGTTTCATGTATCAAGTAATTGCTTGGCAAAAATAAAAAATTTAAAACAGGATGCGCAGATAAACTAAAATAATCAATCCTTATTTCGAACAAGTTATTACTTAGTTTATGTGGTTTGAAAAAATGGAAAAGATAATAATGAGGAGAGAGTCATTTATCCAACATTAAATATGTTATTAATATTGAGTTATTAAAATATCTTTTGGAATTAATTGGTTTTAACATATGCATTATGTGATTTTTTTTTTTTGGTCCACTTAAAATAGTAGAATTTGTTGACTTAGATCTAAAAGAATATATGTTAGGATATATATATATATATATATTAGAATAAATAAACTTTTCCTGAGTGTTGAGATATGACACCATCACTTGATACAGATGAATGATACATCATGAAGTTTAACCAATCACATATAAACAAAATACCTCATGTGATTGACATGTGGCCACCAATTATTAATATTAATTATAATTATGTTTAGTTATTATTCTTAAATATTATTCATATGATAATCATCATCTTTTAGTATTTCAACCTTTTTTTTTTTTTTTTTAACTTTCATCTTCTCTTGCCTTTTACATCTTATACTATTTTCATTTATATCTCCACCAATTTATCATTATCAATATTTAATAATACTTCGGTAAAATTTCATAATTTTAAACCTTCATTTTCATCTTTTTATATTTTATTAGAAGCTAATCTTTTCATTTTCTTTATTTACTGTAAACATTCTCTATATCTCTGTTCATCAACCTACCAATTTGTACCGCTTCATAAGCTCTAATAAAAATAAAAGTCCTACTCTCTCAATGTACCCAACATTGCCACTACCCCATCTCCCTCTCGCTCTCTAACTTTGTCTCTCTTAACAACAACCAAGGTTGTTATAACATCATATACGCTAAGACCCTTGCTATATAAGTCTTGCCTCTAAATTCATCTTAGTGACTTGAGTTATTAATGTACTAGATTTATTCCCAAGTTGTTTACTAATAGACTTGTTGATTTGGAGGTTACTATGTTATTATTTTGTGGGCTTCAATAGTAATCCTTAACTTGGTAGTATTACGTATTTTCTAAGGTGCACATATAACCATATTATCATAACTAGCTCTAATCTAGTTGCAAGTATGCCTTTTTCCTTGCTTACTTTTATTTGGTTGCTCAATTTCTCTTATTAGAACATGTTATTGGTCCATCATACTTGTAGCTAGCATTCCCTTTTTACTTGGTTATCTATTTGATTCCATTAGCCAATTATTTGACATGTCCTCAAAGCAAAGATCTATAAATTATAAACCAAATTTAAGGCTTTCTTTCTTTCATTACATAACAATTAATACAATTCTATTATTACATATTACCATATAAGAATCCCTCACCAAATCTTACATTTACTGTCACATCCTTCATGAAGACATGACTCGCCGGAGGATTGGATAACCAAAACTCCATAACCCTAACTCTAAAACAAAGAAATAAATATGACTCTTGACTAAACCAATGCATAAAACTAAAATTTTATAAAAATATAAGTTAACTATAAAGTTTGTTTACTTAAAACATTCAACAATTTACCAAAAATTTGGCAAAGGTTCCCTACAATGTGGAATATCCCCAAAATACCAACATGTGAATTCCTAAGTACCATTCAACTAAATAATAACAAAGACAATATAACCAAGGAACTTCGCTTTGTTAATATCATAAACAATAACAAATTAACTTTTATACAAACAACTCATAATAACCCAACATCCTAATTGTGACTACAAATTTTTCATCCTTTAGCTTCAAGTACCAGATTCTGAAGAACTACCTTGACGTATTCTATTGGCAGGTCACTAGCTTAGCAAAGCAAGATACTGAAATCATGTTACTAAAAAAAATAACAACAGAAAAGTGGTGAGTCCTAAAGACTCAGTAAGTGAAAAATTGTACTCAAAGGGTACTGGCATCACTCAATATACGTATATAATATTTAGTCAATATATCATAAATTTCAAAACTACTAAGGTTACACGTACATGATTACGAAAACATAAGCTTAACAAGCATAGTTCAGATAGTACTCTGTATAATTCAATCAAAACAATCAAAGTAATTCAAAGCACACAAATCAAACAAACGGCCAACCTAGTAACTTAGCCTCTCACACCAATCTCTCACCTGACAGTTTTGTACTTGCACACCAAACATAATCACTAAAATCAGAATCATTGAATCTCCTTTTCCAAATCCACGCACAAAGTCAAAATATTAATTCAAAACATCCTAGGTGCACCTAGAAATCAATTTCAGAAGTAAAAATCATTTCAGAGAAAATTTTCATTTTGTTAGCCCTTATCAACTACAAACAATGTCAAACATCAAACATAATTCAAATAACTCAATGAAACACTACATATACTTTTTTTCCTATATAACACATTTATTTAAATGCACATATAATTACACATAATAATCTAGCCACTAAAGGGTAATAGTTAACCACTCACAAGTTTACAAATCTTATTGTTCGCTTTCTCTTGCGCTCACGTGTATCATTGATTCAACAATACTTTCCGTGGTTGCAATTACATTTTACACGTATTATTTAATTTATCAATTTTATAAGTTATAACATTTGAATTATGAAAATCTAGAGTTATTAAGTTTCAAGTATTTAGTTAAAATTTACTTCTTTTAGGCATTTTCACAACCCCCATTGGATATATGTTTGCTTTCAACTTACATATTTAACCAAATTTAATAAAACAAAGCTAAAACATTAACTTTAGGAAGTTAGCTATCTTTCCTATATAGAATCTTCTCCTAAAATTAGCCTTGAACTCACTTAATTCCTAACATGATCAAAAACAGGGCTCTCGTAAAATTCCTTTTTACCAACTTCTGATTCTAATTCTTATAGAATTCTCATACTTTGGAATTAAACTACAAAACTTTCCAGTATAGTTTTTCAAGATGTTAGAAACATTTCATATTTAGAATTCTACTCCTAATTCGTCATTTAAGATCCCCTAACATCAATTACTTCAAAACATGTATAGTCAAAACTGGAAAATCACAATCATGACTTCCAATACCTCCAAAATACACACAACATGGAATTAAGACCTGAACCATTCCAGATTTATTATTTTATATGTTAGAAAAAACTTTTAATCAGAGGTCCTAAACTAATTCCAACCACAACCCCAGACAAAGTCTCCCGAATTGACTGAAGTTCACTAAAAATCCTGCATGGACCTAGCCTCAATCTAATAGCTTTAACTATAAGTATACCTAGATCCAGATTACAAAATTTCCCATACATTATCTCAAGACCCTAGGAAACATTTTCTCTTTAGAACTCTTAATTTAATTCAGTCCCGAAAATACTCGAAATACTACATTTCTCTAACTTATCAAATCTACGTTGCATCCCTTCAAAACCACCTAATTTCCATTTACAACACTTACATCCTTAAACCACCTAATCTTCCACCATGAATTGCTTGAACCACCCTTTTTAATCATCCTTAACTATTCATGTTTCAATTACCAAATTCATATTAATTATCTAAGTTTAACAGGAAACTTAAGTTATATACTTCATCATGAACATAATTAATTTTAAACTTCCTATTAAACATTTAACCGGGTATCTTAAAATAAGGTTAATTGTTTCAATTAATTCAAGGATTCAAATTCTCTAATTCAATATTACTATAGTCAGTTTCCAAGCTTCATAATTAACTATTTAACTAATGAAACTTATATAATTCAACTTTGATACCTAAATTAACATTTACATTCTCTTAACCATTTTATCAAATACATAATATGCATAAGTCATCTTAATTCATATGTATAAGTTCATATATATATATATAAACCTCCCAATACAATCAACATATTCCATTTACAAGATTTATTTTCCCACCAAAAATATAGTTACCACATATATTCTAGCATTTAATTCAATTTAAAGTTAGATATTCTAAATCATTCAAGAACATAAACTCCATGTTTTCCCCTTTTGTTGTTCCTTAACCACTTTACCATTACTTAAGTTTTAACCACCCACTTAAATCCTTTACCACATTTTTAACACATAATTAAGGAAAGAAAATGACCTTTCAAAAGAACAAGGAAGTTACTTGAATTTGGAGCTACCCGCGTACCGATTGGCCAAACAAAACTTGCTACTTTTAATGAAAGAGCTACTGTCCAATAGCTTAAAAGGTCCACAGCAGTAGCTAGAATGAGAGGAAAGCCACAACTGAACCCACAAGGATGAAGAAACTTGATTATCAACCAAAACATTGTTGTTGTCCTTGGTGTTTCTGCACTTGGTTTCAAAATTCAACCAACCACTCTAAGAAAACCAGCAGCAACCAAAGACAAGAAGAAAGGGATACAAGTTAAATTCAGTTACAAAGGAGAAGGGTTGCATAGTACAAGGCAAACTCTCCCTCAAACCAAAATAAGGCAAGGAGGAACCAAGGAGGCGCAGCCAACTATGGAACTACACAGGCAAAGCAAGGAGACTTACAGCCAAACAAGGTTGATCTCCCCTTGGTAGTAGCTAAAATAGGGCAGCTTGGCTGAAATCTCCACCCATAAATGCTTACGCACCACCAAGGAAAGAAAGTCAAAACCTGTAGCAGCCAACACTAAAAGACAATGGCTGGTTGATAAGTCACTGCCAAGCTACTGTTAAAACTAAAAACAAGCTTGAGCAAAGCAACTAGGGGGCCAAAAGTAGGGAAGGTGACTAGTTACAAAGGAGAATTTTAGAGATTTGCTCACACCAAAACCGAAGACATAATGTAATGAATGAACTAAAAAGCAAGAAAGGAAAGAATCAGCTAGTCCAGAAAAATAAGGAGTTCATTAGAGCAAGCTTGACCAAATAGAGCAACAAAAATTTTAGGAGTATGTCGGCCAAGGCAAATAAAAAAAAAAAGGAAAATAACAAAATAAATGAATAAAAAACTTAAGTCAATATCACATGTTTAAACATGTGGTGCATAATGAATCCTAGCTATGTGTATGTGTGTGTATATATATATATATATATTATTTATGTGGTTCAAATTTATTTTTAATTGTATATATGTATATATACAAGTGTTAATTATATTGTTTACTTATTTAATTTGCCTATGGTGGAGACTAAATCTTGATATATTTATACATATTCCTTAAATATTCACTCACTTGAATTTACTTGGTCACACTGTTATTTACTTTATGATAACAAATACACGACATTTTTAAAATGTATACTAAGGTTGCATTAAGATATCGAATTATAACATGTTTAACAATACTGTTATTTAATTAATTTTTTTATTTTATAATGTAAATTTACACATTGTATCTTAAAACTCGATTTTACGATATCGGGTCATGAGGGTTATAACACTTACAAACATGCAAATACCCATAAGTATCATACAGCTACTACATATATAACAATGCAAACTATCCCACAAGTAAGTCTTGCTAAGCCAAAAAGCTCCGCCTATGAATTACTTATCCAACTGCAAGATCTTTAGATATACAAGAGTGAGATATACTTATCTCAGTAGACAGGTATTTGTAATGCAACAAATATGAAGACAATATATGCAACCATCACATAAAATAGAACATAGTTCATTCATACACATGTCATTAGAGCAAATCTATATTTACTCATGCCCCATAACACATCAAGTCTCACAGCCACATGTTATCAATATTATACATATAAAACAAGTCACCATTTCTTATGTAAACATTCAGCACACAACTTAGCATTTACAAATACAAACAATTCATAGGCAGAAAGCACAGGAAAAAGTCGTGCCTACCTTAACTCTAGCTGCAGCTCACATACTTAACCAAACATAGCAAAACCAAGCACATATATCATCTATAGGAAGTCGGATACTTTTTTTATTTAGCAACTTTCCCTAAATTCTTTCTTGAACCAGCTCAAACTCACATGTACAAGTAGGACAAAAACAAGGGAAATAGATATTTGCCTCTGACTGTATACAAAACAACTTCAACCTCCAAAAAAATGTAGCCAAAGTAGAAACAACTTCTCTTAAGTCTCATATTCACTGTTTTTTTAAGCCTCAACTCCTGATTTGGCTTCTAAGATCTCTAAAATCAAGTTACAAAAACTTGGGTACACATGCAAGCCCAGAATTCTAGCATTGACTTCCAAGACTTTCATATTACACTCTTCAAGCAAAAGGACCTCAGAAAACTCAAGAATTATTCTTTAATGTGTTAGGATTAATTCAAATTTAGACTTCCTTGGCTGATTCAGCCCAGAAACCCATGTAAAGTCTCCTGGACTAACTAGAGTACACAAGCAATCCAATAGGAGCCAGTATTTGTCCAGCAACTCTTATTTATTTTCAACTTAATTTCAGACCTTGAATGCTCCAAAAATGACCTCAATACCAAAAGTTACAAGTTTTCTTCACCAATTTACCAAAGATAACTATTTTGAGTCACTCAAATTCTCACATCTCTCTCTCTCAAAACCTACATCATACTTAGGGCAAACCAGCAACTAAGGATTTGTCCTCAGCTTTCTCATCTCAAGCCCCCAAGCTCAACATGCAAAGCTTTCTCTCACTAAAGAAAACCTCAGAGCCTATCTCTCTAAGAATGAAGAAAAAGAAGAAAAATGAGGCAAAACCACTACCTTCTTCTCTCTCTCGGCCACTAAGACCCCAAATCCCAAAGTCCTTGTATGTTTATATACAATTAAACTTGGACCCATAAACCTTTTAGCAGTCTCACATCATCCTAAAAATAGACACATAACCACCACTGTCTTTTCTATACACTACCATTTATATACTAATATATACACATACTAATTGTTTGCAACACATTATACACACACATATTCACTTATCATATGCACACATATTTTCCTTCACTTTTACTGATTTAACTGCACTAATTGACACATGAAATTGTCAAATACAGTACATGCATAGAAACATATGTGTCTACTAATATTACTAACAAATGGATTGTCATTTGTATTCCCCTAGCTCAAGTTATGTTATTTTAACCAGCGAAAGATCAAGCTGCCAGAAATCCTACATTTCCAGGATTTGACCTAATTTTGATGAATTATCTATACTAATCCATATGGGCAAATATCACAATCTATGTATCATTTTAAAGCTATATGAGTATACTTTCAAATAAATCAATCCATGTTACATTTGGACATCCCTATCCAAAGATATTATCAATTAAGTTTGCATAGGTCTAAACTGCCATGCAGACATCTTTGCACACTCTATCTTTAATCTTAATTAATTTTATTTATACTTGTAGCCAATAATTCAAATAAACAAGAAAGCTGCAGCAAAACTCTTCTTATACAGGTAAAGTGTAACTTCCTCTTTATTTAGGAATTTACTATTGTCATAAGTCTTGCATGGACACCGAATTGTTTCATCAAACACGTAATTTGTATTGCCAAGTGCAAAGTCAATGAAAACCATCCATAAATTCATCTGGCATGGTATTATTCAACATTTGATGATCCATCCAATTGACATTATCTCTGCATTAATTATAAATTACTTCAACTCCGTAAGATACGTATTGTACAACAATGGAAAAAAGCTTAACTGGATGCACACCTACCACCTTCAATGCTATACTAAGGGTAAGATGGAATCTTATTTAGAAAATCTACACGCGAATTCCAGTGAATAGCCTATTCTTTTTGTCCTAATTTGGCAAAATTTGGGCAACATTTCCCTATGATCTCCTAAGTACATGACATAGAGAAAGTGAAATCGTGTCACCGTAAGTCTAAGTATATACCCGGATGAAATAGAGAACCGTCACCAATATTTGAACCAAATAGATGAAAAGTTAAGCCAACCATTGTAAATAATAATGTGTTCTCTTTTCTAAATTGTCCACTTTTGCCAATTCATGAATCGTTTTCAAATAAAATTAATATATGTCCAACTAAGTAGACACATATATAGGTTCTTTTAAAATGATTGTCAAGTAGGTTTCTAAAGAATATGAATGTATGCGTACGTTAAGCAAATCAATAATACTAAATCAAATCATATAACATTCCTTTATCATTTTTTATCACATATGCCAAACATATAAAGATGGAACATTTGTGGATCTATAAGCCATTCTTCCACTTATGACATACAACAAGTTATATTAACTAGAAAACTAGGTTATGTTTTTAAGAAAACATGACGAAGGAAATAGCATTTGGGTGTTTCGGCTTGAGAAGTTATAACAAAAAATCATAAAACCCCCTACAATCATTAATTGTTGAACTTTTGTTTTGGTTGACAATAGTGAAGTGCTTTGAGTTTTGTCAGTCTTTTACCCATTTGTTTTATATCTTAGAGTGTGTTTATTGGTGTATTCTCCCTAATTTCTTTCTTCCTAAGCACAATTAATTAACTAATCCTAATTTTTGACATGACACTTAAGTAAGTACTTTAGCCAATGTCAGTTTTTTGTTTCTCTCATTATATTTCCTTTTGATTTTTATGTGTCAAATTCTATAAACTGAAAGTGAGCTTCCACACCATGATAATCTTACTAAATTTTTACAATTAGGTTAAATTAACATATACCAAAGATATGGACCCTGAACCAAACTCTGCCTAACACTGACCTAGCAATTAATCATGTCTTCAAGCGTAAGAACCCCCTCTAATTTTCTCTAACACATCGATAAAACATCCAAATTACAATGCACTAAAATTGCAACAAATAAAAAACAATTAGGTTTAACGTATATCAATTATATATACTCCAACCACTTTGCCCAAACATCCAAATTACACAAGTATTAAACTTCCAACAATAACAAATCATCAAACATATTTCACCACATACACACATATAATCAACCCACTGAATTAAAAACATGAAAAAAAAAAATTAAAAATATAAACATACCTTTTATGAGGCAGCAGCCAGCAGCCAGCAGCCAGCAGCAGTAAAAGGCAGCACTGATGGTCAATTGCTAGTGGCAAGGTGCGGTAGCATAGCAACAACTGGCTACAAGTTAAAATAACACAGTAACTGAAGGAAAGAGAGAGAGAGGCAGAGACAAAGAAAGGTAGAAAGAGATGGAGAGTTGCATGAAGATAAGGAAGGAGGGAAGGGAAATCGCCAGCTAGGGTTTAAATTAGGGAAATTATCAGCGAAAGCACTACTGTCGCTGATATTTTAAGGGTAGATGTAGATGGAAAAAAGAACAATATACACTTTACTTGCAACAGCGATCGAGATGCAGATAAGATACATGTTGACATAGATACATTGATAAAAAAAAATGGCACAAATGAATTAATTAAAATAAAATATTTGCGATAGGAAACATTGATGCAAATACAAAAAAAATGGATGCAGATAAGCTGGCATAATCTGGCGAAAAAATTAAGTGATTATCAACAAAACCATTTTATTTTTAAGATATAATATCGACAACATTGACATGTAATTGTGAACGCAGATAACTCTTATGTGTGATAGTATTTCAGAGACAACACTTGTTGTCGCTGATGATTCAATTTCTTGTAGTGACTACAATTGTCTTGTCGGATAACCTTTAAACCTACCCCTCTTTTTCGATGATCTCTCAGTAAGTCTTGCAAGTGGCAGCTCAGAGACTGTTAAAGTTGGGTTTATTATTTTGTTTCAAATAATAAAATTAATTGAAGTATTAGTTTTATTTATTTATTTTTGAAAAAATTGTAATTTGTCAACAATTTTTTTTCTATCATTTAGAGTATGTTTGTTTTTAGTTAAAATTATTTGTTTATTAGATTAATTATTTAAGGATTTTAATTGAGTTTTAAATTATGTAATAATTGTAAAATACATTTGATAAGAATTACTTATAATATATAAAATTAATAATTGAAATTATATCTGCATTTGATAAACTAATTATTTAGTTAATTATTTTTTATTAAAGTTACCAAAAATGGATATTGATGTTAAGATGTGGCATGTGGGTGATGTGTTAAAGGTATTGGGTGTTACTTATGAAAATAATGGGAATATCATAGTTTTTGATGTGGTCAAAACTGAATATTATGAAACCTGGTTATAAGTAGAAAAAAATAAACATTAAATCCTTGCTTATTTTGTCTGATTATATTAAGGAAATTTTAAATAAATAATCAGATCATAATATACAAAAATTTCTAATCAAAGCCTCAACACTAGTATTATCAAATCATAGTCAAGTTTGACCATATTCTAATTAAATAGAACCACTCTCTTATTAAAAATAAGATTATTTGGTGATATTTTTAAGAATAAAGCATGATTTATGTATTTTTTTTCCTTTAATTCCCGTAATGCCCTTTTATTTATTTATATTGCATATTTTATGATTCAATAAATGTTTTTATTATTATCTTCTAACTTCGAAATCATATAAATTTTTTCTTTGCAGACTATCTGACTATGATTATGATCGAAAATGAATATTCTTTACATAGTCAATACTTATTATGTTATTATATTTTTAATTTATTTATATTGTTATGTAGATAATATATTTTAAAATATATATATAATTAGAAGTAATTTTGACATATTACATCTTTATTTTTTAATCAAAAAAATATGTCTTTATTTTTTTAGAAATTGTTGTTCTCTCGCATTATAAATCTATTGTGTTCAGTACAGTCAGGCAGATGCATAATATAGCCATTAGGGTCATGTACAGATTGGATTTTAAAAAATGCCTATAAATATATGTAAATATAATTTTTTTTCCCACTAAGTTTTATAAAAAAATCACTTATGACCCCACTAGTTTTATGAAAAAGCATTTATGCCCCACGAATTTTTTTGAAGGATTACTTATGGCTCCTTTATTTTTTTAATTAAAAATCACTAGTGTGGATCTAGTTCATAAGAGCCTTTGATGGTCAGGTCTCAGCACTATACCTTGCATAAAAACATGTTCTAGCTAGCCTTATAACTGCTGGTTCTTCCATTTAAATTTCCAAAATTGTTAATCCTATGTAAGAGGGTTGTTTCGAATACTAGTAAACTCTAACCTCAAAAGCATAAATTAATGCAAAAAAAAAAAAAAAAAAAAAAACCTTAATAAAGTTTTCAATCAATTATAGACTCAGTCGTACACATTGTTGTATTTTAAAATAATAATAGTAATTCATGCATATGTACTTAAGAATTACATGAGATTATATAAACATGACAAATGCTTAACCCTAAGCTTAATTTGTTTGACAATATTGATATGAATGTCAGACAAGGGAGGAGAATCAATCTTAAGTCTGTCATTCAAAGGTTTTATAAGATTACTGACACCTGGAAAGAAATCAGAAACATAATTGAAGCAGCCTAAAAATCTTAACTGAGTTTTGTCAATAATGTGATCAGGAAACTTGTCAGCGAATTGAACAAACAGATCTATTGGAATGATAGTTCCTTGGTAAATATTATGATCAAGAAATCTTATTGTTATTTGAAAAAAAACTAAATTTTTTTCTGGAAACAGCCAAACCACTTTGTTTTGGAATATCAAAGAAAATATTGAGAATTTTGAAATGTACATCAATATTTTGTGAGAATATTAAAATATCATTAATATAAACAATGGTAAATTTTGCATAAGAATTAAAAATATTTTTCATGATTCTTTCGAATTCAGAAAGAGTATTTTTTATTCCAAAAGGCATTACATTTCATTCGTATTGACTAAAAGGAATTGTAAACACAGTTTTGTATATGTCAAATTCTTTGATTTGAATTTACCAGAAACCTGATTTCATATCAAATTTTGAATAGTACTAACGATTGAAAAAAATTCTTTTTGTTAAGAATAAGATATCTAATATATTGGAAACCTTGATTGAGTACTTTATAATTGATGACTAAACGGGGAGTACCGCATTCAATATTTGCATTTTTATTCATATAAAAAATAGAACAAGACCAAGGACTCTTGTTTTTGCAAATTATTCATTTAGAAAGAAAATCACTAATTTCTTTTTGACAGAAATCAAGCATTTCTTGATTCATTTGTATTGGATGGAGCTTTTGTAGGAATTAGTTTTTCATGAAAATCTTTTTTATAAAGAAGATCTACCATATGTTGTTTTCTTTGCCATAAATCATTTGGAAGATCAGAACAGATTTGCATCTGAATTTTTTCTTCAAAAATTGTTATTTTGTTTATGACGATTGAATCATTGAGTTAAGTTTTTATTCTTTTGAAAGAAATTTCATCAAAAATAAAATTGATTTGTTCTTATTTATTTTTAATAAGATTGAGATCCTAAAATTAGGTTTTTTTAAGAATTGGGAAGGAAACGGTTTGACCCATAACTTCTTTGAATATTCCTTTGTTAACCCAAAAAATATTTAATTACCTAATGAAATCAGTACGTAGGATGCTAGATTTGTGATATTCCTAGAAAGAAGAAATGTTGTTGAAATTTGTAAAGAAGAGTTTTCAATTATTACATCAAAACATTTGTGATGGATTATAATCTCAAAACCATTAGTCAAAGTTAATCGTTCAGAAGTTTTTTGATAAAATTTTGTTAGAACTTTTCTTTTCATGATGTAGCTTGAATTTGCACCTGTATCAGGAGGTATAAAAATACCTTTTTCACCAAAGTCTTATCTAGGTTTGATAGCAATCAACCTTTTTAGAAAGAAAAATTTATAGCTGGTCTTTTTCGTTCTTTAGGTGATAAAGTTAGAGAAAAAATAAGAAATATTAATAATACAATCATTTCATATAAACTATTAACTTATGGACAGCTTTGTAGTTATATTCAGAAAGCTGCTTTAAAAATCTGTCAAAATAACAAAATACAAAGATAATTTGTCAAAGAAAGATCCCTTAATCGTAAAGATTTAGGAAGCTTATGTTCTCGATATAGTTTTGATTGTCCTCAAAATTCATCCAAACAAAAAAAGAAACATCATTCTGAACTTTCCAAAATTTACAAAAAATCTTCCAAAAATAGAGTTGGCAAGAGAATTAATAAACACAAAAATCATAAACTCACTCCACAATATTTTTAAAATAAAGATAAACCACTTGTTGTCTGTTTTAAATGTAACAAATCAGGTCATATTTCAAAATACTGCAGAAGTACAAAGAAAATCAAAGCTTTAAATATTAATGAAGGTCTTCTAGCTCAATTTGATTGTCTTCTAATTGAAAATTCGTCTGATAATGAAGCTCAAGCCTCTTCGGATATTGAATAAATTAACCAAATCCAAAATGATGGCAAAGCCTTTTCAAATTCATTTACAGAAACTCTTGAATTTAATGTCCTCACTAGAGAACAAGATCTTCTCTTTGAAGTTATTACTAGTCTTCTTAATGATGAAGATAAGAAAAATTATCTTTATAAACTCAAAGAGACCCTGAAAATCTCAGAAAAATCAAGCAGACCTCTTCACAATATTCCAATAGTTGCTAACTCTTTTAATTTAAAAGACATTTTATCTATATCCAACTATAAGAAAAACCAGTAACTCTTCAATATATTCAACATGAAGTTTCAAAACTCAAAACTGAAGTCAAATATCTCAAAACTCAACAATAAGAAAATATTTCAGCAAACTCCTTCAAAAAGAAAAGAAAAATCCTTCTTTTAAGACATCCTCATCAAAATATTATGAGTCTTCCTCTTCGGATGAAAACTTAGATATTTTTAGAGATAATTTTCTCAATCTAATCACTCGGGTTTCATATTAGAAATAGTACATCCCAATCAAACTCATCATTAAAAAATCCTTTGTCCTTGAAATAGTTGTCTTGTTTGATACAGGTATAGAGTCAAGCTATATCCTGGTAGGATAAGTTCTAACAAAATTTTATGAAAAAAATTTTGAACGATTAACCCGACTAATAGTTATGAGATCATAATCCATTATAGATGTTCTAATGTAATACTTGAAAACTCTCCTTTATAAATTTCAACAACATTTTTTTCTTGCCAGGAATATCACAAATCTAGTCATCATAGGTACTGATTTCATTAGGTAATTAGATCCTTTTTAGGTTAACATTTTTTTCTTGCCAGGAATATCACAAATCTAGTCATCATAGGTACTGATTTCATTAGGTAATTAGATCCTTTTTAGGTTAACAAATGAATATTTACAGAAGTTATGGGTCAAACCGTTTTCTTCCCTTTCTTTAAAAAATTTATTTTTCAGAATCTCAATCTTATTGAAAATAAGCAAATATAAATCAATTTTCTTTCTAATAAAATTTATTTCAAAAGAATAGAAACTGAAATCAATTATTCAATTATCAAAAACAAAATAAAAATATTTGAAGAAAAAATTCAGATACAAATCTGTCTGATTTTCCAAATGCTTTTTGAAAAAAAAAAAAAAAAAAATATGGTAGATCTTCCTTATGAAAAAATTTTTCATGAAAGACAAATTCTTACAAAAGCTCATCCAATATAAATGAATCAAGAAATGCTTGATTTATGTCAACAATAAATTAGTGATCTTCTTTCTAAATTAATAATTGTAAGAGCAAGAGTCATTGGTCTTGTTCTGTTTTTTATGTAAATAAAAATGCAGAGATTAAACGAGATACTCTTGATTTAGTCATCAATTATAAATCACTCAATCAAGCTCTTCAATGGATTAGATATTCTATTCCTAACAAAAAAAAATTTCTCAATCATTTATACTATTCAAATCTATTTTTAAAATTTGATCTGAAATCAAGTTTATGGCAAATTCAAATCAAAGAATCTGACATATACAAAACTGCATTTACAGTTCCTTTTGATCAATACGAATGGAATGTAATGCCTTTGGGATTAAAAAATGCTCCTTCTGAATTCCAAAGAATCACGAACTATATTTTTAATTCTTATACAAAATTTATCATTGTTTATATTGATGATGTTTTAATCTTCTCACAAAATATTGATGAACATTTCAAACATCTCAATAGTTTCTTTGATATTACCAAAAAAAAAAAAAAAATAGTTTGACTATTTTCATAACAAAATTCAGTCTTTTTCTAATAACAATCAAATTACTTAATCACAACATTCACCACAGAACTATCACTCCAATAAATCGGGCTATCCAATTCATTGACAAGTTTTCTGATCACATAATTGACAAAGCTTAATTGCAAAGATTTTTAGGTTGCCTCAATTATATTTATGATTTCTTTCCAATAGTTGCTCTCTCTTTTAATTTAAAATACGTTTTATCCAGATTCAACTCCGAGAAAAAACATGTAACCTTCAAGATCTTTAACATTATGTTTCAAAATTCAAAACTGAAGTCAAATATCTCAAAACTCAACAACAACAAAATACTTTAGCAATCCAACTCTTCAAAAAGAAAAGAAAAATCCATATTTTAAAACATCCTCATCAAAACATTCTAAATCTTCCTTTTCAAATAAAAACTTAAATATTTTTTGTGATAATTTTCTCAATCTAATCACTAGGATTTCATATCAGAAATAGTACATCTCAATCAAACTTATCATTGAAAAAAAATTTGTCCTCAAAACAGATAGCCTATTTGATACAAGTGCATGTTCAAGCTGCATCTTGGAAGGACAAGTTCCAACAAAATTTTATGAAAAAAATTATGAACAATTAACTTCAACTAATAGTTTTGAGATAATAATCCATTACAAATATTCTAATGTAATAATAAAAAAAAACTCTTCTTTACCAATTTCAACAACATTTTTTCTTATCAAGAATATCACAAATCTAGTCATCCTAGGTACTAATTTCATTAGGCAGTTAGATCCTTTTTCAGTTAGCAAAGGAATATTCAAAGTAGTTCTGGGTCAACCGTTTTCTTCCCTTTCTTTAAGAAACCTACTTTCAGGAATCTCAATCTTATTAAAAATAAACAAAATCAAATTAATTTTCTTTCTGATGAAATTTTTCCCAAAAGAATAGAAACTCAAATCAATGATTCAATCATCAAAAACAAAATAAAAATTTTTGAAAAAAAAAAAAATTCAAATGCAAATCTGTTCTGATCTTTCAAATGCTTTATGGAAAAGAAAATAACATATGGAAGATCTTCTTTACAAAAAAGATTTTCATGAAAAATAAATTCCTACAAAAGCCTATCAAATACAAATGAAACAAGAAATGCTTGATTTATGTCCAAAAAAAAATGGTGATCTTATTTCCAAAGGAATAATTTGAAATAGCAGTAGTCATTGGTCTTGTTCTGCTTTTTATGTGAATAAAATATAGAGATTAAATGCGGTACTCCTTATTTAGTCATCAATTATAAACTACTCAATCAGCTATACAATCAATTAGGTATCTTCTTCCTAACAAAAAAGATTTTTTCAATCGTTTATACTTTTCAAAATTGTTTTCAAATTTGATCTGAAATCAGGTTTTTGGTAAATTCAAATCAAAGAATCTGACAGATACAAAATTACATTTACAATTCCTTTTAGTCAATACAAATAGAACGTAATGTCTTTTGGATTAAAAAATGTTCCTTCTAAATTTCAAAGAATTATAAACGATATTTTTAATCTGTAAACAAAAGTTATCATCGTTTATATTGATAATGTTTTAATTTTCTCACAAAATATTGATAAATATTTCAAACATCTCAATATTTTCTTTGATATTACGAAACAAAAAGGTTTGGCTATTTCTAGAACAAAATTTAATCTTTTTCAAATACAATCAGATTTCTTGGTCACGACATTCATTACGGAACTATCACTTTAATAAATCAGGCTATCCAATTTGCTAACAAGTTTCCTTATTACATTATTGACAAAACTCAGTTGCAAAGATTTTTAGGTTACCTCAATAATGTTTCTGATTTCTTTTAAGGAGTCAGTAATCTTATCAAACTTTTGCATGATAGACTTAGGATTGATCCTCCTCCCTGGTCTAGCATTCATACCAATATTGTTAAACAAATTAAGCTTAGCGTCAAGCATTTGCCATGTTTATATCTTCTTGATCTTAAAACTTTCAAAATTGTTGAAACTGATGCCTCTAACATTGGTTATCGTGGCATTCTTAAGCAATCCATCAATGGCAAACAGCATATCATTGCATATGCATCAAAACATTAGAATTCTGCACAACAAAACTATTCTACCATCAAAAAAGAGATTTTTGCAATTGTTTTGTACATTTTCAAATTTCAAATTAATTTACTAAATTAAAAGTTTTTGGTTAAACTTGATTGCAAATCTACAAAATAAGTTTTACAAAAAGATGTTAAAAATCTAGCATCAAAATAGATTTTTTCCCTCTGACAAATAATTTTATCTGCTTTTGATTTTGAGATTAAATACATCAAAGGTAGCTCCAATTCTAGTCCCCATTATCTTACTCGAGAATTCTTGCATGATAGATAATATGCCTTAAAAAAAATCTTGAACCTCCCCCAAAATCAAAAACCCAATCTAAAGAGGGACCATCTAATTCTTCAGCTCAATCAATTCAAAAACAATCCAAAGAGTCTTATGCCTTTTCCATATAGACCCTTTTAGCAATCCAGCAATCAATTCAAAAATCTCTTGTCCTTTCGTAACAATCTTGGGCAGACATTGCTGACGAAGAGCAATCCAAGTTAGTTGCCCCTCCCAATTCAAAAGATTACATCTAGTTTAATCAAGAAGATTTAACTCAGGCTATCACCCAGCTAACTCAATCAGTAACAATGATACCTTAAGGTAAGAAACTTGTCTTTCAAACTTCTTCAATCTCTTTTCAAAAACCATAATCCTTCTATCGTTCAAATAAAACCTCAATTTTTTACCAATAATTCCCAATTATGCCAATTATACCCAAACTATCGTTCAAATAAAACCTCAATTTTTTACCAATAATTCCCAATTAGTTTATGAAATAGTTTTTTCACCAAATTGGCATTTTATGCCAATAAACATTTCAAAAACCCAAAAGTATTATTAATTTATTTTGGTTGATAGTGATTATGTTGTCATCAAACATTATAAGTCAAAATCGGATGTTACTTTCATTACGCATTCTACAATCTAAATCCTAAAGGTAATTCTTCATTTAGACTGAAAAACCGATCTTTTCAAAACACTCAAATTCTTCCAACCATTTGATTATATTGGCTACAATTACTTGGATTATCAAACCGCTTGGTACAATATTTTCAATTTTCAAAATAGTGATTATAAGCATTAATGGCTTATATTTTTCAAAAACAAAGTCCCGTATAACTTCCCTCATTGATAAATATTTTAATAGACCAGACCATAATCTCATACTACTGCATTTCTTGTCAAATTTTGCACTAGCATGAATTTATGCATGGTAATACAAGTACCCGAAATACTTCTATGGTCATCAAGGTCCTTTACAAAAATTGTCTCCTCTTCTCAAGCAAGGTTCAACAAAATAGTGGACAAGTTTTAATGCCTCAAAAGCTTATATCACTTCAATCAGAAACTAGTTCCAACAAAATTCTCAATTTCTAAAAAAATGTACTATAGAAGTCACTTAATTTTTACAACAAAAATCCTAGATTTCAACCAATCTAATTTCTTATTCAAATAGACAGGAATATCCTCATAATCTCAAAATCATGGTTAAACTGTTACAAGCAGAAAAACATGCTGATAATGAAACTACCTCTGCCCCTCAAAAAGTCAATAGAAAACTAGTTTCCAGTTTCTCTTCCAGAGCTTCAGAAAATGATTCGATGACTATGCCCAATCCAATGAAGATGACTGTTACGGCAACAATCTTGAAAATAGTTAAAACTTTTGTAATTTTCGGTGAATAACTGTAACAATCACTATAGCAAGCAGTGGCAGATTATTGTTACAACACGGAGCACTGTAGCAATTACTATTCAAAACAGCAAATTTTAATTTTCTATTTAAAGATAGTTGCATCTCTCATTCAGGCAAGTTTTTTATTTCAGAATTCTAAGCCAAGTTTAGTCTAAGAACTTTTCTAGGTATTCTTCTAGAGCAATCCTCCACTTGTATTATTCTGCTTTGAATACTACCAATGATATTTTATTTTTGTCTTTAATTTCTGCATATCACTTCCCCAAATAAGCATGCGGACTACCACCACTTCTCCTTCCTTTTTAATTTATACATTTCCCTTTCCTAGATTAGAGTGCGAATTACTGTCACTTCTCCTCCCTTTTAATTTTTGTCTTTCGTTTTTGTCTTTAATTTATGCATTGCATATCATAATTCCCTTAGCAGTCCTGCTGCTCCCTACTTCACTACCCCTATAATCTTGGTCCGCTCTTAGAACCTATATATATAAAGAATGGTTGTAAAAATGTGTATTAAAATTTGACAGAAAATAAGACAAAGATCAGCCATATAACATTGAAATGAATAAAGAAATAAATTAACCAACCAGAATAGAAAATTTGTATTGATAGCCTGAGAAATAGCTTTGTTTACCCATGTGCCTCGATTAAGCTTTAGAAATTAATAGCATAAATGTGAATGTTGAAAAGAAAATAACTACAAGAAAAAGGTGTCACACCTCACACGAAACCATGACTGGCCAGAACAATGGGTAACCAAACCTCTGTAATTTTGATTTCAAATTAAAAAAAATACATGTAATATTTGACCAACTATAATTCAAATGGAAGACTTTATCATACAAAACTCTATGCAATGACTTATTTAACAAAATACATAACATGTACATTAAAAATTTCAGTAGAGGCTCCCCATAAAGTGGAACACTCAACTAGTTAATAACAACAACAGTATACCTAGTAATTTAGGCAAAAATTACCCGTAAAGTGGAATATGCCCAGTAATACAAATATATATAACCTGGTTATACTCAATCAGTTAACAACAATAACAATATACACAAAGAGCTCCGCTTTATTCATATCATAAACAATAAAAATTAGACTAATATACAAAACAAAACACAATAGCCTAAAACCCTAATGTGACTGCAAAGTTCCATCATTTGGCTTTAAGTATGTGATCTTGAAGGAATACCTTGTTACATGTTATTGGCAAGTCACGTATTCGTCGATGATATATACTAAAATCTTGTTACTAAAAAAATTATGAAAAAATAAGAGGTGAGTCGTAAAGACTCAGTGAATGAAAAATGTACCAAAAGAGTACTAGCATCACTCAATACATGAGAATACTTAAGTCAAATAATTTCAAAATAACATGAATTTCAAAAAAATTAAATTCCACATGTACGTAAATATAAAAAACATTATTCATGTAATACATTATACAAACAAAGCACACAAAGGGCACTAATCTCTTTGTAAGTAATCAAAATGGCACTGACTTCCCTGAAAAGATTGTCAAAGGGCAACTGATTCCAATAAGCTAAAAAGATTAATGGTTAATGGAACTCTTAAGTGATGCCTTGAGGAGTGGACTAGACATAGGTTTCTATGGTGAACTACTATAATAACCTTGTGTCATTGTTTTACTTTGGTTACTGCTTTCTATTTTTTGTTGCACTCCATTTTAACTAATTTCTCTCAAAGCAAAAGATTTTTTTAAACACAATATTTTGAAAGATCAAACTATTCATCTCCCCCCCCCCCCCCCCCTCCCCCCTCCCCCCTCCCCCCTCTTTCATTCCCCTCTTATTTGCCTATTTTAGGCCAATACCTTAACATCTTTCCCATAAAGTAGCATTATACGAGCTGTTCTCTCCTCTACACCTTAAGGGGAAAAAAGAGAGGAGAAAAATATGAAAGACAATTGTTCCTAATTGATATAAATTAATTGTATTAGCGCAATCACAATCTACAATATCCTTTTAATCAAGATTATTGTGTGTATTTAACATTTAATTAATAGAATCAAGGATCATTGTAAGCACAATTGTAATAATAAGGCTAAATTACACTTTTCATTCCTATAGTTTTTTGAATCCATTTATTCATTATAACTTCAAAGATTATAATCAAGAACTCATAGTTTTAAAATTGAGTTAATATGGTCAATGTCGTCATCTTTCGTCTAAAATAACTTAATAGAAGATGACATGGACCACATTTGAAATAGATGTATTGACATCATAGTTTCAAAATCAATAACTCATAGCTTTAATTGTTTGTTTTATATATTTTTTAAAATAAAAAATATTACATTTAAGACAGGTGTATTAAAATGTCACATTTTATTACGAAATGTAGGATTATGTTAGTCCACGTCATCATCCGTTAAATCAATTTGGACTGAAGCTGACAGTAGAGATCATATTTACTCGATTTTAAAATCATAAGTCATTGATTCTAACTTTTTAAACTATTAAGAACTAAAATGGATTCTAATGCAACTTATAAGGATGAAAAGTATAATTTAACCTAAAAATAATCATAGGTATAAGTAGCAATAATTATACCTTAATTCTAATTAAGACCCATGATTATCTTATAGCCTATAAAAAAAATAAAAAATAAAAAATCATTGTATCAAATGAGTGAACAAGTTGAGTTTATATCCATGAAATATTATTGATTCTTCTTCAATGCACCAGGCATTAGGGTTGAACAATGCATATGTCGTCATTCTCTATTTATTTTATTTGTTTGTATTATTCTAAATTTATACATGCAATCAAAACCTTAAAACTTTCAACAAACAATATTTGATCTTGAACAGTTGTAGTTGCATAATTTAGATTTGCCTTGGGCATTTTACTATCAAAGGACTCTCGTATAGGATTTTGTTGTGCAGTATAAATCACGTCCCACTACCTTTAATGTTTTTCTACCAACATTCCATGTAGCCATTTTATGCATGCATCAAGGCCTGCAAGATGAAATATTTGAATTTTTTTGCATTGCAGCAAGATACCAATAGAGTGTGTCACAACTATTCTTGGGTCAAAGAATACTTTTTCCATTGCGACATGAAATATTACAAAAATCATGATAGTTATTTGCAGTCCAAGATGAAGGTTATTGGTGGATTATTACACCATCGCAACTATTATTAAGTCTTATTGCTAAAACTAATTCTATTTTGTTCTCATTACTGTAATCAAATTTCTATAAAGAATACGTTTATTAATTTTTAAGTATATGCTTATACAATTTACATAATAAACTGGCAAATATATCTTTCTAAAATTTTAATGTTTTAAAATTGGATATTTATGACTTCAAATTTATAATAAAATTATTGATAAGCTTTTCAACAATTTATTTTTCAATAGACAAGATCAAATGTGGGTTGAAGTTTATTATTAGAGGCAGAAAAAAAAAAAAAAAAAAAAAAAAAAAAAAAAAAAAAAAAGGCAAGACAAGACAAGATCAAATAATCTAATTATACAAAATCTTCTTTCATCTTATTACAATGTTTAGTTTAAAAATTTTCAATGGCAAAAGTTGCTTGTGTTATTATTACCTCTGTAAACATTTGAAGAATGATGAGAACAAGCCTTATGTCTACATTCAAAGAGGATTGAAAATGAGAAGGGTATGACATTTGAAGTTTTAAGAAGCCCTTCGGGCCATCAGATATATAAGAGAAAACTAAATTTGACCATAGCCCAAACTTAAAAAAAAAAAATGCAAAGAGTGCGTGGTAAAGTATCAAAAGGCCCACCTCGGCCTAAACTTGGATCGATCCTCTGTTCCTTTCTTGATGCAGGAACATGCTATGAGGAAGCCATAGAATAACGCCAAGGTATTATAATATCATAAAGGTTTATTTGGAGTTTGATGGAAGAGAAAAAGAGAGTAAATAAAAGGAGATGGGAGTATGGAAAAAAAACGACACTTAATATTTTTTTATTTGGGAGTTAAAAAAAATAAAAAATAAAAAAAAGGAGAATTTTCTTTCCAATTTCTCTCTTTTCATCTAGAAATCAGACCTCCTTTCTCTCTCTTCATCTAAACTCACTATCCACTGCCATCGTCGAGTCTATTGCCGCTGTTGAAAATCAAACCTCCCTCTACTTTTCCAGATTATTCATCCTTTCAATTATGAATTTAACATGTAGTAGTTCAAGCTTGCTCTTCAGCTTCCTTTATGTATGTTATGACTAATGAGACACTTGAAACATAAATTATTTTTTTGTAGGAATAATAATATTTACATGTTTGATTAATTACAAAACCAACTCATTTTAAATTGTAAGAAAAGTTTAAAGTTTCAAAGGCGAAGTCCAAACAATCAAGCCCCTATCCAAAGCAGCGCAACTCCTAGCAATGGGACATCTGATGCATCTTCATTTAATGGTTTCAAACCACGACAGCTCTCCATTATGTAATATTTTATGCGTGAGTATGTTAGGGGTGAGCTTACAAGAACTGGGATACAACCATCGCCTCCAACACCACCATCTCAACCATCTGAGGTGCTTTTTTTTTTTTTTTTTTAATTTTAATACTTTATATTTATTTGTGTGAACAATTGTCATTTCATTTATGAAAAAACTTTGAAAAATGGGTTCGAGATACAAAATGGTTAAGTAGACATTCGTTTGGGATTATAAGAATACCGGCAAAACCTTGGAGAAAAATAAAACTTGCAGGAACAAACGGAATAGAATTTAGGTAAACAGTTAGGGTTTTAAAATTTCAATTTTAATGAAAAAGTTTTGAAAAATAGGATTCGGGGGACAAAACAATCAAATAAATGTTCATTTGGGATTCTAGAAGTATCGACACGATCGTGGAGATGAAAAAAGACCTGTAGAAAAAACAGAATAGGATTTGAATGAATGGTTAGAATTTTAAAAAAAAGTTCAAATTTTAATTACAAAACTTTGAAAAATGGGGTTAGGGAGGCAAAATAGTCAAGTAAACATTCGTTCAAGATTCCAAGATTATTGACACAACCATAGAGACGAATAAGAATTGTAAGAACAAATGGAATAGGATTTGGATTAATAGTTAGAATTTTAAGAACAAGTTTCAATTTCATGAAAAAGTTTTAAAAGCTCTGGTTCAGGGGGCAAAATGGTATAAGACTTGTAGGAACAAAAGAAAGAAGATTTGGATCAACGGTTTTGATTTTAAGAACAAGTTTCAATTTCAATGAAAAAGTTTAAAAAATTGGGATTCAGGGGACAAAATGGTCAAGTAGACATTCATTCAAGATTCAGAAAATACTAGCATGATCGTAGGGACAAATAAGACCTGTAGAAAAAACGAAATATGATTTGGATCAACGGTTAGGATTTTTAAGAACAAGCTTCAATATCAATGAAAAAGTTTTGAAAGATAAGGTTGTGGGGGGAAATGGTTAAGTAGATGTTTGTTCGAGATTCTAAGATTACCAACACAACTGTGTAGACGAATAAGACCTATAGGAACAAACATAATAGGTTTTCGATTAACAATTGGTATTTTAAGAATAAGCTTCAATTTCAATGAAAATGTTTTAAGAATGGGGTTCGGGAGAAAAACGGCCAAGTAGACGACCGTTCGGGATTCCGGGAGTACTGGCACTATTGAAGGGACGAATAAGACTTGTAAAAACAAATAAAATAGAATTTGGATCAAAAGTTGGGATTTTAAGAAAAAGTTTCAATTTCAAGAAAAAAGCTTGTAAAAATAAGGTTCGAGGGGCAAAACAGTCAAATAAACGTTCATTCCGGATTCTGGGAGTACTCATATGGTTGTAAGGATGAATAAAACCTATAGAAAAAGAAAAAAAATAGAATAGAATTTGGATCAACAGTTAAAGAATAAGTTTCAATTTCAAAGCAACATCTATAAAAAATAAAATTATGGGGGGCAAAATGGTCAAGTCAAAGTTCGGGATTCCGGGAGTCCCGACACAACTTTAGAGACAAATAAGACCTGTAGAAAAGAAAAAAAAAAAAAAAAACATAATAGAATTTGGATCAATGGTTGGGATTATAAGAATAAGTTTCAATTTCAAAGTAAAAACTTTGAAAATGGGATTCCAGAGGTAAAATGGTCAAGTCAACATTCATTCAAAATTGTTGAAGCACCAACACGACAGTGAGAACAAATAAGACCTGTAGCAAAAAACAAAATAGAAGTTGGATCAACAATTGGGATTATAATAACAAGTTTTATTTTCAAAGTAAATGCTTTGAAAAATGGGATTTTGAGGGCAATATGGACAAGTCGACGTCCGTTCAAGATTTCAGAAGAACTGTCACGATTGTTGAGAAAAATAAGACATGTAGGAACAAATAGAATAGAATTTGGATCAACAGTTAAAATTTTATGAACACATTTCAATTTCAAAACAAAATTTAATTTTTCTTAACTTTTAACTTGCATTTGTGTCAGAGTAAAACTTAAAATTTATTCATTTCAATTGGTTCAGGCTGCTGATCCTCCATTTGGCATTCACATCTCGATCAGCATAATGACAAGGAAGGACGTGATGATGATGAGGTTTTAGGAGATTATATTTGATGTATTTTAAATACTTATTTAGATTTTTTCTATAAAATAATATTTTATTTATATAAAATTTTGATTTGAAATATAAATTTTATTTGAAACGGGTATAACTTACATGCATCTGCAAAATAGTCATATTCGCTCGCAACAGCCACATGCAGATGTTATCATACAAATATTTTATTATCTAAGTCTGCATATCTATACCTGACAGTCAAATATAAAAAAATTTATACTGTTATAAAATCTACATTTTGTGTCTAACTCTAATGTAGATGCAGACTTTCATAAACAAATAGTATTATCTGAATTTAAAATATCTATGTCAGTTTAATATTATTTGAGTTTAGAGTATCTATACCTGTTTATTTGTGTCTAGTAATTTGCGTCTACAAAATGAAAATTTGCATCTAGACATTGTCGACGCATATATCAAATTTTCTTGTAGTGAATTCACAACCCGAACTCATCCTGCCACCTAAAGAGAAAGCCCACGCAAGCCCATCCTATTAGTTACATCTCACTACAATTTTCAAAAGTCACCCCTTTTCAACTCTCTCATATTTCTTTTGTATAATATGTTTTTGCCGCACGTATGTGTATGTCAGTCTTCGACTTGCCTAACTTGTGTTCACTGATTGGAAAATTGAGTGTCGGCAGAAGATTTTTCTGGAGCTGGAAGTGGGTCTGTATCACTGTATGGGTTAAGATATGTGTGCGAGAGCAAGTCATAGAGCACCCATCAAGTTTTGAATTTTAATGGGATGCTTGCTTCAATTTCATGAAAATGGCGATTGGGACAGTCCCCAATACTTTTATTTTATCTGCTTGCTAAGAGAAACAGACAATTGACTACAAGTCAACCCATGACTTTCAAGCTCCATTGATGGGGCAAATCAACACGCAATTCAACAAAGAAAAACATGACAAATCAATAGTTTTGGTTGAAATTACCCATTCTTATTTTAAGATATTAATTTCAAATCATTAGATCATCTACATGAAATTCTTACAAACATAATTTGCCTATTAGACTATTTTTTCGGTAGGATAATCCTCTTTTAAAGTAGAGATTGTTTATCACTATATCCAATTCTTATTAGTTATTTATTTATTATTTGTTATGAAATAATTTTAAATAATTTACTGATGCAAATTTGTAAAATATTACTTACAAATAATTACTGGACATGAGTTTATATAATTTTTAATTATATATTATAACATAGTTGGTCAAATAATGTATCTTGAACTTATCCAATAACCAGGGGGAATTCAATGACAAAAAACCAAACTAAAAAATAAAACCATTCTCAAATGCGTAATTTTGGTCCTACTGGATCATGATATTGGATATATCAATCCACTTTTGCACAAATTAAAATTGTCATATGTGGATGGGCCCCATACTATGTGTATATATTTGACTTGTATAATGAATTTTATCGTTTCTTATAAAATAAAATTAAAAAATTATAAGAATTAAATAAAATTTTAATGTAGTTTTCAATAGACAATGCACCACCTAAAATAAATTCTGTCTTTATAGGCTATAGGGTTTAGATGTGAGGGGGAACCAAGCCTTATAAAATTAAAATTTGTAAAACATTATTTGATTACTGCTACCATCCAAGAAACGAGAAATGGGGTTGAGCTAAAAATAAGGTTTTAAGAGATTCATCAGGATCTTCAATCTTCACACAAATAGTTGATAAGAATAGACAGTTAGCCAATCCCCAATAACTTTGGGTTGAAGAGAAATAAGCTACATGGAATCTTCACATAATAAGACACAGCAACAAAGCCATTTGACTAGTCCAAATACAGTTTTTCCAGCAGACAGGAGACGACTTGTTTGCTGATTTTTGTGGCAAAACAAACAAAATTTCTTAACTGCTATAGAAAACTTTTCATAGCTTCCCTGTCCAATAATTGTTAAAGACAAAAAATAATCCAAGAATTACCTTTCACACCAACAACTGAATTAGAATTATAAATAAACATCAATCCTAGAATATACAACAGTCTTCACTGCCCACCAGCAGAAAAAGAAAGAACACAAACATCAAAGTTTTCCATGGGGGACTCAGATGATCATGTCCAACCAAGAAGTTATTGGAGATGCAGTAAACAAGATTTCTTACCAGAGGAGTCCTTTCAGAGTTGGAACAACTATTTCTCTGCACTTTCACAAACATGGTTTAGGTTCAAAAATCGTCTTACAAGCAGATCAGATGATGCCATAGAGACTATGGAACTTAGAAAACGAAGTGAGAATGACTTGAAACGTTGCCTCAATTGGTGGGATCTCATTTGGTTTGGATTTGGATCGGTGATAGGAGCTGGAATCTTTGTGCTTACTGGCCAAGAAGCACACAACCATGCCGGACCAGCAATTGTCTTGTCCTATGTTGCCTCAGGCTTTTCAGCAATGCTTTCTGTTTTCTGCTACACAGAATTTGCAATAGAAATCCCAGTAGCAGGTGGATCATTTGCTTATTTGAGAGTTGAATTGGGGGACTTTGCAGCTTTCATAACAGCAGGGAACATACTTCTTGAGTGCATTATTGGAGGTGCAGCAGTAGCAAGAGCATGGACTTCTTACTTCACAGCCCTTTTGGATCGTCCCTCTAACTCATTGCGCATCCACACAAATCTTACCGAAGGTTACAATTTGCTGGATCCAATAGCTGTTGGAGTTTTGGTGATTGCTGCAGTAATTGCAATGGCTAGTACAAGGAAAGCATCATACTTAAATTGGATAGCATCTGCTGTTAACACTGCTGTAATTATATTCGTGATCGTTGCAGGGCTTGCTCATGCCAATACATCAAATTTGAAACCTTTTACACCTTATGGGGTTGAAGGGATCTTCCAAGCAGCAGCAATTGTTTATTTTGCATATGGAGGATTTGACAATATTGCTACCATGGCTGAAGAGACCAAAAAGCCATCTAGAGACATACCGATCGGCTTGCTTGGGTCAATGTCAATCATCACTGTCATATATTGCTTAATGGCGCTCACGCTGAGTATGATGCAGAAATACACAGACATCGACCCAAACGCAGCCTACTCTGTTGCTTTTCAGAGTGTAGGCTTGAAATGGGCAAAATATGTTGTAGCATTTGGTGCCCTTAAGGGGATGACCACTGTCCTTCTGGTAGGGGCACTTGGGCAGGCGCGTTATACCACTCATATTGCAAGAGCACACATGATTCCACCATGGTTTGCTTTAGTTCATCCAAAGACTGGAACCCCCATATACGCTACAATCTTTCTGACCATTGGAAGTGGTTGTATAGCTTTTTTTTCAAGCTTGGATATCTTGGCAAGCTTGTTATCAGTGAGCACACTCTTTGTCTTCATGATGATGGCTGTCGCCCTTCTTGTTAGGAGATACTATGTGAGAGAAATCACACCAAAAAGGAATCTATTGAAGCTAGTCATCTTCTTGCTGATCATTGTTGCTTCCTCAATGGGGACGTCTGCTTCCTGGGGATTGAATCCCAAATATTGGATTGGGTACACCATAACTGTTCCTATTTGGTTCTTGGGAACTTTGGGGATTTCAATATTTTTGCCTCAACAACGGACACCTAAAGTTTGGGGAGTTCCACTAGTCCCTTGGCTCCCATCCTTGTCAATTGCAACAAATATCTTTCTCATGGGATCTTTGGGTTCACAGGCATTTATAAGATTTGGAATCTGCACGGGTGTGATGCTGGTTTACTATGTTTTCTTCGGTCTACATGCAACTTATGACATAGCGCATCAACAAGACAAGCCAAAAGCGCCCCAAAGTAGCGGAAAGGAAGATACCATAGAAAGTGCAGTCCCTTAAAATGATTGTCCTTGTACACCTTTCAGTAATTCCAATCCTCTGTGAGAATCCCTTTCCACATGATTTTGTACAAGCACTGCTTTTATTATACTGAAATGATGTAAGGGTTATGTTATTCTCATTGTACTATTATAATTCAGACGTAATTCGAACCATATTATTTGAATTCGAAGTCGAATCCGGAAAATGTATTATTTGATTCGATATAGTATTCGAATTCGAATTATTCAATATAATATATTTTTTATTAAAATTTGTTTAATAAAAAGTTGTATTTTATATATTGTTTTAGCAAAATATCCTAAAAAATTCGAATATTGTGAAATTTTATTTGAATTCAAATTACCGAATATTCGAAATTGCATTTGAATTTGAATTCGAATTCGAACTTAAATTTTAGTTTATACTTGAATTCGAGTACAAGAATTTGAATCTGATTTTGAATAGTGCATTATTCTAAACTATTCGATTCGAATTCCAAGTCCCAATTATATGAATACTACACTACAAGAAAAACAATGTGTTAGTCAAGGAGTGTCTCAAGCTAAATCTTCGCAATTCCTTCTCTAAACTTACTAGCGAAGGAATTGTGAGGATTAGCAAGGGACGCTCTGCCTGGCTGTACCCAGCTCGCTAATCAATGAGGAAAAGACCTCATCCTCAACTCCTGTTAGTGGGAAAAATATCTCCTAGCTAATTTGGTGGTCAACTTTTTGATGACATCCCTTGCAAATGTGGCAAGGAATGCTACTACTTGTCAATCCCTTGCTAGACCAATGCAAAATTCATCCCTCGCCAATTCCTCCAAATGTCACAGTAGTTTGCAAAACTAGGACACAAGTCCCTCGCCAATCCCTCTCTACTTTCTCACATATCCCTCACTAATCTTTGGGTAGTCGCTCGCTATATTTTGGGCACATCCCTCGGTAATCACTCGTCAATCCCTCGCTAATATGAGAATTTCTAGGTATCTCTCGAGCTAATCACTTGCTAATTTCTTGTCAATCCCTTGCATCAATCCCTCGCTAAATTGCTTATTTTCTGTAATATTTTTTCTTCTTCTGTTATTTACAACCGGTTCCATTTTTGTTTTACTACAGAAACATGTCCAATTCCATTACAACATTCATAATATCAACCAAAACCCTCAAAATAAAATCTCAACAACACAAGTCAAAAGCTCTTAACATGTGTACGCAAAATAGATATCTAGATTAACAAAAAAAATAGAGTAATAGCAGAAGCATTTTCAAAATGTACAATTTCACACATAAAAGTGGAAGTTAAAACAAAAGAAATACTTTAATTCTCTACCTAGAACTACATATATGCTAATTAATCTCTGTGAAAGTTCTCGTCGTCCTCTCCATCATCATCGGCTCCACGATCGTGGTCATTCTAGTATAGATGTATGTACAACATTACTAATTACACATTGATAACTAATATAAACTTATTAAGTCTAATGTTTAAATCTAAAAAAACAAATTAACTTACATTTCTACATGGATCTATTGGACTGTAGTAGATGCGTCAATATATAAGCTAGAGAATCCTCGCAAGGCATCTAACACTCCTCAGAGAGCTTCATTGAAGTATATGTGCATCACCTGGATATTATTCACATGGTTCGAGGGTTCGACCAAACTCATATACTCTAGCCCCTTTTAGGTTGGCTGACAATATCCAACCACTCGTCAGAATAGATTGCTGGTTGCGATGAGGGGTTATCTCCATATTTCCTCGACTCTCCCCATATGTCTCCTAAAATATAAAAACAAAAATTAGATCTTAAAAGAAACAAACGACCAATTAGATTAATTACTAAATAGGTTACACACTTACTCTACTCTCAAGGATAAATGTATTCCCCAGTCTTACTTTTATGAATATGATCGTAAAGCTCCACGAACAAGATTAGGTGATTCAATTCTTTTTCCTACAAGATAAAAATAAGACTAATTAGTAGTAGCATAAATCAAGTATTAAATTAGTACGTGAATCATTCACTTACCTAAACTTCTTTATGACGAGCGAATGTACAAGAGCCCCCAGAGTGCATGCTCGCCTTGGGTATCGATTCTCATTCTGTGTAGCTAATGCTCACTGCTTATGCCACATATCGCAGAGAGCGTCAAAGACCTTCTTACTTCTGGACAAGGGCCCTTTACGTTTCCTATCTACAATATCTCGACTACCTATTTTAGTTATAAAGGTATGTCGAATGGTGTATATCATGCCTATAAATCTACCTGCATGTACAAGAGCTGATGACTGGTCAGGAAAATGGTGCCGATGGAGATGAGGATGAGGAATCGATGGCAAATGTCGGTGAAGCATGTACAAGAGCTGGTAGAGATGAAGTCTTAGCAACTGACGGTGCTCGACGGAGCCTCTGGACCAAGGAACTCCCCAGTGTCCCTATCTCATCTAGATCAGCTAGTTTTATGGGTTCTCATCGTCATCCACGAAACAAATTTGTAAACGCACTATTATAAAATATTAATAAAAAAATATCATTGATTGTCAACATATTATTACATAAATTACAACTCATTCATTTTATTGTCTGATGTTTCTTGTCATTCCACAGCTCAAGCCTCTTTTGCGTGGGTCCACCTCTTCCATAAAATCTTCGTCAACTAGCAATAAGGGTTCATCAACTTCATTGTATATGTCATTATTGTTTGATTTCTTGTTGGTTTCATCATTCCTGGTATCCAAGTACAACTCAGTCATATAATTTATCCATCTCTTAGAAGTATTCTCTAATAATCATGACTCTCTGTATAATTTATTATCATCAATATTAACAAAATGAGATATATTAGATACACAGTCATCTAAAAAATGAAATTGCTCCATCTATTCACAAACTTCTTTAATTTGATCATCCGTTAAGACATAGTTGGCCTTTGGTTTCATCAACTAGCCATCCTTTAACTGTAACTCTAATTCAGAACAATTACATAACACTCACAAAAAACAATATGCAAATATCCAAATTATGACTAATAAAATTAGTCTCCTAATACAATAATTTTCATAAACTACTATGTTTCTTCTAATTATGATCTAACCAAAATCATGAATTTTTTCTTGGCACTTTTGTATTGAAGATGCTTTGTTTATGTTTAAACACGCGTGCCATACTTATTCACCACTCAATTGTAGAGGTGGTCTTTATTTCTCAGTAAGTGCCATTTTTGAAAGCATCCATGGTCCTTTGAAATGAGTGAATTGGCAAGAACTAACTGTCTATGACAATCGAACTAGGAACACTTACCACCATCCATGTGCATTCGCATGTTGGGTGCTGATATTTGGATCCCGACAAACTCCTTTCTTATACCATGTCATGTGTCTTGTGCTCTTAGATGATATATATATATATATAATCTCTTAAGCCTCGAGATTAAGTCTTTATGTTTAGAATCATGTGATGTCTTAGACTTATTGAGGGTGACACTAAAATAGATGTATCTAGTGTGCTGATAGGACAACCTGAGTTCATTAACAATATCAAAAAAGAATTGTATAATAAATCCCTCTGATTCTGAAAACATGCTATTAATGATGACATCATTCCATCATAATTTGTCTATTATTTAAAAGCTAATTAGCTTATCAAAATTTTATTAATGTGTAGTTTTATTTTAAATAGTTTATTATTTTTGTCCTTTACCATGGATTTAAACTTTTGAATAAAAAAGTATTTATATATAAAAATATAAATTATTAGTCACTTAAATAATTAAATTTAGTAGGTTTATTTTCCTCATTTCAATTAAGATTTAGTATATGTTATATTTAGTTTGGTAATGTAATAAATATTTATATTATTTAAATGATAGTTAAATTATTATTTTTCATTTATAAAGGCAGGGTTGAAGGAGCAAACCACTGGTGCAAGTTTCTCCACCCAAGCTAAATCGATAACTTAGTTTGCTTGCTCACGGATCTAGCATCTGGATTGGAATCGACCCATTCTGTAGTTAAGCGTTCTGCGACATCTAGAATTAGTATTTTTCCATTACTACACGATCTGGGTTCGAATCATCCTCAGTCTTGTCACCGCTTTCACTTATCATATCCTCTCGATCACAAAGTTTCTTTCTTTGTCTTGGAGAAATGGCTGCCAATTTCTGGACTTCATCTCACTTGTATGTTTCTAACCCAACATCTTAATCGCAGATTCTATAGTATTTCGGTTTTCTTTCGCTCTGTTTGTTTCTCTAAGTGTGTGTTTTAATTTTAGTTTTTGCTTTTCTGATGCAGTAAACAGCTTTTGGACCAGGAAGAGGTGGATGTAGTGCAACAACTCGACAAAGACAGGGGAATCACTCTAGAGGATTTCAAGCTTATTAAGATGCACATGGCCAATTGTATGCTACTCTTCTTCCCACAAACCTTATGCCTATTTTGGTGATCATGTATTAAGTTATGTTTAGTCTTTAGGTTGGCTTTCTTAAATTTCGTAAATATTTAATCTGAAGTTACTTACTTTTTTTCCTACTACATAAAGTTTTAGCCTCTGGGCTTTCTTTCTTTTCGGTGAATTATATAGATGACTGATATTGTTGATGAAAAGTTTATATGAATAACTAGCCTTTACCATCTCTTATTGCTAATTTCTTATGGATTTAATTGCTCATCCCAATTTTGGTAGTTTGGAGAATTAAAATCTATTTTAGACAAACTAAATCATTAGTGTTGGTGAATTGGCACTTTGCATGCTCGTATCTGTAGTGTTCACATGTATTAACTTTCTGTTGTTCTTTTCCCCTTCAGATATACTAAAGTTGGCTCAACATGTAAAAGTGAGGCAAAGGTTTGACATTAATCTTCTCATATGTAATAGTGTAATAGTATGTATTTCCAATTGTTTAACCTAATAAAGTACAGTAGTCAGAATATGGTTCATGAATATATGTTTGAAATAATGTACATAAAACTGATAGACCCTTTCTCTTATCATTAGTTTCTTTGATTTATCAATTCATATGTATGAATCTGTGCAACTTCTTTTTATCAAAGCAAAGATGTAGGATGTTTCTAGTCCATTATCCTTCAGCTATATGTTCACAACTGTGCTGGTTTTGAACAATTAACAGACACAAAATGTGTAGAGATTAATAAGTTATACCTGGTGAAGTTACCAGAAGTTAAAGAAGAAAAAAAATCTGGTGTAGTTACAACATACAACCTTTTGGTTGTTGAGCATTGATAATAGATCTAGATTAAAGATTTGTATCATCAAATACTCTGCCCCTCCCTTTTTTCTGTATAATGTTAATCCATTTTATTGAGGCGGAATTTTATGAATGTTAGGATATCTGAACTCTGTTTCAGATAGCAGAATAGAAATAAATATTATAGTGATTGTGTGTTTGCTAATTGCTTTTGGGCATGTGGTCCTATGATTTGATATTTTACCTAATAATCTGAGGGATTTATTTATATATAATTTTTTTGGGATAAGAATCTATGGAGGACTTATAAAACAATTCATTGCAGACACTGGGATGCAGACCATTCCTAAAATGTAGGAATTAGGACAGAATGTGATGGTATTAAACGCAGTGTTATCAAAGGCTCTAGGCGCACCCAGGCGCTAAGGGTCCCTGGAGCTTAGGCGCAGGGCGTAGGGTGTAGCAAAGTTAGGCGCACATCTAATGAAAAAAATCTACATACAATAATTCAAAGCTTACAACAAGTAAAAATTAATACTATTAAGTTATGACATAGAAAATAGTTTTTATAGGCAAGAATTCCAGCATGTAGAAAGTAAAGGTTAATAAAAAATGATCTAGGTAAAGTAAATATGTCAGGCAAGAAGTCGACTAAGCTAACAAGCAAAAATTGAATTTATGCTTCCTCTTTCTTAAACAGGGCAGAGATAGCTAAGATTTATTGCTGAGTATCTTTTGTTTTTCAGGCACAAAACATGGCAGACATAGTTAAGGTTTAAGCCACACAAATGATCTGCTTTTTGTATACAATAGCAGAGATTAGACTAAGCAAGGATTAGTATAAGCAAAAGATGAAAAAGACTTAGAAAGTAACTATAAAATTATAAAACATGATAGATAATAGCCAGAATTACACTGAAAATTAGCTCTGCATTTTGGCCTAGGTAACAAGGAAACTCAAGATTTCATAGGCTGTTTAGAATTAAGATTTTGGTTCAGCTGTTGTGTTAGGGTGTTTTTTAATGTTTTAGGGACTTTTCAGGTTTCTATTAGGACTCTTCCTAATGTTTGACTTTTCCTATTTATGAGAAAACTAAAAAACTGATGAGTTTTCCTTAAAAAGAAAAAATTGAAGAGGCTTTTTCAAAAAAAAAAAAACTTGCAGCAGCCTTTTGTGTGCTTTGAGTGCGCCTCAAAACATGGAAAAGGCGCGCGCCTAGTGAGCCTAGGCAGCGCCCTCCTTTAGAGGTGCAAAGGCGAGGGGGTCTGTGCCTTGCACCTTTTGCACCTTTAATAACACTGATTAAACGAATAATAAAATTTGTTTTTAACATGTTTGCAATTTAGTGTAATCTTTTTCACTCTCTAAAATCCCACTAGACATAATAGTATATGTATTTCCATAAGAAAAAAAAGAAAAAAGAAAAAAGAAAAAAGAACTTACACACCTTATCAATATGGCATTATGTTTATAGTATCCAGTTTAGAATTTTGATAGGTTGACAGTCAGCGTAAAACTCGTCAAACCCTATATAAGTTGAATCCAGCCAAATATTATTCAAGAGGTCAAGCGTTCAAATCTTATTAGCCGCCAATTGTGATTTTCTTGCCTATGGAGGAAAATAATTCATATAGTTGACCCTAACTAGGTTGGGATTTAAAAGCTTAGTTAAGTTGAGTTATTGAATTCATATCCAACTAAAAATTTATAGAGGCAACATGGGTTCCCTAAGAAGTATCAGTGCAATCTAGATTCTAATATGAGAAAGTATTTAATGGAATATTTAGTATGAAAATAATTGTAGGCGATCAATTTTATGCGATGGCAGTAGAGTGTATATATTTAATCACAGTTTGGGCAGCAGAATGTTGGGGTACTTTCCACAATGAAAACATAAGCAGGCCAGATGACAAGCCCCCTCTCTTTCGAACCAATGCAGCTTGGGACCTTCCTGACTGGAATTTCTTGCTGTCTGTTATTTAAATTATGAAGATTGCTAAGTGCTTATATTAAGTAGCCACAGATGATTTGAATACCTTTCTGCATTTCAAGTTTTAAGTAACGGGTGAAGAAAATGTGAATATTTGTGGATGACTATTTTTTTCTTTTTTTGAATGTGGAGCTGGATCCTTGCTGTTTAGTTCTTGGCTAATTCTTTATGTTAATAAGAGAACATATCAGCCTTCAGTAGGGACCTGTAAGATGTAAGTGAGCTGCTCAAACCTTGACTTGGCTGTTTATTTGCTGATGATTTCTTGGGATATCTTATTTTTTCCTATGATTGGTCAGGATCAAAACAAATATTAAGAAGTTATGATCCCACGGCCTATTGTTTTCCAAAGGTTTAGATGAGCTCCTCTTGCCTCTCATAGTAAACTTAGTAGCTCTCACTCTTCATAGTAAACCACTTGTTGCTTGTGATATGCTCCACATATATGGATTAGGAATTTAGGATCAAATGACACTATTGTAGGAAAGCAAGTTTCAAACCAGCGAACAACTTTTCATAGGATACTCTTATACAATCTTCAGTGATCCTGCTGTTGGACTTTAAGAACATGTTGTATGGTCGCGCAGACCAAATTTCATTGAAAACTAGATATATTCAAGTGTTTTATCTTATAGGTAAATTACCTTGTATTTGAGAACTATACAGAATTCTAATTTTAAGTGTTTTTGGCGGTATAGCTATTAATCTATGAATGATGTGAAAGTTCAGAAGCATGGCCTGCTTAGTGAAGGGTTCTCATCTAATAGTTGATTTCATATGAAACCACATTTTATGTGAAGTTAGTAAACATAGAAAATTGATTTTGTCTTGTGCAGTTGTCATTGGATTGTATCCATACATGTAAGTAGAAGGAGAGAAGCATAAGGAAATTGTGGAAGCAAAGCCTTCTAAAATGATTGTTTTTCCTCTGGGATAAGATTGTTCCTGGCTTCTTTTTAGTGTTTTTCTTTAGAAGTATTTTTATATTCTTTAGTAGATATGCAATGTGATTCGCGAGCTCATTGCTTTAAGCTTGCATTTTCTTTACTATTTTTGTTTCTTCTTAAAGGATTCTTGTCCTCCCATTTACTTTTTTCTTTCTCAATAAAATTTATTTTCCTGTAAAAAAAATGAGAAAGAGGGATTAAAAAGATGATAGCATGATGTTACATGGACCTTTTAATAAACTAAGATAGGAGACATTCACAGTCATTGTTGTCAAAATCACGAGTTAACACATAAGACTGTATGATCTTACAATTTCACATACCCCAAACGATTTAAAACATGTCAAAAATTGTAGTATAGTAAGATCATAGTAAGATCGGTAGATCAGATGTAAGATCATAAGATCGCTAGGATCAGTCTGATCTTACGAATCTTGAAAAAAGTCATTATGTGTTAGCTTTTTTCGGATGGGTTTGTCTTTTATTATCATTGGGCTTCCATAAACCATTCTAGGAACTCAACCCAAGAGTCCAGGACCATTACCACACCATCTCAACCTCTTTCTAAGAAAACTGAAATCTAATGTCCAAACCTCACCTCCAGCTTCCTCTCACTTTCTCAGACTCTCTTTATTAGCAAACAACTATATCATGCTCATCCAGTTGAGAATTGCTTAGAAAAACTTTTCCACATTGAACCTCTAGCTAAAGAAAAATAAAAGTTTTGCCTTATTTTTTTAATTTTTTTAACTCACATTTTAGAGAATTTTTTTTTTTTTTTTTTTTTTCAATTATGACTCTGCGTCACAAGTTTTAGAAATATTATTTATTTTTATTATCGTATAACTAGGCTTATGATAGCTAATTACCTATCCTAGAAAAAATAAACTTATTACTACATTAATTTATGCATGGTAGCTTACAATCTATATAGCTGACTTATTGTTTATATATTTTTTGGTCATGGTGTGGTAAATATGTGGGTATTTGTTATTTATTTTGCTCTTATGTATAACATTATGACTTATTATAAGTGTATATATATATATATATATATATATATATATTTATAAGAGGTATTTTGCAAATCTTGTTCGATCTTCCGATTCGATCTTGTACACCCTCTACGGTCCTAGTTAAGATCTCGATCTTGACAACCTTGTTCATGGTATATTTGGAACTAAATAAAAAAGAGTTTCATTTGAAATAATTTCTCTTATTTGGAATAAAAAATATAATTCCAGCTTCTATTAAAAAAATAATTATAGAATTAAGTTCAATTCTCTTATTTGGAACAATTTAAGCATTTATTTTATTTTATGTATTTTTCACATATCACTGTCAAATTCTATAATTGGAACTATCATTAAGCTTTTCCTGGTGTTTCTTAAGTTGGCATTCAATGTGAATAGTGAGCCATCTTTTTTTAAGCTTGCCTTCCCCATGTACTTCTCCCCTATCTTAATATAATTACTTTCTTTTTATCAAAAAAACAAAAGGATAAAATTGTCATTGGAAGTGGGACCAATTGCTAGCCAATCTCAAATGAGTTCCACAAAATGAAATCTAACCTATTTGGTGTGGAATTTAAAATTGTATAAAATGTGGATTCATATGAATTTCAGTTAAATTCTGCACTAAAACACAAAGTATGATATTTATTTCAAATGTACTGGATTCTACTCTTTTTTATTGTTCCAAGTGCACTATCAATGAAAACTTAAGTAAGAGAGGACTAAGCTGCTGGGGTTGCTGGAGACCAGTTGTAAAGTCTTATAAGAGTTTGTTAGCATTTCTTTTCCATCTTAAGGAGAAAAAGAAAACAGATCTAAGGATTCTTGAGGCCTTCTAAGCCCGGCTGCTAGGTTTGTCTTCATTTTCAGTCCCTTTCTTTGCTATATTCTCTGTTTGCTGCTTCTGAACTCCTTTCTCATTGCATTACCTGGCAATCATTTAGATATACCATATTGACCCAATACGCAGTTGACTCCCTCCAAAATCTCCCCTGCTAAAATCATTGATGTCCTCTGCAAGGTCCACTGAAACTGCCTTATATGTTGATGGCTTGCGTGGTGCAAGTCACTTTTGTGTTAACTCCGAAAGGACTAGAAGATTGGGGATTTCTTCAATCTCTTATATAGCCTCAGTCAATCCAGTACACACAAATACACAATACTGTACTAAATACATACCAGCCCACTAAAAACAGATATACTCTTAGGATTTTACAATCTCCGACATCTCGTTAAGGTTCATTACACCCAGGTTGCAGTGCTCTCAAGTCTGCATGGAATTTTGTACTATGTGGCTTTAACCCTGTCCAACATTTGGTGCCTAACTGGCTAAGATACCATCCTATTTCCTAGCACTTTTGGCTGATCTGGTTATTTTGGGTATTTTTAGATTCATATGTACAATCTGAATATACAAATTCTACAAATCTAAGTAAGTTCCTTAAAATTGCCTATCTATTTGATTAGATGTAGTACCATGCAAAATTAGAAATGAAAAGTATAACAACCATTTAGTGATACTGATTTTGATATTTCAACAGTTCTGCAATGATATTTTCAATTTTCTTGCAGTCCAACAAATTTAGTATAAATGTTTCATCACCTACTATTGAAATGTATGGATATTTCTTTTGCTGAAGTATATAGGTATCTCTAATATGCTGGCCTGTTTTTCAGGGTTGTTGCTACTGCTGTGTCATATATGAGGCGTGTTTACACCAGGTATGTCATATATTACTTGATGAAAAAGGATATGTATTTGGCTATTGGCCAGAATGTTTAGGTCTAATCACTCAGTTCAAAATCAGCTTTACACGTTTATGACTTGATACTTTTGCAGTTTTCTGCATTAATTTCATGTCATTAAAAATGTATCACATATCCTTTGGCAAAGGCTTTTATGGTTTGTGTTGGTTACTTTTATACAATTGTGAAACATAATTTTTGTAGATTTCTTCACTACTTCTAGAGATACTGTATTGGAACTTAAATAATGTTTTGCAGGTGGAAGGATGAATACAAAAATCTTTTAACTCCCATTATATAAATGATATCGACTAATTTTTCAGTAAGATATATGGAAATACTCATTGATACTTGATGATTATTTTATTGCCCCCATGTCAGGGGACTTAAATAAGGTTGTGCAGGTGGACAAGATGATCAAAAAGTATTTTACTTTTCTTAGTATCTCCTGATTTATTGTTTCATATACTGTGATTACAGTATATGATTCACACCATTCATATGTATCTTCATCTTTGACACTGTAAATTAAGTTAATGACTAATTTATGGTTGCATACCTGGTTAGTCTTGTGATTTTTAAATTCTCAATCTCTCAGAACTATTTGGTGAATTTCTTTCAATTTTTTCTTTCAGAAAGAGTATGTCTGAATATGATCCACGGCTAGGTGGCTCCAACCTGCTTGTACCTGGCATCAAAAGCAGAAGAAAGCACAGTGCAGGCCAAGCTAATTGTTTTTTGCATTAAAAAATTATGTGAGCACTTATTCTACCCGACAGACTAATATATTTATGTGTATGTTTTTTCTTTTTCGCTATTCTTGGACCTGGAAGATGAATTATTTGTTTCCTCTCCAAATTTACCAGTTGCCACAGTAGTGTCTGTTTCCTGTGAAGAGTGAACATACCAATCTTGTTTACAGATTCTGATGAGAAGTACAGGTATGAGATCAAAGACATTCTCGAAATGGAAATGAAGGTCTTAGAAGCACTTAACTACTACCTAGTTGTATTCCATCCTTACCGATCATTGTCTCAGTAAGTATTTCACCTCATTGGTCTCGTATTATATTCATTTTCAGGGCCTTTCTGAATTCTGACATTTCTCTTCCATGAATTGGAAGTTAATGTTTAACTTAACTGTTTAGACATAACTATAGTACACCGAGTCTCTTGTAAATCGAAGTCAATCTATGAAAAGTTAGTCCTTCGGTGATAACATTTTTGTAGAATTGATCTTGAACCATTTTAGTTGTCATCACATCTTGAGCTTAAATTATGGTATTGTCCTTTTACAGACTTTTTCCATTTCTTTTGACACCTTCATATCTTCTTTTTCTTTTCTAGCTATTTTGCTACAAATGAGTAGCTGGATAATATTGTTTATACTATATTTCTCGATAAAAGTATGGCTGGGAGAAGTTACATGATTCAGAATGCTAACTTACAAAACCTTCATTTGTGGGTTAGAACTTAGAACTTCAGTTATTGTTTTGGCAAAGTCTACAATCTTCATAATTCACATGTTTCAGGATTCAGAGTTTTTCTCTTACTGTTAATATTGTTATTTACCACATAACTGAACACTGATTCCATCTCTCTCGCTCTCACACACAAACACACACAGACACACTCATAAATGGACAGAAAGATGTATTTTTATGTGTTGTCTTTCTGTATTTAACCTCCAGTTTTCCACTTAGTGTTTATTGGACAATGATGCATTTTGTTCCATGTTGCACAAGCATTTTCACTCACATTAGTTCCTCTGACCGAGATGGTAAATCCCTTGTAGCATCAAAGGAAGCCATCCTCTGGTCTCCAGGAGTCACCTCTTTTCTCCTTCTCCTTCTGTTTTGTTTTTTTGGGTAAAACTTACTGAAGGCAGCATAATTGAAACTGCAAGGAGCTATCTGAAGGTGAACCAACCTAATAACCAAGAACATCAACTCTGGCATGCATGTGCAGGAATGGATTCCTACTCATAAAAATTGCCTTCACCACTCCCCGCCGGTGCATTTGATTTCTTTATCCTAAATCTTTCCTAAATCCATTTAAGATTTACTCCTACTTTTCAATTCCCATTTCACTCTTGCCAAACCCTCTGGCCCAGTGATTTATTCACCAAGGCTCCATTATCCTTCTTACTTGCATACTCAACATATGCCGCAAAGACAAATTAAATTAAAAAAGGAATTAAACTTTGGAGGTGTTGTGTTTTTGTCTTGTTTTTTGGGATTGGGCAAAGTTTCGTGGTGTGACCCGTTAGATAATTATGACCCGAGAGCAACCCAAAAATTAAGTTTTAGTTCACGAAGCGGAGAAATGGGCAGATAGTGAATTTTGATCCGTTGTTTCTTTCTTGTAGCCTATATATAAAGGCAATTGGCTCTAGGGTTTCAATATGTTCAAGCAAAATACTTATATTTTCCCCAAAAACATAATAGTGAATTTCCATCTCTTCAGTGATGATGTAGGCTAGATTGAGCTGAAGCTAGATACGTCTTGTGTTCTTTCTTTTGATTGTTTTCGTTTTTCAGTTTTAGATTTTATCCTATTCTCGCTTCTGTTTAACAGGGAGGAATAAGGATGCTTAGTATATATGGTGTTGTAGATTTTTGCTGTAGTTTGGGGTGTTTGGTTGGAGTGTAATGCCAGTATTTTCCGAGATGCTTATCTTCCTCTTCATCTTTATTTAGGATAAAATTGTCTTTATAGCATTGGCGTTGGCATTGCTTTGGAGCTCAGCCACAGGGGCTTTTCAAAGTGTTTCTTTATCTGACTTGCAACATGATTGGTGGGCATGTTTTTCGCTATCTAGATTTCATGTATTTCATTTTTGGAGGATGTCTTGCCCTCCTTCATTGTGTTTCTCTCCCTTTGTGAAGTTCTTTTTATGAGAATAATAAATAAACTGTTTGTTGTCCTTTTCATATCTATCTTCAGTCGCCTTGTTATCTTTATCAACTCTGAGTTCCAAATGTAATTGTGCTGCAGCAATGTTGGAGTTAGAGGTGCCCATGACTAACATCCTACTCAGATATATATTATCCTATTGCCTAATAAATTTAATATTGTTTTATGTATAAATTTTTGTTATCTAATATACTGAGTGAACATTAGTTATATAATATGTGTATGAAATGGTTAGCTTGTGAAATTTATTAAGTATATAATAAATATTATTATTGTTTAACCTATAAGACGTATTGTTGTATAATATGTAGAAGTCATTATTCGTACTATAGGGGTTATCAAATATGCTTATCCATTTAGTTTCCATACCATTAAAAATATTTAGTAAGTGAGCAATTTCAGTGGGAAATAGAAAAACTAGCGGATGGAGGGATCATAAACCCTGATTTCATTTTTTGTGTTTCAGAGTTTTAATTAATTAATTTATTTGTTTTGTGTGCTAATTTATCTACATGTTTAGGTTTCTATATCTGTAGGCAACCTAAATTGTCACCATTACATATCGCTTCATCTCAACTCAGCCATAACGTTCAATTCATAGTATATGCCAGATCCTCATCTGCTTTTATTTTTTAATATAGTTGTCTCGTGTCTTTCACTCTTATCTGGATCTAGAACTATATTGTCCATTTCATCTTTTACAACAACTTACATTTCATTCCGTGGTCCTAACTGAATTAATTGTCAAATTAACCCATGTCATCCCCCCCCCCCCCCCCCACCCCCAAGGAAAAAGAAAGGGACTTACATATCTTTTGACCTTGTAAAATAAATATACATGTAGAATTATCAGAAATTTTATTTTTCGTATGCTGCCTTGGGTCCTTTCTCAGTAGAAGAAATATTAATTCTTTTAGTTTGTGTAAGCTAATAAGATATAGTTCAGTAACAACGTTTCCTTTCCTTTCCATTTCAATTTTGTTGCAGGTTGCTTCAGGATGCAGGCTTGAATGATATGAGCTTGACCCAGTTAACTTGGTAAGACTCTATTACTGCTGGACACTGTCAAAAACCTGTAGAATAGTGTTTATTTCTTGCCTCTCTCTCAACATATTTCCCACCTCCATATTTTTTTGTTCTTTTTTCCTTTGTTTTATTATTTGACAACATATCCTTTGACTAAAGGAAATAATGGAGACATTAGCATTAGGTTTTTTCCAGTGTTGTCAAGATTTGCGTTTCAATGCATGGTACGATCTTACGATCCAGAAGCACCCCACCGATTCAAATCAGACCAAAAAATCATACCTTGTAAGATCGAACTGGGATCATGCTCTGAATTTAAGATCATTAGGATTGTCTGATCTCTGCCGATCCCACCAATCCTAAAATTGCTTAGCTTGCCCTTCTGATTTGCTCAGGTTTCATGTAGATGGGTCTGAGACAAGTGAAATTCAGCACTAAACAAACAAAATGATATGAATTTTTCACTAATTTGAGGATTGAATTTCAGGTCACAACTTTGTGTGCCTTCTTTTCTTTCTAACTGCAGGTGCGCCACCCTCGTTCTTTCTTTATCACTCTACTGCACCTCTCACTCCCTCCGCTCCCTGTCTCTCTCTCCCTCTTGCTCTTTTGCTCTCTCTCTCTCCATCTCTCCCTCGCTTACACGCCCATGCCTTCTCGGTCTGAAACTCTTCCGCTCTCTATCCATGTTGCCTTTGTCACGAATGATGATAGCTTCCATTGGGTCCAGAAGTTTTATAAATTCACTTATTTTTACCTTTATTCTTTTCCAAAATAAATTGGTTCAATTATTCTTTTCAATTGTAATTCACTGTAATAATTTTTTTAATTATTACTTTTTGCTATTTTATAATTTGTATAATTGTCTTTTAAAAATTTGTTTTATAGTAATAATATTAATATTATAAAACCTATCATAGAAAGGAAAATGATAACATAATTAGTTATAATACTTCGTTTTTGTTGAAAAAATTTCATAAAGTAATAATGCACTAAAATATAAATTTTACATTAAAATATGGATGAAATATATACTTATTTTATAAGTTTTTGTAATCATAAATGGTATTTGTCATTTCTTTTTCTCTTATGATTATTATTACTTATTACAAGTATATTTATATTTTAAAGGAATATTTTGCAAAATTTGTAAAATCTTCCGATCTTACCAAGTCGATCTTACATTTCAATTTTGCTGCCCTCCACGATCATACTTAAGATCTCAATATTTACAACAATTTTTGTTTTGTTTTTTTTTTTCTACTTTGAAGATTATTTTGATTAATTAGCCACTGGCTTGTGAAAGCATGTCTTATTTATCTCAAATCTATATATGGTTTTGCTAAGAAGAAAAATTGTTTTAAGTTTGGGAGTTTTCATCAAACCATTTTCATGTCTTCAAAAAATGCTCAGTGCAGGTCCTCAATCATGTGCCAGGTTCTTGAGTGGTCCAGAGGCACCTGATGTCCCTGCCTACCCAGAGATCCGAGGGTTGGCTCTCCTAAAATGTTTACATCAGAGTTTATTCCCCCTTCCCCTCCTCAAAGAAAAAAAAAATTCACATATTGTCTGAATAACCAAGGTTCCTCTAAATCTTAAGGACAGAAACATTTTTTGAACTCAGGTACAAGTTTTGGGAAGGGTTATTTGATCTAGGTATCTTCCTAATTATTTTTCTTATTTCTAGGACCTGAGAATTGGCCATAAAGGTTTCAGATAATAAGAAATTCATAGGTGCACCCAGTGCATTTTCATAAATTGGCTGGTCCACATACTACAATGCAAGGCAGCTACTTAAGTTGATGTAAGACCAAATATCGCTGACGAGTAACCTTATACTGTTAAAACCCATATGCATGGGATGACATGCCTGGCACCATTTGCCTGCATCGTACATGGGATGAGCCTACCAAACCCAGAGTGGAATTAAAAATAAGTTTCTTCTCGAAGTCAGTAATCTATAGATCATCTAGAGTGGATTTGAGGCCCGTAACATTTGATAATGGTTATGTATAATGGTTCGGCCTAGAATCCGACCTCAAAGTCTCATATTCTTATCCCTGTAGTGTCCTGTGAACACGAATAACTTGGTGATATGCAATGAGTCAAGCAACAATGTATGGCTATGCAGCTCCCTAGTTGTCATAATAGTACGATTTGAGTCGATATAGAGGAGTAGCTATGCGAATTGACTATAGAATTGGAGGAATATCTGAATCGTCTGGTGAGTCATGATTCTGTCTCCCATTCACATTGAATTGCTGATTCACCTGCGATTCACTCGGTTGAATTTTTCAGTTTGTGTGGGTCGGATTTGATGGACTCAGAAGACAGAAACTTTAGATTTTGTGGTTTCTTTTTTAATTTTTGTGATTAAAATCAAAGAACCAACCTGAAGCTTCTCTGCAGACCTGAAGTCCTTCAAATCAGAACGTGCCCAAGCCCTAAAACATTGCAAATCAGATGCATCAAGTCAGGGTGCAGGTCTCCTGCTCTGTTCGACTAAAACAGAGCAACACGACCTTCCTTCCGGAAGACCTTTCTTTTCGAAAGGCTTTTACTTAAAAAAGGACATATAGATATATATATATATGTATGTATATATATAAATGCTGTTACGAGGACTCTGCAAAATATCTGAAAGTGTGAGGGTCGACACACTCAGGTTGGGAGGGGAATATGCATCGGGCACCTGACACAACCTTTGGATGTGTCACCACCTCCAATCGCAGCCCATCCTCTGCAGACATGCCATGCTGGGAAAGAAGTGATGACTTGTGACCAAGTCATTGGTATTTCACAAAATAGACTAGATCTGGATGAGAGTGGCCTATGCCACCACCATCATTGCCACCTGCTCTTTTTGGATTGCACTGTTTGTGGTCTATTTTTAGTTAAAGTTCTTAGTTCCAATGGGTTTTCTTTCTTTTTTTTAGCTGCTGTATATTTTGGGGAGCTCCTTGTGTTTTGAGTTGCTACCTTGTAGCTCCAGGCCCATAGATCTTACATACAACATGGCCTACATTTTGTTTTCATCAAAGAAATTACATTAAAACAGACGTGATTGGCAAGCATTATTTATTGTTTTTATTTTTGTTTATGTTTAAGAGGACTTCTTGTCCTCTCATGTACTCCTTTCTTTCTTAATGAATTTTCTTTTCTATTAAAAAAAAAAATTTACCTTAAAACAGACATAAAGCAGATAGATGGTTCAGTTGCAAGCCTTCTGCATGTGTTTTCCTCATATTTCGTTTCAGTAAGTATGCTGATTTTGGGATAGATGCTTGTTGAAATTACCTTGATTTTTCAAATAGTTTAATCTTTATCCAAAAGTCATTGCCTTGCTTCACAAATAAGGCATATCTTTTCTTTGTGTATCAACAATTGCTAATAAGCATTTTCATCCTCGTTGATGTAACCAATTCTCCCTTCCCTCTTTGTAAGGTTTAAATTATAATCACATTAAAACTGATATTCTCAATGCCGACAGGGGACTTGTAAATGATACATACAAGATGGATCTTATTCTTGTACACCCTCCACATCTGATAGCTTTAGCTTGCATATATATTGCTAGCGTACTCAGGGAGAAAGACACCACAGCATGGTTTGAAGAGCTTCGTGTTGATATGAATGTGGTAAGTACTCAAACATTGTGTGCATGCAAGCTTTTCCTTTCGTGTCTCCACTTTCTTCTTCTTCTTCCCTTTTTTTTTTTTTTTTTTTTTTTGCTTGTTCTTGTGGAATTAAATCTTGACGGTAAACATAAAGTTGCCTCCTTTTTGACAAACCTCAAACATAAAAGCCAACTTGTTATGTTTCTACAACCATGTCATGTAAGTTTTTTATATAAATGGTAACTTCATCTGTTTTCTATTTTGAGCAAAATATGCTGCGTTGACTTGTGTTCATATTCTATGTACAAGTCTTCATAATTTTCAATTCTACAGTGATGTGTTACTGTGTACTCTTCAGTAATTGGTATTTGTTGTGTAAAGTGTAAACTTTTATCATACGATTTTTAAATGTATAGCTACCTGCATCTGCAATACACACGTCAGGTGTAGAGACATGCTGTGGTAAAGGAGCACCTACCAGGCCAGTTTTAGGTTTCTTTTTCTTTCTTAGAGGAAAGAGATTTTAATTGTATCAGCTTAAAGAAAAATCATATTTTAGGGTCTTACATAGAAGTGTGAACTGTGTTTCAAGCAGTGGGTTTTCCTCGAGTAAAAGGGTTAACTTGATTATTTTCTAATATCTTGAGAAAGCCTGTCATCTCCCTTTCATCATTTGATTATGAGAACAACATTCTAAACATTGGTATTCAAACTCTAATGGAAATGTTGATAAATAAATTCTTGTTGGTAAGATTATGTCTATTGGGTGTGTGAATTTGCCTCAGAATATGTTTTACATTCAACATAATCAATTTACGTGTTTTTTGTAAAATATGCCATCAGTCAGGTATTGTGTATGATTTCCGCATGTTAGATCCTGAGGTAGACTAATAGAACACTTTACTATTTGCATCTGATGTGATAGTTGACTTGCAGTAATTGAACGGTCAAGTCAACTATGTAAGATTGGAATGGGTTTTTGTTGCATGTGAGGCTGGGATGTTTTGATTGATTGCTTGTGTCCTGAAATTTGGCCTTGTACTTTGACAGGTGAAGAATATTTCAATGGAGATATTAGATTTCTATGAAAACCACCGAATGATCACAGATGAGAGAGTAAATGCTGCTCTCAGCAAGTTACCACTGAAGCCATGAAATTGGGTACTTTCTGGGAACTAATATCATATTTTATCATCGCAACCATGAGGATGCTGGTCTATCTTGAATGAAGTGGATCACTTCTTTATGCTCGTTCATGGAACTTTATAAAGTATTAGCAATATTTTGAAAGAGATGATGCATGTTAGTTTATGCTTTCAGCTGAAAACATGTACTGATAATTTGTAGTAACTTATCACTGAATTTATAATGTTCTGACAGTTTTAGTCAGTTGTATATAAGGTGTCCAGTATACTTATTCATGTTAGTTAACGTAAACTCAAAAAAGTTCATATTGTGGAATGTTAGTGATATTCAGGTTTTTCTAACTAGTGTTTGTGTTTTGAGACTTGTTAAGATAATATTAATATTTATTGTAGTAATTGATTATGATTTAAAATTATTTAATTTATAAATTATTATTTTTAGAATGGTTTTTTTAATTAGAACATTTGTTAAGATGTAATGAATATGATATTCAAAAATTAAATTTAAAAAAAATAAATAATATATTTGATAACATTGAAATTATGGTCAATTATTATAATAAATATAAGTATTTTATATATAAAATATTAACAAGTGTTGTTATGAGGGGATTCAACTTGTCTAGAATTTTTTTAATCTTTTAAATGTTACAAAAATTCTTTTGAAAAGTTTTAATGTTTCAAAGATTGTATATTTATTACATTTTAATAAGTGTTTTAAAGTTATTGTAAAAATTATTCTTAAGTAAAACTAAAAAAATTACCATGAACAGTTACAAGATTACTATTGTTAATAAATTATCAATTATATAAATACTAGTTTTTATGCTTCTGTTCAAAATATATATATATATATATATATATATATTTAAAATAATTATATATCAATGATTTTAATTAAAAAGTAAGTGTTTGAAGAAGTTATTATGAATGAATTTGTTTTTAATTAGTTGTGGAAAGATGTAGTATTTTTAATTTATTTTTAAATAAAAATTAAGTAAGTTCCTAGAAGAAATTTAAAATAAGTTAATTTTTTTTAAATATACTAAATTAACAAAAATAAGAAATTATAAATATAGAATATTATAGGAAAGTTTATAGAAAAGAATAGCTAAAGTTAAAGGATACCATAAGGGTTAGGGTAAAAAGAATAGTATATAGATGCAGTGGATCTCTTTTATTTATTTATTTTGTAATTTTTTTTTATCAAATTCTCTTCAAGTTTTATTAAACAAAAATTAGATTAAAAAAAAAAAAAAATACTGTTTTTCATAATACTTGTTGATTTTGCCTTGATATTCTAAGTGGGTATAACAACGAATTGTTTTACAAGTTATAATTTATTTAAGTGTATCAAATAATTAATCAAATCTATATTATGAATCTTTCTCTATTATAAAATCATTTCTTATATAATCAAAATAAAATAAAAATGCTAGAAATAATTTGAGCAAGTACCCATAAGGCAAATTAGAGAAGTGATCATCTTATTATTATTATTTTTCTTGTATAATGGGAGTGCTCGAACTCGACATTGAGGATGAGAGAACAAATACTAACTGCTTGAGCTAAACTCTTGGTAGGTTAATCATTTAATTAGTGTCTTTGGAACAAAAAGTCATTTTGGGGTAAAGTTTTAAGAGGTTAATGATGTCTTCGAATTTTAAGTTTAAACAAATGTTTTAAAACTCAAATTGCTAATCAATTCGAAAAATTTATCAGGTATCAAGTTATTGGTTCAATTATGATCGAATTGATAATAACGTTATAAATAAATTTTAAATATTATATAAAATTTTCTATTAATTATAAATGCTAAATATACAAGAAAACAAAAAATAATAATTCAATATTCATTAAATAATATAAAAATCACATCACAAATAGTCACATATAGTTCTTAATAGTTAATGCGACAGTTGATAGATTTATTATGCATCACAATATTCAAGTTTCAACTTATGAATCAAAAATAATAAAGTCAATGCCAATATATAATACAAATGTTTCACTAATTTTTAATATAAATATTTCATTAATCTTTAATACAATTGATAGTTTTATTATTTTACAACCGATTCGAAACAGTCTTCCTCGATACTGTTAGTATGTGTCCAGGTTCTAGGAAAAACACCATCAATGGACCATATTTTAAAACAAATTTTAAAAATGGCCCACTTCTCAAACATATTTTAGGAATGAACCAAAAGAAGACTTTATGGGTTCAACCCACGAAGTAAAGTCCAATCAGCAAGCCCAAGAGCCGAAGTCATCTTTTGCTGACTTCTGGTCTTCAAAGCATGAAGCAAAAGATAGCAAGTTATCTTTTGCTGACACAAATGCAATTTGCCATACTTCGTGACTTGAAGACATGAAGTTATCTTTTGCTGACTTCGCCTCTTCAACTCTTCATGTATCGGAATCAGCACATAAGCCTTCTCATTGGGTAGTGATTAAAAAGTCAAACAGAAAAAGGAAAAACCATTTTAAACAAGCTGTGATTAAGGGTGGCAATGAGCGGAGCTAGCTCGTGAACTATTCGTTAAAAGTTTGGATCTTAAGCTTTATTTTAAGCTCGTTTTGTAAAATTAGCCGAGTTCAATTTTTCCAAAACTTGGCTCGTAAGCTCTTGAGCTGGCTCGTTTAATATTATTTATATATAAATTTATAATAATTCTATTTATATACAAAATTTAACATAAGTTATATCTTGGTTTAATGGTAAGTTATACAAAAATCGTTACTAAGTATGTCTTAGGTTAAACTCTTTTTTACTACAAAATTTTTTTAGAATTTTCAAAAAAACTTTTATCTTTGTAACTACATTACTTTTTTAGAATTTTCAAAAAACCTTCAAAAGCCCTTAAAGAGCTGAGCTTAAGCTTGGGGTTAGGCTTATTAACTCTTAACGAGCTTAGGCTCACAAGACCATAATGAACATGAGCCGAGCTTGAGCTTGTCCAAAACTTGAAGAGCTAAGCTAAGCTCGGCTGTTTGCCACAATAAAATATTAACAAGAGCAGTTCCTCTTAAATAACCCCAAACCACGGTGAAGAAATACTTTATGACTTCAATTGCTGCAATATACATATCAATTATTATTCTTTAATGATGCCCATGGAGGAATTATTGAATAAGCATTTTATATCTGAGTTGCCTCTGTAACATCCTCTAAATTAATACCTAAATTAATTATAAGATAAGCAATTACCTTATGAGTTAAATATGATTAAAATTTTGTTACCTATTATTGCATGTATAAGAATAGTATTTGTGATTATAAAAATATGTATAGGATACGTATTAGTATAAAAATAGCATATATGTATAAAATACATATAAATACATGTACGTACAAGTAATATATGTACATAAATACTTGTGTATAAATAGGAAGACATGAACAAGTGTAGTCGTTAGAACAATGATGAAAAAAATACTACATGGTAGCGTTGAAAGAAAAAGAGAAAATGATAAAATATAGGTTACTTGCTAGAAAAGGAAATGTGATGAATTAGGTATAAGGAGGAGAATTAGTGTGACAATTTACAATTAATAAGAGACTTAGGTGTAAGAAAGAGAATAAGTGTGACAACTTGCAATTAATGAAGGGGCTTAGTTAAGAGGAGGAAAAATGGTGGAAAGATTGTAATAAGTAAGGGGGCATATGGAAGAAAGTTAGGACATAAGGTGGCAAGTAATAATTAACATAGAAATATGGCTAAGCAAGTGGAAGCCAAGGATAACATTAGGTGTCCATGAAATGATTAAGTAAGGCATGTGTAAGCAATTAAGGAAACAAGGTGTCCATGAAATGATTAAGTATGGCATGTGTAGAGACTTAAGGAAACAAGGTGTACATGGAATGATTACAGATGAAATGTGTAGAAATTTAAGGTAAATAGGTGGCCTACTAATGATGATAGAATTTAAACTAGGAAATAGGAGATGGACAAGACTAAGAAAGAAAGTGCACATGTTAATTTAGAGAATGACGAGTAGGAGGTTGTAATTTTAGGAAACTAGAAGGGTAAAATGGGAAACAAGCATAAAACTTCTCCTAATTCCAAGCCTTGGCCGTGCATTATAAATAGGAAGGGGGAGGTGATTGAAAAGGGATAGGCAAGGAAAGTGTGCACGAAAGTGAGAAAAAGGGAGAGAAAGAGAGAAAAAGGAAAAGAAAGTGAGAGAAATAATGAGAAATTAAAAGAGGAATATTCGGTTATAAGAGGAAAAGCAAAGGCATGTATCATGTGCTTCCTTATTCTTTTATTTTCTTATTCTATTAGTTTCATTGAATTTGAAAATGGCATGTTTATGAGAAAATGAGCTATGTGTAACTGAAGAAAATGAAAGGTGTGAAATTTATATGGTTTTAGCACTTATAGTTTGTCTTGACATTATGTTGCTTAAACTATAGAATGGATTCATATCTAGAAGAGATGGTACAATAAACTGTAGAATGTCTTGCAGGGCGATGTCTTATGAGATGGTACTGAGATGTGTCGTAAGTCTTGTAAGGCGATGTCTCATAAGATGATACAATTATGTGTTGTAGTCTAGAGAAATGTTCCTTGGGATGGATCCATATCTATAAGAGTTGTACAATGATGTGCCAAAAGTCTTGCAGGGCGATGTCTCATGAGATGGTACTGAGATGTGCTATAAGTCTAAAGACGATGCCTCAGTTTGCAAATTGTCCTGAAATATCTATAATGGAAAAAGTGCTTGCATGAGAAAAGTTTATTGTATTTTCGTATTATCAAACTACACATCAACCTTTCGTTTTATAATGCGTGTTAAGATTTTTGTCTCATGTTTTTAATGTTGATGTGCAGATTTATAGCTAAGTGGATCTTGTTTGGAAAATATCAAAGTAGTTGTCTTGAAATGCAATTATGTGTTATGCTACTAGAATGAGAAAGTAGATGAGAATATGTAAAAATGAACATAGTGAGAAGAATAGCCTTAGTAAAGTTTTAAAGGCTCCTCTTGATGTTATGTATATAAACTAGATTAATGAATATTAGTTGGAAACAGAGCCTCCAAGTCCCTTAATTCATTGTCAAAATGGTTTATTTCTTGATTAATTGATATTGATAAGTAAAGACTATATAAATAAGAGTAGTTCTTGTACCTAGAAAAATTATGGAATTTAAGAAAAAGGAATAATAATTTAACAATCAAGGCCATATAAAGCTTACATACAAGAAATTTTAAATTTTGATAAGGAATTTGGCTAATATTACCTTAAGAGTTCATTAAATTAGTTAAGTAATAAAAAAATGATTATAACTCAATAAGACACTAATTGAATTAAGTAAAGGATTAAAAAAGGTGGGGTGTTACAGCCTCAGTCTCAAAAAGTTGCCAAAGATTGTCCCACAGGCCACAGCCTTGTCTTTTACATTATAGCATTTAGATTTCTATTAAAGTACATAAAAATGGCACCATTAACTTCTGAATAGTGATAGTGGTTGAGCATTTGCCAAGCATAACAAAAAAGGTTATTAGTCATTAATTTGTACAATGAGTTTATTTTATAAAAAAGAAAACAAGCTTCTTACTTAAAACACTAAGAGGCACATATCAGGACAGGAAAATTAATTACCTTGTTTGAAACATGCCATACTTCGTGAGTTGAAGAGGCTTCGTCTCTCTTTAACTCACAAATTATGACAGTACACTTTCCTTCTTCCCGTGAGCAGATGCATGCCTTGCTTGCCATTCCTTTCCTTTTTCTGCCTCTCCCTTGCATGCCATTCATTTTTTGCATCAGCATTCACTCCTTAACTCGTGACTTGCATTATTTTCTCTTCCTCCTTATTTATTTTCTCTCATCCTTCTCACCTCCAGCTTATACTTAAAAGAAACTTTCTCTTCATTTTCAAACACACAACTTTAACTTCATATAAATTCTCCTTGCTTCACACTTCCAATTTCTTTTACTCAACAACGGATTTTCTAGTCTTTTTCTCAATTGCACACATTCATTTTTTGTCCATCACTCACACAAGCACATAACAAAGGTATTTTCTTATTACATTAATAAAAATAGGACTCAGATCACCTCCAATATACTATTTCACCTAATACTCCCAAATACACATTTAGATGACTGACACATGTATTAATTTAAATTTTGATGAGTCATATTTGATTAAAGAGAGAGAGAGAGAGAAGAAAAATCTGATTAAATGTGTATGGATGACTCATTAGCAACATTAATTTTCATCAATATCGTAAGAGAAAACAAAGATTTAAAGTTAACCACTATGCAATCAATTGAAAGTTGAAAAAATAATGAGAGAACATGCTCGTAACAACCATTGAACAGCCACAAACAAGCTTTGAATCACAAGTTGAATTGTGCTAAGATAGTACAAAAGATAGGCGAGGGAGAAAGAAAAAGAAAGGTTTCCTTGCTGCATCCCATGTAGCCACGACAATGCAACCCTTAGACTGATGAAATAGAAAGAGAGGTAAGAGTTTTTAACTAATTGAACTTTTAATTTGAACCTTTGACTTAAATTAATACATGTGTCAGTCATCAAAATATGTACTTGAAAGTTGGGAGTATTGGGTGAAATAGTGTATTGGAGGTCTATAAAAAATCCCTATCCATCGCTTATACAACAAAAGTACTTTCTTGTTACATTAATATTAGTTATTAGGTATAATTACTTTAAATTTTATAAATAGTAATTTTTTGTTTTTGTATTTGTATTAGAAAATTTAAATAATCATATTTTTATTTTATTATTATTAGATATTTTATCATAACAAGTGAATATCAATAAGTAAAAGTTATCATAATTAGTGATAATAAGTCAATATTTGTAATTAATATAACAAGTGAATATCAATAAGTAAAAGTTATCATAATTAGTGATAATAAGTCAATATTTGTAATTAATATCTAATAATAATAAAATAAAAATATCATTAGAGTTAGAAATTTACTTAAATTAGTTATTATGAAATTTTGTATAATATTAAAATTAGAGTTAGAAATTTAAGACTCCTGCCAATGATTAATAATTTAATCAAAATTAGGATTTTCATTATTATAGGTAAATTTATTGTTAATTTTAGGATTAGGTTAATGAATTTTATTAGATTACTTATTTTGATGAAATTAAAAAAAATATATATTTACTTTGTTATTGTAGATGATTGACCAAATTTTATGTCACAAAAATTACAACAGATTCCGTATGATAGTATCGACATACGCTTGATGAGATGTCACCATATTAGGTTACATGGGATTCAAAATTAATAATATATTAATCTAGTTTATTAGCATGTTATAACTGCCTTATCATATTATTGCATATTATTGTTCAGGTTACATTTACTATAACTTTTTCTTTTCTTTTATAGTTCATATGGATGCCTTATAATGATGAGGTGTGGCATCTCTACCATATTATTGTTTCAACGGCCAAGATATATGATGCTCAACTGTTCCTTTAATTTGTTTTCATGTCGAGGAGCACTATAGGGTGGACAGGGTGATGTGTCAGTTTGACTATATTCAGACTATACTGGCAAATCTAGAGCATAATGTTCTTTTGCACAATACTAATTTTAGAGGACGTGGAAATATAGATTATGGTAAAAAACATGCAGCCTACATTCATGTTTGGGGTATAAGATAGGGTCTTCTTGTGAATAGACAATATCTTATGGTCTGTTTGGTCATTCACTGGATTACATGCAGTGGTATCAGAGGATTAGCAAGGAATTTTTGACACCATATGGTCTTCTACAGGGATTTCTTGCTCATCTTGATAATTCAACAGCAGCCACACTATCACATAGTCACTATCGGATTCGTACAAGACTATTGATAGCCTCCCCTTCACATGCATATGTTAGTCCATCATCTTCTCATTTTTCATCTTCGTCGGATCACACCACTAATGATGTTTATCGACCATCTATGGTACACATGTCGAGCCCATCTTATGACATATATGCCTCGCTGGTCCCACGTATGTTTCAGTATGGTACTACTTCAGAGTCATATGCGTCACCATTGCACATATCTATGACACGAGTATAGGGAGAATGACACATTTATATGCAGATCATACTGGAAGGCAGTTGGGTACTGAGGATCTTGCTAAAGATAATGACGATGATGACAGTGGACTAGGTGTTAATGAGATGGGTGACCTAGGTCAGGACCTATCACAAGTTACGCAACAAAACATATCGCACGATATAGGCCTAAGGAGGAATCCCGCTAGAAATAGGAAACCCCACCTTATGGTACTTATTCACGGAAGAGATGTAATTAATTTAAAATATTGTATATCTCACATCACAATTTGGATATTTTTATTTCCGAATTTTATTACAATGTGGATAGTTTTATTTCTTAACGTGTTATTAGTATTGAGTAATAGTAAAAAATTTCTAAATAAATTTATAATGTAGGGGTTACTGCTAGAGAATAATAGTTTAGTGACGGAATTAAGTGACAGATTTATTCTGTCGTAATTCCGTCTCTATATAGCAACGGAATATCTGTCGCTAATTTAAAACTTTTGATATTGCGACGGATTTGTGACGGAAAATATTTCGTTGCTAAAAGAAATATGGTGCGATAGATTTACGACGGAATTTTCGTTGCTAATCAACAATTTGCGATTTTAACACCTTTTTCTCTTAATGTATTCCATTTTTTGCACCCAAAATAAAAATAAACGATATCCCTCACCTCTCTCTATGACTCAATTCTTTTTCTTAATTCTACCTTTTTTTCTGTGGCGGAGTAGTACAACATAACTTTGGTATTGTCGCCTGCCGACTAGCGTTATGTAATTGCGATGAAAAGATTAAAAAGAAAATGTATATTTTTAATTCATCAATTTATCTTTTTATTAGACTGAGAAAGAATATATTCTCATCTTTAACCAAAAAATATATATTATATTTCTCAAATTGAAACTAATACCTAGTTTTAATAATCCTTTTAAAAAAAAAGCCATTTTAATTAGCGTAAGAGGCAAAAAATTACAATAAGGTCGTAAAATTATTCTTTAATGTAAATTTTCTCTCTTTTCTATTGTTTTTCTTTCTTCAATCAAAGTTGTAAACAATTTTCATTTATTGAGTATCTCACCCAAAAAAAAAAAATATATATATATATATATATATATCATTAGTGTACTAATTTCTTTTTTATATATTTTCTTGGAGAAAAAGATTTAATCTATATTATATATAAAAGTGGTTTCATGGAAAAAAATTTGATTTTCTTAAATACTCTTTTGAGTTTTTATTATTGTTATGCCCATAGCCTTTAGTTATTATTTGCTTCAAATTGAGAATTATTATTATTTTTCTTTTCAAATTTTTCTTCATTTTCATATCAATAGGTTTTAATTATTTTATGACTATTAATTTCTTATATATATACTAATTCTTCTCAATAATAATAAATTTATAATTGTTTTTAATAATTATATGTCAATAGTAATTAAAATTGAATTATGTATATATATATTGTTTAATAAACTCCTAATAATCATAATTTTTTGAAGTTCTTCTCAAATTTATGAATTAAAAAAAAATATATTATGAATTAAAAGAAATACTAAGAGTATAGGTAGACGAAAGTTAGACTAGAAGACAAAAAAAAATACACCTGCCTTTTCCATATTTTCGTTTACCTATAAAAAATGGGTAGTGCACATAGCACTACCCTTTTCTTATTATAATATTGTTTTATGACAATTGATTTTTTTTTAATTCTTTTCAATATAAATAAAGGTATAATTTGTCAATAACTATATATCAATAGTAATTAAGATTGAATTTCTTATTTTTATTTATTTAATAGTTTATAAGTAATTATAATAATATAAATTTTCATTTAAAAAAATATTATAAATTAAAAGAAATATTAAGAGTGTAATTTTTATGATTATAATATTATCGTGTTAATTTTTTTTCATCTTTAGAATAGTTTAAAAAATATAGATATATTATGAATTAAAAAAATCAAACTAAAACTAATACCTAATTTTAATAATCTGTTAAAAAAATTCATTTTAGTTAGTGTAAGAGGCAAAAAGTTATAGTAGGGATGTAAAATTATTCTTTACTCTAAATTTGCTCTCTTATCTCTTGTTTTTCTTTTATTCAATCAAAGTTGTACACAATTTTCATATATTGAGTATCTCACAAAAAAAAAAATTCAAAATTTGTTTTACAATTTTATTTTGAAAATCTCACCAAAAAAAAAAAAAAAAAAAAAACACATTGGTATACTAATTTCCTTTTTATATATTTTCTTGGAGAAAAAGATTTAATCTATATTATATATAAAAGTGGTTTTATGGCAGAAATTTTTTATATTCTAAAATACTCTTTTGAGTTTTTATTATTATTATTATGTACATAGTCTTTAGTTGTTATTTGTTTCAAATAGAGAATTATTATTATTTTTTTTCCAAATTTTTCTTCATTTTCATGTCAAATGGTTTGTAATTATTTTATGACTATTAATTTCTTATATACTAATTCTTCTCAATAATAATAAATTTATAATTATTTTTAATAATTATATGTCAATAGTAATTAAAATTGAATTATATATATATATTGTTTAATAAACTCCTAATAATCATAATTTTTTGAAGTTCTTCTCGAATTTATGAATTAAAAAAAATATTAAGATATTGTTTTATTACTATTGATTTTTTTTAAAATTCTTTTCAATATTAATAAATGTATAATTTGTCAATATCCATATATATATATTATGTACTAAGAAAGTGATTAAAATGTAAATAAATATAAAACTTGATAAATTGTAGAAAAATAAGTATGGATAAATTATTGATGATTAAGTTGTTTTAAGGCTTATTGAGGTAATTAGGAATATAAATAAATAATTTAAGCGATCATTATGGGATAGAAAATATTATGGAAATTATGTAAAAGTTAAATTGTGGAGTAAGGATTAAATGAAAAATATTAAAGACTAAATTGAAAAAACATAAATCACTTGCATTAAATGCAAGGAATGATTATGCTTCTTCAATCCGTGGGTTTAATTGGTGGTTTCATGATGTTAGCACTTTTGGCCATAACCAAGAAAAGGAGAAAGAAGTTTATATTATGAATTTAAAAATTTCTAATTTTTTTTGTAAAATTTCCTTTCCTTCCTATATTTTTTTTTTCCTTTTGTCTATTGAAACAAACGCAGCAATAGATCTTTCAAATCCCCAGATAAACGCTCTCTAAAATCCCTAGTCTCAAACACCAATCTTCCTTTCTGACATCTAAGATCAAAATCAAAGACTACTCCTAGTGGTGGACGAACATGAGCCTGTTGCATCAAAAGATCGAGACAAAGATTGGAGATTTGTGAAATTAAAGGTTCAAAATCCTCTCTTCATTTTGTGTTGTTCAGGGGTTGTTAAAGGTCTGCACTTTCTTGCTTTCTTTTATTTTCTTTTAAAGTTTTGTACTTGCTTGCCTTCTTCAGTCTTAGGTCTGTTCTTAGCTTTTAGGAAGCTTGCTGTAATGATACTATACTACAAGTCTTTATACAAACTGATTTATTTAACATAAAATCTATAAGTCATTTGCTTGTCTTCCTCTGTCTCAGGTATGTTCTTCTTGTATATGGTTCAATTTTAGTTGCATGGTCTAAAGTCAATTAAAAAGTCTATCAATTTCAAGTTGGATAACATTAGTCAGTTGTTAGGCAAAGGAGGACGTTTTAAGGCAGGTTAAATGGGCTAGCAAGGTTTATGGATTGTTAACTAAAACTGGGATGTTTGCAAGGAATTTGGTTTATCTAAGAAGCTACAAGGAAAAGCATTCTAATAGCTCTGAGACGTTCTAATGTAATATATGTTGCTTACAAGGAAAAGGTCAAATTGTTATAATGAAAAGTAAATCCTTAAGTGCTGGCAGTGAATATATGTTTCATTCTATAATCCAACGATTTGCCATCAATTCATAAATAGCTCTTAACTCTACTATTGCAGAGAAGGCCATTGGATGAATTAGTATTTAAAGCATTCTAGTATACCAAGATGACGCTTAGAAGGAGCATATTTCCATGACAGAAGTAGGATTGGTTTTGAGTTTTGTTACGCAGGTAACCATAGGCACAAATAACATTAAAACTTACAGATCTCTTTTTCTTTTGGAGTATCTTTTCATCTGGAAAAAAAAAGTGAAAAGAATACTGAGTAAAGATAACTTTCATCTTGAATGTGATTTGTTAAGTACAATAGCTATTGCCTGTAGATTAATAAATATATGGAAATTTTTACTTATATATCTATTGAATCTATCAAAACCCACCAGCAGACCTTGTTATGTTAAAGTCTAGGTTTCCATGTTGTCAGAAAATTTGGATTTCATGTACTGTTATTTTAGAAAGTTATTTTGTATTTCTAGAGAATATGATACATTGTTGAGTTTGTTACTTGATTCTTCTCTGCCCCAAGGATTTGTAATGAGTTAGGATAACATTACTCCTTCCTTCCTTATCTATATTATCCTAGATGACTTTGCACAATGACTATGGAGTTTTATTATTTTATTTAACAAGGGTAATAGGCCTAGATTATTGTTCAAATAATCAGCTTTCAAAAACCAGCTTTATCTTTCATTACTTTATACAAAAATGGTGGCAAAAAAACTTAGTAGTACTAATGATTATTGAAAATGATTGTTATTTGGTATATTTCTTGCTTATTATCTAATTCAACATGTGATGTGATTATCAATTTTCGAATCTCTGCTGATGTTATAGCTTTTGATAAAAAGGTGATTTTGATCTAAAGAATATCTAGGTTTTGAAAACAAAGTAATTTATTTTTCTCTCATTTGCCGTAGGCAGTGGGCAATATTGCGACATTACTTTTGTGATTTTAATATATAATAAAGAGCTCAGAAAAGGTAATGTGTACAATCATTCTTTTTCATTTTTGTTCTTTGTTGTGGTATGATATATCAATCATGATTCTTCATGTTCCATTTAGTATAATGTACATTCTCCAATATGTTTACGTCAATTCTATTACTTGACTGATGCATGGTGTCACCGTCAATAGTTTTCAATTAAATTTTTTCATTAATTTGTTATGCAAGAGTTAAGATTTGTTGATATAGATGTTAATTAGACTATATATGTTCTTAGATTAATTAGTGAGATAGTTAATATTTTTAACATTTTACAAACACTCAAAACTTAGATTCTCGTTCAAGAATTGTTGCTAATCAAAATTCAATTATGTTGGTCATTAAGTTTAATAATATTGAATTACCATTAGTTAACAGTTCTTGAATTGTCCAAAGTGGACAGTTTAGGAAAACAACACATATCATTCACTACAGTAATATCTTAATTTAGATTTCCTTTAGTTTAAATTTTGGTTTCATTTCTCTATGTTCTTCAGGTGTATACACAGACACAGAGTAATTATTATGTTTATGTCGTGTTCTTAGGAGACCATAGGAAAATGTTGTATTTTGCTAAGTTGGAATGAAGGATTGAAATATTGTTGGAATGAAGGATTGAGATATTATTGGAATGAGTGTATTGTTTTCCCGAATGGAATAGGATCATCTTACCCTTAAGAATGAGTTAAAGGTGTTAGAAATCATGCACATATTATTTATTTACCTAGAATATGAAGTTTAAGTGATGACAAAAATTGCTTCTATGTTTAGTTGAAAAATGTTGCTGGATCGTAATCTGATGTCTAATTGGAGGAATTCTGTTTGGATAACAGATGAATTTAAAGATGGGGTTGAATAGTTTATAAAATTTGCAACTGAAAATGATAAAAGAATTGTGAACGATAAAAGTCTTATGTGGTGTCCTTGTGCGGTCTGTAAAAACAAGAAGTGAAAGAATCTGTTTGAAATTTCAAAATATTTGTATAATGAGGGTTTTAAAGATGGATATTTGAATTGGAAATTGCATGGTGAGGAGTTTTGGGGAGATGACGGATCTTATGAAGGCATGAATAACCCACCACTAGTTAATCTGAACCATTATGTGGACATGGTTATGGACGGTGTTCATTTTGAACGTCAAATGGACGATGATGATGTACATGATGAAGAACCAAATCAATTAACGTCAAAATTTTATGACTTATTAAATTATGCTGAGGAGCCTTTGATAAACACACTACATTGTCTGTAGTTTCACATCTATTAAATTTAAAATCCGAGTTCAATATGAGTGAAACTCATTATGATCGAATGATGGAGATTATCAAAAGTATGCTACCAAAAACAAAGAAGTTACCTGTTAATTTTTACCGATCAAAGAAGTTGGTTGATGAACTGGGGTTGGAATATAAACAAATACATGCATGTCCAAATGATTGTACCTTATACTATGATAAAGATAAAGATAAGACAATGTACCCTATTTGTAATCACCAACGATACAAGACTAAGAAAGCCCGTAATTCAAAACAGAAATATGTTCCTTACAAGATATTAAGGTACTTTCCAATTATTCCAAGACTTCAGAGATTGTATATGTTAGATAAGACTGCAAGACATATAAGATGGCATATGGAAGGTGTTCGTCGTGACCCAAATTTAATAACTCATCCGTCTGATGCTGAAGCTTAGAAGCAATATGATGTTTCTCACCCTGATTTTGCAAGTGAGATTCGAAATGTCCATCTTATGCTTTATATCAATGGATTTAACCCGTTTAGAAATTCAAGTGTCCCGGTTACTTGTTGGCCCGTTTTCATTACTCCATACAATTTACTGTCGAGCATGTGCATGAAACAAACAACAATATTCTTGACATTGGTTACTCCTGGCCCTAATTCACCAAAAAAGCACTTAGATGTTTAATTGAAACCTTTGGTGGATGAGCTGAAAATTCTGTGGGATAAAGGTGTCTTCACTTTTGATGCTTACAAAAAACAGAATTTCTTAGTGAAGGCTTCACTTTTATGGACAATCAGTGATTTTCTTGCATATGGGATGTTATCAGGGTGGAGTACACAGGGGAGACTTGCTCTTCCAATTTGCATGAAAAGAACTAAATCATTTTATTTTAAGAATGGCGTTAAATGTTGTTAGTTTGATTGTTATCGACAATTTTTGCCAATGGATCATTGGTTTTGAAGAAACAAGAATGATTTCAAAAAGGAAATTGTTGAGAAATCACCCCCACCCCTACATTTGAGTGGTGCAGAAGTCAAGACATGAGTATTTAAGCATCCTCAAATCACATTTGGCAGAAAGAGTGATTAGGGAAAAACATCATGGGTTTGGTAAGGATCATAATTGGACAAAGCGTAGTATATTTTGAGAATTATCGTATTAGGAGACTAATTTGATTACCCATAATTTGGATGTCATGCATATTGAAAAAAATATTTTTGATATTGTGTTCAAGACCTTTATGAATGTTAAGAGAAAAACAAAAGACAATCCAAATGCACGAGCGGATTTACGATTGCTATGCAAGCATCCAGAATTAGAGCTATACAAGCATGGTGACAAGTTGATGAAACCAAAAGTTGCATATGTTTTAACAGATGATCAAATAAAAGAAGTTTGTGAGTGATTAAAACAATTGCGTTTTCTAGATGGTTATGTATCCAATATAGCTTGTTGCAATAATGTTATCGAGAAGAAACTATATGGCTTGAAAAGTCATGATTGTCATGTGTTCCTACTGAGATTATTGCCATTGGCTACGCGAGACTTTTTGCCTAAACTAATACAGGTAGCACTAACATAATTGAACCAATTTTTTGTGGATATATGTTCAACTGAAATACAAGCTGATCATATGCTCTAACTAGAAGCTGACGTTATTGAAATCTTATGCAAGTTGGAAATGATATACATTTATGGTCTTTTTGTTTCAATGGAGCACTTAATTGTCCATCTATCATATGAGATAAGAGTTGGAGGCCCTATACAATATCGTTGGATGTAACCATTCGAGAGGTGAAGTTACATAACTTGATATATCATTTACAAAGTCATAAATTTGAATATATTTTTAATACTAATGTTGATTTTAACTGTTAAGTGCATGCATGATTTTAAAAAAAAAAATTGCAATAAAGCATCAATAAAGGGGTCTATTTGAGAAGAATAAATGTTAGAAGAGGTTTCAAATTTTTGTTCAATGTATTTAGGACCATACGTTCGTATAAGACACACAAAACTCTCCCGAAATGATGTTAGAGATCAAGAGATTCCTCGAACTACTCTATGTCTCTCAATTTTTGAATATCATGGAAGACATTTCAGTAGGAGTTGGACTAAAAATCTACCAGATATAGATATGGAAGCTGCAGAGACATATGTTCTCCTAAATTATAGTGAGATTGAACCATACATTGAGTAAGAATTTCTTAATTCACCTCATAACTGATAACCAGCTAAATATAAATCATTTGTTTATACAAATTAATATCGCTTTTAACATGAAATTTGATGGCATGGTAAGCGTCATCAAACCTCTTATCACTGCTCAACAAATTGAAAAGGAAAGGGAGAATGGTTTCTCAAAATGGTTGAAACAACTTCTGAGTATGACACTTTAATACATATTTATTACTAAAAATTTTATGCTATTAATAAGATATAACTAATGATTTTTTAATTAGGCTTATGAGAATTGCATTGACAATTCTCTCATACGGGATATGGCTCGTAGTCCTCAAAATTGTGTTAAATGTTATAATGCTTTCATCGTCAACGGATACATGTTTCACACTAAGGATTATGAGGAACATACGACAACAATAAATAGTAGTGTTTGTATTTTAGGTAGTAACTATGGCAATGATGCATTAGATTATTATGGGATAGTCGAGGAAATTTTAGAATTCACTTACATAGGTGACAATAACAAGGTGGTTCTATTCAGATGTAAGTGGTTTGACCCGATTAATGGGGTTAGAAATGATAAAAAGTATGGAATTGTGGAAATCAATCACAAGTCTAAACTTCGGTCATTTGAGCCATTTATATTAGCTGAGCAAGCCCAACAAGTGTACTACACGAAATATCCAGCTTCAGAAAGTAAAGATATGATTGATTGGTGGGCTGCATGCAAAGTTAAAATCAAGATACATACTTCTGAGGTGTACGTGGAAGAAGAAAATCATAATTACTATCATAATGATGTTAGAGCTACATATTCGTCATTTAGATTCCAGTTTGATGAAACTAACAAATCAAGTGTCTTGTTTGACAGAGGATTGTGAAAGAAGTGAATTTGAATGAGTTAACACCTCGTACTAAAAAAAGGATAAGAAATGAACTTCCAGAAAATGTTGATGTGGGTGATGATGATGATGATATAAATGATGAGGAAGATGAGGCAGAATGGTAATCAGAAAGTGATGATACATATAACATTTAAAAAATTCTACTTGTAATGTGTTTGTTATTAATATGACATTCAATATAATATTTGCCTTATGTTAATAGTTAAATTTTATTGTACGCTAACAAATATATGTTATTATGTGTATACTGTTTGTATTTTGAAGTATGCCACCATGAAGCTGCAAACCTACAGTGCCTACTAGATTGTCAATGGGTGAAATACCAGAATCATTGTCTAAAAAGGAGTCTGTATCACCTATACTTCCTTCATCACCTAGGAGGAGTCTATATCGCCTATACTTCCTTCATCATCTAAGAGGGAGTCTGTATCACCTATACTTTCTTCACCATCCACCTCACACATTATTTCTCCATCACCAGTTACTCCGGCCGAGAGTCCATCATTAGCCTCACATGATATTGACAGTGCAGATCCATGCCCTATCATCAATATAGAGCCAAGAACAAATTCGTAAGTTATATACTTATTTGTTGTTTATATATATTAATATTTGATTTTTTTTTTTTATCTAAATCTTTTATATGCATGTAGTCGGAGGTTCCATCCATCAACTGTCACTCATGAAATAGACAATGAAATTATTTCTCATATGCCTAGCCGATAACAACCTATAAATCATATCCTCAGGAAGTTAAGGATTCACTTTTTGACTTATTTATGGTAAGATTTATGTATAATTAAAATTTGTATATGATTGAATGTTATTTGCTAACTATTATATATTTTACTTTTCAAAGGAGATTTTGTTTTGCATCTGAGTATGATAGGTCTATGGCTCGCATTGTGTGGGAAAAGACTGCACAAGAACGATTCAATCAACTATTTCATAATGCGAGAAATATGGCTAAGGTAAAAAGTAGATCACAAAACCCATTAGATTGGAGAGGATTCAGTCCAACAACTATTCGATCTGAATATTTTAATGAGTTGTGTGAAACAACATGGATTACAGATGAGTGGAAACATAAGTCGGCAACTACTATGAAAAATCGAAGTTCAATGCCAAAGGCTAGTGTTCATGCTGGAGGTTCGCGCACACTCGCTCGTCATACGGAGATTATGGTAAACAAATTAATCATTTAATTTACCAACTCATAATTTTTTAATGAAGGCATGTATAAATTATGTTTATTTTGCAAGAAAAAGAGCTGAAACGACTCGTCTGATATAAGAAGTTATTTGACCAGATGCATAAGAGAAAGATAAGAGAGTTTGTTTCTCAGCATTCACAGAATGTCAACGTAAGTGTTAACCTTTAAAATAAGTGATTATTTTTTATATATTTAATGTAATTTATATAACTTAAATTTTTTTGATTTGTAGGAAGGGTATTTCGGTAGAGTTACTAAAAAATATGGAGAGGATGGAAGTTCCTCGTCTATTGAACCAATTATAGATATGGATGCTTGGTTGTGTTCTACTGGTCAGCCAAAGAAGGGTAGAGTTTATGGCTTTGGTCGTACTCTTGACCCTTATTATTCACGTTCCTCATCTTCGGCCAGTGTTAGCTCACATCCAGCCAGTTCATTATCTAGTGGGCCTATCTCAAAAGAACATTTTTTAATTATCATGCGAACCGAGATGCGTACCAAGTTGCGCACTGAGATTCAGACACAAAATCAAGAGATACGTAGTTATGTTGATAATACGCTAAAAGGTGTTGTGGATGCGATTAAACAGTTGACAACTTCTTTCTCTCAATAGTCTCGGGCACTGTGGGCATCAGAAAGGGAAAGCAAAAAGAAAATATGGACGACAAGCTGCAAGTGTTGTTTCAATTATGAAAAATAGAAACTAATTAAATTATACAAATTTACTTATATAAATTTACTATGTTTTACTTATTATGATGATAATGTTGAAGATGATGATGATGAATCCGATAAGGATCTTGGTGACAATGATTAAGATGTAGTTTCTTACTCAGCTTTTGGACAAGGTTTTATTATCTTTTAGGTTTACTTTTATTACAAATTTGGATATGTTAAATGTTGAATGTGTCTAAAGTTAGTTGGATATGTGTTGAAAGTTTGTTGAATATGTGTTGAAACTTTGTTGAATTGATGTAATTTTCTTTTGTTAATGGAACGTATTCATTATAGTTTGGTTTCTGAATTTATTGATGTTATATGGTCAAAACAGGTGTAAAAAATATGGAAAAATGAATTAAAATGTATAAATATATTAAAAACTATTACAATTAGCAACAGAATAGTGACGATTTTGTGACATAATATGCACATTATATTTTCGGATTAGCAACAAATTTGTGATGGAATAACGACAAAATTATTTTACAAAGGATTTGTGACGAAAATAAATTTCTTAATTAACTTAATTTTGTGACGGATTAAAATTTCTTAAGTTTTACAATTGCGACTGATTTGTGACAGAATTTTGCGAATAAATTGTGGCGAATTTTCAACCAAATTATGATCTTAATTTGCGACAAATTTGTGAGTTTTGTTGAATTTTTTTGCGAATGATTTGCTATGGAATAGCAATGAAATACTCCCGTCGCTATACATTTACGATAGATTTACGACCAAATTATTTTCGTCGCAAAATTACATCGAGAAATTTGTGATAAACATAATCCGTCACAATCCACAAGTTCACAATCCAATTTACAACAGATTTAAGAGGGATTTGTGACAAATTGAGCCTGTCAGCTAAACCGTTTTTTTCTAGTAATGGTTAGGGATTAAGCTAAATTTACTGGTAAATTAAAGTTTGTTAATAGTTAACATTTCAATAGGAATAATTTAAGTTTCAAATAGGGTAAGAGGAGTTTTTTTTTTTTTTTGCAATGATTTATTTTCATTTAAAAAATAATAATAACAACTTCGTGTCTTGAAGACAGGAAGTCAACATAGGACTTTGATAAAGTTAAATCTTTAAAACAATATTACAAAACATGTAATAATTTAAGTATTAAAAGTATTGTTTTGTATCTATTATTCTATTCTTAATTATGGGCAATTTGACTAAGAGACATCTCACATGTCACGTATATAGAAGAATGTTCATATGTCACCGATTTAATACTAAAGTAAAGTTCATGGGGATTATTGTAAGTTGTTCAAATGTACACTAATTATTTTATCAAAACAAGTAGTGCACTAATTAATCCATATGGAATTAGTCTTAGGTTCATTTAGAGAAAGGAAAAGAAAAGGTCACCTTTGTAACATAGTAATATATATATATATATATATATATAATAGGTCTTACTTCGTGTATTAAAACACAGTCAAATTTGGTCAGTATGACTGGACTTGCTGACTAGGCGTCAGAGTGGGCTTTACTTCGTGGGTTGAACCCACGAATTGTGCTTTTGGTCCATTTTTAAAAATTTGTTTGCAAATATGGTCCATTTATGGTGTTTTTCTCAAGTTTTATCGCTCATGCATGTTTAATAAGAACAAGTATTGAGCGGGAATGAAGCTAGCCCAACCATCAGGTCAACAAGGCAACCCATCCTCGATAGCTTAACCATTGCCTGGAAGATTACTCAATCAAAACGTTACCAACTCTTTTGATTTTACGATTTTGATTGGTCTAATCATAAAAACGATTTTTTTTGTTCAATTTGATCTAATTTTGTCATCTAAGCAATAATCCAACTAGTCTGATTAACCAATCCGGTGTAATTTTTAATGCATTGATTTAAACATTAAAACCTTGGGAGAGTAGGTTGAAAGGGGTTAAAAAAAAATAAAAATAAAAGGATAAAGAGGACGCGCAATATTATCACGGTCCAAAGCGCAATTAGTAGCTTATATTTTGGGTGATTGAATTCTTTTAGTTTCGTACTCACATTTTACAAACAGTTTATGGTGAATGTAAAATCTTGCATTGCTTTCTGGTTCTTTCCCAAGCTGATTACCCGATAAATCCTTATTCAAATCTATAGTTCAAGATGCTCTTTGATAGCTTGCTCCTTCTTCAAGTATTCCTTTTTCTCCCTCTTTCACAAGAGATGTGACTAACATTTGTCTTGGTATATAAAGTAAACCAACATTTTAGCTCATCTCGTAAGACACCGAGTTTTATATATATATTTTTTTTTACAAAAAAAAAAGTTACATATAAGTTTGGTATACATATAATATAAGTAAATTTGAATATTAAATTATAATAAAGAATATACTTATCGTACAAATCATTGTGTGAAAAAAATAATTTATATTTCAGTTAAATACAAAAATAATAAGAAATGAGATTCTGTACAAAATATATATTTTTTAAAATGTTGTTCTTTAGATAGAATTTCAAAAGTTATATGTTACGATAATAACTTTTTTTACATTATATTATTCCTTTTTAAATGGAGATATTTCTTTATTTACATTAATTAACTTGTAAATAGAGAATAAAAATTAATTTGAGTCTAGAGATAAAATGGGTAATAATAGTAAAATGATAAGAATATACTAGTCACTTTGTACTTAATAAGGCATAATTAATTTTTCATAAATTGATAAATACTAACTTATTTAGATTGTCGATTAAGTTTAGATTAAAACAAAATGTGATGAATTCAATCTATATGTTGGAATATCTAAACGCACTCTATTGTAATTGGAGTTTTGGAAATCAGCAATCAAAATTGTCAAATAATGTACCAAATTGCCCTTAGCCTCGTAAACAACCAATGTCAAAATAGAATATGCCATAACTACTCCATGGTAATTTATTTATTATTATTATTATTTTATAGGTAGGAATGGAAAACAAATACAATAAGGAAATAGCTAATCCATGACTTCAAGCAACTCCAATATTATCTGCATCTAGCAAAGGCATAGCCCTAGGTGGTTGACTCCAGGTGAACTCAGTATCAACACCGTCTAGCACTAAGTTAGCAAGTCTATCTGCAACCTTATTTGCTTCCGATATACATGTTTCAGCTGCACCTCCCAATCATTTGCTACCAATTTCTTGATGTCTCGAATAAGTGGTTGATTAGCATTAGAACTTTTAGGTTCCTTAGCGAGAAAAGAAACCACCATTTGTGAATCTGACTCAGCAATCCCTCTCTTGTAGCCCATGTTCCAAGCAGCCAGCAAACCTAATCTCAGAGTCCAAGTTCAGCTCTAACGGAACAATACCAGCCCAATTTTTGTTCAAACCCATAAATCCAATTACCTCCACTATCCATAATTACTCCTGCTGCACTAGCAATCCCAGGGTTATCTCGAGAAGCACTATCTGAATTGATTTTAATCCAACCATCTCCAAGAGTCTCCCAACGTACTAAGGCCTCTACCTTTGGAGTTTTAGGCAAAGACAAACACTCATAGCTCTTAGCGAGATTAGCCTTCATATAACCATAGATAACAAAGCGTGGGTCTACTGGCCAACTGAAATCCACGTCAATATAGCTTTTATTCATCCAAGTCCATATTGTCCAAACCGTAACCCCAAATGTCAACGCCCATTGTTTATTCTCTGTTCCCACATTGCAACACAGCCACTCCTTAAGCTCCTGAGTGAAAAACTGAGTCTCAACTTCTCCAACACCAATCATACGCCAAATCTAGCACTATCCCGTATGGTGTGGAGTGCTATTTCTGCATGCATTTTACATCCTCCACATAGGGAACTTACCACTTCCAAACGAGAGGCCCTTTTCACATTTATCAATAGTCCATTATTGGCTAGCTTCCAAAGAAAGACTCGGATTCTTTGAGGTCCTTCCCAACACCATATATACTTCCATAACATAGTCTCTTCATGTACTGTATCCTCCATCAAAAATCTATAAGCAGAGTTTGTTGAGAATAAACCATTTTGTGACTGACCCCACGCATACAATCCTCACCATTATCTTCCCTACATGGTAGCGGCGCCGTAATCTTATCACAAACCTCCCTAGGAAGGACACTAGATAATCAGTCTTGGTCCATGATTCGCAAACTCCTTAACTGCCACAAAAACTTCATCCTCATCTAGTTGCTTGGTAGCTAAGCCAAGGAGTGTTACCGTGGAGGGTACCCAGTCGTCAATCCAAAACCTTGTGTTACACCCATTGTTAATAACCCACCGAATTCCATGTAACAACGCTAGCCAAACCTTGCTCAAAGATTTCCATAATCTAAAGTCTCCCGGTTTAGGATTATGAGGCTGAAACATTTCATCATCCCGAAGATATTTTGCATGAATAACTTTGACCCAATGGCTATCCGACTTTGAGGATGTGCCACTCCAACTTCATTAAAAAAGCTTTATTGAAAGTTTCTAAATCTTTAATCTTTAATGCCAAGCCCCCAGAGCATTTACATCGAGTGAAAACCTCCCATTTAATTGTATGCCATTTTCTACTATTCTCATTTTCACCCCAAATGAATTGACGACTGAACTTTGTAATTTCATCACAAATTGATATCGGGATACATATGGATTGCATAGTGTAAACCAGAAGAGCTTGTAGAACTGATTGAGATAAAGTAATTCTCCCTGCCATGGATAAGCATTTAACCTTCCAATTGGCTAATCTCTGCTTAACTTTATCAATAATATAATGAAAATGTCTTAGTGGCTCTGCCATGGAATAATGGAACCCCTAAATATCTACCAAGCTCATCCGTGAAATTAAACCCCGTGACATTGGCAATCTCCCTCTTAACACCTGCCTTCACTCTTCTACTACAATAAAAGCAAGTTTTGTTAGTACTCATTTTCTGCCCGGATGCTTCACCAAATACAGTTAGTGTATCTTTTACCACTCTGGCTTGTTCAGTACTAGCTTCCATAAATAAAAACAAATCATTCGCAAACATAAGATGTGACACCACAGGTCCCCCTTAACCCACTGTAATATGTTTCCAAATTCCCTGGGCAACTTTATCCGCAATAAGATGACTCAATCGTTCCACGCATAGAACAAAAATACATGGGGAGAGAGGATCTCCCTGCCTAATTCCCCTGGTGGCCTTAAAACAATCAGTGGGGCTACCATTCCATAACACTTGAAATCTAGGTGAAGTAATGCAATTCATAATAACTTCAATCAATTCCTGCTCCAACCCTACCATTTGCAATGTGTCTCAGATGAAGTTCCAGCTTAATCTATCTTAAGCTTTCTCTAGGTTCACCTTGATCAACATAAACTGCTTTTTGCCCTTCATGCTTCGGATAGAATGCAAAATTTCCAAAGTTATGATTATATTATCCTGAATACATCTACCAGGAACAAAACTAACTTGATTCAGAGAGACAATTTGGGGCATGAATCCTTTCAATCTATTCACAATTATTTTTGGCATAATCTTGCAGAGAACATTGCAAAGACTGATTGGTTTGAATTGGGTCATATTAGTCGGTTGCTTCACTTTTGGAATATTGTAATGAACGTACTATTGACACTCCCTAGCAGCTTGGGGTTCTTGAAGCAGTCTTTAATAAACTGGCATACTGACTTGCCCATCACACTCCATTGGGATTAGAAGAACACTGCCTGAAATCCATCAGGCCCTAGAGCTTTAGGAGGATGCATACCATTCAAAGCTTGTTTAATCTCAGTATCACCAACTCTAATCCCTGGCATCTTCCTATCATCATCTGAAATACAAGGAAATGAGTGGGATGTGTAGAGTTTAGGGCAGTCAACCACTTCTTCAAAGAAAAGCGTGTGGTAGTAGGTTCCTGCAAGGACCTTGAGTTCTTCTTGCTCTTCTATCCACTTACCCGAGCTATCCTTTAGAACTAGGAATCTATTCCTCCTTCTTCTATTGGTTGCTGTAGTATGGAAAAATCTAGTATTTCTATCTCCATAAACTACCCACTTACTCCTAGACTTCTGATCCAAGCAATCTCCTCTTGTTGAAAAATAGTAATTAGCTCTTGTTGGATTTCAGTTTCCAGCTTAATTAAGGCATCACTAGTTGAACGCTCCATGGATTCCTGGATTCCTTTCAACCGTCCCAATGCTCTCCTCTTCCTTCTTGACAAATGTCCAAACGTATAGTAATTCCACTGCTTTAGGGGGTCCACAATATTTTGTAGCATTTACATTAACTTGTAAATAGAGAATAAAATAAATTTGAGCCTAGAGATAAAATGCGTAATAATAATAAAATGATAAGGACATGCTAGTCACTTTGTACTTGGTAAGGCGCAAATGATTTTTATCAATACTAACTTATTTAGATTGTCGATTAAGTTCATATTAAAACAGAATGTGATGAATTCAATCTATATGTTGGGATATCTAAAGGCACCCCATTGTAATTGGAGTTTTGGAAATCAGCAATCAAAAGTGCCAAATCATGTACCAAATTGCCCTTAGCCTCGTAAACAAGCGATGTCAACATAGAATGGACCATGACATTACTCTTTAAGTATCCCACAACAATGACAAAGGTAAAAGCTGAGCTAAGCCAAGGTGTTGGGTAATCAAAAAAGGTAAAGGTAAGTGACATTAACCATCTGCCTAATTTACAAGCAATCTTAAAAGAGACACAAGGTAATTCTCCCAAGACTAATTCCCAAGCCTGTCATGGTCTAATTCTATGAATTCATGCATGTAATTCATATACAGTTTCCTCTAATGAGCAATAGATAAGTATGAAGAACGGAGGAATTCAATGGGTGGACGGTTGAGATTTGAAGGAAGCATTGTTAGACTTCTGCTGCTCTCAGAAATGAGAGTATTGGAAAGTGTGAAGATAGAAGTTTTACAATTGTTGTGAACATGCCTTCCCGGCAGACTTCTGATCACCCTCCCCCATTCTCCCAGAAGAATAAAAAAATGAAGATAAAAGCAGAAAGAAGTGTTGTTACTCTTTCTAGAGACAGAAAGAAAAAAAAAGATAAAAATTAAAACAGAAAGCCCTCGTTAATAACTAAAAAGGGTGAGAGAGACAAAGATGATAAAAATTAAAACAGAAAACACAGTACAGCTGATAAAACTATTTTGGCATTTCCGAACTATTGCAGAAAGAATATTTGTTACTCTTTCTAGAAACATGCCTTAAGTAATAACTTAGAAAATTTGAGTGCTATACTTCTTAGTGCTCCACAGTGCTACTGTTGAGGAATAAGGTCAATCTACTATGACAACATGGAAAATGGAACCTTTTTTTCTGTCCTTGTTATGGTAGAAAATATTTGATACAACAGACAAACATCAAAGCACTAACAAAGGCAAACAGCTACAACACCGTGGTCAATGTTCTTCCAACAAAATATTTATTCAATTCTAGTCCAGCCACAGTTGTAAGGTGAAAGAGATGAGAAATCTATTTGAAACTGTTTAACAGTCTCTAGCAATCTGTATCTTGGTTTCATTTTATCAACTTTCCTATTGTGTTATAATAGACAATTTAAGTTGCTAAAATTGATTCGGCTAGACTATGCATACTTTAACAATAGAATGAGTCAAAAAGTGCAAAACATAGTTTATTAATGTAGAGGAAGTTTAGTGTTTACAAAATGTTGTATCTTACGCACATAAGGTGAATAACATTCTTTTTTTTCTTCTAGCAATTGAGGGAGAGCTCAGAAGGATCCATTGGTAGTTTTCTAATCAAAAAGGAAATTCTTGTTTTCCCTCATAAAATAGGTGAATAATATGACATTCATATAATATTGATTTAACAAATCACAAATAAATTCCAGGATCTCAAAAGTGATACAATAAAAGTTAACAATAATCTAGTGATCCACTTCTAAATTTAAAACCTTAGCATCACGGCATCTAACATCAAAAAAGGATTAAATACCTTAGCCAACATCATGACCTCAAGGGGATAACCTTTATCAGCCACGGTATAAGAACAGTTGTTGATCACATTTTAAGACGGTTCTACCCACTGTATTGTCAAAAACATTTCTAACTTCCTTATTTACTTCTTTCCCTTCTTTCTCTGCTTCTTATCTGTATAAATAGAAATATATACAATATATTAGAATCTAGTAACATAAATTAGTTTGTTGTTCAGTTTCTCCATTCTTAACCATTCATCATTGAGTTCCTAATCCCTTGTTCATGATTCTCTTTTTTGACATACTTAGAAAAAGTTGCAGGTGATTGAAACCCACTTCAATCACAAGGATTATATGAAACATGCTTTATCTTAGAGGTTTGACAGAGGTTGAGCAAATACAGTCCAATTAAAGAACCAGACAGCTCAAAGACCTGGCTCACTGGTTTACCAGTTGCACCAACAAGTTTAGACCAGGGTTGATAACTAGAGCATAATTCAGTAACCGCAAATATTAATATGCATCAGTACCAACTTAGGCAGCAGCTCCAATCTATTTATTTAAATTATCACTAATGTAATATAAAGGAAAAAGAAAATCCACAAAGACTAAGAAAAGGTATATGAATGTTTACTACCAAGTCGTCTTCTAGCTTCAGATTTTGCAAAAAACTCCCTCCATTCATCAGTTAGAACAAAAACTGGCTCGTCATCCTCTTCCTCTAGAAAATCCTCGTGCTCCTGCTCTTGCAAATCACTACTTGCCAACAAAAACCATAAAACCATATGTCAATGGAAGAAAAATAACAACAGGGTGGCATAGTTATTTTACAAAGCTAAGACTCCAATTATGTCATGCACATCATAATAATTAACAGAATAAGAATTACATCTTTATGAAAGACTAGGTCATGCACCATCAAGTTTATAAGGTTATATATCCACACTCCACAGCTAACTACTAAAGCCATGTCCATTTAGAGTCAAACTTAACATAGATTCAGAAAATAGGAGTCAGATTGCTTTCTTAGGAGATAAAAGAATGAAAATTCAACCTAATTAGGCCAACTAGTGGTCCCAGCTATCTTGTTTAAAGGTCCCAGCTATCTTGTTTGGAGGCCCCAGCTTCTTGACACCCAAATAAACCACAATGGGTGAACCTGTGAAGCAATTCGACCTAAAAAGGCTTAAGATTCTTAATCTGGAAACTACTATCTCCTTCTTGCTTATTTATTCCAGTGCACAATAGCTAATGGTGGAAATATAAGTTCACACTTCACACAAATTGGGTGGAAAGGGACAGTTGTATTTTATGGGGATTAAAATAGATCAACCATTAAGGTGCATTTCAAAACATGCATTCAGGATTTTCCCATCAAGTAACACTTAAAGGTGTAGACCTTTAGTATTAAGTAAGAGAGGAGGGATGGAGAAAGAAAGAACCTCCTACATCTTTCTTTTTTCTTTTTCTATTTTTTTTTTTTTTTCCCCTTTTTCATGGTTTAAGGCCAGATCTCTAGCCTCAATCACTCAGAGATTGTAAAAAAGTATCGTTATTACACACAGTCTGAATAAGGGAAAAAAATTTGAGGAAAGGAAGTTATGATCTGTATGTACTACTTAGTATCACCTAACCAGTCTAACATGAAAATGCTAATCCAACCCTTAACTTCAAACATGAAAATATGATTAATTTTCTTTTCTAAATGAGTCCACTGTTCTGCTTATCCCAGTAAATCACTTCCTTCACAAAATAATTCAATATATAAAGAGGAAATCATCCTCTAATACTGCAACTCATCAGCTACTCTAGATGTATTTGAATATTTTGATAACAAATCATATATTTCCCAGGAAAGAAATATTGTAAATTAAACAGAAAATAACGTTGAACCATCTTGGTTAGGTAGAAGTTGTGAATATTTAAGGTTAAATTGGGTGTGAAAGCTTAAGAATGCAGGACCAATAAAATATAACAACAGCAAGCCTTGGTCCCAACAAATTGGTATTGGTACAAGATCCTCATTTTTTTTTTAAAAGATCCGTATCCAAAATTAGTCAGTTCATCCACAACTAAATGAAAGATTCTATTTGTATTCTTTGTTACATTGAGTCCTATCTAGAGCTAATCAAATCCATCTAGCACCAGCAATATAGAATGAGATCATGTCAAAGAAAAAAAAAAAAACTAAAAAGAGTAAGCAACTTACCAAGGAGAAAAAGTACCAGCCTCTTTATACTCAGAAGACCCTAAATTCAAATTGCTTTGGATGGAAAAGGAATTGAAGGGCTCTGGGTTCCTGATGAAAAGGAGGCGCACAATTAGGGCGTACTTGGGAGTGAAGATTAACGAGATGAAGGTGGTGATGGTGCGGCTGAAGGGGACATCGATGGTGATGAAGAAGGTGGTGGTGTGGTGGTGGTGCTGGTGCTGGTGTTGGAAGTGGCCGTGAAGCTGATGATGGTGGTCGTCGTGATGATGGAGATGATGGTGGTGGAGGGAAACATGAGTATGCAGGCATTGTCTACATACCCCGCATCCTTGTGAAGAAGCCATGGGTCACTGATCAATGATGCTGAAGATTAACCGATATTACACAGCAGCGCTTCAGAATAGTATTTAATTCGAATCGGGTGAGTCGGATTTTACAAAAATTTCCCCAAAACCGAAGCTGATTATCTCACCCAGTCGAGTGCTTGGGTGCTTGGGTGCTTGGGTGCTTGGGTGACAAAAAATAACACCCAATTGAAAATTCATATGGATCGAGCATGTGTGGGATGGGTTAGATTTGTTTTGTTAAATTTTATATTGTCAAATTATTTATCATCTACTTTTAACAAAAAATAAAATAATTCAAATTATATAATTTTTAAGCTAGAAATAAATTTAAATTTAAATTTAAATTTTTGAATATTACAAATTTAATAAAAATGTTAAAATAAGATAAATATAATTAGTTATAATATATATACAACATAAACATGAATTCAAACTAAATATTAAATTGAGTCATTCACTTATTTTGCTATATTAAAATACTCTAAATTAGATTTAATTATATATTTTATATAAAAAATTATTTTAAAATATTAGTAAATAAATTTGGGTGAGTTGGGTGTTTCTTAGTTCAAATTGGTTCTCACCCAGATAAGTGACTTAACCCGAGATAAAAAAAAAATTATCAACTAACTTAAAACTAGGGTTTAATCGTATTGTAGGGTTTTGGCCGAGTTTCTTTATGTCTCCTTACCCAAAAAATTAATTTAGTTCCATCTATATGTGTCTCCTTATACATACATATATATGTATGTATGTATGTATAACTATGAAAATTTTATTTATTAATTGAGTTTTGGTCCATATAGTTTGGCAACGAGGCGAGAATCATGGTCTCCACTTCTACCCTTTTTAATGTGTGTTTTGGTTGTTAAAAGCTATGTTTATGACAATGGCATGAGAAGTTGATTCGTGTGTAAATTATCAAAAATAATATTTATTTATTATGTTATAAAATTAAATAAATTTTATTTAGTTTTAAATTTTAATTAAAATCAGACTTTTTTTATTCAATTTTAATTCTAATTAAATTATTTTATATTTAGTTTTGAATTTTAATTGAAATTAATTTCTTTTTATTCAGTTCTTATTCTAATTAAGCTATTTTTTTTATTATAATTAAAGTATTTTTTATTCAATTTTAATTCTAATAAATAATATACTAAAAAAAGTAGTTTGAAATAATTTAACAAAACAAACAAATTCAATTATAAAATTAAAAATTAAAAAAAAAAAACAGTATAAAAAATGCAATTATTCGAATTAAATTCAATCGCCGCTTTTCGATCTTAACTTTTTAATCAAACCAGTTGACTTATATTATCTCCACAATTTTGGCATACCTTCACTCATAGATTTTGAAACCAAGAAATTTTGATAACTTTTCAAACACCTCTCATATGGTGGGAATAATACCCTCAATAGTTAATGCTTGAGTATGATAAGAGGCATGATCATATTATTCTCTACTAAATCAAATCCACCAGGTACGTTATATTGTCATTAATGGTTATGCATCCCTTTATGGGTTTTCTCTTCCTCCCTTTTGAAAAAGAAAGGGCTAGCTAAAACTAGAGTAGGTGATGGAGACTGAGTGTCTGGTGTTTAACTAAACACCCACGTATTGTGCATACATATTGTACAAGAATAATTTAGGTTCTTCTAAACCTTCATATCGGGCTAGAGTAAGTGTGCAGCCAGCTCCAAAATCATTATCATCATCACCCCTTAGCAAAAAAACTCCAAAAGATTATATGCTTCAGCTCCAGAAGCATACATTCCACATAAAAAATTCTAACTCGTTAGCTAACTTAGAATTATTATTCTTGAATTTCATGATGTTATTGCCATGAACCTACAATCAAATTAGGTACCATTAATTTAAATTTTTAAACACAAAATCAAAAGATATTTATTAAACTTACTTTCAATTGTTGATCCCACTACTGGTCAGTACCAATCCATGTATTCTTCTCAAGATCCCATCACACACAGGGTTTGCTTGCCTAATTTTCTGTATAAGTTCCAATATTTTCTCAGTCGATTCCCACTTGTTTTTGAATTGGTTATACTTTAATTTATAACAACCAGTGATATCGGTATATGAGGCACCAATACTTACTCAATTGGAAGCTTTGAGTAATGAAGGCATGGCCCATTTTTTCTTTCCTCAATACAACAATCGATGAAAGCCTTAACATCTTCTGGTATCCATATCACTTTACCATTATTCTCCTTTTTTTGGGTAAAAATCAATAATTAATATAATATTTAAAGAGTAATGAAAATTTAGAGAATGGTGAATGGTGTGAAAAATTGTAAATGAAATGGTAGTATTCATAAGGTTAGAAATAAGGAGAAAAAAAAGTCATGGTCACACTTATGATCGTTGAAGGGGTTAAAGTGATAAGGGTGGAATTTTTTAAATTGTTAAAAGGGCAAAAAGAAAAAAAAAATCAAGTTAACTGTCACATTTGTGACTATTGGATTGGAGGGACAAGGTGGGTATTGTTGAAAAATTAAAGGCTGAAATGGAAAAAGAATGATAGATAAGGTGGGGATTTAACAAAAAGGAAAAGGAATTGAAAAGAAAAAAAAGGGATAGGCGGCCCAGGCCTCGTGGTCGAGAAGTGCCCCTTGGGCCTCTTCTTTGACCTACAGCCCTAAGCCCTACTAGCCGTTGGACACAGTTGGTCAAACGAGTCTTAGTCGTGGCCCACATGGCCCGAGAAGCTTGACGTGCAGCCCAATAAGCCGTCCAAACATGGCCTTAAGCTCCCAAAAAGTTAAGAGATGTAGTGGTGAAATCTATACTATTTTTTCTAAAAGGTTAGGATTAGTTTATTTTACCTTTTAAAATACAAAGTGCATTTTAAATGATTCGGATACATATAAAAAATATGACGTTAATATATAAATTTAGGAGTATATCTCAAAAGTATCTACTTTAATAAAACACTTTTGATTAAAAAATTGTTAAAAATTTATTTTTGATGATCGAATAATTCTACTATGCTGAATTCTAATATTTGGATGCAAATGCGATGATATGCTCTTTGTTATGTTTGGTCTGTTTAAGAATGTTATCGTAACCAATGTCAGAGGCATATATTTTAATAATTTTAGTGTTTGTGGGTCAAGAAGGTACAAACACAAGAGGCCTTTGACTTATAGTTTTATATTTTTTTACTATATCGATATGCATATCAGACCATGGAGGGGGGGGTTCTTCTTAAGTCTATCATGCAGATATTTAATAGGATTGTTGATTCCTGGAAACAAGTCAGATACATAATTTAGACATTGAAAAAAATCTTTATAGTTGAGTTTTATTGATGATATGATCATGGAATTCATCAGCAAACTAAATTGTAAATTCAATTGGAGTAGTTATTCCATAGTGAATGTAATGACCAAGAAACCTTATTTTCATTTGGAAAAGATTAAACTTTATTCTGAAAACATCAAGACCATTTCTTTTTTTGTAACATCAAAGAAAACATTAAAATGTTTGAAGTGTTTATCCATATTTTGAGAAAAGATTAGAACATCATCAATGTAAACGATGATGAATTTTTTATAAATATTGAAAATGTCATTTGTATTTTTTAGAATTCTGAAAGCACGTTTTTTAGTCTAAATAGCATAACATTTCATTTGTATTGTCCAAATGGATCACTAATGTTGTTTTGTAACTGTCAGATTCTTTAATTTGAATTTTTTAGAAACATGCCTTCATAGCAAATTTTGAGAATGTTTTTTAAGAATAAAGATGTTTAAGAAGATTTTTCTGTTAGGAATTGGATCTAATCCATTGAAGAGCTTAGCTTGAATGGTTTGTAGTTGATAACTAAAGGGAATTCCACGTTTAATTTTAGCATTTTTGTTCATCTAGAAAGCATAACAAGAAAAAATAAAAATAAAAAAAGAAAAAAAAAAAGACTCTTACTCTTGTGAATGATTCCTTTGAAAAGAATTTCATCGACCATTTTTTGGCAGGATTCAAGTATTCTTAATTCATTTTGATTGGATGAGCTTTTGTGAATTTTTTTTTCTCAGTGAAATCTTTTTCATAAAAAAGTTTCAACTACATTGTTTATTTTTTTGGAAAGTGTTTAGAAGACCATAACATATTTGTGTTTGAATTTTTTCTTAGAAGTTATGTATTTTCTTTTGAATAACATGATTAGAGTTTGCATTCAATTCTTTTAAAAGTGATATAACATACGGTTTGAATAATAGGATCAGAGAGTTGAATATTCAATGCTCAAGTCAAAAAAATCACATACACCTATCAACACTTTGAGAATTACTTTCAATGACACGTGAGTAAAGACTCCAAATGATTTCTCGGTGTGGGTCAATTCAGTGTACTTGTTCATCTAACAAGCATCCATATATTTCTCTAAACATCACCATACTTATAGTTATGAGATCACTACTCTCTTTATAAGAGAATGACATAATGTTATATTTTAATTTAGAAGAATCATCAATATCTATATTCTTGATGATGCATTGATTAGTAATATTGTAGAACAATACTATATGTATAACATATCTAATAATTATAATCAATATCATCATCATTCCTACATAATTATTATTCTGGAGACTTTAACATGGTTATTGTAAATCTCATTTAAACACATAGATAAAGAATAACTAAATAATATAATGTCATGCATTAATACAAATGAATGTGCCATTGCAACAAACTTTTGATTGACTCTTACACACTAATACTAATAGTAATATCATCAACAAAAGTCATCTATATCAACGTCCTCAGCCCTTCTTTAGTTGTCATAAATCATCACCACCTAAAGAATCAGCCTTGTCCAATTTCTATCGCATCTGCAACACCTTCAACACAGGTCCCAGTGGCCCTATCCTTATGAAACACTTTTTCAAGTTTATAACAGAAATAAAATGGCTTGTTTCTTCACCATTTGGTTGTAGGGTGGCTATGTCACATGTACAAAAAAAATAAAAAAAAAATCATAAACCTGAAATAGCCAAACTGAAATAGGAAGCTAATGTAAATGTATATAACTTGCATCACTCATCAAATACTACATGTCAACAACAACACACATTAGCTATTCATTCACCGAAAGCCATTAATTAGCATTGGATCATAACATCTCAGCTATGCAAAATATTAATTCTTAAGCTACTTCACTCTTGTGTTATATAGGGATTTAACCTTATCTTGCACCTTGGATCTTCTCATGCAACCAAGTTAATTTCTTACTACCTTAAAGGAGCCATTTTCAAACTTCCAGCTTCTAGAATTTGATATGTCTTCCAAGAATTCTACCTAGCTTGGAATTTTCAGCACTTGTCCAATGATGCTTAGTACATTTTTCCTTTTTAGCATCAATTGCTAACGTACACAAACATATCAACATTCATTTACAAATGGACAAAGAATTACACAAATAAAAGATGCAAAACCATAACTTGTACAACATTATTTATCCAACTGAAATAAATATAATACAAACAATATTAGTCAAATGTAAACATTCTTCATCAAAACATAATCAATTTAAAACTAAAATCTATACAAAGCTAAAGTTCATAAAACTTACAAATTAAACAAATACAACATTTAAACAATGTTCAAACTACGTTTCAATTTAGGCTTTTCTAGCTCTCTAGTTGAACATCTCATGAGTTGTATTTTCTCTCATGGCAGCCTAAGCCTGATTTGACTCTACAAATCTAATTTTTGTTTTTATCTTTTTTAGGTTCCTCTTCCTCCACATCTTCTTTTTTTCTAGCTACTCTGCATCACATGGATCCACAACCATCTCACTTCTAATGTGATTATGCAACAAACAACTTCTTGTTATAATCCTAAATTGTACCTTGAAAGGATAGTAGGTTTTGCCCCTAAGTATGCTCCATCTATCCTTTAATATTCTAAATGTTCTCCTAATGATATTCCGAGTTGATGAGTGTTTCACATTGAAGTATTCCTGAGGAGCTTTGGGCAAAGAACCTGCCCTCTATTCCTTCAAATAGTACCTTGTAACTATATAAGGTGCAAGAAAATTATCATAATTCATGTACCCAGTATCACAAAGGTAGTAATTTCATATTAAAAATATAATAGAACTATTTTTAGTTCAACATATAAACTCATAACAATCAAAGGTATAAACAATTTAACTCTATTATCCTTTTGGATGACCAAACTATTCTCTTCAAAATAGCATATCTTAATAACCTAGAGTCAGCTGCAAAACTCTCCTAACTAGGCAAAACATATGTAAATTACATGTCAGGGACACCCAAGACCAATGTTGTCAAGATCGCGCTTCGGAACGTAAGATCGTACGATCTTACGATTTGAAGCCAGCACTCCGAGTTGTCACGGCAGCATGATCGGTGTCTTCAAAACACGGAAGCAAGATCATGAACTCTGCAGCAAGATCGTGAAATCGCAAGTTTATGGCGAGTTTGAATGATTCTGCAGAAAGCCACACGGGTCAAATTTTTAATTGGGCTTTAAAGACCCGAATCGATTTCGAAGCAAGAAGATCAGCCAAACCACAGACCACAGACCTTTTCCTCTTCCCATCTTCATCTCTCGAAGCAAGAAGATCAGCCAGAACTCACGGATCGAAGCTACGAAGCAATGCCGGTAGCTAAACTTGCAATTGGAGTGTGATTTGGCTTTCTGTTTGCCTCTACAGAGCAAGAAAAGAGTGGGCTCGACCTATAAGTGGAGTTTCAGACTTCCAGTTTTAACGAAGAAAAAGGTTTTTTTTTTCTTTCTGGCTAATGGGGGTTATCATGTAAATATGTAATAATATTAGAGAAAAAAAAATAATTTGTGTAATATGTAAATGAAATACACGGTGTACAGTTACATATTTAGTGTATTATTAGATATGTATAATGTATTAATGATTATTTCATCCTTTAAATTACTTTCTAGCTAATTGGGGATTATCATGGTAATAATATTGAAAATATATATATATTTGTATAATATGTAAATGTAATGCACCAGTTTGACATATACAATGTATTATAATTTATATATGTATTAGATGGTTATATCATCTAATTGGTCATTTTCACTTCTTATTCAAAATGTTATTTTATCATTATCATGTATATTGCTATTAAATTGGAATCATTATTTCAGAAAGCTGCCCTTCTTAAATGTCTAGCAGCTTTGCATAACACATATGGTTATATCATCCTAATTCATCCATTGAATTTAGCAATTATATCAAGCATTCTTTAAAAAAAAAAAAAAATTTAAAAACATCTACAAATGCTTTAAAAAAAAAAAAAAAAAAACCTAAGCTTATGCTCCATAGTATTGTTGACTTGTTATATTGTGGTGGCTGCATATAGTTTGTGCTCCCTGATCCCTACTCAAGCTTATGTTCTCATAGGTTTGGATATTTGTTTTTGTTTTTGTTCTTTATTTCTTTTTAATTTTGATTTGTTGGATAAAAATTATTTATTACTTGGTTGCTAATTTAATGATAGTGCATTTGATTTGTTGATGAACTTGTTTTAAAGGAAAATGTCCTCCTTCTGGTTCTTCTAAGAGTAGAAAAAAATGCTCCGAGAAGTAGAACTGATGTGAGTTGGGAATATGGTATCCTAGTTAAGGGAACAAGAGAAAAGTGAAATGCAAATATTGCACAAAGATTGTAACCGGGTGGAATTTTTAGGTTCAAGCACCATCTTGCAAGCACGGGAGAAGATACAATGGCATGTGTGAATGTTCCTGATGATGTGAAAAATAAAATGAGAGTTGTCTTGGATAAATTAGAAGTGAAAAAAGTGAAGAAAAAGAGAATTTTAGAAGATAGTGAAGTTGATAATATGGAAGAGGTAGAAATTATGCGAACAAGTAAAGGGAAAGGGAGAGAAATTAAGAGATATTTTGTGCAAAATTCTAGTGGGGTTGGAAGCAACACAACACAAGCAACAATGAATTAATGGGTAGAAAAAGATTTGCGAGAAGAAGTTGTTCGAAGATAGCTCAATTTTTCTACACAAGTGCTATCCCTTTTAATTGTGTGAAAAATCCTAAATTTGCTAAAATGTTAGAAGCAATTGGGAGGTATGGCTATGGGCTCAAAGGTCCCTCTTATCATGAATTGAGGGAAAAATTCTTGAAGATAGAAGTAAGTAAAACCATGGATCTTCTTGAGGAGTATAAACTAGAATGAAAAAAACAAGATGTTCTCTAATGTCTATGGTTGGATGGATAGGAAAACGATGTTCTATATGCAATTTCTTGGATAATAGTCCAAAAATGACTATATTTTTATCATCAGTGGATATATCAGAACTTCTCTAAAAATGTCAGTCAAATTTTTTGAGATGTTAGATGATGTTGTGGAGAAGATTGGGGAGCAGAATAGTGGTGCAGGTGATTACTGATAATGTAGCAAACTACAAAGCAGCTGATGAAATGTTGATGGAAAAAAGAAAGAGCTTATATTGGACACCATGTGCAGCACACTGCATTGATTTGATATTAGAGGATTTTGCAAAAAAATTGAAAATGCATTCTATGACCATTGAAAAAGGAAAGAGAATTACTATATACATTTATGGAAGAAACATGCTCATTGCTATGTTGAGGAGTTTCACCTAAAGGGAGAGATTTAATTAGACCTACTGCGACCCGGTTTGCTACTTCATACTTGACTTTAGAGTGTCTTCTTGAATTAAAAGCAGTATTGATGAGAATGTTTTCTTCTCAAAAGTGGAAAGCAAGCACTTTTTCAAATACAGAAAAAGGAAAGAAAGTTGCAAGAACTATTCTAAACAATTACTTTTGGAAGAAAGTTGTTGAATGTCTTAAGGCTACTAATCCTCTTATCAAGGTGCTCAGTTAGTGGATTCAAAAAGAAAACCGGCTATGGGATTTATTTAGAAGAAATGGACCAGACAAAAGAAAAAATACAATTGATTTTTGGCAATGTTAAAAAGAGGTTAGCTTTTGTTTCTTTAAACTAGTAAGTAGTAACTTCACATATTTTCATATTATTTTTTGTATCAACTAATCCTAAATTTCTAATTAACCTTTATAGGTATGAGCCTATTTGGAGCATTATTGATGGGAGATGGGAGATGCAGCTTCATAGGCCTTTTCATGCTGCAGCTTATTACTTAAATCCTCAATATCATTATAGTCCTAACTTCAAAGCTGATTATGAAGTTAAACGTGGACTTTATGGTTGCTTGGAGAGATTGGTTCGAGATTCAAATGAGAGAAATACAATTGATTTGGAACTTGAAGAGTTCAAAAATGCTATAGGATTATTTAGGAATCTTAGCTGCAAAGGACAATGAGGAGAAAAAAAAACTCCAGCTGAATGGTGGGATTCTTATGGAGACGAATGCCCTAGAGTTACAAAGGTTTTTCATTCGAATCTTAAGCCTGACTTGTAGTTCTTCTAGGATGTGAACGTAATTGGAGAGCATTTGAAATGGTAAATATAAGTTGATAGTATCTATTTTTTTTGTTTTTATAATTCTTGTTTCTAGTATTGATCTCTTATAAATAATTTACTACTTTTTTAGGTGCATACAAAGAAAAGGAACCGTTTGCATCAAAAGAAAATGAATGACTTAGTTTTTGTCATGTACAATTGCAAGTTGAATGAAAGGCAGACCAAAAATTATTTGGGTCCGAGCTTGAAATTAGATGATCTCTCCTCAAAAGATGAATGAATAACTCTAAAAGAAGATCTTGTAGATTCTTCATTAAATGAATGGACTAAGTGTTCTTGATGGTTCTTCTAATGCCAATGATGATGTGATTGATTTAGATGCTCCATTAGATGAAGATGAAGTGCAAGTGATGCAAGATGAAGATGAAGATGGAGAGGATGATGTTGGTGTTGTAGTTGGTGAAGTTGGTGAAGTTGATGAAGTCATGAGTGTTGATAGTGATGAAAGGTGGAAATCCTATTGACAATGAAGATGGTAATGATGGACAATGATAATAGTGATGATGTTGTTGGGCAATGGAGATGATGATGGAGAAAGTTATGGTGATGAAGAAGATAATTGCTGATGTTTATGAAGAAGGGGCTAATTTTGGCTTACACTAAATTATGCAAATCGGATTTTAATTTTGTGTATTAAGAATCTTTGTATGGATATTTTTTTATGAACTTATGTTTGGATTACATGTTTATGAAATTAATGTTATAAATTTGATGTTTATATTGGATGTTTTATGTTTGTACTTTATTTTATCTTATTGATGAAATTGGTAAATATTTTGCTTTAGAAAAAAAATATAGTTAGAGCCTTTATACAAATTGTGCTTGTTTATAACAAAATACACATATTTACAATAAATTATGTACATAGATATATACTCTAATAACTATTTTACAAAATTTGTAAGATCTTCCGATTCGATCTTACGAATCGATCTTGCTCCCTCTCAACGATCCTGCTTAAGATATCAATCTTGACAACCTTACCCAAGACATTAGTTGAAACTTTGTTTGTCCTTGACCTTAATCTAAGTCTATCAAAATTTAACACATTAATCTTGATGTGAGTTCCATCATGTGCACCAAGACACTTCTATTACAATCACAACATATAAAGTGTGAATTAGTACATAAACTTGAACAATTTATGTATGAAGACTACAATGTACTTATTAAACAACTAATGTACCTTAAACTAATTTCAGCTATCATCATGTTATCTTTAGTAATAGGATCTGGTTGCCTGAAGAGAATAGCTTGACACCTCAAGATAAGGTGCAACACATTTGTCATGACTCTATTTAAAGTCTCAGTTGACCTCATGAACCAACTCTTCATAACTCTATATTTTTCCTCATGTGCCAATATATTCAACACAATGGTAACGGTCTTTTGAACCCCTTATATTCCTTGTAGACATCAAGCCTCCTCACCCTGGCATACAACACTAAGTTCCTAAAACCTAATTCTATCTATTCTACAATTTTCAATACATGACAATCACTTTCAATTACCATAATGTCAAAATTAAGATTCCGAAGAACACTTCTAAAGATAGAAAACACAAAATCTAATCAAGATTTCATAGATACATACATTTCACTGATTGATAGGAATGAAAAATATTAATGACACTAAAAATTACTATCAGCTCCAGAAAAGAAGCCATCTTCTAGCGGCGAAGCAATGAAGAAGTTGTAGATTACTAGCAAGGGAAAGAGGTCTATAATTGAGTGAGGCAATAATAAAGGGGACGTAGGGAAAAAGAGGAGTATTAGGTTTGGAGGGGGACTTGAGGATATTGTAGCTGTAAGAATAGGTAAAATAGTCATTTTGTCTACATTTTCCTTTCCTTCATTGTGAGTAAATAGAATAGAGACCTCTATGGGTGAGAATTTATTTTCGTGTTTATGGGATAAAAAAAAAAAACTAAAATTATTTCTATGCAAAAAGATTTAGCTGAGAAATAAATTGTTTTAAAAAAAATGGTAAATTTTTCATATCGGATTTCATTTATCAGAGAAAAAAAAGAGAGTTGAATATAAACTATTCTCGTTTGAATTTGACTGCATGATTGACGTTGAATTATTCACATAAAAATAATTTTTATTAAAATTACTACTAATTTTTTTTCTCTTCTCTCCTTTAACTTCAGTTTCCCAGGGTAATTTAGTTGTATCATGAGCTAACATTTTTGTTTTTGGTTACAATGAACTAACATTTTTGTCAAATCTTTGTTCTCCACCAAAATATGAAAGTACCATCAGTACCAAGTATCCAGCCTTAGATCCAATGCTTATTTTATTTGTCAAAGGGTTGGTGGGCGCTGAGTGGGTTGGTGGAATGTACTTAGTCCCTCCCCTACCCGATCCCTACCCACTTTCCGTGTGTGGTCACACTCTTAGGCTTCGGGAAAGACTCAAATCTCAAAATAGGCCTCCGGAAGCCGCACCCCACCTAATATAACTAATTTTTTCTTTTCCAACGCAGACCGAGAAGCAGAGATAACGATAGCGAAGTGGGTACTGACCCAGATTCTCCGTTGCCGTAAACAATAACCTATCCCCTCATGCGGTGGTGGGTACCACATTCTGATTAGACGAACTCCCCAAGAGGGGAAGATCCACACATTTTAAATCTTAGGCAACCGTACGAATGTTATGAGCATCTATCTCTTGGCCTCTCTTTTCTCAGCCACTTTCTCTGCCTATTCTCTAATGTCTTCCTGACCTATTTACGTTTTCTGGGTTTGAATCTGTTTTTCTAATCAGGAATGTTCAGATTTGTATTTTCTTTTTTTTCTCATCTGGTTGCTTTATAAAGGGTTATCTTCCCACAATTTTTGAAATTTCTTCCTTTTTCTTTTCTGGGTATTGGTAAATCGGAAGGTTGATTTTGTTCTATTTGGATCTGAGGCGGTGATCTTTGTGGGATTTTTGGTATTTCAATGGGCGCTTTGGATGAGGGGCACTTCAATGTGGAGCTTGAAAATGGAGTGAATCTCGATTGCATTGAGCTTGGTATCGAGGAAGAGGCGGATTCTATCGCCATACAGGATGCTGTGAAAGTTCTGTTGCAGGGGCTGGGGGACGATATAAATAGAGAAGGTCTGAGGAAGACACCACTTCGTGTTGCTAAGGCCCTTCGTGAAGGAACCAAAGGTAACTATATTACCTCAATTTATTGTACTCCAGTAATTTTTCTATAGAAACATTATTCTAGCTTTGAGTTATTCGATATGTGGCTCTTGATGCGTCATATCATATGGTATTGTTACTTTTTTAGTATATACAGTATTGAACAATGAAAGATTGTGAAAATCTTCATTATTGCTAAAAATCTGAAAGTGGATGCTGCTATCATTGACTAATTTTAGTACTCTTTGTTTGAAATTTGTTTGTAGTTCAGATACTGGCTGTGTGCATACCCTTAAATACTTTATGGTCCCAAAGAGATGCTACCAGACTGATAGATTTTGTTTTGGTCGATTTCTATTTTGAGAAACGCCTGTGGAAGTTGTGGTATTCTTTACTTAGGGGAGTATCACACTTTTTTTTTTTTTTTAATAAAAAAATCAATTTCAAGAAGAAAAAGTTAGTACCTTAGATGGCATTTCCTATTGGATTAGTAACCTCATGTGTTAAGTCCAGGCCCTTTGATTCCCGAGTACATTCTACTTTCTACACTATTTCATAGTCTATTTCCCTTTCCCACTAGTAAGTTGAATTACCATGCAAAATTGAGAAATGTGGGGGGAATGGGTAGATTGAGAACGATTGGACTATGTTGTTGTAAAGAAGACTTCAACTCACTATTTTACTGTTAGCAGGTCAACTGGTCAAGTAAGTGGTGCAGTTATAAGATTAATTTTAGTTTGTATCCATGGACCTTTGTCAAATCCTATGTTTATTATCAATTTTTAATGGTTAGTTATGAGCAGTTCAGGGTTGCTTTAGGCTCACGATATGGAAAATTTTTAATTAGAAAAGTAAACTGGTTTTTTAATTGATCACCTCTTCAGTCAACCTGAAGAAACATAAGTATAATGCTTGCAGTATTGAAAGATTTTGGTAACTGAGCTTTCTCTTTGTATAAGCTTCCTAGGTTTTTTGCAAGCTCATGTGTCTCATGTTGTGTTTGACTCACCATTGAACTATTAGACACAACACTAGTGCAAGCACACTCTGGAACTGTACGGACGCATTTCAAGTACAAGGTCTTGTCCTTTTCATTATTGGATGCCAAAGAAAAAGTAGTTTACAAAGAGAGGGGGGGGGGGAAGTTATATCACTGTTTATAATGGTTTTAAGCTTAGTTGTTGAATCGAGATTCGAACTCGTGAATCAAAATTCTGATTTGGAGAATTATGAATCGAGAGTCGTATCGAATCATACAATTTAGTATAAATTCTAAAAATAAATATTAAATTTAATATTTGTAATTAAACATCTAATATTTGTACCATTAGGGGAGGGGAAGTGAAGTTTTTCATTCTTCTTCTTGTTATAATTATTTTATTTCTTATTGTTCAAGAAAAATATAAAAGATTGGTAGTTTTTGTAAATGAATCAAAGAAATACTACTATTTTTTTACTTTTTTACTTTTTTTCTTTTAAATAGCAAGAATAGTAACACTAACTAATTTAAAAGATGTGACAGGGATATTATCTAATGCCAACATCCAAATAAAACCAGAAAATATATAAGTACTAATGAATTGAGTAAGCAAAAATAATGTACTATTTGTATTACCAAAAAGTAGATATCCAAGAGATTCTTTATACAGCTTCTCTCTCACCAGTAAGAAAAAAGAATTTGACACCTAATGGTTCTCATCCATACAACTACAACTTAGAAATAGAGGAAATAGCAAGGTCCCTTGGTAGGTGTTTTGAAAAATAAAGAAATGGCATGTATGGATGAAGTAGACTTCTTAGTTTCTTCAGCCGGTAAGCCTTGCAGTCTTCTGCATATGTCTAAAAAAGTTGCAAGCTATTTATGTGTCTATCATGGTGCGTAAGGTGAAGCAAAAAAGTTTTCATGAAAAACTTGGAAAAATTTGTTCACATTTTGAGTTTTTCATATTCAGTGGGTTGCTAGATCTGAGTTTTATCTAGAATATTTGACTCGGGGGTGACTCATGCAATTGTATCAAATCGCTCGATTCACCTTTGATTCGGTCGATTCATGTACAATTCTTGAACTTTTTCAATTCACCCCTTGTAATACTTATCGTTTAGTTGCTAAATTGAATTGACTTGTAAGACTCGAATTGTGAATCGTAAGAGTCTGATAACAGTGGTTTTGAGTCCTCAAATTTGGGATTCTCTCAGTTCTCCAAGTCTTGATATCATTTTCAAATTTTTTCTGTACTTCGTAATTTTTTGTTTAGGATGATAAAATTTTAATCTAGAACTTTTTTCTAGAATAAAATAAAAAAGACTATGGAGAAGTACTGTAAAAATTAGTTATGCATTCTGGATAACATTCTGGTGGTTAACTAAATAAGTGACCCTTCACATGTGATAGTAAGAGCAATAGATTATGCAGTGTGGCTCAAAACAGAGGCTAAATGTGAACTATGAAGCAAGTACGGAGTTTGGCTATCTTGAGATTACTTGTCCTGGAAGGATGAAATCAACTGACCACTAAATGTGATTTAAGTAAAAGGATTATAATTGATCGAACTTGGCGATGTCGTTGCATGGTTTTTTATTCTCCCTTGGTTCTTCTATCTGTTGTTGATGATCACCTTGTACAAATATGATATCTAATTTATTCACTTATTTAGCTTTGCATATTTTAAAACTTATTTTTCGGGTCACTCTTGGGTTGTAATTATCCTAAGGGTCGCACCACAAAACTTTGGCCCAACCAGATACAAGACAAACACAACAGCATAAGATTGGAGTTTTGGGTGAATTATATTGAGCATACTCCATGAGTGGTGGGGGATTATTACCAACATACGGGGAGAGAATAGTGGATACTTTTCTAGAAAGTCTTATGTTTTCAATTTCTGTTGCTACATAGTACTGTAGCTTATTAATTTAGCTAATGTGGAATTTTTGTTATTTTCCAGCTAGCTTAAATAGTAGGATTCGCTGGTTTCTTCTCTTGTCTCTTCTTTAGAGCATTTGAAACCATTTCTCAATACATGGCAGCTTATTTTCTTGTAAAAGAATCGCGAAACCTGGCCCCATTTCATTTATTTACTTTTGTTAATCTACTACTGTTTTTGGAATTATTTGTTTCCTTTTTTTTAATACAAAATGGAGCTAACAACTAAAAGAAAAAGAAAAATAGGCAATGTTTACTAGCTCAGTCTTATTTTTGATGATTCATAGCAATTATTTTTTCTTCTATTGTGGATAATCAAATAGTATGTTAAGTCTTTCTTGTATAGTGGCTTGATTGCTTTGCATTGGCTTGTAAGTGTTACTGTTTCATCTGTTATCTTTCTTTTATGTTCTCTTCGTGATGTTGCAAGGAAGCTGTGTTTACTTCTAAGAAATATGGAAAGCAGGGGTCTCTATATATAATGCGTCATTAACTTATTTTGAAATATAATTATTTCCAAAAGTATATATATCCGTATGTAACGAGATCTATTTAGTTGGTCACAGTTTATTTGATATGTACTTGGCTCCAAACAATAAATAGGAAAAAATACTTTCTTTGCCACTAGTGGTTTAACATGCCTAGTACAAATATTGATAGCAAAAACGTTATCCTACTCTAACCCTTCCATTCAAACCAAATGGGTCCCAGTGGATTAGCTTAGATGGCTACCCTTCTGCAGATAATAGTAACTGGACATGTGTACTAGTTTAGGTAGCAATTTTCTCTATCCCTACAAACTGTAGGTAAATGGCTATCACATGCGTTATAAGATTATCATGTGCGTTTCTATACATGCCAAATGGTCCCAGAGGATAATTTTAAATGTAAATATTTAGTGTAATCCTTTTGGCTAGAGCTGATGCTATAATGATGAATGGCTTAAAAATTATATGAGACGTGATCTATTATTTCTTAATGTGCCTAGGTTATGAACTTCCACAATATTAAGTTTTGGATATATCCCTTTATTCATCAATTCATTGTGCAGGTTTGACCTTGTTACATCACGATGTATGGAACTAAAAGCTGAACTTTTCGTTTCTTTCAATACCTTCTGTTTATTTTTCTAGTGGTTTGACATTTATTCAGTATAATCTAATGCTTGAATGCAATAAGTATTTTTTATTTCTGTACATTATGGAGTTGTAATGAGTTGCAAACAGTTGATTTAAGACATTCAGCACTTTAGATACTGTTTTCCTCATCCTTTTGTTGCTGGTTTCTTATTTTGGAAGCTTTACGTTCTTGCATCTTTGTATTGGTGGAGTATTCCCTTTTAGCATTTTCTTAAATGAAATTATTAGTTACCAAAAGAAAATGACCTTTTCAGGGTACAGACAAAAGGTAAAGGATATTGTTCAAGGTGCTTTATTTCCAGAAGCTGGTCTGGATAATGGAGTTGGTCTTGCGGGGGGAGCAGGTGGACTTGTTATTGTTCGAGATCTTGACCTCTTCTCATACTGTGAGTCCTGCTTGCTTCCTTTTCAGGTTAAGTGCCATGTGGGTTATGTCCCTTCTGGTCAAAGGGTTGTCGGCTTAAGCAAGCTATCTCGTGTTGCTGATGTATTTGCAAAACGCCTCCAAGACCCTCAGCGTCTGGCAAATGAGATGTGTTTAGCTTTGCATCATGAAATTAGGCCAGCTGGTATTGCTGTTGTACTCCAATGTTCACATATCCATTTTCCAGAAATAGAATCAGTTTTTCTTGACTCAAACCACCTAGGATGGGTGAAGGTACTTGTTTCTTCAGGTTCTGGGGTTTTTGAAAATAGAAATGCAGAGGCGTGGACTGATTTCTTTAGCCTTCTTAAATTTAGAGGCATAAACATGGATAAAACCAATTTGAGAGGATTGCATAATCAATGCTGGTGTCCATCCCAGTCTTCGGTTTCCGCTAAAGCATCCTCAAGAACTGAACCAGTGAATCCAGTAATGGTTACTGCAGTAACTTCAATTCTCAGATCTTTAGGAGAAGATCCATTACGGAAGGAACTTTTAGGGACTCCTATTCGTTTCGTGAAATGGCTGATGAACTTCCAGAATGGTGAGTTTGGAATGGAGTTGAATGGTTTTGTTTGTGGTAGAAAGGATTCAGTGCACACTACAAGTGACGTCAACGATGAGAAACAAATATGTTCTGAGTTGAACGTGCCTTTCTGGTCTCAGTGTGAGCATCATTTACTTCCTTTTCATGGTGTAGTTCACATAGGATACTTAGGTTCTGAAGGAATTCATCCTATTGGAAAGTCCCTTTTACAGTCAATAGTGCATTTTTATGGTTTTAAGCTCCAAGTTCAGGAAAGATTGACAAGGCAGATAGCAGAAACTGCTTCATCACTGTTGGGTGGAGATGTGATAGTAGTTGTAGAGGCAAATCACACATGTATGATTTCTAGAGGGATTGAGAAGTTTGGAAGTAGTACGGCTACGATTGCCGTATTAGGTTGCTTCTCAACTGACTCTGCTGCAAGGGCTACGTTCTTACAGAGTATTCCAAATGCTACAACCTGAGCAGTTCCTGACATTCTTCCCATTTTTGGTGTTCTTTTACTGACTACAATGCTACTGGCTTGAAATGGATAAGTTGAGAATAGACATGGATAATCCTTGTCTATTTGGGTATTTCTCAAATTTCGATTGCGCCTGTTGGCATAGATTGAGTCAGCAATTCTCTTTTACGTGCTTTCTATGGCATAAAGTTTACAACAGAAATACCATGTTTCTGTTATTGTTTCCATAAGTACATTTTTGGTGTAAGATTATGTCCCAAGAATGTGATTCATATAGAAAACGTCAAAATGTTCCCTCAGTTTGTGTTACATTGATGGTAAGAATTTTTTATTTTTTTGGTTATTATTATGAATTCTCTTCTGTTTACCAAAGAATAGAATAATAAAAAGAGGACCCATCCATCCCTCTATTAAATGACTTTATGATGCAAGTCTTCTTTGCTTTGGTACTGCAACAAGAGAAGAATTATGTAATCAATGAAATCATCCTACTCCTTAATTCAACAACAGCCAATGAAACCCTGCAAAAGAGAGTGAGAAGCAACACGGAGTGTAGAACAAGTGCAGCAGACAAAAAGAGGATAACTTGGAAAAAATATTATGCTTGAGACGAAAACAATGCAATCGTGCTTAGCATAGTTCGAAATTCTTCTCGGCGTGCTTAGCATAGTTCGAAATTCTTCTCCGCTGGGATTTGTTAACTATTCGAATTTGAAATAAATCATACTAAATTGATATCAGGTTCGTCTAACTATTCGAGCCAAGTATTAAGACTTGACTCAAAAGTTCGTCGAACTACTTATTTAAATTTTTTTATTCGTATAGAATTATATTAAATATTTAACTTTTTACTTTTTACTTATTTTAAATATTGATTTTTTTTATTTAATTTACCATATAGTATTTTTAGAAAATATATTAATGCATTTTCTATATATATATAGTTTATTGAGTACTTGACTAATGAACTTGAGTTCAAAATGAGCCTAATTTTGAACTTGAATTTGTTTAGTTTGAGATGAGTTCGAGTATCTCAATACTCAATTCAACTTAACTCGTTTTCAATTCTAATTGTGCTTATGATAAAATTATATATTTACACACAATTTGAGTTAATTAACTATTTTTTTTCTTTTATCGAGAAAATAAATACAACTCAATATAAGACTACACAAAAGGTAATTGATAACAACGAAATATTAAACTAAAGAATATCCCTTTATCATATAGTTATGCACTTATTTCTTTCAATTAGTATTAGAACATGTGATACCATCGATTTAATTTAATGTATGGTTAGTTTAAGATGAGTTCGAGTATCTCAATACTCGAATCGACTTAACTCATTTTCAATTCTAATTGTGCTTATGATGAAATTATATATTTACACACAATTTGAGTTAAAAAAGTCTTAAGAAAATTTAATATTATGAAGAAATCATATTTTTAACTTTTCTTTCTCATAATAATGAATACTAGTATCGAATTGTACCTTTTAGTTATCAAATCATCAAATTTTCATCTCTCCAAAAATCAATAAATTATAATAAAATCTAAATTTTAAAAAATATATATAATAAAAGTCATGTCCAATTAAGAAAAAATTAATTAATCAAATTGATAATAATTTAAAATGATTAAAATTAAGTACAAAGAAAACAATAAAATAAAACAAAAAGGTAATTAAGTTAAGATAACTAATATTTTTATTAAAACAAAAATGAAAGTTTGATTTTTTTTTTTTTTTAAAAAGAGTTTACAAAATTAGAATTATATTCATTATTGATGATGAAAGAACTTATTTAGAATAAAAAGTTAAAAGTAATATCTATTGATAATGTGACATTTATCATTGTTAGTTTAGCTTTTAAAACATGTGAAATTTAAACTTTTCTGCAAAGTTTGTTTAGTAATAGAGAATTTAATTTTTCCACTTTGTAAGAAAAGTATTTTTAGACTTTAGTCCTACAAACTAAAATTAGAAGGAAAAAAGACTTTAGTTGTCAAATAGAAAATTAAAAATTTTCAAATTTTTTTTAATAATTATTTTATTTAGACAAAAATAATTAAACATTTGTCAAATGATGTTTTTATTAATTTTATATTCAATATCTTTTAAAATAAAAAACAAATAAAATAAGATTTTTTTATTTTTTTATACTTATATCGCTTTTATTTAACCTATTCTGAAATTTCAAATATAACATTTAATTACTTTTCCCTTTAATGTAAATGTACAAGCAATTTCAACTTCTTTTTTTCCCTAGATCTACCAATCTTGTTTCGCAACGAGCTCCAGAGGAAGAAGAAATTACATCTTAGCAAAGATTAAAAAGAAAAATTCATTTCTTTGAAATTTCTGAGATTTTAAACTGATATAGATCAACAAAAACAACTTTCCATTGCACAAGATAACGCCATCACAACGGCATTTTACTCAACTTTTCCTCAAGTAATTCAGCTCAAATGCATTCTTAGCCAAAAAAAAATAAACGTTCAAATGTATTTTTCTGTTTCTATAGCTTCCTTTTCAACTTATAAAAAAAAGAAGCTGTCTTTTCAACCATTGAAGTTGAAGGAGCAGTCTCATCAATATATCTCCAAGGATAGGAAAAAGACATCAAAATAAAATAAACAAAAGCGGTATAAGGAAACAAGAATGATAAATGGAGACAGATGCTTATATACAAATACAATGTAGCTGTCATTTATATAACATAAGGAACATGACGACCATTATCAATTCAAGTATGAGAAAGTGAACCAATTTCTAGCAAAGACTTTACATGTATTTAGAAAACCACACAACGTAAACTATACACGCACCAGACCACAGCATGCACATCTACCATATGTACCGGATTTCATGCCACTCCCTATGCGGTTTCATCTGAAGAGAACCTTCAGGTTTTGGGGTAGTAGCACGGTTATTTTCGGTACAAACTTGAGGGGAATTATATGTATGTCTGAACCTTTCATGGGCAGAGGCAACGGTAATTCCTAGGATCACTAGGACTATACATAATGATAACCATAATTTGTAAACCTGCATGCAACTTACCAGTTAGTATGCAAAAGAGATCAACATCAGTTTTACTATGAAAATACTCCTAATAAACTACAAGCTTGGATAACAAAAAATAATAAGCAAAGGATCACCTACTGTAAAGCACAAACCTTATCTATAAACCATTTTTTCTGAGGAAGACTTTTATCAGCATGCTCAAGAGAATAGCGTAACATATCAATTATGGCCAACTCTGTCACTGGAGAATCACATTCTGAGATAGATGGGAAATAATTATTTTCTACAAAATCATATAATCCTCAGAGTATTAAACAGAGTAATTATGATAAATAACTTGGAAAGTACCTGGGATATCAAAAATTTGTTTTGTAGGTGGAACCCCCAGAAGCTCTCCCAAATAGGCACGGACACGAGCACGGTCAGAAAGAGAAAGCAGATCACCATGCGTAACAACAATGACTGGCTTGTCATCTGTAGGTGGAAACATGAATTATAAGACTAATACCTTGATTATAAAAGAAAAATAAGTTCTTTTATGAGAGAGATTATTGTATGCAAAAGCAACACTAGCAACATCTAGAAAAAGAACTATTTTCTAGGAAATAGAAAAAATTCAAACCCAATGCAACGAGAACAGAGGAGAAATTGTTATCACTGACATTACATTTAGCTTATTGCTGGTTTCATACCTAACTTATCTAGTCTCTTCTTCAGCTTCCTTGATTATAAATTTTCCCCCAAATTTTCTTTGTTCAGCTTCTTCCTTGAGATTATGAAAATTATGTTACATATTCTGTTTAAGTCTACCTCTAATAGCAAATGATTGATCTAGAAAATGATTTTGTTTTTAAATTTTGTAAGGAGAGACGAGTTTGTATAATTGCAACCAGTAACAAAAAAGTTGCACTGGAAATAAAACCTGAAAAAGCGTTTCATCCAAACATTCAGATACCTCTAAATGACAAATATGGGCAGTTGAAAGTTGAAGCAACCATTGTGGAGTACTGCATCTCCAAATCACAGACATTCTCCATTGATTTCCGAACTGATAACCCATTAACAACTAAAATAACAAAATTAACTTTCCTTTTCTCACTGGAAAAGTAACCACATTGGAGAGCTTTAGACTTCATTGTTGTCCTCAAACTGCGGCTATCTGAGCCCCTGAGACACATTTCATAGTTATTGAAGTAATTGAAAATAAAGAGATTTAAAACTAAGAATGGCAATGTTTAAGTTATTGAAAATTTCAGACCTGATAACAAGCTCTCCATGGTGAACACCTTTCGTCATCCAACGTTTTAGCATTTTATTATTCTCGCGTGAATCATCACACAAGCTGCGGGTATCATAAAGACATATGGAAGTCGAGTCTCTTGGAATCATATACTCCTGGAGGAAGTATGTCCCATCCCCAATAGATGAATTATCTGGAATCAAATGATTACTCATAGGATGAATTTGCAGGAACTTATTTGAGTAATCCATCCAAATATTCAAGGAAATATGGAAACCGTATGATTATATTAAAAAATGGCAGTTAACAAAATGTGAAATCATACATGATACTTGAGCTCTTACTGATGCAAATTTGTCAACCTCAAAAACTTTCGAGATTCTATTTACAAGACTACTTTTTCCAGAACCCCTTGGACCAATCAATATGAGGGATGTTGTCTTGGGCACATCATAATCAGTTAATTTCAAGCCTCCCACCGTCTCAATCCATGCTCCTGGGTTATAGCTGGTACAGTCAAACCACCATATCTGTTAGGACTTAGGATCAACATTAGATAAATATTGAGGTTGACATCACTCTCGAAATAAACTTCCCTTTCCTCTGACCCTATCTGTTCTCGGATAATTATTTACAACTTGGATTGAGAATGAAAGACTCCATGACTCCATGACTCCATGACAGAAGTTAAGAATTTCAGAAATTGACATCATACCAAAAAATATAGATAAATAAATAAATTCACAAGGAATCTGTGAGCATGGAATATATTGCAAAGATCACTACCCATATGGCAAAAACATATTCTTGAACTTTATAAACTAGAAGTTCTTCAGTATGCACAATGTCCTTAATAAATGAGAAACCTACTGCGAATGAGAAGCCGGTGTTCTTGCAGTCTCATAACTTTTTCCTGATTAAATAGTGCTTTTAGGTAATGCTTGCTCTGAATTCGGTAAGGTTGCTTCAGTTTCTACAGATTCTGAAGACTCTTTGCTGACATGAAAGTAAGTAGGTTTTTTAATTCAGGATCATGATTTGGATGACAGCTTTGATAACTAGGATGACTTATTACTTACGAACTTCTTGCACAATCCAAATTTTGTCTTTTCTAAGGATATCCCTGATGATTATGTGTCCTAGGCTGATTCCTTTTTTTTTTTTTTTTGTCCTTTCCAAAGGGGCATGTACAAAGTTTTAAAAAGCGCTATGCGCATTTAGGCGATAAGGGCTTCTATTGTCCTAGGAGCAAGGCACATGCCTAGGCACACTTAAGTAAAAATAAAAAAATAAAAAATAAAAAAGATATTCTTAAGATATATATAATGATAGTGGGAATGTAAAATTTAACTTTCTATATATACATATATATATTTATATTTCACAAAAAATATTGTATTAAAGATTTAAAGCATTTAAAGCATATGGAATAACACATGAGCCATTTCAAACTCCAAGTCAAGTTCAAACAATAAAGTAAACAAAAAATTCAGATGCAAGCATCTTTCAAAAAACAGTTCTTCCTCCTACTCATGAGTTGCTCATTATCTCATCCTTCATCAATACTTGTAGGACCAACATCACCTCAATCATCATCATTAGAATTGTAACCTTCATCATCTTCTTCTAATAACTCCTCACGCTCATATGCATGGTTCTTGGTAGTAGAACTCAAACCCATAAATGTTCTTGTGTTGGATCTTTTTAAACCCTAGTTATATATATATATATATATATATATATATATTGGAAAGAATAGGGTCTTATGATTTTTATAAGTAGAAGGACTTAAGGTTTATATAGCTTTTGTAAATTGTACACCAATTATATATTTACTATATATATATTATTATGATCCAAACAAACAAGGCCCTGAAAAAAAAATAAAAAATAAAAAAAAGAGCTGGAACGGTCTAGGCAGTGCCTCTAGCCTAGTGCCTCACTTAAAGCGAGTGCCTAGGCAAGCTAGGCATGCGCATCACCTATGCCTCGCCTAGACCAAGCTAGGCACTTTAGGTGCGCCTAAGGCGTGCTTTTCACAACACTGGGCATGTGATTCTTCTCCTAATTAAATTGTTAGTAATAATTATTCTTGAGGTCTTCTTGATGAGAGTAGTCAATTTTGGATTATCTAGGCCTTAAATTAGTGAGTTGGTCTCGTCAAGAGGTTAAGGTAGTTGTCTCATCTGATACCTTTGTATACGAAGATGACAAGTCTTGGTAGAGAACTACAGAAGTCACAGTTTCTATTAGTTATGAAAATCCTAGGGGATGACGGGACAAAAGGTAGTCATCTCTTGGACTGAATTTTTACCAAACATTAAGATTTAGGCGATATCTGCTGTTTTTGGCATAGGCTGGAGGAACGATGGAAAGCTTTCTATGGACAGGTGCTTAGCTTTTATCCAGTATTGATTGTACATTCTTCAACCTGGTTTTCTTTGTCATCTGTTGAGAGCCATTACAGTTTTTTTTTTTTTTTTTTTTTCCTTGGATAACTTCTCTGTAGAGTTTCTTTCCTTTATTTTCCTTTTAAAGGAGGATTTTTTAAAGGAGAATTTATTGTCCTCTTCTTTCTACTCTCTTCTATCTTCTTTTAAAGTGCCTACCATTGTTTTCTTTTGTCTGATTTTTGTAATCTTTCATGTGTTATGAAGTTGTCTTGGAGAAGTGTGTTGCCATTTGGGTAATCCAGGTGAACTAAAAGAGGATAAAAGTGAGAGAGTAGAGAGAGAGAGATTGAGTTCTGTTAGCCATTGGAAAATTTTCAAAAACCATGTAGGCAGCTGTTGAGTTTTGAATTGGCTATTAGTCATTACTTATTTCTTTCTCCAATTAGTGAACTTTGAATTAATTTTCTGATATTTATACTTAAGTGGTAGAAATATAAGCTTTTATGAGGATAGAACATATCTACTGGGAATCTCCTTATAATATCAAATGAAGTACAGATTCACCCGATATTCTTCATGTGATATACAGATGAAAACAAATTAAACATGACTAAAATTAATACCTCAAAATTGTTCCCTTTGCCTCTTTCAAATTCTTGCAACGAATCCTCAATTCATCATAACTCAGCAGGACTTCTTTGTAAGGCACTATCTCTCTTTCTCTCATTGGCTTCAAAATTCAGATAAGTTAAAGAAGACCCTCTACTTATTTCATCAAATTCTCGAAAAGCGAACTCATTTTTTCCACTTACTGTGCCTTCTTCAACCTCCACGCTTGAATTATCCCTGAATCATTAAGAACAGAAACAGCATTCAGCATTGCCCCCCAAATAAAATCTCATTAAACCATTTTACATAAAGGAAAACAGGGGATGGGAGGTACAGACTCAAGTAGGACAGTGATCAGTTTTATACTAAAAAAATAAACCAACCCCATAGAGTTCTTTTGTATGGGATTACTAACCTAGCCTAAGATTACCAAATTACTGATTGGTAAAGCTCATCACTTTCTATTCAAAAACAAAATTGGCATAAATAAATACCAGCCTGCTTTTCCATTTTACCACTTCTTGCAATTAAACAAAGATGTAAGAAAGGTAAAGGGGTTAGTGAGAAACAAAAAATCAAATTGAAGCATACCGGAGAAAGGTTGGGTTTTCAGAAGAAAGTAGGGAAATCTCCTGACCCAGTGACGATTCTTCACCTGCACATAAACATGATAACTGGTTTACTAATTCTAAACACAAATTCCCTGTTTGCTGAAAAATTTTCTTTTGCTTTAACCAATTTCAGAAATTTTTTCTAAGTAGTCTTCTTCTAAATCATAGAAGATCAGAATGGGAAAAAAAAATCTCGTTCCCGAAATTGGTAAAACGGTGATAATGGTTACCATGATAGTCGCAATCGCCACCCATGTTGCGGTTGCTTTTTAGGTGTCCTTCTGCGGTGAGGAGAGAAAATTGACCGCCTTAAGAAAATGGAGAGGGAAGGAGACTGTAGCAGTCACCATGTGATTAGTTAGTAAGTATTATGCCAATGCCACGTGTATCAAGGGAAACTAGGGAGAAGTCTAGGTAAGTATAAAAGGCTTTATTATGTTTCCACTCACTGGTGGGTCGAAGTATCATGGAGCATAGGCGTTTTCATGTATAATAATCGCCATTTTATTATTTTTATCGGTATATAAAATCTTGAATTATGTTATCTCTATTTTTTTAGATTTTTTTTTACCCACTTAGTTTCTTGCAAGCAAGTAATATTAATCCTCCTTCTACTTATAGTAGCTACAAGTTTTCTCAATTTACCAATAAGAGTCTTTATGTTTCAAGTAGTTATGCAAATCTTATTCTCGACTCCTTTCTTTACCCGCACCGGCCCTAAATATGAGAATCCTTGCTTATTTTGCACCACACCCGGCGCCGATATGATCCGTCATTAAGGATGTGAAGATCTAACCCTTGCTCATTTCTAACTACACCCGAGATTCGATGTAGCACGTCGCTAAGGGGGTTACGCCCAAACGAATATTCGGTAGATTCATCATCATAGGGTTTGACTAGTTTTACGCTAGCCGTTAACCTATCGCAACCTTCCTCCTTTATCCAAGCTTGGGACCGACAGAGTAATCTCTGGCAGAGTTATATAAAAATTATTTTTAAATGATAAAAATATCTCTCAATATATAAAGTAATAACAATGAAACATAATTTATGAAATATATAAATTTTTAATTTAAAAATTTTATATTAATTAATTATTACTTATATTTATTTTATTATTTATTAATTAATATTAATATTTTAGTTTAAAATTACTTAACTAATTTATTTATTTAAAATTAAGTAATTATTTAAAATTATATTATTTACTATAGTATGAAGGGTATTTTTGTCATTTGACTAAAATGAATTGATTTATTATTATTTTTACAGTACAAATTTTTATTTTTATATTTTATATGATTTTAGATTATTTAATGTGATCTGAAGGTATTTTTTTTATTTGACTAAATTAAATAATAAATATACTTTATTTATTTATTTATTTATTTATAATATTATTATTTTATTAATATTCAACTTTTTATTTTAGTGAGATAAAATGATTTTTATGTCATTTAACTTAAACCGATTCTGTAGAAGCAGGAATGAGCAATTTCACCCCCTAGGTGGGTTTGAGGATTCCTAATTCTATAAAATAAAATAGCCGGAATGAAATGAGTATTCTTAGGGCTAAAAACGTACCAAACTAAAGAATTTTTATTCCATGAAATCATGCATGGAATAGAATGATCATTCTTGTATACCAAACTAGGCATAAGAGTTTCAGTGTTGTTCTTTTGCCTGAAAATAGTTATGCTTATCCTTGTGTTAAGAAGCAAAGGTGTTATAAGTTCTCTCATACGACCGGTGAGGCCGAGAATGTTGTTCTTATTTCCAACGGTGAGATTGTCTAACTTGCCAAGAGCTTCAAGGGAATAAATGATCAACATCTATAGGAAGTCTTGATGTTAAAGGTTGAGCATCCAATAGTCGTTGCAGTTCTGGAGGCAAGGACAACAACATCTTCAGTAGTAGATTCTACAAGTGTTTCCATCTCTTCAGGATTTCATCTTCATTGTCTTCCCACCCTTGTCTTACTCATTGGCAATAAGGTAAGGTTCGCCTCCTTCCCTCCAATCACAATAAACAAGTATGAAGATATCTCTTCAATAGAATTTAGGCCACGGTGAAATACTAATTAAGCTACCACCAACTGGCATTCCTTCAGCATTAACAATGACACCTACATTGTCCACCAACAAAAGCACCTTCCATTATTTTCGCAACAATTTCAACCGTGGTGAGTGAGATACATCTGGCAATGAAACTATTACACCACTTTGTCCTGTATCCTATAACGCATAAAATCAAGCAATGTTGGAAAATGATTTAACTCTCTTTGGAACAAGTTTTTCAATGAAAATAATAGTAGTTTCTTTAGAACATTGTTCCTTCATTGATTGATTGACTAAACTAGTTGGTTCTTGTGTTTCAAATGAGTTGATTTTAGTTTCCAAGGTGAAACTAGTGTTACACTCTAGTTCCCATACAGAACATTAAATGTCTTGAATCTTATCTGTCTCTTATAAATAATTAATCATTGCACTAATAAATATTTGATGCAGTGTTAAGCAAGCTGCATTTCTAATATAAGAACACAAGTTCAAATCTTAGAACAAATAATTGTTGAGAGGGTCCTCAATCGCAACAGAACCCGAGTAATTACTCTCAAAACAATGCCTGTGGGTGAATATGAGAAACCAACCAAATAATAATAATAATAATAATCAATCATTGTTTCTCTTTATAGACACAAAAAAATTATCCTTTACATTTTTCTTTCTCTGGTCATGGGCAAAGTTTCAAGCAGCTCCATTCAAGTGACTAATGAGTGCATGCTACTAGCTGGGCTTATGTTAATCTTGGAGGGTGACCGTCATTTGCACTTTGTGGAGGCAGAATCGTCTTTTAGGACAGTGGTCATTCCACGGCAAAGAATCTTCCCGATAAGCTAGTTTGTTCTTTTTAGTGTGTTGTGATTGATTATCGTACTCTGATTATACTCTATTTTTTACAATCTAAACTACAATTTTTGGATAATCAATCAATGTTGCTAAGCTTACCATTCCTAATATGCCTACAATTGAACCTCTTGATGGAAAAATTTATAAGCGTTGGTCACAAAGAATTTTTATTTGGAACAAATTGAAGTTGATCATGTGCTTGCTGTAAAAGTTATGTATACTGATGAAAATTCTAAAGAATAATATGAGAAGAAAATTGAGAAAAACAACAAGACTTGTAAAGGAATGCTTTTTCACTACATGTGCAACTCTATGATATTAATATGAAATTTAAATCTGTTAAGGAAATAAGGGATAGTTTAGAAAAGAAATATGGTATGAAGGATATTGGCTTCAAGAGATATCTTATTAGTAAATTGATTGATTTTAAGATGGTTCATGATAAGCCAATAATTAATCAAATTCATGAATATGAGAACATTGTGTCTGTCATATTATTGAAAGGTTTGACAAATGGGGGAATTTCTCAGTTTCTTATAAATCTAAATCTTCTAATGTTGACATGTTCAAAATCAAAGGAAAGTATCCCCAAAAGGGACAAGATAACGATTTCAAAGAAAATTCTAAGATTCAAAAGAAGTTTTAAGGACAATATTATTGGTGCAAGATTCAGAGTAACAGAATTGAGGACTGTTGGCAAAAGAAGAAAGGTGCCAAGTCCATAGCAAGACTTGTGGAGGCAAAGACTATCGTTGTTGTTGTATCTGAGGTAAATCTTGTTGGGAACATTGCTAAATGGATAATGGACACTGGGCTACTAGATATATTTGTTACTCAAGGCAAGTTCTAAGATTATCATGTGACAACTCATAACTTCACTTGTCTAAATAGTTTGGGTCTTATAAATGATTATATGCCTTCTAGATTAATTTTAGTGCGCTCGAAGAATTTTTGTAACCTCATTCAATATCTATAGTGTTATTATTGAAAAAATAATTATTTTCACGTATATAAATTTTTATTTGTCTTAAAGGACTTCAAAGGAAAATATATATTTACTATTGTGAAAGTATAAAAATAGTGGGATTCTTTTATAATTTCAAAACCTTATAAAAATATCTTGTAACCTCATTCAATAGTAATTTAACAAGTGGCACTTTGTTGACCATACCTACCATTTTTCCTTGGCCACACCATACTTACTCTTCCTTTACCAAAGTGCTAATGTTTTGCTCTCTCTTAACTACACAAACGCCACTGAGAAAACCAAAATCTCACCCCCCCCCCCCCCCCCAATTGTTCTATTTCAAATACAGACAACAAACTTCCTTCCTCACATAGCTAGGAAGAGATAACTTTGTGGTTCACTTTCGTCTTTGTGGTTGAGTGAAATTTGAAGGTGGGTGGACAGGAAAAGATAACAAGCTCTTCAGAGACTCCTCTTTAAGCTGTATGATCGTTGTTTTGAAATCATTTAGTTTACAATGATTTGTGAATAGATAATATTCACTATGACACTTTTAAATGTTACAAATATCTATCATGCACTATTTTTTTTATTTTTTTTTCATAGAAAGGTTATATATGTTTTTTTCTTCTAAAAAATCTTAGCAAGATCTTTGTTATTGAGATTTTATCTTTAATCATGTATATATATATTTATCTAGATTATACTATAATTCAAAACACTCTTATGGTGTTTTCTAACTTTTTAATATAGTTTTTAATTCAAATATCATATTAGAATGGAGGATAGTGTCATCTTAAATTTTAACCTCTTTTTAAACTAAAATTTATCATTTATTAGAAACTATTCATTTTCTTCTGTAATTAAGGGAGAAAAAAAAACAAAAAACAAAAAACTCACGTCTTGTTCACTTCAATTAATAAATTATTTAAAAAAAAAAAAATCAACCTCTTCTGAAACTTATCTCATTCTTCCCATTTTATTCAACAATTATAATGTTTTTACATTATTATTATTATTATTTTTTAAAAAGCCGTTGAACACTTGCATAAGTACATGTGATGGGGCTAGTATAAATATATACCCAACATACCTTATTTCCTAGAAACTCGTGGGACAAGTCTTTTGATTTACTTAGTTTTCTTTTAAAGAATATTATGAAAATATGAGTTAATTTGGTGATTTATCTTGACATGTTGGTTGATATTTTTGTTTTTTGGATTTATTGGTTATATGACCCACTTATGAAATAAAGTTGCTTGGTATTGAAAGAAATTTATTTTGTTGGGTATATATTGTATGATAATTGGAAACTTATTTGTGGAATATTTGGTTTAGATATAGATATAAAGGATTGGTATTGTTAGGAAATGATATGGATGTTGAAACTTTTTATTGGATATGTTATATTGTTTGTGGAGGAAACCTTGTTAGAATACCGTAGTTAACATCGATGATGTTAGCCTTGGTGCACCTTTGTTTAACATGTTAAAACCCGGTATTGAGATATGAAATTAAAGCAATTTGGTGTAACTCTTGATCATAAATGAATATAAATATAAAATAAATAAATAAACATTACACTTATATGTATACATAAAACGTATACAAAAGTAATTTAAACTTGGTTGACATGGATCTTGACATTGTCTTATGTAATTTCATTGATAAATGAAATTAATGTATAAACAAAATAAACTAATACACAATTACTATGAGCATATATATAAATATAACCAAGAATAAATATGCACCACACATTTCATTTTTATACTTTGACTATACTTTTTACACTTTATTTTATATCTATTATTTTTTTAGTCTCTCTCTTATTCCCTTTTCTTTTGACCGATTCCCACTCTTTTTTTCTTCTCTGCCTTGTTCCTCTGTCTTTTAGTTCTAGAATTCTTGGCTATTTTCTTGTTGCTAGCCGACCTTGAAGGATTATTTCCTTCCATTTTCTTCCTCTTTGCCGTGGATAGTTATCCTTCCCTTTGTCGTGCACCTTTGTAGCCATGTTTTATTTGGTCTTGCAGTTGTTTCCCTTTTTATTTCATCCTTTTTTCAAGCACAGGTGTTGTTGTTCTTAGTTTTACTGTGAGGTTTGGTGTGTGGGATGTGGTGGTCACAAGGTTGAAGGCTTGAGTTGAAGGTGTCAGCCAAGATAACAATGTCCCCTAGTTTTAGGGTTGTGCCTAGCTGGTTCCTTACCTCTTCTACTCGGCTTGCTAGGAGGGAGTTGTGAGGTGGGTTTCTTGAAGCAGAGGTACTTGGCAACTAGGAAATAAGCAAAGGCAACATCAAGGATTTAGTAAGTTGTGAGTGTTAGGTAGTTTAAACTACCTATAAATTTAATTATTTCCATGTTGAGTTGAGGTTTAACTTTAATTCTTTCTTTGTATAATGAGAATTAGGTATAGGACTTGATTGGGTTATGAATAAAGCTTAGAAACAAGGTATATATTGGATGTTTAAGTAACTATTATAAGAGGAAAAACATGATATTTTAGTTATATCAATGTTGAAAGTATATAATTAAGCCTTTGGTGTATTACAAATAACAAATATAACTTTGAATTCAATGCTTAGAATATGAATGCTGTGTAAGGTGAATTTGTGTTGATTCTTTTAGGATATCTATATATATATATACATACCTATGCAATAAAAGTAATCACGCTCTTAAAATGTTTAATAAAATGCCTAAATGAACCTAGCTATTATTTTTTCTTGGTTATGTATGAGAATTGAATGAAGGATTTTGAATGAAAGGTTGAGTAAAAGAGCAATGTTAAGGGTGTTCATAAATTCGGTAATTAGGTTAGTAAAGGATATGGTGTTGACTTATTCAAAATTTCATAATCCAAACTTGTAGTAACTTCTAAATGGATAATTTAACTTTAAAACTAATGTTGAAATTATTAGTAATGTTAAATTGGTGAAGTTGTGTTGATTAGATTGGGATATATATATATATATATATATCCATACTCATGAACTAGAATAAATAGGTTGCCTTTAAGGTGTTTGTTGAATAGCCTAAAGGAAACTAAGTATGTGAGTCCACTTAATTTCCCTTATTTTCCTTGAAACTTGGTTTGGTTTAAAGGTTTGGATTTGAGAATTATTAGGAGGTAAAATCAAGTTGTTAGTGATAGAAATAATTGATGTAGAATTAAGTGGTTATTGAAAAGGGAAGCAGGGTTCAGATTTTATGGTTCATAGAAATCAGGACATTTTGGGTGTTTTATGGACTGAATTAGTTTAGGAGTTATGAAAAAAAAAAGTGTAGCTTATGGTCTTAGGATGATATCCAAAAAATTTTCTAACGTGATTCGGGATATATTTATTACTAGAGTTGTTGGACCTGTAGCTGGGTTTGTGCTGGATTATAGGTGAGCTTCACTCAGTTCGGAGGACTTTATCTAGAGTTATGGTTTGAATTAACTTAAGACCTGTGAATCAGAACTATTCATAATATATTAAGGAATAATTCTGGATCTTTTCAGGTTTTAAATTCATGTTATGTGTTTTGTGGAGGTATTGGAAGTCATGGTTGGAATTTTTAGTTCCTAATTATACCTGTTTTGGTTGTAACTAGTTACACCAAAACTAGTTTCATAAAATGATTCCCAGCTATGATGATCCTCTAAGCATTGAAATCCTGATTATGGTAACTAGAAATTGTGTGTGTGCCTTGTTTTTGTTCATGCAGGGATTTGAGTGGGTTCAAGGCCAATTTTAGGAGAAGTTTCTGAATAAGAAAGATAGCTAAATTCCTGGAGATGATGTTTGGACTTGGTTTTGCTGAATTTGGTTAAGTATATAAGTTGGAATCAAACCTGTCTCCAAGATGTGTGTGAAAATGTCTGAGAGGGATTAATTTTAAATAAATGGAATGAAACTTAACATCTATAGATTTTTTTTGTAATTAAAAGATTATAACCTATGAATTGACAAACTAAGTAATACTTGAAAATTTTAATTGCAACCCTATAACATGTTGAGTAGCCAACGATACACTTGAATTCAAGAAGGAGCAACAAGCAAGATCCTGTATCGCTATGAGTGAATAACGTATTATTTGGTTGCTTAGATTATTGTGTGCAATTGTTTATGTGTATTTGAAATAAATGTGTTTATATTGAGATAAATAGGAATGTGTAGTGTTATAATTGAATTATTTGAATTATGCTTAACATGTAACTTTGTTTGTGTTTGAATAAGGGCCAATAAAAATAAATTTGTATCCGAAATGAATTTTACATTTGAAATAGAATATGGGTGTACCTAGGATACTTTGATTTGATTATTTGACATATGATTTAAAGATATTTGAGTAACTCTGCCTCGGAGGTGGATGTGTACGGAGTATATATTTGTTGTGCAGGACTCAAAAATTGCTCGGGGAGGATATATATTTGGTGTGTGGGTTTTAAGTTACTCTAATTGGCCCTTTGGGTGCTCTGAGTACTTTGTTTGATTTGTTTGTGTAGGGTATTACCTGAATAATGTTTGTTTAATTATATGCTTGCTATATTTACATACATATGGAAATTTATTGCTTTGAAGTTCATGTTTCGAAAACTATTTAACTTATGTATTCTATTTATGTGTTGAGTGATGCTAGCACCCTTTTATTACGTTTTTCACTCACTGAGGTCTTTATGACTCACCATTCGTTGTCTATTTTTTTTAGTAACAGGATTCAGATATACAATCTCAACGAGTACGTGACTTGCTGATATGGTTGCGGACAAGATTTACTTAAAGCCAAGGGATGGATCTTTGCAGTCACATTAGGACTTGGTTGTCATATTTTGTTTTGTATAATAGTTTAACTGTTATTGTGTATGGTATGATTGGAGCAGAGCTCTCTATGTATAATGTTGCTATTGTCGAACTGTTTGAATGTATATATGTTTGTAATATCGATAATGTTCCACTTTACAGGGGAACCTCTACCAAAATTTTTAGTTAAAGTATTATGTGCTTTAATAAATAAGTCTTTATCCATAATTTGGTTTGTTTAAGCTTTCCTTTTTAGTTATAGTTGGTCAAGTGTCATATGTGATTCTTTGATTTGAGGTCAGGGTTACAGAGATTTGGTTCCCTATTTTTCTGGCCAGTCATACCTCCATAAGGTGTGTGACATGACCCCAGCTAGCAAGGGGTGTTGCTAGCCTCGTGCTAGGCCAAACATGTGGATTTGATATTTTGGCTATAGAATTAATGGCATGGATTTAGGAAGCCTAGTCAACAGGGTTGATGCTGACCTTTGGGTTCTGACCCGTTGGTTTGTTTTAATATTCTATCTTGAAATCCTCTATTTTAATCTATACTATAATTTTCTCTCATAATTACTAGATGACTATTCTTTGTAAATCATTTTCTTATTTACATATTTTTATGGTTAGACTTAACAAACCTAATTTCTTTTACCATAAAACATTTATGACTACTTTTTTTAAATTATAACATCATGTTAGTATGTCATATACATTTCTTTAAAATGTCTCCCATTTATCAAAAGTTTGTGCTTTACATTTGTCACACTTCTATTATGGTGTATGACTCACTATTATAGTTAATTATTTCTTTCAGATTGTTGATTGGCTGAAGACTAATTCCTATAGGTTGGAGGAAGCTACCTCTTTTGGATTTGGTAAGCACGACTTGTTTTAACTGTGTCCACTCTGTTTTTTTATTTTAAATCTTTATGACTTGTATAAACAACTTGTTAGTTCCGCAGTGCATTGGGACTTGTTGTAATTTGAAGTAATTTGAAAGTTGTAGTAATTTCAAAGTTGTATCTCATTTGGCTTTGAATATATTTATTTGTTTAGAGGCAAGTTAGGATTCAGATAGACCTTAATGCTTGTCATGTTGCCTTTCGCATGTCTTGGCCTTGGTTGGGTAGTGACAAAGTTTGTATCAGGGAACTAGGCTTCTTTTCTGTCACTATGGTACCTGGGAATTAGTAGAGTCATGCTTGTAACTCATGTACCAGGGCATGAGTTATAGACGATGCACTATTGAGACCTAAGTTATTTATCCTTCATCTTTGAGTCTTTTATTTAAATTTTTTGTTTCTTTTGTGTATGGATGTTTTTTTTTCCCTCTGATGTTTAAATTCTTGTTAATCTAGGCAAGGATGTTGTCACGATGTCATGTAGTTGATAGAGGAGTTGTAGGAGATAGGCTTCAGATGAAGCGTCTGATCAATCCCATGCCCCTGCTCTTGGAGGTAAAGGCAGAGGCAGAGCTAGAGCTAGAGTTAGAGGTAGGGATGCTAGAGACAGACCTTTGAATGATATTTTTTATAATGCACCAAAGGTGGTGCTAAGAGGTATTTCATCTCTGGTTGCTCTTATTTCGGAGCTAATAGTTGCACTAGGGATAGCCGAGGTTATGGCTAGTATTCAAGGCATGCACCGTGCTATTGAGGTTTAGGTAAAGAGGATCACTGGGCAAGGTGTACAGGGGGGACCAACCCCCAATTGCTCTAGTTTCCCTTTATGGGAGAGCACAACGAGAGCAACCACAGTAGCCATAGGTTGTTGGCAATGATCATTTGCCAGACTTCATGAAGTTTTGAGCACCAAAATTTACTAGGTTAGACTTATCACTGGACCATAGCCATTCTTAGATGATGTAGAGCAAATTTGTCGAGCCATGAGATTGGACATGGTTTAAAAAGCTGAGTATGCAAGGGTTTATATTGGATGGTGTAGTTAGAACATAGTTTAAGACCGTGCTTTGTAGTAGGCGAGTTGGTGACCGACCTTTGACTTGAGAGTAGTTTTTTGATATGTTTATTAGATGATTCTTACCTCCCAATGTTCATGAGGCTAGGAAGAAAGAGTTTGAGTGCTTACATTAGACCCCTTCTATGACCATTGTTGAGTATGATGTAAGGGTCACTCACTTATCTTGTTATGCCAGAGGATGAGTAATATATGATTCAGAGATTTGTGCATGGACTCGTTACTCCGTTATACAAAATATTGGCATAGCGTGAGTATCAGACATACTCTCAGGCAGTTGATATAGCTTGTATGATTAAGATTAGAGAGATAGAAGATCGATCAACCTGTAAGCACCAAAGGGTTAAGGCTGAAGGATTTTAAGGTGGACATAGTCGTGTTACTAGTGGTTCTAGTAGGGGATCTAGATTTCAGGGTCATCAAAGTTATTTTGGGGGTTCAAGACATCGATTTGAGACTAACAGGAAATCTTACTTTAGTGCTCAGAGTCAGAGATAAGATCAGAAGAGCATGGTTCATACTTGCCAACAAAGTTCTGGATAATTTCATAGAGATAGACCTTGTCCTACTTGTGGTAAGATTCATAATAGGTTTTGCCACAGGCTTTGTGTTCCGGATGTTGATGGGTTAAGAAGGGATATACTAGAGGAAGCACATCATTCTGCTTACACGTTTCACCTTAGAAGCACTAAAATGTACCATAATTTGAAAGTTGTATTGGTGGAAAGGTATGAAAACAGATGTAGCTGAATTTGTCTCTGATGTTTAACATGCCAACAAGTGAAAGTAGAAAGTTAGAAACCTACAAGAAAGCACCAAATCATTACTATACCTGAGTGGAAGTGTGAGTGAATCACTATGGACTTTGTGATTGGTCTGCTAAGATCTATTAAAGGATTTGATTCAAGCTAGGTGATAGTGGATCGTTTGACTAAGTATGCACATTTCCTTCCTGTGATAACTACCTATAATGTAGCTAAGTATGCACAGTTGTACTTTGATGAGATAATTCATCTTCATGGGTATTAGTGTCTATCATTTATAATCGTGGACCACAATTCACAACTCGATTTTGGTGGAGTGTTCAAGAAGCTATAGGTACTCAACTTGATTTGAGTACATCTTTTCACCCTTAAACAGATGGGCAATCTGAGCTATCAATTCAAATTTTGGAGGTTATGCTTCGTGCATGTGTGTTAGATTTTTCAGGTAGTTAGGATTGATACTTACCTTTGATGGAGTTTGCTTATAACAATAGTTATCAAGCTAGCATTCAGATGGCTTATTTTAAAGCATTATATGGTAGGCAATGTGGATCTCCTCTTGGTTGGTTTGAGGTAGGAGATGGTAAACTCTTGGGACCCAATTTGGTCTAAGATTGTATTGACAAGGTCTATTTGATTTGGGATAGGTTGTTAGCAGCCTAAATTCAACAAAAAGCTTATGTTGATCATCGTTGTCTTGACCTGGAGTTTTCTGTTAGTGATCATGTGTTCCTCTGTATGTCACCAATAAAGGGCATAATGTAATTTGGAAAATAAAGGAAGCTAACACCGAGGTACATCAATCCTTTTGAGATTCTTGAATGTATTGGCATAGTTGCTTATCGTTTAGCCATTCCGCCATATATAGCAAGAGTTCATCTAGTATTTTATGTTTCTATGCTTCATAAATACTTGCTAGATCTGTCTCATATGTTGGAGCCATATATCGCTCAAATGAAAGAAGATATAACTTACGAGGAGAAGCCGGTGCTATGCTTGATCATCAAGTGAAGAACCTCCGCACCAAGGACATAACATTGTTGAAAGTATTGTGTTGTAACCACACACAAGAGGAGGCGACTTGGGAAGTGAAAGCAGAGATGAAGGAGAAATACACTCATTTTTTTGTTAAGTGAGATACCTTACTAGTTGCTTGTTGTTATATAATGATTTATTTTCATTGTTTGAGTTATTTCAAACTTGGGGACAATTTTTTTAAGAGGGTAGGATATTACAACCTGCAACTTCACATTTGTCTAAATAGTGAGTTCAGGTCTTGTGAATGATCATATGCCCTTTAGATTAATTTTAGTAAGTTCCAAGATTTTTTTTAAAATATTTTAAGGTTAATAAATTTTGTATTAAGTACCCATAGTGTTATTATTGACAAAATAATTATTTTCATGTATATAAATTTTTATTTGTCTTGCAAGACTTGAAAGGAAAATATCTATTTACTATTGTTATTTATTATAAAGTATAAAAATAGTGGGATTCTTTTATAATTGCATAACATTATAAAAATATCTTGTAACCTCATTCAATAGTAATTTGGCATGTGCACTTTGTTGACCACACCACCATTTTTCCTTGGCCGCACCATGCTTACTCTTCCTTTACCAAAGTGTTAATGTTTTGCTCTCTCTTAACTACACAAATGCTACTAAGAAAACCAAAAACCCACACCCTCATTCTCTTATTTCAAATACGGACCACAAGCTTCCTTCACATAGCTAGGAAGAGATAACTTTGTGAGTCACTTTCCTCTTTGTGGCTGAGTGAAATTTGAAGGTGGGTGGAAAGGAAAAGGTAACAAGTTCTTCAAGAGACTAGCCGTGTGATCGTTGCTTTGGAATAATTGGTTTAGCAAGATTTATGGATATATAATGCTCACTATGACACTTTTCATTAGCAATCTTTGTTAATTAAGTATTAAAATTTTATCTTTAAATATATATATATATAGGAAAGAGAAATATATAACAATTTATCTTATATTCCTTATAGTGTATAGCTTTAGAAACTCGTGAGACAAGTTTTTTGATTTACTTAGTTTTCTTTTAAAGAGTGTAATGAAAATATGAGTTGATTTTAGTGATTTATCTTCACATGTTGATTGATATTTTTGTTATTTGGATTTATTTGGTTATAAGACCCACTTATGAAATTAAGTTACTTGGTAAATGATAGAAATTTGTTTTGTTGAGTATATATGGATTATAGTATGATTATTGGGAACTTATTTGTGAATATTGGATTTGATATAGATATATAAGATTGGTATTGTTGGGAAATGATGTGGATGCTGAAACTTCTTATCGAATATGTTATATTGTTTATGGAGGAAACCTTGTTAGAATACCGTAGCTAACAGCAGTGATGTTAGCCTTGGTGCATCTTGGTTCGACCTCAACTAGCCAAGGTGTTGCTAGCCCCGTGTTGGGCAAAACACATGTATTGGATGTTTGGGCCATAGAATGGCATGGATTTGGAAGCCTAGTCAGTAGGGTTGATATGGACCTTTGGGTTTTAACACATTGGTTCATTATAACTATTCTATCTTGAAATCCTCCGTTTTGATCTATACTATAATTTAGTCTCTTAATTACAAGATGACTATTCTTTTCAAATCATTGTCTTATTTATATACTTTTATAGTTAGACTTTTGATGAAACAAAACTAGTTTCTTTTACCATAAAACATAATTATGATTACTTTCTTTAAAATTATAGCATCATGTTAGTATGTCATTTACATTTATTTAAAATGTTTCACACTTATTAAAAGCTTGTGCTTTACACTTATCCCACTTTTGTTATGGTGTGCGTTGTCTGCTTACTAGGTCTATGACTCATTATTGTGGTTAATTATTTTTTTCAGATTGTTGACTAACTCAAGGCTAATTCTTATAGCTTAGAGGAAGCTAACCTGTTTTGGATTTTGTATTTTGAACTCTTTATGACTTGTATAAACAACTAATTAGTTTAGTAGTGCATTGGGACTTGTTGTAATTTGAATTAAATTGAAAGTTGTATCTAATTTGTTTAGAGGCTAGTTAGCTTTCAGATAAGTCTTAGTGCTTGTCAAGTTTCTCTTTGCCAGTCATGGCCTTGATTGGGTCGTGACTTACCACATGGTAGCTGATTTTGTCTACATGGAAAACTCAGCTACTGCTCCTGTTCTTGGCCAAGGAAAGATCTATTTGAAACTGACTTCAGGGAAAATGCTTTCTTTGACTGAAATGTGTTAGCTTGTTGCTGATCATATGTGTAAACCTCATTTCTAGTAGCTTACTATTAAAGCTGATCTGAATTGACATTTGATTCTGATAAGTTGGTGGTTACTAAAAGTGAAGAATTGTGGGAAATGATTTTTATAGTGGGGGTTTATTTATTCTGAATGCTTCTTGTGAGAATAATGAAAGTACTTCTTCTGCTTATATTGCTGAGTGTCTTGATCTGTGGCATGTCCGTTTAGGATATATGAATGTTAATTCAATAAAAGACTAAGAAGTCTAGAATTAATTCAATGTTTTAACAATACTATTTTTCATAAATGTGAAATTTGTGTTGAAGCAAAATATGTTAAGAAACCCTTTAAATCCATAGAAAGGAAATCTGAGCTAGTTGAATTAATTCATAATGATTTAGGGGATTTCAAAAATTATATAAGGAAAGGAGGAAAAAGATATTACAAAACCTTTTTTTGATGACTTTTCATGATTTACTATGGTTTGTCTTCTTAGTACAAAAGATGAAGTTGAGGAACTATTTTTGAAATATAAAGCAGAAGCTGAAATTCAACTGGATAGAAGAATCAAAAGACTTTGATATGATAGAAGGTGGTGAGTATGATCCAACTTGACCTAAAAAGTTTTGTGAAGAAAATGGCATAATCCATAAATTTATTGCTCCTTATAGTCTTGAGCAAAATGGTATTGGAGTAAGTAAAAATAGAACCTTGAAAAACATGATTAATGTTATATTAACTAGTTCTGGTCTTCTTGACAATATGTGGGCTGGGGGAAGCTATTTTATCTCCTTATCATGTACTTAATAAAGCACCTCATAAGAAACTTGACAAAACTACTTATAAACTTTTTTTGGAAAGGTCAGTACCCTCCTAACCTGAATATGCTGCATAACTAAGGTTTAGTTACCTGATTCGAAGAGAAATATAATGCATAACTAAAACTATTGGTTATACTTGTCATAGTGCTGCATATTGTTTTCTTGTTAAAGGTTCAAATTATTCTTATACCTGTGGTAAGTATTCTTGAATCTAGAGATATTGAATACTTTGAATATATATATAGGAAATTGAATTCTAATTATAACATGCAGTTTTATTTATCTTCTAGTTCTGATACTACTTCTTCAATTGTTAATGATAAAGAATATTCTCAAAATGAATTAAGAAGAAGTAAAAGAGTTAGAAAAGAAACCAATTTTGGTCATGATTTTATTACTATTCTTTTAACTGAAGATGATATGTTAAATTTGTATCTGTTTACATTATGAAAGAAGATCCAAAACATATGATGAAGTTATGAAATCCATAGATGCTATCTTCTGGGAAATGACTATTAATGGTGAATAGAATCAATCTTGATTCTTGAATAATCATATTTGGGAATTAGTTGATCTTCCTAGAGAATGTAAGCCTATTGGAAGTAAATGAGTTTTTAAGAAGAAATTGTAAGCAGGATGGATCAATTAATAATTCAAGGCTACATTAGTAGCCAAAGAGTACACAAAAACAAAAAAGGGAATAGATTATGAAATATTCAATTACATTTATTGCCAACGTAAGAAGAAATCTAATGAGTTACACATTTTAATTGATTTAGGTTAAGAACCTAGAAAGAGTAATTGAGTCTTAAAATTAACAGTTAACTTTCAAGCATATAAGGGTAAAAAAATAATGATTATCTATACATATATGGTTAAGACTTGTTTTCTTGCAAGTTAAGGAAAAGTCTAATAAGAGATTGCTACTATTAAAATCTTAATTGCTCTTGCATCTATATATATTTGTTTATACGTCAAATGGACGTGAAAACTACATTTTTAAATGAAGATTTAGATGAAAAATGCACATGGAACAGATTGAAGGGTATAAATCTCCAGATCAGGAAAACAAAGTATGTAAACTTGTTAAATCCTTATATGGTTACTTCTAAATAATGGTATGGAAAATTTGATAGCACTTTGTCTGCTTATGGTTTTCCTGTAAATAATGCTAATTCATGTCTATGCTCTAAACATAATTCTGATGGATGTATTATTATATGGTTATATGTGGATGGTATTAGGCACAAATATTGAAATGGTGAATGATACGAAGAACTTTCTAAATTCTAAATTTGAAATAAAAGATTTGGGTGAGGCTGATGTAATTTTAGGAGTTAAAATCGCATGCCTGAAGTTTCACGCAGGTTTATTGTAGTAGCTAGTGAGTGGACGCTATCAGCTGCGCTTATGTTAATCTTGGAGGATAACCGTCATTGAGCCATTTGCATTTTGTGGAAGCAAAATCGTCTTTTAGGACAGTGGTCATCTCACGCCACAAAATTTTCATCTTCAATTTATCTTTATTTTGTGATTGATTATTGTAATCTAATTATACTTCTTCTTTTTTTTTTTACAAGCTATACCCATTGTAAGTACCAACAATGATTGAATCATCAAGTCATAATTAAGACTGTAATTCGAATCGAATAGCTTTGAATACTTTATTACTTATATTTGTATTTAAATTCAACTATCGAATTTAAATTCAAATTCGAATATCTCTTCAAATTAAAACAATATTTGAATTTGAATTTGAAAAATATTCAAATATTTGATTCAAATTCAAATATTTGAATTTTTATTGTATAAAATAATGTTTATCTAAAAATTTTATGTTTAACTTTAAAAATATAAATGTATAAAATAAACTAAGTAATTTACAATACGGGTGTGAATATTGAAATTACATCATCATTATAAAAAATGACAAGTACCAACATGACCGTACAACTGAAATAGACAAAAGAAAAAAGAAATACAAGTAGTTCAAGACACATATTAATATCATATTAAGGCTGACCCTAATCTTAACCCCAACTTTAATTCTAATCCTAATTCTAACCTATAACTCTAATCCTAATTTTAATTTTAATCATAATTTAATTAAAAATTAGTTTTAAAAGAGTTGTTGTTAATAAACATTAAAGAAATTCTAGAGAATCAAAATCTAATGTAAAACTGGTAAAGGCAATATTTTTTTTTTAAGAACAATTAAATAAATATAAATAATTATATGTAATTATTTTTAATAAATATCAATTTGTCAACCAAATAGTTAAACGAATACTTAATCACATACATAATTTGATCGAATATCAAATCAAATATTACACCATTTGAATTTGATTTGAATTCAAATTCAAACTCAAAAAAATATTTTTATTTGTTTTAAATTAATTTCAAATTCAAATAATAAAATCGAATTTGAATGCAAATAACTGAATTGTTTATTTTGAATTCCTACCCTAAAAATAACCCTTCGACACCTTGAATTGCTTTCAATATTACAAGAGACCCACTTGGTCCCTCAACGACTCTGTCAACTTTACCCACTTTATTGCTGAAGACCCATGCTCCACTATCATACTATTTACACTTACTGACAAATTTGTTCTCTCTGATTCGTTTTATTTTTGGTGAAATAAAGAATAATAGAACTGAGTTGCAAACAAAAATTCAATTCAGAATAAAAATCGTGAGAATGTGTAATTTTGCATCATTTTCTCTCGTTATTCTTGATTTTACCACTAAAAATTTCTATTTGAATATTAATGAATATTTAATAAAAAATATTTTTTTAACGGATATCTTAGTATGTTTGTTAATTAGTGCAATACATTGTATTACTATTCTATAAAAGTTAGATCTTCTAATTGGTACAATTTCAAAGAAACATTAAACCAATCTATTTTGTTCTGTGTCAGGAAAAAAAAATAAAAAAATCTATCTTGTTCTGGAATTTCAGTATTGAAATTTTGAAACTGGAATAAAATATGTCAGATCTGGCCTGATCTACCTCACCAAGTGCAGAGAACTATACACATTATGCATCTACTCTTCTTGTGGAATGTGGAAACTTGACTTTCAAACTTAAAGATCAAATTCTCAGGTTTGTATTCTGATGTCCCTATATATATCTGTGGATATAGATTACGAGGACCATATATAAATATATATATATATATATATATATATATATATATATATATATGGATGGACATATCTAACCATCTATATATGGACCATATTTATGAACCAATTATATATGAGATTATGGAGACCACATATATATGGTCGGAATGTATATTATATATAAAAGGGTATTGTTATGTAAATTATAAATATTGTTTAGTATATTATAAATGCACTGAAAGACAAAAATAAAATTACTATATCTTTTTATATTTTAGTTCACGTAATAATATTTTGTAATGCACACAATACTACCCTATAAAAATAGCTTAATTGTTAATAAACTATTTTGCTATAAATAAACCATTTTAAAAAAAAATTCTTCCCTAATTTAATATCATTAAGGTTGTGATTGTTTTAGCACTATTAATTTTATTTATTTTTAATAATTCTTGTCAATTTTAATAAATCTATAATTTTTTTAATAATTATGTATCAATAACAATTAAGATTGACTTTCTCAATGTTTTTGTTTAATAAGTTTATGATAATTTTTTAAGTTCTTCTCAAATTTATTATGAATTAAAAGAAATATCAAGAGTATAGTTTTCATGATTATAATATTATTCTTTTAATTTAATTTATATTTTTATTTTATATTTTAAAAATAATTATATGTCAATAATAGTTGACATTGAATTTTTCTATTTTTTTTTATTAATAAGTTTCTAATAATTATAATATTTTTTAGTTCCTCTTAAATTTATGAATTATTATTTTTAAACATGATGAATTAAAATATATATATATTAAGAGTACAGTTTCCATAATTATAATGTTATTGTTTAAATTTTAATTATTCTTCCATCTTAAGAATTAATATTTATATATATATATATATAGGTATGTATAGATTTTTGTATTTAATTTCTTTGTTAAATTTATCTATTTGTTTATAAATATAAAAAGTGATTTAGTAGATGAAATTGTATTTTCTTAAATACCTTTATGAATTTTTACTATGACATAAATACTTTTTAGGTGTTATTTTTACTTCAAATGGACTATTTATTTTATTTTATTTTATTTTATTACTTCTTTTCCAATTCTTCAAATTAATAGGATTGTAATTGTTTTATGACTATTGATATTTTTTGGCCTAATATTTTTTAATATTAATAAATCTATAATATATCAATAAATCAATAATAATTAAGATTGAATTTCTAAATCTTTTATCTAATAGGTTACAAAAAATTATAATATTAGAAATTAATTTTAAAAAGTTGCTATAAATTAAAATAAATGAGTATCATTTTTATTATTAATTATTGCATTAATTCTTCTTCCATCTTTAAAATTTTTAAATAATTATATTTTTATATTATGTATTAAATTTTTATTGGATCTATCTATTTGTTTAATGTCATTAATATGAAATATTATTTATTATTAATTTCTTGAACATATATGGATATATCATAAACAAGATTCAATTACAACGTGTGTGCCACGAAAGTTAATATATATATACACTCCTCTCTTTTCAACTTTTAAACAAGAAATATATCTTATTCTTTATTATTAAGTACCATGTTCATACAATTTGTCCCTACTTAAGGTTCCACAGTCATTTTCCCAGTAGCATGAACTTCAATACTCTTAGCCCAAGCATCTTCAACCTTGCTCAAGGAATATTTTGAGTCAATGACAACCTTGAGCTTTCCTTGGTTCACCAATCTAACAAGATACTCAATATTCTCAACCTTGGCATCTAAAAATAGAGGCACCAATTGCTTCCTAGACAAGGTAAGTTTCTTCAAAGCTACTCTGATCATAGTACTTGGTCGTGGTGTTACCTCAATTACTTTCCCATAATCGCTCAAATTAGGCTCGAAAGTTGACCAAGCTATGCAAGAAGCACAATTAATCACTGCATCATATTTCTTACCAGATGGACTCTTCAAATTTGCACCGTCTTGGGTCTTGTAGTCAATAACTTCATCAGCTCCTAAACTCCTCACAAACTCAATGTTGCGAGCACCACAAGTGGCAGTGACATGAGTGTTTCCAAGCTTTGATAATTGAGCTGCATACAAACCTACACCATCTGATGCAGCAGTGATCAAAAGGTTTCTCTTTGGACCACTTCCATTGAGTTTGATCCCGGCACATTGGGTGAGAGCATGGTGAGCTGTCAGACCAGCGACAGGTATACCAGAACCTTCATGTGCTGAGACTTCTGAAGGTCTTTTGGCTACCAAGCTCTCTTTAGCAACAGCATACTCAGCTAGTTCACCTCCTTGCTGCCATAGATTTGTTTATGATTATGATAATTACAATTCACTTCACATTTTTAAGTAAAAATTTATGTATGGATGTGTCAATGTTATTCTTATATATAACTAAATAAATTCTATAAGAATGCATAAAAAGACTGAAAGGAAAAGAATACTTGTGAAGTTGTAAAATCTTACAAAAGGGTCAAGCATAGCTATGACTTTGTCATTAGGTTTGAAATTTTGTATTCCTGACCCAACCTCTACTACCTCTCCTGCTAAATCTTGACCTGTTAAAATGATAGTTGTCTAATTAATTTTTATTTTGTGAATCGAGAATCAAATGGAATCATAAGATTCGGTATAAATTACTCATATCATGTAAAATAAAATCTGTATATGTCACGCAAATAAAGGAAATGTTGTCCACAGAAACACTTGTGTTTGTGCAGTAATATATATACCAGGTATATATGGGAACTTGCGAGGGAAAAGTGGCCACAACATGCCCTTCTGAACTTTCCAATCAAAGGGATTTATGCTGGTTGCTTCTACTTTGATCAAAACCTCATCTTGCTGTGGTATGGGGATTGGAATTTCAACATGCTGCCACAAATTGAAGATGAAATTTAAAATTACGAGTACTAACGAATGAAACATTTAAAGCATGCTTTGTAAATTCTTTGCATATAAAATTGTTGGAAATGTAATTTGAAATTCTAGAAAGATAAAGTAAGGCGGCAATGATAGTGGAGGCTTCAAGAAAGCTTTAATAAGGAGGTTATGTAATTATATAAATAGACATAAAGAGTGATGTGAGTAAAGTGAAAATAAGTCGAGTTAGCTCGTGAACTACTCGTTACTATGAAACTTTTTATAATTTTTAACAAAATTTCAAGAACTCTTAACGAACTGAGTTTGAGCTTTGGGTTAGGTTCGTTAACTCTTAATAAGGTTAGGCTCGTGAGCTCTTAACAAACACGAGCCGAGCTTGAGCTTCTCCAAAATTTGACTAGCCTAGCCGAGCCAAGCTGGGAACTTAACGAGCAGCCAAGCATTGCCAAAGCTCGTCTCAAGCTCAGCTTGTTGCCACCTTAGATGTAAAGAGTACGTCCCACATAGTGTAGTGAGGTCAATATCCTCCCAGACCCATGCCCAAAAAGATATTGTGTCACTCCCTTGTTACCAAATAAAATTCTATTTTTGTCCACAATATTACTTTGCTATTTGAGAGGTATTAATTTTTCAACAATAATAAGTAGTCTTTTTTTTCTTTTTTTTTTCTAACAAAATAAATAGTTAAATTACACTTTTCCGCCCCATAATTTTTTTTTCCATTTTTATATCGTGAGAAGTTTTAAATTTAAAATATAACCCAAAAAAACTAAAGAAGTATTATTAAAAAAAGTTGAGAAGTGCAACCTAGAGAATCAAATAGATAGTTACTTGATTATCTGTTGCCCGTAATAGAATGTAGACAATTCACTATAACTTGAGCCCATTATAGTAGTCTCTGTAACAATACTGAAAAATGATAGATTTCATTATATTCATCAAGGAAGAAGAAGAAATACTATTCAGAATACTTGAGATAATAAACCTGTAACTCAGCAGGTCCACCACCATAGCCATTGTACTGAACCGCATGCATCAGCTTTCTTGCTGCCATATTTTTTTATTAGAAGAAAAAAATACTTGAAGAGATCGGTAATGTGAGTACTGGGTTGCCTCTGTTCGCAAGGCAATTATAAAAGCGTGAAATAGTGTGTATATATATATTGAATGATCACATGAATGTTCAGGTGTGCCAAACTTTTTAAAATTTTAACTTATTACAAACACCTGCACCCTTTGATATGTACAATGTGTACTACTTTAATTGCAGAATCCTCGCTGTTTACATCATAACTTTTTACCAGGTCTTGGGAAGAATAAATACATTAGGTTTATTTACTATTTTAGCCTTTTAAAAAATTATATTGTTTCTCATTTTGATCTTAAAAAATTATTTCTTTTTAATTAAGTTTTTCAAGGTTTAATCTTTTATATTTTGATTTTTCGAGAATTAATTGTTTTCCAAAACTCGTAGGTTTAGATGGAAAACAATATACTTAGTTGATATGGTTAACTAGTCCCTATAATTTTTTAATTTCATCATTTTAGTCCCTCGAATTTAAAAAATTAATGTCATCTTATACTTACAAAAACCACACAATGTGGTCCATCTCTTCATGTGCCATTTATTTTAATTGGACTGAAGCCGATATGGACTAACGGGCTCCCATATGTTATTCAACACGGCACTACAAATCACCATATTATCCTTTAAAATAACATCCAACAATGTTTATGATAGGCTTGCATTTTGCTAAGAAACCTCTCTTGCGTGCCTAAAAAATGATTGTTACTCCACACTGGACTACATATGGGAGTCTGCTAGTCCAGGTCAGCTTCTGTGTATATGACGGGAGAGACCACATTATGTGGTTTTCATAAATATAAGGATAACATTTTAACTTTTTAAATTAAGGCGACTAAAGTGAATTATGAGTAAAATTATAAGGATTATATGTATAATTAAGCCATAATTTTATAATTTATTAAAAACTTGTTTTAGGAAAAATTTAAGTGTAAATTTAAATAAATAAATCTATCTAACTAATGAGTCAATATTAATGTGATTTTGCCTTTCATATGCATTAATATTAATTTTTTTTCATCATTTCCTAAATAATATTAGTTAATTTTGTTTTATTTCATAGTAATATATCTTAACTTAATTAAAAATTCAATTAAAATACAATAAATCATGGAAGAATAATTTTATTTTATTTTAAAAAATGAATCTTATGGGACCTAATTAAAAAATACACTACGAGAAAAAACAATATTTGGTAGACGCAGATATACAAATTATAGTCATCTGCAAACTCAGTTAAACAGATGCATTTATCGTAAAAGCATATAATACTATTTCTATCTACGCACACATAAAATCTACTTGTGTCTAGTTAAACAGACGCATTTATTGTAAAAGCAGATAATACTATTTCTATCTGCGCACACATAAAATCTATTTGTGTTTAGGTCACAGACGCATAATCTAGATGCAAATGACAATTTACAAAATATTGTGTCTGCATTATCTATTTTTGATAATACAAACGTAATATTTTGTAGGAAATTTATTTATGTATACATATTGTAGACGCATATAATTATATGATAGACACATATTGAAATATTTAATTGTTAACATTTATTTACTTTTTTAATTTATACTTCTAAATATATGTTCAAAACACATTTTATATTTAAAATTAAACTAAAGCAATAACTAAATGTTATTGCTTTACATGTTACACTTAATCATTCTTAGTTTTCTTCTTCCTATACCTCTTTCTTACTTATTCATAACCATTTCAATAAGTTCTTCAAACTTTCTAATATTTAACAAGCAGTGTGAAATCATATATAGTCCTAAATATACAAATAATATAACAAAAATATTTAATTAAACACACATGGTTGTATCAGTACTACCAGAATCATTGGGTGCTAATGATAATATGAAAAGAAACCAAAAACAACTAGCACTAGCATTATAAACTAAAAAAAATGGCAGCACGTGTACAAACAATTGCAGTCTAATTTATTAGTATAATTAAGTTTGATCAGTTTAATGTACTCAAGCAAAACCGTAGTTAGTACGAATGAATTGCACCCTCAAGTAAAAACAGTCGAGTAGGGCAACAATCCTGAAAACAGCAAAACATTTAATTATAGTTGAAAGAGACCTGTACTTAGTAAGGACCCTCCGAAAACAATAATTTTTGTCTGCACTGCTTCCTTGTTTCTCCACCAAGTGTTTATATTCCACATATTAAAAATTTCACGTGAACACATTTTATTTCCAAACCCACATATCTTTAAATGTTGGCAACTCTTATTACAATCCCCACAATTGGATTCACACCCCTTTTTTTTTTTTTATTCCTTTTTTTATCACAATAATTCTCTCGGTCACCATGCATCCACATCCCATAAACTTTAAAACTACTTAGTTAAAATTATACAAATCTCCTTTAGACATTGACAAAACAGAAAAAAAAAAAAGTTTACTCCATAATTGAACGAGATATTAAGCTGCAATTTTTTTGATGATGAAGACAGTGTGCTTCTTTTATCAATTCCTCATATTCTTGTCATGATAAACCAAATCTTTCAATAAGAACCTATACATGAACAAGTCCGAAATTTCACCAGTTCAATAGCTAGGGCTGTGCAAGGAACTCGGTATAACCGAAAATTCGAACCGAACCGGTCGTTCGGTTCAGTTAAATTCAGGTATTTTTCTTATTCGGCTCGATTCGGGTAGTTAAATTTAATACTCGTTATTTTCAGTTCGGTTAGGGGTAGTGAGATAGATTGCACACAGGTACCCGTGGTTACCCGAAAATCAAAATATATAATTTCTTTTCTTTTTTTTGTTATTTTTAATGTATTGTTGTATTAATTTATAATTTTGAATTTTTATTTGTGTTGAATATGTTAATATATTATTTTTTTGTATTTTTCTTTTATAATAACTAATGAATTTTAAAAGTATGAGGTTCAAAAACAAAAAAAATATAATTTTTAAATTAATTTTAGTGAAATATTGATAAATTTCGGGTAACCGAATACCCGAACTAAACTAGTCATATTTTTTCTGTTCGGGTAATTTCAGGTAATACCTATTTTCGGTTTGGTGCGGTTCATCAATTTTATTACCCAAAAATTTATATTTGATTCAAAATTTATCACTACTGGACCGAACCGATCCGTGCACACCCTTATCAATAGCTATACTACCTTAACAACCCTTACATACCCAATTTTTTTCTAGTACCCTTTGAGACCGTTTGTTCTCTACCTCTATCAATTAGTGGGTTGGCCAAAAGGACCGCCATCCTCCCAAAAAAAGATAAACTACTTGAATGAAGAGTTATGAATTGTATCAGACACTCAATACTGTACCTTTCTTTATAACAAAACCAACCTTCAATTAACAACACATATATCTTATCTTTTTGCTGTCAACATTGCGCAAAAAACAGACATGGAACTTAAATGCCATGCTGCCCAATCTCTTTTTAATCTAATAGACCAAGTCAAAAATCATTTTGCTTACACCAGATAAAGAGAAGCAAGAGGCTCTAAGGGCATTCAAGAATAGAGAAAATGAGAAATTTTAGTATTGACTAAAAATGGTTGAGATAGAAAAGAAAAAGACAGTAATAATAACAAGAAATTCATCCTCTTCTTCACTAACCCTGCAAGTAACCACCAGCAGCCAATCTCTGACCCTCACGCATGCCTTCCATTATTGTTGTACATATCATCACATGATATATACATGTACAGATCTGCTTTACTAAGCAGCCAGCCTCACACCCACAACCCCATTTCCACTTAATCAATTTGACAGATATTAATAGAATACATGCTTTCATCTACCAATTGAAAATAAATAAACATCAACTGGTAACAAGAGAGTGTTAATAGTATAAACCTACTAGAACTTCCGATTGGGAGCTAAATCCAAATTACATCCTTTATGGAACCTGTGTAAGCATCATTGTATTGCTAAACCTTCAATTTCCATCTCTAAATTTATTCAATTTTTACTGACAACTTTACATGACCAAAATTCTAGAGGAGCAAAATGGATGATAAAAGAAAACAAAATACTTTGAACAGTCCAAGCAACTGGGTCTAAACAATTGCGAGGAAGCACAAATGGTGGCGAAGGAACATTGAATGCCTACCAGTGTAGAAGGAGCTCCAGTTTGAAGAAGCAATGGAGGGAAGAAGGACAAGAAAAACGCAGATTAGGTTTTAATTTAGAAAAAAGTATTCATGTCACTCAGACACAAGTACATTATGTGACAAAAAGCAAGTACGTAAATTTATGAAATGTTAAGAAAAAAAATAATATTTCATATCTATGTCTGCAAGCAGACACAAATAAGCCTACAAAAAATGTCACCAATTAAACCAATATATACATCTACAAAATAGTATGAGAGTCTACGTTTAAATTTTTTAAACCATTATCTGCGTAAGCATTTATGCATAAAAAAGATTGGTCAAACATTAGTAAATAGTTAAACACTGACTTTTGTATAAACACTGACTTTTGTTTGCATAACATTGCATATTTCCTACAAGTAAATAGGCACAATAAGCATAGAAAAGAAAAAGGAAAGATATAAGAAAAGGAAGAGATGTAAGAAAAGAAGAAGAGGAAGAGATATAAATAGAATATATCTAAAACATTTGTAATCATGCCAACATTAATCAAATCCCCAATTTACTGTAACAAAATTTTATAATGCACATAAAGTTTACTGTTTCCGGGAAATACTATTGCATCTAAGGTTCCACGATGATTTTCCCAGTAGCATGGCCATCAATACTCTTCGCCCAAGCATCTTCAGCCTTGCTCAAAGGATGTTTGGAGTCAATTATTGTCTTAAGCTTCCTTTCCTTGACCAAGTTAATGAGATAATCAAGATTCTCTCTCTTGGGAATCAAAACCAGAGGCACCAGCTTCTTTTTAGAGAAGCTAATTTTTTGAAGAGCAAATGTCATTAATGCAGTAGGGCTAGGAGTTATATCTATTACCTTCCCATTATCATTCAAATTAGGCTCAAAAGTTGACCACGGAGTGCTGGCTGCGCAGTGAATCACTGCATCATATTTTCGACCAGATGGGCTCTTCAGAGCTGCACCATCTGGAGTCTTGTAGTTAATAACCTCGTCTGCCCCTAACCTCTTCACAAGATCCATGTTGCGAGCCCCACAAGTGGCTGTTACATGAGTGTTTCCTAGCTTTGCCAATTGAACTGCATACTGTCCTACACCACCTGATGCAGCAGTGATCAAAATGTTTGCCTGTGGTCCGGTTCCATCAAGTTTTATCCCAGCAGATTGGGTGAGAGCCTGGTGAGCAGTAAGACCTGCAACACCTAATCCAGCACCTTCAGCAGCTGAGACTTCCAGTGGCCTTGCAGCTGTCACGCTTTCCTTAGCAACAGCATACTCAGCTAGCCCACCTCCATTCTGCCATACAGGATATGCCGTGCAAAATACAAACATCTAGTTCAGTTCTTATAACATACAATAATTGGTTTAAGAGGGACTATTATTGCATGTGTATATTGTTAGAATTAATACTCCTTCTCTTTCTAGAATAATCTAGAGACATTGCAATATATTTGCGTTTAAAGTAAAGACAGCTACTATTAATTAGGTGTGAGTCATAATGCGTAGAAGTCTCTACTATGGCAGTGAAGACCATGCAATCATGTATAGCGTCTAGAATCATTCACACAGGCGGCTAAGGAGAAGATAATTAGTGTAAGACTGTTAAAAAGTCTAGGCTATTGTAGAAAGTGTAACGGCAATGAACTAAGGCTATAAATATGGAGTGAAAGCCTTTGTACATTGTAAGCAAAACTTCTGCCTTCTTGTATACCTTTCCAAAGATTAATAAAACTAATTTTTTCTATAAATCTTTTGAGTCCTAATATTTTCTCCTGCATACTAAAATTCTACCCACCAAATATCAAACCTCCAATACAACTATTTCAACTAAATCCCAAATCAACTATCCAAATTAACCTAGCCTCCCTCACAGATGTAAAAGTGGTGTTAGAGCTTTGTTTGTTTAGTACTTGGGCAAAGGCTCACTATATCCATGGTTTTCTCATCTAGTCAATCCATTTCTCTACCAAGTTTTTCTGGCAAAAACTATGATTATTGGAACATCAAAATGAAGACATATTTTATGTCCTAACAGCTTATGGAATATTGTCCGTGATGGGATTGCTATTACACAAGATAAAACTATTCTCACAAATTCTCAGCAAGAGAAATTGAATAAGGAGGAGCAAAGGGTTGCACATACGCTATATGCCATTCAACAGGCTTTAGCAGACAATATTTTTCAATAGATTTATTGGAATATGTTACAACAGGAATCTCTAGGTACTTCTAAGTACATGTAATTAAACTACAATCTCTAAAGAGGGATTTTGAGAATCTTAAAATGAAATTTTGATACTTGAACGTCTTTTATTCAAGAATTAAAGAGATAATTAATCAAATAAAGGCCTATGGGATGATATTTCCAATATAAAAATAGTAGAAAAAATATTAATTACTGTTGTTAAGAAATTTGATCATATTATTGTCATAATAAAGGAAACAAAAGATGTATCTACTATATCAGTAATAGAATTAATGGGCTCTCTTGAAGCTTTTGAAAATAGGATGAGTAGGCATCCATAAGAATTATTGGAGAGTGTCATTCAGTCTAAAACTAATATAAGGTCTTAAAAATCTAAATATAAAGTAGGAGATTCACAAGAAAAATTAAATGGAGAAGAAAAATATAACAATTAAGGTGAAAGGAAGTTAAAATATCCTCCATGTAGAATTTGTGAAAAAAAACAAACCACTTGGAGAAAAATTGTTGGAAGGGAAGCCACAATGCTGAGATTGAAAAAGGTTCAGCTATATTGAAAAAGACTATCGTTCTAAAGACAATCATCATATAAGTTATTCCGAAGATCAAGTCGACGCGGAGCAACATCACAGAGATGTAGAAAATACATTCTACATATGTCAAATTGGAACTAGAGTGATGTTACATGGCTCATTGATAGTGCTTGTAGTAATCACATGACATCAAACAAAAATGTCTGCTTAGAGCTTAACACATCATACCAATTTATCATTAAACTGGATGTCGATACTTGCACAATATATGATAAAATTGATAAGAGCCCAAAGATAGCCGAAGTAAAGATGAGAGTAGAAATTTTCAACTCTATTAGATGTACGCTAAAAATCTAGTTATGAAAGCTCAAATTTATGATTCATGACTGTGGCATAAAAGATTTGGACATTTCAACTTTTTAGTGTTGAAGACTCTCTATCAAAAGAGAATGATGCGAGATTTTCCAAGTAGCAATGAAGTTGAAGGAGTTTATGAAGGTTGCATGCTAAGGAAGCAACGAAGTTAATCATTTCCTTCAAAAAGCACATTGAGGGCAAGAAAACTGTTGAAGCTCATACATACAGATGTTTGTGGTCCTATGGGAACTCTTACCGACAATGAAAACAGGTACTTTAATCTTTTCATTGATAACTCTTCTAGAATGACATGGGTCTACTTTATGCAAGAAAGATCTGAAGTATATATTCAAAATATTTAGAAAATTCATGAATCTTGTGGAGAAACAAAATAGTCATAAAATCAAGATGCTAAGGAGTGATAAAAGTACCGAATATACTTTTAATGAATTCAATAAGTTTTGAGTTGAACATCAACTAATAGTTGGGCATGCACAGAAGCAAAACAGAGTCTTTGAAAGGAAAAATAGAACCGTAATGAAGATGGTAAGATCAATGCTAGGTGATAAAGACCTTACAAAGAAGTTTCAGGTTGAAGCTGTAGATACATAGACTATTTACTAAATAAGTGTCTAACTAGAGTGGTAGAAAATAAAATGCCAATTGAAGCTTGGAGCAGTAAGAAGCCTTCAAAAAAACCATCTCAAAGTCTTTGGTTGCATATATTACATCCATATTCCTCATCAGAAAAGAAGCAAGCTTGATGACAAAAGCGAGAAAGGAATAGTCTTGGGCTATAACGCTCAATCAAAAGGCTATAAATCTACAACTTAAAAATAAAAAAGTTGATAATCACCTAAGATGTAGAGTTCAATAAAAATGCTTCTTGGAACTAGGATGTAGAAAAGGTAGAGAGACAAAATATCCCAGAAACTATTTGGCAACCACTAGCTCAAATTCAAGAAAATGAAAATGATGACGAAGTTATTATAACTCCTCCAAAGCTTCCAAGATCTTCTTCTAAAGAAGGCTTAGTTTAGAATCATCTCCAAGGACTAATGAAATATATGAAACACATAACTATGCTGTCTTGGAGCCTGAAAGCTTCTAAGCAGCATCAAAGAAAGAAGAATGGATGCAAATTATGAATGAAGAACTAAAAGTGATTGAGACAAATAAAACTTTGGAGCTTCTTGACCAGTCAAAAGAAAAAGAGATTATTGAAGTTATGTAGGTCTACAAAACAAAACCCAGTCCTGATAATCCAATTCAAAAACACAAAGGCAAGATTAGTCACTAAAGGCTACTCTCAACTTCCAGGTATCAACTACAATGAAACTTTCACTCCTGTTGCACGAATGGATACTATTCGAGCTTTAATTGCACTAGCTGCAAAGAATGAATTGAGAATCCATCAACTAAATGTCAAATCTATATTCCTAAATAGGAGTACTAGAAGGAGGGATATATGTAAAGCAACCGCAAAGGTTCATGGTAAAAGAGAAGAAGACAAAATCTACAGACTAAAGAAAGTTCTCTATGGGCTAAAGCAAGCATAGCAAGCTTGGTATAGCCATATCGACAGACACTACATCGATTGTGGTTTCAAAAGGTGTAAAAGTGAACCAACTCTATATCAAGACCCAAGGTAACTCTAACTCTCTCATAGTTTCTCTGTATGTGGATAGCTTATCAACACAGAGAACAATGAAAAGATAATTCAAAAATTCAAGAAAGATATGAAAAAAACTTTTGAGATGACTGACTTGGGTTTGCTGCACTAGTTTCTTAGTATTGAAATAAGCCCCAAAAAAAAAAAAGAATATTCATATCGCAAAAGAAGTACATTGATATTTTGCTAAAGAAGTTCAATATGAATGATTGTAAGGTTATGTTTACTTCTTTAATTGCTAATGAAAAACTAAGAAAAGAAGATGAAGCTGCCAAAGCGAATGCCTCTAGCTCTCTGAAGCACCGATACGTCAAAAAGAGAGGCGTATTAGTGTCAGATACGAATCTGACATGGATACGCTTCCAATACGCTCTAATACAAATCAGGTAGTATTGAAATTTTTTTATTTTTTTATTTCCCTAATTTTTGAAAGAAAAACTGATACAGATAGGATACGGCTTGACTTGGCTATGATACAACCTCAAAGCATCCTGATACGGCATGATACAGCTTCAACATGTGTCTCCTACTGTTCAACTCCTAGCATTCGATTCGAATCCACTGTAACTTTAACATCTAAGAGAGATAATAGACTATTGCAAGATCCCAGATCTAACTACATTACTTAGTTGTTGTGTATCTTCTCTCAATGGCTTTACCTCCACTATCCAACTATTTGAACTAGTAGTAGATAATGGCGAAACATGACGCTGTAGCTATAGTTCTCTAAGTGTCGGCCAAAGATGAAGATGAGAACAAATATAGCAACAGTTAAGAGACTTTCTATCATAGGCTAGGATGAGTTTTGATAAATATGCAATATTACCCTTAAAAGGTTAATGGGCTTGTGACATGCTTATTTTTTTTCTTTTGGACCATCCAATGGGCTTGTTTTCTTCTTTTTCTTGTAAGAAATATTAATAGTTAGATTTTAGGTGATATGCTCTTTTTGCACATAAAATATGTCTATTACATTTTCTTTATTTTATTCATGAATATCTGTATGCATTTTATTATTTTCTAGAGATATATTATATTTTATAATAATCTTTTATACTATTATTATGTTAAAATTAAATTATTTATATATAAAAAATATTTTAAAAATATTTAATTAAGTGTATCCTAGATCTATCATATCTTAATTTTCTAGAAATTGCCCAATCACCGTATTGAATACTTATTGTATCTAATACTTAGTATTGTATCAGTGTTTCCTTGCTCTAGCTACAAAAGCCTTATTGGAAACTTACTCAATCTGACTGCTACAAGACCTGATATTATAGGCCTATTATAAAGATTCATGAAAAGATCTACTCAAATTCACTATGGAACTGCACAAAAAATCCTAAGGTATCTACAAAGTACCAAAGGTTATGGAATATGGTACAAGCCTACTGATGACTCAAAACTATTCGGATATATTGATAGCGATTTGGCCATTGAATGATTTCAAGAGTAACTCAGGCTACGCTTTCACATTAGAGTCCAGATTCTTCTCTTGGTCATCAAAGAAGCAAGAATCTGTGGCACATTCATCAGCAAAAGCAAAATACATAGCTACTGTAGATTTAACTAATCAAGCTATATGGTTTTGAAGAATATTAGAAGATATGGGTGAACTACAAAAGAATCCAATTGAGATCTTTTATGACAACAAATCCACTAATGAGATGGCAAAAAATCCAGTGTTTCATAATAGGACAAAATATATAGCAATCAAGCATCAAGCGATGCGGGAGGCTACGACAAATAAATATATTGAGCTCAAGTACTGCAAAACAGAGGAGCAAGTTGCAGATATATTTACAAAAACACTTTCAAGAGCAAAGTTTGTATGGTTACTAGAAATGCTCGGAATATCAGAGAAAGTATATTAAGGAGAAGTGTTGGAATTAATACACCTTCTCCTTCCATAATAATCCACAAGCATTGCAATACATATTTACCTTGAAGTAAGGATGGCTACTATTAATTAGTTGTAAGTTGCCTAGAAGTCTCTACTATGGCAGTGAAGACCATGCAATTATGTGTAGTGTCTAGAATCATCCACTTAGGCGGCTAAGGAAAAAATAATTAGTGTAAGTCGATTAAAAATTCTAGGCTATGTTAGTAAGTTTGATGGCGTTGAACTCTGGCTATAAATATGGAGTCAAAGTTTTTATACATTGTTAGTAAAAACCATAAGCTTCTGCCTTCTTATATACCTTTCCAAACATCAATAAAACTAATTCTTTCTCCAAGTCTTTTGAGTCCTAATATTTTCTCTTGCATACTAAATTCTACCTCCAATATCAAACCTGCAACATAATTATTCCAACTGAATCCCAAATTAACTATCCAAATTAACCTAATCACCCTCACAAATCTATCATATATGTTATGGATGAGTCAAATATTCAGACTACAAAAGGCCACTACTTTTAAGTGCTATGTATCCATCAACTATGTTGTTATACTTTAAATAATATCTAATTACTTGTACATATACTTGTATTATTATAACAGAAGCATTTCCTATTATTGTGAACATTAGGTTTATTTTAATTATAGATTGTGATGTATATTCTTAAAATACAATGATATTTCGTTAAATTTAAGATAGGAATTGACCATCAATACAAGCATAAAAGTTAGTATACCAAATCAACTGGTTATCAAATGATTCAAGAACCAGCAGCAATTTACTTATGATACTCAATCAAATAAGATCCACACTTGATATCTTTCATATTGATGCATATGAGATCAATTTATATGGTCTAGTTCTATTCTGTGGAATAAAAAAGAAAATCAAAATTAAGGCTGCTATATTTATCAATACGACTTGTATAATTTAGTACAAGAGTAATTAATATGAAGATAGTATGATTCCAGTACGTCGATTACTAGCTATGCCTTAAGAGAAGAAATAAAGTTTTAATCATGTTAGTGAATTTATTTTGTAAAAGATAACTTGTGTGCATAACAGTAGAAATGTAAAACTAGTGTTACACCAAAAATTCTTTTTGATTTCCTTCTTGTACAATGACAACCGCAACATTATTATATCATTCTTACCTTTGAGTTCTTTCAATAGTGCCTACAATTACAGCTTCGATAACTTTTGGTCTTTCTAAAGGTGTACTTATACCACTTCCTTACAGAAAAAACAACATTGTATATAAGCATACATGTGAAGTATATAATTTCTTAAGGATAAAATATACCAAGCCCAAATAATTACCCTAAAAATTAAACCAAAACTTAATTGAAATAAATCTTAACTAATTTATACTATACCTTAAAAAAAAAAAAAAAACAAAACAAAAACTGTTACTCCTTTGCAAAACATAATAAACATCTTGCTACATTCTCCAATAGTTCAAGGTCTAACCATATTGCAGTCAGTTTCTTTGTATTGGTACCAATTTCGTGTATTACATAACATGTTGAGGATATGACCTTAAAGACTGAAACATCTGAACAAGGTAGTCACTATATTCTCTTTAACTATTTCAGCTACGCAAGAGAAAAGAAAAGCAGCTTCCTCTCAGTGATAAGAAATAAAAAAAGCTTTACATTAAAAGGCAGCACATGAAATCATGAATCTACCACATTACCAGGAAGTTCTCTGAACTATTAGATTGGTTCACTCACTATAAAGAGAATAAGGTAGAAGGGTTTAGCATAGCCATACATTATCTATTGTCCTCAATGAATGGTTGAAGATAATGCCTGAAATAAATTGTAGGACATTGATGCGACATTCTTCATATACCGTTTTCCTTAGTGACTAGGAACTTTCAACACAATTTTAATTGAGGCAAGAGTTGAGTCAGATGCAGTCTGCTGTCTACTAAATTTCATACATGGATGGGAAATTATTTGACACTGATGAAATAAAGAAGTCAATTTAAACATAGAGATCTCCTAGGTTGTGGTGGCGCCCATATTAATGAGGTTAAAGTACAAACTATTATGTTATCTAAATTCTTCTGAGAAAAATGTCACCAATTATTTCATCTATTTAATGGTGAGGTTGTTCATTATCACAAATATGAAAAACAGAAGTGTTAAGATTTCCAAAGATTGGGGGTACCAGAAAAGGGTGACAACTTACTAAAGCATTAACCACAGATACAACTTTGTCACCGGTTTTGAAATGTTGGACCCCTGGTCCTACCTCAATGACCTCTCCAGCCAAATCAGTACCTGTTACAGTGTGCATTAGCTCCAATCAGTGATTTTGAACAATTTGCACTATATGTGTTGCAGTGAGACTAAATGAATCTTGGTAAGTTCCAACAGAAAAAGAAAAAAGAAAAAAAAAAGGGAAAAAAAAGAAGAAGAGATGGCATATCTCCATTTTTTCTAATGTTGAAAACCAACTTATTATCGTCATATAATTAATTTGCAGAATGTAATGGTCTAACAGAATTACCATCTGCTCTTAGTTCCATGTCTTGGAGTCAGTAATGATGAACAATAAGTTGCAGCTTGTTTTAAGATTAACAATGTATTTGAACTAGGAAACCTACAGTAGGCCATGTATCTTTCTTCTTACAAAACAGCGCTGCCCGCTCTTGCCCCTTGAATGGATCCTAGTGATAATTGTTCCTTAAATGCCATTCAGAAACAGAAGAAAATTTGCTAGACTGGTGATAGATATGTATGTTGCAACCATGATAAATAAGCTGAGCAGCTGGTGATACAGTGAGATATTATTATTCTATAAGAAAATAGGTTCGCATACGCGAATTTCACATGTAAACACTTATGGAGAAATTCATTAACAAGAAAAGAAACAGTTTATATTCTAAGTTCCATATTCAGGAAAATCTAAATGTAATCATAAATTCATGTTCGTAAATGAGTATGTAAAACAAAAAAGAAAGAAGAAAAGCAATTACCAGGTATGTGTGGGAACTTTCGAGGAAAAACTGGCCTCAGCATCCCTTTCTGAACTTTCCAATCAAATGGATTTACACTAGCTGCTTCTGTTTTGATCAAAATCTCATCATTGTTTGGGGTGGGAACTGGAACTTTGACATGCTGCAATGAGCATGAAAATTAAATTACAATTAGTTAAGGACTTGAGGTACATGGACTAGATCATATCATTTTGAAATCTTCCATCTGTCCTTGACTCCTAGTTGACTAGGTTTCATTTATGTTGCAATTTCTGATTCATCAATCTGTATGTCCTCAATAAATTTATTCTTTTTTATCGTGTCCTGCAGGGGGCTTCAAAAATAGCACCAAAAAGGCTTCTTTGAAACTTGTTTAGTTAGAGTGAAAGTGTTGGCTAATATTAAAAAGCTTTGATTATTACAAGTGTTTGCATCCCCTCCCATTTACAATATCATGAAGCAAAGATAGATCAGCTATAGAAGGTTTTAGGCTATAACCATGCTCAACGTCAATAGCAGATGGAGATGGAGGACATCACAAGGCCCTTTATAGACGCAAATCCCCTTTTAAGAACTGGCAAGATTCAATTGGAAGATTTTTTGAGGGAAAAAAGAAAAAAAAAAGAAAAAAAGAAAAATGATATCCCCAAATGTTCTTCAATGAACTCTTATTTTGCAATTCTATCAAATAATGGATTGAATTTTATTCATCCATTAAAATTCAACATGTTCAGCTGTATGGGCGTTTGCCATTTTGTTCTCACTTTTCTGGTCCAAGACATCATTTGTCAAAAGGACATAGGATCCTAAACAACCAATTTGATTTAGGGTGAAATCAATCAACTAGTCATATAAAGATCTACAAACTTTTAAAGTACAACTAATAGAGTTCTACTTATTTGATGAGACTTCAAGAGCTCATTCCGTATGTAATCTAATTGATTCCATTTATTTGCATCTTGGACACCTTGACAAAGAAAAGTACTTATTTATTCAATAATTAAATATCAAATTTCCAATAATTAAGAATTTACTATATCTTCAATTTTCGTGCATTCCTTTCTTCCATGTGAACTGTGTTTCTTCAACATCCTGCATTATCTTAAATTTACACTATACAGTTTGACTCACATCCTTTTTCCCTCTAGTTTCCCTCCTTCACTCTTTCTCTCTCATCCCTGTCTCTCCCTTTGGTTCTGCATTGTTAGAAATATAGTAGAATCCAACATGCATCACTTAGTGTAGTTAGTAACGTAATGCAAGTTATTACTGACACATTTCCCAGAGGAATGCCAAAAATTTTGTCATCACACCTGCAAATCTTAATTGTAGTATCTGTTTGAGCAAGTTTCATCAGATCTGCCAATTATCACATAGCAAATTGGAGTTCTTGTTGTCCCAACATTTACAAAAATTTCTTATTTCAGGACACCTACCTCTTGGAAGTCTGTCTTCATCAAATCTTCCAATCATTGCACAGTTTTTCTATGTAGCCATATGCTAATGCAAAATGTAATAATCTAGTAAACAAGAACTAAATAAAACCACAAAACATCTGTCAAGACATAGCATCAAAACATACCAATGGTTATGAATTTTACAGCTATTATTTTTATTTTTATTTTTTATTTTTTATTTTTATTTTTTATCAATTCATCAGTAAAAAGCAGAAAAACTTGAGAACCCTCCTATTCAACATCTAGCGTTTAGAGATATGTAATGCTCCCAATTCAAAACAATAAAACAAAAAAAAAGAAAGGGAATCCCAGAGAAGACAGAATCAAAGTGCATTTAGAACAACATCAAATTGAAGAACCTGTAAACCAGCAGGTCCTCCACCATAACAATTGTACTGAACCGCACGCATAAGCTTTCCTGCCATATCCAAATTGATAAAAGTGGGTTTGAGGGTCTAAGCCTTATTCACAAAATTTGTAGGTGACAACGTTGTAGTGGCAGTTGAAACATGTGGAATGTAATTGCGGGAAGCACGAGTGGCAGCATTTTCACCATTCGTGCTTTCTGGGCCAGTGAAAACGAGATCCTAAACATCGTACACGGCCCAGAAGTTGTTTTTATGACAAACAATTTAGGAGGCCTTGAGGAAGTTCTGTAAAGTAGCACGTTAGATTTTGTTCATATTAATGGAAGAGTATATGTATACAAAATTTATCACTAGTCTCAAATTGTTTACTTATCAATGATTCTTGAGTTGTCTATTAATCAATACACAATGTTTTGGCCAAAATAAAAAATAAAAATACACAATGGTTAATTCTAAAATTAATCAAAGAGTAAATATCATTATACTTTTCAGTTCCTTTAATATTTGTTTAACATGTCAATTCTAGAGTTTAAGATAAAATAACTCCTATCAATGACTCGTGTGAACAGCATTCTTTCTAAAGATAGATCAAATAAGCTGAATGTACTCAAGAAGAAGCATATGACAAAAAGATGGCAAAAAAATAGAAAAAAAAATATATATATATATATATTCTATAAACCAACACTACAATAGACAGCACAAATTTAATTTTTACAGAATGATAACCCTTATCCCTAAACATATACACACAGAAAGAAATAGTATCAAATGTGGTTTACAACATTTCAAAATCCTTATTTTCTATACATGGACAAGCACAAACCCTTACATAAAGGACATAGACATGAAGAAATTCCACGCAGAAGGTGTACCTAAGGCTCCACAATGATCTTCCCAGTAGCATGGCCGTCAATACTCTTTGCCCAAGCATCTTCAGCTTTGCTCAAGGGATGCTTGGAGTCAATATGAGTTTTGAGCTTCCCATCCTTCACCAACTTAACCAGAACCTCCAGCTTCTCACGCTTGATAGGAGAAAAAAATGGAACTAGCTGCTTCTTGGAGAAGGTAAGTTTCTTGACAGCATAAGTCAAGAATGCACCAGGACCAGGGGTTAAATCAATTACCTTCCCATTTGCAGCTAAATTAGGCTCAAAAGTTGACCAAGGTATGCCTGTTGCACCGTGTATAACAGCATCATACTTTTTACCAGATGGGCTCTTCAGAGCTGCCCCATCTGGGGTTTTATAGTCAAGAACCTCATCAGCCCCTAAGCTCTTGACAAAATCAATGTTGCGAGCCCCAGAAGTGGCAGTCACATGTGTGTTTCCTAGCTTTGCAAGTTGAACTGCATAATGACCAACACCACCGGAGGCAGCAGTGATTAGAATGTTTTTCAGCTCACCACTTCCATCAAGGTTTACACCAGCAGGTCCAGTCAGGGCCTCAAGAGCTGTGAGACCAGCCACAGGTAAGCCTGAACCTTCAGCAGCAGAGACCTCAGTTGGCCTAGCAACCGTCAAGCTCTCACTAGCCACGGCAAACTCAGCTAGTCCACCTCCGTACTGTCAATTAACAAAATATAACTGACATAAATAAACAGATTAAATATATAGTGGTATAACCTAATGAAGGAGTTCGTGAACTCATCACATGCAACAACATATATCTCATCTCATGCAACTAACCATGCAGGATGCTATCTAAAGCAATGTAATCCACCCCAAAAACCTTAAGGACATATCTACTAGATGTCGGATACTGGACAGGAATGCAATGAGGCCCACAGTGCATGACAGTCTTATATGGAAGGTTGCATACTTGCATCCCTCATAATACATGAGCCATTGATCTACTCCTCAATCCTACAAGCCTAAACCTGCTTGGGTCCTCAAAATCTTATGGCTTGGATACCTCTTAAAACACAGCCAATTAGCTGCAACATTGATCTCTGCGTTAAGAATAACATCCTGTAATGTTAAGAATAACATCTTGTAATGTTTTCCCTTAACTTAGCTTGTTTTCTCAAAAACCAATCCTCATAACACCTGAATGTGATTTGTGACACCAAAAGCTTTCTCCATCTCTACAGCCATAAAAAAATAGTAATAATAATCAAAATCCTGCAGTTCAACACACAAGCATTTTAGAGGCAGTTACTCCACCCTGTCTTGTGTTAGTCACCTATATTTTTCCTTGGGGGGGACTGGTCCAGGTTGATTGGAAAACAAATAACTAAAGTGACAAACCATGAATTCCATCTTCCACCGGTTATTGGAAATTTGTTTATATTTCCCTCTTATTTTCCTTTCAATTAGAAAGAAAATACCCTTTCAGCTCCTTACTTCTTAACACATTTTGTCTTTTCTCTGCATCAAACAAAAGGATTCTGTTTCAATTGGCAGCTAATTTTCTTTTTCTTCTCATCTCTGAAGATCCCAAAATTGTCAAGCTTAACATTTCTGCAAAAAAATACCCTTTCAGCCCCTTACTTCTTAACATATTAACTGTTGTCTTTTCTCTGCGTCAAACAGATGGATTGTGTTTCAAGTGGCAGCTAATTTTCTTTTTCTTCTCATCTCCGAAGATCCCAAAATTGTCAAGCTTAACATTTCTGCTTCACCAACTTTAATAAAAAGATTTTTGAATGAATTTCCTTATGGCACCTGATAAGATGCTGCATTTAGAAACTTCTTTGAATATAACAAGACCATCTTGATTATGTTTGTTAAGAGCGTAAATATAGATAGATTAGTTAGTGGGTCAGTTTCTTTGTTTATAGTGTTCTTATTTATGTGTAGTTGACTTACTTATAATTCACACAAACTTGTACTCCACACAATCTCATCACTATATTCAAGTTGGTATCAGAACTATATTACGACCTATGATTAATGGCCCATAATTTATGCCTAATTATTGTACTTTGTCTTAAACTAGGCTAGATTCGTTATATTAAGTCAACCTGTATAGCCTATATATACATGCTTTTTCTATGTAATCAAATTATCTCATCCTCATATAATACAAAATCATCATTAGATTCAAGTTAGTATCAGAGTTTTACATAGAGAAAGCCTGTATATGTAGGCTGTATACAAGGCCATGACTCATTCCACTGCTGAGTTAGTTTGACTGAAAAATCTATTAAAAGAACTTGGATTTCAACACTCACAGCCTATGGAGCTAGTATGTGATAATCAAGTTGCATTACAAATTGCCTCAAATCTAGCCTTTTATAAACGAACAAAACATATAGAGCTTGACTGTCATTTCATTTGTGAGAAGCTTATGGATAATACAATTAAGACCATATATGCCAAATCTAAATATCAGTTAGCAGACTTATTCACAAAGTCTTTGGTGGGAAACCGAATCCAATATCTATGCAACAAGTTTGGAATATATAATCTCTATGCTCCAGCTTAAGGAGAGTGCTAAAGTGTAAATATAGATAGCTTAGTTAATTGATCAGTTTCCTTATTTATAATTTCCTTATCTATGTATAGTTGACTTACTTAAACTCCACACAAACTTGTACTCCACACAATCTCATCATTATATTCAAGAATGGTGATTAAAAAAAATAGTGAATAGTCATTGAAATGTTTTAAATGCTAGCCAGTTTATTTAATGAATTTTTTCAAGTTCCCTTCAATCACTCACTCACTAAAAATAAAAGCATATTAGTCAGAGAAATAAGAAAGTCAGAGGAAAGAAAAAGTAATTACTTCGAAACTAAGCTTAGTTACGACTTTGTCTCCAGCTTTGAAATTTTTGACTTCTGCTCCAACCGCTACAACCTCTCCAGCAAGATCAGTACCTGTTCCAACAAGACATCCAGAATTTTGCAAACACACAAGTGAACAAAAAGAAACTTCCATAAAATTGAAAATATGGATAACAAATCAAATCATCATTCAATATCACATCAATATCTAATTTTGGTAGGAAAAAATGCTGTAAAAAACATTAATATTTCCAAATCCAGTATTCTTAAAGTTCATATATAGTTTTGTAAGCTACATTTTCACTTGTAAAGTAACGGATTACACATATATTGGAGACTGATATAAGCAGGTGACCTGTTACCCACTGAATTGTGCTACCTCTATAGGTTAATTAAAAAAGACCTTATAATTTGAGCCTACTTACATTTGTGAATTACCAGATTATGAACAGATATGGAGGAAAGAACAGCCAGAAAACAGTTTGTGACTATATAAAACCTGTAACATGTCCCTGAGTCTCCCTAGCAAATCCTTAGTGACTGCAGAGCTTCTAGGTGCTTCAGGAAGGGATTCTCATTTGTGTTTCCCCAACGCTCCCATTCCCACATGAAAACTGTTAAATGGCTCAAGCACTTCTGATTCACAACTACACCTTCTTATTTAGTACTAATTCACCTAAGGCTGGTTTAAATTGAACATGATTGGATCAGCTGTCAGCCTGTCATGAACCCTGGTACAATTCAGTGTTGGAAATTTAGGATGAGTAGGGAACTGGAATGTCAGATTCTGCTATAGGATTGGATAAGGCTCAATAACTTTCACATAATTTTGGGCCTCAAGCTAGGACAGAAGCTGGAGAGAGAGTCATACACTTGAGATTGAAGTTGATGATAAGGTGGCTTGCAAAAATACTTGAATACAATGAAGACATTGATACTAATCACTTCCATTTCAGGCGCTGGATAGCCTTCCTCCAGTAGGTAACAGTTGTGTGGATGGACTTACAAACATAAGTGCTATATTGCATCAGCAATTTGCTATGTATAGCATAAATCCTCCTCGTATTTCTGTTTGTTCGATTCAAATTTACAGGTTTCTCTAGACTTGTAGGTGTGATCCCAGATATTAATTAATGGTAGTATAGCTATCCTTTTGCACCAAAAACAAGAAAAAGAAACGGAAAGAAATTCAATGAAGGCTAATTAATATGGTACATCTGCTGCTAGGTGAAGAAAGAGTGTCTTAAGTGGTTTTTGTCACTACAGACTACAAGCAAAGTTAATTACCAGGTATGTAAGGGAACTTGCGAGGTAAAATAGGTCGCATAATGCCCTTCTGAATCTTCCAATCAACAGGATTAAGGCTAACTGCTTCAACTTTCAGCAAAACTTCATTTTTCTTTGGAGTGGGAACTGGGACTTCTACATGCTGCAACGAGGATAAAATTTAAGCATAATAGCCTATGAAGCATGCTCAACATATACTAATTCAGTCACAAAATCTATGACCTGTGAAGCAAGCAGGAAAATGCAAGTAAAATTTTGATAAACATATATAACGGAAAAAATTTGTTTCTAATTACTTCCTAGAATTTGACATGTAAAAGAGAATAGTCAGCCCAAGTTTCAAATATAAATGACATCTTTTATCTACATGCTCTATCCATTTTGGCATGCATGCCTGCCTTACTTAAGGCACTGTCAAGAGTTATTAACCTTAGCACAGGAAAAGCATCACAGGGCTGCTAACGGGAGCTTGACTCTATGGTTGTATTCTCTACTAGAGACTCATGACATCTCATGAAAGTGGTGCACTCACCTGGTGGATTCCGAACATTTTGGTGGAGAGAACAAAAAGAGTATGCAAGGTAGTCCAAAACTCACAAATCAAACAGCAGGAAAGCCAGACCACTGAAATCCTTCTTGAAAATGGGGGTCACTAGGACTTGATTCAGTGACCTGTTGGACAACCATGCATCTATAACATGTTACATTACCGATTATCCCAAACATTGCACCATTCGAGAAGGGGCCCAACTATGTTGGTCAAGCTTAAAACACTAACACAACCTAACCAGTATGGTATAGATGTTGTACATAAAATACTATTCTAAATTTCAAAACCAAACCAAACAAATGTATGCTATCCACAGGTTTCTTTCCCTCTCCCTTCCTCCCCTACCCCCTCTCGGAGAGTTGGTTGAGTCAGATCTGGTATCTTCCTTTCATAGCTTCCCTCAACAAAATAACAACTGTTGTTAATCTGACAATGTCACGCCCAACCAATTTGGTACCAAGCAAATCACTCAAAGTAGATGGGAATACAATGGTTGCCCATCATATTGTTCTGTTTGGAGCTCTTGTAGCAATGCTTGGGAAGTGCCAATGAAGTATAAGATGCAATCTTTGGCATTGCAGTCGGTGATGCTGAAGGAATTCAAGAATATTATGAAGCCAAATATGGGCTCATTCCTTCACAGGATCAAAATACAGGAGTACATTTATAAGAGCATTAATTCTATATTTTAATGCCTTGAAGAGATATAAAAATATAACATTTACCATAAATAACTTATGTTTACATCTATGGTCATTGTGAGTCTGCTTATATATTCTAGCTTTATTTAGTGTTGGAAGGTTGTGAGCAATCACACACATAATCACATATAGAGAGGAAGATAACATTAAAAGATGACACTTAATTATACTACTACTTGCTGCATTGCCATACTCTTTACAAGTGGAAAACCACTTGGTCACAATAACATATTTATACTAGTAACAAGTAGCAACATTAATTCAAACTACCCACTAACTCATAACTCAAATTACCCACTAACTCATAACTCACCACTCATAATTCACCTGTCATTCATAACTCACCACTAGCATACAAGTATTCACCACTAACTCATAATCATAACTTACCACTAACTCATGATTCTCACATATTAACAAATACCATACGTCCATACCACTAAAATCTTAATTCACCTAAGAGTTGGGGAAAAAAAAAGAAGTTAATTTCAAATTACTGTTTGCTACATTTAGTTTGTTCCAGAAAGTAGCTGTTTAAAATTTCCTTATGATGCTGGAATTTCACTTCTATAAGCTTATATGACAATAAGACAGCTTATCAATGAAATTTCGGCAGTATTTCATTTAATTATTAGACTTCACTAGCACTTCTTATCAGTGATACTTCTAGAACCCTTGCTGAGGCTCCAAGTAATTTTATTTCCCTTTCTTCTGACAAACCTCTTATTTTGTGATTTTAGCAATACCAAAAGCTCCTTGCACTCTTATCCCCCCTATTCATCCAATCATGAAACACCTAACAAGTTTACTAATAATCGTACATTGAAACTCCAATTGAATTTGGTCATCTTTAAGGATTACCTCTCTTTCATTCAGCATAATATATTCAAGCAGAAACCATTTAAATCATATAAATCAAACAGGAATAGTAAAGGACAAAGTGAACATAATTTAAATTTAGTGAAGAAACATGAACAAGGCCATGCAAATATTGAGAAAAACCAGTGGTATTGTTTGACACAGATGGCTTCTGTGTCAATCAAGGCAGTTTCAAAGCCAAAATCCAGACCTACAGGCTACAGCCAATGAAATAACAATGAATCAAGGTAAAACACATTGTGACATACATCCCTTTCACAATAAGCTTGAACTGGATAATAGACTATCACATATGCAGCACAGACAACAAAATACTCCAAACAAACTTCCTAAACACTACACTGGATTGGCATTTGGCAATAACCCAAAGATTTACACTGCTAAGGAATACGCCCAATAAGTTCTATCAAGCAAAGACACCAATATTACTTGCAAAATGAATCTTTTTGTTCACCAGTTGCAAAAGATGGTTAGATTTTATAAGAGGAGGACACGTTAAGCAGAGATTGTTGGAGGCGTGGTAGGCTCACATATAGAGATAAGAGGATAAACTCATTGGAAACTTTGACTTCCACGTTGCGTTGCTATACTCATTATAAGTGTGAGGATACCATCTGGGGTAAACACAAGATTACAAGACTCATACAAACCTAATTATAATAGTAACAAATAAAATCATTAATCTCCAATTACCCATTAGTTTTTTTTTTTTTTTTTTTTTTTTCATCTTAGTATTTAGGAATACTCATAGACTAATTTCAAATTCAACACTCCCCCTTAATTTGAAATTTTCTTCAAATGAAATGTTCTTTTGGCTTGAATTTTTTGACACTTGTAGGCAATCTCCAATTTTCTTTATAACTCTCCATAACTCAAACACAATTTCCTCATAGACTAGGCTCACATCAATAACAAGTGTTTTTTCTTCTCATAGGCAACAACCCCATCTCAAACATGAATCTCAACAATCTTCTCTCTCCCATGCAAATCCACATCACATCATAACATTGTCATTCCTTTCACTCTGAGTGTTTCTGATCATCAAGTGCCTTCTTCATACTCCAACTATAAGCCTATCTTCATGGATAATCTCGCTCCTTTGTGACTTATCCAACTTCAATTGTGAGCAACACCTGCGTCTTACTCCCCAAAGATAAAATCATAGTCAAAGCATCACCTTTGGTACTATCTGTTGGAAGCATCGTAGTTACACTCAATATGATTTGCGTTTGCATTGACATACTAATTACAAGTGGTGAGAATACCACTTAGGGTATACCCAAAGATTACAATAGTCATAATAACCTATTTATACTAGTAACACATAAAATCATTAAACTCCAACTACCCAAAACTCATAATTCACCGTTAGCACATAAGTTCCACATCCACTAACACGACACCACTACGATATTTGTTCAATTATTAGTTACTTATACCTATAGAGTAATTTCAAATTACTATTCCTACAAAGATCAGCAATTATGAATGACTTTTCATTGTACATGCTTACACACATAACAACTCATCAGTTCAATAAAAATAAAATTACGATGATAAAAAAATTAAAAATCAGTTAAAAATACTCTCAAAACTCTCAAGGCCATATTAAGTGTCTTTGAAAAACATAAAACAAGACTCTAAAATGCTTATATCTTCCATTTAGGATCTACAAAACATCAAAGTATCACCCTAAATAAATCTACTTCCTTTCTCCTAATTAAACGTTACATCAGATCACACATGTAAATCAGACTAAAAGATTGGAATTTTGGAGGCAGCTTTTGCCTCTATGAAACTTTAAATTGAAGCACATCTAGAAACTTATCACAAGTCACAACAAGATTACTACAATTTATCACTAAACAAAAAAAAAAGTAACAAGATTCAAAGAAAAAGAAAAAGCAAATAACAATGAATAAACGAGAAAAAAAAAGTCACAAACACAGAATATCAATAAAAATTATTGGAGCCAGAAGCGAAATTGACCTTCAGAGCGGCAGCACCTCCACCATAGCCATCGTACTGAACGGCGTGTATAAGTTTCGCAGCCATGTCCGCAGAAAACAAAGATGACAACCAGGGGAAAAGGGTGAATGAAAAAGTTCAGTTCAAAACTTTTGGTAGGCTTCTTGTTATAGATATGTTTAGACAAACAGTCAGTCAACGGTCATAAACAGTGGTCGGTGGGCCAGTAGTTGGTATTTAATGTCCAAAATAGCCCTGTTGGCCTGCACTCTTGCTACAAAAACTTTGCTCTTTATTTTTCTCTTTTTCTTTTTCCCTTACCCAGTTTTTTTGCTGTCCCTTTGACCCTTTCTCAAACCTAACCCCCACTTCCCCAAATGTTGGGTACATACACTACACAAGGATATAGCTCTGTTTGTGACGATTACTCAAGACAAATAAAAAATGTTTACTCTTTGTCTTATGCAAAATAATATCTTGACTGCATGCTATTCTACCAATTCATTAAAATTTTACTTTACTAGTTGAACTTACAAATTTAAACGGTTAAATCCATCAAAATTTCAACCAGCGCAGAGGTTGAATTCTGAAATCCATTTTCTATACCGTTCTACACACTATTTTCCTCTCTAGTCTAGATAACTTTCAAAAAATAAAAAATAAAAAAATAATCCAAGTTAATATTGGAAAGACTAACTGAAAATCGAAGGTAAGCCCACATTTATTTCTACTAATAGATAATAGAAGAAAGATATTTTAATGTCTTAGAGGTGAAAAAAATAAGGAAAAAAAATCATAAATCAATCAATTACAATTCCTACTTTTTTGCCCATCTTCTCTTTTCACCCTTGTCTTATAATTAATTATTGGCTTAATTATTGTGTTTGTCCTTCAAATTTTTCTTAGTTTTTATTTTAGTCCTTTACATTTTTTTGGATCAATTTTTTATTTTTAGAATTTAAAATTTTTTAATCAAGTTCATTTTCTTTTATTCACAATCCATTATGTATAAACGAAATACTATAATAATATTGACATTTTTATTTTCTTTTTACAATTTAAAAAAGTTTTTTTGTCATTTATCATTAAGAGATGTGTGGTTATTTCACTTATAAATAGCAGAGAATTTGAAAATTCAGCTTGATTGGAAAAATATTGAATTTTAGAAAATGAAAAATGACTTAAAATATTATAAGAAGGTCTAAAATAAAAACTAAGAAAATCCTAAAGACTATAATAGTAGTTTTTAATTATTTGTATGCATCTTGAGCTAGTTCCACTACTAGTTTCTCATACTATATGCCACTGCAAAAAATTGTAGATACAATAACAACAAATTGTTGTCACTGATGGTATGACAGTTATCACAAATAATTTTTAGTGACAAGGTTATACCATTGCATATACTCTATACTTGAAGGTTCAGTGACAAAATAATTTTTTTGCACTATTAGTAAATTATTTTGTGACAACAATAGCCGTAACTAAAAGATATTTCAGTCACCACTTCTATTGTCCCAAATGATTTTAATAGTGACATATGTTGATATACGGTGACAATGTTTGTTGTTACTCAACATATGCATATGTGACGAGATCCTAGATTGTCACTAAACGTTTCAATTATAACAACATTTGTTATGATAATACAATTATATATTTTTAAAATTTAGATATCAATGACTATAAGTATCCTCACTGAAAATATTATTTATGACGAATTTATAGTATCACTAAAGATTTCAAACTGTGACAACCTTGTTTATCACAATAAGTTTTAAGATTTGGAAAAAATTACATTTTAGTAACAAATTTAAACTGTCATAGTAAATGTCATTTGTGACATTATATAGAAGCTGTCTCTTCACTAAGCTAGAGTTTAGTGACAACAAGCATTGTCACTAAACCTGTTATTATGGACAATATTTTTTTTTTATACAAATTGTCACTAATATAAATTAGTTAAAGCTATAAATTAGATAATAATACATCATATAATCCAAAAGAATACATCTTATAGAATTTACACATATATATCTAATAATATTTTTGGTAAAATTCTTGAAAACTATCATCAAGTACAGTACTTGAAAAATTCATCCAAAAAACAAACATGAAAGATATAACAAGATCAAATTATCATCGTAATTAAGGACACTAAACTAGCAAAAATGATACACAAGTCACATCATTTCTAACTAGATTATTAAATTTTCTTGTCACCCTAAGAATTAATCAAGATAAATCATTAGCTTCACTGCGTCTTGGAGTAATAACATCTTGCAAGAAATAAATTGCATTAGATTTTAAATTGCTAAACAGACACATATATTTTCAATAGACAAAAAACCTAGATAACATCAAATTGAAGCTCAACTAAACAGCTAAAAAACCATAGTTTTAACACAGCCAATGACTAAGCCAATTTTACTACTACTCCTAGTTGCTTGTTCCCCTTATTATTATTATTATTTTTCTAATGAAAAGAAGACATGATATATATCATGTTCTATATTGGAACAAATAAATTATCATATAACAATTATCATAAAATACTTGTTCTCCGTCATAATTCACGACTCATGATGGAATATATTACAAGAAAGAAAGAATAAGTTACAAGTTTCCGCCCACTTAGATATTAAAATTTGAGAAATAGGATAGTAATAATTTGGCAACTGATACCTTTCAACTTGGCAAATTAGCTATTCAACAACAAACTCTATCAATAAAAAAGAAGAATATGCAATGCTCTTGTTTAACTAATTTTCATTGACTCATTGAAACAAATCATAGAAAAACATTTTTTGAGTGGAAATACTGATCCGCCCTTAAAGCAAAGAAGATTAGTCTGAGAAGAAAAACATGCCATTGGCTAGTTCCATTGGTTTGGGAGAAGTAAACTAAAGAAGAGAGAAAAACGTTAAAGGAAAGAGAGGAAGGTTTCAAGGTCATAGATGATGACATAATTTATTTTTAATGTTGATTATAATTGTTGGCTTGAAACTCATTGGTTAGAGAGATTACTTGTAGTAGTTAAACAGATTAGCTGATGTCATCACATTGCATTTCTTAGAAAATTCACACAATTAGTCATTAACAATTGAAGCTTCATTAATTAGAATTGTTTAATGTAATTATAAGATTCTAACTGAAGAAAACTATACAATAAAGGACACAATGTCAGCAGGACTAAACTTCAATGTAAGACAAAAGCTTGGCCCTATTTAGTTGTAGAGAATATTTTTTTCAAGAAATTTACGTTTAAATACCATATCTTTTAATTAAAAATTGGAAAAAAAAAAGTGATTTTTTTTTTTTCAATATGTTGATTTTAAGATATCTTGGAAAACACTTTTATTAAGTTTTCCAATGTCCACTAATTATCTTAATGAAACAAATACTGTATACTCTACATTTTATATATACTTCTTCCTTCTTTTTTTGGAGATTGAAAATGCAAAAGTTTGACCATCAAGAAACAAGGCACAACTATTTTCTTGATGTAGGAATATTCATGGGTTGGATTGGTTCCATTTCTAGACTAGTCTTAAACCAATTCAACCTCATCAATTTTATATTTCTTTCGAACCTAATCCATTTCACACTGAGCTTGGAATCACTCCAATTCAATTCATAAATCACATATTAGATTGGGTTGATTGAATTATTATTTAAGCTTATTGTTTTTTTAGAAATTATTTAGGCATATTATTTTATAATTCACTTGCTTAAGTAATAACTTATATTAATCTATAATAAGCTATTTTAAACTATATAATATATTTTAATGAGTAATGAAATAGATGAAATATTTAGTAAATTATAATATATTTTAAAAGGTACAACCAAGGCTGCCAATAGTAATTCATATTCATTTGCAAGCTTATTACTAATATAAATGAGACTATAAGAGACAATGGTACAATTGGGCTAATAAAGTAGGCGATAGTTAGCTGGTTGATAATTTTATAATTTTGTAGAGGTATATTAATTTACTAAACATAAATATAAATCATTGGATTGGATCGGATTAAGTGAAATTACTGAATCTTGAAATCATGAATCAATCCAATTCAATAACATTAATAGAAAAATAATGATCAATCCAATCCAATCTGATTGAATTGAATCAATTTGGTTTGACTGGATTATGCCATGAACACACCCTTTCTTTAATGTATTGTTTAAAAATAATAAAAACATTACAAAGTTTTTTTTTTTGCTAAGACTATAAGTTTCTTTATATATCTATATATTTGGATATATTCAAATTCCTATGTATTTCCTTGCTTTTCCCAAATCTTGTGAAGGATGGACGCTCACACAATTATTTAAATAGGTTATTAATTTCATTTTATATCATGAACTATCATGAATATTATAATACTCCATATAACCCATCAATTAGGCACAATATCTTCTATTTAAGTTGTAATAGTTCATAATCTATCAACTTTTAAAATAAAAAATTGTGTGATATTGAAAAATATATTACAATTAATTGGTAATCAACTTTAATGAATGAGTCGAATGATATTCTTTTGTACTCTTATATTGCAAATGTGGTTAAGCAGATTTGTCTTCTAAGATAAAACATACACTTTCTACATTCTACTTGTAGGACAAAATATAGACAAAAAAAATATGAAACCGAGAGAAATAATAAAAGAAGAAGAATTTGTATCTTATTAAGTAAACTTTTCAAAAACTTATTAGAACATGGAAGACTTGTTTGGCACAAGATATACATTCCGAATGATGATACCTTTTTAAAAAATCTTAGTATAAATAAGAAGGCATGATCTTAAGTTTTAAGAATAAAAACATAATTTCTGGAATTAAACCAAAGTCATAACATTTTGTTTAAGCTATAAGACACGATTTTCTGTTTTAAACCAAATAAACATGACCTAAACAAGAAAAGTATTCCGGCTTCCACCAGTACCTTAGATTCCAATCACTTTATTTCCTTTTCTTCTCTTTCATTTTTAAGTATGTATTACAATTTGACAATTGTGAGTTTTTCATATTGATCTTTAATTCTACTTTATCATTAATTTTACATTAATGATTTCACTTAATTTTTTAAAAAAATTACAGATGATTAAAGTAGACTAAATGACCTATAATGCACTCCAAAATATTCTTTGGGATCCATCATATTCAAGAAATTGGTAGACAAATATGCTTTTGTATAACTTTGAACATGTAAAAATATTAGTCAACTCTGTAGGTAACAAAGTAGAATAGATAAAGCATTACACTAATGCCTATGATATAGACATGCTACAACAATTTTCTTTGATAAAAATTCACGCATCTTTATTCTATCCAATTAAGGGAATTTTTTAGTATAATATTTAATTTGATAAAATCTCGTTTTTATATGAAGAAAGCAGTACCATGTATGTTTTGTCTGGTTAGTTTCAAAAGAACTCATGCAAATTCATTGAATTCTACATTATGGTAACAAAAAATATGACTTCCACACTAAACTTATTTTTATAATTGTTAAATCTGTATTTAATCAGTTGAGGTGTCCTTTACATGACTAACTTGCAAAGGGTGGTCCTGTAAATCTGAGAAAACTATAATGCCAAAATCATTATATAATCTTAGAGAAATAAACTGAAAAGCTATTAAAAAGTATGAGTTGTAGTGAATAATTTGATTTATCTTTGGAGTTTTAGGCCCCTTTATATAAAATATTGTGGCCAATAAAATTATGACACATGTCATAGCATTAATCAGATAATTATTGAGACCATTACAATTATAATGGGACATGATGATGTCTTATGTCCGTTATGATATTAATATGATAATTATGGTGACAGTTATAATTCATATTAGTATATTATACGACCATGTCACGTGTAATAATATAATTGGATTAGAATGGGTGCTTAAAAATAAATTGACCATGCGAAAATATCTAGTGGTACCACTGATGTGATGTATGTTGGTGTTATCGCGGATGTGATGTTTTTATCATTGGTGGGATGCTTTTATCACTGATGTAATGTTTTTATCATTGGTGGGATGCTTTTATCACTGATGTAATGCTTTTATCACTGATGTGATGCTGTATCAAATAACTTTATCATTGTTGCGATGTTTTTAATGTTACGTGTACATGTTTTACTCCACCTTATAACTTACTTCACTTCACCCTATAACTGCTCCACCTTATTACTCCCACATTTTTTAGTGTGAATTGAGAAGTTCGAGCTTATTGTGATATGAGTTTAAAATGAATTGACAGTGCACTAATAAGAAGATGTACTTAAATTGTATTGAAATAAATAGCATACCATGCTTTGAGAAATATGGGTGAAGACTCGAGATTATTTGTTGATATCGTAGCATTTTGGGAAAAAATTAGAGAATGTTGATGCTATATTGACTTCTTAGCCACTTAAGTGTCTGGGCACTTTGTGCTAGTAGTATGTCCTAAAATCAACAACATGTTATGTTAAGGGATATTACATTGTATACAATCTTATTCATGTTATTATTAATAAATAATGATATTTATTGAATTGAATAATTGCAAATATTATCATATGATAAGAGTTAGTAACTAACCATCACAAGTACAAAGAATTTAAGTAAAATGAAAATAAGTATTATGATAAGATCATGCTAATGAGATGAATTTATTTTAAATTAATTCTTAAATGTTTCTAATTATAGGATTACTAATTAGTGAATTTAGATAGATTAGAGCATATCTAGTTAGCTTAAAAAGTTGAAGGTGACTAATATCATAGTAACTTGTGTATGAGGCACTAAGATAGTTAAATAGGTGCTCATTAGAGAATGAGTTCACTAAACTTGCTAGACTGAGAACACCTATATGGAGTTTCTCTATATGTCAATAGGTGATTCTTATGTTACAATTGTGCAAATAGTCTTTTGACTTAAGACATCATAGTTATATTGTATGTATGTCATTATACTTTGATGTTATTTCTGATTTTATTAATAAGTTGCCTAAGAAGTAGTATTTGGGTATAGTCACTTACATATGGAAGTATGCAAATGCGCAATAAAAGATTTATCACTCTTAGTAGAAAATAGAGAATATCTTGTGTGGTCTATAAAAGATATAACTTAAAATCAATGGTCATAGCAGGGTGGATATTAGAAAATCAATTTCTAATTTGACCAATGAAGTTATAATCTTATGATCTAGACATATGATTAAATTTAGGTTTGACATTATTTTCATACCCAGATATATTTTATTCGAACATTGCATGATAGAATGATTGTATTGCACGGTAGCTATTAACAGAAAGATTCAAAAGATTCACAACCATATTCATACTATCATGGGTAGTCATCATGTTCTGCTAGACACCAATTTTGACTTGTAGGAAATCCTATTTTTCTTAAGTAAAAGGTGAATTAAAAAAATTAATTTAAATAATTAGAATGAGTTCTAATTTAATTGGATGATGTCCAATAACAAAAATATGTTAAAGTTACATGCCTACTGCCATCAATAGTTTGAACCTAAGGGGTCACAAAAAATATGATGATATTCAGTTAAGGAGAGTTTCAAGACAGTCATGTAATTGTTATAGTTTGTTACGCATTAGGTTTAATTATGTAAAATCCTAATGTTAGCATAATCCTTAATGTGTTAGGATTATCCATTACATATGAAGGTAGCTAGTTTTTATAAATATAAGATTTAATAAACTAGTAAAAAATAAATAAAAATAATTATACGTACAATACAGAGAATCTAAAACCTTCATAAGGATTTTAGGCTAAATTCAATTCCTAAATTATAAGAAAGATTTGATAACTTGTACAAGCACATAAAGAATCTATTGGTAACCCCTTATATCTTCAAGCATTAAGATCCTTGTTTGATTCGTCCTTAGCAATAGGGCACTTGTATTGTTATTATGCTCTTGGTGAATAAACAATAAGTGAAGCCAAATCAAGAATACGACGAAAGAATTGAAAGCTTCAAAGGTACACAATTCCATATCTAACATGTTTAATTGTTAACTTAATTTTAAGATTTTTCATATAATCATAAGGATATTTAAGGTTAAAGTAATAAAAAATTTTAAATTTCACTATACATTTGATTGCCATATTTTATACCGATCCTTTTCACTTTGTCAAGTACCGGCTTTTCTAGCCTTTGTTGTCCCCTCTCCCCCAAGAATAAGACTATTGGCATTCTAACCATGTGTTATCTACTCCAGCTTTCTTTCTAGGTCGAGTAAAAACTCGATACTTTTGGTGATTTCTTTCTCTCATGGATTATCAGCTAAAAAGTTGTGTATTAGCTCTCGGAGTTGTTTGCTGGCATTATTGTGGTGAGCGATAGCCTTTTCCATTTTTGAAATAAGATAAGCTCATCTGATTTGTGCAAGAAGATTCTTCTACAACAAATTTCATAATTAAAGCTGAAAAGCTAACTTAACAGAAGATTCGTGAAATTTGCATATGTAAAAATATCTTACTCAAAATAATCAATAATACTTTTGATATAACTTGTATAAACCCTTGGTTTATCATTCATAAAATGTTAACCATTTGAGTTTGATTTGATCCCGAATTGTATGTAGCTTGCGATGTGGGGGGTGATATTTCTCCTCTTGCAGTTGTTTTTTTACCTCGATATGCTTTGTTTTTCTGCTTTTTATTATATGCTAAATAACTTGAAAACTTTCATTAAGTAACAAATAATAATCATATGAATTGTCGTTTGTTAAATCGAGTTTGAGAATAATAAATAAGTTATTTCTATTAGAAGTAGTCAAAACCATAAATTCATAAAAATAAATTTAATAAAGATAACAATCAAATACACTACAACAAATATGCAAGACTAAAACATTGGGTTGCTACAAAGAAATTTATGAGATATTTACAAAGAACCAAAGAATTTATGTTAGTGCATAGAAGACTTGATCACCATAAATTGATTGGTTAGTCAAAATTTGATTTTGTTGGTTGCAAAAAGGATCTCAAATCTACTTCATGATATATTTTCATGTTAGCTAGGAGGTTGTATCTTGGAAAAGTTCTAAACAGACAATCACATATTCTTTCACTATGTGGGCTAAGTTTATTATTTGTTATGAAACATCTATGCATAGTATGTGATTAAAGAACATGATAACTTATCTTAGTGTGGTTGACTCGATTTCTAGACCTCTTAAAATTTATTGTGTCTACAATTTCTACCGTGACCTTCTCAAAAAACAATAATATTTCTAGCACATCAAAAGCCATAGATATCAAATATTTGACGACCATGAATTTTGTAAAGAAATGAGATATTATGTTTGATCATATTAATATAGAATAAATGTTAGCAAATTCTATAACCTAAGGGATTTAGATCTGGGATTTTCAAAGGACACCTTGACATGCAACATGGGGATTATAGAGTCTTTTAATATAATTGGTTGGTGTGAGTTTGTTTATTTTGTTTAGACTAGTGAGTATATTATTATATTCTTATATGTTATTTTAGGACCTTGTTTTATTTACATTCTTTTTGATGATATGCTATGTTAACGATAATAAACATTATTTCATTATGATATGATTTATGTTATATGTGTACCATATAATTTATATATGGCATGTCATTGCATTAAATTATTAAAAACTCATAGTCTGTCTTAAGTATAATTGTTATGACAATTTGGGGTACATCTCACAAATGACATTCGTTGGATATCTTAAGATGATAGTTGAAACATACAAGCTTGAATTAAACTTATGTGATTTCTAATACTTTTTGGAAGTATTTGGTTTATAAAGAAATCACTTGGAGGACATGCAATGAAAATAACATATATTGAGATCATGGTTGGATGATATTTTTTTTGCTACACTACCATATCTAGATCTTTTTTCGATTAGGTTGTTGACATTTGTAGCCATAGATTGGTTTTGTTTTGATTAAAGGATGCAATGTTTGCCATAATTCGATATTGATGACTTAGTCGGGTTGGCTTGTCTAAGGTGAATTCTATAGACCAAAGTTTTTTAAAAAAATTATGGCCACAAAAAAGTTATACCTTATCAAGGAGTCGTTTTTGTAAAATCTGTTTTCATAATATTCTAAAACTACAATTATTGTTACCCAAGTGGTAGAATGTTAGAAATTCTTAATATTGATTATCATTAATTGTATGATTTTGATTTAATAAAAAACGGGTTAAGGTTTGATCTAATTGAGACAAACTTTTGATTTATGTGATCAATTGGTTAGAGCTTAAGCACACCTATTGAGTATCATGTGGATTGGCAGTAAGTATTGGTTGAATAACTTAATGAGTCTTTCATGGGAGGTCTCTTAAAATTTGATTATAAATAGGTTAGGTCCCCTCTTCTATCTCATAAGTTGTGTGTTCACTCCATTGAGAATTGCTAGGAAATAGAAAATATAAAGAGAAAAACTTAGCTATCTTAAGGATTCAACTGTTCCGCTGTTATGACTCAATCAGGTACACGTATTATTTATATATTATTTTCTAAATTCATGTATAGATATTATAACAAATATTACAAATGTTGCTAGGTATTGTATCTTGGATAGTAAGAACTCTTTTGCAGCTTGGGTTTTTAATTTTTATTCTTCTTAACAGGCATGTCAGATATGTCATCTTTGCTAGTCAAACTCTCCTTCCAAGATTTGTCATCAAGAGGATCAAGTAAATGTTCACCATCATAATCATCCATGTCATTATCTTCATATTTTTCACCATCTTTGAGCTTAACAACTTCATTCATGTACTCCACTCTCATACATACAATCACCCTCATCTGCACCATCTATATTTCCATATTCTCCAATAGTCATCTTCACATCATTTGAATAAATCTCATATAGATTCAACATTATATTTACTTATTAGCAGACAAAATCAAATCAAGACCATCTTCGATCAAAGGTTTTGTCAGGATATAAAATATATATATATAAAATCTCCTTCTATGTGCCCATAACTACTTATCATTTAAGTAAGGCACGAGTAATTCACTTGTATGAGATTTCTACATTACCTCTTCTATACTCAGCAAATGGCTCTTTAAATAGTTTACCCATGTACTGCAGCTCAATGATAACATGTTTAAAGGATGATATATTTTCATTAAATAGCTCCTTAAACAGTTTACCCGCATACTGCAACTCAATGATAACATGTTTAAAGAATGATATATTTTTATTGATGCAAAAGACAAGAGGAAAAATTGAAAAGTAATTAAGTCAGAATCTTTCGCATTTTCATAATTATAAACGAAATCAAATTTGATTATAAAACAATAAATGTAATTAACAACTAGATCATCAACATATAAGACCTATGTTAAATAGTTAATAACTAAATACTATTATTCAATTTACAATTGTCATGATAGTAAAAGAATTCAATAAAATCTATTAGCTTTAGACAAAGTCAAACCTTTTGTCATGAGATAAAGAAATTAAAAGAAAAAAAAAAAAGCACGAAACCAACACTTATCTATAATAAGATAAGATAAAATATAATTGATGCTTGAGAATTAAGAGAATACGGTGTTGCACATCATCCATTAATTCTCTCTCATATCTCTTAACTTATATTGTATTTTCTCATCATCACTATAAGAAATTACCACAATTGCATCTGCAATATTTTAAACTCAGCCAAGGTACTTATCTAAGTCTACAATCTTATTTTATGCGTGTAAATAATTGTTAAAAAAATTATACCCCAAACGCTGATACTCTTAAAGCAGATGCAAAAACTGATTAATTTTCACATCATATTTTGCTAATGTATTCGGGTCTGTTTCTTATTTGCGTTTTCATTTTACAGATGCAAATTGGAATAATTTATTTTTAAAAAATTAATTGCACACATATACATTTTCCCTAATTAAAACCTAGCCTATACATTTCTTCTCATTCTTCTTCTTTTCCTTTCATGTTTAGTAACTTGAGCTCCAACTGCATTTTTGCCAATCTTGTGTATGTCTGCCATCATGGGTCTCACAAGTGTAGTTTGTCTCCTTATTATGCTTTTCTATCCAGTTATGTTTCTTTTGTTTTTTGCTCATCTGCCATTATTTTTGTTTTTGAGCACTAGGTTACCATTTTTTTCTTTCCTTGCTTGATTTTGATAATGGGCGTTGAGTAGATAAATCTATGTTGTATTAATTTCTAGTTTGGAAATCTTGATGTCAAAGCCAATATATACATTAGCAGGCACAAAATTCATTAGAAAGGCATAAGAGTTAAGGTTATAAAGGATTATATATATTTTTTGATTATAACTCTGATAACTTACATTTGAGCCTTAATTCTTATTATATTAAAATTGGTTGATTTGAGATATGTCCTGTGTTTATAGGTTACATTTGTTTTCTGGTATACTTTTTATTTTTATTAGCATATTAGTAAATAAATTTTAGTTGTGCTTAGCTAATGGTTAGTTGAATATTGAAGGGATTGGAAATTTGGCTAGTGGTTAGTCTTTTTGCAAGTAAGCATAGGCTGAAGACTAAAATTGTTAAAATTATGACAAAGCAACTTTGTTCATGTTTCTGTTTTAGGATATATAGGAATATAGGAAAGCAATTCTAATGGTTGCAAAATAAGATTGGAGAACTCACAATTTGGAAGATGACCCAAATAAGACCTAAAGACTATGCAAAAACTCAAAGAAATAAGCAAGCAACAAACAAAAGTAGCAAGAAAGTTTGAATTAGCAAGCAGAAAACTCAAAGCAATATCCAAGCAATAAACAAAAGTAGCTATATTTGTGTGTGTGTTTTTGTGTGCATGCATGTCCAAGATGGAGTACTAACTGTTAAGTTTGAGTTAAATTTTTTCATGTGCTGAGAAATTTGTTTAAGACTTACATATGGAAAGTGAAGAATAGAAATAAAAGTAGCAAGAAAGAGGGAGGCGTTTACTTTTTTGGTTTTCTTTCCTGTTTTGTGCATGTTTTGTTGCTTCTTTTTCTGGTTGTTTAGGAGGATCGCTTATCCTAGTTTTGTTCCTTATCTTCTTAATATTACTTATTTTCCTTATGAAAAAAGAGAAAGCATAGGTGCTTCTTTATTTTTTACTGCCTTCCCCATACTGTTACCTTCATTTACCCTGTTTTACGTCTCTGTCAATCATTTTTTTCTTGAATGGGAAGTGACATGTATGATTGATTATAAAATGGTTTGGCTCCATTTTCATCCTACTACTTAATTACGAGTGATAGTGCTTCCCCATTTTCTTTCTTTTCCTTTTTTTTTTTTCGGTTGATAGTAGTGGTCCTTTGTCTCAACAAAGCTATTTCGTAGTGGTAAAATCAGCTTTTGATGTTATTTTCTACGAATTTAGCTAAGAATTGTGAATATATTAGAGGAATCATCTTTAAGGACATGAGGGAAGGCTTTTGCAACTACTTTATGCCATCCAGGAGGATAAAGAACAAATTCTACTGGAAAATTTGAGTTAGGTTTCTCAAAGCTTTTATGGAAAGCCATTGATGGCATAAAATGGTCAAATACAAATCCATTTCAGATTCCTATAGTACCAGTATGATTGTGGGGAAAAATAAGACTTATAAAAAGAAACAAAAATATATTTGGATCAAAAGTTATGATATTAAGCCAAACTTTTAGTTTCAATGCAAAAACTTTGAAAGTTTAGGTTTAGGGACAAAATGGTCAATTATAAGTCTGTTTTGGATTTTTGGAATATTGACATGATCGTGGAATGAATAAGACCTTTAGAAGAAAAAAGGAAATCTATTTGGATCAATAGTTAAGATATTAGGTCAAATTTTGAGTTTTAAGGCAAAAACTTTGAAAGTTTGGGTTCAGGGACAAAACAATCAAATACAAGTTTGTTTCGGATTTCGATAATATTAGCATGATCTTGGGGATGAATAAGACGCATAAAAAGAAATGAAAATCCATTTGGACCAACAGTTAAGATATTAGGCAAAACTTTTAGTTTTGAGACAAAAACTTTGAAAGTTTGGGTTCATGGGGCAAAACATGTAAATACAAGTTCGTTTCAGATTCTTGGAGTACCAGTATAACTGCAAGGATGAATAAGACTTGTAAGAGAAAACGTAAATCCATTTAGATCAATAGTTAGGATACTAGGGCAAATGTTGAGTTTCAAGGCAAAAACCTTGAAAGTTTGAGTTCAAGGGGCAAAATGGTCAAATATATCATTTCCGATTCTAAGATTACTAGCACGATCATGAAGATGAATAAGACATGTATGAAGCAATGGAAATCCATTTGGATCAACAGTTAAGAAATTATGTCAAACTTTTAATTTCAATGAAAAAACTGAGAAAGTTTGGGTTTGAGAGGCAAAATGGTCAAATACAAGTTTGTTTCGGATTCCAAGAGCATTGGCACGACCGTGGGGATGAATAAACCTATAGAAAGTAAAAAAAATTCATTTGGATCAACAGTTAGGATATTAGGCCAAACTTTTAGTTTCAAGGCAAAACTTTAAAATTTTTGCTTAATATGTCTAAGTTAAAGTTTCAACTTATATGCATATTAAGTTAAGTAGAACTTATAAGTTATTTATTTTGATCATTCCAGGTTACACTTTCTATATCCGGGGTCTTTGTAACTCAGTTAAGATGACGAGCAAGCTTGAGATGAATACTACTTAAAAGTAGAAGATGATGATTATTGAATTTATGTAATTTTATTTATTTATTGTAAATACTGTTACGATGTTTTTTGTATATAGACAATGTAGAATTTCAATATAAATATGCCATTATATAGCTATTTGCAAGTATAAAATTTAAAATTAATTAATAATTAAATTATTTTTAACATCTACATTTACTATTGATTAACTATGCAAATAAGAAACCAAAGTTACAAAAAAATAATGCATCTGTTTTTCTGCGTCTACGTGCTAAACGCAATTGTATTAGTTTTTGCATTTTAGTGTCTAGAAGGCAGATTTCGATACGTTACAAACAATTGTTAGCGTTTATATTTTGCTTCTGCATTCGCTACAATGCCTACATATATAAATTTTGTGTCTATGTGGATGCAGAAAATGATATTAGAGTCTAGAATTACTATGTCTGTTTTTCTGCTTCTAGACGGAAACATATATGATTAGTTGCGTCTATATTGTGCCTTTTCTCATCAATATTTGACAGACGTAGATAATGTCATTTTTTGTAGTGCATCCACTAATTCTCTCTATATCTCTCCTAAGTTAATTATATAAATATAAGTTTTTATTTTCTCAATTTAATTTCTATTATCCTTTCTCTCCCATTTTGTTATATAGAATTTTTATATTTTCTCAAATTTTCCTCATTTTCGTAGTTTTGTTTGATAGTTTTAAAAATATTTTTTCTAAACAAAAAATTCCTAATTTTTCCACACTGTCTATATTTTACAAAAAAATAATATATCTTACACGTACATAAATAAACCTAATTTAAATTTTCTCCATTTATATATTAAAGTAACTTAACTTTAAGAAAGAAAGTATCAAAAAAGTATCATAATGATTAATTTTTTGAATGATTTCTTCATTGCTTATTATAACTAACCAATTATGAAAAAAAAAAAAACAATTTATAGTAAATTCATGTTTAAATCAAGTAAGTAATTACTATCGATGCTAATTTTATTTTTTTTAACTTAAATAGAAAAGATATATGTATATTCAAAATTAAAATTAAAATTAAAAATGCATATAATAATTTTTTTTATCTAATAAAAATTCACATCATATAATACTTTTTATATAAAATAATAAATATAAGTTTATAATGTTGTTCATAAATCTCACAATATATATATATAATATTTAAAATTTTAAAATAAATAAAACAATTTTATATAAAAAGAGTTTAATTGAATAATTTTTTTTCTAAATACACTTATAATTATAATTTATTCCATGAAGTACCACTCTAGTTATAATATCCTATGAATTATATAAAATTAAAAATAATTGCACTTTTTCCAATCGAAGAATCACACAAAATGTAATTTCTCTACTTTTCTATAAAATTAAGCACATTACACCTATATTCTTCAACCAAAATTTGTTAATAACCCAATCCATTTTCTATGAAATTAAGCACGTTACACATATGTTTTTAAACCAAATTTTGTTAATAGCCCAATTCATTTAAATTGAATGTTAAATCTGACTATTAGTTAGCATGTGCATGTCATGTGATTGATTAAATAAATATATAAAAATAATTTTTTGCCCCCTGATTGACAAGATTGTCACTCGTCCAAATGCTTGCCCTTCTTCTCCTTCCTCAACTTGCAACTCAAGTCACCAATTTCATCGTATTCTTACTCACCATCATCACCATTAATAAATCATTTTTCTTTTTTGCAAAATGTAAATAATTAAATAAAGATATGCTATCAATTCTAACAAACCCCAACGACAAAAAGTTTTATACTCTTTCATAATTGTTCAAATATACAAAATATAATATAATTAAATAATATTTTGTGTTCTTGGGCTTTTAGCTTCAAAAATTTTATAGGACTTGGCAGAACTACAAATTTAAGTCTTAGAATCATACTCAGCCACCCGTAATAGAGTTGTCTGCCGTATTCTTCTTCACAATATTTTCCACGAACATAACTTATCTTCTACGCCAATCCCACCTTAGCTGTTGCCGTCTACTATCATGCCACACATCTAGCACCACGATCAGACGCAGCACCGCCACAAGAATTGGGGCACAGCCGCAACTAAAGTGCTATTGGGAATTATACGAAATTTTTTTTTCAATCTTCGACTATTATAATAAATATAATAAATGGTAGTAATCACAAAGTAAAAATAAAAGTGACTTAACATTGGCGAAACTACACTAGCTAGTGTGAGTGGGTACAAATTTAGGTTCAAATGTACCCACCTAACTTTAAAAAGAAGTTATTTTTATATCCTTTGCTCCTCTAATGAGAAGCTAAACAAAATAAGTGGGTGGTACCCAATGAAATTTTTGTCCTCTAACTGAGAAGCTAAACAAAATAAGTGGGTGGTACCCAATGAAATTTTAAAAAGGAAAACTATTGTTCACACTTTTTTTTCCTTTTGACATACTATGCTCTCAATTTTCATCACGTTGTGAGAGAGAAAGTCAAGGTGTGAAGCTCAAAAGCTGTGAGCATGTGAAGAAAAGGTGAAAAAATGAAACCTACAAGAAAAGGTTAGCGTGAGACCATTCCAAAAAAGAATTCTTCTTCTTCACCTTCCTTGCATATAATCTTTAATTTCTTCCCAACTTTCTGTTCAAATTTTGGTACCAATAATCACTATGCAATTGTTAATTTGTTATTGCTATTTCTCTGCACATAACTAATTACAATTGTTTTTCATTTCTGTTGAAACTAAATATAAGTATTATCTTAATTTTATCATTTTAATTTTAAGAACCTAGCTAGCGGAACTTAAAACCTGTAGCTATTGTATATTTTTTATTATTATCTTTATTTTTATCATTTTAATTTTAAGGGCTTAGAGGAACTTAAAACCTAGGCCCTTAAAACCTCTACATATTGTATGTTTTTATTGTTATTATAATTGCATGTGAATGGTATGAAATTTTATTTTTAAAGACAAATTGTATATATTTTATTTTTTTCATTTTCAAAATGAAAAAATATTTGACAAAGAGACCTAGATTTGAATAATTTTCTCAATCTAATGTCAATGAACCTAGTAGTGATATGGTCAAAAATGACCAAACAAGGTGCTTGAAGAGTTCGATCAAACTATAAGGCCTCGTCGAGTAGTACTTTATCAACAATGTTACGATTTTAGAAATGCTATTTTAACTTAATTGTTTAATTGCTAAGACCCTTGTGGTCTAATGGCATATAACAATTTTTCCTATCTAGGAGGTCTAAGGGACGGCTCTTTTGAAAGCCTACTTGGAAGTTTATTCCCCTCTTCCCCCTCCTCAATAAAAATAATAAAAATGCTTTAATTTGCTTTTTGTATATTTAGAAGTATCTTTGATAATAAACTTTCAAATGAATATAATTTGTGCACAAAGTTTTTGTACCCATCGACATATAATCTTAGTTCCACCACTAGAAGTTAGAGAATGATACAATCAACAACAAGAATTAACGTGTTGTGGCCCTTTGCTTATATCTATGAATAAGAAAAAAATTCACTAATATTCTAAAAATATTACATAGAAAGATTCATACTTTAAACATAGTGTTCTCACAACTCTTCCCGTATTTCTATCAATCTCTTTTTTGCCCCAATCTCTAAAGAGTCTCACAAATATTAAATATAATTTTCTCATATTTACAACTCTTACATACTAACAAATTGATACTATATAAGATGGCCCAAAAAGTAACTTGTTCTCTTCTTTATGAATCTACAATCACTAATTAAGTTTAGTTACCCACCAAGATAAACCTAATTAATAAATTTCAATCACAATCTAATTAATTTTTTGTTGTTCATTAAAAATAAACTAATTAAAAAACTATTAAATAAAGATTTCGATTAAAATCTTAATAGGTGCTGCCCACCGATAGAGCCTAAAAAGGCCGATGCATCAAGTACTGTACATCCACAGCTACCATCGAGCCATATCAATCAATCTACATTAACAAGTAACGAACAACCACCTGAAAGTGAAAATCCTAGTGAAGAACAAACTTCTTGAATAATCAATAAGCATCCTCACTAGAAAAAATTCGGCTCCTGAACTTAAAAATCCAGAGCCAGCACACCCGAAAGAGTGAAACTTGTCAAATTTATGGAGGGACAAATTGCTATTTTCACTTACTCAATCCATCACATGCACAGCACATGGTTAGGTTTAACTTTCGAAATGATCGGGCTATTAACAAAATGAATTTAAGAATATAAGCACAATATGCTTAATTTAATAAATTAAAAAAAATAAAAAATTAGACATTACAATGGGGCTTAAGAATTATGCTTCTACTGAACGACAAAAACCATTTTGTTTCAAAGCATTAAAGCCTGTACTGAACAACACTATTGCGGGTATAAAGTGCATGTAAGCCGAAAGAGTAAGATTTCAATCAGCCTGCATACTTACGAATCCTATTTTCAGCTGAGGGAGGAAGCAAAGATGAAATGTATTTGGCAGTGTAGCACTACCTGGCTTTATTTTCCTGGGACAAGAAGAAAAAATAATGAAGAAAGCAGGAAAGCAAGTGCAAGTGATCAAAATATTGGCACCATATGGTATTTCTTTAACTGCCTGCAGGATGCAGTTGATGCATAGGTGCATATAAGGAAGAAATTCTAAATCCCTGAAATGCATATCTTGACAAATGATTGTCAGAAACTTCGCTGCTTTAGCTGAAGATACAAAGTCATAGGCTGTCTGATTTTGCCAGGAATGGTCACTAGGACCTGTGCCACCAGAGTTACTAAGTTTACCTTCTTAATATGTCAGAATCAATACCGCAACCAAATATAACAAAAAAACAAGCTAATTGTGTTTTATACTTCCCATCCCAATCCCAAAGATCAAAGAAATAGCCACAACCTGTAGAGGCTACACTACTCACGCAGAATCATATGCAAATTAGGAGCAGCTACAATATGCTCCTATTTGAAGACATCACAAATTCACAGTAGTTAAAAAGTAACAAGCTGCATATCAGGAAAGAAGGGAAAATATAGAGAATGTTCGTTATGAAGATTAAATTTACCAATTCAGTAATCTGCAAACTAACTCACAGAGACATATACCATTCAAACTATTACTTATTTTGAAACTACTGTACAGTGTACACTATACAACAGAAAAGATACCCCAACAGTCAAAGACCATGGCCACTAAGCTGAACATGATGCTTATATACAAATAAACTCTACTGCCATCTCCTTCTTATTTAGTAATATTCCTCTTTCCCGCTATTTAATTTTCCTTAAGCTTATATACATTGTCAATGTAATCTTCTGTTTCCCAGAGGAAAGAACCAAATGCAATAGCTTCCAAGACCAACCTCTTCAAGCTTGAAAATGATGTCAAAATAAAGTCATCAGTCTCAAACGAACCAGATTCCCCCTTCCCAAAAAGGGCACAACTATGACTCTCTACTAACTTCACAGCCTCCTTGGATCTCAGTTTGGCACATCCCTGCAATGACTCTGGATGTAAGCTCATCACATAAAATTTTAAACTTTCATATTTTTCTCCTTCACTAACAGGCCCTTGACCAACAGATCGTTTGTTACTAATGTGGCCAAAGAGAAGATTTTTGAATCCATAAGAAGACATATCCTGAAAGTCAAGTGGAGTCCTATGACCAAGCTGAAGATCATGGTTTGTCAAATACAGACTCTTTTCCAGGTGGTGCCTCAATGAGACAGACTTCAAAAAGTAACCATATAAGATGGAGGCCACATAGATCTGGCCAACCAGGGATTGTCTGATCTTAGTTGTTGCCCAACCATCTGTTACACTAGAATTTGCTCTCAAACCAATGACAGCATATATATGTTCCCTTATCATTTCCAAAACCTCCAAGTTGTGAATAGACTCTAGTGCCCAGTCCTTAGACGGCCATATTTCTAGCCTGGCATTATAAATGCATCTAGAGAGCCTTGGAACCAAAGGCACTTTAATCTCAGAAAATTTGTAAAAGATCAACATATACATGACATCTTGTACAGCAATTTCACATTGATGCTCCTTTAACTGCGCAATCCTCCTGAATTCAGAGACATTTGGATGTCAAAATGTGAAAGAACAACTATCTAGTATCTACAGAATGGGTTTTATTCAACATTATTCCAGTAGTAGTTCATGCATTCCAATTTAATTTGATCAATGTTGTGAATCTGCTAGCAGGAAAAATGGCAATTCATTCTCATTGATCATGATGAAATTGAAGCAATCACTCATGTCTAAAGATCTACAAAGATGTTAATCCAATTCACATCAGAAATGACGAATGATTTAATCTCATTATGTGTTACCCACCCAAAAGTTCAAATGAAGTAGAGAGTAAAGAGCAACAAAGCCAAAATTGAAGGCATCAAACTACCCTATCTCAAAATCTAGTTTATACACATTTAAAGACCATAAATTTCTAATATGATGCCGTCAACTTTAAGAAGAGATAAAGATTATTCTGAAGATGACTAATATGATCAATCTAGAGAACTTAAAATTACTAGCCAAGTAGACCACCCTCAGCACTTGGTTTCAGATGAAGTCCAATCTAACATCAAACATCTGTTCTGAACAAAGACACCATTTGACAATAAGTTGACATGACTGGAGTTTAAATTGGTACATGATCTTGGATGCATTCCAGCACTTAAAAGAGTCATGCAAACTGTCAATTTTCAAATACCCATGAGTTTTTTTTTGTTTCTATTAAGGAATGAGGACAAATGATTTCACATTACAATAACCCCATCTATCAAATACAAAAGCAAGCAAGTTGCTCTGAAATTTAGGCGCATACTTGCTTAGAGAACTCAATTAACTCCACATAAGAACAAATATAGATTAAAATTCAAGCAGTTTGATTAATAACAATATACATAACAAAGTTCACCATCAAGTGCACACATAAATGAATACATAAGAGTAATATAGACATGGAAAAAGGTATATATTTCAGAAAACACAGCATGACAGAACTGAGTAAGAAGAGAACTGAAGTTAAGTCACGAACCTGTGGAGGCATGCCTCGTCCGAACCAATACTAAGTACCATGCGAGCAACCGCCGCCTCTCGATCATCAGCCAGAAGCTTGAGCTCTTCGGTGACTGCAACATGAAACAACTGCCGGTGATTCTGCAACACACTGCTAAGAAATTTTCCGGCCAGCGACCTAGGCTCAAGCGGCGAGTTCAGGCTGCTGAACTCACAGTGACTAGCGCCGGCGCTGGCAACCACACTTAAGGGTCTGTGCCTAATGCAAAAACCGCAGCTAGCCGACTTGCTAAGCAGCGGATTGTTGAATTTGAAGGTGGGTATGGGAGAAAAATTATGGGTCAGTTGGGGTTTTGATGATGAAAGTGGAGATGGGAGAGTGAGGGTAGTGTGGTGGGAGAGACAATTTTCCATCAACAGTCTGTGGGGATTGCAAAGTCAAAGGCTGGATTTGAAGAATATGGTGGTTGGGATAGAGTTTGTCTGCATAAACTGTAATGAATGCAGATATGGATAGGATTCTAGACTTTAGTGAAGGTGAAGAGTCAGATTTTTATTGCTGAATGCTGAGTGTGTATCCTTCTAATACCAACACAACCTGATAATGATGGAGATTGGCCAAACCTAATTTTGTTCTTTTACATACATATTTCATATAATAAATTAAATTTGTAAAAATACAAATTAACAATCAAATACATATAAATATTTATATATAGATTATTTTTAAAAATCTATATCTATACTATATTATATTATACTCTGTAAAAGTAGTTTATGCACATCTGACCAAAACATACAAAAATTAGGTTATGACAATAGTTTCTATTTTTTTAAAATATCATTATAAGTTTTTACTATTATATATATTATGCTTCAAATAAATTATTTGTTGATTCTTCACCCTTTAAATACTAACTAATTACATGCATTTGCTTATGAACATGCTAAATAATATATATATATATATATATATTTTAAGTACAATTAGGTTATTTTGAGAGAGTACTTCTTATACTGTTTTAACTGTTAGACTAACTCATTATTAGTTGAATGAGATTTTTAAACATGAAGAGTTTAAACTCATCACATAATGCCCATAAATAGATATGGCAATTATCCCGGTGGTCAAGGGTTTGACCACCCGTTACTTATTCAAACTAATTATAAAACCATAAATGGGATCCATTAAGGACCCATCAGTTACTGGATATACCCGGACACATAGGCCCAGACCCTTTTTTTAAAAACTATTAAAAAAAAAGATATGTTTTTATTAAAAACTAATTTAATTTAGAGTAATGCTACATACATACACATATCTCACACAATTTACATAGGTGTCACATCATATTTTTATCTTTGTAACCAAACACTATAAATTATATCTTACTATATTAATCGATTATTTTCTCTCATCTCATTAAAATTCCTTATTACTACATATAATTATTTTAAATATATATATATATACACACATTTTTTCTCTCTTTCTCATTTACATCTCCTATTATTTCCCCACCTTCCTTCTCCTCTAGGAATTCTTTTATTTTTTTCTTTTATATTTTCTTTTATTTTTTAAATCAATGAAAACTAACAAAAAGGTTAAAAGTTGATAATTTTTTATGTAGCTTTTGTATTATTTATTAGTTGAAGAAAAAAATTATTATTTCTTGTGTTTTTACTACCTTCATTTAATTGATATTTCAATATATTTTTTCAATAAAAAAGAGATAGAGTATGTCAAAGTGTGGTTCAATTAATAAGGCACACTTGAGCTTAGCAGTTGAAAGGTTTCTACAATATCAAATATTTGAGCCCACAAGAAAACACTTATGAGGAGGGCCACGAATCCCAAACAAGATTAGGCTCACACCAAGAATGTGCGAATACTCGTGGGAAACCTGAAAGGATAAAGAAAAAAAAAAAAATCATAACATACATGAACTTAACATAATTATTTAATTTTTTACTACAATAAATAATTGATGGATTATAAAAAGTTTACTTATCAAATTCATGAACTTGACATATCCATTAAATTCTTCACTACTATAAATTAAACACTTCATACTCTACCACTAAACCATTATAAATTAGTAGAACACCTGCTAATTAAATAGTGAAAATGGTCGGTGGCGAGCGCAACATTTGCAAAGTATGAAAATAACAACAAAGGAATGGTGCTTCATCATTCATAAAAAAACCTTTCTAACACCGGATCAAGCTAGAGCTAGAATTCGTCTTACAATCAAATGATTGGCAGTTGCAAACCTCATAGATCTTGAAGAAAAAAAGAAATTGTGCAAATTATTAATAAAGTAGATGATGAAGATGTCATGCCGTTAAATGACAACCCTATCCCAAAGCTCTACAAATACTTCTCTTGGAAAATTACATGCCCATAATCATGGATGACTACTTCGTCGCATGCAATGATCGAAGAGAAGGAGATGGAAGAAGATATACTAACTTCCTCATCATAAAAGGAAAGGAAAACTAGTAATGCTTCCTATTTATCAAAGATTTACAAAATAAATATAACTGATGATAGAACTAATCAATCGTTTTATCTCTCTTGTATGAAGTTTTGAATTGAAGACAATAACTGAATTTACTATTGAATATCAAGCTTCACTCAGCTTCAATCAAAATAATATACAATTGAATAATAAGAAGTAGTTGCATGCAGAATAATAAGAAGCAACTTAAATGATATGAAATAGTTGAATGCATTGCTAAATGATAAGAAGCAGCTGAATGCTAAATGATAAGAAGTAGCTAAATGCTAAAAAAATGAGAATCTACTGAATATATTGTTGAATGATAAGAAGCAACTGAAAGCTGAATAATGAGAAGCATCTTAATGTATTGCTGAACGATGACCATGAATGAAGAACAACTGAAGACTTCTGAATCTTTAGGCATGAAAAGCTCAACACATTGTTTCATTAAAATGTTAGTCAACTGAAAGACTCAGCTATACTAAAGTGGCTTTAGCACTTTAAGGAAAATATACTTAGCAGTTGAAAATACTCTCTAAATATAGTCATTTTACCTTTTGTTCAAATGGTGTCATATCTTCTGTTCAGTTAACTAAAACTTAAGTTTATATCTTCTCAATATTCAAAGAAAATATCTTTCAAAAAATAAGTTTGATTTTGAGGATTACATGTCTAAACTAATCAACTCAGAAAATCGTGTTCTCAATAGATTTGCAGGTCTCTGTACTATGTGAAAATTACTATTCATTATGCAATAAAGGATTCTGATTCTACAACAGGCAATTGTTATGAGTAACGGGTAGCATCAAGTAAATGAAGTATAAAAGGCAGAGTATTGAAGAATTCAAGAGAGAAGAAGCTTAACAAAGAAATCGTTAATCATTCACTAATTGGTAAGGTTCAACTTAGTGTAAGTTTTAATTGAACCCTGGAATTCAGTTATTTAAAGTTTGGCAAAATCCTGAAATTTAACTAGGTTTGGGTAAGTCCTCTAATTAACCAAGATTGAGTAAGTCTTGATAAATTAGCTAGGATTGACTAAGTCTTGTAAAATTAGTCAAATTGTGTTTCAATGGTAGGGGTGTTGTGTGATCTTATAAATTCTTCATAATGAAATCCCAAGTAAAACTTGGGGAGTGGACATAACTAATTTTTGGTGAACCACTATAATTTCTCCATGTTTATGTTATGACTCGATATTTTAATGTACGTTTTAAAATATTTATATGTAACTTGCCGTGATTAGGTGAATAAAATTTTACACAAAGTAAAATTAAAGTAAATGAACACTTATATATATATATATATATATATATATATATATATATATAATGTAATGCAAGAATTAATTTTCATCACATTATTGGTTGACTTGAAATTTTATTTTATCTTGTGTAAATTTTTATTTAGTGAGACACATGTATACACCAAGTAAATTAGTGGAGGAAGAGTTAATGTGTATATATACCTATACTTAATTTTACTTACACTTTGACTTACTTTTGATTTTTTGTTTTTCCTTTTTTTTTTTCTCCTCCACTGCCTCTTTATTTCTCTTTAGCTTCCGCTAACCGAGACTTCATAAAATGCCCCATTTCTCCTCTGATTTTTCTCCTATTGTTCAGCTGTGAGAACTTAGTGAAGCCAAGTGAATCCTCTCCTTCTTGCATCAAGTTTTCTTCCTTTCCTCCTTATTTCACCTTGATATGTATATCCTTAGAGCTCACTACAAATAGTGGCAACAATCTTGTACTTGGCGGCAATAAACTTGAATTAGCCCTTTTCCTACCGTGTAAGTCACCTTGTCTTTTTGGTTTTAAATAGGGTGTGTGTGGGGAGGGGGGGAGGGGAGAACTAGAAAGCCTTGTAGAAGCCTTACCACCAAGCTGCCTTCCCCTGTTTTGGGCAACAGCTTTGTTACTCCTTTTCTCCTTCATGGCCGGTCATTAGAGGCTAAAGGGAGGAGGTTTTCTTGGCCTTAGGATGTGATGGAAGCAAAGGAAATAGGTGCAAGAATTTCCCTCTTGCCGTGAGCCACTTGGAGAGCTTGGATTTGTTGTTAACCAAGTGTTTCTTTTGAATAAAATTTCTACACTTTTAAGTTTGATTAGGAATGTGAAACAAGTAGTTAGGATGATGAAATATATCTTGAAGGAATGAAAATGAAGTTTTGGAATTGGAATATAATTATGTAGATATTAATATTGTATAATTCATGTTTTGATGAAGGTTAAATAATTAGTTAACTTGAATTCAATGTTAGAATATAAATAAAATGTGAATTGATGGACTTATGTTAATTTCTTGGTGTATATACATATATGTATATATACACATAAATTAGAATAAAACATGACTACAAGGTGTTCGATTAAATGTTTAGGAGAAATTTACTTTTAGTAAATGCATAGGAATTAATCTAAATAAGTTTTAATAGTTAAATAAATAATTAAGGAATTATAACCATAGGATTAATAAACTAAGTAATGTTTGAATTTATGATTTTCAGCTTCGGATCATGTGATGGAGACACCAATACCCTCGAATTCTACACATAACGATGAACTGAATTTGTAAACCTTATAAGTGGATAACGTATTCTTTGATTGCTAGATTAATGTGTTTAATTGTCTATGTGTATTTGAATAAATATGTTTATATAAAAGTAAATAAGAATGTGTAGTGTTATAATTGAGTTCCTTAAATTGTGCTTGACTTGTGACTTTGTTTATGTTTGATATCCGAATTGATTTTACAAACAAAATAGAATCCTGGTGCACCTAGAATACTTTGATTTGATTATTTGATATGTCGAGTAATTCAGCCTAATATAAATATATGTATTCAAATACACATAAACAATTACACTTATTAATATAGCAATCAAAGAATACGTTATCCACTTATAAGGTTTACGGATTCAGTTTGTCATTCCTTCTAGAATTCAAGGGTGTCGGTGTCTCTACTACACGACCTGGAACTGAAAATCATAAATTCAAACATTACTTAGTTTATTAATCCTATGGTTATGATTCTCTAATTATTTATTTAACTATTAAAATTTATTTAGATTAATTCTTATGCATTTACTAAAAGTAAATTTCTCCTAAATATTTAATCGAACACCTTGTAGTCATGTTTTATTCTAATTTATGTGTATGTATATATATATACATACACCAAAAAAATTAACATAAGTCCATCAATTCACATTTTATTTATATTCTAACATTGAATTCAAGTTAACTAATTATTTAACTTTCATCAAAACATGAATTATACAATTCTAATATCCATATAAATATATATATATATATATATATTCCAATTCCAAAACTTCCTTTTCATTCATACTATTTTCATTCCTTCAAGCTATATTTCATCATCCTAACCAATTGTTGATATAAAAGCCTAATGTCACTTGCATAAGCAATAAAAATCAATAAATCCTAATCAGATCTATAGTTACAATATGAATCTTAACTTTTTTCATTCTAACTAAAAAGCAAGTTCAATTCCTATACATGGTATTAAAGTCATCATATATAGATAACCAATTATTTTTATAGACAGATATCTGCACCATAAGTACTTTAACGATGTAAAATTTGCTACTCATATGATACTCCAGATCAAGAAGAAGAGAAAATCAAATCAACCCTACTAAAACTCCTAAAAAAAAAAAAGAGAAACAAGAAAATTCATGAAAGAAGAAAAAAAAATTCAAGCTCTATCTTAAAAAAACCAGATATAAGAATAATAGTATCATAATCTCTAAATCTGTCCTGAAAATGATTATATTTAAGGTCGATTTATTCAAAACTAAAAACAAAAGAAAAAAGCTAGTGATTGGCTTATGACAGCCCTAAATAAACTTGTTTTGAGAGAATTTTAAGAGAAAGAGTGGAGAAGACAACTAGGTTTTCTCCACTTTACATAAATTTATGTGAGGAAGTAAGATGTAGAATATTATTCAATGATATAATACAGAGGGATAGTCATGTCCTAAGGAACAATAGGAAGAACAAATTGAAAGAGATTAAGGCCCCATCTAGTATAAAATTGGCAAATTATTTTTAAAGTATTATATTGTAAAATTATTACATAAATTATTACATAAATCATTCCAAATTATATACCATTTCATAATATAATCAAGTACATAAAAATATATATATATATATATATAAGTTTGATGAGTGAGATGGGTCGAGGAGAGAGAATGAGGGTTAAGGTTGAGAAAGTCTATTATTATTGTTTTAAATGAATAAGAGAATGCGAGGCATTTCACCCCCACATGCCACCAACTTATCTAGAAATTCCTAATAAGTTACTTATTTTGATTGAGAATTTTTTACTATTTTTTTTTGGCTCTAGCTGTAATTGGGATCAATTAAACAACTAGGACTCTCAAACGCACCCAATTGACCGATTGGGCTCCCAATAATTAAATAATAATTTTTATTATTTGAGTTAAGACTAATTGGTCCCATATTATAATTAAGTAGTATTAAGTGTAAAATTTTATTGGCTAAATTACATTTTTAGTCCTTGTAATTTGACTCAAAATTCACTTTAGTCCCTACATTCAATTTATTACAATTAGGTCCCTATAATTAAAAAATTGAGTCAATTGGGTCCCTATCGTCACATTTCGTCCAAACTAACTTAATGGAATGTGATGTTGAAAGACAAATCATACATGACAAATTCACGTGACAAATAGACAAATAAAAAATTGACACGTGAATGGATTAAAAATTTAAATTAGAAAACTTAAATTTTTATTTGAAAATAGAAACAAGTTATATTAAAAATTTATAAATCAATGAAAAGATTCATAATTTTTGTTAATAAAAAGTAAATAGCCCTTCTCTCTTTCTTGCCCACCACCACCACCATCACCATCACTGCAACCACCGTGTATACCCATAACCATCATCTACCTCTATAAACATCATATTCCCTCTCACCTTTCAAACTATTACTCTTTTCCCCAACACTTTTTTCTCTGCAATTTCATTCTCACCACTCTTACCCTTCAAGCTATTTGTTATAACCCTCATAACCCAATAATGTAAAATCGAGTTTTAAGATATAATATGTAAATTTATGTTATAAAATAAATAAATTGAATAACAGTATAGTTAAACATGTTATAATTCAATATCTTATTGTAACCTTAGTATATATTTTAAAAATATTGTGTATTTTTTGTAGTAAAATAAATAACATTATGACCAAGTAAATTCAAATACATGAGAAATTAATGTATAGGTATAAATATATCAAGATTTAATCTCTATCACTAGCAAATTAAATAAGTAAATAATGCAATTAACACATGTATATATATACATATATAAAACTAAGAAAAAATTAGCACCACATGTTTTTAAGCCAAAAAGTAAAAATATGTAACAAGGAAGTATTTTTCCACCACACATTTTAACTTTTTGACTATTGACCCTAAATTATGTTTAATTTTATCATGTGTTTTTATTCCTTTTTCTTTTTTTCTTCTTCCTAGCCTACTATTGGAAGCTTTCTCAAACTTTTGCATTTTTTTTTCCTTCTTGAATCTTCCTTTCACCGCCTCACTCCCTCCCCTGTATAACAACGTTTTCTTTTCCTTTTCTTGTCTTGCTGCCTCCTCTTTTGTAAGGTTGTTTAAGTTGGTTGGTGAACTTGTTGACTTGGGAGCTAATCTTATGGCTGTTTGGTGTATCAATTTTGCTTGTCTTGGATGATGGTTTGCAGCCTTGGTTAGTTATGAGTTCAGCCTCATTCCTTGTCTTAGTATGCAATTCTTTCCCCCTGACTTTGCTGTGTGTGTTTCCCTTGTTCATCCGAGTATACAACGTTGTTGTGTAAGTTGTAAGCATGTGTTGGAGTTGGGAGAAAGTTTGGTGCATCAACTTTAATCTTGAATTCCATGTTCTGCTGTGAGTGTGGTAGCTGTTTGTATGGGTTTTGTGGTAGCCAAGTCTTGTGGTAATTTCAATTCTCTCCTTTTTACCATTTGTGGTTAAAGGTCCTTGGAGTTTCCTTCAACTAATGATGGTAATAATCTCCTTTCCTTAAACTTGATTATCATTTTATTGAGGGTTGGTTTTATTAACTTTTGTTTCTATTAGGGTTATTGATTTCCTAGAAGTTTTATTCTTTTAGACTTTATAAAAGTTAGATGTAAAGTTGGATTAAAAATTAAGTAGATGAATGGTATTAAGAGTAACTATAAGTTAGTAATTATGTCAATGGAGGTTTGGTGAGGGTGATGGTTAAACTTTTATGACCTATATAAGTAGTAGCTAAGAAATTTTGAACATTGGAATTATTAGTATTGTTGAATTGACGTAATTGGATTGATTCTTTGGTATATGTATATGTATACACACATATATGTGGGGTGAGGTGAGATTGAGAATGCCTTTAAAGTGTTTGATAAAAGGCCTAAATGAAACTAGTTGTAATGGAATGAGTTAACTTTGGTGGATTTAATTTCTGGGTGATTAGTTATTGTTGGAATTTGAATTAAAAGTTACTAAACCAGAGTAAATAGTGGATGGTTAATTTTGTGGGTTAAGAAGTTAATGAAAGTGAGTAAAAGGTATGAACAAGGAAGGTTTAGTTGTGAGTGAAGTGTTGGAATACTAGAGTTAAGTGGTTCTTGAAGGGGTGCAGGGTCAGATTTCATGGGTTAAAGAAATCTTGTGTTTTGAGTACTTTCGAGGATGAATTAAGTTAAGAGTTCAAAAAGAAAATGTAGCTTAGGGTCTTGGGATGTTGTATACAAAATTTCAAAATCTAGTTCCAAGTATATTTATTGATAGAGTTGTTAGACTGCAACTAAGTCATGCAAAATTTTTAATGAATGTCAGTCAGTCTGGGAGATTTCATCAGGGGTTGTGGTTAAAATTAGCTTAAGATCTCTGAATTAAAGTTGTGTTTAACATCTTGAAATCACTATACTAGAGAGTTTCGTTATTTAATTCTCAAGTATGAGAATTCTATAAACATCGGAATCAAAGGTTGGCAGCCATAAATTTTATAAGTGCTATGTTTTTGTTTATGTGAAGAATCGAGTAAGTTCAAGGCTGATTTTAGGAAAAGTTTCTAAATAAAAAAGCTAGCTAACTTCCTAAACCTAATGTTTGAAATTAGTTTTATTAAATTTGATTAAGTATGTAAGTGAAAATAAACATATATCCAAAGAGGTTGTGAAATACCTAAAAGGAGTAAAATTTAAATAATCAATTGTACTAATATACACATCCAAATAATACATATGATACTTTTCTAGAAATAGATACTTGTATATTAATAAATCCAATAAATGGAATTGAATTTTCTTTTTCTTAGAGAAAGTTATGTTCAAATAACGAAAGTAAGGTCAAAGCTGTCAAAATCTTGCGTTTTGCAGTATTTGATGCAAATTCAAAAAATAAACTGTATTGATATATAAATCCAAAAATTACAAATGATATACCATTAAAAATCTACTTGTGTCTAGTATTTAATAAATTTTACGAAACTAGATTTAGAATTTTCTAGAGGAAGATATGTCTATTAGAGTGAACACTGGTCCAAACCTCAAGTTTGGACAGTTTCAACATCTCTAACTCACCAGTATTTTCTATCTTTTCTAATTGTTTCATTCTACCTTTTGCATTGTCATGATATCTAAAATGTCTCTTCATTATCAATCTTACCACATAAAGTACAATTCATATTACTTGACATGTAATTGCTTAATAGAAAATTTTCATAAAAAAACCTATATAAGTTAATATATAAGCTTAGTAATTAAAAGATAATAATAATAATGTTTATGAACTATGTATTATTTGAAACTATGAATTTTAGTTTCAGACCTTTCTGTGGGTCTGATGACACACATGAGCGAAAAAGGAAGTGACGAACAAGATTTCTAAACTGGTGAGTAGTTAATTGTTACCTTTTGGTTACTAGATTAGTTTATTTGATTGTTTGATATATATTTGTGTGTGTGTGTGTGTGTATATATATATATATATGAATATATATGTTATATAGAGGTGAATAAGAATTGTATTGCTATGATTGAATTATGTGGATTGTGTTTGATGTTTGGAATTATTTGTGATTAATAAGAGCCAACGAAGTGATTTTTCTAAAATGATTTTGTTTCCAAAAATGAAATTCAAGTGCACCAAAGATGTTTTAATTTAATATTCTAATATGAGATTTTTCTTATTAGTATTTTTTTTAAAAAGAATTGAGTGCTCAGCCCCGGTAGGTAGATTCGAATAAGGGTCTTCATAATTATGTGGGAGGTGTTATGCGGAGCTAAGTTACTCAGTTAGCCCTTTGCTTTCTTTGTATTATTCGTGTGTGCTGATTTCTTTGATTGGATTATACAGAGTGTTACCTGAACTATGTTTGCTAAGCTTTATAATTCCGTAATTGGATATGTGTAATCTTATTAGTTGATTGGAATATATAATATATTGATATTAGTTAATTACATATTCTATATGTGTGTTGAGTGATGCTAGTATTCTTTGGGTACGCTTTTCCACTCATGGAGTCCACAGGACTCATCCCTCTCTTTGTTTTTTTTTTTTTTTAGTAACAAGATTTCCCCGTATAACAATTAACAATACTGGACTTGCCAAGTATTTGGCTGGAAGGTAACTCTTCAAAATCTTAATCTTGAAGTCAAATGTGAAAGTTTGCAGTTACATTAGAGTTGTGAAGAGTCTAGTCTTATGTAGTGTAACAGTTTAGTTATTTGTTATTGTGATAAGAAACATAGTGCAATTCCTTGTTGTCTTTGTTGTTGTGGTTGTTATTGTATAAAAACAAGAAATATATATTTATATTATATAGGTATGTTCCACTTAACGAGGAACATTTGCCGAAATTTTTAATAAATTGTTATAAGTTTCAATATACAAATTTATTTTAGTTAACTAATGTTTTATAAAATTTACTTTTACTCTTTAGTTTAGTCAAGAGTCGTGTTTGTTTTCTGTTTTTGAAGTCAGGGTTATGGAGATTTGGTTATCCATTCCTCTGGCCAGTCATACCTCAGTGAGTGGTGTGACACTATTACTTTCTGATTTTCCATCCTCGATGCTCTTCAATCAGTCCTTGGCTCCTCTTATATCAAATTCCGACGTCCTTGGCTCATCTCATGTCAGGTTCCGACAAGTTATGAGTTTATGAAGTTTTGTATATGTGGATCTGTTGACGATGGAGTGTGAGGTATCTGTCAACTACACCTTTCATATGATTTGAGCATAAATTGTTGAGAAATGACGATTTGGGGAAGAGGGGCATGTTTTACCACATTCCTTCTATTCTCATCCTCATTGAATATGGGATATTAGACCATTTTTTATTTTATTTTATTACAATTTTATGAGTTTGTTTGTTAATTTTGATTTAATGATAATGAGTTTTGATTTACTGGGTCATGGACTTTGATTTGTTTGGGGAAGCGTTTTGCAGATTGGGGAATACGTTTTGCAGATTAGGGAAGGGAAAGTTGAAGAGAAGAAAGATTCTTTTGTTTTATTGCAGATTGGGGAAGGGAAAGTTGAAAGGAATAAGGATTCTTTTGTTTTATTAATTTAATTTAATTTTATAAATTTTTTTATTTTGAAATTTCTGTTTTAAATTTTATTTATAAAAATTCATGTGTTAAATTGTTATTTGTCAATTAACCATGTCATCAGCCACATAATTTTTCATCAATTTCCATCTAACCACATCACCTCCGTCAAAGTTAATTTGGACAAAAGGTAGCGACATGGACCTAATTAATTCAATTTTGTAATTAGAGAGACTTAATTACAACAAAGTGAATGGTAAGGACCAAAGTGAATTCTAACCTAAACTATAATGACTATATGTGTAATTTAGCTAATTTTGTTCTATACACAAATCCTTATTGGTGTATGATTTACAGATTTTGCTTCAACTTCTGAACATCTTTTTATCAGTTATTATATGATAAGTAAAAGAGATAGAAATTAATAAACTCATTTTCCATAAATTTTGACCTCTTTCTTAGATGTGTTATTCTCTAAAAAACTAAAGGTCACAAATTGGAAAAAAAAAAAAAAAACACGCATTTAGTAATACTAGTGGGTGCGTGTTTGTATATATTTTATACATGAGATAATAGGGGTGTGAGACGGTGAGAGAGAGTAGGAGAATGTAGGAGTGGAAGAGAGTAAAAAAGTGAGGAGGTTATTGTTTAGTAATTATCAAATGATTGAATAACTTTTAATTGTAAATATAAATATTTAAATGTGCATATTATATAGTTGGAGACCACAAAAGTCTTCTAGCTTTTATAATAATATAGATATAAATATATAGATGTATAGTCTCTGAATGGCAACAAAGTAAATCATATCATCATTCAATCTGATTCTGAGTTGACCTAATTTAAATATGTTTAAATTCAAGATGATTTGGTGATAAGCTGATCCGATTTGAAACTAGAGATTATCTTCTTTAAATTATGTATAATAAATTATGGTTTTGTGTTTAAACATAATAAATTATGATATGGTTTCAACTCAATACAATCAATACTCCCTAAACATTTAATGAATCAAATTATTGTACTAATATTAAAAAAATTTCTTTTGATCATCCATCGATCTTTCCGATTCTCTTGCAGGGATGATATTTTGTTGTAGAGTGAATGAATTAATGATTTGAGTTCTGAACATGACTTCTTGTGCGTGCTTCATAATTTTCTTTGTTGAATGAGAATTATTTACAATGATGATGACAACATTTGCACGCAAAAATTTGATGTTAACATGTTGCATTTTTAATAACAATACAATATTAAATAGGTCTAAACAGGTTCATGTTCGGGTGTGCAACGTAAGAGGCTGTATTTTATAGTAATCATTGAGCTCTGGTTTAAAAAAATTTGAATTATTCATTGAATATCAAATTTGATTACATGCTATTCGAATTCAAATTATTCAGTTCAGATGGTGTCTTTAATTATGCCTCCATCTTTTTAACGGAACAATAATCTTTGAAGATAATAATGTGAGAAGCTGAATGAAGAAGATAAATGTTTTAGAACAAATTCGTATGTGTGTGGGAAATTAATAAAATATATTGTTGAATAAATAAATAATATTATTAATAAAAATGATAATATAATATTCATCAATTCAAATTAGCATGCATGTAACATATGATCATGTTTGCGAAAACATAAAAAATCAAAGTATCGAACATAGTAAAATAAGAAATTAAGAAATTGAAAGATTTCATTATAATTGTTCGTTCAAAAATTTCCTGAAAAGCTAATCATAGGTTCTTCTCTCCATCGGAATAATAGGGTCGTTATGCTCATTACTACACTTGTTGAAGATTTTGAATCGATTGAAATTATTCAATAGGCCTTAGAAGCATGCAAATAGTTTGAAGCCTAAGATCTCTTCGAGGGATTGACAGAGCGGATTGTTAGTTTTCAAATACAGGGATATTCATCCTAGTCACTATGGACGTATTTACCCAATTGACGTATGAAGGAATCAATGTTGGACTTATCGAAATCTTATGTATTCACAGGTTCTGTAATTCCTATCGCCTCTCGATTAATGGTTAGATCTGAATTCTTCAATGGAGCAATAAAAAGAAAATCAAGTTATTCCTTCTTTCTTTTACTTTTTTTTTTTTTTTTAAGAAAGTATTTACTACTAAAAAAACTAAACATGAGAGTTTTTTCTCATCCAGCTTCTCACGAATGATACAATTAAAAAATAATATACATATATTTCTCTGGGTCTATTGGAAATTTGTCTCCCAAGCAATGAGATAAGCTTAAGGCTCTGATCGCGTGCCTATTGAAGAATGAGTCAATGTAAAATCTTATTTTTTTATAACAGGTTGAGGGAGTAGTCATTATTGGTAGAGAGGAAGCAATAAATTGGGGTTTATCAAAACCTAATGTTGCAAGCTTACGAAATATAGAATGTATAGGGCTTTTCTCTCTTGTTTAGTATCATTTTGGCTTCGTCTTCCATGTCTTGTTGGCGCAAAAAGTATCCCGACAAATATTTCTCTTTCTAGCCATACAATTATTAGTACACTTGTTGTGATTCCTAATACGAGAGTAAAAATAGGGGCAAGTACCCATATTGTTATTAATGACTGGAAGAAACCAAGAAATAACTCCTCACATGCGAAATTATAGAAGGTCCCCTTTAATCAATCGGGGATTGAATTGATACTATAAAGAATCTCTCACTTTTATCTATCTATATTATTATAAAAGAGAGAACAATAGACCTTAATTTTCTCCTACTTTATAAGAAAAAAAAAACTTCAAGATTTTCATAATGTCATAGAAAAGAAGCAAACTACAATACTGAATGATGTCATAATCAACAAGGAATTGTGTAGGGATAGTTTGTTTTTATTTCATAAAAAAAATATTTAAAAAATCATTTTGATCTTAACGTTTTTCAAAAATCAACTTTATCTTAAAAAAGAAATATCATATTTTGATCTTAAGATTGATTGAGAAAGAAAAGTTCAACTTTTTTTCATTAATTTAGCACTCATGTTATAAAAATATTATATTTTAAGTCACATTAATAATTTTTTATTTAAAATACTAATGGTGTTAAATTTAAAAAAAAAGAAAAAAAAGGAAAAATAAAGAGGCATTACATACATTGTAAGAGTGATAAAAATGCAATTGACAAAAAATAAATATCTTAAGGACAAGATGTCAATTTGTATTTATTACATATATGCCAATAGTATGGTGGGGGAAGAGAAGGAAAATGCAGCGAATGTAGGCACAAGGCTAACAAAATGTTGGGACATGGCTCAGATGTGCTAATGCTGCTGCTTGCCGCCTATCCAATTAGCAAGACTCGCACAAAAATTAATATAGCCGCTGGCTAAAATAGCCGTTATAATTGTCCTTTTATAAACATTATCAACTTTTTGCTTTCTTCTAAATTGTTGAGACCCCGTTGGTAGCAGCTAAATTTATATATTGAGAAAAAGAGCAATATCAACTAATTGAATTAAAATAACCCACTTGGTCAAAACTCATGTAAATCATGCATTATAATAATTAAACTAAATCAATAATTTTTTAAATTTAATTACTTCGTGAATACAAATAGAAAATAATTAATACAAAATTGGTACTCTTGGCCAAAAAAGTTGCCAAAATCAATCGTAGACACCAATCATAAGCAAAATGCATGAATATTGAGACAATCAATTAGTCACTTCCTCCTCCTCCTCTTTTAAAGAGTCACGCTTGGGAACCTGCAATGCCCATAACCTAAAAGAAAGAGAAAACAGACAAAATATTTTTAAAATAATTACAAAAATAAAAAATGTGAAGTTTATGTAATTATGGAAATTTTATGAAATTTTTTTTTTTTAATTGCTTACTTGGATCCTTGGTTGTTTGTGTAGCTAGTCCATTGAAGTAACAGGTTCCACCGGACTTTCTGAATTGGGCCCAATATGAACTAAACGCATAGCTTGCATGCCATAATATTGAATCCGGTTTAAAACATGGTTTTCCGGGTTGGAGCGGGTCGCAGGTTTTGTTCCCCTGCGAACAAGCGTATGATAACGCCGATCCCAGCGCACTCCTATTGGCTTCCTTCGCTACCACACACCATATCTTCCCCTTGTATGGCTCATTGTTCTCCGGCGGCGGCAACGCTTTATATTCTGATTCCGGCGTCTTCCCAGATAGATCAATCTCGTACACGTTCGTCCCATTCGGGTAGAGTAAACCGAAGTTTCGCTCTGTACCTGGACCCGTTTTCTGGTTCTCGTTGAACAAAGCGAAAATAAAAGAGGGGAGGACTGAACCTGGTCGTGCCGGCGTACCCACCGGCGGTTTAGTTGTGAATTTTTTCACAATGTTCCGATTGTAAGTTGCAGCGTTGTAAATATTTGCTCCAATCTCGGTAACATCTCCTGCACTAGGCCAACCCGTTTCTGCGATCCAAATACGGATATCCGGATACCCGAGTCTCTTCATGGCAAATATTACAGCATCCACCATCTGATCGAATAGGTTAGTGTATGTTAGACCCGTAACCGGATCCGTAACCGTTATCTTCTTGGCCTCCAGCAGGGCATAGTCCAGGTTAATGTTGGTAGGATCCGTGGACCAAGGAAAATACGGGTATGCATCCAAGAAGAAAAACGATTTGGTCCGATTTAAGAAATGCAACATGGGTTTTATGACCCGATCCGAAATGTCAGATCGAAATGTGCCATTTGAAGGTGGGAACGACGACTCTAAGACGCTCATGGCGGATGTAGTTCCCACTTTGACTTTTAGAATTCCATGAGTTTTAAGGGAATGCTTGATCAGTCTCATGGCGGGTACGAGATTGAACCAGGTTTCCTGATCCGGGTTGCTGAGGATTTCGTTTCCAACAAGAAGGTAGCGAATCAAGGTGTCTGGGTAAAAAGGGACCACATTGGTTTGTACCCATTGGTCTGCAAGTGTTTGGTTGGAGGAAATGTTGGAAATAAGCTCATTGGGTACCATGATTGAGACTTGGAGGTCTGTGTTCTTGAGGGCTTTAAGGATTTCTGGGTTTGCATCATAGATTTTGACACGTTTAGCTTTGAGGGATTTGATAAGCTCCACTGATTTAGAAGGTAATGGAAGATTGTTTCCCAGCTGGCCATAGTTGATTCCTACTTTGTTTGAGATCTCTGCACCTGAAAACAAAAGGGGTTAGAGAAAATCCCAAAATGAATAAAACCCATATAACAAATTCTTAGATTTTGAGAGGAAAAGTATAAATCAAACTTACTGGAAATAGAAACTAAGAGGCAGAGAACTAAAAGAGAAATGAGAGCCATAGCCAATGTTGTTCTTCCTCTGTTTTCTGAGCTCACTGTTATTTAATCAACCCAGAAAGAGAAGAACTTTTAATGGATCACAAGTAGAGAGAGCAGCTGTCAAGCACAGAGGTTGGATCCTTAGATGTGTTTGGCAGTATGGAAAAATGAGCCTGGGAAAAAGAAAATAGGTTCAGAAAAAAAATGATAAGGAGGTTGAAATAGATCACCCACTAAATTAACCAATAAAGATGGAGTACTTCATGGATATGGAGGTTTGATTAAATAATAATAACAGTGATGAATTAATTGGGAATACAACCTTTTAAATATTCTCTTTCTTCCCTTTGTGAAAAGAAAAAGAAAAGTATTGAAATATTTAAGAATGGTGCAAAGAGAGAAACTGATAAGATGGTGGGACCATTTGTAAATTAATTAAGCATTGTTCCAGGTTCTCAACTAGACAATGAATTTTGTTTGGAATAAATGAAAAATAAAATAGGCTTTGCTTGGTTTCCAGGAAGGGACGGAAGGAAATAAAAGGTGGAAGATGGAGCCAGATACGACTAAAAAAGTAATTACCCAGTAAAAGTGATAAAAGCTAGTAGCGTACGTATCACTATCTGGCTATCTGCCAACAAATGCAATTAGCCGTTGTCGTGCTGAGTGAGGTGATGTGGGCTTTTCCTGGGCTTTAATGGTTTGTACGTGGTGGCCAGAGCACGCTGCAGTCTGATCAATTCTTCATCAGACGGTTGAAAACTTGCAATGAGTTCATACAAAGACAAGAAAAATGAAAAGAAATATATTCCTTGACAAGAGCATGCCGACTTGGGTCTTCTGAGTTCTATCCTTGGTACTACCATGCCACATGGTAAGAAGCAAATGCATCAAAGGTTTTGAAAGGTTAAAACCGTCTTGGTCCAATTACCGTAATAGGAGAAGTCAATGGACTTTGGTTTTTCTTAGGAGAAGAAAAGAAAATCAATCCCAAGTAGAATATTGAGGATCCTTAAAACCTTGAGTTTGATGGGTTAGCTAAAATATATAGGGGTGATTTTTTTTTTTTTTTTTTTTTGTTGATAGTATTATTTGATACAACATGTGCAACACCGATGCATCGACTGATCAAATTTGAAATTTTTGATTTCAATATTTCTGTTTTAATCAATTAAATTAAAATCTCATTAATATCAACGTATGATTTTTTTTATAATTATGATTGTTTATTTACAAATTTCACAATTGGGTTGTTAAAGACAATGAATGCTATTGATATTCTCATAGTTATATAATCAATCTTGTAAAGTTTAATATTTGACTTTATAACTTAGATTATAGAAAATCCATTATTATTGAGTAAGAAAGTTAAGGTACATTAATTTTTATTTTTTATTTTTAGAAAGAAGTTTAGATATATATATTTGTATATGACGATACGCATGTCATATTAAGAAATAAAATGAGATTCTGAATTATGATTAGTGAGAAAAATGAGTTAAACTTCATATTATGATATTAGATCTAAAAGTATTTTAAATCATTTGTTTTATTTTAAGTGTTGTTTGTCGTTTATGTTATTGAAAATTTTCGTTATAGCTCGTTTTCTAATCCTAACTAACATATTTTGATATCACACCAAGAAAAACATATTTTTGCTACCACCAATATTAGTTACTAATTCAATAACAAAGAGAGTTAGCTACGGCTGGCTTTGGGACAGAAAGTGTTGGTCGTTACAATACATGTATTTGACATATTAGATACCAAAAAAAGAGGCGTGAGAAGATTAAAATATCTCATCTGCTCTAATCAAATGTTTAATATGTGTAGTAGGATGAGATTGAAAATTCCAAGAAATGTGTTTTATCTTGTTCCAACAAAATTAATTAATCTATGGAAGGCGTTGGGCTTAATACAGATAAGATTTTCATTGTTTTTTTGCCCTTTGTTCGTGCCTTCCATCAACAGGATTTGAACCCCAACCCATTGCCATTCTCGTGTTTACTCTCACATTTTTTAGATTTCTCTCATTCTAATACTAATTGATTGATTTTAAGAATAAAACTTTAACATGGTATCGAAATAAGGTTTTAAGCCTACTAGTTTGGCTTCTCTAGCAACACTCTACATGTCCGAACTCCACATTGCTAATATTATAAGACTTCTCTCTCTTAATACTAATTGATTAGTTTTACTTTAATACTCATTAACTATTGTCACAATCTTTGGGGCCATCCTTCCGTCATCTTTGCCGGTGGTCACTTCATTGTGGTAAATCAACAACAAAGATCAGAATGTTTGTTGTGTAGGAAGACTAATGCTAGTTGTGCAGGACGTAGAAGGAGAACATACGACAGTTGTGCGAGATGGAGAAGGAGAAGCTGCAAATTTCATCATTCATTTTCGACAGCTCACCTCAATTTCCAGCATTTTCTAACCACTACACCTCCACTCATCTTCATCAAATCCAAAATTTGAAAATTTAAAAAATCCATCAATTGAGTTCTATATATATTTTTATTAATTTTCACCAACAAATATTTGATGTTGTAAATACTCAACATCTAATTTGATCTTTTATTTTGGCATCCATGAATCTTGTACATTCAGTTTGATGTTTCTTTTTCAATTAATTTTTTTTTTTCACATAAACTAGTTAGCTTGAATTGATTCGCATGTATATATATCACCAATCAATTATTTTACGGGTATTAGACTTTACAAATAGTTTCCTAAATTTGCTTATGAAATGTTTGTTAAAATGATTACATAAATTGATTATTTAGCCAAGGATAATAGTCTAAATGTTTAAAAAATTTATTGCATTATCTAGCTTTGCACCAAAAAAAAAAAAAAAAGATAAAATGTTTATCCATACACATCATAATCATTATTTACCCTTACAAAATATTTAATTTTACCTTATCATATCCGTGCTGCCAGTCTAAAACTATTTGTAACCAAATTTTTAGTCACTATAATTTCAAAACTCGGTTGATAATTTAGTATATGTGACTATTTTTTTTCTTTTAAAAAAAAGGGTTTTAGTGTCCAAATTGCAATGCCAAAATCGGTTGCTAGTCTTGCAATAGAATTCTTGACCAAATTTTTGGTTGCTAATGTTTGATTCATTTAGAGGCATTTGATTGCAAAATTGATAGCTAATTGTGATAAATTTTCAGTTTTACAAAATTGTTAGCTAAAGTAAATTTTTAGATAAATTGTCAATCCCAAATTCGTAGAAGAATCTATCACAAATTTGTTGTATTTTTTATAAATTCATTATAACCAAATAGTTGCTCCTGTATTAATGTCCAACATTACTAAGGAAATTATAAGTAATTATCAAATCATCTCAAATTCATAAAATTGTCATAATAGTATTATATCCATTTGCATACATTTCAATACAAAAAATTTGAGTAGTCTACATCAAAAGTTTCAAATTTCAAGTTAATTACAACAATAATATCTAACAGTTCAATATAGTCAATCAGCAATTTCGTTTCGAGATTATACTTCACTTCCAGAGTATTGATCCTACATAAGAAAAAAAATAAAAATAAATAAATGATAGAAAACAACGTTTCAATATTTATAATCCTATTCTATAAGAGAACTGACTTTCCCATTGTTTCCTTGATGACCTTATTCAAATAAAGCTAACTATAACATTTAGAATAGTATAAAGTATCACTTACTATGAAAATCGGAGGTACATATTGGTGGACCGACACACCTATTTTGCCGAAGAAGAGCAATGGTGGCCAAGCTCGAGCAATTAGGACGTTGGCTATAGCAGCGGTAAGGTAGGCCTATCATTTTTTTAATATCCTCATGGGAATACAAAATACCCATTTATCACCGTGTCTATAATATTCTCGAATTAAGGGAAAAAAAAAAATTCAAATTTGCTCCCTGGAAAAGATAATAGCCTGGAAAAGAAATTCTTATTTTGAACCAAATGCCCCTTAAATGAACTTTAATGCCTTAGTTTCATATACATAACATCTTTGATAATAACATCTTGATAATAAACTTTAGGCTTATTTGTCACACCAACTATGGCATGTCTTGTGTGCTATCATTCTTCAAAGTTGTTTAAAGTTCTCAAATAGAGTCCAATGTTGTATGATTTTGCTTGGCAAGTGTAAGTGTTTTTAGTATAAAACTATCTAGTATTATTTAGTTTAAAATATTTTGTTACGAGATAGTTTGATTAAATTTGAATTGTAATGGAAAAAATATAGAGACACAAGGTTTTTATAATGGTTCAACAAAAATCCCTGGCTCTTAAGGTCACACTTAAGAGTTCATTAATTACTGATATATCTAATTTAGGGAATCAACAACACTATGGTTAATTACAGGAAGACCACTGCTCTTTAGTCACTTACAGAGAGACCACTACCCTCTAGGGGTGGCAATGAGCCAAGCTAGCTCGTGAACAGCTCATGAGTTACTCGTTAAAAGCTCGGATCAAGCTCGACTCGTTTAAAAAAGAGCATATCTTGAGCTTTATTTTAAGCTTGTTTAGTAAAACGAGCCTAGCTCAATCTTTCTAGAGCTCGGCTCGTGAGTTCGTGAGCTAGCTAGTTTAATATTATTTAATAAAAATTTTATTATTTATATATACATTTATAATAAATCTATTTATATACAAAAAAACTAACATAAATTGTTACTTGGTTTAGTGGTAATTTGCACAAATGCTTACTAAGTAGTCTTGAGTTCAACTCTCCTTGCTTACAAACTTTTTTATTAAGCTCGGCTCGTTGACATCCCTACTACCCTCTAATCAATTACAAGGAAATCAAAGCCCTTGGCGGAAGACCAGAGCTCTCTGATCAGTTACAATCCGGGAGATTAGTGCCTTTTATACACAAGTTTCGCAACTTATCATTTTCTCGCAAGGAAGAGTTGCAATGATTATATTCAATCACAAAGTCAAATGAGTTTGAATGAGTTTTACAATAGAGTAAAGATATGAAAGTTTGGCTCTTTGTGAGTGATGATAATGATTTGAAAGTTATAGATTAGAGAGTATCTAGATAATTTTTTGAATTAGATTTAGTCCTCACATTTTACCTTTTTAGCTTCTTGGTTTGTAGCCTTTGGCTTTAAGCCTTATTCCATATCTTGGCCTTGCCCTCCTTTTTCCTTTTTCTTCTTTCAAAGTTTTGTATTTTACACTCTCATAAAAAGAGTCCTTACTTTGTAAATCTTCTTGTTCCAGAGATGAAACACTACTTATGATGTAGATCCTTAATTTTTGTTGAAAGTGCTTTCCACAATGTACGAAGGTCTGCATAAGATAACTTTTGAGATGTAAACATTTATGTCTGATGAACATTCTTCAAACGGTAGAGTTAACACATAGATAACATTGTGCAGGTGCAAACATTAAGTTTCAAAAGGATCTGATCAAACGTTTGTACTTCTCCAAAATTTGACTTTGAGTAACACTACAATAGTCTGAAACAGATGATTGATTATTTCATTAAGTGAAACAGAAAGTTTTGATATACTAAAAAATCTTTATTTTCAGCAGATGTTTTTTTTAATAATAAAATATGCATCATCCTTAGATAGCTCAATAGATAATGCACTAACTTGCATTCAGTAGCTTGACTGTGAATCAACATATAGTCATTTGTCTTGAGATTTCAGATGTTCACTTGAAGATCAATTTATTCACTTCCATTTATGTTAGCTTTCAGTAACTAAACATCCTTTACTATTGTTAAGTATAGATCCCTCTTTCAGCTTTTAATAAGTTCTATTTGATTCCACTAAAAGTCTTTGAAATAGATTTCTAGTTTTCATCTAGTTTAGTTCAGCACACATAAAAAAAAAAAAGTGACTGGAATTAGGATTCATCAGTGATGTCGTGATCATCAAAATATAGATTTAGGATAAAGCTAGGTTCAATAGTTTACTCAACAAAGATGTTTGATGACAAGATTTAAATTATTTTAGTTGACAATTTCTTTTTCTTAATACATTTTACTTACTAGGTAAAAATAAACAACATATTAATAAATAAAAAAATTGGAACCATAAAAAATCCTTAGATTTTTGTTTGAGAATCATTGCAAATAAAGTAATATATGTTTCAACTAATTAAGTTGAACCTTAATTAAATTCATTTGATAGTGATTTTTGAATTTTACGAAGTGGATAGTGTACACACCATTCGTACAGTCATAGATTTAATTTTTTGTTCATTTGTTTGGAATATTAATTGCATTTTCCTATGTTCTTTGGGTTCAAATTTAGATATTATGTCAATCTTTTGCACCTAATTTATATCTTATACTATAGACCATAGGAAAATGCTGTCGAAATTTCAACAAGTTAGGACAAAATGATTGGTATGCAAATGAATTTGAAATAATTTATATTAAGCTACTAATTGGACTGTGTGGGTTACTTTTCTAAATGATATAAAACCCTTTTACCCTTAGAATGGAGTTCAAAGTGTTAGACAATATGCACATACCAATCACGTCATTTTTTCTCTAATTGAAGCCAAAGAGTTTTTATTTATTTATTTTTATACAAAAATAATGTCGATTGATCGGAGTTGGATGGACTAACGAGTATTGAACCATGCTCTTATATCTGGATTTAGGGAGGGTATTAAGGTTTTCCTTAACTTAGTATTCAGTAATCCAAAATATGTCTATTCTAGGAATCATTTGGTGTTGCTGTAAACTTTGTGATAATAATAAATTTTTAAATAGAGACGAAGTTATTGTACACCTGTATAAGAAGGGTTTTATCCAAGCCTACAACAGGTGAACTCATAATCAGGGGGAAGTGTTACACTAAAAATGATATTTGATGATCAAATGTTGTTGTTAGTGAAAATTTAGGAGAAAAGACTACGATAAGATATGATAATGGGTGTTACTATACCGAATTTCTATTAGAATTTAGAAGAACCAAACCATGATGCTTCAAAATTCAATGAAATTTTAGCAGCTACTAATGAGTTTGTATAGGAAGGCTATATGATGCATAAAACTTTGTTGATTGTGACATAACTCTTGAATTAGAAATTAGAGTTTAATGTGCTTGAGAATTGTTGTAATCGATTGTTATCAATGATCTACAGTTATTTGCATGATCCTAAGACTTGAAAATTTTTATTTGTCAAAAAAGATGGCCAAATATTTAGGACTTGGATATGACAAAGTCGATGTTTGTCCAAATCAATGTTAGTTGTGTTACGGGATAACCAAAGAAAAGAAAAAGTATGGTCTTTGTGAGCATACTTGTTTCAAACTTGGGAATAAAAATAAATTTTCATACAAACCGATGATACACCTTTGGAAGGTGAGACGTGAAAATATTTTGATGATACACATCCTAAGTGGAAATAAGAACTACAAAATGTAAAACTTGGGCTATCAACATATGTGTTCACTCTTTTTGGTAATTCTGGATCTTAAATTCTTACTAGCTAGTATTTTTCACTCCATTTAATTTACAACAGAGTATGTGCATGTAAGAGCATAATTTTCTATTGACCTTACATATTCCTGGTCTGCACACCCAAGAAAGAATTTGGATGTATACTTCAGGCCATTGATAAATGAATCGAAGATGTTATAGAATGATGTAATTTGTGATTTATGACAAATAAAAAAAAAAAGAACTTTCAAAATGAAAGTTGCCATTATGAGGAAGAATGACACTTACCAGCTTATAATATGTTATGGATGGAGTATTCATCGTAGATTGAGATGACTTTTAGTGTATAGGTCAAACAAAAGACTTTAGACTCGAACATGGTGCAAAAAATTGTTCGTTTGAATGTCAACGTCTATTCTTGCTTAATAATCATCATTGTAAAAAAAAAAAGAACAATTTCAAAAGGAACAATGGTGAGAGACCCACTGCCACCTAGAATGGGTTATGAAGAAGTGTTACAGTGGAAAAAAGGTCATTCAATCAAAGAACATTTGACATTGATCATATCTGGATAAAAAAAGAAGTATATTCTAGGAATTGACATATTAATCTACTAACCTTATTCGACATATGTTAGATGTCATGCATATTGACAAAGATGTTTTTGACAATGTATTCAACATTGACATGAATTTTAAAGGAAAAATTATGGACAATCTAAAAGCACGTGAAGATATGAAAGAGTTGTGTAATTGTCTAGAGTTGGAACTAATTACACAGACTGGAAAAAATTTTGAAACCAAAAGTCACTTACACTTTGAATAGGGGGATAGAAGATTTGTAACGCCCCAAGCCGAACTAGTTCAAGTACCTTGAACAGTCCATAACCCACAGATGTGTTAAAATGCTAGCCTGAAGGTACTTATGTAATGCTTATAACTTATATAGGCAAGATCAACCCAGTATACAGTCGATGTGAGACTCAGCGCATGCCAACCATAACCCACATCACATGGATTAAAATGCTAGCATGAAGATACTTAGTAGTTAATACTCGATGTGGGACTCAACATATGCCAACCCCACACAAGCATAGATTAGGGTGTCACAAACTCTCCCACTTAAATCATTGATGTCCTCGCTAAAGACCAAACAGAACTCGGATTGCAATGCCCCTGAGCCCATATGAGTGTGAATACTGGATTGGCTTTGATACCATTTGTAACGCCCCTAGCCCAACTGTCCAAAGTATCTTTGAAAAATCCACAACCCATACTACTTGGGTTAAAATACTAGCTTGATGGTAATGCTTGTAACTTATATAGCCAAGATTAACCCAGTATACACTCGATGTAGGACTCAGCACATGCCAATCCCAGATCGAGGTGTCACCTGATTAGTATGCAAAAGAATTAAAAATGATCTCAAGTTCTCATATGGGTATGGCTTAAATCTATCTAGTAGTGTTAACCTAAACAAATTTAAAGTTTATAGGATACAAAATCATGATTGTAACTTGTTTATGCCGAATCATGATTGTCACATTTTTATGCAAAAGTTACTTTTGGTCAAATTTCATGACTTACTCCAAGAACAAATTTGGAATCCTTCAATTTAACTTAGCAGCTTCTTTAAAGACATATCTTCAACTTAGTTGAATGTACAACATATGAATGCACTTGAAAAAAAAATATTCATGTCATTCTATGTAAGATAGAGAAGTCAATAATTTTGGGATATTTTTTTTTTTTAAATGGAACATTTTTCAATTCACTTAGCTTATGATTCTAAGTTTGGTGGCCATGTGTAATATTAATAGAAGTATCATATTTTAAGGTAATGTTACTTACATCCACCTAAGATCTTATTAATTCTATCATGCATTTGCACTTACATTTCTAAATTCTTTCCATGGATAATAGATGTATACATAGTTTAAAGAAAAAAGTTCATAATAAAGAATGTGTTGAAGGTTCAATTATAGAAACTTATATTCTAGAAAAAAACGTCAAAATTGTACCTAGATGTACTTTATAAGCAACGTTTTTACAAAACTAAGACAAGTGGGTCACAAAGATGATGGTAGAGATGTGGATGAGAATGAGTGAATATTAATTTCATGTTACATAGGTAAACCAATTAGTCATCCTGTTTCAAAAAGGATGGATGACAAAAACTACGAGTCACAAGTAATTGATGTTCTCTTGAATTGTAAAGATATAGCAGCATATCATAAGTAAGTATATTACTAATTTTAATTCTTATCAATTCACTCATATGTTTTACTTATCAATTTCTACATCATTCTTGAAAATATGAGGAATTGATGAGACATAAGCAGCCCACTATGATTGATTAACAACTTGAAAATTTTCGAGACAAAGAGTTTGTAAAATAGTTTTGTGATCTTGTAAGCAAGATGAATATATATATATATATATATATATATATTCAATCATTTAATACTATAATCATTAGTGGTAACATTAATTTTAAAAATATTCTTATAGGTTTGGAAAGATGTTATTGCAAATGACCAGATATAAGATATGGCATTCCTTCCTAGTAAATACGTGAAACATTATAGTTAATACTATGTTAATGGCTATAGGTTTTGCATCCAAATTTATAGGGAAAATAAGACCACTATGAAGAGTGATATATGTGTGAAAGAAAGCTGTTATGATAACTGTGAACGTGACTTTTACGATATGTTAACTAATGTGATAGAATTAGAATATCGTGACACAAATAACAAGATTGTCTTATTCAAATGTCACGTAGTATGATAATTCTGTAAGGAACTTAAAGCTGACCCGCATCATGGGCTTATTGAGATTAATTATAAATCTATGCTCAACTCAAACAATCATGTGTGGTATGCCATTCAAGCAGTTTATGCAAAATACCATTTCTAGTAGAAAGAAAGTCCTTGTTTATAGGTAGTATATAAAATAAAAGTAAGAAAGATTGTTAATGTACAATTCAATGAGGATGAGAATGATGATATAGTGGTAGACATATTTCAAGATAAAGGGACACAATCTTAAATATAGATTAACGATGACAATGAATTACATCTACATAGTTGTTTTCACGCAATAACATGATCAAAAAGGTAAATTTTGCTTACTTAATTCATTTAAAAATTAAAAAAAATAAAATGTTTGAGAAGTAGAAGATGATAAGGTGGTTAAGGAAGCTGAAAAAAATATAATGATGAAGAAAAAGAATTAATGAAAATTAATAGAAGGTGGAAGAAGAAGAGGAATATGAAGAAAGTGACAAAGAAGAAGACGTTGATAAAGAGCTAGACGATGATAAACAAAATATTTATTAGTTTTTATATGATTATTTCAACTTCAAAGAGAATTATACATTGATAGCATTTGTATATATTTCTATTTGATAATTTATTTATATTGTATACTAGTTCATTTGTAATGACACCAAAATTGCATATATCATATGTTCAAATATATTATAATATGCCTATTAGAGGAGAATGTGGTTGACGTGCTATCATTAAAGGAGGTTACAGGGTCTCCAAAGAATCAACATATCCATCTTATAAGTATTTATCTATTCATTTTTACATAGTGTTAAAAAAGTTTTTTTTTTTTTTTCCAAGGTATTTATATAATTTTTATAAATTGTATAGTTTATATGTTGATTGTCAAGGAGACTCCATCCATAGGATTTATGAAAATTGTAGATGAGACTCTTATATCTAGATCTATGCCAGCTATTAAGAAAATTCATGTAGCTAGAGGTGTTATGTACTTTATTTTTCTTTTTTGATTTATAACAACTATTCATTTTTATGCGAATACTAATACTTATTTTGTTGTAGATGTTGCCAATGATGAGTCTTCCAAAATGGTAGGGACATGAAAGGGCCCAAATAAATTAGTTCCTCTATTTGAGAATAAGAAAGACTAATCGGAGATAGTCATAGATTAGTAACATTAAAAATAGATTTGTTTATCATATTATGAATATATTCAAATTTATTAACATCTCTAAGAATTGTGTTTTAATTTATATCACATATTCTCAGTATCATGCACCTGTCAAACAAATGTGTTATGAAGATTTAATTTTTGGCTTATCCAAGACTAATTTTATTCTCATTAATAATAAATTTTTATGATTAAACTGACTAAATAAGTTTTTCTAGTGTTTTATTTTTTTTTACTTGCTCTAAAGCCTTTTAGGTTTTCTATTGAAACTTGCCTTAAAGCGCCTTGTTAACTATTGCAACAAAATTCATGCCTATTGAAAAGAAAATATTGGGCCACACAAAGTTACGGAAAGAAACGGGTCATCCAAATTGGATGTTACAAGATTACTAGAAAACATTATGCGAATAGGCCACATAAAAATGGAATAAGAAATCAAGAATCTTTTGTTAAAAGATATTTTTGGGGAGTTAGTTCACCATATAGAAGATTCGGTGAATATAAATGTCCTTGAGCAGCGATTGGTATAATTTGTTTTTTCCCATTTTTCATTAATTAATATTTTATTTGGTTATATTTCCAAAAGATTGTATGAGAGGAAGATTGGCATAAAACCTAGTTTTGTTAGGCAATTTGATGCATAGTAAACCTGGTCAATATGTTGATCAAAGATAAAAAAAATTTAAAGTAATTGCTAATAAAGTTTTAATTGGCATTACAATTGTAAATTGGAGTTCACTAAATTTGGGATTCAATTTTGCAAGATGCTTTTACAGCTGTTATACAACAATTTCAAGCATTCGGTTCAAGCACACAATAGGCCAATGAGGATGTTATGTAGGCTAAAGTGGTTTAGGGAAAAGGGGGCATAAGTATTTGTTGATAGCCTAAAATAGCCATCATGAACATAAGTTGTTTGGCTAAATCACGGATTTATGTGACAACATAATTATTGAGCACGTGGATGTTACACCTCAGCGTAATTCAATCAATTAGTGGAATTTATTTAGCCACAACCTGTTAAAGAGTTTTGAATACATGGGGTAGGCATGTTAGACACATAGTGTGAATTAGGCTTAAAAGAGGCTTGAAACAATTGTTACACATTTAGATTAGGGGCAATAATCAAGTTAGTATAGCTTAATTAGTGTTTTTCGAGGATTAACTTGCTCAGGTTAGAGAACCCTATAAAAGCCTTTAATGGGTTTGCTTGTAAACATACACACACATTTCCACAAGGAAAATAAAAATGTCTTTAATTTTGTTATATTTGTTGTCATTTATCTTTCCTTTATATCCTTGCCAACATTCTTAATTCATGTAGATTTACTTTCCTGCTCTAGCTTTATAGCACTTTCATAGGAGTGGTTGATATAAGGAAAAAAAAAAAAAAAACTAACTGCTAGTGTTTTGCATTATTGCTTGAACCGGTATTTCATTATGAACTTTTCATAATCGTCTAAAGAAACCAAATTTCCACAAATAGTATTATTATGGTTTGACTTGTGCAAGATTCCCATCAAATTAAACAAAGCACCTCAAAAACTATTAAGAGCGAAAGATCCTCATCAATCCTTCCATTAATAACCTTGATTGAAGAGCTGGTGTAGTGAATCGAGAAGATAGTGGATTGGATTTATCATGTTGGCCTATCAAACTCAAGTGTCGCAACCTTCACTCCTACCAACTACTATAAGTAAAACAATAAAATATTAGAAAAAATTTCTATCCATAATTGATTTTGTTATAATAACCCTGTTTATGTAGTTTAGACTTGTAAAGTTTGAAAATCGAGGCTCAGGGATAGTGGATTATAAAATAGACATTAATTTGATGAGTTGAGAGTACTGACATGTCTATTAGGAGGATTAAGACTTGTATGATCAAACGAGCAGGAGTATCAAAATGTCTATAATGAGGAATAAGACTTCTCGGATCAAACAGTTTCTAATTTGGATTAACGAGATCCATCTTATGCGTGCCTATATGTTTAGTTTTGTAAACTTTGAAAATCGGAGCTAGGGGGATAAAACTTTCAAATAGACATTTGTTTGATAAGACACAAGTATCGTACATTTGTGAGGATTGATAAGACTTATAGGAGGAGAAAACGATTTCCTGTATGGGACAGTGGGGTGTGATTTACACATCTACATGTGTTTACACTTGTATACTTTGAAACCTGAGCTTAGTGGGAGGAGGCAAATCTCTAATATAGAGGTATATTTGATAATCTATGAGTATCAACACATCTGTAAAGACGAATAAATAGTTTCTCATTTGAATTAATGGGTACGTCTTTTGCTTGTTATGTATTTAGACTTGTAAACTTTTAAAAGTGAGGCAAGTATAAGAATTATAAAATGGACATTCATTTGACAAGCTGAGAGTACTATTATATCCATGGGAACAAATAAGACTTGTAGGTACAAATAGTTTCTCGTTTGGATTAACGGGTATGTTTTATGCATGTCCATGCATGTGTTTAGACTTGTAAACTTTAAAAATCGGGACTTGTTGGAAAAATTATAAGATAAACATCCATTGACATTTATGATGATTAAGCCTTGTAGGTACACACGGCTTCTTGTTTGGATCAATATGGTGGATGTGTTTTATGCGTGTCTATTAGAATTTGCTAGTTTCTAATTTGTCATCGCTACTGTGTTTTTCTACATGTTTACAGGACATTCCTTCATCTTCAGCTACTTCACAACTTCACACGCTCAAGATGAGTTAGCATGTGACTAGGACGATGATACTAATTTAGGAGGAGTTTAGTAGTTTTTTTGTATTTTGTATTTTGTTTTGTGTTTTTTTGTGTTTTTTTTTTTTTTTTTGTCTTGAACTGAACTTCTTTTAGTTTATGAAGTGTTAATGTATTTGGATTATTTTGTAAATATTTTAATAATGTTATGTAATTTTTCTTTCAATTTGATTTTTATTTCTATTAAAAATATTGTGAATACTAGAAATTGTACGATTAGAAAAAAACACGAAATATAACTATTACAATAACACTACACTGTCCAAATAATATAAATCAATTTGAAAAGTTTTCAGCTTTTGTTTACAGCTGACAGGGACCCTGTTGCGGATAAGTCTTAGCGATAATCATTTGCGAAAGGGACGGTGTTGTTGATAATATTTTTTATATTATTCGACATCATGCCAATAATAGTGTTTGTTGTTGTAAAAATTATTAGAAACAATATCAATGAGAATTCAACTTTTAAGCCCGAATCAAATGTTAGACACTCTATTCTTAAGATAGTATTTGCACTTCTATACTTCAAATAGGTTATATCAAATCTCTCTCATAAGATAAATATGCACCTTCTACATTCTAATTGCAATACAGAATATAGATAGAAAATATGTTAGAAACTAACAGAAAGAGTAGAAGAATAAAGACATATTTGTAACTTCTCAGTACTTCATTATCAAACATGGAAAGATAAATTTGTAACTTCTCAATACTTCATTATCAAATATGGAAACTTGTTTGGTATTTATATATCCCAAAAGGTATATCATGAAAGGTTGATCCTTTTCATAAATGATACAATTCTAACAGTCACAACTTTAGAAAAAAGTCTTAATATAAATCAAAAGACATGATCTTCTATTTTAAAACCAAAAAACCTAATTTTTTGTTTTTAAACCAAAAACCATAACATTTTTATTTAAACCATAAGATACAACTTTTTGTTTTAAACCAAATAGACATAATTTTTTTGTTTAAACCATATACAACTTTCTATTTTAAACCAAACAGATTTAACCCATACTCTTCTTCCTTTTCTTTTCCAATGTGTACCACAATTTGTCAATTGTAAGTTTCTTCACATTGATTTTTCTCAATCTTTTACCATTAGTTTAACGATTTTCACTTAATTATTTAAAAATTTCTAACATTTGTCATCACTAATAATTATTTATTGCATAAGGGACGTTGTCGCTGATAATATTTTTTATATTATTGGCATTCTAAACATGAACGGCATGGTGTGTTGTCCCTATTTTGTTGTCACAAATAGTTATTAACGACTAATTGTTGTAGATATGTATCAATAATAACCATGGGTTGAGCATAATCCACTTATCAACGATAACTTTCTGTCGCAAATACGTACCTATTACAATATTCATACTATTAGCAAAAGCATTGCACTATTGATGATAATGACTTATCGTGTAATGCACCCTCATCTTTATAACAAACAACGACATCGCCATATAAGCATTTAAACTTGATCAAGAACAAAAATAAGATAAAGAAAAAATGACATTCAGATTATATCATAACAAGTATGGTTTGTATCAAAAAATTTATTGTAAATATACTTATTTTACCATGCAAATCTGAAGGTACTTGGTTTCTTGCCAGCCAAATATGTACTCCTTCTTCACCTATTGCATGCTTATGCCTAATCAATAGTCATAATTGCTTTAGTTAACATAAGTTATAATTAGCAAATGTCACACCCCTCACGGAGACATGACTACCCAGAGGAATAGATTCCCAACCCTCCGTAACCTAGACTCCAAAACAAAGAAACAATCATGACTCTTGATCAACTAATGAACAAAAGTAAAGATTTATAAAACAAAGTTAGCTGAAAAAGTTTGTTTACTAAAATAAATAACAATTTATTGAAAATTTTGGCAGAAATTTCCCGTAAAGTAGAACATGCCTAAAATACAATTACATAATCATGTTTTTATACAACTACTAAAGTAACAACAACAAAGACAACAAGGAGCTTTGCTTTACTTCTGATCACAATAATAATTAATTAGACTATTATACATTATAAGACCAGACACCTCACAACATTAGTGTCACTGCAAATTTTCATCTTTTGATTTCAAGATTGAGATTCCCAAGAGTTACCTTGACACCAAGCACTCGGCAAGGTCCATTACCGGTAATAGTAGTCCTCGAGATCCTGTTACTAAAAAAAATAATCACAGAAGAGGGGTGAACCTTATGAACTCAGTGAGTGAAAAATAGTACCCAAATGGTACTAGCATTACTTAACACACATAATATAACATATATAATGACATCATGTAACAATGTTCATATTTTAATTCAAAATACACATACACATTTCTAATCGTCATAACTTCACAACTTACATGAATCATAGAATCATAAAATCACAAAGTAATCAGAGCAATCAGAGCAATCATAACATACAAAGCAAATAAAAGGCCAACGAGTAACTCAGCCTCACATAACAGTATCACCATCCACCGGGCATTTACGCGCTTGCACAACAAATTAATCTCTGTACATAATTCATCTCACCGGGGCTATGTACTCAAACTTTTAAAAGCATTTATCAGAATCAAAATATCTCAAAATTTCAAATCAACATATCCTAGGTACATCTGGACCTCAATTCAGGAAATAAAAATAATTTCTCAAAAAAATTTCAATTTGTTGGCCCTTATCAACCACAAATAATCATGATTCAACCAACTCACTAAAACATTGCACTTGCACATTAATTTAAATAAACATACAATTACACATAATAATCTAGCCCTCAAAGGCAACAATTAACCACTCACCTTTAACCGATTTCATTCGTCACTTACACTTGCGTTCATACGTCTCATCAGGTCCACATTAAGATCTGAAACTGAAATTCATATTTCCAAATAACATTTAGTTCAAAAACGTTATTGTTAAAATCTTTTAATTACTAAGCTTACATATCAACTTACATAGATTTCTTTATGAAAGTTTTCTATTAAGCTATTGCATGTGAAGTAATATGAATTGTACTTTATATGGTAAGGTTGATAATGAAGAGACATTTTAAATATCTTGACAATACATAGGGTAGAAAGAAACTATTAGAAAAGATAGAAAACACTAGTGAGTTAGAATTATTAAAACTGGTCAAACTTGGGGTTTGAACTAGTGTTCATTCCAATAGTCATATCTTTCTCTAGGAAATTCCAAATCTAGTTTCGTAAAATTTATTAAATACTAGACACATGTAACTTTATAATGATATATCATTTGAAATTTTTAGATTTATGTATCAATACAGTTTATTCTTTGAATTTGTATCAAATTTTATAAAAAGCAGGATTTTGGTAGCTCCTTACCTCAGTTATCTGAACATAACTTTCTCTAGGAAAAAGGAAATCCAATTTCGTTTATTGGAATTATTAATAGAGAAGTATATCTTTCTAGATAAGTATCATATGTATTATTTGGATGTGTATATTAGTACAGTTAATTATTTAAAATTTACTTTTTTTAGGCATTTCACGACCTCCTTGGATATATGTTTATTTTCACTTACATGCCTAATCAAATTTAATAAAACCAAGTTGAAACATTAACTTTAGGAAGTTAACTAGCTTTATTATTTAGAAAATTTTCCCAAAATAAGCCTTGAGCTCCTTCGATTCTTCACATAAATAAAATAGAGCACTTGTAGAATTCCTAGTTGCCAACATTTGATTCTGATATTTATAGAATTTTCATACTTGGGAATTCAATTACAAAAATTTTCAGTATAGTGTTTCAAGATGTCAAGAAAAACTTTCATTCAGAGGTCCTAAGTTAATTCCATTACAAGCCCCAACAAAGTATTTTGGATTGACTGAGGCTTACTAAAAAATCCTGCATAACCTAGCTGCAATCTAATAACTCTATCAACAAATATACTTAGAACCAGACTACAAAATTTTCCAAGTACCATCCCAAGACCCTAAGCTACATTTTCTCTTTAGAACCCATAATTTAATTCAGTCTTGAAATCACCCGAAATACAAATTTCTCTCACCCACGAAATCTTCCTTGCATCCCTTCAAAAACCACTCTCACTTTTAACACTTCACCTCACAATTAAACATCCTTTACCATACTCATTACTCACTATCATCAAATCCTCAATTTACTACATTAATCAACCATTCTTTTTTCTCATTTAAGAACTTTTTATTCAAATTTCAACTCTTAACTCATGTTTTTAACCTTTCTTCATTCATTATACTATAACTAGTTTCATTTAGACATTTTTACAAGCATTTTCGGTGCATAAATTCCTACCCATTCCAAAGTTTACTTTTTACTAATCGCATAACTAATTTACATGATCCTTGCTCCTACTATCATGTTAACTTCCAAACCCTTAATCCTAATTCATTTAATAACTCTAATAACCAAAATTGTAAACCATGGAATTACCCCAAAGTAAGAAAGTGGCTATCTCCTCCAGGCTAAAGCCATGTATGTCCCTTCCATCAAGCTCACGGCTGAACCACCATAGCCTTGCTGCAGCCCCCTCAAGCCAAAGTGCAGAGTAGTAGCTGCTGCACCTTTTGCACCACATGGCTACTACACCTCCATCACCAACAATTGTTGCACACCAAAACAGTAAACAGTGCAACCAAGCTGCCATCTTCAATCCCACATTCCAACCACTGCCTTGCTTGAAAGGAACTGCCAACTAAAGAAGACAGCAAAGCTACATCTCCAAGACACCTTAACAGCTACAATAAAGCAGGAGGTAGAAGATACACAGCCAACACAAAAATAGTTACACGGCATATAACAGGGTGTAAAGCTCTTGGGTAAGCAAGAAGGAGCTAAAACTACCGTAGAGGTGCTGAAAATCCAAGAAAACAACCTGAATTTTTATTCTTTTCTACTTGCCGCCTTGTTGTACTACAATTCCCTCAACCACTCTCCAACCGGATAGACAAAGAGAAGAAGAAAGATAGCCTTGTTGCTACCCCCAAAACAAGGGAAACAGTGCAGTAGCAAGAACCAAGAAAACAGTCCGTTATTGGCACTTTTAGCTTCCTCCCTCTCTGCTGTGCAGTAGAAAAATTGCAAGTGGCTTGGCAATGGCAGCACACTTCAACTCCATGGACAAACTCCCACAAGGAAAATGCCAAGAAGCTTCAAGAAGGACCAAGGAAAGAACAGGGCAAAATGTTAGGTGGTGGAGTTTCCTAAGGCAAACTTTTTGTCCCAGAAAAAAAAAGTGCAAGAAAGTAAATAAAAAAGAAAGAAAAGCAAAAGAAAAGAAAATGATTAAACGCATAAAGTGGTCAATGTCAAAAGTATCAATTTGTGGTGTGAAATTTTTCTTTATATATATATATACATCTCTTAATTGTTTTTAATGTATTTTGTTTCTGCATTTAGTTTACTTAGTAATAAAAGTTACCGAAGCAATAAAAGTTACCGAAAATGAGATGAAGTCCAAGTCAACTAAATTTAATTATTATTATTATTATTATTATATATATATATATTATAAAATTATTTATTTTATGATTAAGAGTTACACTAAATTATTTAAATTTTATATTTTAATATCGGGTTATATCATGTTCAGTGGTATCATTATTTATTTTATTTATATATTCTTATAACGTAAATTTATACATTATGTCTAAAACACGATTTTACGTTATCGGATTATGAGGATAATAATAGCAAGACATTCATAATATATCAGATCTACAAACTAACCAAGTTCATCATCATATTATTTAAAATAAAAATGTAAATGGTAAATTCAGCATGTGCATAATTTGAGGACCAAGTTATCACAAACTATATAAAATTTGCTTCTTTTTTCCCGAGCTATACACTGACAACCAGTGAATTTAAAGTTAGAAAACCTATTAATGAAAAAACTACAATCTATTTTTTTCTTGTTTTGCTGTCATTTTCTATCCACGTTCACCCTTTAAACGTAGCCTACATGTTCATAACCACAACCTCAAGTGGAGACATCAAAGAATACAAAGAGCGTTCTCCTTGAGTTTGACAAGCATTCTTTGAAATCGATTTTCATAAAAACCCACAAAATACTAGAATATGTAAATATATTCTTGGCGAATCCCTAAACCCAAACACTTTTTTGTATGAGCGAACAAGAAACAGTAAACAATATAAGAATAAAATTAAAGTTCAAGAAAAAAAAATGTACCTCTGGCTCTCGAAAATATTGAGGTTCTTATGACTTTGTAATTGTAAATTCAAGTTAACGATATACTAATTAAAATATTAGCAAAAAATTGCCATCATTGTCAATATTCAACACAATAATTTTCTTTAATATCAACAAAATAGAACATGGAAACCATTCTCACAAGAGACGAAATCATGCACATGCACTGCCTTTTGTTTACCTTTCTTTCTAATAGGAAAATTATATATTACATTTTTATACATCAAAGAAATAGTGTATTTTTATTTTCATTTTCATATTAAATAAAGTGTACATTAAATATATTTTTCTAACGGGTGTCTTAATACTATTTACTAAGCTGCAATAAATATAATTTTTAAAAATTAAAACTTTTCGAAAGTAGAAATTTATGCATTTAATAGCATTGAAATCATGATCAACTACCATGATAAATGTTATAAAAAAATTATTTATAGAATCTTAACAAGTTCTCTTAGGACACTCATTAAAAAGATCCGTTAAAACATGATATATTTGCCTTTCTTTTCTTCTTCTGTAACTATTCTTTATATATAAAAGCAATCAAAAGAATTGGATCATAGCATCATAAACACAACATTCATATAGATCAAAATGGAATATTTTTTTGGATAGGAAAATTAATATTATTTTTAAACTATTTTGAAATTAGATTCAAACTGGTTCACATTAAAGTTTTAAATTTTTTAACAACAAATTAATGTCTTAGAATTATAATTCAAGATTTTTGCAGTATCTGAACATGCATAGCCGATTATAATTTTGCAACATGTATAATTTAAAAAAGCACAATTTATTAGAATATCATCACGCAGCTGTGATTGTATATAATTAATTTGCAACAACTTGGCTGGAGCCTAGCTAGTTGTTAGAAGCCACTTAACAACGTAATTGTAGATTATTATCAAAATTTAATATGATTAAATGCAAAAATCAAGGGCATTTAGGGCCTCCTTTCTTAGTCTTCCAGTTGTTATAGCATGGGCATTCTTCTTTGTGACCATAAGTGCCTGAGGGAACACACAAACATTTGGCACAACACTTGTTGCAGAACAACAAGCATGGTTTTGTATGTTGAGTTGCTGAACAACGATAATCACATGCTTTTGAGCACTCTGTAAAATCAAATACTTTTTTTGTTAATTAATGTATAAGAAATAAAATATATAAATATATATGGCCAACTAAGTTATATAAAATTTACCTTCTAGACGAAGTGATCCCTCTCCGCCAGCCTGTGGTTATGAAGGAAAAATGTGAAATATTTCTTAATTCATGATTTAATAACTAAACAAATTGATGAACTATTTTTTCTTCAATAGAAATTACTCTAGTTATATTGAAAACTTCATTTTTTTTAAATTTGGGATTTCTATTAGCACGAAGGACACAAACAACTATTAATGAAAAAATAAATAGATTTTTTCTAACGAAAATCATCTTTATCAGTTGTTGTTCAATGCACAAAACAAAATGCGCGTAACATTCTTCTAAAATTTTGACATAATCAGCTAAGGAAGGGAGAGAGTACTACTTACGTATGAGAGTTGGATGACAAAGGCCAAGACAAGCATGAAAACAATGGCAGAGGGAAGCCATGCGAGCTTGGCCATAACTACTATGTTATAGATTACTCTCACTCTCTCTCACTTAGTGCTAGAAAACTTTGAGGTTGAAAACAATGGTTATACTATACTGCTATATATACTAGAAAAAGTAGGTAGGATTTTTTTTCTAAAGCATAATTGTCTTAAAAAAAAAAAGACACCATTTATACATGAATTTTCCTTATTTATTAAGCACAACATTGAGATAAAGGAACGTGAAAAATTCCTTGTAAGTTAATCCTAGGCACAAATATAGTATAAAAAAATTAATTAATTAAATTCTATGTATGTTAAATGCCTATCTACTTTTCTTGTCTTTCACGATTGTATCAGTTTTCATTTTGATCCTACTTTTCTTGTCGTTCAAGATTATTCTTTCAAGTTAAAAAACTTTCTTATCTTATTTTACTTTATAACAACATGTCTTTCTTCTTTTTTTCCTTATCTTTTAATTTTACCGATAAAAAGACATAACTACAAGAAAATGGAGTATCAACGACATCATATATCACTGATAAGCTATAGCAAATAATTACCATATACTAACAAGTAAATCAATAAAATATCAATTGATTTACGGTAAAACATCACAAATGATCATAGTTAACTATGGTTTATCATTATTTATAAATGAATCTATAGAGTGATAAACAATTTATTATAATTAGCATCGATCTAAGACATCATTTTCAGTAATGCTTAGAGCAGCCATATCATTCTCAATGACTGCCCTCATGTAAGTTTCGGTCTCCCTCTACCACGCCTAGCACCAACCACCTGCACCAAGTCATATTCTTAACTACAGCGTCCATTGGCCCTCGTTGGATATGTCTAAACCAACGTAAGTGATTTTCTCTCATTTTCTCCTCAATCGGTGCTACCTCTACCTTCTTACGAATCTCCTCATTTCATATTTTATCATTCCTAGTATGTCTGGTCATCCATCTCAACTTTCTCATTTCAGCTACTCCCATCTCATGTGAATGTTGTTTCTTAACTGCCCACTATTCAGTACTATATAGCATAGTCGGTCTCACTGTCATCTTAAAAAAATTTCCTTTTAACCTATTCAGGATTTTAGGATTACATAAAACACTTAAACACTTCCCCACTTCACCTATCCTGCCTTGATCCTATGGTTTATATCATGTTCAAATGAGCCTAAATACTTAAACTTATCATTTGTAGGGATTGCATGGCCATTTAAAATTATTTCAATCAGGCCTCCTCTAGTGACACTGAAATCGCATTCGAGATACTTGGTTTTTGTCCTACTTAACTTAAGGTCTTTAGATTCTAACTCGTTCCTCCACAATTTTAGTTTTGAATTTAAACCTTCTCTAGTTTCATCTACCAACACAATATCATCAGTAAACAACATACACCACGGAGCCTTATCCTGAATAGCATATGTAAGTTCATCCATAACTAAAACAAATAGGTAGGGGCTTAAGGATGAACCTTGATGAACACCTATCGTGACTGGAAACTCTTCAGTTGGACCATCTATGACCCACACCCTAGTCATTACTCCCTCATACATATCTTTAATAATTTCTATATATTCAGTTGGAATCTTCTTCTTCTCGAGAACCCACCATAAAATTTGTCTAGTTAAACTATCATACGCTTTTTTTAGATCAATAAAGACCATGTGAAGATCCTTTTTTCTTTTCTATATATTTCTCCATTAGTCTCTTAAATAGGGAAATAGCCTCCATTGCGTTTCCGACATAAAGCCAAATTAATTCTAAAAAACTAGAGTCTCATTCCTAAGCCTATGCTCAATCACTCTTTCCCACAGCTTCATTGTATGACTTATAAGTTTTATTTCTTTGATAGTTCATACAACTTTAAATGTCTCATCTATTCTCATAAATAAGGTCAATGTACTATTCTTCCATTCATGGGGCATCTCTTTGGTCACTAAAATCTTGTTAAAAAGATTTGTGAGCTAATTTATGTCAATATCTTCTAGGCATCTCCAAACTTCAATAGGGATATCATTCAGACCCATTGTCTTACCATTCTTCATCTTATGAATAGGTTCTTTAACCTCTTATGCTCTAATCTGACGAACAAATCTACGGCTCGTATTATCGAAGGCGTTGTCTAATTCCTCGACATCAACCTTTGAATGCCCATTGAATAAGTTATCAAAGTAAACTCGCCATCTCTCAAACATGGAAAGAGCCTTTAAGTGACCGGAGATGTCTATGACCCCTAAAATTTAAAAAAAATATTAATATTATAAATTTAAAATTAATTATTAGCATTTTATTCTTCTCTTATTTAATATCGTGGCCCCTCCAAAAGTAAAAACCAGATAACATTTTCACTTTTTTGACTACAAAACTAATAGATTAAAACTTAAAATCCAAAACTAAAGACTTATAAGTTAAATTTTTTATTATTCTTTTGTAACTTATAATTTTTTATCATGTCTTATGAGTTATTGAGTTTTATATATATATATATACATTTTGCTATTATTATAATGGAATAAATGTCTAGCTCCATCACTATATATAGATACATGTTCACTAATTGATGCAACATCAACCTTCTACGTGTATTCTTATTACACAAAGTATACTTATTTTACTATACAAATCTAAAGATATTGATCAGATTCTTCTCAACCAAATATGTACTCCTTCCTCATTGTGCCAAACTAAGAGTCAAAACTTCTTTTAGTTAACATGGATTATTAGCATGACATTCATAATCGATCATATCTACAAACTGACCATGTTCATCATCATATAATGTAAAAATTAAAATGTAAAAGATAAATTCAACATGAGCATAAATTGAGGACCAAGTTATCACAAACTATATAAAATTTGCTTCTTCTTTTTTTCCCAAGCTATACACAGAAAAGCAGTGAATTTGAAGTTAGAAAAACTATTAATGAAAAAAATAGAACTAATTTTTTTCTTGTTTTGCTCTTCTTTTCTATCCACATTTACCCTGCAAAAGTAGCCTAAAAAGTCCAGAACCACAACCTCAAGTGGAGACACATAGTTTATGCCCGTTACACAAGCTCAACCATTCTTTTAAATCGATTTACATCAAAACCCACAAAATACTAAGAATACGTAAATATATTCTTGGCAAATCCCTAAACCCAGAAAATTTGTGGGAACAAACAAGAAACAGTAAACAATATAAGAATATAAGAATAAAATCAAAATTCAAAACAAATTTACCTCTGACTCTTGCAAATATTGAGAAAATATTGAGGTTCTGATGACTTTATAATTGTAAATTCACGATATACAAATTAAAATATTGTCGAAAAATATCATTGTTATCAACATTCAAGACAATAATTTTCTTCAGTATCAACAAAAATAGAACATGAAAAACATTCTCAAAAGAGACGAAATGATGCACATACACCACCTTTTATTTCCCTTTCTTTCTAATAGGAATAATCCTATATTACATTCTTGTACATTAAAAAAATAGTGTATTTGTATTTTCATTTTTATTTTCAAATATATATCTTCGCTATATATGAAAGCGACTTAATGGTATAAATTTTTAGTTTCTTTAAATATTCTTATGACTTTTTACTATTACATAAGTATCCTTGGTTTTTATATCATAATATTAAAATATAGTACTTAAAATAGTCTTTAATTTATTTATTTTCCTTATTCTTCTCTCTTTTAATGCTAATAGGATTATTAACTCTTTTTTACTATTAATTTATTTTCCTAATTCTTCTCAATTTTGTAAATCAAAATTAAAAAAAAAAAAGAAACTATAAATTAAAAGAAATATTAAGAGTATAATTTTATTTTATAATAATATCTTTCCTTATTTCCTTTTCTATCTAAAGAATTAAAAGAATAAATTTATGTATTTATATTATAAATTATGTTTACTTATTTGTTTAATTACATTAACAAAAAGTAACATTTAGTTATTTTTTCGTAATGGCTTCTACAGTACCTAATTAGAAAAGTTGGGTTCTTAATGTCCAATTTTTTTTTTGGTGACATGGATAGTTTAATGTTTGGACATGTGCCTTCAACTACGGGCTTTGATTTTGTTTATCTTGCAAGTAACTTGCCAATGAGAATCAATATTCAGAGTTTGCACATCACTCATTTGCAAAATTTATTTTAAAGTCCTTATTAATATCAATACAGGAGATTGAAAACAAAAAGAGCTCCTTCTCCTCACCTTCCTGGAAATGGATCATTACCTGGATCTGGATTACGGACTGGTGGATCCGAAAATGGGAGTACAGGAGTAAAACAGTTCAGGTACCAACTGTGTGGTTCCAGTACAAAGCAAGAATACTATGGCTCCTCTCTCTGTTTTCTCTCTATTTGCTCTGTTAATCTTAATCCTCCACTCTTCACATGGCTCATCTCGCTACCATGCGTAGCTCCACCTCGGTGATGGGCCTATCTCACTACCGCCGCTTCAACCATCAGCTAACAATCTTGAGATTTGTCACTTTCCTACTATTCTATTCTACTTTAGCCTTGACTATAACACAACCCAGTAAACCCACAAACAAAATCCAACCCGATCAGTTAATGACAATCTCAAATTGAAAATTTTCAAGTGGTGGACTAATGGGGTTGCAGAATAAGGAAGAAAAGCTAAATGGGTCGGTAAAGGAGGGAGCTTTAACTGAGCAAAAGAAAAATGTTGGACCAGGATCAGAGCCACCGTCGTGTACATCTAAGTGTGGGTCTTGTTCGCCATGTAAATCTATTCTCGTGCGGACTCCTCCTAGTTTGAGTATACCTATTGAGTCTTTTTTCTTTCAGTTATTTACTTCAATTTACAATTACAAAGTAAGACAATAACTAAATTTGTCTATTAGAAATCAATGACAAATTCACTACCAGAAACTGTGGTGGAGAAATACATATGTGAAATATCATAATACGCCTTTTAGTTAGAATCATTTATGATCACCCACACAGCCACACCATAAGCTACAAATCTAACCAGAGAATAACAATGCATATTTTATCTATAATCCCCTTTTTGCTTCAACTAAGATGATAGCCCATCATCACTCTAATTTCGATAGTAAAAAACAGAGTATACATAGCATATTTTCATCTGTTATCTACATGAACAAATCAAATATAATCACCATGTTAAACTACATTGGAGATCAAAACTTTATCCAATTGAGCCGCAATCAATATGCCTTCTGGAATTTGTTTAGGCGCACATGACTATCGAAGGAAAATCACTATTTGTTTCTGGAGCAATGGGGCTCTGTTCGATCAGAGGTTTGCTAGGTTCAATTTGAATGAGATTAATACCATGTTGTTTTGCATAATTGATGAAGGACTCTTGGATAAAGCTTTGCACTTTCTTGGGGGAAAGCGAAGTATATGGTCAATAATACAATGTCAAGCATTGCGTCCGGAAAGCTCAACCCATTCATATCTCTATTATATCTACTCTCTTTCCTCCTTCTCATTCCTGTTCACCCATCCCTTTTGTGTCCATGTGAAATCCAACCTCCCAACTGCCACCAAACACCACCTCCTAACCCAAATTCCACAGCGAAGTATATGAAGTGAAACTCTACTAGACTTGGATTTCACAATCTGTGACCGACCTCTTTCTTTACATTGAATTAGATCAGATTCTACAATAATGTCTATATGCTGGTTGTGCTTGTTGCTTTGAATACAAATATTTTGTTGGGTTAAAATCTGATTTTTATAAATATGCTTTCAGCAGGTAAAAGGTTGTAAGTTTTCAATGCCTAGGATGATTTCAGTGATAAATCAATGCTCCATCTTCTACCACGTTAGCTTGGGCATTAAGAACCCAACTTTTCTAATTGGATACCATATAAGCCACCAATATTTCAAATAGATTACGAATTTATTGTTTTCTAACTCTTTCTATTTTAATTCTAATATGATTAAAATTCTTTTTTACTATTAAATTTTTTCCTAATTATTCTCAATTTCAAGAATTAAAATTAAACTATGAAATAAAATAAATATTATAGACATAGTTTTAATCATTACAATATTGTTTTCTTAATTCTTCTTCTATCTTATGAAATAAAAGAAAATAATTATAAATTTGCATTATGAATTTATTTTTAATTAAACTTATATAATTATTTAATTACATTAACATAGAGTAATATTTTTTATTAATTATAATTTTTTAATATGTAAGTGAATTGTGGTTAAAAATATATGTATTTAATTATCAAAAGAAATGGATCATAGCATCATAAACACAACATTCATATAAATCAAAATGGAATATTTTTTTGATCAGGAAAATTATGTTACTTTCAAACTATTTGAAATTAGATTTGAACTGATTCACATTGAAAGTTTTAATTTTTTTTAACAACAAATTTACACCTTAGAATTATAATTCAAGATTTTGCAGTATCCGAACTTGCATAGCCGATTATGAATTTACAACATATATAATTTAAGGAAAGCACAATTTATTAGAATATCATCATGCCACTGTGATTTTATATAATTAATTTTCAACACCGTGGCTCAAGCCTAGCTAGCTAGTTGTTAGTATACCTAACAACGTAACTATTGATTATTATCAAAAATTCATATGATTAAATACAAAATCAAGGGCATTTAGGGCCTCCTTCCTTAGTCTTCCAGTTGTTATAGCATGGGCATTCTTCTTTGTGACCATAAGTGCCTGAGGGAACACACAAACATTTGGCACAACACTGGTTGCAGTACTCCAAGCACGGATTCTTATGTTGAGTTTTTGAACAACGATAATCACACGCTTTTGGGCACTCTGTAAAAGTAAATATTATTTTTGTTTATTAATTTATAAAAATTAAATTATAATATATATATATATTAATGACCAACTAAATTAAATAAAATTTACCTTCTGGACGAAGTGATCCCTCTCGACCAGCCTATGATTATGAAGAAAAAAAGTGAAACATTTCTTAATATATGAAATAATAACTTTAAAAAATTGATGAACTATTTTTCTTCAATAGAAATTACTCTAATTATATTGAAAACTTCATTTTTAAAAAACTTGGGGTGTCTATTAGCACGGAGGACACAAACACCTATTAATGGAAAAAATAAATATTTTATAACGAAATCATCCTTATCAGATATTATTCACTGCACGGAATAAAACTCGCATAACATTCATCTAAAATTTTGGCATAATCAACTAAGGAAGGGGGAGAGTACTACTTACGTATGAGAGTTGGATGGCAAAGGCCATGACAAGCATGAAAACAAAGGCAGAGGGAAGACATGCGAATTTGGCCATAACTACTATGTTATAGATTTCACTAACGCACCCTCACTTAGAATCAAATACTCAAAACGCTCTCATAAAACTCTCAGGTTCAAAACAATGGTTATATTATACTACTATATATACTATAAAGAGTGGCTAGGTAGGATTTTTTTCTGAGGGCATAATTGTCTTAAAAAAATAGACACCATGTATACATCAATTTTCCTTAATTATTATGCACAGCATTTAGATATAGGAACGTGTAAATTCCTTGTAAGTTTTTTTTTTTGGTAAAATTTTTCCTTGGAAGTTATTTCTAGGCACAAATATAGTAAAAAAAATATATCAATTAGTTAAATTCTCTCTGTATGTTAAAATATCAAACATAATCATTGTTTTGGTATTTGGAAGATACAGGCACTATCAATTTGGTTCTTGAAAAATTAATTTGTTCAATTAGTGTAAGATAATGTAATTTCCTATTAAACTAGTCACTCCGTACATTGAGTTTTAAAATTTTTAACAACATATCTTATATATGATATCAAGTTATCACTTATATTTGTTTTTAATTTAATGTATTTTTATTGTTAGAAAAAATAAAATTTATCAAAAACAAGGCAAAGAAAAAAAATCATATAAAAATAATAGTGTTTCATACATGATTGGTTCCGTATGGAGGATATCTCTAAATTAAAATAATTTTTCTTCTTTATTTTGCTACTCTTGTGTTTCATACACAATTTTTAGTTTTATCAAAACCTTAAATTGGCATTGACTTTATTACAATTAAGTTACACAATTATTGATAGTTAGCTTTTGAAGTAATATTTTCTTCATGGGAACGAATTTTACTTTCACTTTATTATATGAGAACGATACATGTGCTTGTGTTCATAAAATCCATATTAGAGTCGTTGAAGGGATTCATGACTAGGTTCATTACCAGCGTATGAGAAGTTGGAGATGCCAACCCTTAGGTTGTGATGTTCATGTTAATTAAAGGCCGAACTGAAGAGTTTCCAGTTCAGGTATGACCTTAACAAGAAGACTTCGGCAAAAATGTTAAAAAATCGCAAAATAATGCATCAACACAGAAGAGGCAGAAAAAGCTCTAGCAGACTTATCATGACAAAGGCCAAGAGAAGACACTCCCTAGACTATCGACGGTCCCTATTCCACCAAGATCCACCTAGGTTAGAAAGGAGACCTAGAACTCTGCTGAGACCTAAGTTTGATAGTTACAAGCCTTTGAACAAGCCCTAATCCGCAGCAATTAAGCACAACAATTATGTTAACTGGCCATCGGCATAGAAAGAAAAAACCTATAAAAGGGGCTGATGATAAGTATTTTGATTTATACAGAAGTTATGGGTACACAACTGATGAATGTTGGACTTTTGAGTATGATATCAAAACATTGAGATAATAGGGGTACCTTAAATAACATACTTAGGAGACAAAGGGGCAGCAAGGTGAGGCCAGAAGGAATCAGAGTGGAAGGAGAGGATGAAGGCAAGAGAGAGATGATTGGTCAGAAAGGAAATTAGAGCCCATGAATGACAACTGTGAGAATGGGTGAGAAAGGTGGAACACCCATCACAACCATCTACGCAATATCTGGTGGGTTGGCAACAAGTAGAAAGTCTGCAACAAAAAGGAAAGGATATGCCAAATGTCTAATCCTGCTAACAGAGGGAAAGACTGATAAGGTGGAAGGTTCATGAGGGGTTGGGAAAGACCATACCAGGTCACCCACATTGTCAGGTTAGGATCCTATTGGCTGAGAGATAAGCACTACCATCATTACCAAACATATGGAATGTCTAACACCCTAAATAAATATTATTTCTAACACTCTATGTTATGCATTTAAATTTGATGCACTTCCTATTTTCTAATAAAATTATCTTCGCATGTACTATGCATCAAATTTTGCTTTACATTATGCAACAATTCTAACTTACAAATCTAAGTCATGAAGATGGGTACCCAATCAAACTCCTATTATTGGTCATATGAACTAGTAGACAACTTTTCATCTAGTAGTACTTGAGAAGAGTGACATCAAATATATCCCACTTCACGACTATAAAGGTATAGGCAAAGTAACCCCAATCTTAAGGAAAAGCATAAGCAGTTATTCAAATATCCTAGTTTTTAACGTGATCCCTCGGATGCTAAATTGTCAAAGGTACCGAGTCATCCAACTTAGAGAGAGAGCCATAAAAGATGACACTCAGCCAGAAAGTTAATAGTGACACTCGGGGTGGGCAGCATAGGATAGGAAGCCAATGTCCAAAAAAATAAATTGTTTAAGATGCCACCTTAGCTTGGACATTAATAATGAAACCGGTGAGGAAGCCAACATACAAAATAACTGATCGAGCATATGACGATTTGCTAGGATGCCAATAGTCATGCTCGAAGTGGGTCCACATGCTAGGAAGCTGGCTTCTAGACTGATTGATCGAGTGTATGATGATCGGCTAGGACGGCAATAGTCACGCTCAAAGTTGGTTGCAGAGGGTAGGAAAATAAACTTGCACGCAAAACCAAATGAAAACAATATGGCATAATGTGTCACCCAAATACACAACATATGGGGTCCCGTACATGAAACATCCACAAAATAGCATGTAGCAAAGTGCGACCAGAACACTATAATGTGTAATTCCTACAAGACTTACCAAAAAAACATACACATAAGTTTAACTAGAACAACATAATATAGATCAACATGATCAATATACCAAGTCCTGATTGATTCCTATACATAGTCTACTGGTCGATCGGTTGGTCACTCTGGCCTAACTTTCATAATCTTTATCCGGATACTTCATGTGGTCCACAAGATAGTTAGGATACTCACCTTTGAACATGTTGCTGAGTGCTACCTAAGCCCAACCATAATACACAGTGGAGTCTTTGTATTCCTTGTACTACATGTAAGCTCTATCGCGTAAAAAGCTAAGATGAACACCATTCGTAAGACTCTCACCTCTTCTATGAGCACGACACACTATTCGGTCACTCAAACTCTTAACTTGATAAATGGAGTGTTTTTCTGAGAACTTGTCTTCACTGCTCTTGTGATATAATGATATATAGTAATGATTAAAATGTTGTTTCGAGATACCGTATTGATTAGGCTGAAACATATATAAAAGATATTACGATAATGGTGTATAATTTAGGAATGAAAGAACATCAATATATATATATATATATATTATGTACTACATATTTGTATTTGATTTTTAATTGATTTGTAAAGGGTATATGATATGCCTAATATGATTCCTTTAAAGCTATGAATACTTAAAAAATCTAAAATAAGTAATCATCTTTTACTTAGCCATGTTTTTCTATATATAAAAAAAAATATTAATAATTGGGAAACAAATTAAAAATTATTTATATATACATCTGTGAAATGATATGAAAATTATTTAATTACTATGTCAAGAGGTATTGAAAAATAATTATGAGAAAATATATGGTTGATATTAATTGTGCTATTTCAATTTAAAACCTAACATATATATATTATATTTGTAAGTTTGTTACTTTCATTTATATGTGATTTGTAGTGTTAAATTGGTCTGAGAGTAAGTAAGTTTGTATAAATCAGATTGACCATAAGTCAAATATATGTTTATTATATAAATGAATAAATCATGTTGATAAGTCTAATATATGTTTGGTATATATTTATAGTAGTAGAAAATTAAGTTTACTTTTCTATTAGACTCAGTGTTAAATCAAATCTTATCTATCAAACAAATTTAAAAAAAAATGAATTAAAATAATAATTAAGGTGTTAACCATACTCAAATCATTTCTCACAAATTGAAAGGAAAAACACAAAACAAAGAGTCTCTTAAATAACATATTTATCTTACGCACATGCTTATTGACTTTTCTGAAATAAAGTTATTTTAATATTTTTAGTCATATTTACAAGGAAAAAGGAAATAGGAGTTTGTTTCAAGTTGGAGTGGTGTGGATAATTATTAAGAGGTAAAAGATAAATGAGTTCTAATTGATATGTGGTCAATGACTGGGGTAATGGATAATATTAGGAGAGATAAAATAATATTTTAATTATTTTATAATTAGTTTGAAATGAATTAATTTATACTACTCTAAAGTAAGAGACCGTAATGGTCTTCTAGCTTTTAAAATAGTATAGATAAGTCAGTTTGGGAGTTGGATATCGAGAAGGTGAAACTAGGATTTTCACATGCACCTATTTGGGTTCAGTTGTGGGGACTCCCTCCTCACTGTTGTACAACTAAAATAGGATGGAAATTGGGGAGCTTGTTGTTGATTGTCATTCAAGTTGAGCTATTTCATGCGCGTGGAAAACAAGGTAGGATAATCGAATGTCTACTGCAATGGGATTTGCAAGTCAATCATGGTGAAATGAGTCTTTGAGGAGAATTACATAGTTAAACTGTAATACAAGAAGTATTGCTTCTTTTGCGGTATCATAGGCAATCATGAACGTAGTTCAACAGCCAAGATCAAACTAGAAATGCGTGGGGTTGATTGCCCCTTGCAATATGACAATTCCTTACGAGCTCAGAGATTGGACGGAAGGACAATGGACAAGTCCGAATGTAGATGGCCACTGAATCAAGCAACTTGAAAGCAGGAACAGTTTGACAACAAGAATCATTTTTGCACAGGTTATCGGAGCTCACAGTAGTTGGGCATGGAGAGGATATGTGTCACAATACATATGGTCTAAGCATAGGGCTCCAAACCAATGACCTCATGGAAGAAAGAAGGCACATTTTCAAAGTTTTTGATAATGCTACATTATCAAACAATTGGATAAAGCCGAGAGTCTTGGGTACTCTTTCAAATCCAATGAGCCCCACGTTATCCATGCACATAACGTGATGGCCAAAGAGGTTGGCGGAATAAATGGAATGGAAGGCAAAGGATTCCTAGGAGTTGAGGTTAGTGATCTAATTGAAATTCAAAATGGACCAAATCACATGACACACCCATCCAAAGCTAAAGATATCAATCCCATTCGCATCAACATTCCTACTCCTATCCAACCTGTTACCTTACATGGTTACAACAACGTAACTCTCGGACTGCATTCACCAACAATTGTCCAACCACTAAGATCAATTCCACTCAACCATAACAATATAACCCTTAGCCCCACTTCACCAACAACTGACGAACCATCTACCAACTCCACAAACATCCTTACATTCAATCAACCTTAGTTCATATGCCTTTGTGATGGGATCCATGGCAGTAAACAAACCTCCAACAAAACAATCACTCAAGCAATTAGCTAGACAACATAGAGGATCCCAAACTTTAGACAAGTTACAAACTGGTCATGCCAAGAAGAGAGGCAATGATGATTTTGTTGAATAATCCAAAAGAAAATATGCACGAGTCTTATGCTTACAAAAAAAAAGGGAAGCCAGCCTTAACTGGCCTAACAATGATTAATGAAGCTCATATATTGAAACGTGCAGGGTATGGGGAATCCCCTCACGTTTGAACATCTCAAGGGAAATTTGAATTCCCACTCCCCAGACTTAGTCTACTTGGCCGAAACAAAAGCAAATGAAAATAAAATTAGAAGAATTTTACCCTAATGCCCGGTTTCACAATCATCATATAATAGCAGCTGAAGGATTATCGGGTGGATTGGTAATGGCCTATAAAGATGACTTAATAGTAGAAGTACTTCATTCGGAACAATTTATAATTCATAGTAGAGTGGTGGATGTTTCAACAGGGCTTGATTGGGATTGTTTTGTATTTACCTGAGTTCTCAGGACAATGAAAGAAGAGACCAATTTCATTTCTTACTGCAAAGAATGCAAACTGCATCCCTCAGACTTCTTATCTTTGGTGACTTCAATGTTATTTTGCATTACTCAGAAAAAAGTGAGGGCAACCAATAGAGACCCATCCAAAGATAGGATTTTGTGGATTTTATCAATTCAAGTGGTTTAATTGATCTCAAATTCCAGGGGTACCCATATAAGTGGTTTAATTGATCTCAAATTCCAGGGGTACCCATATACTTGAAATAATATATGGTCAGGAAAGGGTAATATCCAGGAAAGGCTAGATCTCTTCCTTGGCTCGTTAGAATGGATAACTTCATATACACAAGCCTCAGTTCTCCATCTTGATGAATTGGGATATGATCACAGGCCCATCCTCCTTAATTCAACACTACTAGAAATAGGGAAGAAAAGATTCAATTTTGATACTAGATGGTGTGAACTAGACGAAGCTAAAAACATTGTTATGCACAAATGGGAGGCAGAGACAATTGGTTCAAAACTATTTCATGTCTTCACTAAACTAAAAAGAGTGAGACATAGACTGGTTAATTAGAGTAAAATAGGGACCACAAATTCTAGGAGATCTATTTTAACAATACATAAGAAGATTGCAGCTATCAAAAACTCAAACACTCCCTTTGCTCGAGACACAGTAGTCTAACTTGAAAGGGAACTAGCAAGACAATGGGGCCAAAAGGAAGAATACTAGAAGCATAAATCTAGAGTTAACTGGTTACAACTGGGAGACAGAAACACAGCTTTCTCTCATGCCTCTATAATTCATAAAAGGTGAACAAACACCATCGGAGAACTCCAAGATGAGCTGGTAACATATCATCATCTAAAAATGAGATAGCCAACATGGCTATAGAATTCTTTTCTACTTCATTTCAAGCTATGGGTGCTCTAGGAAAGGAACTAATCCTCACCAAATTGGAACGGAAGATATTTGCCAGTACGAATAAAAGATAGAGATGACCTATTAGTGATAATGAAACTAAAGTAGCTGCCTTCTCTATTAATCCTACAGAGGCTTCAGGAGATAATGGAATGACAGGAAAAAAATTTCAGTGCTACTGGAACATTATTGGCAAGGATATATGTCTGGCTATCTAGGATTTTTTCACTCATGGAAGGATGTTAAAGAATTTCAATGACATAGTCATCTCACTTATTCCAAAAGTAAATCCACCAAGAGTAAAGACATAAATACGGCCTATTAGTTTGTGTTCTATATTTTACTAAATAATATACAAGGTTGTTGTCAACAAACTCAAGCCATTTATGGGTTCTTTAATTAGTCACAACCAAAGTACATTCCTACAAGGTAGATTAATCTCAGATAATAATCTTGGTAGCTCATGAGCAAGGCATATGACAGAGTGGACAAGAGCAAGGCATATGATATGGCAGTCAAAGTGGACAAGAGCATGGCATATGACAGAGTAGGAATGGAGTTTTCTTAAAGGTATGTTACTCAAGTTGGGTTTTATATTCTTGTTGGGTTCGTTTAATTATGGAATTAGTTTCCACTGTTACATACTCAGTTTCAATTACTGGTGAATCATTTGGTGTTTTTTAAACCATCAAGAGGGCTTCGTCTTTTTTGTTTTTTGTTTTGTTTTTTGTTTTTTTTTTTTTCGATATGTTCTGAAGGTTTATCTGCCTTATTTCTTGAAGCTGAATTATCCAACTTGATACATAGCTTGAGGATTTCTCCACACTGCCCACATATTAATCATTTACTTTTTACAGATGACTCCATACATAGATATTTTCCAACTGCTATGAAGCTACAAGTGTTCAACAAATCAATCTATCCAAATCCTCCATTTTTTCAGTCGAAACACACCGAATGAACTCCGAGTTTCACTGTCAACATGGTTGAATATTGAAAAAATAGGGGGACAGGATAAATATCTTGGTTTGCCTTCTATTGTTACCAAGTTCAAACAAACTACTTTTCAAGTGGTTCGGGAAAAGGTAGCAACCACACTACAAAGTTGGAAATCGAAGTGCCTATCACCAGCTGGAAATGAAATATTAGTTAATCAAGCCACAACCATCCTAATTTACACTAAGCAGTAGCCACAGCTATCCCAATTTACACTATGGCATGTTTCAAGCTCCTAATCTGCCTCTGCAAAGACATTAATAAGATGATTGCAAAGTTTTGGTGGGGTCAAACAAAAAATTCAAGGAAAATCCACTGGTCAATTGGAAAACCATATACAAATCGTAAAATGAAGGAGGGCTAGGATTTAAAGACCTGGAGAAATTTAATTTAGCCATGCTTGCAAAACAAGGCTGGAAGTTAGTCAAAGAAGGCAATTCTCTGTTTTTTAAATTGCTAAGGGACGATATTTCCCACACTTATCGTTCATAAAAGCTTCAATTGGCACAAACCCATCATAGGGATGGAGAAGTATATTAAAAGGAAGGAAAGTGTTAAAAAGAGGAGTTCATTGGCAAATAAGCAATGGCAGAGATCTAAAAATTGAAGAGGACATGTGGATTCCCTCTCGGTTTCCTTTTAAGCCACATATCAAACCCTCAGCTCCTTCAAACATTTGGTGGGTACATCAACTCATTATAGTGTGACATAATTGGAATTAAGAGATTAGTACTAGAACAAGAGGACGCATCATTGATCCTAGATACGCCAATCTCTCACACTGGTACCCCTAACAAGCTTGTATGGCTCTTTACAACAAGAGGTTCATATACAGTTTCCTACGGATATAATGTGGTAACATCAACTTCAGCCCTTGGTTCATTTACTCAGCTCTAATGGTCAGCTATTTAGAAACTAGAAATTCCCGGGAAAATCAAGAACTTTATTTGGAGAATGATGCATGACAGTCTTGCTGCCAAATCCAATCTCTGCCGGTATAGTGGAATGACAAATAGCTTATGTAGCCTCTGTGAAGTTTCAGAGGAGAAGGCCACCTATTTTTTTCTTGCTTGTCCTGTGGTGGCTCAGGTTTGGCCTGAAGCATCTTATAACATCCCCAAGTTAGCGCTTGAAGCAGACTCTATTGGTGAACTGGTGGACGCTTATGATCAACAATGAAAATAATGGAGGGACTTCAAAGGAGCTAGCTCAATACCCTTGTTTTTGTTTGTGGTGAATATGAGGAAAAGCATGGAACGACGCTATATTCAACAATATGAGATGGAGTCCAAGTGAAATTGTTGCAAAAATAGTGAAGGACCGTAATAAGTACTCCCATGCACTAGCTTCTCAAGCAACTCGGCCTTTGATGCTCACAGGTAATACTCATGGCGCTAATTGGACTCCTCCACCTCATGGGACGTTGAAAAATAACTTTAATGCAGGAATGAATATCAGGGAGGGAACAAGCAGTACGAGAACGGTGGTTCGTGACCATGCAGGGACCATCATTTTTGCAAAAGGAGCCTTGATACGTGGGAACTCCGCTCTTATGTCACTAGAAGCCCTGGCTTTAACAGCAATTGTTCATGAATGTATTACTCGTCAATGGAGTCAGGTTATTTTAGATGGAGATGCCAAAACAGTTTTAGAGGAAGTTGCACGTGTCTCTAATGGAAACTTGTCAACAAGTGTGATCATAGATGATATTGTTAAGCTTTCTGCTCCTTTAGATTGTTGTTTTCAATTTGTTCATCGTAACAATAATTAGGCTGCCTATTTAGTGGCAAGACAAGCCCTTATCGATCTGAGTTTATGTGCAGATCCTCCTACTTTGCAAAGTTGGCTCAGGAATCTCTGTGAGAGCTAACTACTGTATTTTCCAATGAATGAAATCTCTATCAAAACAAAAAAAAAGTATATAGAGAATAATTATTAAAATAAAATTTGGGCCTAGAGTAAAAAGTGTAATAGCAATAAAAATTTTAAATGACAAATTAGTCTTTTTGTATGCAAGAAGATAATCGAATTGTCATAAGTTAGTTGATACCAATTTATGTATATTGTCAATTTTATTTAAATTGTGATGGCTCAATTTGTAAATGAGCTCGATTTGTAAATTAGAGAACCCAAACACACCCAATCTACAATTAGAGATCCCAATCAACAATCAGAGCTCTCTAATGAGCCATCAGAATTATCAAACCATAATCAGAACTTCTTAATGAGCAATTAAAATTATAAAACCAGGTACCAAAGGGATTCTAAATATTTATTAATTTTATATGTATCATGTTACAAGTTAATTATATTTTGTAAATAATTAATTTTTTAATTAATAGGCTAAATAAAGGCCAAAACCAATCAACCAACTTAATTCAATCGGAGATTCAAGAATTGGATTGGAAAGGATCCAAAATTTGTATAAATCGATTCGGTTCTAAAAAAATTTGGTTCAAAAATAACCTTTTGAAACGAAATATAAATAACACCAAACATGCGGATAACTTTTACATTTAAATTACACATTTATATAATTGTTAAGCTTAAAACGATGTAGCTTTAGGTTGGGGTCAGAATCCCTGTTTCTTTGTTTCCCCTCCTCTTTTGAGTTTTTCTCTTTCCCCTCTCTCACTCATCTTTACTCAGAATCTCTCCCTTTCTTCGCGGTTGTGAAGTGAGTTTTTGGAACTAGTGGAGTGAGAAGACAACGGCTAATTAGCTCAAATTTGAAACTTCAAACTCTCTAATTCAAGGTTAGTCTCAGTAAATTTCTTTACTGATATCTGTGTTTTGCTTCAATTTTTGAAAGATAAACCTTTATTCTAGTCTAGATTTCTAAACAACACTCAAGGCTTCTTGGAATTTGTTGAAAGTGGGTAATTCAAACTCATTGTAGCTCTTTTCTTGTGATTTATGAACATACATGGGTTCATTAATGGGTTCTAGTCATTCATTGCATACCAGTTGTTTGTGGGTATGCCTTGGAGCCAGTTTACTTGTTTCATTTTTCAAAGATATTAGGATTCAATGGAACTAAATGTAAATTTTTATTCTTTTATCAGTGAGACGTAGAAATGAGGTATTGGGCTACAGCATCTTTTCCATCTAATCAACTTATTCCATTCTCTGCTGCTGTTATTACTTCAACTGCTATAAATCCCGCTGGTTTATTGAAAGTATATAAAGGTCCAAGAAGATGTGAATTTGGTTTCTCTATTGCTGGGCATCACTCTAAAGTGAGGACTACTTGTGCAATTGAATCAAACCGAGAATTATATTCCGTGAAAACCCACCAAGGGGCTTGGGAAGAACCTGATGATGGCAGTGAAAGTGATTATGATGATGAAGAAGATAAGCAAGTGGTAGATGAGAACTTAGGCTTTGAAAGCGACTGGGAAGAGGAAGAAAAGAAGGCTTCTGCTATTAATCTTGCTGATAGAACTTCAGCAGACAAGTATGAGGAGGAAATTTTGAAAGGTACTCTTCTTATTCCACTAAATCTACTTTTTGTACCGAAAATTATTTTCTCTCATTTGTATTTTTATGTATTCAGAGAATTTAACTTATTATGTTAAAGATTTACGTTTTGCTTGGGAGTTTAAGGGGGAAAGGAAAGGAGATTAGGGGTTAGTAAAAGGCAGGACAAGAGCGCAGAAGGGGTGGTGAGGAAAGTGAAGAACATGCATACCACTTGGTTGAAATGTAGTAAAGGAAAGGAAATGATGAAATAATATATGTTTACAGTTATGTCTTTATTTTGTTGAGAATAGGTAACATAAAACATACGGGTGTAATGGTTTGTTGAGATAAAATTATAAAGGAGGTTTCCTCTCCCTCCAAAACCCACCAATTTGGGGGATTGAAAAATGGGCTATATAAAGGATTGGTCGGGACAAGGTTCTCTACCATTTCGTTCAGGAAAAGAAAAAAAAAAAAAAACCAACAAATGAAATGTACCTCATATGTACACTTTCCTTCTCCACCATCCCCCTCCTTCCAAATATAAAGCAAAGTTTGGAAAAGGTTCCTCTTGGACAAACACCCTGGTCCCTCAAAATAACCTAGATATCTAGATTCTAGAACTTATTCCGATCATAGGGTTGATATTCTAATTTGAACTTTTGTCTTCCCCTATCCCAGGGTCCAGGGTGAAGATCACTAATGAACAGTATTTTTTTCCTCTTTATCGCAGAGGTTGAACAGCTTCTGGAACCAGAAGAAAAAGTGATCTTGCAACAGAATGCAATTCCTAACCTAGAAAAAATATCATCTGTAAGTTTATACCTCGTTGCTCTCTTATGCTAATTGTACATAAGTTATAAGAGACTTGTCAAGCTCATTCAAGACCTTGTTCTTCTCAGTCAGTTAAATTTGTATATCTCTATTTCTCAGGAAAAATGGAGCCCCCTACACACTCTTGCACTATCCGGGCAGATTCCTTATATAGATAAGCTGCTTGAAAATGGTTTCAATATTGATTTTCATGATAAGGTGAGTTGTTCATAGTTTGGTTCATGGGTTTGCCCACTTGTACACCAGCTTTTATTTAGGCTGATAAAATTTATATTCATACTATCAAACAGGAGGGTCTCACCGCGCTTCATAAGGCAATAATAGGAAAAAAGGAAGCTGTTATAAGTCATCTTCTCCGAAAAGGTGCAAGTCCTCATGTCAAAGCGAAGGTGAGGATAAATTCTTCCGTCATATACCTGTCCCTGGCTTTTAGCATCTTCTGAAAGGCCTTGGAGATTTATATATTTGTTGTCACAGGATGGTGCTACCCCACTTCATTATGCAGTTCAAGTTGGTGCCAAGCAAACTGTAAAGTTATTGATCAAGTATAAGGTTGATGTTAATGCTGCAGATAATGTGAGTTAATTTTTATTCTTTATCTCTTATTTTTGTACATATAATTGTGTGATTTATTTGATCATAGTACATTCACAAAATTTATGTTTCAGGAAGGTTGGACTCCATTACACATTGCCATTCAAAGCAGAAACAGAGATATAGTAAAAATCTTGTTAGTTAATGGTGCAGATAAGACAAGAAGAAATAAGGTAACCTTGTGGTACATTCCACAGAGAACACATTATTGGGACAAGTTGTATAGGCTAAAGGTGATAGTTGTTAACATGAAAAAAATAATAAGAAAAAAAACTAAAAAGTAATGATTGATGGGTGAGTATGCAGTTGGTCCATCAATTGTCAGACCAGAAGAATCTTGCACTTCCTCTAGTTACAATATTTTCTTATATCAAAAATGTCAAAGCTGGCTATTCCTGTGTTTTTCTTTTAACCGAGGAACTATAGTTGATTTTCATACTAAATTCTCATGTCCTGAAGCTATGACCAAAACAAAGTAAGAATTTAATTTTGTTCCCTTTTGATGGTTGAACTTAATCTCTTGAATCGCTTTCAGGGTGGGAAAACCCCTCTGGATTTGAGCTTGTGTTATGGTAAGGATTTCAAGTCTTATGACCTTGCCAAATTACTCAAGCAAGTGCCAGCTAACAGAGATCTTTTATGAGCAAGAAGATGCAATCAGGTGGGACTTGGGAGATAGAAGTTTCAGATGTAAGTGATCAGTGGTAAATACTATAGTCTTTTCCAAATTCTTGCTTTCTTGGGTGGTTGTCTTTGATGATGAATGTTTGACTGCTTTCTTGGGTGGTGTCTTTGATGATGAATGTTTGACTGGGCACTGCATTGACCGTTCAAATAGTAGTTGAAGCCTTGGTATCTGTTTTTGCAGAATGACTTTGTTGTCATCATTGCCCTTGCATCATAGGTGGAGTATATGTTGAAGAGAATGAACAGTGGAAGCATGTTGCTTGAACTTTGAATACATGCCTCATGGTCATAAAGACCTGCATGTGTTAATGAGCTATTCCACTGATGCACTACAGGAAAAAGTCTTGTGGGACAAAAAGTTGGTGCTGCGAAAGACCAAAGTGTAGCTGCAAACGACATTTTGGGGTGAGACATTGTCGCTTCAAAGTTGTTATATGTCAATGTCTTGGTGCAATTGCTTTGGCTGCGACGATAATGTGGCCGCAAATAATGCAGACCTTTTGCAGTGAAGCACTTTGTTTGGTTTGGTTTTTGTTTGTAAAGCATGAATTGTTTCTCCCATGATCCCATGATGCTGGCAATTTTCTTTTTTATTTTAAAAAAATTGGGACTCTTTTTTTTTTTTCCTCAAAAATCAATAACAATTGGTTAAACAATGCTGAATTTTTAGGGTTAATTTTATTTATTTATTTTTGGTAAGACTGCAATTTAGGGAAATCATTGTTTACAAGAGCCACAAAATATCATATGAGCATCTATGCGAGTGTGTGACATTCTAAAAGCTTGATTGTGCTTGTGACCACCATGTGCAACTAGTCCAACACTCCAAGTAACATAATCCAAAAAAGAAATAAAATCCGTTTTGGTTTCACTTTAAAGTTTAAACCAGTACAAGCATAAATAAAACTTAATAATTTGGTTTTCTTAAAAAACAAGAAAAAAAAAATATTAACCAAGAGAAACCGACAATAATATAATACCAAATCAAACCAACATTGCCGTTGGTTTGATTTTATTTTATTTTTTGGCTTTAACCATTTTATCGAAAAATTGTTGTAATTAGCCAATCAAATTTTTGAGGTAGCCACATTGTATTACTCCCCACTATTACAACTATTTTTTTTTTTTAAGTCTAAGTGGTGCTCAGGTCCTTATAATATTTACATTAAAATTTAAATTTTTTTTAAAAATTTTACTCCTAGGTTCAAACTCATAAAATCAAAATATGAAATGCACATTCTTGACTATTAGATCTATTTTTTGATATTAGTTGTAAAACTATTATAATTGCTGCAAAATCTGTTTTTTTTTCATTTTTTCTAAAAATAAAAATATGTAGGAGTACCGGACTAGTCTTACATACCTGCTTACATTATGGAAACCAATTTATTTCTGCAACCATATTCCACCCTTGTATATACCCAACATGATTAATATGGCTAGATCATGAATCAAACTATATTCAATAATTCAGTATCTTCATAACAATTAAACTGTGGAGGCGGGATGGTGGAGGAGAGTCACAGAGCTTAATGAGTTCAAGATTTAAATTCATTTGGGATAATTTAGGTGTTTTATTGTTGGTAATTTTTGCCTTATCTTATCTATATTAATATAATGCTTCTCCTTCGGATTATTCTATCTTGCTACAACAAAATTAAATTCTTCATCAAGATTCATTTGTTTTATTCCATTGGTGTGCACTAAAAAATATGTTAATACAAATAAGATATAAGATATTTTAATATAATCTTATCTGTCTTTTCTTGAATAGTATACCAAACACAGTCTAATTTAATGGGAAGAAATAATTAATCAAGGTATACTTAATATGCTGGTACTCAATAAATTAAAAGAAAAAAGTTGATTAACAAAATGTAGATGAACTTAAGTAAATATAAAATTAATAAACTTCTAATGACCTTACCCTTAACAAGTATGGATGGATAATCTCAAATTTATTTGTTTTACATTTTTGTAATTTTACCTTCAAGCATAATCCGACTGGACAAAATGGTCCAATCAGTCCTTAAATGTACGGAGCCGGATCTAACCTAAAGTCCCCTTGCGATCTGTGAGCCAGAGAGAACTGCAAAAATGAATTTCAGCAGAGCGATGGAGGCAGCTCCAGTTTTCTTCTCGTTGTTCTTTCTTTTGATCCTAGGTATTGTGGTATTTCTCTTATTTATTAACGAATCCATTTGTTTTGTTCTTGAATCTTTCATTTCCTGGTTCACGATGAATGCAGATATAATATGATTGTATTTATCGAGGTATTTCGACTCCACTAATAAGTTTCTTATATTTCGTCTTCTTCTTCTTTAGTAGTGTCTGCCAATAAGTCCGGCGATGTAACAGAATTACAGATTGGTGTGAAGGTAAGAAAGAAAAAACAAATACACATTATTATTTCTCTCTATTTCTAAATTGAGCTTGTGATTAGTGATTGTAATAATTTTTATGTGTGAAAAAGGGTTACCAGAATTTCAATTTTTTTTTTTTATAAATTTAGTTCATTGGAAAAAGGTCTTTTTATTTTATTTGATTGGTTCATTTATATGTGTTTGAGAAATTTTTAGTTGATCCCATTACATGAAACGGGTGTTTTTCTACCGTTTGGGTGGAAATTGTGGTAAAATGATAATACATTTTGTTATTTAGGGTTTTGGTTTTACATTGACTCCTTAACTAGTTGTATGTGTATAACGCGAGATAAATTTGCAACCTTTTGAGTTTGCAATTTATATTATTTTTTCTTTCCAAGTTGCAGGCAGCTTCAAACCAAAAACAATATTCAGTTGAGTTAATCTAGCTTCCACATATGAATAGATGATCTTGGGAATTGGATAGTTTTTATGTATACGCGAGTGAACCATCAGAGGGTGTTTTACTTAATCTTATCTAATTAAGAAAGAAAGAAATGCAATACGCATTTAGATTAAGGAAATCTTTGGATCTTATTTTATAAATTCCTTTATGCTGAATCGTGTCCTTTTAATTTGAGGTAAGTTATATTTTTACTGGGGTTCCTATGGAAACATAGTTTCTATGTTATTCTCCATCAAAAAATTTACAGAGGAATGAGAAACTCCTTGCTGGATGGTATTGGCTGATTTCAGAAGAAGTCTTCAAATTGGTTTCTAGATTGAGGAATATTTTATGGTTTAGGGTCTGAGATTGTACTACAGTATATAGATCTGGGGAAAAGTTATATTTGAAGTTCAAAAATGTCTATTATTAGGGAAAACAATTAGTAGTTTGAGTAAGCATTTAAGAAGACTTACTTGGGGGCCTGACAACACGACAAGGAGCAAAATATCACGTTGAAGTACCATTTTGAATTGGAAATACCAAGAAACTTATAAAAAAAATGTAGCAGAATGTAATAGTTAATGATTATATGACTATATAAATGTTTAACTGATTATGGTTGAAGATGTAAATAAATCTAAGACTAAATTAGATGACACAAACTTAACATCACACAATTCACATTATTTGGAAGTGAAAAAGATTCCAAATATGTCAAATTAGATCTGTAAATGCCCAATTATGAAAAACTAATGAATCTTAAAATCTACTTAATTGGACCATTTTCTCGTTTTATATAAAGGGAGATGCTTTTATAATAAAGATAAAGATGCCAATCATTCTTTTGAGATTGAAAAATATGTAAAACCGAAAATTGTGTCTTTGTATAGAAAACCGATTTTGCTTCAGCAATTACTATCTCTCACTCTTATTCTTCTTGTTTTATTTTTATCTTCCTCAATCATTTTCTCTAGTTTCGCATCAACAGCAATGTTGCGAACTGCACTAGGTGCCCTTCAGGCACTAATGCTTCCTAGTTCCTGTTGCTCAAGGTGCTAGGTGGTTGCCTACCTGCTCACTTGAGTGAAGAGAGGTGGTGCCAATTCAAAGAAAACTATTGTTAATTAGAAATAATTAATCCAGCCTTAACTATTTAAATTCGTAACGGTGTCTCTTGACTCTCGTGCAAAATGTATATTTCATTCCTTAAGACAGAAAAATCAGAACAGAGTGAAATTAGATAACAAATGAGGCAATTTATCTTAATTGAAGGCTAGAGTAGAAAAAAGGAGATATAGGAGCTGCAAGGAATTATAATTTGTTTCATTTCCACCGAAATAGGGAAATCATATCCGTTTCCACACATATGGAAACGAAACACCCCCTCCGAAACGAAATGTAAAATTTTGGTGGAAACAGTGTCATTTCCATCGAAACTGGCAAATTTTTTCCATTGTTTCCATCTTTTCCGTCATTTCCATAGGAAATGTTCAATTTTCATTTGAAATGGATTGATTTTGGTAAAATTTGATGGAAATAACATATTTCTTGTAAGTAAATTTCTGGTTTTATGTAACGGCTTTATATAAAAATTATATATATGTATAGATATATATTATAGGCTTCCTACGTGTTACTAATGTTAGTGCTAGATGTGATTGTAATTTGATATTTTTCTTCAATTTGTATATCTATGTTAAGGTTTTTTTTTTAACTTTGTCATGTATATATGAGCATTCTATGTACTAAATTAATCAAGTTAGACACTTACAATTACTATAACATGTGTTTTATTATTTGTTTAATGCATTTCCAAATAATTTTACCGTTTACATGCCGTTTCCATATCATTTTACTTGTTGTTTCTGTTTTCATACTTATCGAAACGGTAACTTCAAAACGAATCTTAGTACCTTGAGGAGCTGAAAGAGAAGTTATTGGAAAATAGTGAGAGAGACGGAGGGAAAGAGAAACGGTTGAGCCAAGAAGTACACAAACAGAAGAGAGACAAAGATTTAGAGAGGAACCAAAAATATGAAAAACATTATGCTTTACTTTAAAAACCCTTAGACTATGGACTATATGCAGTTTTAATAAGGGGACAAAGAATAAAAAGAAAACTAGGCAAATCTTTAGCGAGACAAGCACCTTGAGCTCCTAAGGCAACTTGATGTCTCAGCTTAGGTGCTCTTTTCGGAGCCTTGCTGGGCCCAGCTAGGCAATAAATCCTCTCCTGAAAGGGGTTTCTAGGCAAGCTTTAGCTTGCATTTTCTGAAACTGGTCAAAGATTGATGTTGTACCACTTATTGGTGCTGTTTGCTGATTATTGACGTTTTTTATGAAAATTTTGAGAGTAGAGAGTTGGAAGTGGAAGCACTGTTGTATACCCAAAACAAATGAGAACAGTGTTGTTTCCTTTGAAAAAGTAGAACTTCAAAGTTCAAAGTTCCACCATGACTCATGTCCATCTTTTGGAAGTGGAAGCACTGTTGTATACCCAAAACAAATGAGAACATTGTTGTTTACTTTGAAAGAGTAGAACTTCAAAGTTCAAAGTTCTGCCATGACTCATGTCCATCTTTTGGAAATCAAAATGTTTCACTGTAAATTGATGGTTTGATACTTGGATGGTTTAATAGTAGCTTAAACTTGTTCTTTTTTGTGTGCTGTAACCTTGAACAGTATCTTTGTCTTAAATTGTTCTTTTGCTCAAAGGTGTAAGGGAGCCACTAATTTAGTTTGTTGTTGTTTTCCTGTACTGTTTGTTCTTAGCTTATCTTTTGTAACTTTTGTTTGTGCAGCATAAGCCACAATCATGTGACCTTAAGGCTCACAAAGGTGACAGGGTCAAAGTACATTATCGGGTAAGCAGATTAGTCGGTTGAATTGGATGTTTAGTTACATGATGAATGGCTTTAACATACAAACAATAAAATTTTTGTCTTTAAATTATTGTGATAGCCTTATACTTGTTATTTATTTGCATGTGGGTGTTTGTTGAAAGCATGAATTTACTAATGGGTAACAAGGGCTCTGAGTTCTGTTTGGGAGGACTCCTTGTCTCCAGACTTGTATTTTTCTCCTCCCCTTCTTAATAATATTCTCTTCTCAAACAAACAAGAATCTGAACTCCAAAGAAGCTAGTACAAGAAATTTCGAAACAATTTTGTCATGTAGCAGTATATTATGTTGTTGAAATGAAGTGTTACTTGATAACTTATGTGTCAAGTATGTCCCATTCCCATATGCAGCTGTGACACAGTTTCAGTTGGTCAAGAGTAACGTGGTTTTCCGGAAGGGGAAAAAGGTTTTCATACCTCCCACATGATTCCTTGACTCACAAACTCAAAAAGGATATTAGATCAGGAAGTATGGTGGACAAGATATTGCCTCATGCTTAATGCATTACACTTGCTGCCCTTTGATCAAGAATTAGCTTTAACTGTATATAATGAAAAAAAAGAAAAAGAAAAAAGAAAAAAGAAGAAACAGAAGGCTTAATAATTGTCAGACAGTTTACTTTTTTTATTAAAACCCTCTAGCTACTTGCAACTATTATTAAGTCTAATTTAGCATTGATTAAACCATGATGAAATATATTAACAATTTTTCTCTTGAAATTATTTTTAAGAGTTCTACTGATCTATGTAAACTAAATGAATTCAATACACTTATGTCACTGTTCATTAAAGAAAAGTAGCAACTGCTTTATAACTTGTAATGGATGACATGTGCAAATACATGGAGGTGTACTTATCTGAAACAAGGATGTGCAAATAGCCGCAGCAACACACATATAACTCAGGGGCAGCACTTAGAAACCATTTGGATACCATTTCATTTTGACAACTCTCAACCGCTTAGTGGCCTCCTCTATTTTGGCTTGTTTTGTGACGAATCCTTATTTTAAAGAAGCTGACTTAATTTTTAAAATTATAAATAAAAATGACTGGATTGATCGAAATGATTACATTATCCTGTATATGATGAAAACTCTTATTTTTTCCTTAATTTTACATTAGTTAGTTTGTCAGATAGTTCTATAAGTAACTTCCATCTTGTAAATTTTTCTTTGACTAAGGCCTGGCGAAATGAGCCTTGTCTCAAACCAGTCTTAACTTATCCAAAATGATTCAGTTAGTTTTTGGGTAGTTCTTTATGTAAATTCGTTGTTGTAGCTTTTTTTCTTTTGTGGGGTAAAGGCCTGGAGAAGCAAGTCTTGACTTAAACTACAGAGGAGGGTGAAGCGAAAAGGGTTCTACCTAGGGGAAATGCGATGATTTCCCTAACCACGCCGAGATTATGACCCTGCGGCCTTTGGGTTCTCTACTGTAGTTTATGCTTCACAAGGGAGCTGGTGATCCACCAGTTGAGCTATGCTTTCATGACATTCGTTGTAACTTGAGACCAAGAGTTTTCTATTTTTTTCTTTTTCCTGTATTGATTAAACCAAGAGTTTGATTTGGCATTTTATAACAGACGTTATGGTTGGTCCAATGGGTGAGGTATCTTGGCTGTCACTAGGACCATGGATTAAACTCCAGCTTAATATTGCAGATTTCAAGGGAAGAGAGAGATTTGCCTTGTGTTCTGTGGCACTATTATATATGTTTCCACACGTGTGTCTTTGCTGTCTGGCCTAATGCATGTATTCAATTTCCAGTTGTCATTTTCTCAACTTATGTTAGTTTTCACTTATTTTTGCAGGGAAAACTCACTGATGGAACTGTTTTTGACTCTAGTTTTGAGCGAGAGAACCCAATTGAGTTTGAGCTGGGTACTGGTCAAGTAATCAAAGGTGAGTGGTGCACAAACTACCATCTTGCTTTCTGAATGATTTCCTGATTGTGGTAGGTCATGGTAAATGAATTGAAAATACTGAATTGTAGATAATGGTTTCCATGTTATAATGCTTTCATATAAAATATTCATTTGAAAATGAATGGTTCATATTAAAATTTGTTAACTTGACATTTCTGCTATAGAGTTTAAAAGAAAAGAAGAAAATTGTATCAAAGTTCTTTACCGGAGGTAACACATAAAGAAAACATGTCAAACTGGAAATATCATTTCTTGAATTTCTGCAAACAAGGGCAATAAAATAAATAGCAACATCTAAGACTCTGGAAGGAGATTAAAACAAATTAGTATTTTACATTTTTTGAATTATATTTGTTGGCTATTAGTTTATATCTTTGAATAGCAAAATGATTTATATTGACATAAAATCTTCCTTCAGACTAAAATTTCCCCTTTTAACTGAAAATAGACGTGGAATATGTATGGATATGTCTTATTATGGTATTCTAGGTGCTCTTGGCAAATCTCATCAGACATTAGTCGTCAGAGGAGATGTTGATCTTTGCTAAGGAATGAGCCTTATGCTAAAGGAAAAACCACACAACGGCTTGAACTATTTTGGGATGAAATGATTAAAATGTTGTTTGAGTTCTTGTGGAGATTTTATTGTTTGATATGTCTCAAGTTGGAGTTTATTAAGTGTAATTTCCATAAAATCTACTCAAACTGCGGGCTTAAAGGTGGAAAATGCTTCACTTTGTTGTTATGTAGTTGTCTAAACTGTAGCCGGCTAATTTGAAAATGTGAATTGAGTAGACAACTTGAAACTTACTATTTTGGCCTGCACCATAGGATTGAAAAAAACAAGATCTCTGATGTTTAATCTAAATACATGACCTTGTTACCATCTAGTTTTGTCCTACACTATAAAAATAAAAGATAAAATATTCATTGAAATAATAGGCCATTATTGATCACAAACCTAGTATAATGGTCTTATGAGTGTTGTGAAAAGCGCGCTTTAGGCATGCCTAGTCGCTAGGCACAAGCAAGGCACACCTAAAGTGCCTCGCTTGGTCTAGGCGAGGCACTGATAGGAGAGGCGCACACCTAGCTTGCCTAGGCGCTTGCTTCAGGAGTGGCGCTAGGTGGCTGAGGTGCTGCCTAGGCGGTTCCAGTTCTTTTTTTTTTTTTTTTTTTTTCAGGGCCTTGTTTGTTTAGATCATAATAATATATATATAGTAAATATATAACTAGTGTACAATTTACAAAAGCCATACAAAGCTTAAGTCCTTTTACTTATAAAAATCACAAGACCTTATTCTTTCCAAAAAAAAAAAAAATCTAGGGTTTAAAAAGATCTAACATAGGAGCTACGTCAAGAACATTTATGGGTTCAAGTTCTTCTACCAAGAACCATGCACATGAGCATGAGGAGTTATTAGAAGAAGGTGATGAAGGTTACAATTCTAATGATGGTGATTGAGGTGATGTTGGTTTTACAAGTATTAATGAGGATGGGTCAATGAGCAACTCATGATCAGTAGGAGGAGAACTGTTTTTTGAAAGATGCTTGCATCTGAATTTATGTTTATTTTCTTGTTTGAACTTGACTTGGATTTTGAAATGGCTCATGTGTTATTCCATAAACTTTAAATGCTTTAAATCTTTAATACAATGTTTTTTGTGTATATATATATATATATATGTTAAGTTTAATCTCATATTCCCAATATCATTATATATATCTTCTCTTAAGAATATTTTAATCTTTTTTACTTAAGTGCGCCTAGTGCCTAGGCAATAGAAGCCCTTATCGCCTAAATGTGCCTACCGCTTTTTAAAACATTGCTTGTGACCTTCCCTCTTAGTTCATCTACTGGCTCTATGTAAAGCTTACTTTAAGACGCAGAAGGAGGTATATTAGGTAAAACTGGCAGATAGATGCACACTTGAATACATCCATACACGCACCAGAGTAAGAGAGTCATGATGGTTACAGATTGAAACATATGAAATTGTTAATACCTTGAAGATGTTAAATAAGTTCAATACTGATTATTGCATGACAACTATAATGTATTATGAAAATTATAGACTGTTCATCCACTTTCATTGCTATTCTTTTTGTGTTAAAAACTGTCTTTGCCTTCTTCTTGCCTTTAGTTTTATCATATCCTTATTTGGTTTGCTTGGTTTGAACTTTAGTGATCACTGTTTTGTTGTTGGGGCTCAACGTTTTTTTAATGACAACAATTTTATTCTTTCCTCAATTGTTGTAATTAATGTTTATACATAACTATCTGATCATGACTGCTTTTCCAATCTCCACTCATGTCATTTTACTGTATTTATTTATTGTCACCATCTTCCTTAACTTACTAGTGAGTATTGCATTCAAGAAAGTTGAACCTTCAATGGTTAAACTTTGAAACTGTGCTGATGTCGATTTACATGCATGAATTGTATATTTTGAAGTAGAAAGTTTCCTGTCCTTTCAAAGAAATGGTTTATGGTTTATTTTGAAAGAAAGAGCCTTCCATAACCACAGAAATATTTATCTGATGGTAGTGAGGCCAGGTTACATCTTTTGTTTGATATTGTGTTTGTAAGTCGCTCTTATATTGAAAAGTGTTTGCTGCAGGATGGGACCAAGGATTGTTGGGAATGTGTGTAGGTGAGAAGAGGAAGTTGAAAATACCTGCAAAACTTGGTTATGGCCCCCAAGGCTCCCCACCTACCATTCCAGGTAAACTTAATGCTTGCAATAAAATCAACATGTTTCACATATTTGATAACTCTGGTAATAGGTAGTCTATTTCTACTATAAATTATGAGGGTTGTCTTTAATATCGTGTGAACTGGGATGTGGTTTGGTTACTGTTCCTAGAGCGTCAGTTTCTCTGCATGACTGCAATGCATATGTTATTGTGATGGTGTAGATATCTTTTGTAGCTTTTGAGATCTTTTTTAGTCTTACGCCTTTGAAAGAATTAAGTTCTGGAGGAATAGTCTATAGAATAACACTATTTGCTTCATGAAAAACCATTACAATGCTTCTAGAAGAGTCGAGAATTTTGGTAAATATTACTAGTCATGGTATTACTTTGTGCCAATGATCCATTGGCTAGTGGCACAAACTGCAACTAATTTTAGAGGGAGGGCTAGGTTAAGCCTCTCAGTTTCTGCCTCTCTAATTTTTCTCTTTCTCTGCTGAGGATGCTTTTTCCTGTCTTTTACATATTGGATTACATGTAGTCATACTGATCCACATGTTACTATTTCAAAACTCACAGGTGGTGCAACGCTTATATTTGACACTGAGCTTGTTGCAGTGAACGGGAAAACTACAAGTGAAGAAAAACCAAAGAGTGAATTTTAGACGAATTTATGGCATTCTTAAAACATCCTCAGCTCCTCACCCGTTAAAGGCCGACCTGACTATTTTTATTTTGTTTTAATCTGTGGAATAAGGTGTTCAAAATTGTCTGAATAATGTCATTGGCTGTCATAGTTTAAAAATGGTGTCGAAGAACATGTTCAACAGTTCAAGCTGGTTACTTTGATGTAACTTTTCATATTTATTAATCAAATTTCTATTGGATCTGTTATATAAGCAAGGAAAGTTGGATATACCAAAAATATGCTCGGAAAGTAAGATATACTGAAAACATGCAAATATTTCTTTCTCTTTTTACCAAAATGCATGGGAATTTATATGTTACCAAACAAGAAAATCATGATATACCAAAAACAAGCAAGAAAATCTCTTTTTACGTAAAAAATGCAAGGAAGGTTAGATATGCAAGAAACATACACAAAAATTTCACTATATGTACTAAAAACAGATCCATAAAATATTTCCCCTAGGAACATTAAGTGGCACTAATTTTATTTTTTTTACATACTCCTATCATAAGAGATGTAATTCTTATTTTAAAAATAATTATTTATGCAATGGTCAAGTTAGATAAGATAAATTAATAAGAAATGTTAAATTATTTTTCCAAATACGAGAGCCACAATCACTTAATAAACGAAATAAATAAATAACTTTTTACATTTTACCTTATGTAGTTTGGGTGTATGTAACATTTCAAATACGTGGTTTAAATTGTTACCTCTTGTAGTTTGGAAAAAAAATTAAAATTTTTTTAATCCAAGTTAACATGATTATGGCACAAGAGATTTTTTTTTTCTTTCTATATTGTAGTTTTTTTTTTTCTCCTTATTACATTTTACCTTATTCGATTTGAAATTTTTAGAGATTGTTTAGGGAAAAAAAAACTATGTTTAGTGGCATCTCATTTATAAACTGATATAAAACCAAAAATCTTTCTATTTATTGAAGAATTTTATTATTTTTACTTATTTTATCCTATTTTTTCTTCAATATATCTATCTTGTTATTTTATTTTATTTTTTGCTTTTGTTTTTCAATAACTTTCAAATAATCCGTTCAAGATAAAGTAAAGCATCAAAAGAAGAGAAATAAGTTATAAAGAAGATGTAAAAACGAAAAAAGAGAACATTCTAAAAAAATTTATTTGATGAGAAAGGAGAACGAAAAAAAAATTAGTAATAAGATTTAGGCTGAGTTTGGTAAGACATTTCAAGAGGGTGTTTTAGCTTTTAAAAAGTTACACCAACTAAATATTGTTTGGTTAATTTTTTTGTAAGGGTACTTCTTCTACAATTTTTAAAAAGTCACGGGTACTTTTTAAAGTATATTTTTAAAAGCTAGTTGTGGCTTTTCAAAATGAAAAATACAAAAATCACCTTATTAATTTTATAAAATTACCAAATATATCTTTAATTAATTATAAACCATTAAATTTCTCTCCCTAAATATATCTTTAATTAATGATGTCTATTTTTGTTATTTTATTCATTTACAACAGTTTATGATTTGTTTTACTAAACACTTTATTCATTGCTTTTACTACCCACAATAACTTTTATAAAAAATTTACTAAAGATGGTTACTATGATTTTTTGACAACTATTTTTTCACAGCATGAAAGTCACAACATCTTTTAAAAACCACAGCATTATGAAACCAAGCATGGACAAACAAAATAAATAAATAAATTAGTACAAAATAATAATATTATATTTTATAAAGAAAATGGCTAATTCATCCATACCAAATCAATTTATACATAAAAAATAATAATAGTAAGGTACCACTTTACAAAATGTTTTTGTTTTATTTTTTTTTATTTTACTTGAAAATCAAAATCTGGATATAATGTAAAATAAAAGTAAAAATTTCAAGATGTAGAACATTAGTATAGTTCTCATATGTATTGTGGCATATGACAATAATTAATTTGAATAAAAATTAATTAATTAATTTTTACAAATGATACGAGTTTGAATTTGGTTTTTAGTTCATCATAATTTAAGTTTTTTAGTTCTATTTAAATTGAAAAAGATAAGTTAGTGTGTGAGTGAAAGTGAATAGTTATTAAGAAAATAAAGATGAGTCATTAGGAGAGAAAACTTTTTTAAAAAAAGAAAAAAAGAAATTGTAGTTAATTTAATGGCTTAATTACACTTTTGATCCCTATAGTTTAATTTTGAGTTCAATTTAGTCCCTCAAATTCTAAATGAGACAATTGGGTCCCTACCAAGTTTAGTTTGTTACAATTAAATCCCTGTCATCAAGTGCTATTTAAATTAACCCTGAAAAAAATGATGTGGTGCCATGTAGCATAATTGGCCAATAAAAGATAGCCACTTGGCATATATAAAATTTTAATTAAAAAATATTTTTAAAAATAATATTAAATATATAAAATCAAAATAACTTTTCTCTCTCTCTCATTCTCATCACCACCGTCCCGACCAATTAAAATTTACAAAGCCAAATTAAAAAAAAAAAACCTCTTCACAGATCCTTCAATGCATGAACAAACAAATTATCACTGCCATTATTAGGAATTATGAATCCAAATCATTCTCATCATTTGAAGCTATACAAAGGATCCTGTAACGATTCTTGTCTGTCTAATCCAATGTATAGCGTTGGTGGTGGTGGTTGAGTTGGATTTGTGCTTGGTGGTGGTGGTTGAGTTGGATTTAAGGGTTTTAGAATTGGGATTTTGATTTGGTGAGCTTAAATTGGAGTTAGAAAAACATATGGAGGAGAATAGTAGTCATCCCCCGAACATTTATGGTTCTTCTGGAGGCTATGGCGCAAGAGCTGAAATCCCAAGACAAGGCCCAAAATAACGACGACAGTGACAATAAAGATGAAGATCTTTGTTGTTGTGCCCACATACCAAATTTCTTTCTTTCCCCTAAATTGATTTCAAGGAAAATAATTTTGATTATGAGAAATGGGTTTTGTCTGTCTACTATCCTTAGAGCTGTAGGAATGTTACGGGTAAAAATAGCATAGAGGGTAGTTTAGTATTTTGATAGCAATTAATTAGCCTATAAAAGTTGTATTAAGAATTGTATTAGGATTATCTGGAATATAATGAAAATGGGAAGAAGCCTTCTTCCTTCTCAATCTTCTTCTCCCTCTTCACTTTCTGTGAATCCAAGAAATCCACCTCTGGTGGAGGGGTTTGCCATAGCTAGCGACTCTAGCTTTGGATTTCCTAGATTTACCCTTTTGTTTTAGAATTGCCTCTATCAATTGGTATCAGAGCCAGATTCAAGGTGTTAGAATCAAGAATGGAAGATATGGATGCTAGGCTTAATGGAATTGATTCATTGCTGTAAGAATTGAAGGCGGATTTCGACTCAAAGTTTCAGACTTTAATGGAGGTCATGGCTGCTCTAAAAACTTCGGCGAATTAACACCCACCGTTGCTAGAAGACATCAGACCACAAATCTTGCATAATCTGATCTTGAACTATCCCCATCCACTAGCTGTGAGAATTCCACCTATACAAGGGCCAGCCTTGCAAGAACCAAGACAAGGGCAGCAAGACACCATCAACTGGAAACGTAGTGACTTCAAAAATCTGGGAAATTGGGATCAGGTAACTGCAAAAAATAATGACTTTACAAAGTTGATGATGAAGTTGAAGCCCAATGGATGCTTGCCTGAGCCTGAACCGGTGCAACTTAACAGGAAAAGTTTATGGCAGCAGAAACAAGTGAAAGGCAAGGATTGGTATATTAACAGGTCATCCCATACAGGTTTTCAGGCAATCATGCTTTGGGTGGTGGCTGTGAAACATGAAGATCAGAAAGAATGTCTTTGAGTTGTTGAGATAAAGGCTCAAATTCCTATTCAAGGCAAGGAATTCAAGAATTCATCAACAAGGGAACTAAGGCAGCAACAAAGAAAATAAAGATAGAAGCTTTGGTGAAACTTCTCTGTTACAAGATCAACAACACTTCTTCAAATTTCCAGACCTCCAACAAACTTTTAATGGCCTCCCATGTTGTCACAAGTCTTCAAGAATTATCCTTGAGGACAAGAATTATTTGATGAAGGAGAGATTGTGTTACGGGTAAAAATAGGATGAAGGGTAATTTAGTATTTTGATAACAATTAATTAGCCTATAAGCATTGTATTAGGAATTGTATTAGCATCATCTGAATTGTTAATGAAAAGTAGCTCAAAGCCTTTATGTTTCTCTCTCGATTTCGCTTCTCTTCTACCCTTACTCTGTCAATTTCTTGCATCCATTCTTGGAGCTTGATTTTGCCCCTATTAATTGGTATCAGAGCATGGTCCTGGCACCATAGCTCCCTTGTCCATCCTTCCTATTTTCCTCGTTCAACAATGGATGCTTTTTCAGAACAAGGTCAGAAATTACAGCAACTGTTCCTCAAGAAATTGAATGATATGATCAGGGACTTGCAAGCTACTAAAGAGGTCAAACATACTCAAGAAACAGTGGGTCAAGAATTCAAGAAACAAGGTGAAATCATGGCTAAGCTTCAAGATCTACAACAAAATGATTTCTTGGATTATCAAAACCCATCCAAACTAGTTTCTCCACAATGCAGCTAGTAGGAAGCTCAGTAAATCATTTCCTTTCTACCATAACCCGTCTAAAACATTACTCTTTTCTAGGACAGAGTTTGATGAAAAAAGAATTAAAGGCTTGTGTGAATCCTGCAATGAAGAATATAGCCCTACCCATTTTTCTAAGTGTAAGAATAAGCATATGAGTATAATTGTAGTTCCTGGTGATGAATGGTTGTTTGCTCAAGAATCAGCGGATGAAGAATGCCTTGGGTTCAAGAAATTAATTGAAAATGATGAAATCTGGCCTGAATTATTGATAGCAGGGGATCATGATATTGAACTTCCAAAAGTAGTTGCAAAGAGTGAAACTCTGCATGAATTCTTGAAGGAAATGAAAGTTACAGCTTCTGAAATGCATAATAGTTATGAAAAAAATGCACATTTCAAGTGTCTATAATGGAGTCCATCAACCAGTTAGTTTGTTTACAGAAAAATGGTATAACGAGAGGTCCTTGATGTTTGGGTTTAAAGCAATAATGAGGTGGGTGTATTCTGTGATGGAGGAATGGTTAAGTAGTAAAGGGAAGGGCCACTACAGATGCAGCACTATAGAAGGTAAAGATAAGGCCAAAATCATTCTAAAGAAAGTTGCAACACCAAGCCATGAAACTGTATTCATGGTTGCCTTTCAATTCCAATTACCTTTTCTTGCACGTGTTCATTCCTGCTTTATCCTGCTTCTATGTTAATTTTGGATTTCTAATCCAAATCCTTGAGGACAAGGATTATTTGATGTAAGAGGGATTGTTACGGGTAAAAATAGGATGAAGGGTAGTCTAGTATTTTGATAGCAATTAATTAGCCTATAAGCATTGTATTAGGAATTGTATTAGCATCATCTGAATTGTTAATGAAAAGTGGCTCAAAGCCTTTCTGTTTCTCCCTCGATTTCCCTTCTCTTCTACCCTTACTCTATCAATTTCTTGCATCCATTCTTGGAGCTTGATTTTGCCTCTATTATGTTACAGGCAAAATTAGCATAGAGGGTAGTTTAGTATTTTGATAGCAATTAATTAGCCTATAAAAGTTGTATTAAGAATTGTATTAGGATTATCTGGAATATAATGAAAATGGGCAGAAGCCTTCTTCCTTCTCAATCTTCTTCTCCTTCTCACTCTCTGTGAATCCAAGAAATCCACCTCCGGTGGAGGGGTTTGCCATAGCTAGCGGCTCTAGCTTTGGATTTCCTAGATTTACCCTTTTGTTTTAGAATTGCCTCTATCAAGGAAGCTCAAATCCTTCCTTCCTATGTGCTGAAACGTGTTCATGGAGTTTGAGGGAGTTAAGGCTTTGGTCGTAGGGTGGGTTTTGAGGTTGAGGCTTCAATTGTTGGGGTTGGAAGCGGGTAAAAAGGGTTTGATTTGGAGGAATGGTGGTGGTGGTTATGAAGGAAACCTACTAGTGGTGAGAAAAAGGAAAGCCAGTGGAAGTGAGAAAGTGGAATGGTCGTAGGATTAAGTTTTGCTTTTTGACATTTTTGTATAATTTTTAATTTTTTTCCTTAAAAATTGACTATTCAAAATTTAATTTTAAAATAAAATTTAAATAAGCCACGTGGCTATTTATTATTTGCCACGTGGATAGCCAGCTCACCTTTGTTTGTCAACATCACATAAGTTGACATTAAAGTAAATGACAATTGACAACAAGGATTTAATTGCAACAAATTAAACTTGGTAGGGGCCCAGTTGTCTTATTTTAAACTCGAAGGACTAAATTGCACTCAAAATTAAATTATAGGGATCACAAATGTAATTATTAGTTTAAAATTAATTAATATACTATTCAAAAATTAGATACTTCTGACTTTTAAAATATTATAGATTATATAAATGTATTACATATTTAATACTCACTTATTTTGATAAGTTTGAATTGAATATTTATTTTTTTGATTTATTTGTTCATTATTTATATTTCTTTGTGATCTAATCATTTATTAAACCATGAAATTTTATTTTAAGTAGAAATACTCAATATATTCTTTTTTATCAATAAATACTTGATTCATAATTTTTTTTTTTTATAATTGTTGGTATATTGATTATATTGGGCACAACAGAAATTTAAAATTTTTTGGTATAACTAAATCCCTAGGATAATCTCTATTATTTATGAACCAATGTTTTTCTATTAATCTTATAAATAGAATATTACCTCTTGAAGCGATTAGGACGATCTTAATTTTTGATCCATAAGTTGTACAAGGTGTACAACCTCTAATGTATCCACATTGAATGACTTGATCAAAAGCTCTGTGTTAGTTGCTAAAAATCTCCTTATGTGCTAGCACAAGTGATGAGATTTTCTCACATACATTTAGTTTGCCAATAATTATCTGCTAAGAACTTTGGCTCTCTGTAATATTTGAATAAAAGTTACGTCCAATATATATGAGGTCTAACGTCATTTAAGTATGATATAACTGAACTATGGATGATAAGATCAAATCTTATCTGTTAGTGACTTTTAGATAAAATGGGAAAATCTTAATAAAGTTAATCATATTTTAAATTTCAAATATCATTTGTCTATAATTACATGAAAGCCTAAAACTTCTCTTAATCAAATTACATCCTTTTGTGTGTGACCCCTTAGACTTATATTAAACTGGCAATATGCAACATTAACTTAATGTAATTTTCAATTAGATCCACATCTAATTAATTTAAATCAAAACTAATATTTGATTTACCCATTAATGAGAATTAATTATTAAATCAATTAGATTAACATCAAATTAATTTAAATCAAAATTAAATTAATTCTCGGGTTACCTACAAGTCAAGATTTATGCCTAGTAACATATGATGACTACCTAGATAATATATTTGTGAACTTTCCCATTGTTAGCTACTATGCAATTCAATCTTTCCATCATTCATTATTCCTGATTAAACTTAGAGTATGGATTAATGTCAAACCCTAAATTATTTAATCTAATGTATCTATTTATAAGTCACAACTCATGTGGTAAAACCTAAATTCTCTAATCTAGTTTCACACCACCCTGACTAGGGACTTTTAGAGTTATGTCTTAATTAGATAACATAGAACATTCTCTTTTTTTATTGAGAATGATCGATCCCTTATTGTGCACTCATATACCTCCATACATAGATGGTTACCCAATATCTATCTATGTATAGCCCATAGTGAATTATACTTAGATAGTATCAAAGCATGATAACCTATGTACAAGGTATCTATGATGCCTCAAGTCTGAAAATCATTCGCACCACTACAATGAAGAACACTTATTGACAACTATGTAAAGGTCCATATGAGTATTCTATGATCGAGTCAATTCAATGAACTTGTTCTCTAACAAGCACCTACATGTTTATTACAGTGTCAACTACACAAGTGATCATAAGATCGATCACCCTCAATATTTGAGCTAATATAACATGCACTAATCTAATCGGATCATTAATTCTCATTATTAATGATCATATGATTAGGAATATTTAAGAACAAAGCTTAAGAAAATATATTTCTTAAGCATGATCACATCATGGTTCTTATTTCTATTGCTTATATTCTATGGGATTTATCATGTTCATACTCAAGAGTGAACTAGCAATTAAAAGTACATGATAAATAATAATACCATATAATAATAAAACATATTCATTTTATTAATAACTGGATAAGACTATATTTATAAATAATATACCATAGACATCTAATATCATAGGCTTGTAAAGCATACTACTAACAATAATTATTAGATCCCAACGTGGCAGATCTAAGTTTGAGATAATAACTATATGAAGATGGAGAGGTGCGGTGGAATGGTGGTGGCGAGATGGTGTGAATGAAGTATGATGAAGTGGATGAGGTTATATGAGGTGGCAAGATGGTAGTATACTATGGACCAAGCTGGGATTGTCTTGCTATTTCCTGTAAAGATAAGATAATGTCAGAGGACGAGGCCTTTCCTGTAAACCCTCTAATGGTAAAGTCAGAGATCTTAAGTAATCAATATAAAATGTAATAAGCAAATTGTTCCTGTTTACCTCTAATGTTTGAGCTGCTATATATAGTCTATCATAGCCATTGTACTCAATAACTCAGATCGTCAGTTATTGTTTTGTATTAATTTTCAACGGCTCCATGCTAATTAACTTTTCAACGGTCTTGTATTTATGCCTCTTATTTCCCAGGTTTACGTGCCTGTTGGTGACTTTTGGTTTTGTCTTTGCCACGTGTCCTTTTTGTATTGGATTTGCTACATTGTATGTTAACACTATTCCCCTAAAAAGGAAGTTAAATATATGTATGCACCTATCATAAGAGATGTAATTTTTATTTTAAAAATAATTATTTATGCAATGGTCAAGTTAGATCAGATAAAATAATAATAAATGTTAAATTATTTTTCCAAATACGAGAGCCACAATCACTTAATAAACCAAATAAATAGCCACAATCACTTAATAAACCAAATAAATAAATAACTTTTTACATTTTACCTCCTGTAGTTTGGGTGTATGTAACATTTCAAATACGTGTGTTATATTAAACCTCTTGTTGTTTGGAAAAAAAATTAATTTTTTTTAATCCATGTTAACATAATTATGGCACAAGAGATTTTTATTTTTTCTATACTATAGTTTTTTTTTTTTGCTCCTTATTACATTTTACCTTTTTCGATTTGAAATTTTTAGAGACTGTTTAGAAGGGAAAAAAAACTATGTTCAGTGGCATCTCATTTATTAATTAATATAAAACAAAAAATCTTTCAATTTATCGAAGAATTTTAATATTTTTACTTATTTTATCCTTTTTTTTTTCAATATATCTATCTTGTTATTTATTTATTTTATATTTATTGCTTTTTTTTTTTCATTAACTTTCAAATAATCCGTTCAAGATAAAGTAAACATCAAAAGAAGAGAAATAAAGTTATAAAGAAGATGTAAAAACGAAAAAAGAGAACATTCTAAAAATATTTATTTGATGAGAAAGGAGAACGAAAACAAAATTAATAATGAAATTTAGGCTGAGTTTAGTAAGGCATTTCAAGAGGGTGTTTTAGCTTTTAAAAAGTTATATTACCTAAATATTATTTGGTTAATTTTTTTGTAATGGTGCGCTTCTTCTACAGTTTTTAAAAAGTCACGAGTGCTTTTTAAAGTATATTTTTAAAAGTTAGTTGTGACTTTTCGAAATGAAAAGTACAAAAGTCACCTTTTAATTTTATAAAATTACCAAATATATCTTTAATTAGTTATAAACCATTAAATTTCTCTCCCTAAATATATCTTTAATTAATAATGTCTATTTTTGTTATTTTATTCATTTACAAAAATTTATGATTTGTTTTACCAAACACTTTATTCACTGCTTTTACTATCCATAATAACTTTTATAAAAAATTTATCAAAGATTGTTACTATGATTTTTTGACAGCTATTTTTTGACAGCATGAAAGTCACCACAACTTTTTAAAAGCCATAGTATTACGAAATCAAGCTTGGAGAAGCAAAATAAAAAAACAACAAAATAACAATATTATATTTTATAAAGAAAATTGTTAATTCATCCATACCAAATCAATTTATACATAAAAAATAATAATAGTAAGGTACCACTTTACAAAATGTCTTCTTTTTTTTCTTTTCTTTTTTTTTCTATTTTACTTGGAAATCAAAATCTGGATATAATGTAAAATAAAAGTAAAAATTTCAAGATGAAGAACATTAGTATAGTTCTCATATGTGTTGTGGCATATGACAATAATTAATTTGAATAAAAAATTAATTATTATTTTTTTACAAATGATACGATGGAGGAGTTTGAATTTGGTTTTTAGTTCATCATAATTTAAGTTTTTTAGTTCTATTCAAATTGAAAAAGATGAGTTAATGTGTGAGTGAAAGTGAGTAGTTATTAAGAGAATAAAAATTGAAAAGTTGTAGTTTTTATGGATGGGTAGTTATTAGGAGAGAAAACTTAAAAAAAAAAAAAAAAAAAAAAAAAGAAACTCTAATTAATTTTAATGACTTAATTACATTTTTGGTCTTTATAGTTTAATTTTGAGTTCAATTTACTCCCTCGAATTTTAAATGAGACAATTGATTCCCTAATAAATTTAATTTGTTGTAATTAAATCCCTGCTATCAAGTGCCATTTAAATTAACCCTGAAAAAAAATGATATGGTGCCCGTGTGACATAATTGACCAATAAAAAATAGCCACTTGGCATATATAAAATTTTAATTAAAAAATTTTCAAAAAAAAAATATTAAATATATAAAACAAAATAAATTTTCTCTCTCTCTCATTCTCATCACCACCGTCCCGACCAATTAAAATTTACGAAGCCCAATTAACAAAAAAAAAAACTCTTAACAGAACCTTCATTGCCTAAACAAACAAATTATCACTACCATTATTAGGAATTATGAATCCAAATCATTCTCATCATTTGAAGCTATACAAAGGATCCTGTAATGATCCTTGTCTGTCTAATCCAATGTAAGCGTTGGTGGTGGAGATGGACTAGAGTTTTAGAATTGGGGTTTTGATTTGGTGAGCTTAATTTGGAGTTAGAAAAACATCCGGAGGAGAATAGCAGTCATCTCCAGAATATTTATGGTTCTTCTGGAGGTTATGGCGCAAGAGCTGAAATCCCAAGACAAGGCCCAAAATAACGACAACAGTGACAATAAAGATGAAGATCTTTGTTGTTGTGCCCACGTACCAGATTTCTTTCTTTCCCCTAAATTGATTTTAAGGAAAATAATTTTGAGTATGAGAGATGGGTTTTGTCTGTCTACTGTCCTTAGAGCTGTAGGAAGCTCAAATCCTTGCTTCCTATGTGCTGAAACGTGTTCATGAAGTTTGAGGGAGTTGGGGCTTTGGTCGTAGGGTGGGTTTTGAGGTTGAGGCTTCAATTGTTGGGGATGGGAGAGGGTAAAAGGGCTTTGATTTGGAGGAATGGTGGTGGTGGTTATGGAGGAAACCCAGTAGTGGTGAGAAAAAGGAAAGCCAGTGGCAAGTGAGAGAGAGGAATGGTCATAGGATTAGATTTTTTTTTTTTTTACATTTTTTTTAAAGTTTTAAATTTTTTTCCTTAACAATTGACTATTCAAAATTTAATTTTAAAATAAAATTTATATAAGTCACGTGGCTATTTATTATTTGCCACATGGATAGCCAACTCACCTTCGTTTGTCAACATCACATTTGTTTGTCAACATCAGATAAGTTGACATTAAAGTGAATGACACCTGACAACAAGGATTTAATTGTAATAAATTAAACTTGGTAGGGACCCAATTGTATTATTTGAAACTCGAAAGATTAAATTGAACTCAAAATTAAACTATAGGGACCATAAGTGTAATTATTAGTTTAAAATTAATTTCAGGTCTTGTTCTATTTCAACATCAGTAATTAAATTTTCAGGTCCTTCAACCTTGAAGAGATAGCAATGACAGCAGAAGTGATGGTGCCAACACATTTGACAGTGTTGCAGAACACAACATTGAAAACATGATAGGTCATGACAGAGACAGCTCCACTATCTAAAGATGACAAGTCATAATCTGAAAAAGACAGAAAGATGATGAGTGATTCTCTAAAAAAGACAGAAAATTAACAAGTTATTATCTGAAAAAGACAGACAGATGGCAAGTCACTATCTGAAAGAGACATCTCAGTTAAAGAAAAAAAATCTACTTTACAGCTAATAAAGTAGATTCATTCTTATCCCTTGTAATAATTAAGTTGTAAAATTGTTCTATAAATAGGGGAGATGCTTAAGCATTTAGAATCATCTTCCAACATCCACTCTCTCTCACCATCTTGTATACACTTTTTCCCATAATCTCTCTTGTAAAAATCCTACCTCCAGCCTTTGTTTTTGTAAATGGTATCAGAGCCTATAAACAACAAGAGCTTTTACCAGTAACGGATAATCTTCTGTAATAATATTTAAAGTTATTCTCTATAAGTTTTACTTTTTCTCATCTTCTATTACTACTATATGTTCCTCATTTCTGGTTGATTAAAATTCTATATACTTAAGGATTAGTAACTTCTAGTTAGGTAATTGTTAGTCGTGGATAGGCTGTTGTGTACCCGTTTTAGGAAGTGAAAAGATAAGTCCCTAAGAAGTCTTAGGAACCATAATCAATCCAGAACGGAACATGTTAGGTGTGTCTTAAGAGATGATCAAAAAGAAAAACTTTATGATCATAATCTTCACATAGATATTACAGAAGAAAAATATGTTAGTAGTATAAGTAGGGTATTAAACTCTCTGGTAGATTTGTCTCTTTTTAATTTTGAAAAAATTAATAAAAAATAAGAAAAAATATTAGAAACTATTAACAAGTCTCATGTTCAACAAGATCATGAAATTCCTAGGTTGTATTATGGTACTGATATATGTACTTTAAAAGAACAAGTAAAACTAAACAAAAACTCTAAACAAGATTTTGAATCTATAAAAAAAATTATAGAATATTAGAAGAGTTGTTATATCAAAATATCAAAGAACCTAATATAACAAAAAGAAATAAATTAATAAAAATAATGCAAGATTTATTTGTTCAAAACGAACAATTAATGAAGCAAAATAATTATGAAATATTATTAAATGTTTCTGATGATGAGAGCGATTCTAATCCAGAATCCTTTACATCTGAAGCTATAATCACAATCAGTGATGATAGTTCAGACACTTCTGAAGATGAAAAAATATTTTCAGAAAAATATGAAAGAAAGGAAAAAAGAAAAATAGAGGAACAAGATCCTTTAGATTTTGATCCTGAAACTAAAGTTTATTCTCAAAAAGAGATAGATGAGTTAAAAGGAGAAGAAGATATAAAACCTTCAACTTCTGAAATTCATACAGTCACTAGAAAAGATAACTTAAACAAACAAAATGTTGCAGTAAATGGAACATGATTTAACAAATGTTCTGATAAAAGACTATGAAAAAGTCATAAATGAATGGGCACAATCCTTGTCCATTGTAATAATTAATTATCGTAATGCTTGGTCTAAAGAAAAAATTTTAGACTTCATAGCAAGAACATTGCAAGGAGACACTTTGCAATTTCTTAGGAAATGGGAAAGTTCTATAAAAGAAATAGCTCAGAAAAAAAGATTGCTTGAAAGTTTCAACTCCTTTGATAAAATATTACAAGAATTTGTTAATATTATAAAGAAAGAATTTTGTGGACATATGAATCCTCAAAATACAAAGTCATAAGTAAATTATACTCTGACAAAAATAAAATTATGTGACATCAGAGAATTAGAAAAATACTTTAAAAAAGTGTCAAAAACATTATCATAAGAATATGATCTTGTAATTGAATTCTTTTAGGACTTTGTTTTAATCCTAAGAATTCTATTTCTTGTTTTTCTATTTCTATTTTCTTGGGACTCAAGATAATTCTATTGTTTATGAAAATATCTTTTACTTTTTCTAGATGTGTTTTATGTTCTTTTTATGTTCTAGAAAAGGCAAGAACATCATCTATATAGACAATACAAAAATCTTTAATGTCTTTAAAGATATTGTCCATCCATCCTTAGAATATTTGTGGAGCATTACATAGATCAAATGGCATAACAGTCCATTGGTAATATTCTTATGGAGCACTGAAAGTAGTCAATGGCTTTGACTCTTCAATTAGCTTTAATTGCCAAAATCTTGGTTTACAATCAAATTTACTAAAGTATTTAGCATGTCTCGTTTGATTAACAGGAACATCTTTTCTAGAAATAAAATAGCCATCAAATTCAAGATTTTGATTTAATCTTTTATAATTAATGACCATTCTAGCTTTTCCTCTTTTTATTTCAGAGTGATTTCTTATCATAAAAGCTTGACTAGAATGAAGACTAGTAGTTGATTCTATTAATCCTTTTTCTAATACTTTTTTTATTTGAATTTCAAATTTGTCTATATCTTGTTTAGTATAGACCATTGGTTTAACCCTAATGATTTTATTAGGATCATATAATTTTAAACTACAATATCTAGGATTTCTTTCCCATAATTTTAAATGATCTTCACGAAAATTTAGTTCTAATTGTCTGCATAACCAGTGTGAAGTTTCTAAGGTTTGAATTTCACCTTTCTTTTTAAAAGGCTCAAATCATTTATCACATCTATACTTATGTTCTACAAATATAGGTATACATACTCTAGATTCATTTAAAGTTAATTTTAAGAAATTATTATCTAATTCTAAAGCAAAATATTTTTGTAGAAAATTATTTCCTAATAGCATGCCTCCATGCATTAACGGAAAACATAAAATTTTTGGTATAAGAAATTTTTTATTTTCTAACCAGATTGGTATATTCTTAGCTTTGTATTCAATAACAGTTTCTTTGTCATCTATCCCTTTAGCTAGAATAGGATGCTTCACTATTACCCTTTTTTTTATAGGTAAAGCATTAATTCTACAAGTATTTGTTGTAGCACCTGTATTAATTAAAACATCTAATTGGTATGGTTTATACCCTGAGAAATTAAAATTTCTTAAAACATAATTATATTTCTTTTTATTTTGATGAGAAAAAATGATGTCTTCATTTTCTCCAATTAACAGTTGAGATATAATTATAGTTTTCAATTCTTCATTTTTTGAAGAATTATTTGAACCTGGAAGTATATGGAAATTAACACTAGGATTTATTATCCTTTGACTATTTCCTATACTATTGTCTTCAAAGAATTCATCTGCTTGAATTTTTCTTTGACTTTGACTGCCAAAACTTATATTAGGAATTAATCTTGGTTGGTTACTACTAAAGGACCTTCTATCCTTAAAGTAAAGATTACTTCCTGAAGTTATGAACTCAACAGGTTGAACATTTCTTTGTTCCCAAGTCAAATCTCTAATTAACCAATTAGAAAGTGTTTCTAAATCCTTCCAATTTATTAATCGTGGCTGAATTTCAGAGTCAAATCTACGAGGTTCAAATATTTCAACAAACCTTTTATCAACTTCCTTAGTTGATGTATGAGGGAGATTTGTTAGCTCATAGATGGATTTCCATTATATAGCTAAATCATTACTACTTTCTATAATTACTATTTTCTATCATTTCTATATTCTTATTTTGAATTCTCAATTTTAAAGAATTCTGAAAAATGCGTCATCGTCTTGCTGGCTGCCTAATAGTTATGAAATTTAAGGATTGTGTTAATTTGTTCAAAATTAATCTCTTTGTCCCATCTTACTTCTTTAAGCACTTTTTTAGTTAGGATTTTGAAATATTTGAAGATGTTGGCTTGGCTAACCAATTTTTCAGCTAGTTTTCCTATATATTTTCTGAAAGATGATTTCTTTTCAAGAATATGAGATTTTCATACTCCATTCATAAGATCATATATATCTTTTGATAATCTTGGATTAAAGAAGTCTGAAGTTCTTTCTTTTCTTCAGCAATTAACTTTTTTGCCTTTTGCACTGTTTGTGCATAGGACATAGGCTGACTCAAAGGGTTTTGAGCATACTGAATGTTGTAGGCCATAGGGTGAGGTGGATAATAGTATAGTAGTCTACTATACATATTCTAGAGAATATTATTGGAATATGCTGGTTGCATAGTTCCATGAAAAGGACTTTGTAAGATATTAGGGTTAGACTGTCCTTGTTTAGGTTTAACAATTGCTTTTGGCTTGACAGTTGTCCATTCGCCTGTGGATTCGGTTAAATATTTTTTACCTTCATCCTTCTTCTGGCTCATTCCTACTTAAAAAATCTGCAAGAAAATTTTTGTTACTTTTGATATGTTCTATATCAAAAGAATATTGACAAATATAATTATACCAGGATTCTCCTCTCATTTTCTTGATTTAAGAAAATTCTTTACTGATTGATTATCAGTACGAATAAGGAATTTTCTGGAGTAAGAAATATGAAATCTCTTTAAACTATTTTTTTATGGCTAAGAGTTCTTTTTCATAAATAATATAATTAATTTCATTGGGCTTAAATTTGCCTGAATTATAGCCACATATTTTTTCTTCTTTTTTTACTATTGCTTTTAGAACTGCTCTCCAGTGTAACAATTCTTTTTGAGTTTTTCTAATAAAAGTTTTTTCCTTTTTGGATAAATCCTTTATAAATTTTTTTTTCCATAATTTAATATTCCTAAAATACTTTGTAGCTGTTTTTTGTCTACAATGTTATTAGGAAAATCTTTTATTTTTAGAAGAATATGATCTTGTAATTGAATTCTTTTAGGACTTAGTTTTAATCCTAAGAATTCTATTTCCTGTATTACATATTTAATACTCACTTATTTTGATGAGTTTAAATTGAATATTTATTTTTTCGATTTATTTGTTCATTATTTATATTTCTTTGTGATCTATTCATTTATCAAACCTTGAAATTTTAATTTAAGTAGAAATACTAGATATATTCTTTTTTATCAATAAATACTTGATTCATAATTTTTTATTTATTTTTTTATAATTGTTGGTATATTGATTATATCGGACACAACGAAAATTTAAAAATTTTCGGCATAACCAAATCCTTAGGATAATCTATATTGTTTATGAACCAATGTTTTTCTATTAATCTTATAAATAGAATATTACCTCTTGAAGTGATTAGGATGATCTTAACTTTTGATCTACAAGTTGTACAGGGTGTACAACCTCTAATTGTATCCACACCGAATGACTTGATCAAAAACTCTGTGTTGGTTGCTAAAAATATCCTTGTGTGCTAGCATAAGTAATGAGATTTTCTCACGTCTCACAAACATTTAGTTTGCCAATAATTCTCTGTTGAGAACTTTGGCTCTCTATGATATTTGAATAAAAGTTACCTCTGATACATATGAGGTCTAACCTTATTTAAGTATGATATAACTGAACTGTGGATGATAAGATCAAATTTTATCTGTTAGAGACTTTTAGATAAAATAGAAAAATCTTAATAAAGTTAATCATATTTTAAATTTCAAATATCATTTGTTTGTAATTACATGAAAGCCTAAAACTTCTCTTAATCAAATTACATCATTTTGTGTGTGACCTCTTAGGTTCATATTAAACTGGCAATAGGCAACATTAACTTAATGTAATTTTCAATTAGATCCACATCTAATTAATTTAAATCAAAACTAATTTTTGATTTACCCATTAATGAAAATTAATTATTAAATCAATTAGATCCACGTATAATTAATTTACATCAAAATTAAATTAATTATCGGGTTACCTACAAGTTAAGCTTGATGCCTAGCAACATATGATGACTACCCAGATAATACAAATATATTTGTGAACCTTCCCGTTGTTAGCTACCATGCAATTCAATCTTTCCATCATTCATTGTTCCACATTAAACTTAGAGTATGGATTAATGTCAAACCCTAAATTGTTTGATTTGATGTATCTCTTCATAAGTAACAACTCATGTGGTGAAATCTAAATTTTGTAATCTAGTTTCACACCACCCTGGCCAGGGACTTTCAGAGTTATGTCTTAATTAGATAACATAAAACATTCTCTCTCTTTACTAAGAATGATCGATCCCTTATTGTGCACTCATATACCTCCATACATAGATGGTCATACCCAACATCTATCTCTGTATAACCCATGGTGAATTATACTTAGATAGTATCAAAGCATGATAACCTATGTACAAGGTATCTATGATGCATCAGGTCTGAAAATCATTCGCATCATTACAACGAAGAACACTCATTGACAACTATGTAAAAGTCCATGTGAGTATTTTATGATCGAGTCAATTTAGTGAACTTGTTCTCTAACAAGCACCTACATGTTTATTATAGTATCAACTACACAAATGATCATGAGATCGATCACCCTCAACATTTGAGCTAATATAACATGTATTAATCTAACCGGATCATTAATTTCCATTATTAATGATCATATGATTAGGAATATTTAAGAACAAAGCTTAGGAAAATATATCTCATAAGCATGATCACATCATGGTTCTTATTTCTATTGCTTATATTCTATGGGATTTATCATGTTCATACTAAAGAGTGAACTAGCAATTAAAGTATATGATAAATAATAATACCATATAATAATAAAACATATTCATTTATAAATAACTGAATAAGACTGTATTTATAAGTAATATACGATAGACATTTAATATCATAAGCTTGTAGGACATACTACTAACAATAATTATTAGATCCCAACGTGGAGAATATAAGTTTGAGATGATAACTATATGAAGATGGAGAGGTGCGGTGCGGTGGAACGGTGGTGGCGAGATGGTGTGAATGAAGTATGATAAAGTGGATGAGGTTATATGAGGTGGCAAGATGGAAGTATAATCTGGACCAAGCTGGGATTGTCTTGCTATTTCCTGTAAAGATAAGATAATGTCAGAGGACGGGGATTTTCCTGTAAACCCTCTGATGGTAAAGTCAGAGATCTTAAGTAATCAATATAAAATGTAATAAGCAAATTGTTCCTATTTACCTCTAATGTTTGAGCTGCTATATATAGTCTATCATAGCCATTGTACTCAATAACTCAGATCGTCAGTTACTGTTTTGTATTAATTTCCAACGGCTCCATGCTAATGAACTCTTCAATGATCCTGTATTTATGCCTCTTATTTCCTAGGGTTACGCACCTGTTGGTGACTTTTGGTTTTGTCTTTACCACATGTCATTTTTGTATTGGATTTTCTACATTATATGTTAACATTATTCCCCTAAAAAGGAAGTGCGTGTTTACATAGACTAAAAAAGTTTTTTTTTTTTTTTTTTGCCCGAGTTAGCTCATGGTGACCGAGCTCATGCGCCTGAGTTCGGAACCGAGCACACAAGGCCAAGCTAGCACCCGAGCTCATTGTGAGCCTAGGCCATGCATGCCGAGCTTGGTGTGATGGAGCTCATGCATCCAGGCTCTTGGAATTGAGCTCACGGGGCTGAGCTAACACCCAAGCTCATAGGGCCGGTGCTGCCACCCTAGCTTATGGTGCCGAGCATACGTTGTTGAGCTAGTGGTCTGCCAGTGTCTAATTTTAATCCAAAGTTCATTCTTTTACAAATTTCTAAATGAGCTTAATAACGGAAGAGCTTGATAATAGAACTATATTGAAGGTTCTAGAAAACTCTTTTGAAAGTTTGGGATAGGCTTAGGCTAGACACATGTGGACCATGTGGTGAATGTGCCTTACAAGGTCACCAAGTTATATTGACTATCAAAAGGGATGGGGTACTTCTCACTTTTTGAATTTCTTTATGGGAGAGCTAGTGGAGTTTTAATTTCATTTGTAAGGGTGGTAGGCTTATGAGGTTGGTTACCTTGCGTCCCTTGGTGCATTCCTTTTCCTCTTGTCCATTCATCATCCCTCTTTGTCAATAGGTGAAGGCTTCCTTCTCTTCTCGGGTAAGCTAGATTCCAAAAATCTCAATGTACGAGATTACCGGGAAAGACCTTCCTCATTAACCATCACTTCAAGCACTTCTCAGGAGGTGGTTCATCGAGGCATGGTAGACTATGATAAAGTCTTCTCAAATGATGGTGATGTTGTATCTTTACCTGGGGATGATATTGGCCCTCAAAGTTCTCATTTTTTCCCAAGCTGTGGTAAGAAGTCCGATATTGACAATGTTTACTTTATTTCTGAGTCAAATCATATCGCATTATGAAGGCAGACGAGCTCTTTAAATGCTAGTCGACTTTGTGTTTTGCAGCAGCGATATACATTTGAGAGTGGAAGTGCCTGAAAGTTTAATGTGGCGAGCAACCTTTGTCTTTTTTACTCTAATCCTGAACAAATTTGTCTGTAAGAGGAGCAGTTGAAAGGTAGGCTGAGACTACCTTTACCCGAGTTTTTTGTGCATGTATGTAATGCTTTTATTGTTTATCTAGCCCAAATTACACCAAATAGAACTAGATTTGTTCTTGGATTTATAGGCCTATGTCATTTGCTTAAGATTGTTCATTCCTTGCTGGTCTACAAGCATTTTTTTTTTTCACAAATAAGATGCTTGGGGGTTGGCTTTATTTTGCAGTCCTTAAGCCCTCATTATTTGAGTCTTTCCCTAATAATAATAAAGGTTAGAAACCCAAATATTTCTTTATTTTTCTTCTATCTCCAATTGGTTTGTTTCATGGGTGGGGAAAAATCAATCTTTGAGCTAAAAGGAAGCCGTTCCTTAGTGTCGAGCGAAGGACCCGTCTATATAAAATTCGCTACTATTAATCTAGGCAAGATAGGAATAGATATAATATTAGTTTCCTTTTGGATAGTGCCCAGGTTGTTATGTCGGGTATGTCATCACTAGCTTAGGGTGACGTCTTAAGACTTTGTTTTGTAATTGTTTTGATATTTGAACATACTAAATTTTGTTGTTTTATTTTTTGTTAGATCTCAAGATGGCTCATGTCATCCAAGCCACGAATCAGGAGCTTACTACTATAAGAGGGAGTAAAGAAGGCAAAAACGGTTAAGGCTGCTAGTAGAAAGTTAGCTCAAACATATGGTACCTCATCATCCCGAGTTGCAGAAGATGGGATTGAGATATTTACTTTATCTTCTCCAGTTGGGAGGCTCGAGCCAGTTTACTCTTTGGCACCCAAAATAAGCTGGGTTCTATCACCTCCTTTAAACTTAAGCATGGCTCAGGATGTTCTAGTTAGTCCAGACGGTGTCCCTTTAGTGGTATGTTCATGTTCATGAAGAGTTGGGATGTTCTTCAAGTGCTCGTCTACAAGAAATTGAATATGGTGCTTACCATTTACCAGAGGTGATATTTTGGATGCGAACAAAGATGTTGTTGACTTAGATTCATAAAAGGGAGCTATGTGTCCGGTCTGCATGCTTTGATTAGGGTAAGATCTTTGTTGTTTTTTGTAGTTGTTATATCTTGGTTGCCCAACTTTTATTATGCTATTTTATTTTTGGCAAGGAACTCAATATTTGTCCCTAGTCTATCGAGTTCGAGATATGGAATCTAAGCACTTGAATACTGAAAGGCAGATAAAAGATACTCAGTTGAGTTTGGGCAGGATGGAAGAAAGGGCTATTTGGACTAAGTGAAAAGAAGAAGAAGCCAGAGCTACTCAATTTGCTCTTGAGAACAATCTTGCTACCTCTAAGGAGCGTGGGTAGAAAACCAAGTAAAAGTTGAGGATAGCCCAACAAACCATTTAGGGCGTTCATTCTGGTCGCACTCAGTGGATCAAGGAGTATAAAGCTTTGACCAAGTTCAGGAAGCTTGTTTTGGATGAATGTGATGGTTTTTACATTCAAGGCTTCATTGAGTCAAGAGAGAAGACTGTCATGATTGATTGATCCTAACTTTCCTGTGAAGAGGTTGAAATATATGGGGGAAGATAACGAAGCTGAGCTTAATGAGGATGAATAGAGTGGGATGAATGCTGATCAACCACCAAACTGAATGTATAGTTGTGTTGAACTTTTAGTTTAGTGGAACTTACTTTGTAGCATTGTTTGAATGCTACGTCTTGCACTATTTTGTTGTGGTTTCCTGACTTTGGAGTTCAGGCACAGTTCTTTTGATGTAATCTATATTGTTGCTATGTTTGCTCTATTTGCCTTCCTTTGTTGATATTATTGCTTTGATTTGCTATTTTAAAAGCTCTTGGTACCGTGAGCTCTTGGCTTAACTTTAGGTGAGCTCTTAGTTTTTAGCTTAACTTTGGTAAGCTTTTACTCTATAAGCTCTTAGCTCAACTTTGGAGAGCTCTTGGCTCAATTTTGGGCGAGCTCTTAACCATGAGCTCTTAGCTCAACTTTGACTAGCTCTTGGCTCAATTTTGGTGAGCTCTTGGTTCTTATTTTTCAGCTCAACTTTGGCAAGCTTTTGCTTCGTGAGCTCTTAGCTCAATTTTGGACGAGCTCTTGGCTCTTACTCAACTTTGCAGAGCTTTTACTCTGTGAGCTCTTGGCTTAATTTTGGCTGAGCTCCTAGCTCAATTTTCGACAAGCTTTTGGCTCTTAGTTTTTAGCTCAACTTTGGCAAGCTTTAACTCCATGAGCTCTTAGCTCTTAGCTCAACTTTGGAGAGCCTTTACTTATTGAGCTCTTGGCTTCACCTTGGCGAGCTTTACTTCATGAGCTCTTAGCTCAACTTAGCGAGCTCTTAGCTCAATTTTGGGCTAGCTGTTAGCTCTTAATTAAGATAAAATATTGGAAGGGAATTGTAATTTATTTGAGTTTGAGAAAATTATAAATTACTGATAATATTTCCTGAGATGTTGTGCATTCCCTGTATGTGACAAAGTTTTCCCTTCCTCATTCTTAAGTTTGAAGGTTCCTGACCAAACTGCCGAAATGATTTAGTATGGTCCTTCCTAAGGCCTCTTGAGTTTTCTCTCATGGTTATCTTTACTAAGAATCTATTTAGTCGAAGCACCAAGTCTCATACCCAAAATTCTCTAGAGTGGACTCCTAAGTTGAAATCCTGAGCTGCTTTTTAGTTGGTAAGCTACAATTCGAATTCTAGCGGATTCTCTCAATTCTTTGACAAGATCCAAATTTGTCCTGAGTTCATCTTCATTATCTTGCCAAGTTTCCAGTATTTGCTTATTCTGTTCTCAGGGATGGAATGCCAATTTCCATAGGGATGATAGCTTTAATATTGAATGCTAGAGTAAAGGTGTTTGCTTGTGGTTCAACGAGCTATGGTTTTGTAAGACCAGAAAGACCTGGTTAAGTTTTTTCTCCTAATCCATCTTGTGCGTCTCTAGTTTTTTAGTTAACACTTCCATGATAACTTTATTGGCTGCTTCTGCTTGTCCATTGCTTTGAGGATACCTAATTGAAGAGAATCAGATCTCAATGTGAAGTTCTTTGCAGAATTCTCTAATGAGTTTACAATCAAATTATTGCCCATGATCAGTAATAATGGCTTATGGTATTCCGTATCAACATATAATATATGCCCAAATAAACTTCCAAGCTACTTCTATTGTGATATACTTATATACCCCGACCTCAATCCACTTTATGAAATAATTAACCATTACGAGAATGAGCTTGGTAGCCTTTCCGGTAAAGATGTGACAAGGAATGGATAAGCATTCATTTTCTTTCATTTTTGACAAAGAATTTGTAGCTGAATTTTCTGATCGAGGAATAAGTGCAATAGCTTCATAATCCCCCGTCATTTGACAGACAACTAACTTGGAATCACTGAATATTTTAAGGTAGGATATAGAGATTGCTTGGGCCAGCTTCATTTCGGCAATCAATGCCTCATATTCTGCTACATTGTTAGAGGCTCTAAACTCTAGAATTAAGGTGCACTATATCAATGTTCCATTTGGACAAGAGAATTATGCCAGCTCCAAAACCTTGTTTATTAGAGGATATGTCAACATATAATGTGTAGGCATCACTAATAATCTATGAGGATGGGGTGTCCCCTTCAATTGTATTTGACTGTGCTCCAATTGTCAACTCGACTAAAAAATCTATCAAGGCTTGGGCTTTGATTGTGGACCATGGTACATACTAGATGTCAAACTCACTGAGCTCAATGGACCAGCTAATCATTTGTCCAGAGGCATTTGGTTTACGTAGAGCTTTTCGTAGAGGTTGATTGGTACAAACTTTAATTGTATGAGCTTGAAAATAAGCTCAGAGTTTCCTCACTGAGATGAGCACAGTAAATGTCATTTTTTCAATGGCGGGATAATGTGTTTCTAGCCCCTTGAGAAGCTTGCTGATATAATAAACAAGTTGTTACTTCTCATTATTTTCACTGATAAGAACATAACTAACCGCAACTAGCAAGATTCCTATATACAAATACATTGTTTTACCTTTTTCTGGCCTACCAAGGACTGTTACTGTTGTTAAATACTTTTTGAGCTTAACAAAAGACTTTTTACAATCATCTGTCCATGCAAATGCTCTGGTTAAGGTCTTAAAGAAAGGGAAACATCTGTCAGTCGATCAGGACATAAATCGTGCCTAGGCGGTGACCCGTCGTGTTGATCGTTGTACTTTCTTTACTATTTTGGGCCTCTTCATTTCCAGGATAACTTTTACTTTGTCTAGGTTGGCTTATATTCCTTTAGCTATCAACATGAAATCCAGGAATTTTCATGCAACCACTCCGAAAATGTATTTGGTGGGATTAAGCTTCATTCCATATTTAGTAAGCATCAAAAAAACATCCGTTAGGTCAGAAATGTGTTCTTGGATTGATTTTCTCTTCACAAGCATTTCATCAACATATAATTTCATATTGCATCCAATCTAAGATTTGAAAATCTCGTTGACTAATTGATGGTATGTGGCATTTATGTTCTTCAAACCGAAAGGCATCATTTTATAATAGTATGTGCCTTTCTCAGTGATGAAAGAAGTCTTGTCCTAATCCGCTTCAGCCATGAGAATTTATTTGTAGCATGAATATGCATCCATGAAACTTAGAAGTTCATTCAAACTATCCACCAACCTATTAATTTGGGGCAAAGGATAACTGCCTTTTAAACATGCTTTATTCAGGTCCGTGAAGTCTACATACATTTTTCATTTTCTATTTGATTTCTTTACCACAACAACATTAGACAACCAATTAGGATAATTGACCTATCAGATAAATCCTATCGCAAAAAGTTTGTCTACCTCTTCATCAATGGCTTTTTACCGTTCTAGAGCAAAGCGTCATTTTTTCTATCTAACTAGATGCATGTCCATATTAGGGTTGAGTTTGTGAAAGATTGTTAAGATGCTTATTCTAGGCATGTCAGCAATAGTCCAGGCGAACACTTCCTTGCTTTTGACCAAGAATTGGGTGAGCTATTCTCGGGTGTCATAACTCATGTTTGTGCCAAGGAGAACCGTTTTGTCATTGTTTCCTGGGAAGAGTTGAATTCGCTGAGTGACTCCAATAGAATCTTCATTTTTCCAACCATCTTTCTGTTGCCTCGACCTCGAAGCTCAGGGATCATCCGTAATAAGGACCTCAGAATTCTTGCCTTTCATGTAACCTAAGTAACACTGCTTTGCCACTTATGATCTAGTTTTCACGATGCAAAATATTGTCATAACTATTTTCCTGCACCATTTATCTTCTAATGTAACAGGAAGCTCAATTGTTTCTTTTGCGAACACTTGTTCTCCATTAAATCCTTCCAAAGCTCCCAAGAATGGTCTTACCCTATCAATAGCAATTCCCATATGTTCAAAACAATTATAGTATATTATATCTGCTGAACAACCATTGTTAATTAGCATGCAATTAACTGAGAAATTGGTTATATTAGTATTAATTACTAATGCATCATCATGTGGATTTTTGACCCCTTGTAAATCTTCATTAGAAAAAGATATTGTCCCAACAGGAATGGCTAACTTGGCTTTTTGCCAACTTCGTTTACCATCAACGATCTTTTTGATGGTATATATAACACCAATTAGCTCTTCTTTGTCTTTTCCTGGCAGATCTTGATGCCTTTCTTTTCTGGGACGAACGTCCCTATGATCATCTCTTCGATCAATTTGTTTCTTACCTTGATTATCTTTGAATTTTTGAACTTGTCTTTAGATGCATGATTATAGAGATACCTTCACTGGATTAACTCCTTAATCTGATCCCTCAATTGCCAGCAGTCATTTGTATTATAGTTAGGTCCCCGATAAAAATCATAATACTAAGGTTTTTTGGGTTTGCTATCTACTTAGGAGAAAAACTCCTTTATGTTGTTTTGTAAAAAAGATTTCAAAGGCTGTTTTGTTTAATGGCTAGTAAGCGAGGAAGTGACGCAGTGAGGAATGTTGTCTTAGCCTGTGTCCATCCTTCCTTGGATGTTCAACCTTTCCGTCTTGACGACGAGGTCTATCTGGGAAATGAGTCCGTTGTTTATTTTGGCTAGGTAGCCATCAAGTCACGTTCAACTTCTTATACATTAATGTATTCTTCTGCCCATGATATTAATTCTTCCAGACTAGCTGGTGTACATTTGTTTATGTCATAATAAAAAGGAAATTTTCGTAGCTAGCTTTTAATATCGTGATAATGATCTGTGGACTGACATCACCGATCTCAAGAGCTCCATTATTAAAACAATCCATAAACTATTTTAATGATTCAGCGTCCCCTTACTTTATTCCTAGGAGATTAGTAGCATCCTTTTTTTTGCTTCCTCTTTGTCATGAAATGTCTCTGGAACGCTGCCACAAGTTCATCGAAAGATTTTGTAGAATTTTGGGAAAGATGTACAAACCATAATCGAGCTTTGTCTCTTAATGCTGTTGCAAATGCAAGGCACATAACCTGAATTGGAACTTCATGAAGTAACATTAGTGATTCAAATCTAGTAATGAAATCGTTTGAAACAGAAGAACCGTTATATCAGTCGGATATCGGTGTTTTTAGACTGGTTGATACTCGAAAAGATGATACAATGTCAGAAGACGGGAATTTTTTTGGTAAACCTTCTGATGGTAAAGTAAGAGCTTTTTAGCAATCAGTATAAAATGTAATAAACAAATTGTTCATATTCACTTCCAATGTTTGAGCTGTAATATATAGTCTGTCATAGCCATTATACTAAATAACTCGGATCGTCAGTTATTTTTCTATATTAATTTCCAACAACTATATGCTGATTAACTCTTCATCGGTCTTGTATTTATGCCTCTTTATTCCTAGGGTTATGCACTTGTCCGTTAAGCTTATGATGACTTTTGGTTTTGTCTTTGTCACATGTCCTTTTTGTATTGGATTTGCTACATTGTATGTTAACAATAATATTTTAATTAGTTATTGAATGCATCAATAATTTATATTTTAAAATAGTTGTATATTATCATGAAATAAGATATTTAGTGATAATATGTATACAAGGTAGAAATTATGAGTGTGCTTATACAAATATTGCAACCCAAGACTTGAGATTGAAATTTTTTTAAGTAATTTTCATCTTGTTTTCATATTATTCATAAACTAAGTAATTTTGATCATTCTCGTACGAATTAGCTTTTCTGTTATACAGAATTCCATGTGGAATTATTTCCTGCATAAACATCTTAGAAAATTTTGAAGGCATGCATCAATAGGAAAATGCCAATCAAAGCAACAAAAATGAGTTATTTTCCTTTTGAGATTGTTTAAGAAATAACTCATTTTAGCAGAGATGCATGAATCTAACGGGTTGTGTCTTGAGCTTAATTTCATATATTATTGATTGAGATTAGTCTGGCAAGATCAAAACTAAGGAAACGTACAATCAACACGGTTTTTGGAAATTGTTTGACTCTGATTGTATACAGAAGATGAGAGACCCAATTGATGTGAAGAGACATGACAAAGTTTGAGAAAAAAGGAAAGTGTATGAATGGTAGAAGCTAAGAATAATGCAAGAGATAATGAGTAAATATTTACTTTTTTGTTTTTCACATGGAATGGAGCCCACCTCCATTCACCCACAACTTTTGTCTATGTACATATATGACTGCCCACTATATCTTACATTATAGTTAATTTATAATTACTATAAGGTGTTGATAGAATGATAAATTCGTTCATTTTGAAATTGAGCCATGTCATTTTATTGATGTTAATTTTCAATGGTATCATCCTAAACTTTTAATTAAAAACACATGACGCTTTGACTTAAGGAACAAAAAGACCATGCACTTACCCAAACTTTTTAAAAAGTTTTAAGATTGATCTCCTAAAACTAAATGCTGAAGACTGTCGAAGATTGTTAATTTTTATAAGGGCCTATTTGGGCATTGGTTTGGAGTTAAGTGTTTGGCTTTCCGAGCATTTTGTCAAATCCTCACCTTATCCCTCATTCTTTTATCATTTTTACCTTTCAAATTTTTAAACATTACCCACCTTGTCCCTCCAATGATCAAAATTTCAACCTTTTTTTTTTTTTTTTTTTATCTTTTTTATCTTTACCTTTTTAAACAATTCCACCCTCTGTCCAATGGTAACAAATGTGCCCATTAAGTGATTTTTTTTATCACTCCAACCCCTCCAACGATTATAAATCTAACTATTACACTATTTAAATTTTTTTTTCCTTATTTCTACCCTATAAATACAGTCATTTCAATTACAATTTTACACACCATTCTCACTCTCAAAATCTTTTAGTTTTGATTTGTTTTCTATAAATGGAGAACAATGGTAAAATGATATGGAGACCAGAAGATGTCAAGACTTATGTCTACTATTGTATTAAGGATAGAAAAAAAAAACATGCATGTTTTTATATTCTAAACTTTCAATTAGGCAAGTATCGGTGCTCGATATAATAAGATCACTGGTTATAAATTAGAGTATAATCCATTCAAAAACAAGCAGGATTGATTGTGAAAAGAATGGAAACTAAACAAGCAGGATTGATTGTGAAAAGAATGGAAACTGTACTAAAAATTGGGCAAGCAAACCAATGTGGTATGAGATCATGAGAAGAAGTTGTGAACAAGTACCGACGAGTGGTGGGATCAACAACTGAAGGTAAGTTTAATAAATATTTCTAATATGTGTTTAAAAAATTAAATTAGCAGTACCCAATTTAATTATGAATGCAGGTACATGGCAAAGAAGTCATGAAGTTCAAGATCAAAAGTTTTGAGTTAGTTAACGAGTTGGATATTCTTTTCTGAGGTATATATGCCTTCAAGAGCTGGAGCATATACTCCATCTTCTAGAGTATTGCTAAAGGATGATGATGATAATAATTTTGAAGCTAGCTGCACATCTACTATGCCCACGGATGAAGGTGTAAAAGCACCTCGATTATTCAAATACAATATGTATGCACAATATTTAGGTGCTAAACATTTCTAACACCGAACACACAGTTTCCTTCACCTACTCCGTTTGCAAATTGGCTTTTCTGTTTCAAAAAGGAGGAAGAAGATAACAATATAACTCTACTAGTGGATTTGACTTAGTAGAGAATGAAACAATCTCTCTTCTCATCATACTCAAGCATTAACTATGTTGAACAGGATGGAAAATCCTCACCATACAAGAGGTGTTGGGCAAGTTACCAGAGTTATCTGGTTTAATATCCCCAACCGGAGGTATGCTGAAGCCGTAGAAAAAATACAAAAAAGGCCAATAAATAAAGAAACCTTTAGTGTAATAAATGATCCAATCGCTCGAGCCAACTAGATTGATTACAAAACTAAGATAGAAAAGTAGCAATTGAATGTAATTTAAAGAATTGTATTTTTATGGGTTTTTTTTTTTTTTTTTTTTTTTTTTTTTTGTATTTTCAATTTCAAAATTTGTTTTTCCTTTTGTTTTTTATTTTGTAATTGAATTTGTTTGGTTTCCTAAAGTATGTCAAACTACTTTTTTTAGAATATTATTTATTAGAAATAAAACTAAATACAAAAAAAATTAATTAGAATAAAAAAATAGTTTAATTTTAATCAATATCAACAATGAATTAAAAAAAAGTTTAATCTGAATTAGAATTGAATAAAAAATTAATATCAATTAAAATTCAAAACTGAATAAAAAGTAATTTAATTAGAATGAAAAACTGAAGAGCAAAAGTTTAATTTTTAATTAAATTTTAAAACTAAATAAAAAATAGTTTAATTACAATTAAAACTAAATAAAAAATAATTTAATTTTGTAACATAATAATAAATGAATACCCTTTTTGATAACTTTACACAAATATGTTTTTCAGACCATGATCAAAAACCGTAGTTTTTGAACAACCCGAACACATTTAAAGAGTGGTGAGGTGAAGACCATGGTCTTTATGATCCTTGCCTGGCCACCAAACCAAATGGACCCTAAGTCAGTAGATAATTCATATAGAATCAACCCTTAGGCAACAGGTTGAAGTGTTGAATAAAATTTATTTAAGAGCAATAAAGTATTTGTTTTGTCGTTTTTGTCCAAATTTACATGGCCAAAATTTTTATTCTAAGAACCATTGAGGATAACCAAGCAAATTTACTTATTATCATTTTTTTTTCTATACTCAAGGCTCAAGGCGTTTTTGAAATGTTCGTAGGATAGCTGCCCTCGCAACCCAATATATGCATTCGCCCTTACTAAAAACATAAAAGGAAATCTTAATACATTGAAACGTAATCAAATCTCGCATTATAGATATACCAAAATCATGCTAGAAATACTCAATATACGAAAAACTTATAAGGAAATCTTAATAATACCAAAAACATGTAGGGTCTATTTGGATGCAGTGAATTGGAGCAGCAATTGGGAATTAGAGTGTGTAATTTCAATTTTTCAGTTTAGAAACTTTTTAGAATTGGAATTAGAATTTTAGACTCAATTTCGAGAAATTGAGAAATAACTACAAAATATCATTTTTAATTCTTATGGTTAGATCCTAAAATTTATAATTTTTGAGCAATGTTATTTTAAACAGTCCCTTATTTCTGACGACACATCATATGACCATCATCACTGACAATCTCCGTTACCCACCACCAGATCTTACCCACTAACAACTTCGTCCACCGGCCATCGGCCACTATCACCCACTATTGTCATAATCGACCATTCAAATATGATACCAACCACTATCACAATCGACCCTTTGAATATGATATCGATCACTGTTAAAATCCACCGATGACCATTTTCAATCACCATCTAGGCAACCAAAGACAATGACAATCACTATTGGGACCCTTCAAATATGACAACAACCATAATTAGGATTAGTCGAAATGCTGACAATCATTATTGGAACCCATCAAAGATGACCACAACCACCATTAGAAGTTGCCATAAACTATGTCAACCACCGCTAAGTACTTAAAACACAACTTTGATTATAATTTTGTAGTGATACAAACTCAATTATTATAATTCTAACCAATTTAAATTTTAGTAGAAGTGAAATTGGTTTTACAGTTTCAATTCCCATTCTAATTCAATGCATCAAAATGTTAGCATAAGAAAATCTCCAAACTAACAACATGCAAGAAAAGCACCATATATAAAATAAAAAAACAAAGGGATCATTTAACGCATTTTATATGATTGTATAATATAAGTCTAAACTATCATATTGTTGCCAAACGTTATATAAAAGCCAACTGGATAGTGTTATACTATCATGTTATCTTTATACGATACGCTAAACAAACCTAAAGAGTCTAGTAAATTAAAGCACATGAATTTGGAAGGTGAGAATAAAATCCTTAATCGTATGATCTCATCATGAATTTGAAAATCAAACTCATAATTTCTATTATATTGTACTTAAAAGCACATAAAAGCCGATGAGATCTTAGTTTAACAAATTAAAACAGAGCTGCTAAGATTAACATGTCTCAAGTATGGTTATAATATTATATTCTTTATGAGTTGTTATGAAGTTGTAATATTGTTATAAAATGAGATAGAATATTTATTTGATTTGGGGAGCACTCTATCATTTGTGGATGCCTTTCCTACTATTATAAATATTGATGTATATCAAATCCCATCGTTTATCTATATTATTCTAAAAGCAAGGGACCCTTCGAATACGATACCGATCACTGTCGGAATATGCCGATGACTACCATTAATCACCATCTAGGCAACTAAAGATAATGACAACTATTGTTGGGACCCACTATATATGACAACAATCATCATTAGGATCCGTCAAAACACGGACAATTAGTCATCTTTGGAACTCGTCGAAGATGACGACAACCACCATTGGAAGTTGCCATAAACTATGTCAACCACAGCCAAGTACTTGAAGCAAAACTCTGATTATAATTTTTTAATGATACAAACTCAAATATTGTAATTCTAACCAATTCCAATTTTAGTATAAATGGAATTGGTTTTACAGTTTCAATTCCAATTCTAATTCAATACATCAAAATGTAGGCGTAAGAAAATCTTTATATACTAGAAACATGCAAGAAAAGCTTCATATATAAAAACAACAAAGGGATCATTTGGTGCATCGTATATGATTGTATAATACAAGTCTATACTATCCTATTACTACCAAACGTTGTATAAGAGCTAACTGGATAGTCTTATAATATTATGTTATCAAGTTTCTCTTGTGACATACTCTTTTTATTAACAAGTAAATTTTAGAGCTAACAAACTGTTTTTAGTAACATTGATATTTGGATAAATTTTTTTTTTTGGCTAACTATCCTAACTAGGAATGTTTACGGGTTGATTAAACCAACCAAATCAACCCAAACCAACCCCAAAAATTGGGATGGTTAGGTTTTTTTTTTTTTTTCTTTTGTCTTTTAAAAAAAAAAGAAAAAAGAATTTGGTTCTGGTTAGTTATAAAATTTCTTTTAATTAACTGAAACCAAACCAAAATTTTAATTTTAAATTTAAATGATAGTTATTAAATAAATTTTTATATATTACTAATCTTAAAAAATTAAATATTCTTTTCAATTTCTAAAATTATTGAAGCTTAATTTCTACCTCATTTCTGTCCAAATCAAACCAAAAAGCTCAATTTTAATTATGATGACCGATAATTTTTTTGATTTGATTAAAACTCTGGCTGTGCAAAAAATAAAATTAAAAAAACCAACTCAAATATGAACACTGTAAATTGTAGAACTGACAAACTATTTATGTAACATGTTATTTGGGTTATTTTATTTTATTTTATTTTTTTGCTAACCATCCTAACTAGGAATGTTCATGGGTGGGTTAAACCAACCAAATCAACCCAAACCACCCCAAAAAATTAGGATAATTAGGTTTTTTTTTTTTGTCTTTTTTTTTTAACAAAAAAAATGAAGAAGAATTTGGTTCTAGTTAGTTATAAAATTTCTTTTAATTAACCGAAACCGAATCAAAATTTTTATTTTAAATTTAAATGATAGTTATTAATATTATTAAATAAATTTTTATATATTACTAATCTTAAAAAATTAAATTTTCTTTTCAATTTCTAAAATTATTGGAGCTTAATAATTTCTACCTCATTTATGTCCAAATCAAACCAAAAAGCTCAATTTTAATTATAATGACCGATAATTTTTTGTATTTGGTTAAAACTCTAGTGGCGCAAACAATCAAATTAAAAAATCAACTCAAATATGAACACGTAAATTTTAGAACTGGCAAATTGTTTATGTAACATGTTATTTGAGTAATTTTTTTATTTTTCGTTTTTGCTAACTATCCTAACTAGGAATGTTCATGGGTTGGTTAAACCAACCAAATCAACCCAAACCACCCCAAAAAATTAGGATTATTAGGTTTTTTTTTTTTTAACCAAAAAAAAAAAGAAGAAAGAATTTGGTTCTAGTTAGTTATAAAATTTCTTTTAATTAACCGAAACCGAACCAAAATTTTTATTTTTAATTTAAATGATAGTTATTAATATTATAAAATAAATTTTTATATATTAGTAATCTTAAAAAATTAAATTTTCTTTTTAATTTCTAAAATTATTGGAGCTTAATTTCTACCTCATTTCTATTCAAATCAAACCAAAAAGCTCAATTTTAATTACGATGACCGGCAAATTTTATTTTTTTGGATTTGATTAAAACTCTGGTGGTGCAAAAAATGGAATTAACAAATAAACTCAATTTAATAAGATTGAATTAGATTAGGTTGATTAATCAATCTAATCAAATTTAAAATCAACCTAATCAAATTTAATGTTGATTACTTCAAAACTCAAAATAATAACACAATTACAGGCTAATTGAAATTTTACCCTAAACCAACCCAACCCGAACCATAAACACTCCACTTCTAACCTTGAAACCCTTCAGAAGTCTCTAGAAACCAACTCCTCCTCCACAATCCACTCCATAAACCTTCTCTCTTCCATTTCCTACTTCGTGTTATCAGACTGATTTTTGCTTTTCACACATTCTCTCTCTGAAAGCTTGATTTTCCTGCACTTGCATTTTCTCTTTGTCTGCTCGCTTCTCAATTTTCGTGCCAAACGATGGATGAGGATTTTGATATTCCACTCTCGGAGGAGATGAAGAACAATGACTTTGATCTTTCTGATGAGAATCCGACTCTCAAGGTTGGGGAGGAGAAGGAGATCGGAAAGCAGGGTTTGAAGAAGAAGCTCGTTAAGGAAGGAGAAGGATGGGTTACCCCTGATGTTGGTGACGAAGTTGAAGGTACTTAATTGAATTGATAAATGCTTGTTCATTTTGGTTCGTTCTGATGTGTTTGTAGTTTTTCTGAATTTTGGGTTTTGTTTCTTTTAATAGTTCATTACACTGGGACATTGCTTGATGGGACTCAATTTGATTCAAGCCGGGACCGGGGAACGCCCTTCAAGTTTACTCTTGGCCAAGGTGAGTAATGTTAATGGGGTTTTAGATGCTTAGCGAGTTTTGTAGGGGTATTTAATACTTTGAAATGAAAATAGTTTCGGTTGATCTTTAATTGCATTTGAGCTCGAGGTCATAGTAAGGTAGAATGACTGCTGAGTATTTCAATTCTGTGTCGTACATTTTCATTTTTATATATCAACCAATAACTGAGAAAAAAGAAGGTATTAAGCAATCTAATTGAATTATCATGTCCCACCCATGCAGTTCTGATTCTTAATAAAATATTTTCTGAAATTATGTTGTAGAAAAAAGAAGTGTGAGTTTTACTGTAGGATAATTCTGTTATGATATTGAAGTAGCGATCAGGTAGCCAGGCTATCAGAAGCCAAGGTGTTGGAAACTGGTGAGGGATGGCGTTTGAGAATCGGGTAATATAGTTTATGCTGTTCAATCACTCTCCTAATGGAGTGAGGGAGCTCGTATATTTTTATTATCCCAGATGATCTTAACATGTATATGCCTGTTGAACATCTATAAACTGTGTAGAATTTATATTGTTCATTTTGTAGAAGAACAAATCAATGCCTGTATGGAATATCTTTTTGACCGACAGGATTTCTTCGTTTGATGGGTTCAAATACTGTACCAGAATTCTGAGCTTAGAACCCTGTTGAAATATATATCTTCAAAGGCAAAGGTTTATGGTGAGGTGTAAGCCTCAAATCCTTAGAAAAAAGATCCTTTAGGAGCTGATACCTTTAAAAATCAGAAATTATATATATATACTCTATCTGTGTTCTGTAAATCATAATTGATTAAAAAGATAATGATAACATAATAAAAGAATATTAGAAATAATCGAAGTTGGAATCAAAGAAATTGTGTGTTCTGCAAAACATAATTTATGTAAAGTTAGTGAAAATATTTTGATAAAAGACGAGAACTAATCAAAGCAGGCATTAAGGATTTTGTTTCTTAGGCTTTTGATTGAGAAGTCACTGAAGTACAGGTTTAAATAATGGGTGAGCTTTTTCTAAAAAAATGCTAGTTAAATAGGTGAGCTTTTTCTATTTAAAAAAGGAAACGAAAAATGGTTTACTTTGTATAATGATGTGATTTCACGTATAATTTGCTGGAAGAATTAGTGTTTTTGATTCAAACATTAATGTTGTTGACCCTTCAATACCTTTCTTACATATTTACTTAGTTCAAAAAGCTGTAAGAAGCTCAGCTTGTCCATGCACCTCAGTGACAATGTGTATGCATAAACAGAGTGGCAGCCTAAATTTTCTGGTGCCTTATAATTTTTTTGGCAATATCTTGTTGTGAAGTGTGTACTAAGAGTAAATTACACTCATCTCTTGTGGGGTTTGCTAAAAATGTATCTAACGTCGAAATCAACACTCCCCTCCTTGGAATGGATGGAAAGGCAACGATGTTACAAGATAGCTTTGAAATAATATATTAAAGAGTCTTATTTTTATCTTAACAGTATCCAGTAATTTTATTTATACTTTTTTATTTTCAAATGAATCCTAAATACTTACCTATTTTTTATGTTTTCCTCTACTTTTCTATATTTTTCTTAATATTAATGCATTATGTTAATCTCAATTTTTTTAATATTTTATCATATTTGTTTTAATAAAATAGAAAAGAAAATGTTTGACACATGTATAAACTTTATAAATTTTTTTTATGTTATGTATGATATAGAAATGTATAAATTCAAGCACTTGACGAGAAATTAGAAGATTGATTTATATAAATCTACTTATAATTTTTTTCCTTAAATTTTGGAAGAAAAATGTGAAGGGAGAAGATGAAAATATTTTATTAATATTTGTAATGATTATATCATAAAATTCATTAGTTTTTAATATTATGTTATTAGTTTTTTTAATTCTACTTAATTAACATAAAAATCTGAAAATAATAATTACAATTGGTCAACAGTGGTAAAAAACATGATTAAATTTATAAGCTTAATTTGGAGTGAAAATCCTAAAAATGTGACTTTGTTGTCTTATAAAGTTATGGCAGGACTTATTGAATTTTAGTAATAGTTATAAAATATATTTTTCTCTTTGAAAATTTAATTAAAATTAATTCTATATTACTTATATATGTGTGAAATACTGCTATCCTATTTTATTAGAAAAAATATATTAAACTTTAATAAATAAGAAAATAAAGGTAACATCATGTATTACTATTAAGAAAAAATATTAACTTTATTTTATTTAATATTCCAACTAATTGGTAGACTTATATAAATTAATTGCCTTTTTTTTTCTTTTTCTTTTTTCAAGTGCTCGAATTTATTTTTTGAATCCGTATAGATTTTACTTTTAAAAAAAATTAAAGAAAAATCCAACTTTATTTTGTTTAATAAAAAATTAATTTTCAAACTTATTTCTACATATGTCAAATGTTTTTTTAAGAAAATGTTAATTTTTTAAATAAAATAATATTAACACAGCGTATTAATGTTAAGAAGAAAACTGAAAAAGTAGATAAAAACATAGAAAAAGTAAGTATTTAGTACTCATTTGAAAAGAAAAATCAGAAAATTAAAATTTGGACTTTTGTGGGAACTTTTAAGATAAAAGTAGGATTTTTTAGTATTTTTTAAAATTATCTTGTAATACTGTTAATTTTCCATCCATCCTATGGAGTGAGTGTTGATTTCCCCACATTTTAGACCTTAGTGTCAGGAGGTTAGTGTAATTTACTTAAATAATTATGATAACATACTTAGACTTTGAAGATATCTGAAATTAATGTTTGCACACTTGATCTCTTAATTTTAAACTCTTAAATGTACTGATGTGTATCTAATATTGAATAAATCTTGGATTTGTCAACCCTTTAAAGTTTTTCCCTATTTGAAACTCTAAATGTGGAAGCCATACACAGGAAGTGTTGTTAGGTTTATGCTGAGGACAAGTGCGATAAACAAAATAACTTTGAAGATTACAAACCATACTTTATGGCTTATGCTACCTGGTTGAAGAGACAATTACTTCTTAGAAAAGTGATAGTGTCTGAAAAGTGAAAATAGAAAATGCAATTTAATTGACGTGCTTTCTTCTAAATTCAGGCCAGGTAATTAAAGGATGGGATGAAGGTATTAAGACCATGAAGAAAGGGGAAAATGCCATCTTCACCATTCCGCCGGAACTGGCCTATGGTGACTCTGGCTCCCCTCCAACAATTCCTCCCAAAGCAACACTTCAGTTTGACGTTGAACTGCTGTCTTGGACGAGCGTGAAGGACATATGCAAGGATGGTGGTATATTCAAGAAGATATTAACTGAGGGAGAGAAATGGGAGAACCCAAAGGATCTTGATGAAGTATTAGGTGCTTTATAAGATTCTTTCAATTGATTTTAATTTTAATAATGTTTATTCACTTATTTGGTTATTTACTAATGATATGTTGTTAATTCTATTATACGATTTTGAGAAATGCAGTTAAGTATGAGATTCAGCTTGAAGATGGAACACTTATTTCAAAATCTGCTGGAGTGGAATTCACAGTCAAAGAGGGTTTGTTCTGTGTCTCTGCATTTCAGAAGTGTTTTTAGTTGTTTTGGGTTTATGTATTTTTAACCTATTTTGCTCTGTGATAGGTCATATCTGCCCCGCTTTGGCTAAGGCTGTTAAAACTATGAAAAAGGGGGAGAAGGTACTTTTGACAGTTAAGCCGCAATGTGAGTTTGAGACTCCATGTTTCTGGTCAACATTCTTGTAGTCTTTTATTCTATTGAATATCTTTTTGGGGTTCTGGATGCAGATGGCTTTGGGGAGAATGGTAAGCCGGCTTATGGTGATGAAGGTGGTGTTCCACCTAATGCAACACTGCAGATTACTCTGGAGTTAGTATCCTGGAAAACTGTATCAGAAGTGACTGATGATAAGAAGGTTACCAAAAAGATCATCAAAGAAGGCGAGGGATACGAGCGTCCAAATGAAGGAGCTGTTGTGAAATGTAAGTGTTGAAAATTATAGATGGGAGTTTTGATATTCAAAATATATAATATTGGCTTATGACAATTTGGATTTCTGATGGGTTTTATTGTGTTGACCATCTGGTAGTGAAATTGACTGGTAAACTACAAGATGGTACTGTTTTCTTGAATAAGGGGCATGGTGGTGAAGAGGAGTTGTTTGAGTTTAAAACTGATGAGGGTAATAACACCTTGACAAAGGTTCTTTTTTTTTTTACTGTTTTCTTGTCTGTATATCTGTCTGTGTTGATTGAACTTAAATGAATTTGGTTGCAGAGCAAGCTATTGATGGGCTTGACAGAGCTGTCATGACAATGAAGAAAGGTGAAGTGGCGCTCCTGACAATTGCTCCCGAATATGCTTTTGGGTCATCACAGACCCAGCAGGATTTGGCTGTAGTTCCTCCCAACTCGACTGTGTATTATGAGGTTGAGTTGGTTTCATTTGTTAAGGTGAGTCAACATTGATGGCCAAATTGTTAATTTGCATCTTTTCTTCAGTATATATATATAAAAGCATTCACACATTTGTTGTCACACATTTGTTGTAATTGGTGCTCCTTTAGGAAAAGGAATCATGGGATTTGAACACTGAGGAGAAGATTGAAGCTGTTGGTAAGAGGAAGGAAGAAGGCAACACATTGTTTAAGGCTGGTAAATATGCTAGAGCTTCTAAGAAATATGAGAAGGTAAGGGTGAATGGTGTACATTTCAAATATATTGACTGCATGTTTTCATGATCTAATCTTCTGTTGGAACTTACTTTTCTGCAGGCTGTGAAGTACATAGAGTATGATACTTCGTTTGGTGAGGAGGAGAAAAAGAAGGCCAAGGCATTGAATGTTGCTTGCAATCTGAACAATGCAGCTTGCAAGTTGAAGATAAAAGATTACAAGCAGGCAGAGAAATTGTGTACAAAGGTTGGGAATTGAGCTTTGGTTGGTGTTGTATCCCAAACATTTTACACACAAGACACAAACATATATAAAGTGGGCACTTACGGGTATATTTTTTTTTCATTGTAGCACTATAAGTTTTGAAATTTGATGTGATGTGCAGGTGTTAGAACTGGAGAGCACAAATGTGAAGGCTCGTTATAGAAGGGCTCAGGCTTATATCCAGTTGGCTGACTTGGATCTAGCTGAAATTGACATCAAGAAAGCTCTAGAGATCGACCCTGACAACAGGTGTATACTCTTTCTTGACTAGATGAGAACAATTGAACTTTTTCCCATAGTTTTGCATAGGGGATGAAGATGAGTTGTTATTTAATTTCATTTGTCAACCTCCATTATTGAAATTCAAGGTTTTAATTTTATAACCAGGGAAGTCAAGTTGGAGTACAAAACTTTGAAGGAAAAGGTTAAGGAGCATAACAAGAAGGAGGCAAAATTTTATGGCAACATGTTTGCTAAGATGACTAAGTTTGAGTCACTTGACATCAATGTGAGTATGACATCTCGTCAGTTTTTTGCGAACCTTAACCAATTTTCAAAAATAAAAACACGACTTTTTTTCATTCTTATGAATCCTCTCTTAAGCATTCTACTAGTTAGTTAAAGTTTTGATGGTGTTTTTGATAACTTAATTCTTAAAACTAGTTGAGTGCCTGTTAATATTGGTTTACTACTGTTTTGTTTCATTGGAAAATATTGAAAAGTAAATGAGAAGTCACATGCTGCAGTTTTTGTTCATAATTTCTGAAATTGTGATTGTTTTTTGAGTTGTTCAATGCAACTTCAGGAAACTTGTGAGGAAGGTGCCAGAATTCTGATTTTTTATTAATTGGGTGTTGTATGTTAAAACTTTCTGAAATTTGGATGTTAAACAATGAGTTTTGTTCATATATGTGTGAATGATGACTTGGATCAAGTAGTCTAGTGTTAAGTTAAATGTCCTGCTGACAACTTCTTCTATGATGTGATGGTGACTGAGCTGTTCTTTCTTTCTTTGTACTTATTATAGAAACCAGCAGTCAAGGATGATGAATCTGTGAGTATTGACAGTAAGGCGTAGAATAGGAACAGCAGTAAATTCATCTTCAACATCAACGATAAGAGTAAATCCTCTGTTTCTATGATTTGCTCATTATTGTTCTACTTGTGGTTGTCAAGAAATGATAAATTTTCTACCATAAAATAGTTGGCATGAGATCCTGTTGTTCACTATTCTGGATGGTTAATTTTTTCCCTATTGGAATTTGTGACACTGGAGTATTGAGTAAGACTCATGTTTTCTGTCAATGGCCTCCTTATTTTAAAGATCCTCCAAATAGTGAGAAGTCAGTCGTCTTTTTGCTATTAAAATTTACTTTTTTTTAATTAAAAATCATGAAAGTTGTTTTTACTCAAAATGTTTATTCCTTATTTATTTTAGTCTTACCCAAAATTGTTTCATTATCTTTTTCAAGGGATTAATTATGTCTCTACTTTTTTGTTTCTTACTTTCAATTAAGCGACTGTTGATAGACTTCGATTCTTTTGAAAGTTAAAAAATTTAATAAATCAAAAAATGAATTTTTTGGTCTAAATGACATAGTTTTTATGGTTAACGTTGTGGTAGAAATACTTTTGTTATTTCTTCCGACTCTTGGGAGTTGTAGCAAGTCAATTCTTTTCGTTTCGTTCTACATATCCGAAGAATCTGCAATGATCCTGTATTTTAATTTTTTGAGCTTCCACATTTTGTAAGTGAAATTCCTGAATCAAAATAGGAGCATGTGATTTGGGTTTGAGAGTTGCGTGAACAAACACTTCTTTTTGGCCATCATACGAACCAACATAACATATTGAACCATAAAAAAATTGCTAGCCATCCAAATTAAAAGCAAGTCTTCCTTAGCCCTTTCCTTGATTCTTGGAGTTTTTGGGCATTTGCAAGTTCTGATTTTCAGAGGCAAGTGCCTTCCATCTACCAAGAGATGTCTATGAGATATTTATTACACGTAATATAATCTAATTAGATGTTTGATATATTACATATGACACAATCCTGTTCACATATTAATAAAATAAAATAATTGAATAATTACACGATATTCTTTTCTATTATGTACTATAGTTTGTAATCAATTTTTTAGAATTATGATAAATCTTATAAAATAAAAGTAATGAGAATAAGAATGATATAATCATGCTACTATGAGATATATTTTCTTAAATTTTATTTTTGAACATTCATAATTGTAAAATCATTAATAATGATAATTAACCAGCTAGTTAGATTATTACATGTTATGTTCGTTCAAACATTGAGAGTGATCAATCTCGTTATTAGTTGATACTAGAATAAACATGTAGATGTTTGTTAGAAAACGAGTTTATTGAATCGATTTCATCAAAAAACAGTAATGGACTTTTGTATATCTGTCAAAGAGAGTTCTTAGTTGCAATAGTGTAACTTTGACAGATCTTAGTTGCAATAGTGTAAATAATTTTTTAGCTTAAAGACACTATAGATATCTTGTACATATGTTATTTATATATGATTCATCATAAGTTATACGCGGTAAATATTAAGTATAATTATTTATATATAGAAATATATAAGTGTATAATAAGGAATTTATCACTTTTAATGAATAGAGTGAATATTTTTATATTATCTAGTATGTCAGTAACAATGAGTTTTCACAAGATATCAACACTAATAAAAAATCACCAATGTCATTGGACACTACAAATGAGACAATTCGAGAAAAATAAATCCAAATCATCCATATGCAAATTGACATTGAATGTGAATCTCCTGCAATATTAGATGTCTCAAATAATTCTTCCTTTGAAGAGTAGATCATCTTGTTAAAGATTCTAAAAGAGATTCCTCAAATTTAGTTGGAGTCTATACGATGCTGGATTGCGGTGAGCCTCATCGAGGAGCTAAGAAGATTGAACATAGGTGTGTAGGGAACTAGTGAGATACGATGTAGAATTGGAGAAGCAATTGCAATTGCAATTCGAATTCAAATTCTGAGAAACAACTATAAAATATTATGTTTAATTTGAATAGCTACACCAAAAAAAAAAATTCATAATTTCAAGTAATTTTTCTCTAAGTCATATGTTTATATGTTAACATTGGCAACCATCTACTGTTATACCACTAATAATCTCTTCCATCCACGGTCACCACCTACAACTTTTTCCACTTTCCATTGGCCACCACCTGCTTACAAGGCTACAATCCTTTTTCACTTGCCATCGGTAGCCATCGAACATGCCGGAGACAATATATAGCAACCAATACTGAGATCATCAAAGATAACAAAAATTACCGTTGGATACCACTGAAATTTGAGATGACCTTTTTGTGTAAATGCTAACAGATAAGGAAATTGTTTAGGCTTCTTCCTGGGTTTATTGGTTTATTATTTACTAGCCTTTTGTGGAATATATATTATACATGAATTGTATTTATGGTATATATGTTCAACAAAAATTGACGTATATATAAAAAAATTCTAATTAGTAAAAATAGGCTTATCTACCATTTGGTCTTTCAGGATTATATTAATTTTTATTTCGGTCCTTTCAAGAATTTTTTTTATTTAAGTTTATTTTTGCAAGATTCAAAATTTTTTAATTAAGTTCTATTCTTACATTTACATGTTATGAATTAACAAAATAATCAGACTTAATATACAAATAATAGTGTCATAAGTTATTATTATATCTTGCAAAAAAAATTTGATCATTTGATCATTAAATTATATAAAATATTTTATTTATGCAAAACATGAAAATGAGATAATATAAATTGATTGAGATAGAAAATTTTGAACCCTAGATGATAAAATTTACCAAAAATATTTTTGAATGTGTAAATTAAAAATTGAGTCAATTCTGAAGGACTAAAATAGTAGTTAAGCCTATAAAAAAATTATTTCATGTTATTGTCATTAAACAAGTAGATAAGTACAATAAAAATTAAATTTATAATATAAATTATATTTTTTTAAAAAAATTCTTAAAATGAAAAAATATTATAATCATGAAAATTGTACTATTAATATTTATGTTAATTTATTATTTTTTTATTTTAATTTATAAAAATTCAGAAGAAATAAAAAAATATTATAATATTTAGAAACTTATAAAATTAGAAAAAGACTTAATTATACTTTTAGTCCCTATAATTAAATTTGAGTTCACTTTTATCCTTATAGTTTCAATTGTTGTAATTAGATTCTTATAAGATTTAATTTAATGCAATTGAATCCTGCTAGAGTTTAATTTAATACAATTAAGTTCTTTGCAAGTGTTGTTAAAATTAATACTGACACATTGATGTGGATAAGAGAAGATACGAGGTGGTTGACACATAGGTAAAAATGGCTAATAAAAAATTACCACGTGACTTATATAAAAATTAAATTTACAATATCAATATATATATATATAAACTAAATTTTTTTTCTTTTCTCTCTCTTCCTTGTCACCACCACCCTTCATGTACCTCCACTCTTCCAGAAACACCATTAATTAACCTTTCAAACAACAGGGCTATGGGTTTTATCCCAAAATCATTGGAAAATTTGACAGGGCTACGAGTCCCATAATCTTCAGGGACTCATACCACAAGAGAACAAATTTAGTACATTTGAAAACAAATCATTCTTAGGAAATTTGAAATTATGTGGGGAATCCATTAACAAGAAAGTCCATGAACTTAGAGTCTTCATCTTTTATACCTACAACTTTTGAAGAAGAAAATGAGCAGAGTCTTTTTCAGTTTGATTGAGAAATAATTGTCATAGGGAATATCATAGTTGAGACCTTAATCATATTCGCACACTCAGCAGGGAATAGAGTAGCTGAAAAGAGAAAGAGTGAAAGGGTTGAAGTCTTCCTGCTTACAGAAAGACCCGGACTCCGATTCATCACTGGAGGTTTCCGGGGAAATAGATGCCCACACTCTTTCTCCAGCTTTGGGGCTTTAAGGAGTGAACTCATTGATGATCGAGCAAAGCCAAACCTAGAATGGATCCAAATCTACTATTTGGAAGGCTCCTTCCGATTTTTTTGTTCCCAGCAAAGCTAGAACCCTTAGATTCATCCTCCAGATCCGAAACTTTCAATTTCATAAATCTGTAGCATATAAATATAGGAATTGTATAGCTAAACTATTTTACAATTGAATCTTGAACAAGTGGAAGTTGAGGAAATGGAGAAAATCGTGAAAGTGAATTGTAGAGTTTGGGTTTGGGAGGAACAACGGTGGCGGTGGGAAAGAGTGAGAATTTTTTTTTTAATATATTTAACAATATTATTCTTATTTTTAAAAAATATTGAGTTTTTAATTTAATTTTAATATATGCTACACTATATTTTGTATTTGTATTGGCCATTTATGTCACATTGTTCACCTCATATCCTAATACCTCATATCTCATTAGGATTAGGAGTAGGAGGGTTAAAATTCGAATAAAATAGTAATTCAATATAAATTGAAATTCGACCGAATTCAAAATAATTTAATTTAAATTTCACCTTTACTTATTAGTCACTTCACGTGTCAATGTTAATTTGAATGACACTTGACAGGAGAGATCTAATTGTATTAAATTAAATTAAATCGTGAAAGTGAAATGTAGAGTTTGGGTTTGGGAGGAACAATGGTGGTGGTGAGAAAGAGTGAGAATTTTTTTTTAATATATTTATATATTTAACAATATTATTCTTATTTTTGAAAAAATTGAGTTTTTAATTTAATTTTTTATATGCTACTACTATTTTGTATTTGTATTGGCCATTAATGTCACATTGTTCACCTCATTAAGAGTGTTAAAATTCGAATTGAAATAGTAATTTAAATATAAATTGAAATTCGACCGAATTCAAATAATTCAATTTAAATTTCACCCTTACTTATTAATCACTTCACGTGTCAGTGTAATTTGAACGACACTTGATAGGAAGAGATCTAATTGTACTTAAATTAAATTTTAAAAGGACTCTATTGCAAGTAATTGAAACTAAATGGATGAAAGTGAATTCAAATTAAAATTATAAGGTCTAAAAATATAACTTAGCCCTAAAAAAAATTAAAATTTAAATTTTAATTACTTGACCAATTAATATTGAAAGAAGAATTAGGGAAACAAAATCAAGGGTTAAAATGTAATTATAATTCTCTTCGTATTAAAATGGTGAAGAATTAAGAAAAAAAAGTAAACAAAATAAAAGAAATTAATAGTTATTTGAAACAAAGTATTTTAAAGTTATAAAATAACAAAGAATATCTAAATAATAATAAAAAAAATTCAAAAATTTTGTCAATGATTTTTATATATGGGATAGATGATTTGATTTAGTGCTTTTTTGAAGATCCATCTGGGTCAAACTCTGTATAGGCCGACATTCTTAAACTTAATCAATGGGCCTAGTAAAAGCCCTATAAGTTACAAATGAATTGTACTTTGACGAAAACAACCTTGTTGTCAAGCAGCAAGAATTGGAAACTAGGGTTTCCTATATTTAAGAGATAGAGAGTTTCCGTCACTTGTTCAAGGCTCAGGCAAGATGGGTAGGGTTCTCCTTCCATTTCATTTTTCGATAGATCTGACGTATTTCAATTCACAGTGGGTGTTGGATTTGTCTCATTGATTTTCATATGTTTTCTCAGGTATTTCCAGGGATTCCATGCATAAGAGGCGCGCCACTGGTGGCAAAAAGAAAGCCTGGAGGAAGAAGAGAAAGTAAGTCACAGACATTCTCTCTCTCAATGTGCCAAAGCTATTTTCTTTCCAAGTATTTGTACTTATTTCTGGGTTTTTTTTTTTTTTTTTTTTTCCTTTTTTTGCCTTTGATTATGTACTCTGTTTGGTTGCCAAGAAAAAAGGTGTTTAATTGTCGATGAAAGTAGGGCCTCATTTTTAGGTGTTTTTAAGACTGAAAAACTTACAAAATAGATGGTTGTTAACTCATTCCGCTAGTTCTTCTGGGATGGACTGCTAGAGTTGGGGGATAGCAATTTTTTTTTGCTTTTTTTTTTTTTTTGCTTTCTGTAGGTTTAATTTGTATAGTAATTCTCTACATCAGTTGCACCCATCAAATTTTTGGTTTTTGATTTGGCTAAATATGTTATATGGAAGTTGCATGTTTGACTAAAATTAACAAATGGATCATGTTTTCTGGACAATAAAGTTTAGAATTTATATCCTTTCTTCTCTTCTTGTTTACTTTTTAATGGTTCAGTAAGCCACTTACTTTGAATTAACTCAGAAAATGTGTCTATGACTATCTTATATTTATCTTTCGTGTGCATCAACCTAGGGATTTTTCTTTTTACTTATACAAAGAAAAAAAAAAAAAAAACAGTAAGCATTTTAATTTTTTTTACTGTAGCACTGTGAGCAATCTTCTGCAATTTGATAATTTTTTTGTAAAGGTAAATTTTAAAGGCTTGTTAGTTTCTATGAGCTCATGAATTAAAATAAGTTGAGTCATTATTAATTTATTTGTCTATTTTACCTTATCATATTAGATATTTAGGTCATAATTTTTAGTCACTATCCTATATTTCATTGTCAATCTTGCATGGGATTTGTTAAATCCACAACTAAATTATCTATGTTTTTTCTTGCCAATGATTAATTTTAAATGAGTTTGTTGATACTCGAGATTAGTCACTATATTATTGTTGTTTATCATAATAATGTTGCTCATTGGTTCTAGTTTCTTTGTTTTTTCCATCAAGGTATGAGCTTGGGAGACAGCCAGCAAGTACTAAGCTGTCAAGCAACAAGACAGTCAGGAGAATACGTGTTAGAGGTGGTAATGTGAAGTGGAGGGCCCTGAGATTGGACACTGGTAATTTCTCATGGGGTAGTGAGGCTGTTACTCGCAAAACTCGACTTCTAGATGTGGTTTACAATGCCTCCAACAATGAGCTTGTGAGAACTCAGACTCTTGTGAAGAGTGCTATTGTTCAGGTTGATGCAGCACCATTTAAGCAATGGTACCTTCAACATTATGGTGTCGATATTGGTAGGAAGAAGAAAGCAGCTGCTGCGAAGAAGGAAACTACAGAGGTGATGGGTTTTTTCTTTTTAATTTCATTCTAATATTTATTACATAGTGGTTCACTTTGCTGGGTCTTTATTGTACTTCAGTTGATAATTGTTACCTTCTGAGTGCTATTGTTTTGGATACCTAATGTCTCTCTTGCTTTGGCTTTTTTGGGAATGGTACTAGGTTTCTTTTTTTCCTTTAAGTGGATTCTGTATAGAGTAGTGCCCCTTGATGAACTTTTGTTACTCGTGAAAAGGAGGGAGGGGGGGGGGGGGGGGGGCGAAATTTTGTGAAGAAAGGCTTTAGTTTTAGAGTAAGGCTCTTACCCACCTTATCCTTTGGATACACACTGTTGATGGTCATATTTGTTTTTCTGTGTTATATGTTCCTTTTGATTACTTGTCAATGAAACAAAGTGATACATTGATGTATGGATTTTCTAATTTCTGGTTGGGAGCATTCTTTTTGTCTTGTGTATTTGTTTAACAAATTGAAGTCTCTGAAATAAGTTCAATAATCTACCAGACTATTCTAATTTCTAAGTTGTCATGAGTTTAAGATAATCCTTATTATAAACTCTATCAACTGCAATTTATTTCCATTTCAACATACTGTGGAGTATTCCTTAATGGGTGAATTCATAGTGCATAGTACATGCCTCTCATTTCTAATGTGAATTGGATTCTTTCTTACAAATGTGTGTTGAAACATTTCAATGGAAAATTTGATCATTTTTTCCTGGTCAATTGCAGGAGGGTGAAGGTGCTGTGGAGGAGGACTAAGAAGAGCAACCATGTTCAAAGGAAGCTTGAGAAGCGTCAGAAGGATCGTAACCTTGACCCCCATATTGAAGAGCAGTTTGGTGCTGGCAGGTTGCTGGCCTGCATTTCTTCTCGCCCTGGTCAATGTGGCAGATCTGATGGGTATGCATATATTTCTTGTTTTCTCTTTGCTTTTCTGCTGGGTTTTACCTTTTGCCTTTAACATTGTGTACTTTCTGCACTTCACCTTATTTATCGTGTGAAATTGGTAGGTACATATTGGAAGGGAAAGAGCTTGAGTTCTATATGAAGAAACTTCAGAGGAAGAAAGGAAAGGGTAGTGCTACTGCCTGATTGTAGTGTTGTTTCTTCTGCTACCTTTTGTAGCTCTTTAGTTTGGTTTTTTTCAGCAATGAGAAATGGTTTTTTGCATCTTTTTTTAGTAGTCAAATACCATCGGGATGAAGCCTTAGGACAGTTTATTTGAACACCTTCCTGGTTTTTTGTAACGACGGTTTACTTTTATATTTATCAGTTATGTTATATTAATGTTGCAAACTTTGTTGCACAATTTATTTCCAGTTTCACTCTGGTACCCTCTCCTTCAAAGGGATACGGCTTCAATTACAGAACTTATAGATATTTGGTCTTTCACTGTCCAAATTGATCTTTCCACGCACTTAATGTTAACAATTTTGATGAAATGTTTTAGTCATGTGCATATCATGTGATTAGTACACATGGTCAAGAGTCAGCCACATGGAAATTATTAATCTTTATAAAACGAAAGTTATTCACCCAAAGTTTCTTCTATCAATTGACAGTTTCACTTCACAGGTACGCGAAATGCCCATGAATTTAAGTTTGGACATTGACATTGATTTATGCAGACTTGAATGGTTTTACCAATAAACTTTGGATTGCATATTTTTGCCAGTACAACTTGATTGTAACTTTTTATAGATCCTTGGGTCTTAGAACAAGTTTATGATGTTGCCATAACGTTGTAGGCAGAGCAGAACATCTCATGCCACTTCGATGATGCTTCAAAAGGAACTACAACAAACACTTGTAATTTAATTAATGGAAAAAATTTGAAACTAAACAATCTGAAGGGGGGAGGCTGTATCACAAATATGCCTGTCTGATACAAAATAACTGAAAAACTCAAAAATCTAAGTATCTGCCAACAACAAAATAAATAACTAATGTAATAACCTAACAGCTGTCACCTAGACTGGCCTGGAAAAGTATACATTGGTATTATACCAAACAAAAAAGTCAGGCATAGAAATCCATTTCCAGCCATTATAGAATTTTATAAATATCCTGAACCGAGTGCTTTGTGCTAACTTAAGGCATGTGAATTGCCAACAACAATGACGAATCAATCTTTACACAAAAATGAACAGATTACAAATTCGGGCAGAGCAGCGATGAATTGCTTCAAGTAGGAGCCAGAAACAACTAACAGATATGAACAGCTTTGGCTCGAGTCAACATATGGGGAAGTTCCACAGCACAAGCCTTTCTGACCTCCGTCCTTTTCTGTATCATCCCAATGGTTTTGAAAACCATTCAAACTCGGTAATCCCCAAGTCAACTCACCTGCTCTCCAATTAGATCAAGACCAACAACCAAAAAGGTTACTCCTTGAAATAATAAGAAGTAGAAGTGAATTCCTTGGGCAGATAATAAGCTCCTCGCTGAGGCAGTTAACAAAATAAATGCAAGACCAAGTTCCTTTCTATACAACCTATTTCTTTTGGCTTTCCCAGTTTTCTTGGATATTTCTAGTTTACTCAGCTCTTCAAGGCCTGATTCTGAGGATGATCTGTGAAGAGTTGTAGATTCCACTAGAGGATCAGATTCCTTTTCAAATGCGACTAGATCTGTCTCTGATGATCTTCCCAATTTCTTTGTAACTATCCATTCATAAGAACTTCCGAACCGAAATAATCCAGATATCATGGCATTAAATTTAGTCACTGACATAGTATTTTCAAATAAAAGGAAAGGGACTATAAACGGAAATGACCGTGGAGCTGGAATGATATTTAAGATAGACATTACTCCAGGAACATAACAAACAACCCAGGCTGGCAGCTGAGCTTCTGGCAGGAACATGCTCAATGGGAGAATGATGCAAAAGAGGGTGAATGAATAAAATGGCAGGATAAGCTTCCGTAGGAGGAAGAAAAGAAAAATGAGATTGGCTTTCTTTCCCAAGCTCACCTGGTATAAAATAAAACCAGAATTAACATTTGACAAGAACCTGCTTAATAACTTCTAGTACTAAAATAGTGAGATTGATTATAAGTATTTTTCGTACGCATATGAGCACATGTGCATCGGTTTTTCATCTTCCACTTCTGTATTGGAATCTGTGTAGTATATGCAACCATTTAAAATACAAATCTTAGAACAACTTTAGATACAATTCCTAGTAGCAGGACCCCCAAAATTTTGAGGCAATAAAGACGATGTATGAGAATGGACAAGACCTGATTGGAGTGGAGTGGTCCACTGTATAATTAATGATTTCCATTACTATTAGGACTGTTTTCTCAAGAAAATGGCTATATGATTAAACCCTAAAACACATGGTGATAAAGAATGCTGCTAACAAAACATTCCTGTAAATCTACATTCTAACACTGCCCTCCTTTAAATTCTGGGGCTTCATCTAACCAAACAAAAGAGGTTTCATTCACATCTGTTGATCTGTAAGTGCCAAGACTAGCTGAATTCCAAAAATTTCTGATCCTCACAGCAGAGAAAAATGACGGGGTTTACTTTTGATTCATCAGCTTTTCTATTTTGACCAACATATATATGTCAATGATAGTAATCTCCTGCTTCAAGGTACCTACAAGCCCTGATTAAAGCTAATGGAGAGGGGAAACAAACGATTAAAAGAAAACAAAAACAAAAAACTTTGGGGATCTATACTGCTAGCCAATTATCACAAGCAACTTTGACAACCAGTTGTAGAAAAAACAGTTATGGATGGGATCCTACACAAGAAAGACAAAATCGTTTGACCAGACTCTTCAAAATGATGTTGCCACGGCTGGAGTACATTCATTTTTAAAGGAGCAAGGGTACAGAGGAGATGCGGTCAACCCATAACTTCTGCAGAGTCAAATATGAGGGCCTTGATGATACAAGCAGTGTACACTGTGATGTCCTGTGGGATTCCCTCAAGGACAAGGAGTCTGACCTCAATCCAAGAGTGCTAATAGTGATTCATACCAGGCATTGACAAAGAAGGACAATTTTCTCCTCCTAAAACTTAGGAAACAGCATAGATATGGCAAATACTCAAATATGTTAGGTTTTTCATTTTTATTTATCAGATTTTTAATCATCAGCCTGAAAAACTTCAACCATTTAGTGGGGCAGCTAAGGGTGGCAATTTGGCTCGGCTCTTCAGATTTTAGGCGGCCTCGTGTTTGCCATAAGCTCGCGAGCCTAAACTTGTTAAGAGCTCACAAACTTAAACCCAAGCTCAAGATATGCTTGTTAAGGGCTCTTAAAGTGTTCCAAAAAAATTAAAACAATATCCTAGTTACCAATTAGATAGTCAAATGAATAAATTACCACCAAATCAAGTTACTTGTCGTATTATTTTTTACATATAAATAGTAAATATATTAAATCATATTAAACAAGCTGGCTCGCAAGCTTATGAGCCGATCTTTAGAAAGATTATGCAAGGGCTCATTTTATTAAATGAGTTCAAAATAAATCTCAAGATTGGCTCATTTTACTAAATGAGTTCAAAATAAAGTTCAAGATCAATTCGTTTAGAAAATGAGCTGAGCTCGATTCGAACCTAAAGGAGTAGCTTACGAGCTAGCTAGCTCATTGCCACCCCTAGGCGCAGCCTATACAGACATAGACCAATGAACTAAACGTAGGGAACAAGAACAAACAAGAAACATGAGGTTTGGGACCAGATCAAAGCAGTAAGAGCTTAGTAATTTAGTGGCCCCCCAACTAGTATCTCGAATAATATACAATTAAACACTCAAACTGAAATGGAATCTTAAAGTAAACAGATCGCTTTTACGCATTGCTCAACTATCTAAGAGACTAATGTTGTACTGTTTTAAATTGAAAAAATATCTTATCTGTTGCAAAAAATTTAAGTGTCTACTCTATCATGCATATCTGCACCCCACCTAGAATGGGTGCATTGGCTGACAATATGCTCATGATCCCAAGTTATATCTATGAAATCTAGTATTATCCTACATTCTTACTGCTCTTTGTTTAGTAACCTGATCAACAAAAATTGGATATGGCTTATAAGTTTGGTCCAGAGATGTATCTTTCAATCTAAAGTTCTCACTTTAATTCTAAAATATAGAAATTCACATCTTGTTCACTCCATTTAGATTTTAGTTCATTCACAAGCATGTATACTTGTACATATGTTCATGTTCCATGTGTTTGTACTTGAAAGCTCCCAATACAACTTCCTACTTTCTTTCTACACGTTATAGTAGTTTCTTAGAATAAACATAATTCTTCAGTGATACCTGGAACATTACCGTTTGAACAACTTAGAGTAATAGATAACAAAGGCTTCCGGGTTGGCAAAAAAAATTCAATTTCCAGCATATACGAGTATGAGCAAGAAACATGAATACCTTCGAACGAAGTATGTCCATAAAACACATGCGAAACAACTGCATCGGTCCAGAATGCCATCGGTGTTGCTGTTTCTTATATGCCTCGTAGGACTCTGGAAGTTCACAAAGGCACTGCAAAAAGATTGATAGATTTATAAAAACCATAGATCCATCAACCAAATGTCTGAACAGACTCATAATACCACACCTTAACATCATTGAGATATATGAACTTCCATCCACAGAGATGAGCACGAACAGCAACATCCATGTCCTCAACTGTTGTTCGCTCCAACCAACCACCACAGTCCTCAAGGGCTTTTATCCTCCAGACACCAGCAGTTCCATTAAAACCAAAGAAGTTGATAAATACACCATTAACCTGTTGTTCAACCTCAAAGTGGAAAGATAAATTTATGTTCTGCAATCTTGTAAGCAAGTTCTCATCCTTGTTTACAAATGCCCATCTTGTCTGGACCAATGCCAAATCATCATTCCCCTTCAAGAGAAAAAGCAAAAAAAGGAAAATGGATTTCTTGTCAGACACACTTGATCGAGTTCTTAGAACAAGAAAGACTTCTTGCATGACCATGTTATTAGAACATATATTTATAGAATAGTTGACAACCAAAAAAACTTTGTCTTGCTTTGACACAACACACCCACTCATAAAACAGATGGGTAGCTTCAGGTTTTAATATTTATTAGGAGCGCAAAGAAAGTAGTCATCTTATAATCAGGTTCTGTGGGTTACAAATACATGTTAGCAAAGGTTTTGGAAGTGCAGTGAAATGAAACAATCCATGTCCCAGGTTATTTCACACTAGTCCTGTAAATTGTATTTCTCGGCATCCTATGGTTGAGTATCTCGCTACCCATGGACATAAGCAATCTTGCAAAACCATTTAAGCATTTTAAACAGTTATGTGTTTATTATGTCCTAGCAACTCTTTTGCGGCTTTTTTCAAAAAAGTATTTATGTTCCTGGTGAAATTAAAATTTTAAACTTGAAAGTTTGATTCTCACCGTGACAACATACCATGCTTCTCTCTCAATCCTAGGTCTCACTAGATGCAGCTACTTTTGAAACTTAATATTTCTACAAATTCCCAGTCTTGTGTCAATCAATTGATGATCATTTCCACTCAAATTATGCACTTCACATGAAAATTGTACAAAACTGTTTTTACAGATAAATAAATTGTCAAGAGTTAAATTATCATGCAAAGCCAGATGCCATTCTCATGTAGAAGATAATCAAATGTTTATATTTAAATTCTTTATAAAAATTGATATGCAGACTTATGTAAATTTAAGGATAATGGAAAATTAACTTAAAAGAAATATCTAAACCGAATTTAAAATGACTGACTTCCTCCCATAACATAGCTAAGGTCAATTATATAAACACTTCATGAAAATCAAATTCTTCCAACAAAAACGAAAATGACCTCTTTTGTCTTTACTCATTGAAAACTAAAGCTTTAGAATTATTTGTAGACAATATAATCTGTTATTACCAGAATTTACAAAGATAATATATCTGAAATATGAAAAGTAATTTAAATCGTTTATGTTAGCCTCTTAACATTTAAGACCATGAAGATCGTGTAGGAAAGGATTATGAAACTACCGTTTGAAAGGTGTTTTTGTATTCAGAATCACTGATTGATATATAGGAAACTATAATTACTAAACTCTATTAGCCGAAGAAATAAGTATAGCTTCATTGCAAGTCCTATAAGAAATCAGAATCATGTAAATCTTCTTTTCAGAAAAAGAAATAAGTTTAGCTTCATTGCAAGTCCTATAGGAAACTTTAATTACTAAATATTCTTTCCGTCTGCTATACATCAGACGTGTTTCCTTTGAAATCTCTGTTTCTGAACTGTATCCATGTCATAATATTCCAAAATGCTTATTTCCCTTAACAGATAGGACCAGAACCAGGTCGTGAACTTGCTAGTGCTTGTTGGTAGCTGAGACAGTGTGAATAGGAGGGTCTTAGTGAGTCAATAAGTACAAATACTGCTAGATAGTAGCAGCAAATGTGCTGGGTATGTATCCATTACTACTAGTAGCTTAATCATTAATTGACAATTGTCAATATTTGGAACCTATATGCTTTATTGGTATTGTGGTTTCACCTACAAATAAGTTTATATGAGCATTAAGCACTTCTTGTGATTTTATTCCTATCTACAGATCATTCACTAATATATTACTCAAATTATCCAGCCCCATTGATATTCTAGAACTTCTAAGAATCTCCATATCCCATAGCTTCTTAGGGGTGGAGCATGAGAGAGGGAGAAGCCTGGGTATTCCACTATAGGGATTATGCCAAAGATAACTTCTTTTTCTTTTAGTGATATATATGCAGTGAATCTGACTACAAGTCCAAGATGACAAATCCAGGCCACGACGTGTAGAGAGATATTGAGGATTAACTGAAAGATTAGACATCAGAAAGGAACATTGTATGCACCCTGAGTTTAAAATGATGCACTATTTCCCTCCAAATCAACTTATATGCAATCAATAAGAAATTATCAGACGATCCAGCAGAACGTAAAACTAAGTGCATAAACTATAAGAATAAGTCTATCTCAATTTCTACAAACAATGTGAACATCATTTGCTCTCATTAAGTAGGAAAATCACATGTAGTAAGAGACAAATAGTCAACTATCAATCATCTTCTGGTTCTGTACTTCAGAAAATACTTCAAAACTTTTTATGCACTAAAAGTAGTACAGATGCAGAAATAAATTTCTGTCCATGTATGCGTAACACAAGAAAACATGTATAAATTAAAATCTAAAAAATGGGTCTCACTTACCATGTAAATTGTTTTAAACTAAAGCATCAACTGCTTATATTGCTCAAGTAAACAGGAGTGCTAATTGAAAGAGATACAAGAATTACCTTGAAATGAGGTACAGTTTTCTTCAAGAAATCTTGTCCCGGCTGGAAATCTGCATCAAATATTGCCACAAACTCATAATCTTTAACATAATCACAGTTCATTGCAGATTTGAGATTCCCTGCCTTGTAGCCTGTACGTATAAGCCGATGTCTATATATTATGCGAATACCCCTTTGTTGCCATTTCTGTACTTCTGCCTTGATGAGGTTTTGGACATCTACTTCATCAGAATCATCAAGAACCTGTACAAGCATTCTCTCCCTTGGCCAATCCTGGATACATACTGCTGCAATAGACTGCTGGTAAACCTGTAGGCACCAAAAGAGTACTAATAATAAATGATAAAGAATGTATAGATGATAACAGCATGGAAACAATAAGACAATCCAAAGAAATGAAGCTATCAATCAGAAAACCAAGGAGAAACCAAATAATACTTTGCTTACTATAAAATACTAAAAGATGAAGAAGATTTACGTCTAGTTTGAACAAAATATTCCAGTCAACCTCCTACAAGATATGGAAAGATGGCATAGAAAATTCACATATTTTTCTGGTCAGCTACTGAAAATAGAGGCACTGTTCTAAAGTAAGTGAATCATGTTTTTAAAATAAGAAAATAAATTATATTAGGAGGGAAAAGTAAAAAGGGGAGGACAAGGAGTCCTCATACAAAAAAAAAAAAAAAAAAAAAAAAAGGAGAGAAAAAGAATACAAGCACTACAAACAAGATGATGCAATCAAGCTGCATAGGAATCATTTTTAATCTTCTACCAGCATCATTCTGCTTTCTGCATGCAATTTGAGTTTATCACAATTGTTGATTCAATAATAGAAAGGAGTGACAGAGGAATTGAAAAGGAAATAAGTTAAGAAAGACACCAGAAACGGTAACAATGCCAAAATAGTAGCTGATGCAAGCTTAATAACGAAGATATAAACTGATGTCATTTATATTTTTGTTCCTAAAAGTAAAAGCATCAAACACGACAAATCAACATTGCAAGCCTTGGGTTGGTTTGGAGAGGGGAAATAAAGAATGAATAACATTACAATAATGTAGAAATGTTTGTACTCACGAGAGAGATATCTGATCTAAGCAGGATGTTACCAATATATAAGATTTACACCAAAAAATACAAAACCATATTAGAGAAAAATAAAAATCTTAAAGTTTTGAAATTATCCTAGATTTCTAAAGGAGGAATATAGAACTGTTGGCTACATTGAGCCAATCTTATGATTTAGGTCAGGCTTGGGCTGAATGGGTGAAACAATTTTAACACAAAAATAGTATAGTAGATCCCCATGTTTACTAGAATGTATAACAAGATTTTCTGTAGTGAAAACACATCTCAGCCATTCAATATGCCTCCTCATCTTTCAGTAGACAGTATGACATGATCATATTTGTCCTTGCATATCGATGTATCAGTATAATATATCTACACCATTATCTATATCTAGATAAATATCTTTATATACATATATGTTGAAATAAGAAAGCCAATTAGACCTAATAGAACCACAAGACAAATATGGTCCCCAGTAACAAGAAATAGCCAAATAGGCATGAAAATGTAACACTCGGCCACTCCTATTCCCAACAACCTAAGCTACTAAATTTTGAGGCTACCACCATCAATGAGGTAAGATAACGTTTAAACTAGTGGAGTTATAGTTGAAAAACTATGAACATGGAAAACCCAGTTAGCTATGGGTTAAAAAGTTTTTGTTTTCAGATTTTTGTTCATTTGAGAATTAGGTTTTATGCTCCATACCAAATTCCTAACTTCCCTACATCTTACACAGATTCTTGTAATCCCATTCGTTCTTAGGATTTAAAAGTATTGATTAATTATAATCCATATTTGCAAGTCGTAGTCCTAGTAGGAAAAGGAATATTAAAACCTTATACATATATGAAATCATATTCAGAAATAACCACTTTTTGAAAAACTGAAATTAACTTTCAAGTGAGTTTTCTGCACATTGACTAGTTTGTCCTCTCTGTCCTGTTTACTCTCCTCAATACTGTTATTAATCACAGGTGGAAAACTACACAAAAGAACCTTGATATTTATATATTTTCTCTTTTCCCTTAAGAAACGTCCATTTTTCAACCCACAACCCCAAAAGTCCTTTTACAGAAAATCAATCATCAAGCCATTTTGCCCTCTTTTGCCAGAAAAATTCCAAAGACCAATTTATTGGACTATATCCTACATTTCCTTCCTTGAAAACACTCCTGAACAATTTACTGTTTAAGTGCAATAATAACCATCCAAATAATGACCTTTGTCGGGCTTTCCAAACTTCTAAATGGTTATCTTATAATTCTACTTAGAATAGAAGTACAGTCAACACGTGTTAAGTAATTAATAGATGAACCAAGCATGTCTCCAAAAACAGAAAGACAAAGACAACTGCCAAACAATAGTAGTATTCACATTCCTGGGTGAAGCGGTGGTGCAAAAGAGATAGGAATTGCATTGAATAAACGAGGATAATAAGCATTTTATGATTCCATAAAATTAACAACTCCTACTTTTCCTAGAACTATGATTGCCATCATTTTTGGAAATGATTTATTGGGAAATATTGGGAAATATCATCAAGAATAAAATCACGGAGTGCTGATAGCCTAGAGCATTAAATCTCCCTCTTCTCTTCGATGAATATAATTGACAGTGACACCTAAAGGAAGAAGCTGGGAAATTGGGAAGAAAAAAAAAAAAAAAAAAAACTTTTTCTAACATAAGGACTAGTGGACTACAATAAAATCACAACATACAATTTACCAACTATAGAAAAATGAACAAGAAGATTACTAATTAGGGGATGAAAGACATGTACATTGTGTTATTTACATCCACCGATAATTGATTTGTTACAAAATAATAACAATGACATCGAGTAGTGACCATATGGAGGAAGAAAGCATTCTTCATCAAATTCAGAAAGACCTGATAAAGAATGCTTCAAAGTCTCTGAATTCAAAAGATTGTCCTGGAGAAACTGCATAAGAAAATTTCTGAATCTTCTCTCTCTCTTTCATTTTCATTTTTCCACTATTTTTCCCTTTTTCCAGTAAACCTGGAGCCTCCTCTACCCAAATTGATGTACGTGAAGTGCTAACATAAAAAGTTCAGAAGAGAAAAGTAAAATTAAAATGTACAACCTTATAGTGTAGAGATGAAAGAAATCCAATAAGTAACCAGATTTCAGTGTTAATTAAACCTCATTGCGCACTAAACTCATTAAAGCTTGTGTTTTTGGAAGACAAGCTACTTCAACTCCAAGAGATCGACATCTAAGGTTGTCGGACATTATCTATCCATGAAATATATAATCAAGCTCAAATGGGTAGAACTCGTGAAGATATATTAAATACTTGGTAAAAAAACTCCAGTGATGCATGTGCACAGGGACAAAAATAGTACTGTAGTTTCAGTTCTAACTAATTACAAATTAAGCAAATCAATTTCCCAGGATTCAGAAACCTACATCTTCTTACCTCCCTTTCATTGCACATGGGAATCTGAACCAGCACCATTGGATAATCCTCTACATTTTCATTCTCCCCATCCGCTGGATACTCCATATTCGGCACCGGTTTCAACCTCCGTAATTTGATCCAGAAACATCCTAACATCAAAACCACTCGATCCACCGACTGCACCAGAAAGAGCACTACACACACATTGGTCAAACTCTGCAGAGCTGGGGCCAAGTAATTTGCTCGAATCTGAAGCCATTTTGCATACACAAAACCCACCATTCCAAGAACCTCCACTGACCCCACCGATGGTGGGCTGAAATGCCATCCTTTAAAGTAAGCAACAAGCTCAAACCCAAGCAATAGCAGCACCACAAACAAAAAACCCTTGATTACCCTATACAGCCTAGACGAAGACGAATCAGCCCGCGAATCGGGTGAAGCAATCCTCCGATTGGCAGTACGGACTAAGAGGACAAAACCATTTGAAATCCAAGCTAGAGAATTTGCGATTTGCTGAAATTTCAAGAGACAAACCCAGGAAAGCTGACGGGCACTCCGGGTCCTATCTTTCCCAACCGACTGATCCGAACTGGGACTACTGATCTCGACGGTGAGAAATGGGGTATTGTCGTTATCAGGTTTCTCAGGAAAAAGTTCATGGTTCTTCTCCCTTTGCTTGTTCCACCATTCTTGAAACTCGTAGTTTGGTGGCCGAGACATATAGGAGAAGCAAAACGTGAGAGACAGAGAGAGAGAGAGAGATCCCTCTGTTTGGTGTATCAGCCTTTTCCTTTTCTCTATCTGTAAGTCTGTAACTGTGTGTGTGTGAGAGATCCGTGGGAGGTTGAAGAAACCTCACCTAAATTTAGAAGCAGACCATGTTAGATTGTTTTCCCATAACCACGCGCTTCTCACTGAGAATACTGCCAGTAAAAGCAGAGCCATAGATGGCAAGTGAAGGATCAGGGAGAGAGGAGCGCGTGAGTATGTTGGCGTTGTATTTACTTATTTTGTCTAAATTCAAATTTTCCTAACTGCGAGTATGGGCGTTTTGTTAGAACTCAGCAGTGACAATTAAGTGTTTTTTTTTTTTTTTTTTCTTGAATTTTAAAATCGTACATCCAGTAAATAATTTACTGGTAGCACATTACCCCTGAATTGCAACACATTTTACGATAATCTCCATTTGAGAGTATGTATGTTTTGTTAGGAACTCGGTAGCAATAGTGTCAAGTGTTTTGCTTTTTTTCCTTTTTTTTTCATGAAGTTTAAAATCACAAATTTAATAAATAATTTATGGTCAATTATATTTACTTTTTGAATTATCATTTATTTTGCTATAACTATTCTGAATTGTTAAATTAGGCTACATAATCTTCCTATTTGAAGTCATAATTATCAAATAACCTTCACTCATCTAAATTAGTCATTAAATCTAACAAATTAATTTATAAAAAAATTTAAATTATCCTCATAATAAATTTTTTTATGTCTTCGCCTCTTTACATATTTTTCTTTTCATTTTTTATGAAACTAAACTCTTTATCATATTAATTGAATTTTAGCATACATAAATAATATTTGCATCTTTTAGATTTTTTATTTTCTTGTCTTAATATTTAAATTATCAATAGATTTATTAATATTATTCTTCGCATATATAGAAATTATACAGGTTATTTCAATTTGCGTTTTAATGATAATATTTTCATCAAAAAATTTATTTTCTTATTAATATATTACAATTATTAAAGAATATACTAAAATTGGATAAATATGAATATTTTAATTTCTTGAAAAGAAAAGTTGAAAGCAGAAACAATAGATAGAAAGTGAATAAAAAAAACTTATAATAAGGATAATTTAGTATTTTATGTTAATGTGTTAGATTTAATGATTAATTTTGATGGGGAGAGGTTATTTGCTAATTATGATTCAAAGAAGGTGGTTATGTGCCTAAAAATAGTTCATGAGGGTTAGTGCAAAACGAGTGATAGTTCATGGAATAGAGTGCAATTGATCCAATAATTTATAATTTTAAAGATTTAACTAGATTGATAACCTTAATTTAAAAGTCATTCTTAAAATAGACATTTGTCTTTTCTTTATTCTTTTTTTTTAATATTGTTTGAAACACTTATTTTTATTTTTTATATTATTTTGAGACACTTTATCAAAAATTGATGAGTATAATAAAAAATCGGTGGTTCATCTATGGGATTCGAAAGCTTGAAAAAAGGCAAGGATCTTACATTGCTTGCTTGGGCCGGGACGCTGAGAGGCATGGGGTCCCATGATGTGCGTAAGGAAAAGTTTGTCAATGAAGGCAGCCTTAAATCTGATAGTAGTTATGAATCAGGTGATGGACGAGGATGTAGTTATGGAATCTGGTTTTGAGTTTTCGAAATTTATCGTCTATAACAACACAACCGTAGTAAATTCTATTGAGAATGAGCTTCCTCCTGATCACTTATTATAATTAAGGTCAAAGTATTTTACTGCATCCGATGTGGGATAGTGCTTGGAACCAAGTACAGTAACCACCCTCACAATTCTAGTTTGCAATATGTGTGCCTCTATGAAGACCAAGTAAAAGAAGGCTTATAGTACTACTTCCACCATTTCATAGCGAGGATGTGTAATTTCTTAAGCATTTGCACCGCTCAGATTATGCAAAATGCCATGAGATTTCTTATTAGGTATATCAGCCTCTATTGTGAGGTGGAAGTTCTGATTTCTATCATTATTTTTGCAATTTTAATAAGATTATGAATCAAAAGGGAGTCTGGATATACTTTTGAGGTTAGAATAAATTATTTAATAGCGTGCCTGAGAATAAGAAATGATGGTGGCCCAAAGTATTTTTTCTTATAGGTTTCTCGGCCTACTTGTCTGATGCATGGTTAGGTTATTTTCTGCTTAGTTATGTAGTGAATTGTTCTCTTATAATATTATCTTTTCATATCTAAATATCTAAATATGTGTTTGAGTATGTGAGAGCTCACCATGTTTCCAATAGTCTTGCACTTTGACTTCCCCAATCCATTCTCCTCTTCCCTGTCCTTCTTGGGTGTGCTCCTTGATGTACCCCTCTATATTAATGCCTCAATCTTCTCTTTCAGAGTCCAACACTCATTAGTTGTGTGTCTGGGTCCGCTATCAAAAGCACAATGTGTTGTTGTCTCCTTTGTAACCCTTGGTATGACATGTTATCATCTCTTACGCCAAATTCCCATAAGAGCTACAGATTTGGTTTATAGGCTTGTAATGTCAAATCTAGGCCTTTAAAAAGGTGACTCATTAGGAATAGGTTCTTCCTGTTCACTCTGCTCCAACTCTTCCCGCTCAGGGGGTGGGGATGTATGATATGAAATCACTACTGCCTTCCTTTCTTAGCCCTCGAGTTCTTTCTTTGACCTTCCATTTCCTTAAATAGCTCTCTACCCAGGGTCTCTTTCCACCCTGTAGTCTAATGATATCCACCTTTTCCATTAATGCCATGATAGTCCCATCAACGCTTCAAACTGACTCTACGTAATTGGGGCATTCGAGGTTTTTTGGGCCTCATTCATCTACTGTTGGGTGAGAGTTCATGCCCCATCTTCATTTCCATTCACATAAAGTGTCCTACCCTCAATCTATTTCGATGCCATTGGTTTACGCTACTCAGTAAATCAGTCAAGAGTTCGTGAAGCTAAATTGATAGTTTTTCACAAACGGCACCAATGCTAAGTTCTAATCTGAACGAATTGACATGTAGATATTAGAACACAAAAAGAAACGTTACCTATTTTTGGAACTTGTTTGAGACTTTATAGTTGATGCGTCTAATAGGAATGCGCCTCACATCGAGATGATTAAGGTGCTAGTTACCATTTGCCTAGTGCCATATGTCATGACGAGATAGGCCGGGACTAATCCGGTAATATCAAAGTGTGTTTAAATTTAACTTACAAGATTGTTAATCAATTTTATAAAGTAAATGACCTCATCTTACAAGATTGGTAATCAATTTTATAGAGTAAATGACTACATCTTTGAGTTCTTTATGCTTTATTTAAAAGGAATATTTTATTGACCTTCTATTGAATGAATAAATAAATCAACCAGTTAGCTATATCAACTCCCAAGGTACAGTTGAAAGAAGTCAAAAGTATCAAGCTCCCAGCAGATTAGTAATAGTTCCTCTTCGAGCACAAAATAGTTCAATTAAAAAAAAAAAAAAAAAGGGTAAAACTGAAATATATAAAGATTAATGGAGAGAAACAAAAATGTCTCGAAGTATGGGTACAGAGAGGCCAACACCCAACGCAATTTGTCTTCCCACTTCTCACGCAAATTGTCTCTCTGACTCGCACCGTCGCACACTCACAGTCACAAAGAAGCGCCCTTTTCAGTCGGCATTCTTCTTATTCTTCCTTTAGTTGTCAAGCTTTTCCTGCACTCTCTGGTAAGGAATTTGCTAGAGAATTATGAAACCAAATAATCCGTATTAACTTTATCTTTTTTGCAAGTGTTTTAATTGGATCATAATCCCTCCTTAACCCATTTGCTATTGGTTTTTTTAACATTTCCATTAAAGCTATGCCAAATCAAAATACTAAGATGGCCATGAGATTCACAATTTTTTTCCTTTTTGGTTTTCTTAGGCATTACAGTGATACATTGTACATGGAATGTTGTTTTCTCTTCATACACAGTAGAGACACAATATAACAACCAGAGTGAAGGGAAAAATACTTTATTTTTCTGAAAGTGAATTATTTTCAGTATGTTTTGTTGTTTCAGATTCTTGAGTGATACATTATTATTTAACAAATAGAATGTATATTGCTCATGAAATTCACGATATACATTTTCTTGTTACCTGTTTCTTTGTAAAATGTTTTTATGTCCATATGTTTTTGTTTTTGGGATGTATACTTTATGCTTTAATTGCAGACATTGGTGCTATTGAAATGATGACTTATCTCCTAGTGATGGTAGCATAAGTGTCCAACTGCCCAACTGTTTTATTTTCTAGGAGAAAGCCATCTTCATTGTTTCCGGTAGGCTTATTACAATTGAGTAGCTCTTGTTTATAAGCTTTCTTACTATTATTGTACTGAGCTGTAGAGTGTAGATTAGAAATCTTCTCAATCAGTAGATACTAATGTTAATTTGAACTGTGACTTTTAAAGAAATTTTGTCAGGCATTGCTTACTCTATGAGAAGACTGTTGCTTTCCTTGTTATAGCATTAGTATGTTTGTGGAATATGGTTATATCCGTGAACTGCACTGCAGATATCCAATCATATATATGTTTTCTTTTGTATGTTCTTCTTAATTCATATATTTTCAGATTTTTTTAATAGAAAAAGAAGTTTATTATTTTCAGACCCTTGAACAATAATATTCTTCCTTGTATCTTGGAAATAAATATCCAATCTGTCACCCCCTCCCAGAATGTCATCTCTAAAATTTTTAATGGTCTAAATAATCTCACAACTGTAGTAAGTAAAATTGTAATATGGCAAACAAGACGCCATCGTATATAATTTTTCCATTCTTCCTATCTTTTGCATTATGAAGCCTTTAAGTTTAGCTAATCAGGCTGTATTAATTCTAATGCTTATTATTTTTAGAGGTTTTTTTGGGATATTTTTAAAAGTGTTTTTCGTCCTGACTTTGCCACCCCAACAGATTTACACAGGATCCCAAATATGTTCACTTATTTATCATTGTTGCGGACAAAACTTCAAGAGTCATAGCAAAAAGTCGTAACAGTTAGAGTTGTGGCATAGAGAATTTGATGCTAAGGTTAAAACATTGGAGGATTAAATGGAACATGGAGGAAGAAATTTACACGTGTCCTCCACCAGGTTATGTAAGGGAACAAGGGAGGTCAACATGAGTACTCCTCTTTTCTTCTGATTTGGAAGTCTTTATCCTGACTCCTTTCCTTTTTCTGTTGAAGTAAAACCCATAGCAGAAATTGCATATTTGAAATAGTTGCTACATTCAAAATATAAGAGTAGTTATTTGTCCATCCCTCTAATTTGATACGTCTTTATTTTTTTACCTCTCTTTCCTTTTTTTTCTTTTTCGAAGTAAAACAGGTAGCACAGATGGCTTTATTTGAAAATACATGCTATACATGATGAGAGTTCTTGTCTGGATAGATAAAGAAATTCTTGAGATTTTTCTTTCCTTTTTTTTCATTTCTTTCTTGATAGTACGCCTTGTGTTGTTAGTTGCTGGTGTGCACAGAGCTGTTTTTGTAGTCATCCTATATTGTTTGTGGCTTGTTAGGGGTTAACCTTTTTGTTCTAGAAGAACTATTTTATTCCATTTTCAGAATTTTGGTTTTTAATTTCAAATATCTTGTCTAAATAACATAACAGAGGTTCTAACTGGGTACCTGAACCCAGTACTGCAATGCTACAGACAATTTTTTTTGTGTGGTTTGATAGGAGTCCATAGGCATTTGTAGCAGATTAGTAGTATAGCATGTATTAGCTCTACCTGGTGTTCCCATCATAGATTTTGATTTTGATTTCTTTACTTTTTACATTTTCAAATGTTTTTAAATATATATTTGGATGGTGTAAAATGTGGTGGACACAAAGGTTCTTGGACTAAGAACTTCTGATGTTCAAAATATTTTGGTCCATGTAAAATTGCTATTTTAGAGGGAAATGTTGTTCAAGAGAGTTTTTTGATGACAATTTTGTTTCTGCTTTGTACCTTGACATGAAACAAAATTGAATGTCTTGTACCCTTTTTACTTGGTGGTGAATAAGGTGATAGATATAATTTGTTTCCTTGTTGGCTTAATTACCTTGAAGATGATACCACCTGTTGCATTAAGGCATGTTTGGAAATTCAAATATTTGGTTAGTCTGGTTCTAAACCAATTCTTGAAAATAAATTATTTTGGAATTATGTTACAGGTTCAAATGCTGTTTCTTAGTTTAATTGATACAGTGCTAGGGGAGAAGCATTGAATTAATTTTGACTCTGACCAGAGATGCTTAGTAAGAGCTGAAGCTTGTAGTACCAAACACTAGGTGACTCTGTGCTTGAAGGATTTAAATAATAGAAGGGTTTTATTTTAAAAGTGAACTACTCAATTTCACCTTTAGTGTTTAAAAGTTAAAACCTTTTGTTTTCTTGATAAATAAATTAGAATTTTTAAGAGGAGAGGAAGGAGAAGAAAGATGGAAACGGATCCTTCCATGCCACAAAAACAATAAACTGTAAAACTGTTTAAATAGAGAGAATAGTTATGATAATAAACAAGACTAATTCTTCTCAAGTTCAATCATGAATGTCCAGAATTGATTGCTGCTTATTTGTTCTGTGTATACGTTAGAGATGGGAACACTTGAGTAGCAGATGTTGGCACATAAAATTCAAGCTTAACATGCGTATAGACTGTTAACTTCTATTTCTTTTCTAAACCAGCTCAACCATGGTTATATAGTGTTCCTTGTCTTCATGTAAATATTTTAGTTTTAGATGATATGATCAACTTGTAGTTTTGATTTAGGAATTTTATCCTCCTATGGCTCTCACTTCACTATGGTTAAAATATTGAAGTGAAATTGTGTATGGTAATGAACATGATATGATTAACTCATCCATTTGGGACAGGAAATCAGGAAACAATGATTTTCTGAGACCATGCTCTGGAGTCCTGATTCCTAACAATCTGCAAGTGTTCTCTCAATTTAATTCTTTAAACAGGAAAAGAAAAATATGAGTTTGAACTATTAGTTGATGAAGGTTAGCTCATTCCTTTGTACACTTTCAGTCTCCTTGTGTGGATTTAAATCTCTGAGGCATAAATCTTTCAGTAAATCTTTTCCAATCATATTGTTGTAGTTTTATTAGCTAGCTGGAGATGTATTATCACATAGATGATAGATCTACTTACGGAGTCCGACTGCTGTATAAAGAGGATGGAGATTTAGTTTTCTGATAGTCATATTTGCCAAAATTGTGCACAGTTTGCACTCTAATCACCCATTTGTTTGCTTGTTTCAAAATTGTGCACAGTTTGCACTCTGATCACCCATCACTTGCCTGGTTATGCTTGTAAGTGAGTCCTTGAGAGCCAAGCTTGCATCATCATAACAGAGACTCCAACTGTATAATAAACCAATACCTATATACAATCATCAAGAAGAGGAAGACTCATTCAAATTTCAAAGGCAATATGTTGTTGTCTAGCTGGTTTTCTATCTCTTACATAGCATGTTTCTTCCCATAACTTTTGGTCTAGCAAGTCAAAGCATTCTTGAACTTTAAGCTTTAATTTTAAGAGCAGGAGGCAAACCATGACTGCATTCCCTCTTTCATCAGAGCATGAAAAATGTAAATTTAGGGTTTTCCTGAAACTGTCTTTCTGTTTCTTTAGTAACAATTATCTTTCTGTGAAATTGAGCATTGTAGCTTCTTGTTGGGTTGTTTCATAGAATGATTTTTTTCTCTTTCGAATTTGGTTACGGCTATGAGTGCCATTTTATTTCCAGGATCTATAGTAACAGATAAAATCTATTTGGGTGAATTAGTTTTACGACATTTACAAATTACACCTATCTCTTCAAGTGGAAGCCTTAGAATTTGCAGTGGTAGAAAAGTTGGCTTCGCCAATTTTAAATCTGGGGTCTAATTCCTCCGAGGAGAAGGGGTACCTTTAAGGCATTGCCTCAGCCCACCAATAAGATTGAGTATGAGATATAACATTTTTAATTTATGAAATTTGCATGATCAGAAAATTTTACTTCAATAGCAGAAATCATTAGCTGGGCCAGTATCTACCTAGTTAAATGATTGGTTTTTTCCAAAATAATTCTACTTATTTTAATACTTACCTCACTTGCATATAACATTAGACTTCTGATAATTAGATATTAGGTTGCTAGCTCAATGGTGCAAATCATCAATGGATGATTATCAACATAATTTCCCAAAATATGTTCATTTTTTTCTGATGTAATAAACATCCATCTATAATAGTTTTGGTGACCATGAGGGCAGATGAGTTAATTATTTCTTTATTGATAAGATTATTCTTTTTCTATTTCCTTTTTTTATTTCTGTGTGTGTGTGTGGGGGGGGGGGGGGGGGGGGGGGGGGGGGGTGGGGTTTGTGTTGCATGAATAACTTGTGTTTATTAGTCAAACAGAGGTATTACAGACATACAAAACCAGAAAAACAAAACAAAGTTCACACTTAAATAAACCAAACATGACTAAATGAAGAAAATTACAAACTAAAATGAACCTCTTTTTTCCTTTCTCTTTTATAGAAGAAAGTTCCCAGTTCACACTCAAAAGTCTGTTAAATCAGAGCCTGGCACTTTCTTGATGTTTATAACTTAATTAGTTTTGTTAAGGGCTATTGAATTTTTGAGTTTGCTGCAGAATTCTATCAAAACTAAACACACAAGTTTCCTATTCCATATTCAATTGATGTTTATAACTTACTTATTTTTGTTGATGGCTATTGAATTTTTGAGTTTCCTACTGAATTCTAACAAAACTAAAGTAAACTAAGCACACAAGATCTTGCCATGTAAAGCTACAGATGATGTACAAATCACATGCATGCAGCCTTAAAGTATCGCTTGCATGCATGTTTATATTCTTTCCTTGACTTGACTAATTAAGTACTTAAGCACCAAATTTATCAGCTTCTGTCTTTTCTACTTTGTCATTAACTTGCCAAATTGGAAAATCAGGGTATGTGTGATGATGAAGGAAAATTCCGTGAGCTAATACAGATAACAGGTTGGACACAGTGTGGTTAAATTTGACTATATGCCTTTTTCTGTCTTCCTCTATATTTAAGTTTCTTCCTTATGACTAATGAGACATATTTTCTATTTTGTTTACTGCAGGTAATGATGCTTTTTCATATTGAAATGATGGGTTTGATGTCAGAAATTATAGTAAACATGTTTCATAGGTAAAATAACATTCCATGATAGAGAATATTGTCACTCAAATCATTATTTTGGTGGGTATGACCTAAAACGTATATCACGTGTTGAATGAATTTTATTACAACTGTCTTTAAATCAATACTATATGTCCCATGAGAATATTAATATCTTTTAAAGTTTAAAAACTATTAAAATAATTTTAGTTCAGTAAGATCCAAATGTTAGTTAAAATTTAGCAAAAGGGTTAAATTAAGAATATTATCCAAACTTTCAACACAACAACACACCACAAATTAAAATTATTTTTACTTTTAATTCAAATCTAAGACAAGTTTTTAACCAATTTCAAATGATGAAAGGAAAAAAAAAAAACAGATATCATATAGGTGGCACAAAAATATTATACAAATAAACAAATTTTCTAGGGTGTAAAAAAACATTGATAGTGACCCTTGAAAATGCAGGAAACAATACACTTACAATTGGAGAGCATGAAATAATGCATGGTTGTTGAAACAGATCATGGGATTTCCATAGGTCCTTTGTTTTCCCCACACCCCCCAAAACAGAAGTTAGAAAATGCCACAAAACAGGCTGGCTATTCACCTTTCTCTCTCTCTCTCTCTCTCTCTAAAGTGAAAGAGAAGGACCACAGAGAAAAGAAAGTGGGTGTTACAACAGTGACAACTTTGGTTAGCAGGACATCTACCCTAATCATAATTATACTACCCTGTAATTCTCTTCAAACATTCCCTTTTGGCATGGCGTAAATTTTTGTCATTTTAGAGGGACAACCTAAAGCTGATTTTCATAATAGTGGCTTCATTTGTTTTTATTAGATGCATGGATTTCAGTATCTGAATTTTTACAATTGAATGAAAAATTCATTTCTCTAATTATTTCAGTTTTAAATTTGGATCTACATATTGATGAGAATCTGATTTTTGAATTGCACAAAAGTTATGTTGTGCTGTGAGAAAAGGCTTGCATTTTTCTTGGTGGAAGTTTCCTTAACTAGTGTGAATTTAGTGTTCGTTTCTATATTATAATTAGGAGAAAAAAGTCGTTCGCATGTCATCAATAATTGATTTGATATTTGGATACATCTGATTGTCATATTACTCATTAATTCTCTTTCAAATTATATCATCTAATTACATCACCCGTTAATCATTTCTTATATCGCCTAAATTAATTATATACAATTAAGTTTTTATTTCTTCAATCTCTTAAATTTTTGTCTCTTATCTATCATCTCTCTTTGTCTCCTTCATCACTTACAAAAGTCTTAAAACATGAGTATCACTTATTTTTTTAGATGTTGAACTGAATTGTTTAGTAATTTACAAAAGTAGTGATCATCAACTAAAAATCAAATAAATTGTTTAAATCTCTTACATAAAAAAAAAAAAAAACTATATCAATTCCACTAGGGACACAAGATAAATTAACACAAAAGTGTACATCTTCTTAACGCTGGGGATGGATCTCAGTTTAGGCACACATCCTCTCAATCCTCCTATTTACATCTCTAGCTCATTTTAAATTTAAACTCTAAAAAACTTTCCATATATACATTTTTTTTCAATTTCAACTTTATTTGAGGGAAAATTTGAAAATTTTCTTCTATATGAGACAAACAAGTCATAATAAAAAAATTAACTACACACCAGTTGATGGTAAGACTTAACTCGAATCTAGAACCTCTTTGTCCCAGCACCTCTATTTTAAATAATTAAACTAAGACTCCATCGATTTGTCTATGGTTATTTAACCGTGTATTGAAAAAGAAGTTGCTCTTAAATTTAGCACTATTTTCTTATAAATGAGTTCAAAACAATGGGTGAACTACAAACTTAATTGTAAAAATGCTATATAAATGTCATTGGAAGATTTTATTTCATTCATGGGGCACTGCTAACATTTGGAAATTTTAGACAAATCTTGGAATACAATTGCTTAATTAGCTGAATATGTTATTGTGCTCTCTCCCTACCCTACTAATCTCTTCTTCTTCTTCTTTTTTTGTTGCATTAGAATGATATATTTTTGAAAGAAAATTATTTGACCTAAGAAAAAAAGATTAAAGAAAAATGTCAGAGAAAATGAAAAATGCAAGAATTAAAAATGTTAGAATTTTAGATATGACAAGAAAAACCCTTGAATTTGGATACCAGCTGCAACTTCCACTCTGGATGTTCCTTGTGAAGTTGTGTGTCTAATCTACTGGTACCATTCTTATATTAGCAAAAAAAAAATTGAAAGAGTACAAATGCAAAATAAGTTACCTAAGCAGGAATAAGACAGCCATACAGAATTGAAAGTAGAAATTAAAAAAAAAATGACAGAAACCAATCCCTAGACACGTCTCGATATGATTGGTCCTTCTTAAAGTTTTCTCAGACAAAACTGTCAGATTAAAATTTTAATATAATTGTATTTATATTTAGGCTAACTATCGAATTATAAAATATTATGCAACAGTTTCTGTATACAGCTCTACATTCAAAGCATCTTCCTAATATTTAAATTACATTAATCTGCAAAGCAATAATAGACCCATCAATATAAAAATGACTAAGCTTAAGCCTGTTTTCATAGAAATCTTTTGTTGAATCCAAAATACTGAATTTTTACTAACAATCTCTTATAAAAAGAATTATTCTATTTTTAATTTTTTTTTAAGGGTATCTTTCTAAACCTGAACTCCACTACAAACCCCTTTTCCTGTTCATAAATTTGTAAAATAAAAGTTGGCGAGATTGTCAAGCTCAATGATTCATTGGGCCTAGTCAGAATCTGACCACTGTCAACCAGGAGTTCTTTTGTTAAAATTGTCAAGATTTTAGAAAAGTGGTGATTCTAACTTCTAACTTCTGTCTTCTAAACCCTGTCTAATTGTTTTTTTTAATTCTGCACTGTGAAAAGGAACGGAAGCTTCTGTTTTTGTGATTGTATGAAAGTTACAGCAACACCAGAAATCCCAGAAATCATGGTTGACTCCAGCTCAATATAACCAAAATTGTCCTAACCATTCAAATTATACTTTTTAGAGAGCAAAATATACCCCACTAGGACAGCTGGTTACAACACAATTAAGAATCAAACCCACCAAATGAAGCAATTTAGCAGTGCTTAATTGACATGACCTCTTATGATATTCTACTGAAGACCATGAAAGAATTTAGTGAGTTGATGTGATGTACAACAGGACAGACAATGCAAGCTGGCAGAAAACTCTTTCTTTATTTATAATTATATCTTACTCTTGGTGATATATGACTTCTGCACCAAAACTCAGAATTGTTTCTGAGATTTGACAGTGAATAGTGTACAAAAAATAAAAAAAGAAAGAGAAAAACTCCCTCCAAAAAATTACAAAATAGAATCACAAGCTTACATGCATCAAGATTAAAACAAAAATGTCTCCTAATTATTAATGCTTTAGTGGCTCATGGGTGGTTGGTATTAAATCTCTTGTATATACATCAGCCTCTCTATTCATCCGGACCTTGAGTAATTCGGGCATAATGAATGTGATCAGAACTCAACTTTCATATGGGCTACTTGGTTTGACCCTGCAGCAAACAAAAACTCTTTATGAATCACAGTTTGCTGGGTTTGATGAATGTAATATTCTATTAAAAATCTCTGTGACTTTTCTTTTTCTTTTTCCTTTAATTACCATTGAAGCTCTGGGACTGCATTGCTGTTTCTCTGCTTGGATTTTGGGCATAACCCATCTGAACAATAGTTTGGAGATCGTCCGCGCAGAATGTTGGATACTGGTTGTTATTAAACAGGAAAGGGTGTGAGAAAGTTTAAAATAATTAAGTAGAAGACTTGCATTGATTTTGTGGATAAACCTGTCAAAATTAATTACCTGAGAAACAGCTTGAACAAATCCATTCAGTGGAGGTAACTGCATGCCAAGGTTTTGGCATATGGGTGTATCTAATGGGTTCACTGAGCTGTGGGTCACAGTGCCATTTGAAATGCTATTATGCAATGCTGGATGTTGCTGGGACTGGTTGCCATAAAAGGCTGATGCTGAGGAATCTAAAGGGAATATTGAATGTGCTAAAGGGTTGCTTGATTGAGGCATCTGCAACACAAAAGCCAACAAATCCCAACTCAGAAACTAAACATTTTGTAGAAAAAAGATGCCTTTGTCTAGAAGGCTGAGACTTACATCCTTTGAGATCAGATTGTCTACATTAAAGTCCGTCCTGGTATTCACAGAAGACAATTTCATGGAAAGGAACTGTCAAGAAAAGAAAAGATGCATACTTAGTGAGCAAGAAACTTAATTTATACTATGAACATGATGAAAGATTTTCATTAAGAACCATCAATTTACCTCGACCTGACTTTGCAATGACTGGACATAGTTTATTATCTCATCAAGCATAAGTGCTTTTCCAGTGACCTGTAAGAGAATTTATTTTGTTTTGCAAAATCAGTAACAAGATCATGTACTTTAAGCCAACTGGTTCGAATTTACGAATTTATGTGTTTATATGCACCTTGTTGCAGCCTGGTACAAGATCTTGGAGAAGCTTCATCCGTTCACTTATCTTCTCTCTTCGTACCTATACAAAGTACATAAATCCAATGTCATGATGAAAGAGCTACAATGTCATGATACTGTGATTTGCAAGTCAACCAGTAATTCTTACTCTTTCTGCAAGACTATGGCTGTCAGTAGCTTGGCCTCTTCTAGCTCTGACATGAATGTAGTCCTTTGGAGGCTCTGGAGGTTTTGGGCTGCTCTTGTTTTGTTTATCATCCCCTGCGTTACTAGTACCTCCCTTTGGTTCTTCCTCTGCCTTAACCAGGTCATTTTCATTTCCATTGCCCCCATTTGGCTTGGAACGCTTTGCTTTCGAGTATTCATTAGCTTTAACCACCTGAATTAAAAGATTATCAGGTTTTAGAAAATGCTCAACTGAATCAAAATCAGAATTTTAAATGAATCTGACATACAAATTTTTACCTTAGGAGCATTGGCTGGTAATGCTGCAGTTTCCTTGGATTTTCCTTTGGAAGAAGCTTTTCTTTTCCTGGAATTTGAATCGTTAGAAGCTTTTAATCCTATTTCACCATTTGGGTTTAGTTCAGAGACAGTAGATTCTTCTTGAGAATTTGCCAACTCCATTCTTTCCTGCAATGCAGAATTCTTGTTTTCCTGCATACCCATTTGAGATCCAAGTGCTTTTAATGATGGACTACTCGAAACTCGAGGAAGCTTCGCATTTCCCATTATTGGAGTGAATCTATGAGGGAATTCAGTATTGCTTAACCCCAATTGGTTTGTTCTACCATTAAAACTCCTACTTCCAAAGCAAGAGAACTTTGCAGCCCTCTCAGCAAATCCTGGGTCAGCGGAAAAATCTGCTACACTTGAATTCAAAGGAATTGATTTTCCCAAATTGTGTAAACTCTCTTTCACCAAATGACTCATCAATTGCATACTTGGTTTTGGAGGTGAATTCAAAGGAGTACTATAACATGAAGTATTAGTGCTGTTATTCCCATCAATATAAGCAGCTGCCCCCAACTGAGAATGAGGCGAGATCTCATTGGGATTGCCAATATTACCCAATTTTCCTATCAATTCTCTGACAACAAAGTTGTCATTAGACAAATTGGAATTGGATGCTGCTGGTGAAGACACCATTGAACTAAATTGGATACCATGACCCATTGACTTTTCCCAGGTGGGATTAAAAAAGCAATCCTGGGTTTCGTCAGAAGAGCAATTCAGCTCTCTAGCTTGAATTTCAATGGCAGATGATAGTGATTGCCAAGTGGGCATTGATGCTGATGCTGATCCTGATTCAAATTGTAAGGGAGCTGGGATTCCAGCATTTAGAAAGAATTCATTCTCCATGAAGAAGAAAACTGCTAAATAGAAGCTGATGATTGAGCAATAAATGTATAACAAAGATTAAAATGAGAAAAAACAAGAGAAGAGAAACTGAATTGGGGTTTTGAGTTGAAAGAAGGTGAGATGGGTGAGGGAAAGAAAATGTGAATGGAATTTGGTGGAGACAAGCAGAAAAGGTGAAGAGAAATGGGGGGAAGGGTTTGGTTGAGTTGAGAAGGGGTTAAATAGCCAAAGAAAGAAGTTTGTTTGACATTTTTCTTTTTTTTATAAATATTTTAAATAAAAAAAGAAAAGGAAAAAGAGGAAGTCATTAGTCACTGTTGAGTAATAGACGTCAGTAATTCCTCTTCCGTAAAAGACGGAAGAGGGTGTTTGCCGGGCCTTGGCGTCAAAGCATCCAAAGGCAAAGCCTGGAAAGGTCGTTCGGGCAAAGTCTTTTTAATTACATTTTATTTTATGTAAAAAAAAAAAGAAAAAAGAAATTTCATTTTTCTACAAAATTTAAGAACAAGATTTTTTTTATTTCCTTTTGCTAATTAAACTTCTAATATTTGTCGAGTCTTGTTATCTACTTTCACACGAATAATCATAGCCAATACTCTTACAAATTTTTACATTTTAGTCTAAACATAAATGCCTTAATTTTATTTATTTTTAATATAAAATAGTTGTGACATAGACACATTATTTCTTATAAGAAAAAAAAAATACACTGGGAGTCTACATATTTTCTCATTTCCTTATAACCCAAAAAAATTAGAGAGAACTCAAGCAAAAATAGAATTTTTATTTTTTGGAAGACATAAGTGCCATGCAATTTATTTCAATAAAATCTTTAAACTTATTCAGAAATTGAAAAAAAAAGAAAAAAAAGTGGCAAGATATCAATGAAGAAAAACAAAGTTTTACCAAAATTAGAGAATCATTTTCTATCAACATCTCAAAAAAGTGCATATACAGTAGTACTTAGAGTTTATTAGCTGGATATAATTCAACTGATAAGATTCACACGAAAGAGGCAGATCTTAAGTTCAAATACTCAAGCTAGACTTGTTTAACTTATTTCATAATACCATCAATCAAACAAAATAAACTTCAAGATCTACATGTCTGTAAGTCTTTATTTTGTTTTATTTTACTTAAAATAAATCATTTTTCATAATAATATATATATAATACAAATTTTGTCATTTAGTTATCAAATCATTAAATTTTATTTTCTCTCTAAATATCAAAAACTTATAAATGAAATCTAAATTAAAAAGATAATAATAATAAAAATAATTTTCAATTGAGAAATAAAATTTAAATTAATCAAATTCATAATTAGTTTAATTGAAGCTAATAGTAAGATAAAATAAAAAGGTAATAGAGAGAAACTTAACTAAAACTTAAGAAAAATAACAATTTTATTAAAAATTCCAATTAATTATACAAGAAAAGGAAATAACAGTTTATTCTATTATAAAATAAAATAAGATTTTTACCAAAACAAATTAATTAAGCTGTCTCTTTTTATCTGTAAAAAAATATTAAAAAGTAAAAAATGAAAGCTCGTCTACCATAAATATTTGTTTGTTGAATAAATGAATTTCTTTATTTTATTTTTTTCACTTCAAACGAGAAGAGCACAGATTGTTTATGATTTATGAATGGTTAAGTTTGTGTGCGATCATTAAAATAGAATTACTGTACTGTATTGGAAGAATGAAGTTAGATTTTCTGAGATATAAATCTATAACAAGTGGGATTGGTCATTAATGATATTAAATTTGATCTAGTTCTTATAACTAGATATGTTTGTTGCTTCTACATGTTGGTTTGACTAAATACACAATAACATATTGAGTAAATTAGCTCTAGATTTTAGACTCATTGTTTAGGCCTAATTTATTTTATATTTATTATGTCATTAGCTATAATATATATAAAAAAATCTTAGAGACAAAAATTTTAATTTTCTTTTATACTCTTATGAGTTGTATTATTATATAGTTATGTATAATTATTATTTTGTTTCAAATAGTCTGCTATTATTATTATTTTAATTTTTATTCATTTTAATATTAGTAGGATCATAATTGTTTTAAAGCTATTGAATACTTATTTACTAAATCTTCTCAAGAATAATAAATCTATAATTTTTTTAATAATTATATGTCAATAGTAATTAAAGTTGAATTTTCTTTTTTTGTTTAATAAGTTCTTAATAATCATAATATTTTAAGTTCTTCTCAAATTTACAAATTAAAATTTCAAAAAATTACTATTAATTAAAAGAAATATCAAGAATATAGTTTTCATGATTATAATATTTTTGTTTTAAATTTTAATTAATAAAAATAATAATCATGTGTCAATGGTAGTTAAAATTGAATTTATTAATTTATTTTTGTTTAATAAGTTTCTAATAATTGTAATGTTTTTTTATTTCTTCTTAAATTCATAATTTATTTTTTTTTACAAATTGAAATTAAAAATATAAAGACTACAGTTTTCATAATTATCATATTGCTATTTTAACTTTTATTTTTTCTTCCATCTTAAAAATAATTTTTTAAATAAATTTATGAATTTAATTTCTTTGTTAAATTTATCTATTTGTTTATGAATATAAAAATAATTTAGTGGAAGAAATTTTATTTCTTAAATACCTTATGAGCTTTAGTTACTATTGCATAAATATTTTTTAGTAGTAATTTTGATTAAAATTGACTATTTATTTTTATATTACTTTCCTAATTCTTCTATATTTTAATATTAATAAGATTGTAATTATTTTATGACTATTTATTTTATTTTTCTAATTCTTTTCAATGTTAATAGATCTATAATTTATCAATAACTATATTATCAACACTAAATATGACTTAATTTCTTAATTTTTTTATTCAATAAATAACAAATAGTATTATTATAAATTAAAAATTTTAAAATTACTATAAATTAAAAGAAATATTAAAAGTATAGTTTTCATGATTATAATATTATTATATACATTTTTTTTTTCTATGTTACGAATTTTTTAAAAAATATAAATATATTATGATATAAATTTTTTATTGAAATTATCAATTTGTCTAATATTATTAACATGGAGTACTATTTTTTAATAATTATAATTTTTGATATGTACATTAATTATTAATGAGTATAAACTTATATATATTTATATTTATTTATAATTACATACCAAATTTAAGAATAGATAATCACCTTTTGATAATCTTTCGGATTTGATAGTCACCATAACCAACTGAAGGATCACCCCAGCTTCCATGCAAGCCAAATCGATCTTTCAAGCATCCAAAAATTATATTCTCAGCAGTTGACACGTTCATATAATTACAAACACCCAAAAATCACTAAAAAAAATTCATTATCCACCTCTTCATGTTACTAACAATAAGTCTATCAGAATATGCCATGTAAGCACTCTTTTACAAGTCAGTTGCCATGTTATTTGACGCGTCATCAATGAGAGGCCACATTAGGCCGGCTACAATTACGCGTAAATATTCTAGCTTGCTAGTTCATGAGCTACAACATCATTTGTCATGTCATCTAACACGTCATTAACGGGAAATCATGTCAGCCCAATAGCCATGTGCAAAGGTGTCAATTTGCCACATCATTATAAATCAGTCCACGTCAGCTCACTGCCACTTCATCAGCAATGACCACTCATGTCACACCACGTCAGCAAAAACTGTCATATCAAATTGATATGGTCCAAGTTACAGAAGTTGAATCACGATCCGTGCTCTAACTCGTGATCCAAACCTATATAAGCATGTTCAAGGTGATCCTAGGCGCCAGCAATTAATCAATAAAACACTTCCTACACTTGGAGTCCATTTTTTGTTATTATTATAATTATTTTATTTTTTTTCATTTATACTCTCTTAAACATTCAATTTCTTTGTTTGCAAATGAAAAATATAATATATATTTTTATATATATAATGAGGATAATACTACTTAAAAATGATGAACCTATACTACATGAAAGGGTAAAAAATATTTAAATTAATTGAGATACACATAAAAAAATAAAATAAAATTGTATAGCCACTTCTCTATGCATGTGTCCTAAAGACCAGTCCACTGCCAAGGCAACAAGTTGTAGTTTTTCCTTCTTTTTGGTCTAGCCAAAACTAAAGCAACAAGTTGAAGACAGATATTTTCCCTTAAATTGATTAACTAATCAAACTTTAATTACACTAAGCGTGCGTTTTCCTTAGTAGACCATTCCTTTTGAGTATTCCTAGGTTTCGTTTTTTATTTTTATTTTTATTTTTAACTTCTTCAATTCTTTACATTCTGCTTAATTACTTCTTTTTAATTCATGGATAGAGTAAAAGTTAAGCAATAACAATTTTATATTTGGCAATGATTGTAGTCAACAAATAAGCAGTTGTTTACAGTGTTTATTTTAAAAGAAAATCAAAGTAATTTTTCTAAAAAAATAAATTAATTATTAGCTCAGGCTGATACTATATTTGATTAAAAAAAGAACACTTTTTCAAATTAAATTAGTAAATTTATTTTATTATTCTCTTGGACAGTTAGTATGATAGGTTCAGTTAGAACCAAAAAATAGATAATAGGTTCAATTGGAGATAGTAGGTCTGTTTGATTAAGTTGTGTATAAAAATACTGTAAAAATAAATATTTTTCAAGCATAACTGTTTAAAAAATGTTGTACATAAAGAATTTAAAAGTGCTTAAATGAGTTAACGTAATAGCATCTTGAGGTATAAAAAGTAGTTTGATTGTATTTTTTAAAATAAAAAAGAAAAAGGAAGAGATATTGAGTATTGAAATTAGGAGTTTGTTTTGAAATATTTTTTACAACAAGTTATTTCGGAAATATTTTTATATAATTAGTTTTGATATTTAAATAAAAAATATATTTTACTTATATTTTTTTAAATGATGATAACATGTATTTCTTTTTGTTGATTTAAGAGATTTTGATTTTGTACATTAATTAGAATAATAGTATATATTAAAATATGACAAATATTATGGTTATATTTGTCATGTTAAAATTAAAAAAAATATTAAAATTTATTTGAGCTTTCATTGTTTTTTATTTGGAAAAACATCAATTTCTTGTTTACCTTTTAGGACTCTAAATTTCCAATAACACTTTTAAGTAAATCTCAAAAATTAAAATTTTTTTAATCACTAATCAGTTGTAGGTAAAAATTTAAGTGCAAAAACCATTCTAAAAACTAAATCGAATAGGAGCATATTATTAACTTCTAATTATTGAATGTGCCCTATAAGATTTGCACGCCACTTTCATTACTATTTTTATTTTTATTTTATTTTAAATTTCCACTTTCATTAGTAGATGTGGCAATTAATCGAATTGTGTCAAAATATAACCTCATCCTAACTCATTAAATTTTTATTGACTTGTTGACAATCCGATAAAAAATATCCAAAATATACCCATTTTTATTGATCCAAAATAATGACATGAATTCATTCAATCTAATTTGAATATAACATACAATAATCTCATCCAATTCTAATATGATTTATGACCTGGAATATAACATATCAATAATCTCACTCAATTCTAATATGATTTGTGACCTGACTCAACAGATTAAATTTATCATCTCATCACGAAAATAACCATTAAATAATCACTTTTAAATCTTAGGATTTTCACATAACCATATATATTAAAAGAAATTCGAAATAAAATTAAAAAAAAAAAAATCAACTACAAGATTAACCTTTGAGATAACTTAACCAATATTTTAATTGCGTACATTAAAAATCACGGCTAGAGAAACTTCCCATGCCCATTCATAATTTTATAATTTAATTTTGAATAAATTTTTTTGTTTGATAATAATCTTGAATAAAATTTCATTCAATGTGTGCAAGCTGAGTCAATGATTGTATTAAATTCTGAACTCGACGGTTAACCCGGCTCTGGTCGGGTTCACATACAAGTTGGCGTTAGTTTAATTTAATTACTAATAGTCTTATACAAGCGTATAAATTTATTAGAAAATACTACGAAAGAAGCAATTAATGGCACTACTTCTTATAATATATAATAATAATAACAATAATAATAATAATATGTTATGCATTTATTTATATTTTATATGTGTTTCCTATATATTAATGACATAGAGTAATCATTAATTAACACACTAAAACTACATTAGGCTCAAACTACTCCTAATTAGGGTGTAGTTGGATTTTTTATTTATGTCTTATTTCTGAATGACCAAATAATTAGTTTAACAAAGCAATACAAAACAACAAAATCTGAGTTATAGGACTTTTACTAAAAATAAACGAAAATTGAAACATTTAAAACTTGTAGAAAGAAACAGAACGTCATTTGGATACTTGATGAAAAAAATACGCATGTTAACATTTTGACAACATATTGCCGCCAACAATTATCTGAAACTTTCTTAAATTTTCCACCAACAACTACATCTCTGAGAGCTTTTTGTCTAAAGGATAATGTCAACAATGATCAAACCCGATAGCAAACTATTTATTACTCGTAGGTTGTTGTCTACACTAGCGAGGTTTTTTGTAGTGCAGGGTATCTAATATTTAATTTTTAATTAAGTTAAGACCATTAAACTTAAATGGAGCATGACCAAATTAGATTACATGACAAATTATTTAGGATGTGTTTGGATGCATGAAATTATAAAACCAATTTTGTTTCTCTTATAATTAGAATTGGTTACAATTACAAATTATGATTTTAGATATCATAAAGAATTACAATTAGAATTGTGCTTTAAGCAATTGGTCATTGTCTCTGGTGGTTCTTGATATTGGTTGTCGTAATTTTCAGTGGGCTCGACGATAGTAGTCATCTTCTTTGGCTAGTGGTTTTTCGTCATATCCATCAGCTCTTCACGGTCGTGATCATCTCTAGCATCTTGGAGGCGATTGTTATCTCATTCGATGAGTCCTAAAGGTGACGCTCGTCATAATTTCTAGCAGGTATAGACAGTAGTTGTTGTCATCTCCAACGAGTCTTGATAGTGGTGGTAATCTCAAGTGATCGTTGTCGTCTCCGATGAGTCATAATGATGGTGGAAAAACATCAAATTTACAAATCATTTATGATGACAAATGATTCGGAATTGTAATTTTTATAGGCTAGACATAAGAATTGAAGATGGTATTTTATATGAATTCCAATTTGAATTCTAAAGTTTAAGCTAAACTAGAAAATTGAAATTGAACGATCCAATTCCAATTCCAATTTCATTCACTACATCCAAATGCACCGTAAAGAAATTTGATGATATGACAAAACTTGCATACACTCATTTTGTAAGGGGATTTTTATTTAAAAAAAGAATGGCTCGGGTTTCAACTTTGAGACTAAAAACAAAATTTATTTAATATTGAGTTGATATTCATGCAAATTTTTATTCCATTATCAATGCTTTTCATCCTTTTTGTCGAATTACATCTTGATTTAGAGAACAATGGCTTGATTAAAGATCCAATTAAGAAAGGAAAGGTCTATGTACACTCTAATAAGTAATGCTGGATAGACTCACACTCCACTAAGAGACAGGTACTCCACTAATAAATAGGTGACTCTCACTAACTCAGTTATTAAAAGATGAGTTCACTCCACAATTGTTTGAGCAACATGGAAAAATTCTCAAAAAATTGAATCATGAAAAACTCGATTAGAAATAATAGTAATCTTGAAGAGTTAAAGAAAAAAAGTAATTGGAGGGTCAAAATGGCCACAATTAGACAAGCGACTTAAGAAAAAGAGTTCAACATCGTTGAAAAACCTCAACTTAGAAATTATTTTTAAATAGACAGTCATTTTTTTTTTTAATATCATTTGAGGTACTCAATCAAAAAAACTGATGAGTATAGTCACTGAAATTTGGTGACATGACAATTTGTTTTACACATCATTATTGCTTTTTTTTTTTTCCCCTTAATCTAGTTTTATTTTATTTTATTTTTCAATATTTATCTAAGTGTTCTACTAATTAAATGTCCAAGATGAATATTAAAGAGTATTATAAACTAATATGACATTTTATTCTCTTGTCTTTTTATTTATATTTATTTTTATCATTACCTAATACAAGGCAAAACTTACAAATCTTATGAAAAATTAAATATTTTTTTATATATTCATGAAATTTTGTTTCATTGTGAATAACGTAAATTTTTTTTAAAAAAAAGAAGTCATGTCATTGATGTTATCCAATATGTACTTTTAATTTTTTGTAAAATAATCAATTTAAGGTAAAAAAATTAAGAAAATAGAAAAGGATGTAGTTCAATACTCATCAATAATGAATTTTATAATTTTGTGAAATAAATAAGAAAATACTGAAAAAGAAAAAAATATATAGAAGAAAGAGAGAAAAAATATATATTATGATATGTCCATCATTTTTCAATGAGTATATTAATTGATTTTTGGTAAAGTGTCCCAAACGATATAAATAAATATAAGTGATTATTTTAGAAATAACCTCTAAATTGAGATTCTCAAAGAATAATTAACTCCAAAAAAATATAATATCTAGGTTTGCCTAGCTAGATAATAACAAAGCCATCAATAACCTTAACTAACTAATCAAGACATAAAATTATTGAGATTTAACTGTCAATAGATAGATTAATATTCTCAAGTTCGGTTGGTTTTAATAAATCATATATAATAATAGATACTAAAAGTAACACATTAACACTAGTTGATTTTGAAATTTAAGATTTAATTAATATTGATATATATACACTAGCTTCTATGCACGCATCCTTTTATTCAAAATTAAGATAATGATTTTTTTTTTCTTCTACATATTCCAAACATATTGAAATACAAAACCTAAATGTTATATATATGGAACTCCAAGTAAACAAAAAATGTTCTATAAAAAAGTCAAATTGTTATTTAGCCAATTCTAGTTAGTGTCAACTTTTTTTTTTTTTTGGGTCCAATAATCTTCTTTCTATTTATTGAGCCTGCAGCTGTTGGGTGTATAAATTTTTAAAGAATATTCATTACAAGTAGTAATTAAAACTCATTGGCCTTTATGTGAAGCAACACAAACTCTCTCTTTTTTGACTGACAGGTCCAAACTAAATTAGTTGTACATTCAATGAATTTTCAAATGCATAACTGACCCGGCACCAATCAGCTGTCACTTTCTTACTTTCGCACTTCTTTGCAGTTTATTTTGATAATTAAGATGGAAAGAAGGAGAGAGAAAGCATGCATGCATTGTACATGACTCGTCCATGTCAAATCCGACCCTCGTGCTATATATGCATGCAAACGTGTCATTATTTTTCGTACCCTAAAGATATGAAACACAAATTTGAAACTTGCAATGAGTTGAAAATTTGATTTATCGGATTCAAAATTCAATTTAATTGGATCAAATTTTTTCTATTTAAACAATCTTTCTATTCAAAATGAGACTGTTTGTCATATTAGCTAAGATGTTAGTTAATTCTGAGTATGTCAATTTTTAATGTGATCGTATCGATTAAATTAATTTAATAAATTTTGATTACGTCAAATCTTGATGTGACAAGATCAATTATTCAAAAGTTACTTGTGGTTATAATAGTGACATAAAATATGAGTTACATTAAGATCCATTATTAAGTTATTTTTTGTTTTAATAGTGACAAAATATGAGTATATTTTAACCCGTGTTTTAGTGTAATAGTAAAGGGGGAAACGAAAAAAGAAGTTAAAGTGTTAAACACATGAACTTTTGAATGACGAAGATGACAGGTATAACCCATGTAAAGAAAAAAGATTACCAAGTTTCAAAGAAATTAAAGGGTTAAGGTCATGGCTTTATAGGGTGTTGGATCCTTTCTTGCGCAAGAGATGCATGATCATGTTCCAATCTTAGGGTTTATATTTTTCTTCCTAAAAGTGTATTTAATTTTAAAATAAATTTAGTCATGAGATATTAGAATAGATCTTCGATCTCTTTTTTTTTTTTTTGGAACAAGAAAAAATTCAAATCCGCTTGTACAATTTGGTCAAAATTCAGCTACCTTTCATGACTTGTCTTAATATGAGTAACTACTTGATTGCCTTGACTTAGCTGACCGGGCAACCGTGTTGAAACAACAATAAATTTTGTGAAGGGATGGGAAGGTACCGGATGGAGAAAATTAACAATTTATTGATAGTATGCAAATTTAACACCTTTTTTATGTATTTTTTTAGAGTTAATATATAATTTACTATCAATAAGAAATTTATTTACACATTATAAAGTGAAATATTAATATAACATATAAAAATTAGTTTGGGATCTCGAACTTAATTAATTTTTATTTTTTTTACTTGACATCATCTTTATGACCAAATAACAAAGAGTAGGATTATTACGTTACCCATTCTCAAAATTAAATTTAACAAAAATTTCTAGTACAAATATTTGTATAACCATAATGGTGACAAGACAAAATAATTTGAGCTAGTTGAATCTCAGATACTCATGTCAATATGGGTTTGGTCGGGTCAATTGCCTGCCCAAAATTAATTTGGTCTAGCTTTGTCAAAATACGTTCTGATATGAAGTTGACACAACTACATTAGGAATGCCTTAATTTTCTGTATTTCTTTGGTAATTAAGTACAACTCAATTGTCTTTTATTTTTAAATGACTATACTAATGTCCCTTCTATTTTAGTGTCCTTAGAATTAAAAATTAAAAATTCACTGGCTCCGACACCTCAGGCAGTGTAGTGAACTTACTGAGCAGTTTCATAGTGTATTTTAATTTTATAAGTGTAATTAATTATTAGATGGAAATGTTGTCGATTATATGTATAAAAAAAAAAATTTGTTTTAATTTCATCAGCATCACCATTTGTATGTATATGCTAATTAAAAAATAATTAGGTTGGTCTGTCACTTTGTTTTGCACTGAAAATGATACCTCCCTTCCTTTCCCTCAAACCCCCGACCAATTCATCAAGAACACACACACAATTGAAGTACGGAACTTTTGTTTTTTGTTTTTTTAATAGAAGAAGGGTATGTAAGATTCAGAGGTTTCATCGACAACCATAAATAAATGATTCAAAATAGCATTTTAATGTAGCAAAGAAAAATTATAATGAAACTTCTAGTTAGCTAGCTAGGTTCTATCATGCAAATTACGTCTTTCACTTATATAAATAGTTGCAAATGAGAAAAAAAGAAAAAAAGAGGTGTCGTTTTGTGTGATCAGTAGGTCCAGGTCCAATGAACCTTCAATATAGTCCAAAAGTGTAAAAACTAAAAAAATTGTAACATAAGATTGTTAGCTAGTGATGGAATAAGATAAGTATTAGAGATAGAAAATACAGGGGCAGAGATATCTCCTATACGTGTTATGCAAAGGTGTACCATCAGCTGTGTACAGGAGGAATAGATGTACTGTTTGGCGTGGAGTGTGAAAATAAGATAGAGACGTAGAGTCAGATGTCATGTAGTTACAACTAGTAAAATTAAGAAACCAAGGTTTAATACATAAGGTCATAGAGCATGCAGAAAAGTTAGAGAATGAAGAATTAGAGTTATCACTAGTGTTACCCAACTGAGATTGTCGATGTTGTGTGAGAAATTTTCATTCTCATGGTGTAAGTTGAATAGCGGGGAAGCAGAAATTACATCAGCGGAGGTGTTATCAGTTATGCAGTTGCTAGGTGGTATTGATTTTGATGGCAACACATAATGATGCTTTTTATGAGCGCACATAACACATTGTCATATCACCCGCAACCATCTTACTTGGGTCACTGATCTCCAGCTCATTCCTGTTCCATCAGAATAACAGATTGTTGATATTTTCTCCAAATCCTTCTCCAGAAGACTTATAGCGGCTGGTTTCTAAATTCAACTTGTTTTGCATCAACCATATTGGTTTTTTTTGTTTGGGGGGAGGGGAGAGGAAGTAACGGGGGAGGGAGAGGAGTAGGGCCATATTACAACCCATGAGTTTAGGCCTGATTTAGTATATATTCATTATTATTGTACTTAAACTTATACTAGACTAGATTCGTTATCCTAGTTTAACATGTACAACTTATATAAACAGACACTCACCTTATATATTTTTAAATCGAGTAATACAATTTTATTGAAACATTTTTCAATCAAACTTATACCAATAGGTTACTAAACTAGAAAAATTGAAATAAATTATCCCTTCTTTTTTCTTTTTTTGCTAAATGCAAAATGAAGGATCTTTGGATTTTGGAAAAAAAAAAAAAAAAAAAAAAAGGATCGAGAATATTCTCATGGTTCAAATCTTAATAGACAAAAAATTAACAAGTTGTCTTTGTTAACCGAGCTTTCATCTAGCAACTTATGAGATTAATTTCATTATTATGAATCATAACATATTATCCTTCAATATTTAAGTTAGAGTAAGTTCCCTTTTTTAGAATTTAACGAGCTGAGTCCAAAATTGTCATAACATTTTATCCTTCAATATTTCAAACATTATATGTTTAGATGGACTGTCTGTTGCTTAGCACATTACAATTAGAGAACAAACTGAAGGCAGACTTAGCTAATAGGATAAGTTTCCACATTTTTTTTAAGAAACATTTTTGTGCAGATTTTTAATTATCTATCTTTCAATACTACTTTAAATATTAGAACACTCTTACGGTGTTCTCTAAGACTCTAGCTGCTTTTCTTATCATAAACTTTCCTATATTTATAATATTTTATTCTTTAAGTTACAGGACAATTTTTGTCAATTTAGTCTACTTAAAAAGAACCTTCCAGTAACTTTTTCTTCATTTTTATTTTTTATCTCAAAAAAAAAAAAAAAAAAAAAAAAGAAGAAGAAAAGAAATCCAAAACAAAACAAATACTCCCACCTCTGTCCATACTAAATTATTGTAAAATTTTAACAATTAACTATTTACAAACAATATACATGTAGTTACCTATAAAATATATTTCTTTGAACTATTATTTCTGATTAAAACAATAGACATGTAGTTACCTACAAAATATATTTTAAAAAATTTCTGAAAGTGTGTGTGACGAGATTAGTATAGATATATAAATATATAACAATACATAAGATTATACAATGTGTAAATTAATCATAAATGATTAAGCTTTAAACTTTAATTTTGTCAAGTGTTTCCTCAATCGTGGAATGTCAATTAAAATAAGCTTTATTATTTTGGAGAGTTCGAAGATGATGGTAAGGAATTAATTATTTTTTCATTTTATAATGATTTTATCAAATAATTTTAATTACAGGATGATAATAATATTCTCTGTACTTTGCACTTAAAGACATATTATTCTCTTTTACTTTGCTTTGTATTTATTTTTTTAAAACTTAAAAGATTACTTAAATCTGAAATGGTCGGTGTATTGTCTAGGACAAGAAATTTCCAAAACTAGTGGCCTATGTATCCAAACCGCCGGAAATGAATTTTGTTAACATTTAACTTTTAATTTAAATATGTATTTTATTTGATAGTATAATTTTTTTGTCATTTAATTGAACTAAACCGATTCTACAGAAGTAAGAATAAGCAATTCCATCTTTTTGACTTTGAGGATTCCTACTTCAATGGAATAAAATGACTGGAATGGAATGAGTATCCTGAGACTAAAAACATACCAAACGAAATAATATTATTCTATAAAATCATGCATAAAATAGAATGATCATTGATACGTATCAAACTAGCCATAACTGTCTAATATGTCAATATAGCTTTGTCTCTATTTTTTGAAACGTTTAGAATGTGGATCAATATCCTTTTATGTTCCAGCAGAAACATGAGGAGATCATATATGAAAGAAGAAGATTCAACAAAAAAATTTAAAACTTAAATTTGATTTTGAATTCAATATATTTTTAGGAGGAGATTAATGTTTTTTTTTTTTTTTCTTAACATGAGTATAACCTGAGTTATATTGCGAGGATCCAAATCCTTTAAAATGTGTTTTTTTTTGCACTAACATTCTTGGAAAGTGCTAATCTTACATAAAGACATTGATATAAAGTGATTTTTGATGTAGCACAGATTACTGTGACAACAAACAAATGCATGTATCTATTTGCCTTTGTTTAATTTAGTCATCTATTATAAATGTATATAATACATAGTAAATAGACTTTGCTATAAAGTAAATAAATTATTAAACTTTTTCAAGGTACCACTAAATAACATGTCTTCATTGACGAGGCCGCTTTCTCAACTCTCAAAGCATTTTCATGTTGGGCTGCTGTCTTGTGACTCTTGCTTTTTGACCGCCGCCATATCATCTTTTTCATTTTTGTTTGTTAGTTAGAATTTTTTTTTTTTTTTTTTTCTAAATTTTTTTCTACAAATACTTGATAAGATTTAATATAAACGATCTATAGAAATTTAAAATTTTAAAAAATAATAATTTATATATTAAACAATAATAAAATTATAATTAATTACTATAATAAATAATACATTTTTTCTATTTATAAAATCTTAACAAGTGATTTGAAGACAATACTTTTTATTTTGAATAAATTGATTTCAAATTTTTGAGACAGACCTTGACAGACCTTGATTTCAAATTGATTTCATCTTTATGACAGACCTTGAATTTTTCAAATTTTTGTTATAAAATTTCTTGTTTTTCATTTTTGGAGAGTTTTAATGGAATTGATTCAATTTACTTTCATTATTTTGGAGTATTGTATGAACAATAATTTTCGCTTTGTTTTCTTGATGTTTAGAGTTTGAATGAAATTGCAATACCTTCTTGATGTTTAGAGTTTGAATGAAATTGAAAATTTAAAACTTAATACATGTCTAATTAAATGGTTAGAGTACTAATATGAATTATTATTATTATTTTTTTCAAAACTTCCTAGATGTTTAGAGTTTGAATGAAATTGAAAATTTAATATATTTCTAATTAAATTGTAAAAATTTTGTTCTAATATGAATTGTTTTCTTGTTTTCATAACTTCCTAATAAGAATTGTCTAATTATTATCTAATTATATTATATATAATTACATAAGTAGAACCTATATTTACATAATACACTGGCAAGCTTGGAACTCTTCATCCAACCATAATTGGTTAGTTTATTCCAAGCATAGCTTCCTATATGCTTTCATTATATCTACTTATGAAACTCTATGTTTATATATACATATATATATTTTGTTTTTTTTGCAACTTCTCCATGTTTATATACTCTTTTTGTTTTAGTATATATACTTGTGGATAATATATATTAAATAATGTATAGGAAGAATTGGAGGGAGGCCATGATCATGAGGCTTAGTACTGATGTCCATTGACCATCATTGCTAAAAACCATATATATGCCTATTATTCTCATGTAAAATTGGGTGTGGCATGAGCCATAATGATTCTGAAAGAGAAAGAATATTTAATTCATATATCTACTGTTGTTATTGATTTTGTTTCTCCTTTTATTTATTATTATCTTATCTTCTTGCTATATACCAATAACTACTTAGGAGTAATTAATTATTATTTCATTATCTTTGGTATGGCTAACGTCTTTTATTTTATTTTAATTTTTTAAGGATTTTGCACTGGTATCTTTATACGTAATTAAGATTTACATAAATATCTATTGGATTTTTATTTTTTTTGGTCAGTCATTACACTATATTTATATATTATTTATTTGTTAATAATTTATTTATAGGTGTTTTAGAGCTTACTAAAAAGTAACTTAAAACAAAATGTATTTTTATCTGTAAGTTACAAATCTTAGAAGAAAAATGGTAAGACAAGTTATCAAAGTGTCTCCAAAAAGTATGATTCAAAATGTCCCTTATGAGTTTGTAACTTTTGAATATAAGAGTGGTTTAGTAAAAAAAAAAAATTTATTTTCTTTTTACTATTACATAAATATTTTTTAGTTGTTATTTTGCTTTAAATAAACTATTTATTTGTTTCTTTTCTATTTCTTCTCTATTTTAATATTAATAGAATTAGAATTGTAATTGTTTTGGTTAATATAATTAATATGGTGTATTATTTTTATAAATTATATATCATAAATACGATTCACGCTCAATTCGTGTGCCACAAAAGCTAGTATATATATATATATATAAAATACTTTTTGTAAAATTTAAACGTGCATACAATTTTCCAACATATTTTGTCTAAATTGAATTGAAAAAAATAATAATTTAGACCATAATATTAAAATGGGAGCCCTTATTGTCACAATCAATGTTGTCATGGGCGAAAGGCGCCTCTAAGGCAATAGGTTTCAAAATAGCCTAAGGTGAGAGGCTCTAAAAAAATGATAGTCCAAGCAAAAAAAGGCAATAATTCTCAAAATACTACTAAATTATATGATGTTAGACTAGATTGCATAAACAAATGATTATATAAGTTATATCTAATGAATTAAGTTTCTAATTAAATAATATAATGAACTAAATTGAAAAATTAATTACCAAATTTTTTTTTAAACATGTATAAATTATATTTAATGAATTAAGTTTGTTATTAATAAAGCATGTAATAAATGGATATATCTATATCTAATGAATTAATTTTAATTAACAAAAAGTATATAATATGTAATAATTATATAAGACAAAAAGGAATGATCGCAAAAAAAAACTAAAAAAAACTTATGAGTAAGTACAAAAAATAAATTATGAAAAAGACAACAAAAAGGAGTCTCATTAATAACATATAAGGACAAAAAATTAATTTAAAAAAAAACAAAAGTCGTTTCTTCATTTTCTCCTCCTTCTTCTTCTTATTGTCGTCGATGCCTCCTTGCTATTCCACCGCCATCTCGCCAGTTTCCAGCGGTTTTCCCAGTAGATCTGTCATCGTTCTCAAGTCCTAGCAAATAGAAAATGTTAGCTTTCAATTTAAGGCCAAAGAATAAAAAAATCAGAAGTTGCAAAGCTCACCTGATCCGCAGGCGCTCGTCTCTGTCGCTTCTCAACTTGACTAAGGTAGCTTCTAAGGAGGAAGAGGCGCACGCCTCTACAATGTCGACTTGCTTGAGGGGTCTTCAATTTAGAAGTGCATACAATTTCCCAACATATTTTGTCTAAATTGTATTGAAAAATAAAATAAATTACACCATAATATTAAAAGGGGAGTCCTTATTGTCACAACTAATTTCTTTAGGGTCACAACCTATTAATTGACTTTAGTTTCTCTTTTCTTAAAACAACTTCATTTACTCTATTTTAAATTATTTTTATTGGATCATTTTTCCTAATTCAATTTTTTTTTCATTTGTACGTATCATTCTGCCGTACCTCGAGATCTTCTTCCTATAAAACTCTTCAATCATATAATTTTCTTGATTCATTTTAATATATTTTTGATATTTAACAGGATTGTTACCACACGTTATATCACTAGTTTCGTAGCACATGCGTTACGCATGAATCGTGTTCATAATATATACATATATGCTTATCAATAATTGATGATGTGCATAATAAGAAATTAAATTAAGTTAATAGAAAATAATACTTCATGTTAATTACATTAACCAAATAAATCAATTCAATAAAAAATTTAATTCATAATATAAATATATATATTTTAATATTAAAAAATAAATCATAAAAATTATAATCTTAATAATTTTTTTTTAATTTTTTAATTTTCATATTATAATTATTTGTAGCTTAGTAAATAAAAAAATTGAAAAATTCAGTCTTAAATACTATTGATATATAGCTATTGAAAAATTATATATTTATTAATATGAAAAGAAATATGACAACGGTATCCTAACTTTAGTTATGGTACCCTAATCTAATTAATTATGATACCCTAACCCAAATCATAATTATGGTATCTTAACCCTAACCTTAATTACAAATTAGGATATTGAAAAGAATTAGGATAAAAAATTAATAGTCATAAAATATTTACTAACATATTAATATTAAAATAGAGAAAAATTATGAAAAAAAAAAAAAACAAAACTAAAAAGAAAAATTGAAGCAAAATAGAAATTAAAAAGTAATTATATAATTGTAAAAACTCATAGGGTACTTAAGAAAATAAAATTTCTTCTACTAAAAGATAAAACAATATATAATCATGAAAACTATACTCTAAATACTTTTTAATTCAAAATATTTTTAAAAAAAAAATTATTTCATAAATTTGAGAAAGACTACAAAATAATATAATTATTAGGAACTTATTATTTTTTTTTGAGAAAATCAATATTAACTACTATTGACATATAATTATTGAAATAATATAAAATTATTTATTATTATTATTATTATTTTTTATGAATTAAAAGTTAAAACAACAATGCTAAAAATCATGAAACCATACTCTTAGTATTTATTTTAATTCATAGTAATTTGTTCTTAGAATTTTAGTTTATAAATTTGAGAAAAATTAAGATTATTTGGCACTATCAAACAAAAAATAAAAATAAAAATTTGATTTTATTTACTATTGACATATAATTATTAAAAAAGTATAGATTTGTTAATATTGAGAAGAAGTAAAAAAGTAATAAATAGTTCTTAAGTAATTACAATTCTATTAATATTAAAATAGAGAAGAATTAGTAAAATAGTTCAAAAAGAAAAAAAGAAAAAGAAGTAGTCTATTTGAAATAAAATAACAACTAAGAATATCTATGTAGTAATAAAAAATTTATATCGTTAAGCCACTTTTATATATAGTGTCGATATAGATATATTTGAATCTGTCAAATATTTAAATGAATTTTATCTACTGATAAATAGTTTTTATCTTTTTAAATTATCTAATACTGATTAAATTTTATAGGCTAATAAAAGGTTTTTATTTTTTAATTATTTAGTTATGGTCATATTTATCATTTAATAAATAGTTTTATGTTTTAATTTTTTAAATATCTATTATGGTTAGTTTAAGTACTTCAAGAATTGATGAAATCTATTGAATGAATTTGAGTTAAAATTTATAAAATAATTACAACTATTGCTAAATAGTTTTTGACAATTATGTAAGGAATTTCAAAAATTATATTTTAAGATCTCTTCCTCCTTTTTTTTTTCACTAAATATTCTTTGAATTTATTATTAATTTTTTTGGTGAATTTGATTTTACTATGAGAAAATACAATAAAATTTTAAAATTGATATTAAATAAATTAATATACATTAGTTGCTTTAAGAAAAGAAAAGGACACCCAAATATTTTATTTTAACAATTTAATTTAAATATATAATTTATGAGAAAATAGAGGAAAAAGATTGAATGGAGGAAAAAGAAAATAATTGAAAAATATATATTAGACTTTTAAGGTGAATAGAAAAAAAATATCAAAAAAAGTTGAAGAGTTAGAAAAAATAGTCCAGAAAAAAAAAATTAAAAATTGAAATTCTTAATAAAAATCAGTTAAAAAAGAGAAATAATAAAAATTGAAATACCTAATTAAAGAGTTTGATAGGAAGAAGATCTCTAAGAGATAAGGCAAAATGGTACGTACGCATGAAAAAAATTGAAGAGTTTAGGAAAAATAGTCCAGTAAAAAAAATTAAAAGTCTAATAAGAATTATATATAAGAAAGATAAATAATAAATGTTGAACAAGATAAATCAAATAGGTTATAGCCCAAGATAAATAGAGTAAATGAGAGTGCTTTAGAAAAAGAGAAACTAATGCCAATTAATAGGTTATAGCCCTTAAGAAATTGATTGTGGCAATAAGACTCTCTATTAAAATTATATAATTAGATGCTCAGTCATAGGGTAAAACAATATTCTATATGTTATAATAAATTATTTTCTAACTGATTAAATTCATAAAAAATAATACTAATAGTTTTTGTAATGAGTTTCCTAAAAATACTTGTTAATGTGATAAATATTAAAATTTTGTCCTATTTAATACAATAATTACCTTAATTTCAATATTATTTAATAAATAATTACTATTTTAATTATATATATTACACCCTAACAAGTAACACAGTAAAAAAAAAAACCTAATACTAATATATTGCTAAAAGAACCAAAGAAACCTTGAGCATTCCTCTGCAAATTGGGCTGGGTTTATATATTTGAAGAATGGGCTGACCAAGGATCTTGTGCAGAGGCCCAATCTTTGTTCAGAACAATGGAATGTTTGAACCGGGGTCAACGTTAGTTTAACCACAAATGAAGTGATATTATGATTGAATATATAGGAAAAAGAAATTTATAAGCATGGGTTAAGGATTTTATTTTCAGTCAAGTATTTAACTTGTCTTTGTTCTGCATTTGTTTAACTACGATTATTTTTAGAGACTTAACGAGCCCCTCCTAGTGTAATATCAATTTCTCTGAAGGAAATAAAAAAAAAAAAAAATTATATTATTCGATGCTAAGACATTTTTATGGAATCTCCCTTCTATCAGACAAAAAAGAATCTACCTAAAAATTTTAGAATTTTGAAATTTGTTTGAACTATATTCTTATTTTATTTAAAAATGAAAAGACTAAATGTAATCTTAAGAGGGATTCAGTTTCTCTGTCCTAAATTGATTTATATGGACTTTGTATTTGCAATTGAACCTTTCCAGAATTGATTTATATGTCTCTTGCATTTACAATGTTCTCTGTTTCCTTAATCGGATTTCTTAGGCAAATGGAATCATAGCACTTCACCAATTTCCTAGGAATCATAACACTTGATCTATTGCTATTTATTTCAGAATTTTTTTTTTTTGGGTACTATATTTATTTCAGAAGTTATGCTGGCAGAGGAAATGATGATAAGAAAGAGAAACAAAAGGACAAAGAAATCTTATAAACACTCCAAGCATCATTCTGATATAGGTTTATTTATGAAAATTAATTTTTATTGGGGTTTGAGATTACTGTCTGAATAGTAAATGGTTGTCTCTCACAAACTTTGAGGTAGAAACTGTGTCAGGTGCTGTAATAATATTCTTTGTATTGTTCTCTTCAAAGTTGCTGGTCAATCTCTTAATCGAGTGATCCATTTTAATTTAGTACACTGATATTATTTCTGTTGATAGAATAGGTTCACTTGCATTTGCATTCTCTTTTCTTTTCACCCGTTTTCTTTGAGCTTCCCTACTGCGAATATCTCCTTTGCTAGTTTCTAGAAGTTCAATATATTCTTCAAGAAAAAATAAAAATAAAAAAAAATCTGAGTTTTCAATTTAGGTTTTGTTGAAAAAATTGTGTAGTACCAAATTTATATTGTAAGGTCCTGAAAAAATTGTGCAGTCCCAAATTTATATTATGAAGTATAAAAGTGATCAAAACATGTTTAAACTATGAGTCGGAAATTTTAGCATGTTCATGGCATTGAATAAGACTTATTGGAATATATGACATCCAATTCGGATGCACTGATTAGAATTTTATGCAAATATTTGATTTGTAGCTTAAAACATAGCTTGTACAAAGACATATGGGTGCCTCTTCTAGCACTGTAGATGGTGATGGATTCTTGGTCATGGAGAAGGCGAGGAGGATCTTCATGAAGATGACGATAATGATGATATTTATGACGACCTTTAGCTAGCTCATAGTTCTATTAGGTTTTGTTTATTTGTTTAATTACAGATATTGACATTTATGTGTTTTTGTGTTTCTTTTTATTTAATGATGACAATAAAAACTTTGTTTTATGGATATTATGGATGGATGTTAATAATAGGTTCATTTCATTTATTTAAAAAAATAAAAATTAGGTATGTTTTACTACAAACTTGGTTTATGGTAAATTCTAAAAACTAAATTAATGCGTGATAATTGCCTAAAGACTTTTGTCTATGGCAATTACCCATTTGTTTGTAGATATTACCTACAAGCCAAGAGGATTTGTGGGTGAAATCTAATATTAGCGACAAACGACCCATCAACCATTTTCGATAAAACATAGTGACAAAATCTAATATTACCCACAAATGACCCATCAATCATTTATGGCAAAATGTAGCCACAGTCACAATATCCACAACCACGAAAGGTTTGTGGGAATTATCCACTAGTAAATACTCACAAACCATTACCCACAAATTATTTGTCAGTTTGTCTTCTTCAAAATATTGTGGACCCTTTTCTCCAAAAACTTGGTTTTTGAAAAAATATCATTTTCTTGTTGTGATATAAGCAAAACATAATAAATAATGGACTTAATAATTCATATAAACCATACCAATAAATGCTTTGTCTATGCTAGGATCCCCCGTTCATAATGTACCCTCACTTATGCTAGTACCTCCCCTCGAGGGTGTGCCATCATCACAATCATGACCTCTACTCGAGAGGGTGCCATAACCACCTCCTATCGAAATAGAGTTCTTACTTTGGCCACGACTTTCTCTCGGGATCGAATCCTCATCTCTACCATATCCCATTCTACCTCAAATCATTGTAATCCTTCACTTTGGAATGGCTGGTTGGGACACGTCCAGTGGGTACAAAAAAACAATATGTGGATGAACTTGGATGCTTTTATTGTGGTTTACAGGCTATGGAAGTTGAAATGCAGACATTGGGGCAAGGTGCTGGTACATATGCCGATGATTTAACCAAGACAGTGAGGGCATTTCGTGTGACTGTCAAGCTATGGGAAGATGAGATAATAATTTTTAAGAGAGCTGCGGCTGATGGATATGGTGAGGGATCCTATGCCAGAATTAAGGTTCCTGACCCTAAAGAATTTAATGGCATAAGAAGTGCCAACAATTTAGAAAAATTTTAGTGGGACATCAAGCAATACTTTAGGCTGCCAAAATCCTAGAAAATCAGAAGGTTTCTATTACTTCAATATACCTTGCTGGTGATGTTAAATTGTGGTGGAGAACCAAGATGAATAGGGGATCCAAAGAAGCATAGGATTCAAAGCTAGAATGCCCTTAAAAAGGAATTACGTGAGCAATTTCTGCCTTGCAACAGTTCCTGGGTTTCAAGGAACTCATTGCAAAACTTGTAGCATACTAGTACTGTGCATGACTATGTCAAGGAATTTTTTGTTTTGATGCTTGGCAAAAGAAATATGTTAGATGACGAAAAGTTGTTCAACTTCATGTCAGGGTTGCAGTAGTGGGCGTAGTTGGAATTAGGAGGGCAGATGTAAGAAATTTACCCTCTACCATGGTAGAGGATGATGGCTTGATTCATTTCAGGTTGAAGATCGAAGATGAAGGCACAGAGAAAGGCAGTAAGCCCAAGAAAAACAAGGACAAAAGGCAAAAAGACCTTGTTTTATCTATAATGACCTTCATCGTGCCAAGGATTATCCTAAGAATGAGAAGTTGGGTGCTCTTATGACTAAAGGTGGAAAATGTGATGATTTCAAACTTGAGATGACAAGGGTGAATCTGTTGGTGTTGCTAAATTCTTTGATTGAGAGGAACGAAAACGCAAAGGAAGGCGAACACAAATTCGAATATAAAATAAATGTACACTTGAATGATATGCCTACTAACCTTCTTGAATTGATGATTATAGAAAAGTAAAACATGTGGAAAATTTGCCAGGAGAGCAAGACCATGTGGCTGCACACAATGCGGGGCTAGCATTGGATGACTTTCATGGTGACACAGATTAGTTAATTATGCTTGGGATGACAATGGACATGATCATTGGTATTGACTTTATGATGCGCCATAAGGTAGTTCCTGTACCACACCTGAGACACTTGGCCATTTTTGGAGGATGATAATCACACACATCACATCACGTGTGAGCGAACTTGGATATAATGTGTCACATCCTATATAGAGGCTTGACCAAGGAACCAAAGTTCGTGTCAATTCGTCTGTTTCGGGCGAATCGATTTGGTTTCCACACACATAAAAACGAATTACATATACAAAAGGGAAAGCTTGTAGTTTCAGTGGAAACGAAGCTTATTCCATAGTTTCCAACCCAAAGAAATGGATTGACACACATGTGGGTACCAAAATTGCAAGTTTGTAGGTACGAAAAGGGGAAGAAAAAGAAAAAGCAAAAAAGCAAACAATTTTGAAAAAAAGAAGAAGACACTAGATAATTGAAGGAAGAGAAATACTTATCTATCTTTGAAGAAGAGGATGGGAGAGCAAGTTCTACTACAAGAGTGATAGAGGCCCTTGATTCTCCTGTAGGAGCTAAAATCGATCGAGTGTAAAGTAGCAGAGTTGGAGACAAAGTTGAAGAAGAGAGAGTTGCAAAGCTGGAAGTAGTTGCAGAGAAAGTCTCGTTGGAGAGAAGAGTCGCGTGCGTTTTACTGTGTAATTTTTTTTTTGTGTGTTTGTAATTAGTATATTGGGCTGGGCTGGGCTTAAAATGTATATAATTGTTTCTATGTGATATAATATAATAATTATAGTTTAATATAATTTGTTAATCAATTTTCTTTTCTCCTCCTCGTTTTGACAGTAAATTCACACATACACACACATATATATATCAAAATATAAATATTGGGCTTTTTATTTTAAAGTTAGTTTAATGGTTGAAATAGTGAAAAAAATTTAATAGATATTTATTTATATATGTTTATTAACATAGAACATTAGTAAATATGAATAAGTTAGGAAATCATTTTTATGTCATTAACCTATAACATTAGTAAATATGAATTAATTAGATTTTTTTAAATTTTAATTATTATCTATTTTTTATTATTTAATTTATTTAAAATTTCAATTATTAGTATTTATTTATAGATAGCACAAACAATGAGGTTTTTATTTTAAAGTTAGTTTAATTTTTAAAATAGTGAAAAAAATAATAGATATAAATTATTTATATATGTTCATTAACTTAGAACGTTAGTAGATATAAATTATTTATAAAATAATTTTAAATTTATTACCCTATAACATCAGTAAATATGACTTAATTAGATAATACATTTTTTTAATTATTTTTTTCTATCAATTTAATTTATTTAAATTTTCAACTATTGTAATTTATATAATTTCAATTATTATTTTTGATTTAATTTCAATTATTATCCTTTTTTCCTATCAATTTAATTTATTTAAATTTTCTCTTAGTATAATTTAATTAGGTTATATGTTTATATTTTTGCTGTTAAAAATAAAATATGACTTTTTCTTCCTCAAAAAGTAAACAACCAGCTATTGAAGAGCCACGATCCAAAAAAAAAAAAAAGGCTGATGATATTGGATGGTTGTATTTTGAAAGAATAGGTGATAATCGTCAGCAAGTAATTTTTAATTTTTGTGAAAAGCAAATTAAGGGTGGAGGTATTGCTCGAGACAAACAACATTTAGCTGAAGGTTATCCAAATGTGGCAAAGTGTGAGAAATGTCCTGTAGAAATTTCTAAACAAGTGAGATTGCACTTGAGAGAGAAGAAACAAGAGAATGAAAAAAATGAAAGAAATAAAAGGTGAGATGAGAGAAAATTTAATGAGCGGGACAAGGAGAAGAGCGGGGATTAAAGAAGAAGATATTGATGACACAGATGATGAGATGAGCATACAGGAAAGACAAGATCTTCAATATGTAATGAATTTATCAATGCATGATATATATATATATATATATGACAGAACAAGGATATAGACAAGTTCTACATCCAAGGATGGAGTCTACATGAACTTGAAATTTAAGTTGCACACAGAGTGTGAAAGAAAGTTTAGGAAAGTTTAATAGGAGAGAAAAAGGCTCAAGTAGAGAAGAGATAGATCCAAGCATATATAGGCAACAAGATATTTACCAACAAAAGTTGAAAAACATGTGGAATCCCAAAAAGTGGGCAAAGTCAGCAAAGTATGCTATTGGAAAGTTCTTTATTTATCAAAATATTGCTCCTAACAAAGCACAAAGGCTATATTATTAGTGTATGATTGATGAAATTGCACTTGCAGAGGTTAGAGTTGAAGGACCTACTCCTTATAAAATTGGTGGTCCTATTTTGGAGGATGAGATAGAGGAATTAAAGGAATATATTGATGAATTTAAAAAGAAATTGGAGGTTTATGGAGTGACTCTAATATGTGATGGATGGACATCTATAACCCATTTGTCAATAACAAACTTTTTGATTTATTGTGATGGAAAGACAATTTTTCACAAATCAGTAAATACAACGGGGATTGACAGGGATACTAATTATCTTTTCCAGTTGATGGATGAGGTTGTTTAAGAGATTGGTGAAAAATATGTAGTTCAAATCATCACAGATAATCAATCTTTATACAAAAGATCTATAGAGTTATTAATGGATAGAAGACCACATTTATATTGGACATCATGTGCTGCACATTCTCTTGATTTGGTATTACACGATTTTGCGAAATTCAAAAGTGTTTCACCTATTCTAAAGAAAGCAAAGAAGTGTACAAATTTCATTTACAATCATGGAAAAGTTCTTCATTTGATGAGGCAACATTGCACAGGTGAATTGATATGGCTAGCTTAAACAAGATTTGCCACAAATTATATTGCTCATGAAAGTCTTCTACAACATAAGAATGACTTACAAAGAATGATGAATTTAGATGAATGGGCAATGAGTGCATCTATTAAGGATCCAATTGGGAAGAAATTTTGCCAAACTCTTATGGATTTAAAGTTCTGGGAAAGAGCTAAAAAAATTGTTAGCATACATGCTCAAATTGTAAAAGTACTGAGAATAGTTGATGGGGAGATATTAGTAATTATGCCAAATGTATATGCAGCAATGATCAAAACAAAGGAACAAATACAAGAAATTGTCCCAAATTCTTGTAAAAAGTGTATTGATGTCATTGATGAACATTGTTGGAAGCAGATAATATCTCGTATTCATATAGCAGGGAAGTAATGAATATATATTCTAGTTATGTATGATTTTGCTTATGACTTGATATTCTAAACATACCTCTAACTTGTGTTATATTTTCATTTTTTTAAAAAACAAAATAGCATATTACTTGAATCCCGCATACCAATATAGTGAAAATATTGAGGATCAATCAGAGTTGATAAATGCACTTAAAGATGTGGTTAATAGAATTGAGCCAAGCAGTACAATAGTTTCTCATGCACTAACAGAGGTGATAAGAAATGTTTAATAGTATTGAATTTTATATATACTTGTTGCTATTGAGAATTAACAATTTATTTGTTAATAGGTTAAAATTTTTCGAGAAGCCATTCATAGGTTTTCAAGTCAATTAGCTGTTAAAGGAAGAGAAAAAATAGATGTAAGTAACTTGATCTTATTTAATAACTTTATTTCATTAATACAATTTTTAGTTAATGATATAATATTAATATATTTTTCACAACTAAATAGTGATTTTGTATGGAATAGATGCTCCAAATTTGAGAAAGATTGCATTAAAAGTATTGTCACAGACAAGTTCATCTAGAGGGTGTGAAAAAATTGAAGTACATTTTGCTCTTATTCACACAAAAGTACGTAACTAACTTAACTATGAAAAACTAGAGAAGCTTATTTATGCACTAATACAACATGAGGTTGAAATTGAAGCATATTATGAAAGAGAAAAATAGGAAAAATTTTGATTTCAAAGTAATAGATTTAACCACTGTGTTTAAAGATAATGAAGGTCTTTCTGAATAGTTAGATGATCCCAGAGATATATTATTGGATGAATTTGATGGTTATGGCCAACCTACTAGGCCAAATGCTTATTTAGCCACTTTTACTAATCGTTGGTCAGACACACAAGATCAATCACAAGCATATGGTATGGGAATGCAAAAAAGAAGAACCCAAATAGCTGATAATGAAGATTTTGAAAATTTAATGAGAGGATCTCAACGTTGTTCTAGGTATATATCTGTTCATGATGATGATGATGATGATGATGATAAAAGTGGTAGTGATAATAGTGGTGATAATGGAGATGAAGGTAATAATGAAGGAGATGGAGGACAATGCAACAGAGGTGGAAGTTCAGGTGTAGTATTATTTACTGAAGAGCAACGATTTAATTATTGTAATCAAGATACTGATAATGGGTATCGACCATTACATGAAAATGAAAAGCGTTATGGTCGAAAGAAAAAAATAATGAAAGTTAAATGCGAAATGATGGAGATACAGTGATGGTGGATGCTGAAAGTTTGACTTCAAACTTTTCCTCATTTCATTTGGGTAGAATAACATGCATAGAGATGATTCTTTTACTTATAGTTCTAGCTATGGATATTGGTCTCAACCATCTGGATATGATGCTTCTAATTTCAATTATGGTTCATTATCCTCTAATTATGGCTATGATGCATCTTCTGTATATGATACATAATCATCATCTTCTCACTTTGGTTATTTTGCTACGCAAACTCAGAATTTTGGATACAATGTTGAAATTTTTTAGAAATATGTGAGGGAATATGAGACACATTCTGTCATCACATGAGTATCAGTATTATAACTGTTGAACAATACTATTAATTTTCTCTTAGACAATTTCAATATTCTGGATATGCACTTGCTAGACACTCCACAGCTGGTTGGATGTGATTGTAATTTAATATTTTTCTTGAATTATTATGTTTGTGTTATGATTTTTACTTTGATATGTATTTATTAGTGCTCTATGTGCTAAATTATTCATGTTAGCTACTTACAATTACTATAATATGTGTTTTATTACATGTTTCCATGTGTTTCCTAAGAAATTAGCATTTCTATGCCATTTTCATACTATTTTTCGAAATGAAACTTTGTTCCTTGGGCATGACTGGTTGGAGGATTGGGTAACCAACCCTCCACAACCTTAAATTCAAAACAATGAAACATACATGATTTTTGACTAAAACAAAGAATAAAAATAAGTTTTAGAAAACATAAATTAACTTTAAACATTTATTTACTGAAATGTATAACAAGTTACTAAAAAATTTCGCAAAGGTTTCCTGCAATGTGGAACATGCCCAAAAATACAAACATATAACCCTGGTTATATTGAACCAATTTACACAACATCAATATACATAGGGAGTTCTGCTCTATTTCAAACCACAACAGTAAATGAACTGGGCTTTAACACATTACAAAATCAGAGACACAATCCCTAAAGTGATTGCAAACTTTAATCATTGACTTGAAGTATGAGATTCTGAAGTAATACCTTGTCGTGCATTATCAACAAGTCACAAGTTCATCGATGATGTATTCTGAAATCCTGTTACTAAAAAAAATATCAACATAATAGTGGTGAGTCTTACAGACTATACGAGTGAAAAATATATTTAAAAGGTACTAGCATCACTCAATACACGTATGTAATATATAGGTAATAAATATCAACATATCATAAATTACAAAATAGCTAAGGTTACACATACACAATTACGGAAAACATAAAACTTAACAAGCACAATTTAAGTAGTACTCTCTATAATCTAATCAAAGCAATCAAAATACACAAATGGCAAATGTAGTAACCCAGCCCTGCATATCATATATCCTCATATCGGGTATTTTTTTGGCCCACACACCAAATATATTTTCCTTACATAATCTATCCTACTAAGCCTAAGCACTTAAATACTTTAAAACACTTCTCAAAATCATAATATCTCATAATATCCTAAATGAACCCAAATTCTATTTTGAAAGTAAAATCATTTTGAAGCAAAAATCTTTTTTATTAGCCCTTATCAAGATTAACCTTTATTTTAAATGGTTTACTAGTGAAAGAGAAGTGATGGAAATGTGGGTTAAGTGGTTAATAAAAGGAAAATAAGGCATTTTATAAGTTAGAGAAATTCAATATTTTGAGTGTTTTTAGGGATGAATTAAATTAGGAGTTCTAAAGAGAAAATGTAGTTTTGGGATCTTAGGATTATATCTGGAAGTTTAGTAACTTGATTCAAAGTATATTTTTTTGTAGAGCTATTGGACTGCAGCTAGGTTCATGTAGGATTTTAGGCGAGCTCTAGTTAGTCCGGAAGACTTTGTCAGGGGTTTGATTGCTTTAATTGTTAGATTATATGAACAGGTGAATTCAAGAAGGAGCGACGAATGGATTCTTATCATAGTGAGTGGAAAATATTGCTCTTTGGTTGCTAGATTATATTTGGTTATATGTTTTGTGTATCTTATGAATGTGTAATGCTATGATTTTAGTTAATTGAATTAAGTGTTATATTGGTGATCTTAGCATAATAATTCAATTATATTTGACATGTGATTTTGTTTGTGTTTGATAAGCGCTAATCAAAATGATTTTAGTTCCGAAATGATTTTTACTTCCGAAATAGAATCCGGGTGCACCTAAGATATTCTGATTTTGAGAAGTGTTTTAAAATATTTGAATGCTTAGTCCTCGGTGTGATGAATTATGTATAGAGAATATATTTGGTGTGCAGGTGACAAATATGCTCGGTGGAGGGATATATAGTATATGGGACTGGATTATTCTATTGACTCTTTGTGTGCTTTGATTACTTTGATTGTTTTGATTGTATTGAACATAATACTGATTGAATTGTGCTTGTTAAGTTTTATGTTTTCTATAATTGTGTACGTGTAACCTTAGTTGTTTTTAAATTTATGGTATGTTGATATTAATTGCCTATGTATTATATATGTATATTGAGTGATGCTAGTACCATTTGAGCATGTTTTTCCACTCACTGAGTCTATGAGACTTACTACTATTCTGTTGATATTTTTTTTAGTAATAGAATTTTGGAACTCGTCATCGATGAGCTCGTGACTTGTTAATAGTGTGCCAGAAGATATTGCTTCAGAATCTTATACTTCAAGTTAAGGATGAAAGTTTGTAGTCACTTTAGGGCTTGTGTGTTTGGTTTTGTATTGTGTTATAGTCCAGTTCATTTGCTGTTGTGGTTTAAAGTGGAGCATAGCTGTCTGTGTATATTGATGTTGTGTAAACTAGTTAAATATAGCATAGTTATATGTTTGTATTTTTGGGCATGTTCCATGTTGTAGGGAATATCTGTCAAAATTTTTAGTAAATTCTTATACATTTCAGTAAATAAACTTTTTAAGTTAATTCATGTTTTCTAAAACTTACTTTTATTCTTTGGTTTAGTCACAAGTTATGTATGTTTCTTTGTTTTGAATTCAGGATTGCGGAGATTTGGTTACCTAATTCTTTGGCCAATTATGCCTCTGTGTAGGGTATGACATAATGGTTTTTTCACAAATTTTTGGTAAGTCCTTTTTGTTATTAGACAACTGTAATCTGTCAAATATGGACATCAACATCAATATTGAAGAAGCAGGCCCACCATTAAGAACATTGGGTTCTTTTGGTACGGTTTGTTGGTCATGCCCTTGACATTGGCGGCATGTCAACAGCATGAGGAAAAACATGCAGTAAACAAGGATCAAAGCATAATAGGTGGTTGTAACAGTGATGATAGTATATGTTAGATGCCATTAGAACACATTGGCTAATTTGACATTTAGACATGGCATTGACATTGGCAGGTAGCTGACTTCACACTTAACATAGATGGCATATAGGCTATGTTGATTGAGTGGAGCTCCTTATGTATATTTTGTAAATTAGAGTAATATTTTGATTGTATTATTTAGAGATGTTTCACTTTATGGGAAAACTTTGCTAAAATTTTTGTAAAGTTATCCTTTTCGGTAAATATATGCATATACATATATACTTTTACAAAGGTTACTTAAACTTTTATTTTTAGTTAGTGTTTATGTGTGTTCTTTTGGTTTAAAGTTAAGGTTATGGGGGTTTGGATATCCATTCCTCTGACCGTTCATACCTTCATGTGGGGTGTGATAAGTTAATATTAGAGCTTGGTTTAAAGGTCCATGACTGCAATTGTATGATGTGATTACTTTGTTCCTGCATGTTACCCGAGTATGTTAACTTAGTAATATGTCCTAATTCATCTTGAAACTTCAATTGATGATTCTTGTAGGGATTTTGATTATATCGGGCACAACAAAATTTAAAAAAAAAGTTTAGCATAATCAAATCTCTAGGATAATCTCTATTGTTTATGAACCAATATTTTTCTATTAATCTTATAAATAGAATATTACCTCTTGAAGCAATCTTTAAGTTCTAATATTTTTCCAGATGGTAAAACTAAGCAATAGGTTCCTACAGCTAGTGCAACAACTTTTGCTCCATTTCCTAGTCGCAAGTCCACTTCACCTTTGCTCAGCTTTCTACTTCTTCTCAGTCCCTGTATAGAATTGCAGATGTGACAACCACTACTAGTATCTAATACCCATGAAGTAGAATCGTTAAGTTACTTAACTTCAATAACAAACATATGAGACATACCTTCAAAAGGTTTGTTCTTCAAACTTGCAAGATACTCCTTGCCATTTCTCTTCCAATTTCCATCCTTGCCACAATGGAAGTATTATCCCTTATCATTGGCCTTGGAAGGTTTCTTAATACCACCATTAGGTTTGTGTAACTTCTTTTTTTTCGAATCCTTCTTTTTAGAAGAACTCTTGCCCTTTTTGGACTTTGAAGAGCTACCTATATAATGTTGTTTTTCTCCTTCTTAATAGATGGTTCAGCAGTTTTCAACATGTTAACCAGTTCAAGAAGTGAAGCCTCTAGCTTGTTCATGTGAAATTTCATAACAAACTGCGAGTAAGTGTCAGGCAAAGATTGCAGGATCAAATTCGTGCATAACTCAGTGTCCATATTGAAGCCTAGTTCTTTTAACTGCTCAATATGTCCAATCATCTTTAATCCATGTTCATAGACAGATGATTATTCAGTCATCTTAGCCCTGAAGAGCTCTCTAGATATCTGATATCTAGTTATGCGACTATGCTCATCATAAAGTTCATGTACATGCTTTATGATAGCTGAAGCATACTCCATCTTATCATGTTGCTTCTGAAGCTCATTTGACATAGATGCTTGCATGTAGCATACAACTTTTATATTATGCTCTTCCCATCTAAAATAGGCATCTTTTTCCTCAGCAGATGAATTCTCATCAGGAATTTTAGGAATAAGAGCCTTAAAGACATAACCCATCCTTTCGAAATTGAGAACAATTCTCAAATTCCTAAGCCAATACATATAATTTGGTCCAATCAAGCGATTTATTTCTAAAATATGGGTAAGTGGGTTTGCCATGGTGATCTACAAATAATCAACAAATTATATTAGCATTTATTCAGATTATTAACTACTAAATAGATTTGGTCTTTTAATCTAAATGGTACATCCTACTATTCTCTTCGGTTTCCATTACCCTCTAAAAATAGAAAGCGAGAAATCCCGTTGGAAGGTTACTTAGCGGGGATTAAGATCCCATCATATATACAAATAGTCATGTGTTACACAACAAACCAAAAGTATTTGATAGGTATCAACTATTATCAATTTCATCATATGAAATTCTTAATCATATTTAGCCCCTTAAAATTATGCAACCATGTGTAACACAACAAATTACATAACTTTTAGTTAAGTTACTCCTACTATTCACAACAAGTTTATCCCAATATATATAATTCTTGTGTGACACAACAAAATTATATAATCAAGATATCTCATAAGCATCTACTATGCATAGACAATACAAATTATCCCAGAATTGCAAATCATGTGTGACATATCAAATTTACAATCACAAGGTAATTTCTAATATTATCTATTATAGTGGAGGGCTACAAATTTCATTATTATAATGAATTTCATTACAACTTAATATTTCTATGTTTGATTAAGAGGGATTCTTGGTCAAATTTTAATATATTTAGGTCTCATCATGCATATATCATCTACGAGCTAGGTATGCATCAACATACATTTTAATATACATCTTATGCTAACATGGTGGATGACTATGGACCTTTTCTAAGTGTGATTTACTCGAGCTATAAGTAAATCACTAGGAAATTCCTAGGTAAAATTATTACGTGAAAATATCCCATACATTCATGGGTCTTCAATCTTTAAATATGATCCGCCGCCTTTCTTTAAAAAAATTCTATCCTATCCTAGTAATCTATACAAAGTATTTATTAAGAAACCTTGAATCAAATTCAAGGGGAATTACATAAGAGGGAGATAGAAAATTACATTGAGAAATAAAATAGAAAGGTGAGGCATGCAAGCCCTATTTAAATATTACAACCCAAATAATTTTACAACCATTAAAAATAAGATAAAACCCATCACATAGATCTAATGTCCATTATCATCCACTAATCATCCATACAATCACATTGCATTAAATAAAAATAATAATAACTTGATTCCATTCTAATTGTGATTATGCATGAAGTTTCTTAATATCAAATGTTCATGGATTTCTCAAATCCTGGTAATATTGGATTTAAATAATAATCAATTATAATCCAATAAGGATTTTAATAAAAATAAGATAACTCTTATATTATTTTAATTAGAATCCTACTTCTACTAGTAGTATTAAAATAAATTAACTCTTAATTTATTTTAATTAGAATTCCTAATGAAATAAAAAAACTCTTGTTTATATCAATTAGGATTCTATCCTTCCGATTAAAATAAAATAACATTTATTTATTTTAATTAGAAAAAGAAATTGAGACTAGTATTTTAAAATAAAATAACACTTATTTAATTAATTAAGATTCTTCTAATCTTAATAATTTTGTTTCAAAAATTAAATTAAATAAATAAGAAGCCTAAAAGAATAAAGCAATATACATGACAGTGGCATATCCAACATGAAATGAATTGCCATTGATTATCAACAATATTTACAGAATTGCCATCCATCATGGCAATTTTGTAACCATTCACGTTTTGTTATGTTTGTTTGTTTTTTTTTTTTTTTTGGGAATAATTCAACAACTTTTAAACTAATGTTTAAATAACCAAGATTTATGAAATCTCAAAATTTAAACAATGTAAAATTTATGAAATCTCATTTCAATAAAATTATAAACATAATCATCCAAATCTAATTAGGATAATTAAATCAAATTCATGCTATGAATCAAATTCATCATAATCACAATAATGGAATCAAATCAATTCATAAACTAATAGAGTTGGCTCTGATACCACTATAGGGATTTTGATTATACCGAGCACAGCGAAATTTAAATATTTTTTTTTGGCATAATCAAATCTCTAGGATAATCTTTATTGTTTATGAACCAATATTTTTCTATTAATCTTATAAATAGAATATTACCTCTTGAAGCGATTAGGACGATCTTAACTTTTAATCCACAAGTTGTACAAGGTGTACAACTTCTAAGTATATCCACACCGAATGACTTGATCAAGATCTATGTGTTGGCTGCCAAAAATTTCCTTGTGTACTAGCAAAAGTGATGAGATTTTCTCACGTCTCATAAACACTCAGTTTGCCAATTAATTCTATACTGAGAATTTTGGCTCTCTGTTATATCTGAATAAAAGTTACGTACGTTACTTATAAGGTCTAACCTTATTTAAGTATGATATAACTGAACTCTAAATGATAAGATCAGATCTTATCTAGTAGAGACTTTTAGATAAAATAGGAAAATCTCATCAAAGTTAATCCTATTTTAAATTTCAAATATCATTTGTTTGTAATTACATGAAAGTCCAAAACTTCTCTTAATCAAATTGCATCCATTTTTGTGTGATCCCTTAGGTTCATATTAAATTGGCAGTAGGCTACATTAACTTAATGTATTTTTCAATTAGATCCACATCTAATTAATTTAAATCAAAACTAATTTTGATTTACCCATTAATGAGAATTAATTATTAAATTAATTTTTGCGTTACCTATAAGCCAAGATTGATGCCTAGCAGCATGTGATGACTACCCAGATAATATAAATATATTTGTGAACCTTTCCATTGTTAGCTACATTGCAATTTAATCTTTCCGTCATTCAATGTTCCTGATTAAATTTAGAGTACGGATTAATGTCAAACTCTAAATTGTTTAATATGATGTATCTATTTATAAGTCACAACTCATGTGGTGAAATTTAAATTCTCTAATCTAGTTTCACACCACCCTGGCCAGTGACTTTCTGAGTTATGTCTTAATTAGATAACATTGAACATTATCTTTCTTTACTGAGAGTGATAGATCCCTTATTGTACATTCATATACCTTTATACATAGATAGTCATACCCAACATCTATCTCTGTATAACCCATGGTGAATTATATTTAGATAGTATCAAAGCATAATAACCAATGTACAAGGTATCTATGATGCCTCGGGTCTGAAGATCATTTGCACCACTACAACGAAGAACACTCATTGAAAACTATGTAAAAGTCCATATGAGTATTCTATGATCGAGTCAATTCAGTGAACTTGTTCTCTAACAAGCACGTACATGTTTATTATAGTGTCAACTACACAAGTGATCATGAATCAATCACCCTCAACATTTGGGCTAATATAACATGTACTAATCTAACCGGATCATTAATTCCCATTATTAATGATCCTATGATTAGGAATATTTAAGAACAAAGCTTAAGAAAATATATCTCATAAGCATGATCACATCATGGTTCTTATTTTCATTGCTTATATTTTATAGGATTTATCATGTTCATACTAAAGAATTAACTAGCAATTAAAGTACATGATAAATAATAATACCATATAATAATGAAACATATTCATTTTATTAATAACTGAATAATGTATTTATAAGTAATATACCATAAAAATCTAATATCATTGGCTTGTAGGGCATACTATTAACAATTCTACCATATATTGTTCTTTGTCTTATATGAAAAATGTATATTGAATTCGTTTGTGTTTGTTTTAAATACGATGAGGTGATGTAGCCGTGTTGCTGGTCATGGGAGCTGGCTCAGCCCAACTGACCACTAGTACTCAAGTGCCAATAATAAGAGGTCATGGTCATAGAGGACGTAGTAGAGGTAAAGCTATTAGACAAGTCGAAGCAGTGGCACCTTGTCCTAATATAAAACAGCTTGTGTAGGGACTAGATAGAGTTCATAAGACAGTGGGTGACTTAGTTGGAATCCTAGCTTAACAACAACCTCAACAAGATTAACCACAACCTCTTCAAGTTCCCCATGCTCTGCCTCGATAAGAGGCAAATCCTCTAGTTTCAGCTCGGCAAGGTTAATGGGTGTTCGTGACATTACTTGATTTTCAAAAAATATAGCCACGAAAGTTCTCTGGTGTGGATTTTATGCAGAATCCTTATACTTTCTTGGAAGAGTTTGACTGATTATATGTGGCATTAGGGTATGACCCTGTGCAGGCAGTGGAGTTAATCAGCTACCAGTTGCATTATATGGCATATGAATGGTGTAAAGTCTTGGTGTAACGCCGAACTGAGACAACTCTACTTACTTAGCCTGAGTTCATCAGAGATTTCATTGAACGTTTTCTACCTTAAAGCGTTAGAGATAAGTATGATCGGGATTTTAAGTAGCTGTTTTAGACTAATGAAATGACAGTGTTGAAATAGGAGACTCAATTCACTAGATTGTCCCATTTTACTTCAAATATAGTGGCAACCAAGCAGATGAGAGTAAAGAGGTTTATTAATGGCTTAAGAGATTATTTATCTAGATTTTTAGATCAGTTCTTGTGACAGACACTACTACTTATACTCTAGCTGTGGATTTTGCTTATCAATTAGAAAATCGATACTTAGAAATATAGTCGGAGCGGGAGAGCCATAAAAAGTCTAGGCATGAGGGTCCTTCCACCTCAATGCCCAGTGGTTCTCGAAGGTCTGGAGGTAAATCTACTACAAGGCATTGTTCATCTTGAAGAAATTTCAAGTCAGGCAGATGTCAGATTAGACAGAGCTATGGAAGTTAGTCACAAATGGCATCATCTAGTAGCCCCCCGAGCCTCAAAAGTTTTTGTGTACTCTAATTGTGGTGTTAAATACATAATACAATGTAGAAGAGAGTATGGTGTGTGCTTCAAGTACGGTGCAATGGACCATCATATCAGAGATTGTTTGAAGATGCATGGGCAGTCTTTTTCGGGTCTGTCATCTCATTCAGTTTTAGGTGGATCTCCATTACCTCCTACTCCTACTAGATCTCAAGGGGGTCATGGTACTTTTTCTAAAGGTTCTCCATCTTTGGGTCAGGATGCTCAGGCCTCGAATATAGTTGTGTCAGGTATATTGCTTGTTTGTTCAATTAATACTAAGATACTATTTGATCCTGGAGCTACTCATTCTTTTGTATCTTCGTACTTTGCTTCTTGTGTGAAGAAAGCACCTGAGCTTCTTGAGATTCCTTTAGTAGTTTCAACATCTTTGGGGGAAGTAATTCTTGCAAATAGATATATTTCATCTTGTGAAGTAGTAGTGGATAATGGGTTATGTTATGCGAATATGATAATATTAGACATGTTGGAATATGATATTATTCTATAAATAGATTGGTTGTCTAATTATCATACAATGGTGGATTGCCACGAAAAAAGTGCTAAGTTTAGCCTTCTTGGGAAGCCAACTTTTATTTTCTAGGAGATCGAAGTGAAATTTCACCCAATTTGATTTATGCCATTCAAGCTAGAAGGCTTATCAAGAACAAATATCAGGCTTATCTAGTTTATGTTAGGAATACTCAGTTGAATTGCCTTTCTTTGGAACAAATTTCGTTAGTAAAAGAATTTTCTGATGTGTTTCAAGAAGAACTACCTGGTCTTCTTCTTGAGAGAGAGAGAGATATAGTCTGGCATTGATTCATTACAAGACACTAAGCCAATCTCTATACCTCCGTACCAAATGACTCCCAGTGAATACAGAGAGTTAAAGGTGTAGTTGCAAGACTTGTGGGTAAGGGGTTTATCCATCCAAGTATGTCTCCTTGGGGTGCTCCAATACTTTTTTTCAAGAAGAAAGATGGTTCATTCTAATTGTGTATTGATTATTGGCAGTTGAATATGGTTATAGTGAAAAATAAGTATCCCCTCTCCATTATTGATGCTCAATTTGATCAATTGCAAGTGACTCAAAATTTTTCAAAGATTGACCTATGTTTGGGGTACCATCAACTCTGGATTAAGAAGGAAGAAGTTTCAAAAACTGCTTTTCGCACCCAATATGGGCATTAGAAGCTTTTAGTCATATCTTTTGGACTCACTAATGCTCCTTCATCGTTTATGGACTTTATGAACATATTGTTCAAGCCTTTCTTGGATCAATTTGTGATTTTCTCTATTGATGACATTTTGGTGTAATCTCGAAGTGAAGAATAGCAGAAGCAGTTGGAAGACACTTAAGGAAAACAAGCTATATGCTAAATTCTCTAAATGTGAATTACGGTTGAATTCATGCGAATCCCGAGAAAGTAGAAGTCGTTTAGAATTAGGCTCGTCTAACTAATGTGTTAGAAATCCAAAGTTTTTTTGTATTTAGTTAGGTTTTGAAAAAATTTCCCAGATTACTGCACCCTTGACTTGGTTGAATCAGAAGGTGTTAAATTTGTTTGGTTAGAAGCTTGTGAAGAGAGTTTTCATAAACTTAAGACTTTGTCTTACTTTAGCTTTAGTTTTTACCCTTCCTTTTGATACAGGAAAGTATACGGTGTTTTGTAATGCTTTTCATATTAGACTTAGATGTGTTTTGATGCAAGATAGAAACGTGATTACATATGCCTTAAGACAGCTGAAGAAACATGAACTGAATTACCATACCATGATCTAAAGGTGGCGGCGGCGATAATTTTTGCATTAAAAGTGTGGAGGTATTATTTGTATGGGAAAACATGTGAAATCTTCAAGGATCATAAGAGTCTTAAGTACATATTTGATCAAAAAGATTTGAACTTGAGACAACGTAGATGAATTAAGTTATTAAAAGATTATGATTCAATTTCATATCATCTAGGGAAGGCCAATGTGGTTGCTGATGCGTTGAGTAGGAAGTCAATGGATAGCTTATCACATATGACGACTGTACGTGGCCAAGTTGTTAGGGAATTGCAGAAGTGCATAACAGATGAAATTAGATTTGAAGTGTCTTTTAATGGAGTGTTATTAGCCCATGTTCAGGGGAAATCTACTTTGATTGAAGCTATTAAAGAAGCGCAGACATCTGACTTAGAAGTGTGTGCTAAGAAAACCAAGTGTGATCAATTTGCAATTAGTGAATTCAGGGTGGACAAAGAAGGAGTGTCAAGATACTAAGATCGTGTGGTTATGCCATCTGATCCTGAATTAAAGAGGAAGATTCTTGAGGCGGCTTATTGCTCGTCATAAGTGATGCACATTGGTTCTTCCAAGATGTATCAAAACTTAAAAAAAAGTTATATTGGTGGAAAGGTATGAAGAATGATGCAGCAGATTTTGTTTTAAATTACTTGGTTTACCAACAGGTGAAAGCTGAACATCAGAAATCCGCGAGAATGTTGCAAAGAATAGATATTCTGGAATAGAAATGGGTGAAAATTGTAATGGACTTTGTAACAGGATGTCCTAAGACTTTTTGGGGTTATGATTCAATCTAGACAATTATGAACCAATTGACAAAATTAGCACACTTTCTTTCAGTGAAAACTACATATTAGGCACATCAGTATGCTAAGTTGTATCTGGATGAGATAGTTTCGTTGTTTGGAGTACTTGTTTCTATCATTTCGGATATGGGCGCTTAGTTTACCACGGCATTTTGGAAATCCTTTTAGGAAGCTCTTGATACTCATTTGTTATTTAATATAGCTTTCTATCTTCAAACTGATGGCTAGTTTGAAAGAATTATACAAACCCTGTAAGATATGATTTGAGCTTGTATGATGGATTTTGAAGGGAGCTGGGATCAGCACCTGCCACTTATTAAGTTCACTTACAACAATAATTATCATAGTAGCATTCAGATGGCACCATTTGAGACTTTGTATGGAAGAAAGTATAAATCTCCAGTAGGATGGTTTGACACTAGTGAGCACCAATTACTAGGACCAGAGTTGGTACAGAATGCTATACAAAAAGTACAGATTATCTAGGATAGATTGAAGATGGCTCAAAATAGAAAGAAGTCTTATGCAGACAATTGTCGAAGAGAGTCAAAATTTGAAGTGGGTGATCATGTGTTCCTGAAGGTTTCACCTTTTAGGAGAACAATGAGATTTGGCAAGAAAGGGAAGTTAAGCCATAGGTTTATAGGATGATTCCACATTTTAGATAGGGTTGGAGTTGTAGCATACAGTTTTTCATATGTTTATGCTTCGGAAGTATTTACTTGACAAATCTCACATTTTGCAGGTCCTAGAAATGCAAATAGATAAGAATTTAAAGTATAGGGAGCAACCAAAAATGATCATAGATATACAAGTCCTTAAGCTTTAATCAAAGATAGCTCATTCTATGAAAGTAGTCTGGCAACATCATAATAAACAAGAAGCCAATTGGGAAATTGAAGATATAATGAGACAACAATATTCGTATCTTTTTTATCATTTAGGTAAATAATGTATCCATTTATAAGTATCCATTTTCCTTTTTATTTTTGTTTTCCTTTTACTTTTCCTTATTTTCCTATTTCTTTCTATTTTCCTATATATTTTTCCCCTTCATTTCTTTCCTTTTCCCCAGTCCATTCCTCTCCTGTTTTTCTTGCCAAGTCTAGCACCTTCCATTAAGAGTCCAAAGCTTGATCCTTCATGCCAGCACATGTTTGGCTCCTTTGCAACTCTGGTAGGTTTGCTATGGGTCAGCAGTGCCTCCAACAGCCACCATGGTAGCAAACAACTGCCTTTCAATAGCTTCTAATAGCTGCTTGTTAGCTCTTTGTTTGGGGTAGCTTCCAAATACCTCAAATTCAAGTAATTTTCCTGTTTTTCTTTAAGCTACGTGCTTTTCCTTGTGGGTTTAAGGGTTATCATATAAACAAGGTAATGAGAAAGTGATAAGTAAAGTATTGTTGGAGGAGGAATGATCTTGAAATTGGTTAGGTTGTTGTTGGATTTCCTTGATTCAAGCTTTTAATGGTCCCTCAATGATTAATCCAACTTCAATTTAGTATTTGAATTATGGCTAGTGTTGGGTTTCATGAGTTAATACTATTTTTCTCTTGGTGTACATTCATAGGATATATATACATGAATTGGAACTAGGTATGCCCTCAAGGTATTTGATAGAATGACTAAAAAAGATTAATTGCAATTTAATGAATGAAATATAATAAAGTCAAGTCTTTGGGATTAGGGAGTTATAACCTATAAAATTTACAAACTAAATGATACTTGAAAAATGTAATTTCAGCTCCGGAACGTAATGCTCTTTAGGGGACACTTTTGGACTCTAGGGGAAGCCACAAGCAGCACCCGTAAACTTGTGAGTGATAGATACTACCTTTTTGGTTACTAGTTGAATTTTGTAATGTTTGTATATATATATGTATATAATTGTTGGGTGACTATGTGTTTTTAATACTTTGAGTTGATTATGAGTATAGAATTATGTGATAAAATTCTACATTTTGCAAATTACTATTTAGTGTGTTATGTGATGATATCAATGAATTGTGTGTGGTTGGTAGGGCCAAAGAATCCATTTGTAATATAATTTAGAATCCAGGGCCATTTAGAATAAATTTGATTTAATTACTCGATTATTCGAATAAAAATATTCGAGTAACTGTGAGTGATATCTTATGAGTTATGTACATTTTACATTAAAGTTATATATATATATGGAACATAGTTGAAGAATGAGTGATATTGATATGATGTTATCAAGATAATATTTTATAATTGTATGATGGTTGATGCTAGTACTCATTGGGTACGTCTTTCACTCACTACATGACTCACTCCTCTTTCATTTATGCTTTTCTTTAGCTCCAGGTCCTTCTCAGACTCCTCTAGTAAGATCTTGACTTGCCGGTAGCTATTGTGGAAAGATATTCTTGAAAGGATACATACTTAAAGCCTAGGGAATAAAACACTGCAGTCACATTAGGGCTTAAAGTTAAGTATTTTGATTTGTTGGTCATTGTGTCTCTTTGGTGTTTTTTTTTTCTTTTCCTGTTGATGAAGCAGAGCTCCCTGTGTACAATAGTTTTTAGCATAAGTTAATTAAAGAAACAAAAGGAAAACAGAGAAAAAGAATAAATCTAAATTGGTTTTTACTTGATAGTTTTTACTTCCTTAATGCTAGGAACTTCAAATTTTGTATGTTGCCACATACAAGGACATCAAAATATTGAGAAAACCAAAAAGACTAGTAAAAATGCAAAAAAATTGCAAAAGAAGATTGCTAGAACAATCACACAATTGACATTGTCTCTGATGGTCAATGTATAAAGAGTAAATAGCCATAAAAATCTAGAAAACTCAATCAATCAACTGTCATTAAACTGACAGAAACAAGCTTATGGTCAATTTGTAACACAGAAAAGAACATATGTTACTCAATTGTAACCAAAAAAGAAAAAAAAAATTATATAATACACAAACATATAGTCATGATAGAATGTAAATACTTTGAGGTAGTCCATCAAATGTTGCAAAATTCTCAAAAGATAAGAAAGAAGCAATAAAACTAGAACAAGCTCAACTAGAAAATAAAATAGCAGTAAGAACCAAGTGGAAAGAAATTAAATGCATATATCAATAGATCAATAATAAAAAAAAAAAACTACACAAACCATAAACTTCTCATTTACAAAAATAATTGAACCACTGTCTTTCTAGAAGTCCATCTGCATACAAGAATCCTTATCATCACTATTAACAAAAAAGTTTAACAAAATGTAGAAGAATTTAAAGTAGGTCATTTCCATTTACTTGTTAATTACATTATATCAACTGAAGATATAAAAATAGAATATTGACAAGTTATGCCTCATGCATATAAAATTTGGTCTCTGAAGTTGAGCCATTGCATGTGCTATTGCATCTTCTACCTTTGGAATAATTATATGAAAATTGATAGTTATAAACTACTTTATTGGTTTTCCTTTAATAGATGCTGATCATGATGTATAATCTATTTGAACTTTAAGTCACGTTTGGTCCATAGGTGGTTATTTTCAGTAAGCAGAAATGTCCCACATTGTAAAAGAAATAGAACCATGAGAGACTTATGCCTTAGAAAATGGGCCGGATGCTATAGAAACAAACCACAGAGCTGTGTGGTGAGCACAAAGCAAACTATTCTTTTGCCTTTTACTAAAGAATACCGTGTGCTCTCCACTAAAAACAGCATACGCCAATTTTTGGAGAGGTATTTCTTGTGAATGCCTCCATCAATACCACTTTAAACTTAGCTACACTTACTTCATTCTAAACTTAGAAAAGACAAAATAAATACATTTTTCTAAAACAAAAATGGAGATTATTTTAATTTATAGCTAAGGGTGGCAATGCGAACAAGAAAGGTGGTGTTAGTTCTAACAGGTGGCTATACCCAGGGTCCCTAGTAATAACGTTCACAAAGCTTATTGAGCATTAACCAGTAGAGCAATTCTACACTCCATTTTCGAGTCCAAGTCACTTGTTGAATGCAGTGGGACCATGAGGAGGCCAATCGGAAAGCCACTACTCCTCCCTGTTTTCGTTGTCTTCATCATCATCAGCATCAACATGGTTGAGACAGAATAATAGCCAATCTAGTAATATTGCAGGGAACAATAAGGAACAACCCAGGTCTTCTATGACACTAGATTAGGATCCTTTTGCTATTCCAACTAGGTACATATGGACAAGTGTGGATGATAAATCAAGGAAAATGAATAAATCTAAGTCTACCGGAAAGTCCATATCAAATGAGGGACAAAACATTGGAGAAGATGAAGGAAATTTAATCTAACTTGAATATTAGGTTTCATCAAACAAATTAACTTTGAAAATATTGTTTATTTTATTTACGACTGATCGAACCACTCAAATCAACTACCTTCAATGATTCTCATCAATTGAAAAACACAAATCAACGCGGTCAACGTCTTTTCTTAATTGATACAGAAAAGTCAACACGATTCAAAATTTAGTCACTTAAATATCAATCTGTTGAAGCGAAAAAGTTAGTCAGCTGAAGATGCCTCAGTGGATCTTATCTCAATCAGTTGAAGATGCCTCAATGTATCTTATCTCAGTTAGCTGAAGTTAATGCAAATGACATCATTTCTTTTAAGAAAGTTAGCTGAAATCTTTCACAGTCAGGTGTGTTATAACCTTCATAACCTTCATAATTTGATAACGTAAAATCGAGTCTTAGACACAATGTATAAATTTACTTTATAAAATAAACAAATTTATTAAATAACAGGATTTCAAGAGATGACAATTATCGATACTGAACTTTCCAAGTGTTGGCGGCAAGGTATATTCGAAATCTCATACTTGAAGTTAAAGGGTGAAAATTTTCAGTAACATTAGAGCTGTGAGGTGTCTGGTCTAATATTGTATTATAGTTTAGTTATTTGTAATTATAGTGAGAAACAGAGTGGAGCTCCTTGTTATCCTTGTTATTGTTGTTGTTGTTGTTGTTGTTGTTGTGTAAAAACAGGAGTTATATTGCTTATATTATATGGGCACATTCTACTTTACGGATAACCTCTGCCACAATTTTTAGTAAATTGTTGTATGTTTTAGGAAAACTTTGATAGTTAACTTATGTTTTGTAAAGCTTTGCTTTTATTGTAGTGTTTTAATCAAGAGTTTTTTTTAATTCTTTGTTGTGAAGTCAAGATTACGAAGGTTTGGTTATTTACTCATCCGGCCAGTCATGCCTTCATGAGGGGTGTGACAAGTTGTACAATCAAATGTATTATCTTCATAAGCTAAACTTCTAGACAATAGGATCAGGCATCGATTCACTAAAAAATCAACTGAAATTTCTCATATGTGATCTTATCTTTCAACTGAAGTAAATCAATTGATATATAAACGATGACATTTTGGAAATCAATCAATTAAACCTTCACATCTTAATCAACTGAACCATGAGCTAAGCTATCCTAATGTACTCTTCAAGATATTTTCAGATGCAGACAAATCAATACAACTCAGAGGATGAGATAAGTGACTCCATCTACCCCGGTTGACAAAGCACTACCTCAAGAGAATTATGACGCATTATAAAAAATTACAAAAAAGAACATTATGTGATTGTCCTTTTATTCACACGTTGCTCCTTCTATGACAACTGATTGAAATTCTCTGATAACAACTCGAAATCAACTTTGTCTATAGCTTGAAGGAGTCAGGACATAAACAATGTAGAATCACCAAGGAACAGCTACAAAATTCAAATTATCAAACTTTCATATTCAAAATTGAAATTCCTAGAAAATCATATTAGTAAAATGAAAATTTTCATATTCATTTTTCAAAAACTCTGGTTGTTCAAGAACAAAGCCATAAACTTTCATATCTTTGATTTAGCTTTGTAATTTGAGTGCTCATGATTTGTAAATAATGAAATCCTTACCATAAAGTGAGTGAATGGAAAACAGAGCTTAAGATTAAGCTTGGTATATTTTCTACTCTATTTCAGTATGCCGAACTTGCAAATGTTACCAAGCCCTATAATTTAGTTAGTGTTAAGGTTACTAAACCTTGTAATTCAATTTATGTTATAAATCTCCTAATTCTACGCTTTTATTTCTACTGTAAGTTAATATATTGTTGATTGTTTTATGTGGTTTTTAGCTGAAAAAGTTAAAATGTTAATTGGAAAACCTATTCACCCCTCTTCTAGGTCTGCCTTTTAGGCTAACAAATGTCATCTATATGAAACAGTTGATTAGTTAAAATTCTTTTAGTTATGTCCTAATTAGATAACATAGAATATTGTTTCTCTTTTATTGAGAGTTATATATTCCATATTGTGCACTCATATACCTTTAGACATATATAGTCATACCCAAAATCTACTTTTGTATAGCTCATGAGAATCAGCTTAGACATTTAACAGCATGAAAAACTATGTATAAGATATCTATGATGCTTAAAGTTCAAAGAACATTTATAGAACTCTCATTGACAACTATGTAAAAGGTTCATATGAGTGTTTTATGATCAAATCATTTAAGTGAATTGGTTTTCTAAGAAGCATCTACAAGTTTATATATATATATAGTATTTGTATCAATAAATTATTGCAATGGGAGAACTCTCAATTCAATAATCAACAATTTTACAATTCCATAAAACTCCATTAAAATGGAGAAACAACTCACAATTAAGAAGAAAAATAACATACATATTTATTCTAGTGTTAATTACATTAGTTATCATGAGATCATTGACCATTAATATTTATTTGAGCACAAGAGCTAATCAAACTGAATAATTAATTCTTATTATTAATGATCAAATGATTAAGAATGTTTAAGAATAAATTTTATGTAAATACATCTTATGAGGATGATCACATATGTGCACATTACCACTCTTTTATTCTATAAGAGTTAACATGTTAATTTAAGTGAATTACTAAGAAACTAAACTACAAGTACCTTATAATAATGAAGTAACTTCACTTTTATTAATATTTAAATAAAATATTACAAGAAATATATGATAGACCTGAATATATATGTCTAATGCCATTGATTTGTAAGCATACTACTAAAGATATTTTTTTAATTAGTGCTATGACAAGAAAAACAAAGAAGGTTTTAATAAGATTTTATTCATCAAAAGCATACCTGAATGAGAATGTATTAGAAACCCCTAGGGTTGGCTTAGTGGTTAAGAAGGTGTGTTCGTTTCGTTGATTATCTAGGTTCAAATCTCCTTCACAAAGGCAGTGGAGAGAAAAATACCCATAAATTTCCAAGTCTCGGTGTGGATGACCTCTATTTGACTTGACCAAAGAAGTGATTAGTTAAGGTGTGCATAAACTGGTCCGGACAAACCTAACTTCTATTGTACATTCTAATTAACCAAACTAAAAAAAAAAAAAAAATTAATTTTAAACGTATCTCACCTCTCCCTATAACTCTCTCACACCTCCTATTGTATCCACTTTAAATACTAATTTAAATTAGTAGTAGTTCCTCATCTGCCGTTGGAAACACCACGTCCCTTCTTACTTGCATGTGTTAAGCATGTCACCAAAATTCATCCTGAGCCAAGATCGAACTCTCCATGAGATTCATAGTTGTATTACTTATAGTTTTCTTGTTTTCATAGTCAAAGGTTATTTGGATTTGTCTTTCATTTCAAGGCATAATTTGTATCCATGTGCTTAATATTCTCCTGAAGTTCGCTCCCATAAATATAGCCCTCCCTACCCCCTTCACGTCAATCCCATGAGCTTCTTATCCATTCTTAACTCTCTTTCAATCATGACAGGAGAGCAAGTCAAAATATAAAAACTCACATTGGGTTTAAAGATAATCGGGCTCGACCTAATGACTTTCCACCACGTCAAGGTGACACTCTACCGTTGAGTTATATACTTCCCTACATTAATTACTGACAACTATTTGCTTCTATTCCATGAAACTCTCCTCCATAAGACGTTGATGAAAACTTAATAGTTTATCGTTTTTCTATTCAATGGTTTTACTCTCCTTATTGCACAACCTCATTCTTCCATTTATATCTTTTCATAATTTCAAGTACGAATCTTTTATTTATCTTACTTTTCTTAGTTTCTGTTATTTGGTTTAATTCTATTGAATTGTACAGCATTATAACTTCTTCTTTTTTTTTTTTTCAAAGGCCTCTTAACATTGGATGCAAAGAAATTTCGTTCAATCCACACGCACCAAAATAGATATCAGCAAAATAAAAAAAAATAAAAAAAAGAATGTTCATCACCTATCAAAAACATAGACAGAGGAAGTAGGGAGACTGATAGAGAGATTGTTTTTGGCATGCGTAAGTTTAGTTTTTCTTAGAAGTGTTATGGGAAATCAATTATTTGTGAACAATTAGAGTTTAAATTCTGCTATTTTTTCGCAGGAATTTTACAGAAAACCAAAATTTAATTTCAAGTGATTTTGATTACATGAACAAAAATAGAGAATCATGAAAGCCGCCGATTTCCGTAACACACCACATTAAAGGTATGAGAGACTCAAATGATACAATCATCTTCTTCATGTTTTAATATCTTATTATGCTTCTGTATTTGCAATTTTTGATATTTTCCCTTACATAGGAAGGGCAGGCAGAAAGGTTAAGAGATTCGTCTGTACAATTCAAGAGAGGTATGGATCAAGATTTATTCAGTACGATCAAGATAAATATAGGACTCGTAGAGAAGAATGAAAAATAAGCAAGAAAGAAGTGCATTGGATGAGTATCTTGGCAAATGCCTCTGTGCATTTGGAACAAACATTTGGTTTAAGATATAGTTTTGTACTCTAAGGATCACTACACATATTTTTTTCTTATGGGTTGGATTAAAATGCTTGAATTCCTTATTTTGGTTTTTTTTTTTCCCTATGGGTTAGATAATTTAGTATTTAAATTATTATGTTAAGTCCAACAAAATTACTGCAATGCACGTTCCTATCTTTCTCAGTCTATTTTACTATTATAATCTCAACTTAATTTCTCATTTGTTTAAAACTTTATTAATTATTTCAAATGCCATTAAACAAGGGATGAATGAGTGTAATATAATTGGTTCGTTTAAAATTTGATTAAATAGGATTGATCTCCACATTTGTAATTTTATTATTTTTAAGTACAATAAATGAACAAACAATTAAAGAGAATAATTGAGGTGATAAATACATTTAATTAAATGCAAAACTTAATTTTTATCAACAGAATAATTGCTTCCCTTCATTTAACAAATATTATTCTTGAAATGTCCGTATTCAACAACTTTCATGTATGAACAATATTTATTTTTATAATTTTCTATTAAAATTATATTATGGGGGTTCCATCCATAATAATTCTTTTTACTTTTTTGCTTTTTTTCTTTTTTTTTATATATATTTTCTTATGGCGGCTTATAAAATTGACATATATATATATATAACTTGCAAACTCATTTATGTGGAGATTCATATAGCCATTTTTCTTTCTTAATTTAGCAGTCTATTAGGCTTATCAAAAAATTGATGATAGATATCTATATGGTTAAATTATTTAGTTTTTAATTATCTTAGTGAAAGTTTACTAAGTATAGAATGTTGAGCTGACAATTTATTATTGATTTTAGTAAGAAACAATTTTTCTTTCTTAATTTAGCAGTCTACTAGGCTTATCAAAAAATTGATGATAAGATATCTATACTGTTAAATTATTCAGTTTTTAATTATCTTAGTGAAAGTTTTACTAAGTATAGAATGTTGAGCTGACAATTTATTGTCGATTTTAGTAAGAAACAAACTTGGCTAAGTTTCAGAAACTTTTACTCTGGATAAATGTTTCAAGCTTGCAATGCTAAGCATATTATTTTTATTTTTTTTTATGTCGATTTAAAATGAATTAGAAAAAAATCCACACTCTCAGCGAGGCATTAACGAGGAAATGTTGCATCGCCAATGTCTAGCGAGCGAAGCCTTTCTCTCGTCCTTGCTATTCTCTCTTTAATTTGAATAGCGAGGGATTAGCAAAGGAAAGTCTCCTTGTTTAAACTGTTATTTTCTTATACTGAATTTGTCCAATTTATGAATTAAAATTAGTTTAATTATATTAACTAAATTGATCACCACGAACCCAGCATGCCAACAAATTCACACCCTTATCTTCTTTTTGTACGGGTCTTACAATGGCACAAGTTTTAGGAGGAGTTGCTTCCTTTTTTTTTTAAGAAGAGTATTATCTTTTCAAGTGATATGAGTAAAATATACCCGTATCTTGAGTTACAAATACGAAAATATCATTCGCTATGTTATAACCGTCCAAAATTGATAACATAAAAGTGAGTTTTAGATATAATATATAAATTAGATTTGTAAAATAAATAAATTAAATAAATAACTATACAATCACACATGTTATAATCTGATATCTTTGTACATTTACAAAAATAATAATAATAATAATTAATTAATTAATTAATTCTTTTACTTCAAATAAATTAGTATAACTCTTGTTCGTAAGTAAATTTTATAGATGTAATTAAATCAAATCATGATTGATTCGAAACTTAACTTAATATTGTGTAAATATTTTTGTGAAGCTATATGTATGAATCAAGTGAAACTAGGTTAATTAAATATATATATATATACATATATATATATATAATCGAGGAATTACTACGCACCACATAACTTTTAACACCTTGACTTTATCTTTATTTCTTTTTCAAACTTTATCTCATTTTCTTTATTTTTATTTCTTTTTTATTCCATTTTTCTATTGCACTTGTCCCCTGTTTTTCTGGAAGTTTCTCCATTCCTCTTGGCCATTCCAACTCTATTCGAGAGTTCACCCCATTCTCTTGCTCTTGTGGTGGCTTAGCAATCCTCTTATTACTGCCTAGTCTAGATTCCAGCTCTTGGGGTTCCTTGAATTCAGTCCCTTCTATTCTGTTGTAACTGCTTGAGTTTATACTTCTCTTTTACTTCCACGGTATAGGATTATGGGTTAGGTTCTTCATCTAGTGGGCATTTGAGTCATGGGTATTACTCTCCAAGTGCAAAAGTAAGGCGACTCCACCAAAGAGTCTATCTACCTTACACTTTTATTTTCATAGATTCTAGGCCGCTTCTTGTTCATTTTCATAACTTCATCTGAGTCACAACTGCTATCTGAACTTGGTTGGAATGTCCTCTTGAAATGAAAACGAAGAACATCAAGCTGAACTTCTAATTTTATGAGCAGAGCATAAAGAGGTTAGACCCTCTATATATGTTCTTTCAATTTCCTATAAATTTTTCTCTGTTTTCCTTCTAAAACATAAAGTTGAATGAAATCTAACAATTTTCAATGCCGGGGTATAGAAAGCTTTCAATGATGCTTACTTTAACTATCAATGCATACATAAACTACTGGTCACAATATTTACATACAAGCTATTGCCTTGATGTCAATTTGTTTTGTAAGAATTATATATAGGAAAACTAGGACTTTAGCACTTGCAACCAGTTTGTCACAGCTAGAGCGGGAGAAAGAAAACCAAAGTTGGAAGCGTCAAAAATCCAAGCTCCTTAAGACTCAATATAACCATCATACATGGGTAGATGAGAACATATACTCCCAATATATATAACAAGGTGGTGCCTAATAATCAAAGTAAGTATTATTAAATGCTTTCATTAGGTTGTTGTTAGGTGACTTAGTGTGATTCTTTAGTGTTAGGAGTACATTATCCTAACCTGACTTGGACTTAACTGAATTACACATAGATTACTTCGATTTACAAATCTTAGGCATATCTCCTTTATTATCAAAATAACCACATTTAGTAAGTGAATAAATATATTACAAAATGGATTAATTGGGTACAAAATGAGTTAACTTGTAAACAAATGAGAGGTCTTTGTAGGTTTTGAATATAAAAAGTCTTGGTGCTTGAAGAATTAATTTAGAAGGCATGCATATGTTTATGAACTCATACGTATGAATTAAGAGTTAAACATATTAACTAGGTGTTCGATAAAATCCTTAAGAGAAACTTAATGTTAATATATATATAGAAATTGATTTACATAGGTATCATTAATTAGTTAAATAGTTAATTAGGAATCATGGAACTTGACCATGCTAATGCCAACTATAGAATTGGGATTCTTAGATCTTTGTTATCAGAGACTAATTGAATTTGAATAAAAGTTTATGAACGAAAGTAGAAAATAGTTGGTTAATATTATGACTTAAAGATTTAATGAAATTGAGTAGTGAGTATGGGCATAAGTTGCTATTGGTGAGAAGAAATGTTGAAAGTGAGAGTTGAATGTTTTTTTTAAGGGATACAGGGCAGATTTCATGGGTGAAAGAAATTCAGTATTTCGAGTGTCTTCGGGGATTAATTAAATTATGGGCTTAAAATAAAAAGTGTAGCTTAGGATCTTGAGATGTTGTCTACAAAATTTCGTAGCTTGATTCCAAATATTTTGTGAGCTATATTTGTTAGACTTCTGTTTGGTCAGGCAGGATTCATAGTGTCCTGTTTTTGGTTCATGTATGAAATTAAGTGGGTTCTTGAAAGATTTTAGGAAAAGTTTCTAAATAATAAAGATATATATACTTGTATATTAATAAACCCAACAAATATAATTGGATTTAGTTTTTCCTAAAGAAAGTTATGTTCAATTAACTAAGGTAAGGTCAAAGCTGTCAAAAATCATGCGCGTTGCAAAATTTGATGCAACTTCAAACAATAAAATAAATTGATATACAAATCTAAAAATTAAAAATGATATACCATTATAAATCTACATTTTCTATTATTTTATAAATTTTACAAAACTGGATTCGGAATTTTCTAGAGGAAGATATGACTGTTAAAATGGACACCGGTCCAAACTTCAAGTTTGGGCAGTTTTAACATTCTTAACTCACCAATTGCTTTCCATCTTTTCTAATGGTTTCTCCTACCCTATGCTTTGTCAAGACACTTAAAATGCGTTTTCATTATTAACCTTATTACCTAAAGTCTAATTCATATTAATTGACATGTAATAGCTTAATGAAAAATGTACATAAAGAAACCTATATAAATTGATACATAAGCTTAGTAATTAAAAAATTATAACAATAACGATATGAACTAAATATTATTTGGGTATATAAATTTCAGTTCCGAATGCTAGTGTGGACCTGATGAGATGCATGAACGCAAGTGTGAGTGACTAATAGAATCGGTTACAGGTGAGTGGTTAATTACTGCCTTTAGGGGCTAGATTAGTATGTGTGATTATATGTTTATTTGGATATGGGTGATAAATGAAAAGTAAGCAAGTAAAGTATTTCAATAATTTATCTGAATTACATTTGTTTGATATTGGTTGCTTTGATTGACATTGATTGTATTTGAGAAGGGCCAACTAGTAAACATTTTCTGGAAAATGATTTTCATTTTTGAAATTGAAAATCCAGGTGCACCTAGGATATCCTGATTTAAAATCATGAGAAATCCTGATTCTGATAAATATTTTTTTAAATTGAGTGCTCAGTCCCGGTGGGATGGATTGTGTAAGGAGAATTAATTTGGTATGCGGGGGCATAAATGCCCGGCAAGGGGTGATACTGGTGTGTGGGGCTAGGTTACTCGTTGGCCCTTTGATTGTGTTGTGTGATATTGTTGTACTGACTTGAATTGTGATCCTGCATGTCATATGAATTGTGAATTTGTGAAACTTACAATGTGTACGTGCAATGTGAAATGTTATATAAATCATGATACATGATGATAATATGTATATTATGTTAGGAATCAGTGTAAAATATAGCAATCATATGCGCAGCAGAATTTAAAATTTTGATTCCTTTAACTCAAAATCACCTTATGATTATATGAAAGATCATAATTTTAGTTTAACAATTAAACAAGTAGAGAACTGTGTACCTCCGAGGCTTTTAATTATTTTGTCATATTCCTGATTGGCGTTTACTCCTTTGTTGATTCATCAAGAGCACAGCAATGACACAAGTGTCCCGTCTCTAAGTATATCCACATAAACGAATCTAACTAAGGATCTTTATGCTAACATTATGATTTAATCATAATTAAATCTAATGTCTAACAAAACTATAATAATTACATGATTGCCCCAAAACTCTCCTTAGTTGAATATCGTCATTTTGTGTGTGACCCCTTAGGTTCAAACTATTGATGGCATTAGGCATGCAACTTTTACATATTTATTACTGGACCCTATCCAATTAAATTAGAACTCATTCTAATTATTTAAATTAAAATTCTTTTTAATTCACCCTTTAATTAAGATTAATTAATTAATCATCTATAGATAGTTAATTAATATCAGGGTTTTTTACAAGTCAAGATTGGTGCCTAGCAGCACATGATGATTATCCATAATAGTATAAATATGGCTGTGAACCTTTTTGTTAACAGTTACCATGCAATTCAATCCTTCTATCATGCAAGTGATTATACCCAATTACTACTTCATAGGTGACTCACTAATAGAATCATAAATAGTATCAAAGTATAATGACGTACATACAAGATAACTATGATGTCTCAGGTCAAAGGACTATTTGCACAACTGTAACATAAGAACCACCTATTGACATGTAGAGAAACTCCATATAGGTGTTCTCAGTTGAGTCAGTTCAGTGAACTCATTTTCTAATGAGCACCTACATATCTGTCTTAGTGTCTTATACACAAGTGACTATTAGATCAGCCACCCTCAACTCTTTGAGCCAACTAGATATGTACTAATCTATCCGAATTCACTAATGCCCTACTAAGTGATCCTATGATTAGGAACATTTAAGAATTAAGCTTAAAGGAAATACATCTCATTAGCATGATCTCATCATGATGCTTATTTCCATCACTTTAATTCTTTGGGCTCATGATGGTTAATTAATAACTCTTATACATGATAATGTTTGCCACTTATATTTATTAATAATATGAATAAGATTGCACATAAAATAATATGCCACAACATCACATGTCATTGGCTTTAGGGCATACTACTAACATATTATACATTTGTGCTGAGTGATGCTAGTACCCTTTGGGTACGATTTTCTACTCACGGAGTCCATAGGACTCACCCATCTTTTGTGGTTATATTTTTTTAGTAGCAAGATCTTAAAGAAGTTAATCACTAATACGAGGTTTGGCTGAGAATTTGACAAGGTATTCCTCGAAATCTCATACTTGGAGTCAAGGATGAAAGTTTACAGTCACAATAAGACTGTGAGTGTCAAATTTAGTATAATGTAATATTCTAGTATTTGTTTTATTGATGATGTGAACGGAGCAGAGCTCCATATTGTCTTTGTGTTATTGTTGTGTAAGAATAAAAGTTTATAGGTTTGTATTAGAATAAAAGTTTATAGATTTGTATTTTACAGTATGTTTAATATTGTATAGAATTTTTGCCAAAATTTTCAGTAAGTAGTGATTTGTTTAAGTTAACAAATTTTTAATATTAACTTTTGTTTTTTTTATATACTTGGTCTTATTCATTGGTTAGTTAAGAGTAATGATAATTTCTTATTTGAGTCAGGGTTACAGAAGTTTGGTTGCAATCTTTCGGCCAGTCAAGTTTTATGAGGAGTGTGACACGCTATCAATATTTAAACATATTTATGGATACTTATTGATATCAGATATCCAAGGAAACAATCCGATATGTTCAATATCTCTAATATGTATATCCTACAAACTCAAATAGCAAAACATTAAAAAAAAAAAAAAAAAAAAGAAACTCAAGATTTTCATAATATAAAGAAAGAAACAAGAAGCAATACGCAATAATGACAGGAATCAACAATTAATTTTTTTTTTTTTTTTGAGTGATATGTTATTTTTAGTACATAAAAGAAATAAATTTCATTTTGGATAGTTTTCATTCTTAATATTAGTATTTACTTATAGTTCATATATTTCTTTTTCAAATTAAAAATAATAACTAATAAAATTAGTTGTTTATACATTTTTATATTTTTTATATTTCATTATAAACAAGTAACATATATAAACTAATTTATATTCGAAAATTATACTACTAGATTTTCTAAATATAAAAACTTCTAAGTCAGAGACCATACTCATGAATATATTGGTCACATTGTATATATTTTCATAAACGGTAGTGATTATAAGTGTACAATAAAAATATATATTATATGAAAAGATAAATTAAATACTCAAATATGTATGACTAATAATTATATATTACAAATAACTGAATAATTATTACATAATATTTTTATATGTTTTCATATATTTATGAGGTTGTACATTATTTTATATTATTTTCAATATTTATATACATCCTACGCTGCCAAACATTTTAATTTTTGCAAAATAATAATAATAAGGAATATGCCATGTAGACTACCCATTTTTGATTGGTGAACGAAAATAAACCCCAGTGCTTGAGAAAGAACAAAATGTCACCTCATTTCTCTGACTTTTCATTTCTTAAAGTTCTCAATTCTCAATTTTTGGCATTTTCTCTCTCTTTGCGTTCTTCTCTATCCTCAAGACTATTCATGGCTTCCCCTTTTCGTTTTCAGTTTTTACTAAGCTCACTTCAAGGCTTCAAGTAAATGCTAGGTTCTTAGATCTCAGGTAATCAACCTAAAAACACGTTCCACTTTTATCTTCTGACATCAAGGTATTGTATGCACATTCATTGAACGAAGAGATTGATTCTTCGTAAATCAGATCTTGATGAAATAGCACAAGTCTTACTCGATAAATTTTGGTTTGTACAGAGTTGTTTCCCAACTAAAATTCAGAACAAGTTCTACCATTGATTCTGCAAGCATTACCTTTGATCTTTGTTTCACTACATGTTCCCGTTTCATTGATAAGATAAAATATGCAATAAACCCATATGAGGATTATATGTTTGGGTCTATATGAGGATAGCGCAAGACATTTACTTTCTTTCTGATTTTTGGTCTTGACTGAGCTTAAAATGTTATCTTGGGTTAGAGTATTTTGGTAGAAGGTTAAACATTAAAATCTTACTAGTTGGGATACTTAGGAAATCGAAGAAACAATTGAGGGAAAAATTATGATGTTGGGTGTTGATGTTATGGATTTGTTCAAATGTATTGATCACGACGTCTCTCAACGCTACTAAATCCAGATTACATTACTCCGTTTGACTCTGCAAAACCAAAGTCCAATGAAAACGTAAGTGGGTAGGGATGGTGATGTAGAAATATTTGTTTCGAATGGGGTTAAAATTCAACTGCGAAGTCAGATGCAGGAAAAAAGTTTTCCCGTAACTTGAGATCGAATAATTTTGAAGGTATATGTGAATTATGAAATACATGTGTCCATCTGTAATTGTGACATGAAAAGAGAGTCAGAAAGAGAGAATATGCAAACTTGCAGACTGAGAAAGAAAGGACAAAATGAAAATGGAAATGGAAATATGAGAACTTATGAGAAAAATCTGTCCAGTGAGACCGCTTCATTCACCCATTAAAAAAGCGTGGTCTACATATCATTCTCCTAATAATAATGAGAGAACTACAAATCAATGGACAATCACTATAGATATTCGGTACACGATTGGCTACAAGGCACAATGGAAAGAAGAAGCGACAAGACGCACTGAACTTGGAAAAAGGAAGTTTAAAAATTTATAGAAAAGAAGAACAATAAATGACAAGAAAGTTCTTCTTTTTTTATTAACAATTACAAACAATTAGGGATGTGGAGAAATAGTGTGGATATCATGCCAACATCTTAACACATTTCGTTGTAACATATAAAGATGATGAAATAATATAAATTAATAAACTCTTATAAAATGATTTTTTATAGTTAATTTCTTCATATATTATGTCTGCAATAATAAATTATTATGTGGGACCGATAAAGATAATGAAATTGAATAATATATTGTATGAAATATTATATTTATACTATTTAATTTTACATAATGTTCTTGAATGATTCATAAATCTTTCTAATGACTACAAGCTTTAGTATTTATTCTTTTTTTAATTTTTTACACAAATAAAAATATTAATCAATTTTTTTTCCATATAATTTCTATTCATGTTAAAAATTTAAATAATTAGTCAAGATTTTAATCCAAATATACCATTAATATTTTAGAAATTGACTAGGCATTACAATAATGTTGACATCAATTTTTTATCCACTGAATGTTGACATAATTCGTTTTCAATATTTTTCCCCTTGTGAATGCAAATTATTGATTTTCCATCACGTGCATTTAACCTGGGTCCTACATAAGCTTGTACCAAAGAGAAATCTTATCACAAAAGGATCTTTCGACGAATATAATTTAATAACTAAGTAAAAATAAAATTTGTTTCCACTCACTAAAACATAACTTCATTTAAAAAAAAAAAAACTTCATGTTCATAATTTTACTATATAAATCTCTCTAAAATAAATTCTAAAAAAATTATTATTATTTTTTTATATAAATTTTTATCTTATGTGTTGAAGGCAAGAAAACTCAAAAGATAATGAATAAATTAACGTAAAACTCACCAATTCTGCAATTCTAACACAAAACTAACTATGCTTTTCAAAACACCACTAAAGAAATCTTAGCGATAATCATCCACCTTTGGAACTTACCAAGAGCCATATCCTTATTATTCCATAATAATCTGACCCTTCTTTAAATCCCCATGCAACTTTTCCACGTGCCTTGCTCATGATGAACCAACGTACCCCACATAACAAACGTGCTCATCTCTATTCTCCACGTCACCAACCCGAATAATCCTCCAGGTTCCCTCGGATATGCCCCCACATTTACATTTTCCATTCGGATCCTACCCGTATATCCTCTTCAACACTATTCTCCTTAGCAGTCAAATTATTACCCCCTTAACTAAACCAAACGAATATTCCAAAATAAATTCCTAAAAGTTTAGTTCTTTAATTTTCTTTATAAACCATCTCACAAGTGTCATTCCTTTCCCACAAACAATCAAAACAAAAATTGCTTTCAGAAACTAAAATTCCAGTTATGGTGGGCTTTGTTCGGCGAAAGCGAGTTACTGACCCACTAGCTCGACTTGTCGGCATAGACAATCGGAAACTGAGTTACAGTAGTAGCGGAAGTGAACACTCAGCCGCCGGCGACGGAGATGATTCACTGTGTCTCTCGGAACTTGTTCATGAGTTTCTCGAGGATTTTGAATCCGAGAATCAACAGTTTTTAGAAAACGATTTTGACTCGGAACCAGTCGACTCGGTATCTGATTTTAAGGAAGTTATTGTTGAAGACATAATGAGATTGATGGAGGTAAACAATATAGACTCTTATAGAAATCTGCTTACGGCACACGTTTTGGAGGCGATGGAAATGTTTTCTTTAGAGAGATCAAACGGATCGGTTTTCCGACGAAACGTCATGTCTTTTCTTAGAAGGTTTGGACACAATGCAGCAATCTGTAAGACAAAGTGGGATAACAGCGGTGGAATTACAGCAGGCAATTACGAGTTCATCGATGTGGTCCAATCAGGAAAGTCCACTTGGGAAAACCGGTACTTCGTCGACGTCGAATTCGCCGCCCAGTTTGAAATCGCCAGGCCAACGAGTCAGTATTCGGAGGTAATCAGGTTACTGCCTGATGTTTTTGTTGGGACAGGGCAAGAGTTAAAACGGATTGTGAAGTCCATGTGTGACGTGGCGAAAAAATCTTTCAAGAGCACAGAACTTTCCGTGCCTCCTTGGCGGAAAAATCGTTACATGCAAAACAAATGGTTCGCTCCTTATCGGCGGACGATGAATCCGGTTCAGAGTAATACGGTGTCGTCTCTTCTCACGTCAGTCAGTAAAGATTCAAATTCCAAATGCCGGTTTGTTGGATTCAACGGCGTCGTATCGGATGTCAGGCAAGGGGTCTTCTTCCATACGGGGTTGTAATTGTAAAGCTGCGGCATTATCCTATTTTTAAAAATTATTAAAAAAATAATTTTGTAAAATATCTATTTTTGATATTTATTTAGTAATTTAGTAATTTAGTTGGGAGTGATTTATGAAATGGTTGTGGTACGCGGCAAATGAACACCGCCAACCTGGCAAATAGTAGTAATTATCACATGCGGACAGAAGTATTTTCATGTTTGATGCATATTTTTTTTGAGAGAATGTTTGATGCATTTCTGTTGATACTAATAATTTGATTTTAACGTTTACGGATAAATTTGAAGACGACATGGGACCCGATGCACTGGAATTATTGACATCCTACTTGAGGATGCTTTTGTCGTAGATAGCTTGAATAGAGAGCGTATGAGTTTGATGTGACAGTGAGCACTCATGTCGTTTTATTTTGTGGGAATAGATGCGACGGGTATGGACGGTATTGCCAAAATTTGGAAATGTCTGTACAGGTGGTGGCGTAAGGTTGTGAGCTTTATTATACGAATTTCTAAAATTTAAGAAGTGATAGAGATGGGGATGTAGAGAACAGAAAAAGGAATCTAATTCCAAGACTATTTTGTGATAATATAAATATATATTGACGGCAAAGAATTAGATTTGAAGTGAAGATTGAATTGTTAAATTTTAATTTATAGTTTGATATAATTTAATTTTGAGTTTAAATTCTATTATTGTATTTCTTGAGAAATAATTATAAAACTTCATATTCAATTAGAAGATTTTCAATATAACTCAAATTCATCTAATCAAGTTATCGTTGTAGGTTGTTGAGAGTTATTACATTAATTTGTTTCGTCTCTCTTTGTTAAAAACAACAATCATCACTATAAGTTACCAACAACCATAGTGGGAATCACGAAATGACCAACTACTATTGTTAGAATTACCGCAAAGATTACTAGTAATAATAAACAATACTTTTAGAGACAATTGGTAGATATTTATCTCGCTGAATGTTAATTAGAAGTACAATTATAATATATTTGTTGATATGAATTAAACTTATAAGCTGTAAATGTAATTAATTTTAATAGAACTTATATTAATTTTATAATTTCAATTCCTATTTTTTAGGTTAACAGAACCTGTAGGGTTTAGATTAGAACAAATTCATAATCACTTTAAAACTTCATATTCACCTTCTTTCTTCTGTATAATCATTTTAACCCTCTATTAGTTAGACTCCCCTCCTCTGATCTTCTCCTCTCTTTTCTGTTTTGTTATAGTTCAGGGAATTGAGATGAGTTTAAAGGGGGCTAAGAGAGAAGAGGGAGGGTCTTCGAAGTGACAAAAAAACAAAGGATAAATTTGTCTAATTAATTTTTTTAAAAGTTAAATGAATTAAATTCTCTATAAATTGGACTAATTTTTACGAGATTTCAATATGGATAATGAATTTTATAATGAGATTTCAATTTTTAGTGCATGTGTGCGTTGTAATGCACCATTGCAACAAAAACATTAAAAGATAGAGTAATTTTTTTTTAATGACCTTACTTGCTTCTGTGATAGCCCACCAAAATTATGAGAAAACATTGAAAGAGGTAATGGATAAGATTTTTATTATAACATTGAAAGGGGTCTCTTTGGTTGCTACCCAATCTGGGGTGTGGGGGAAAGGCCTACGATTTGGTATCATTGCCAATTGAGTTATGCTCTGGCCAGTTGCTTCCTTGTACCCTAATTCTATGCATGAGTGGAAGTGTATAACCATGTTGATCTTGGTTTCACTGAGAAATGCACTTGAAGAAACAATAGGAATCCTATTTGTATTCAAATCGATAAATTATTAAAAATTGAAATATAATTTTTTTGTAAATAGCCGAAATTGTTTTGATTGAAAAATTTGGATCTATTCAATTAGTCGGTTTTAATCTGTCAATGTGACAATCTTTCACATTACTTAGATGTGAAACTATAACATAATATATAATAATATGTGATTACACTTCTTAACACTAATTTATTGGTTTTTCAAGGTGTGATTCTAACATAATCAACAAAGTACCCCTAATCTTATCACGTTAATTAACTCTAATAGATTAATTTATTGATTAAAAAGTGAGGTGCAAGTAAGTTGTTTAGACAACACCACCTGATCACTAAATTAAATATATATATATAAATATATTGAAAAAATTAATTTGTTCTTATTAATGTAGCTTTCTTATGCCTTCCCATTTCTATTTTTTTTTTCTTTTTCGTATTAACTTTTATGTAATTGAACTTTTTGTGTTGATTCAATGTTTACTATATATTTTTGATAATTGAAATACTACAAATTCAAATAGTTTAGGATTTTTTTAAAATAATATATAAAAGTAGAGTACACATTCTTCCTACGCGCGAAAATGTGCACTTTACCTTTATATCATGTGACTTTTTTTATCTACACAGATGGACGCAATGTCATATTATTTAATCCCTTGTACGAATATATTACTTCTAAGCCTTACTCTATTTAACAAAGATGCAAACTTTCCATATTTAATTAACTTTGTTTATAAGAAACACTAGGATGAGTTCAGAGGATGTGAGACATATTGCTTCCATTTATTAATCTTAATCAACTCTAAAATCTCATTTGATTTTCCATTTCCCATTGCATCCTAAATTCTTTCACAGTAATTTATATCAAATGCAACTAATTTTTCCTCAAAATTCATTATTAATTCTTAATAGGGATCAAACATAAGAATAACAGTTAAATGGTGTTACTGGATGATCCATCAAATTCAGATTTATAGGAAAATTAAGAGATTATATAATATTTGACTTTTGCAATTTATTTTACGTTATTAGAAATTTAACCTGTTTTTCGTAATGATATTTATATCTGTGATTGGGTAAACAATCAAAATTTAGAAATTCAAAAGTTTAGAAGTAGAGGAAGAATATAATAGCAATGAAAATTTCCAGTCATAAACTAATTTTTTTTCCATACTTACCAAAATTGACTTTTACAACTTTATATAGACAACTCAAGACATTCAGCAGCTACTAGAGACTTCTACAATCAATTGAAGTCATCATCTAAAACTCGTTGTCTTTATTACAATTTGTCACTTTTATTTTCACATGTATATGTGGTATAAAATTAGATGTGATAAAAAACTATGAAAAAAACAGAAAGTAAAAAGATAAAGACGTGTATCTAGTAAAAGTGTCACTCTCTATTAATAATATTAATTAATCTAAATCTAAATTTAATAGACAAGATATTTCAGGCATATTTAATGATAACCATCAAAAATTTAGATAAACAAAGTTGGAAGTAGAGGAAAAACATAGCAAAGAAATATAAACTAATTTTTTGTCATACTTTCCAAAAATGGGCTTTACAGCTTTATATAGACAAAAATGAAGACATTCAGCTGCTACAAGATACTTTTACAATTAGCTTGAGTCATTATACGAAGTCATCAACTGAAGCCAGGGGTTTTCATTATAATTTATCATTTTTGTTTTCACATGTATTTCTGGTATAATATTAGATATGCGATAAAGAAACTGTGAAATATGAGAAGTAAAAGGCTAAGATATATGAAAAATGACAAATTTTGATTTGTAGTAACAAAAAATCTGTGCATTTGCATGGATTGCAAGCCAACTTTTTTTCTTTTCTTTTTTATTAAATATATAACAGTGAGACACAACCATTAATATTTACAATGTAGCAAATCAATGAAGAAATCAACACATTGCAATTGCATACCACCAATAACTGATTCATCCGTGACTTCTGAAATCATTTGAGATAGTTTTGAGTGTCTCAAAATTTCCAAATGAGGGGAGTGTGCGGGACTCGTTAAAGGAGTCATAGAATTGTTTCTTGAAATTTTGGATTTCCCAAAAAATGAGGCATTGTTTGCCTTCACGTATGGTCTCCAAACATAGACAAAGATGGAGCTTCAAAGATGAGGCGTGCAAGACCTTGCTCCAATGATTGTATTGGTTGAATCATTTATAGAGTTCAAGATCCGAGTCACCAAGATCGAAAGGGAGAAAGTTCGACCAAGACAAAGATGAGTAACACAATTGAAGTCAAGTCAAGGAGGAGAGTCACAAACCACCAAAGCACATTCATGGTATAAGCGAAAAAGTGGGATACAAAGCTTGCTTCTCTTCATGGATTGTCCGAAGAGAAGCAATTTATCCGCATTGATTCAAGATGATGAGGGTGAAATTGATTGTGAAACCTTCAACATCATGACCAAATCCTTCATACAATGGAGTGGAGCAAAGAAGCTCGGGGGTTAAGTTCAAGGAAGATGTTGGAAAAAAGGAATGAAAAAGAGACAAAAAACATAGCAAATTGAGATAAAACACTGAGCTTTTATTTCTTTTGATACTAGATAATAATGACAAACAAGAAGTGCCTATATATAGGCTCACATAAAACAAACAAAGCAAAAAATATGGACAACAAATCCCACTACTTAGCTACTTATTTGTAACAGTAAAAAACTTGCTTAAATAAAGGAAACAAACTAACAAACTAACAAACCAGTGAAATACTCATTTTTCAAACTTTGAATCATATTTCAACACTCACCCTTGATTCAAAGTTACAAACTCCCATGTTTTTTGAAGTTCTCGTGCTTTTCTAGTGGAAGCGCCTTTGTCAGTATATCATCAACTTGTTCTTTTGTATTGCAAGCCTTCAACACAATTTCTCCATTGGTAACAAGACTTCGAATGAAGTGATAACGAATGTCAATGTGTTTTGTTCTGCTATGGGTAAGCTTGATTCTTTGTCATTGTAATAATTGACGTGTTGTCACAAAAGATCTTTGTTGCTTCCAGTTTGCTTCTGATTGAAATCAGCAAGAAGCCTCCTTAGCCAAATTGCTTGACTGGCTGATGTTGTTATCGATACATAGACGAGCCCTTGCGTCATTCTTATTCTGGAACAGATCTATTCGCAGAAATTCAGATATTGAAGGGATGGATCAAAAATGGTAGTTTTCTATAAAGTACCTGATTTCCTTGTCCCAAGAGAATAACAGAGAGCCATTGCTTTCCTTCTGGAGAAATGAAACTAGCTGAAAGCAAATTGTTGTCCCGGAGTCGCTAAGCTTATTAAACATGTTCGAGTATTCGATACCTGTAAAAAAAAACCGAACCCGGCCTACACTTCGGCTACCAATACCTATAAATAGATTACCTATTACCATGAATTGAATTGGTTTTTGAATAGATATGAGCAGTTAGCAAGCAAAGGATGACATCGAATAAGCTTACTATTGAAAGTTTGTCTTCACCCCATGGCTTGATCTTCTTGCAGGAAACTTCTACCGAGAGACTCCATTTTTCCTCATCTTCTTGTTCGTCATCTGATGATTCTGAATCACACTTCCAAGGTGGGGTTTGATGGGAAGCTGAGTCGCTTCTATCTTCTTTGTTTTAGTAACCTTCTTCATCCTTCTTTCCCCTTCCGTTTAGTTCTGCAGTGAGACTTTCTCTAGCTGCTCGCCTCGCTCCCTGAGGAAGAGGTTCAAAATGGAGCTTTCTTTCCATTTCCAAAAGGGAGACGGCGGATAGGTCAAGAAAGAGAATAGCTCCATAATAAAAAACTGCCATTAATTATACACGCGCAAGTAGTGGCTCGGCTAGAAGAAGAAGCCGGAGCATTGGTCAAGAGAGAGAAAGAAGAGGAACTATAGATCAAGAAAGTCACATTAGCTACACCAGACCAGACACACCTTTTTTCCTATTTTTTTACTGACCGGATCGGTCACCCCTCAACCAACTAAGACATTTCTGAGCAGTTCCCCTCACCCCCCCATTCGCCACTTTTCAACTGAATTCGAAGAACTGAGCCTATTAGTTAGTGTCTGTTGCTTCCTCTTCATCCACTTCAATCGAAGAGATTGATGAAGTTACAACAGAAAAAAGAAAAAGAAATGGGTGGTTCTACAACTTCAAAAACTAAAACAAAAAAATTAGATGAACGCCCTACAACTTCAATGGGTGAGCTCCTTGACTCAAAAAAAAAGCAAATCTTTCTTCCAGTGGCATGCATTTATCATCGATATTTTTTTCATTTGGATTGGATGAGCGTCCTATTATCAATAGCAATAGTTTGAATTGGGATTCCACACCAGGCAATACCTCAGCACTGCTTATTAACAATAAAAAAAAAGAAAACAAACAAGGGCAGCCTGGGCGACTTAAGCCAATGCTAAGCCTAAATGCACCAAGCATTGCCATTGAGCCAGTTGTTAGGGAGTACTCCGGGGAACTACTCTAATAAAGAAAGAAATTTATCTCTTTGGCAGAGGATACCCAATTAGGGGGGAGCGAGCTTCCTGAACTCCCAACTTCCATTAAAAAGAGAATTCAACCGCTACTTCAACAACATCAATCGATGAAGGAAAATTTACTAAATCCCAGGTCTGATTTTTTTGAATAGCCAACAGCTCTTCTTCCATAGCTTTGCACCATTCTTTCTCTTTTGTAGCTTCTTCAAAGCAAATAATGTATGAGACAAGAAAAGCAAAAGTACAAGATTCATAAATTTCCTGCAAGGATTTGAATTTCCTTAGAGGAGTTTCACTTGATGAACTTGAAGATGATGATTCATTGCTTGTAGAAACAGATGAATTGCTACTTCCAGGAGTATCAGAGCTAGAAATTGTTAGTGTTGGATCCAGCGGTGGTGCAATATTATCTTCTAACGCTTGAATATGCTACTCTTATTTTCTTCATTCCAAATCCATCTTGCATCCTCATTAAAAACTACATCCCTGCTGATGGTAATCTTGCCACTAATAGAGTTATAGAGCTTATATGCTTTGGATTGAGAACAATAACCAACAGAGATATATTTCTTAGATTTTTCATCAAATTTTCTAGAATGAGTTTTGACCAAAGTATAAGCTATACAACCAAAAACTTTTAAGTGGCTTACCGTTGGTTTTCTACTTATTCAAGCCTTAAATGGTGTTTGATTTCGAACAGCTTTTGTAGGAGACAAATTTGAAGGTACACCGTTGTTGCAACAGCTTCTGCCCAAAAATAAATAGGAAGATCTTTTGCTTGCATCATGCTTCTGGCCATCTCAACCACAGTTCGGTTCTTTCTTTCAGCTACACCATTCTGTTCTGGTGTGTATGGTGCTGTAAGCTCCCTGCAAATCCCATTTTCCTAACAAAAAACATTAAAATCAGTTGAAACAAATTCACCTCCTCTATTTGTTCGTAATGTCTTTATCAAAAGCCCACTATTTCTTTGCATAAGTGCTTTGAATTTCTTGAATATGTCAAAAACTTCAGACTTGTTTTCCAAAAAATAAACCTAACTCATGCGGTTGTAATCATCTGTAAACAATAGAAAATATCGACTACCACCAAGAGATTCTATGTTCATAGGCCCACACAAATTTGCATGCACTAACTCAAAACATTTAGAGGCTCTCCAAGCCTTTCCTACGGGAAAAGGCTTTTTACTTTGTTTTCCATAAACACAACCTTCACAAAAGCCAAGATTTTGAAGTTTTGGTAAGCCAAAAACCATTTCTTTTTGACTCAACAGCTTTAACCCATTAATATTTAAGTGCCCGTAATGTAAATGCCACAATTGAGTCTCACTATCACCACTAGCAACCATAACATAATTCTCAATCATTGAAACTTCCAGTGGAAACATTTTATTTTTAGCCATTTGAACTTTAGCAATGATTTGCCCAAATTTTTAATCTTTAATAGTGCAAAAACCATCATCAAACAAAATTGAGTATCCACTAATCATCAATTGCCCAATGCTAAGCAGATTATGAGATAAACCAGGAACAAGCATCACATCTTATAAAATCTTAGCATTATCTTGACTAGTTTTAATGTTGATGGTACCTCTACCTTCAACTTGAATCTTCTTGCTGTCTCCTAGTGTCACATCTGTTTTATCGAACTCATCAAGCTCCTTAAACAATGACCTTTTTCCAGACATATGATTAGAACAGTCGCTGTCCAAAAACCAAACATTATTAGACTGCTCTTTCTCACAAAAAAAGGGCCATGAACAGCTTACTTTCTTCATCTGGTTCCTCTACAAAACTTGCTTGGTTGTTCTCATCCTTCTGTTTTTTCCAACAATAAGCCTCTCTATGACCTGGCTTGTTATAGTAATAACATTTAAAGGTCTTATTTTGCCTCTCTTCATTAGATCTAGCTTTTACCTCCACCTCTTCCTCGGCCTCTTCCATGGAAACCACCTCTCCCACTACCACGTCCAACAGCATTTTCGAGCATCTCCCCCTTCACCTGAAAAGCTTTTTCTTCATTCTTTTCATGTGACCTGAGCAACCTATCTTCATGAGCTTGCAAAGAACTCATTAGTTCATTAAATGAATAATTTGATAGATTATGGGCTTCCTCAATAGTAGCAACAATATGTTCAAACTTTAGAGTAAGACTCCTTAAAACTTTTGCAATAATAGTTTCTTTAGAAATATCTTCACCATACGACTTCATTTGATTAACAAGAGAATAAACTCTAGACAAATAAGTTTGAACAGATTCATTGCTTTTCATAGACAAAGTTTCAAAGTTACGACAATAAGTTTGCAATTTTACCGTAATTACCTTCGAAGGAACCTTGAAAGTCCTTCAGTCAAAATTTTCCAGGCCTCTAACGACGTTATTGCTATTGCAATTCTTGAGAAAATTGTTTCATGGACAACTTGTTGAATGAGAAATAAAGCTTTGGCATCCTTCCTTTTGGCTTCTTTCAATCTTTCTTCTGCCTCTTCATCTAGATTTTCTAGTTCCACAAAGCCATATTCGACCAGATCCCAAAGGTCTTGAGACTTGAAAAGAATCTTCATCTTAATACTCCAAAACTCATACTTTTCATCTGTGAAAATCGGTATGAGTGGCTGTGAAGACGATGGAAAAACATTTACTGCCATCTCTGCTCTTCCTCTCACACTCCTCACGTGTTTCCCTTTAGTGCCCAAAAACAAAAAAAATGTGTCACTCAAACCCAATGGACCCAAACCTCACGTTTCACTACGAATCAACCTGGCTCTGATACCAGAATCGTTGGAAAAAAGAAATGAAAAAGAGACAAAAATCAAAGCAAATTGAGATAAAACACTGAGCTTTTATTTCTTTTGATACTAGATAATAACGACAAGCAAGAAGTGCCTATATATAGGCTTACATAAAACAAACAAAGCAAAAAATCCGAGCAACAAATCCCATTACTTAGCTACTTATTTGCAACAGTAAAAAACTTACTTAAATAAAGGAAACAAACTAACAAACTAACAAACCAGTGAAATACTCGTTTTTCAAACTTTGAATCATATTTCAACAGAAGAATGGGTTCTATTAAAGCCTCAATTTTGAAGCCAAGCCAATTCATGGTGTAGCTAATGGGGTCACATTACGTAAGGGAGATTGGAGCGGCTTGACGTACTTAAAGGTGGAAATAATGGATGACTATCTGATAATGCTTAGGATACAATTTGTGGATGAAGCCCAAGCATTCCCTATGCCATATACGTACCAACATTATATGCTTATTGGAGGATGATTGCATAGTGGGAGGTAAATCATAAGGGTAACGCTATATCATCTTCTGACAGTCACCATTGGAGGCAAGTTGGAGGAAGCAACATACCAAGGGATGTAGAATTACAATGATACCAAATCATGGAGACACATTATGGTAGATCAAAGACAAGACCACCTAGGCAAAGGAGGAAGCCACGACAAGGGCGTCATTCAAATAGATGGGAAGGATGTCACATACTACTATAAGACCCAGTAGGCAACAATATCATTACTGGGTGGACGAGAATGTCATGGAACACCACATGGACAACATGGCAGTGCCAAGATATTGGTCACTACACGGGACGGGAAACAGCATCATGGGAGGCAATGCAGACACGGGACACCACAATGCCTGCATGGCATCACATGGACAATGATTAGGACACAAGCTCATAAAGAACTTTTGGAAGGCATAAAGCAATATAAGACAAACTTAAGGAAGCATTTGGAAGCTTGTGAGAATCTTAGACAAGATAAAGGTAGTTTGTGGAATGTTCTAGAATGTGAATATAGACATTCTTTTGGTTAGATTCATTATACATTGTATCGACACATTCAATATAAGCCGTAGGATTAAATAATTCTTCAACGCAAGATGGGGATAGTGAAATATTGTAAAAAGGATCGAGTTTATTTGTAATCATTCAAAGAAAATCCAAGCAATTTGAGTATTGTGAGATAATAATAGTTCTCTCCCCAAATCTCTTGTGCTCGTGTTCTTATTATAATTTTCATCTTTTGAGTCTGAGTGAAGTTTTACCTAATATTATTGAATTCCGTGAAGGTTTACCTTATATTATTACACGAGTTTCGGGTGTCTAAGGCTGCACTGGGAGTTTGGAAAAATTCAATTTTGTTACAGTATCTTAAAAAAATTATATTTTTAATATAGATAAACTTTTACATTCAATATTTTTTTGGAGAAGTGACAAATGGATAAATTTTATTCTTGAACTTGAAAGCAAACTAAGTATCCTACTTACCTTACATGTTTTGATTGGATATCAAAGGTTGAAATATCTTAGATATAATACCAAGACCATATGACTCTCACTTTGGCCTTTTGATTATCTCTTCTGGCAAGTTTCCAACTTGCTTGGTATGTGACTTTTTAAAAGAAAAAAAGATGTTCATTCGCCAAGCTACTAGTAACATAATTAAGTTGAGATCGTTCCTATGCGATGAATTAAACTACTATAAAGCTAAGTCCCAATATTTATACAATTCAGTTTTAATCAAACCAATGAATTGTTGAATGATGGAATTTAAATTAAGTAAGCAATTTATGTAAACTTATTATCCTAAACCTACGTTTGCAATATCCCCACACTTCACCTATGTTTTCCTTATTTTAATTTAAATCATGCAATAGTCTCAATTATTAATTCAAAATTCTTATTCAATTACAAGCATATTCCTATGTCTTATAATTTTTTTCTCCCTTAGCTTAATTCACTATATTCCTATGTGAATTACACTAAGACAAATTCATTAAAAAGCCCATCTAATATGGTTACCCATGGCTAAAGAGTATATTCCTATCTTTTTAAAAATCGAATTATACAATTAGATGAATAATCCAATCATAAGCTATGTTGTCTAAGGCTAACCCTAAAATTTACGCTTCCAAGTCGAATTTAGGGTTCCTGATGAATCTAGCTGGTGTTCAAGTAATTAGAAGCATTAAGTTAAGGACAACATAAACAATTAGGGAACTAAGCATGCATTAAATCAAATCAAGGCCCACATGGGTTACATGTGAGTTCAATTGCAGCCATAGAATTGAACTACTCCATACTAACTATGGAGAACAAAAACATAATTGAAAAGCCATTACAAGCAATTAAGAAAATAAAAAGAAGAAAGGCCGAAGAATAGAGTTATCACTGGCTCCGAGTTTTCATAAACCCTCAGCCTACATTGCTATCTCTCACTCACTTGCTCTGATGATTCTCTAAACCCTCAGCCTTCACCTCCTTTTATAAGTCTTTACCTAGTTTAATAAAACTAAGAGTCCTTAATAACATGGGCGAGCATTGTGGCACTTCCTTCCTTAGCCTTATGGCCATGACGTCACAGCCTCTACTTAGTCCTTAAAGGACTCTACCTCTTCATGCCATGGCATCCTCATGCATGGCATTGACACCATCACTTCTGTTTACCCACAAAGTCATCTCTGGGTGATGGTATCGCGGCCTCTTCCTTTGTGGCACTGTGGCATTACCTTCTTGACTTGTTGCTCAATATTTGATGGATTAGGTGTCGTAGCTTCCTTTGATGCAATATTGCTACGGAGTAATGGTCTCTAACTTGAACTGGAATTCTCCAATAATCTAGCACCACATCCTTAGGTAATGTCATATAGCGGCACAATGCTCTCTGTCTTGAGCTTTTAATTTGCTTCTTTGGCACCATAGATCTTAGGTCCTTCATGCCGCGATGCAAGCTTTCAGTGATGAAATCCAAGATGACCAAATTATAAAGTCCCAATTGGTTATAGAAGAAGACTCACATAATGAGGAAATAACTCAAGACATAATTATAGAAGAAAAACCACAACCTCTTGTGTTTCAATTAGCTACTAAATTTTAAATATATGAAGATCCTATGTGGCCAACTTCTTCCACCACCTCCTTAGCATCATACCTCTGCACATACCAAGCATGTTTTCCAAAGGTAATTCATGTTAAGCACACGTGCCAACTACTTGCATATATTGCCAAGCTTAAGGGTGTCATGAATTAAGACCCATATATAATGTTATATGATACTTACTATATGCAAAAGCTGCTCGTTTAGGAGCACATTTTCAATAGTCAAACTGATGACTATAAATCAAGCGCTTCTTGGGAAGCAACATAAGTGTCTAAGTTTTTATCTTTTTCTTTTAAATTTATGTTTTAGTTCTTATTGAGAATTTTCTCACTAAGCTTTGTTTAGTTTTTTTAGCAGGTATATCATTTTTTACCTCCTACTAACTTGGGTGTTACTAAGGATGAGGACTAGTAAGCTTTCCGCTTTACTACATTGACAAAGAGTTTTTCTTATCCTTATTTCTTTTCTATTTTTTCTCATTGATTTTATTGGTCATCTTAAGTTTGGAGGAAGGTTTTATTGGTGTAGTTGTTGTTTTTAGTCTTTTGCTTGAAATGATTTATGCTTTTTCAATGATTTTCTATATCCAATGATAATACTATAAAAATTATAAGCATGATTTGAGTTTATGTTAAATTCTTTTGTTAGTAACATTGTTAAGATTTGATTTACAACATATATACACTTGATCTTTTGCTTAGACTTGATATGCTTATTTAGAAACCGTTTATGTTTAGAAAGTTTAGTTTTGTTAAGAACCCTAGAATTTATTTGATTCTCTTTTGAGATGAAATCCTAGACAATATTGAGTTAAGGATATGATTTAGGCCATCCTTGGACCGTTTGAGCCTTTCAAGCTAACTTAAGTTTTTTATTTATCTGTAGTATACCCTGTTGAGCCTAAATTGACCTTTTCTAGTTAACCACATTAATTTTTTCCCTAGCCCTTAATTAAATTCCTTTTACACCCTCACTCTTAAACATGTTAGCCTTTCTAGGAAGACTATGAAGTTAAGATTTTTTTTCTTTAAAAAAAAAAAGTAGTAAGGATGGATAAAAAAAAAAGGGAGGAATTATATTTGTGCTAAATGTTAATCTCGTTCTTCATAATAGGATGATATAAGTTTGGGGGTATGCCATGGAGTTGTTAAGAAGGAAATTTGTGCTTACTTGATAAGGGAAGCTTTCTATACCTTGTCCTCTTTCTTGTAACATTGGGGACAATGTTAATTTTAAGTTTGGGGTATGCAAATTCTTTCCCTTTCAAATTATTCCTTTGAATTATGATTAAAATTCCTTCTAATTTTAATTATTTATATATATAAAAAAAAGAGGCAAAAAGAAGAAGAAGAATAAAGTTTGTGGGAGATAAAAGAAAAATTAAAATCAAGTATGGTTGTATTACTTAGGATGTGAAGAGAGTTTCAATAAAGTCTCTAGAATGAATAATGTACTTAAGGTGATTTTAAGCCTTATAAATATCCTTTATCAAATCATTATCCAAGCCTTACATTATAAGCTTATAAAGTCCTAATGATCCTTAACTGACTATAGTCTATATTAGTGGAGAGAGAGATGAAAAGAAAATCTATGGGGTTTGAATGATAAGCTTTATTTTTCATAGATATAAACTTATCTACATTGCATTGAAGTTCTAGGTAAAAAGAGCATGCACACACACAAGTGGAAATCCATTCAAAAATGAAACAAATTCTTGAATTGAATTATAAATTTGCATGATTGCCTAAGATTGTCCCTAAGTCAATAGTTTTAAAAATTTATATTTGAGGATACTTTGGAAATCATTGGATTAGTGTGATTCATCTCTTGCTTGTAGCTTTTATTTGTGTTTTTATTTGGGGATGGGATATATGTAAAATAGAGTTATTTCATATCCTTTACTCATATTATTTTTTAAGGTATGTTCTAAAGTTTTAGTTAATTTTTGCTTAGTTTTTAGTCAATTCTTAGTTGAGTCCTTATTGTATTAGGATGATGAATCCTAGTTGATTTAGGTTAGGATTAGTACTTTATATGAGATCTAATTTATATTAAGTTAGTCTTTCTATTTTAAAGGTCTAATACAAGAAGGAGTTCTATTGGAGATCAAACTAGAGGCGAAATCGCTTAAAATATGCATGAGTGCTGGCCAGGATCAGTTTGGCGCTTAAGTGCCAGAGTTAGCTAAGGAGGGCTCCGCGGCTCCAAGTCCACTGCTTGACAGCCTAGTTTCATCGATTTTTAAGGCCGCAATGCAGGAATCTATAGTTGTGGCTCTAGTGCGATTCCTAGTTTGAATTGAAGTGAAATTGAGGGTTTTTAAGCCTATAAGGGGGATTAGCTTGAAGACTCAAGATACACAATTAACTGCAATTTTCTAGAGAAAATGAAGCCTTCAAGGGTGGAAGGAAGCAAAAAGGACTTGGGATGATTGAAGACCGATAATCTTTATAGTTTTCTCTTTTCCTACACCTAACTTTTAGTGTTTCTTGTATTTACTTTGATGGAGATTTTATTTGAGTTTATGTCTACACTAGGTAGCATGAACTAATTATTTCTTTAGGATTATAATTGAACTCAACATGTAGCTTGATAATTTTTATTATTTATGGATTGCATAGGGTTTTGGTATTTGGATTGTTTATTTCATTTTATGCTTAATGTTTCTAATTGATTAGCCACCAATTAGATTGAAGTGGTAAATCTAAACAAACTTGGAAAAGAAGTTTAGGTTTTGTTTAGGTTTAGCCTTAAGTAATATAACACTTGTTTGAATTCATTCACATGATTTTTTGAATTTAATTCGTATATATATGAATATACCTATATACCTTGTGTAGCCAATTTAGATTTAATCTTAATGAGTCTTGCTTAACTGAATTCTCATAGGAATATAGGGAATTGGTTAGGGGAGATATATATTTATTAGACATAGGAATATGCTTATAATTGAATTAGAACCCTAGGTTATTAGCTCAATACTATAACTAAGCATAATACAATAATAATAAGTCAAGTGAAGAGTGTTGAGAGAAATTGTAATTCTAGGTCTTTATCCATTGAATTCTTAAGTTTAATTTTTCATTAGTTAGGTTCAATTTATTATTGGAATTTGTATCTTCTATTTGGTTGTTTTAATAAAATTAGGATTATGTTAATTTTAGTACTTAGCTAAATATTAGTTGCAATTCATCGTGGGTTTGATATTTTACTTAATCACTATATTACTTGCAACCAAACTTGCACTTGCGTTACGAAATTCGTGTCAATATCTTTTGTATATCAATAAAGCAATATTGATCATACCATGTTTGTTACACATTGTAATAGGAAGATCACTGTTTTTATTATTAATCTTGATGACATAGTTTTGAGAATAAATAATTATGTGAAGGTGTCCACAATTAAGAATCACATTACCAGAGAGTTTGAGATAAAGGTATTAGGAAAACTCTATTACTTTGGAATTGAAGTAGCTTAGTTTGAAAATAGTATCTTCTTGTCCTAAGAAAATTAAGTTCTTGATCTTCTAGAGGAGATTGGTATGTTTGGATGCAAACTTGCTGACAAGTCTAAAGCTAACCACAAGCTGTAAAATAGTGATGGAGAATGTATTCATAGGGAAAGATATTAGAGACTGGTAGGGAAGTTAATTTATCTATTTTACACTCATTTAGACATACCTTATGTTGTTAGTGTGGATAGTCAATTTATGAATGATCATCACTCTACTCATTTAAATGCAATTCATCGTATATTGGGTACTTGATGAATGACGACTATAATCTAATTTAATTGCATAATATCAGTCATATTAAAATTATGAATTTAACTCCAAAAATTCATCCTGATAAATTTCATTAAAAAGACAGGGATACTGGGTTCAGGAGATCCCTAGTTTGAGTCTCCAATCTATTGATGCGGTGAATATTTTCTCTGTATTTATGAGTTAATTCCCACCTTTGTAAGGTTTTTTAAAATTGTTTGTTAATTTCTGAATTGGAAGGCTCCCACTGCAATGTAATTGATTAATGTAAATATTTTCTATGTCAAAAAAAAATTCATTGAAAAGAAATAATTCCAATTTTGTTTTAATTTGTTTGGGCATGAAATTAAAAGAAAAACTTAAATTAAAGAAAAGTTTTTTCTCATTTATTAAAATTTTTCATATAACCAGCCAGAGCTTAGTTCATTTGGCATGGTATTGGGTTTTAGACCCTTCTTCCTTTCCAAGATTGTTAGAATCCGAGCTTTTCATATACCAAAAAAAAAAAAAAAATTCATACAATTTCTAAAATCACTCAAAATTTAAACAATATCCTATAAATTTAAATTAATCTTGACATAATAAGAATGTACTGATTAGCTTTCAAATGAATCCTATTGCATCAAGAAACTAAAAAATCAGGTGATAAATGCGAGCATATTCATTGTAGGTCGTGCCAGTAAGAAATATTTGATCCAATTTTATTTGTTTGTTAAGAAATCTTAGTGACTCGATTGCCTTCTCCAAATAAATTTTAACTTTTCTATTAATTTTCATATATGTCCATATATGAAAAGATTATAAGAAAAATTTTCACTTAACTACTATTTTAGTTTTTCGAAATTGTATCAATTTTAAATTAAGTCCTCCAAAACTTTTATAATTTAATTTATCCTCTAAGAAAATAATCATGACTTGTATAAACTTTTATAATTTAATTTATCCTCCAAAACTTTTATATGTCCATATAATTTTAGTTTTTCATTTTCTAGTTTACATGACTTGTATAAACAAAATAATCATGCTTGAGACAAAGATAATGATATTTTTAAGTTATTTTTATTACTTAGAAAACTTTTTGGTTATTTATCTTTAAACTTTGTACAATTATTTCATTTATAAATAACATGAGAATGAGAGAATACAATTTTATTGAGAATCGAAAAAATTTATGTAGGAATAAAAAAAAATTGAGGCAATCATAGGGACTTAAGTAGTAATTATCCCAAAAACCTTTTTATATGCATAGGGATTTGCTTTTGGTCAAACTACACTTGGAGTCGCTGTGGTTTCACTATTTTTTCAATGGGTCACGGTACTTTAAACTTTTGCAATTGGGTCACTCTGTGTTCATTTTAACTTTAATTGAGTCTTGTGCATACCTTTTCATCTAAATTTTTTATGATTTTGGCACAATTTCTTGTATATTTTTAGGGTTTTTGTTGATATATATTAAAAAAAAGATAGTGACGCATTTTACAAATATTGAAATCATAAGGACTTAAAGTATGGCTTCTACTTTGTTTTTTTATTTTTTTTGTTTTTTTTTTGGGTACTTTGGGAGGTTTGGGATTGAATCCACAAAGAGAAAAAGCCTAAAGTCCAGTACCATGTCAAACTATTTTAATTTTTTTCCCTCTTTTCTTATTCTATTTTTGTTGTATGTTATCTATTTGTAGATGAGACTTAAAGTGAAGTTTTTGTACAAAACATTATATTCTCTTAAACATTCCTTTGTAGAAGATTCTGCATTATTGGAGTTTTATAAAAACGATATATTAAAATAGATTTTCCTAAATGCTTATAAGCTTTATCTCTAAACTCTTAATTATTATTTCAAAAATATTCAAAAAGTTTTTTTTTTTTCCTTTCTTTTCACCATTATGGAATTTGTTGAGAGATTGATTGGTATTCTACTTTTTTAAAAGGGCTTCTTGAGAAACATTAGCAATCTCATTGGTGACAATTAATATATTGGTTTTGTAGAAGTCAAAATTTTACAAGTTTATTAATTATTTAATTTTAATTAATTGTTATAAAATAGGCTCAACTACTGTTTTAGTCTCTTAGGATTGACACAATTTTTAATATAGTCATCAAAGAATATTTTCGGTCAATTTCATCCTCTAAGATTCAGAATTTTTTCAATCAAGTTATATTCTCATTCTCATATTATATATAAATAAAGTAATTATACATAATTTAATGATAAAATTACCAAAAAAATTTTGCAAATATAAAAACAACTTACATATGTTATTATCTTTATGTCAAATGTGATTATTTCGTTAATTTATAATATGGAACTTGATTGAGAAATTTTGAATCTTGGAAGATAAAATTGACATAAAAAATTCTTGAAGAACCAAAACAATAGATAAGCCTATAAAATATAAAATTTATATTAATTAGTCAATTACAATTATCTAATTAAATGGTGAATGTACTCAAAATTACAATTTGCTTAAATCAAATGTTGATTAGTCAATCACTCGTGTAATTGAGTGTTGATTGGAGACAAAATACATGATTAATTAGACATAATTTAAAAATAAATTGTCATTACTTAGTAATTAAATGTTGATTGAAGAAAAATATAATTAAGTAGATAATTAAATGTTGATTGGATAGATCAAATCAAATCCAATCACCCTATAATAATCTCAAATTAATTTCAGTCATATTGCAATTATTCTCAAGTCAATGTCAATCATCTCCAATTACTCACAAATTAAATACAGTCACCAATCAATTAATCAATTTCAATTATCTCAAACAGCTCCAATCAACCGAAATTTGCCTATCACCACCTCTCCTATAAAAGGCCTCACATTGATTTTGGAAAATGAGACATAAAACCTAGGCACAAAAGTTCTTCAAACTCTCGTATTTTCTCTCAAACAAGACCTTCTCAATGACCATCCACAACTTCGTTTTGAAAATGTTTCATCACTTCATCCAATATCATGGTATATAGCACTCGAATCAAACAAAAATTCCAAGGAAATCGAATAAGAGAATCTTGGGTTACTATAGCATTAAGGGTAGGCAAGATGATCATTTTGCCTTTTTTTTTTTTTTCCTCCACCTTGGGTAAATAGAATAGACATCTCCTGGAGTGGGAATATATTTCCCAATGTTTAGGAAGAAAACCCAAAAATATTCACAAGAAAAATAAGTTAGCCGGGAAATTTTTTGTTATTTTAAAACAAAGCGAGGGCAAGTTATTCCATACCACGTTCACACGATTTTTTATTTTATTTTTTTATTACCCTAAACTAACAATCCCTAAGATTCATTGGTTAAAATGGGAGACATTTTGCGTTTACCTAAAATCTTAGGTGGATTGGGCTTTTAGGGCTTACACACTTAACATGGATGACTGATCATTGATAATATGTTTTAATGGTATTACTATAATCATGGGTGGAATAAACTCGAGTTATTATTATAAATATGTCTCAATTGTATTTTTATAAATTGATCTATAATAAAAAAAAAAACCTCTAAAATGGATTCGTATGTTTTTATGGAATACAACAATAATCTTAGAATTCTTCTTATCAAACTGTTAAAATTTAATATTTTCTTTCTCTTTCCCTAGCCGTCAACCTTGATATATTTTTCTTATTCTTCTTCTTTCTTGTAGCCATCAGGTCTATGGATCTAAACCAGGGGTGGATGGGCCTGGGCAACCTTAAAAGAATTAAGAATTTACTTAGAACTTCTAACCAATTTTAAAAAGTGCAATTTAATTTTCTCCCAACTCTGAAGCCCAACCCACTTAACTAAGCAATGTTAGCAACAAGAACTCCTCATTCATCGATCATTGCTCACTGCCCATTGGTTCCAAAGGTCAAGTTTGGAGATTTATTTTTTCTCAAATTGTCTTCATTCCCTGATTAAAATTTATTTTTTGTATAAATTTTTCTGCTAATCAAAGACAAAGTATGATGAGAGAGGGATATTTAATTATTCTTTATTTTCATTATTTAAGATTCCCATCTTTATGAGTGATGAAGTATATATATTTTAATATAAAATGTATTTTCTAGACAAAAAAATTTAATATGATATCGGTCTATCAATATCAAATTTCTGGCTCCACCCCTAATCTAAACAAAAATCTCTCTTACTGCTACAACTATAAGTAGCCAACCTTCTTTCTTCATTAATCACATAAAATATATTTTACTGAAATTTTAAAATTTAACAACTATCATATTTGGTGCTCTCTTTTCTTTCTGCTTTCAAAGTTTATAATGTTTACGATCATGTTGATGGTACATGCATCTGTCCTCCTCCTTCCCAGACCAGCACCGATGGTTATCTTTCTTTTAATCCAGCTTATGGCAGTCTCCTATGATATTTTTTGTAGCATTCTTATATTTTGAGCACGGGTTTTTGTCAGTAAAAACCAAATAATGTATTCGTGTGTGGTTTTTTATTTTTGAAACGTATCGATAAGCTAGACCCATACTTCGAGTTGTTTCATGCTATAAATAAACTCGAACACTCAAGAAATCAGTCGAACATGCGGATTCACATCTCTTACAACCGACACAGTCCTCTATTCTTGGAGCAGAAGCGATTTGTTTAGCTTTACATTCATTCCAGTGTATCATTTCTAATACATCTGTGGGACAGGCTCGGACACATTGAGTTTAAGTCTAAAATCACTTTCTCCGCTCATGATGGAAAAAGAAAGAAAGATTATTATATAAATAAGAATTTAATAAAAAATAAATATATGAAATTAAATTTCTCTTATTTTTTTTCTCTATATAAGAACTAGTTGAGAATAAAAAATAAATAAATAATAGCATCATTTTATATTTTCTTATAAAGTGCTAGCTTATATATGTATGGGTTAGTTATCATTTAAGAATTTCAACTTAAAAGGTTCATTATTAAAGTAGACACTCACATTTTTTTTTTTTTTTATTATCAATGAGAAACTCACATTTTTTTTTTTTCAAATATCAATGAGACACTCACATTTTTATTTTTATTTTATCATTTGAAGCAATCAGACCAAAAACTAGTAAGTATAGTCAACGTAAAATTGTGACATGATAATATTTTAATAATTTTTTTGCCTCTTAAAATGTCTTTTTTTTTTTTTTTTTTTTTCATTTTTCATAGATGAATATTAAAAATTATCAACTTAAATGATTTTTTTTATACTTTTTATTTATTTTTAATACATATTATAATGATAAAACTTATGAATCTTGTGGAAAACTTGATATTTTTGTTTTTACATATTCATAAAATTTTACTTCATGGTGGATAACCTCATAAAAGTATAGAAGAATAAAAAAATTTAAGAAACAAAAAATCATGTTATTAATGTTATGTAACATGTATTTTGTTTTTGTGAAATACCAAATTAAGGTAAAATAATAATAATAATAATAAATACAAGAGAATATAGTCATTCAATATTCACCAATAATGAATTCTAAGAATTTTGGTAAATAACTAGGAAAATCCTGAATAATGAAATAAAATATTACACATAGAAAGAAGAGAATTTTTTTTTTATAATGTATACAAAAATTAGCATGTTACTGCGTTTTTAGTGGCTATACTCATCAATTTTTGGTGAATTATCTCAATAATATATAAAAAAACTATGCACCTAATTTACAAATTGACTTATAAGTTGAGATTTTCAAATAAGAATTAACTCTATATGTTTTAATCACTTAAGGCAAAATTCTTTTCTCTAATTAATGTTTGAAAATATTGTGTAATTCATTAATTTTTTGAAATTACGGATGAAATATAATAAATAAAGAAGATTGTGTAATAAAAATAAATAAATAATGTTGATAATTGAAACAAAATAGGTTTGTAATAAAATAAAATAAAATAATATATTTTTTTAAAGTATGACTTATTAATTTTATGAAAACAAGGAGGACTTATTAGAAAAAGTAAAATATGCTTTTCCAAGATTGTATATTGGTCCGTTTCTTCTCCGTTTGGCGTTGCTATCGCCTGGAGAGCTCCTGACGGCTTTCTCATTTTCGCTTCCTCTTCTCCACCCTTCTAACTATACCCATATCAAGAAACAGAGAGAGGATTCTAGAGAGATAAAAGATTGAGAGAGAGAGAGTGAGAGAGTGAGAGAGAGACAGAGAGGAGACATGGGGCCTAATGCGGGTTCTTTGTCATGGGCGGCAAAACAAGCAGAGCAATTGAGAATAAATGGGAACAGTTACTTCAACAAAGATCGTTTTGGAGCGGCCATTGACGCTTATACCGAGGTATTTTCTATTATAATTATCATCTTTTATATAGTATACAATTACTTTCAATGGGATAATTAGATTTGTGTTTCAGAAATCTATATGACTCCTTATACCATTTGGGAATTTGTTAATTGGGTAAAGGTGAAATTTTCAAGCACTCATGATTTTCATTTCTTTATTGGGTTTGAAGGCAATTACGCTATGCCCGGATATTCCTATTTATTGGACGAATCGTGCTCTATGCCATCGCAAGCGGAAGTATGTACGGACACTTACCTTGTTTGATTATAAACTTTTCATTTCTTGGTCGTATATTTTTTGCGAAACCCTTCATTTCCATTTTTTTTTTATGTTAAATGTAATGGGTTTGTAGTGATTGGACGAGAGTAGAGGAAGATTGTCGGAAAGCTATTCAGCTTGACAACAGTTCATTCAAGGTCTTTCTGTTCCCTTGTTACTGTATAATTCCATTTTTTAATTTTTTAGTCGATAGAGGTTGTTTCTAGATTTCCCTTTTCTCAGAATTTTACCTGTCAAGAATTTGTTCTCCTATGTTTAAGTTCTTGTGTATTTTTATTGTTTAATTATCTAGCAATCCTTGTTTGGATTGGATGTTGCCTGTTTTGTGTGTCTCTAGATATAAAATTGCCTAGCTCATTATTTCTAGTTGAATACATTTTTTGCAATCTACTGTGTCTTTAACTCTAGCAGTGGCTTAAATGTGATAGATGGCGGGCAATCTGTAGTAATTGAGTGACTTCTTGCAGAGAATATCCTTACAATCATGAGAATTAATTAGTAACCATTTCTCCGAGCATTTATTTACTCTCTTCTAGGAAAATTCTAGTTATTATGTATTAGTTGCCTAAAATCTCTTATTTTAAGCATTATTATGCACATAGTTACCATAGAGCTAGGTAGCGACTTACAACTGAATTCCTCAATCCTAATTGAAGATTTTCAACGTGGAATGCTACTTTGATCGTGATCATGACAAATAGAGATGGAAGTAGAAGGAAAAACAAAAACATAAATCAACAAGAAAAATACTTACTTGGGAAGCCACAACCTAAATCCATGACGAGCAGTAGATTTCTTCCTTGTGCAACCATATTGCTGCCTCTGTTTTCATTTAGGAATGAGAGTAACATGTGAGTTTCAACATTTCAATCTTGCAGAGAGCAGCGAATTTCAGTTTCAGAGAGAGAGAGAAATTTCAGTGGACAGTGCTGTTGGGTGATTTATAGAGATGGAGGAATAATACAGCAGGATTCCGAGAAAAAAAAAAAAAACAATTAATGATTACCTATGTTAGTTTAAAGAATTAATGATTACCTATGTTACCTTAATTGTTTTATTTGAGGATGGGGACATGTCGGTTACAAACTTCTAATAAAGAGAAATACTAATTTGAATTTGACTTTTGAAATCTTTTAGGAAGTCTAAATGTCCTAATAATATAATTTTATAGTTACACACACATTTACATATGAAATCATTACATATGTGATCCATAAAAGTTCTGCATTTCATACTAATATATTTCGTTCCAACTAAGTGATGCGAAGAAGCCTAAATCCATTGTACTACATTCTGGGGTAAGTGACATGCTATGTTCTGTTCTGGTTCCGCTTACCGATCCACATAATAGGTAATTATCGTTCATCATAGGTAAAAAGGAATGGATAATGACATCATCTCATTTACCATATCTAAGGAAGTTCCAGTTCCTATACAATTTATCCCATTTTCACCTCCATAAGTAAGACTTTGGATCTGCAATTTGCCATGATTTGGGATTCTATGATTTTCTTATTTGGTGAGGATGGCCACTTTGTTTTTTTGATTGAAGAAAAATTTTTATTAAGAAAGAAGGATATTCACTTTGTTAATCTTTTTTTTTTTTTTGTTTCTTTTGATAAGAAAAGAATATTTTATTGAGAAAGAAAGGAGTACAAAGGAGAACATTAAGTCCTCAAAGGAAAAGAAAAGAGAAAAAACAAGAGTCTCTACTAGAGGATTAAAGCTCTCCAATCACGTTGTATATCTACTAGAGGAATGCCCCTGAAAGGCCCGTGAAGAAATACACCAAAGTGAAGGATGGCCACTTTGTTAATCTTTGGTATCATTTCCAAGAGTCCTATGTGTATTGGATTGAGTTTTCTTTTCCTTTTCATTGTTTAGTTAGTCTTTAAAGAATACACAGAAGTAGTTGGAGCATGTATTAGAGTGAGTTGCCTATGCTGTCTAGTAATCACAAAATCAGAATGTTGTCTGATATTATGATGATGTAGCAAATTCCAAAATGGTTGCTTGCTTAGTGGTTCTTATCAATTAAATGTGCAGCACCCAAATTTATGAGGCAAACATCTAACATGAAGCCACCACCTGATAATATATGAGCAGGATAAGCTAAAGTGGGCCTCAATTCCAAGCTTTTATCTGTTTATCTAGTTTTCATATCAAGTCACACAGATGAACCCTTGGTCGGTTTGATAATGTGCTGTTTCATTTCAATTCTTGTTTTTACTTGTGATCAGTCTCTCATCCAGAAGGTTGAGATATCCTGGTTGAGTGTCATTTGTTATCTTCTAGAATGAGGGCAGATAATGAATAATAAATAAGGTGGCTATGAGTTGCAGCTGAGTAATTGGAATCACTTTGGACCTCAACATGATAGTTGAAAGCAAGACTTTATTCCCAAATTGCGTGTACATTTTGATTAATAAATAGTTTTCCTTTTGAGTTCTATTTCTATTGTCAACACCTGTTTTTGGAGGGAAAGAAATGAGTGTGAAGGGAAGTGTCTACATTAATTGCATGCATTGAGTAGAATGACAAGCTTCAGCATCCCCTTTGTTTATCTTGAGTATGAAAAAGTAGAGAACTTTTTACTCTGTGTTAATTATCATCGCACAGTGACTGAGTATACATAGAAAGAAAAGTAACCTACATTCTAATTTTAGGCTCCAATTAGGTAGCATAAAATAAATGATTAATTACAATCAGAATCCTAGTTAATAATAGCTGTACATGATTTGAAATAAAACTACCTAAAATACAAGCTATATAATTAGAAATAAATACAAAAAATCAATTAGTGTTAAATCATTAAATCTAATTGAGGGATTTACTCCTTGAAATCCATCACTCCCTCTCAAGCTGGGAGTAAATGTTGATCATTCCTAGCTTGGAATTCAAGTTGTCAAAATTCACTTTAGGTAAAGCTTTTGTGAGAATATCAGCTGTTTGGTGACTTAAAAAAATATAAACCATTTAGATGATACCTCCTTCAATCTTTTCTTAGATGAAATAGTCTATCAATCTACACATGTTTGGTCTTGTCATGATGGACAAGATTTTTAGCAATACTAATAGACGTTTGATTGTCACATAAGACTTTTATTGAACCTTCACATGTAATCTTTAATTCTTCTAAAAGTCTTTTAAGCCATATCCTTTCACAAATACTGAATGCAATAGCCTTGAACTCAGCCTCTACACTGCTTCTAGCCACCATGGATTGCTTTTTACTTCTCCAAGTTACCAAGTTACCCCAAACATATATGCAGTAACCAGAAGTGGATCTCCAGTCTGTAATAGATCCAGCCTAATCTGTATCAGAGTAGATATTAATATTTTTGCTGTACCCTTTTTAAAGAAAAGGCCCTTGCTTGGTGTCATTTTTAAGCATCTCAAAATTCTGTAAATAGCATCAAGATGTTCTTCTGTGGGATTATTCATGAATTGACTTATCACACTAACAAAAAATCCAATCTCAGGCCTAGTGTGTGATAAATAGAGGCATTGATATCTCCTTTTATCAACAAGAGTACTCCCTTCTTTCATGCCTAGTTTACAGGTTGAGTCCATAGAGGTGTCAACAAGGTTTGGAGCCAAGCATGCCAGTCTCTTTAAGTAAGTCAAGGGTGTATTTCCGTTGGGAAATAGAAATCCCCTTGTTTGAGCAAGCTACTTCCATGCCAAGGAAGTATTTTGACTTTCCAAGATCTTTAATCTCAAACTCTTTGGCTAGGATAGTCTTCAACCTGTCCATTTCCTCATAATCATCTCCTGTGAGAATGATATCATCAACATAAGCAATAAGGATAATAAGCTTTTCATATGAAGAATGATTAGTAAAGAGGGTATGGTCTAATTGACCTTGAGTGTATTCATATTTCTTTACAACTCTTGTGAACCGGTCAAACCAAGCTATAGGGGATTGCTTGAGAACATATAGAGATTTCTTTAGCTTGCATACTTCATGTGCATTTTCCTTATTCTCAAAACCAGGAGGAATTTTCATGTAGACTTCTTTTTATAAGGCACTATTTAGAAAGGCATTCTTGACATCTAATTGATGAAGGAGGCCAATCGAGGTTAGAAGCCAAAGACAGAAGAACCTGGATAGTATTCAACTTAGCCACAATAGTAAAAGTTTCTAGATAATCAATCCCATAGGTTTGAGTGAAGCTTTTTGCAACTAACTTTGCCTTGTACCTTTCAATATTCCCATATGTATTATACTTCACATTAAAGATCCATTTATAGCCCATTGGTCGTTTCCCTTTAGGAAGACTTGAAATATCCCATGTGCTATTTTTATTTGAGGCACTTATTTTTTGTACATTGGTTGGAATTTCAATTTGGGATAAGTTTGAAACAAATGCCTAATAAGTTGGAGAAAGATTGTCATATGAAACAAAGTGAGATATAGGATGTTGGGTGCAAGGACCTCACTCCTTTTCTTTGAGCAATGGGAATATCAAGATCATTATAAGTATAGAAATAGAATCGGATGAGTTTTCAATATTACCTGATTTTGTAGGAACATTACTCGGGTTAGTCCTGGCAAGACTAATCAGGAAGAATTGGGTGCTCTATCTCTTTATCTCTTGCCTTCCTCGAATAAACAAGATTTTTCCATCTCCCTGTATTCTGAGCATGAAAATTGAGAGGAGATTTCTCCTCCTGATAAGTAGACTCAGTGTTGTTTTAGAATTGATGTGAGAGATTAAAGAAGAAGAATTAGTAGGCTCATTATAGAGATGCCAAAACTGATATTCATCTTTGTTAGTGGCAGAATTCTCTCCCTGAATAGAAGTTTTAGGGTAGAAAGATTGATTTTCAAAGAAGGTAACATCCATAGTGTTGTAGAATATTTTATTTTCTTGAGAATAGCATTTATACCCTTTTTGAGATGGAGAATGGCTAATAAAAACACATTTGACAGCCTTTGGATCTAGTTTACCCTTAAGATGTGATGGAATATGTACAAAAGTAGAACAACCAAAACTTTGGGTAAATTGTATATAAGACTAGTAGAGGGGTAAGAATGAGTGAGAACCTGAATAGGAGTGTTGAAGTTTAGCACTTTTGATGGCATTTTATTAATGAGATAGGTTGATGTAAGGATAGCATCTCTCCAAAACTCTTTGGGAAGATTTGAGGTGAATACCAGAGTTCGGGCTACTTCTAGAAGATGATGATTTTTTCTTTGAACTTTCCCATTTTGTTAAGGAGTATCAATGCAAGAACTTTGATGAACAATCCCATTTTCAAGAAGATAGTTGCCTATGGTAGAGTTAAAGTAGTCTTTGGCATTATCAGTTCTTAAAACTTGAATTTTGGCTTGAAATTGATTTTGAATCATAGAATGAAACCTTTTAAGAATGGGGACAATTTCAGATTTATCTGTCATTAGAAATAACCATGTTATCCTAGTATGGTCATCCACAAAAGAAACAAATCATCTAGTACCAGACATATTGTGAATATGAGAAGGGTCCCAAATATCTCTATGAATAATAGAAAAAGGATGAGATGGTTGATATGAGTGCACGAGAAAATTATGTCTAGTAGGTTTTGCTAATTGGTAGATTTCACATTTGAAAGAGCTCAGGATTTTTATTCCTAAACATAGATGGGAACAATTTTGCTAGGTACATAAAACTGGGGTGGTCCAATCTAAAGGGCCATAACATAATTGGATTATTATCATGACTAGAGACAGACATTAAATCGCTATTGGATTGGCTCATTAAAACAGAATTAGAAATACACTGATTTGTCTGAGTTTGGTTCATAAGGTTGCCATCCTTTAAGAGATGGAGGCCTGAACACTCCTTAGCATTGCCAATCATCTTTCTTGAGTCCCTGATCCTGAAAAATATAGTAGTTAGGGAAAAAATTAGCAACGCATTTTAGGTCTTTGGTGAGTTTGCTAAGGACAATAAGTTGCAAGATAAATTGGGAACCAAGAGGACAGAATCGAGAGTTATATAAGGTGAGATAATAATAGAGCCAATTCTAGATACAGTGGACACAGAGCCATCAGCAATACGAACTTTATAATGTTTAAAGCATGCTGAATAAGTAGAAAATAAACAGATATCACTAATCATGTGATCAGAAGCTCCTGAATCAATCACTCGAGGGTTGCTTTTCTCAACCTTGCTACTAAGAGAACTTGGAAATATACCTTTTTGGGTAGTTCTTGACCTGTTAACTGGTGGATTGATTTGAGTTTGATTGAACATGTTCTGAAGAAGTTCCAATTGCTCCTTGCTAAAGACAGCATTTTCAGATATTGGAATGGAGGTGGCATTTGAGGACATGTTGATTTCGGAAGTCATTGCACTACTATGCAAAGATGCGAGGAAAGAAGGTGACTAATTTGTGCGAAGGTCGGAGAAGAAGGCTAATGACTTACAGCGGAAGGAACCAGCACTGAAGATGCGGAAGCAAAGGTTCAGAGTTCTGGCTCTGATACCATGAAAAGACAGAGAACTTTTTACTTTGTGTTAATTCTCATTGTATAATGGCTGAATATACATAGGAAGAAAAGAAACCTACATTCTTAATTTTAGGCCCCAATTAGGTAGCATAAAATAAGGGATTAATTACAATCAGAATTCTAGCTAATAAAAGTTGTACATAATTTGAAATAAAACTACCTAAAATGCAGCTATATAATCAGAAATAAATACAAAGAATCAATTAGTGTTAAATCATTATATTTAATTGAGGGATTTACTCCCTGAAATCCTTCAGAGTATATTGCAAATGTTTATTTATTTATATTTTCATATTTCCAATAAATTGTGCTTTTAATCAGAATTTCCTGTCTTGCATCTGGCTAAGTTGTCCTGGAATGACTTCTTTGTCCTGGAATGACTTCATTGCCATTTTGCTTCACTTCAGGCCCACTATATGTTGGGACTTGCGTTGCTGCAGAAAGAAGAATACGCTAAGGGAGTTAAAGAATTGGAGAAGGTATATATTGATTAAAGTGATGTGTACTGTAATAGTCTTCCATGATTGTTATATCAGTTGCAAGTGAGCTCGTGATTTATGGTTACATTGAAAACATAAAATTCAAGTTGAGGAATGTTTTACTCTTTTAAGCCTTCTCTTGTTAAACCCTTGAGTAGTGCTTTTTAACTATTGATCCTAGCATCTGGAAAAACAGGCTGGAATTTTTAGGTGGATAGAGAAACTACACCTCCTTGTCATGGGTATTTCAGTCTTCTATGCTAACAGTTAAATATTTAATTATATTAGATTTGTTTGGCGGCTCTAATCTGTTGTACTTGTTAGTTCTTGATCTTGAATGATTCAAACTGGGCCTAGCTGGTCCAAGCATTCCATAAGCCATAAATATCATGGTATTATTTAGATGATGCAACTAATTAAGAGTGCAGACATTTAGAAATAGACATAACAGTACGGATACACATAGGGATTTCAATTTCAATCCTGCCTCGCGGTATTCTATCCGTCCCGCCCCAACAAATAGAGAAAATACCCATTCCCACGATGGATAAAGGGTTGGTAAGGGTAAGCAATTTTATACCCACAGCAGGTACTGTGCTGGTAATTTTAGTCAAAGCCCGTATGGTGGCCGCTTCAAAACCCCAATTATGAAATTATGAAATCCCTTCTCTCCCACTTCAAGTAGGGCGAATAGGAAAGCATTAATCGCCAGCAAACAGGCCTTCCTGTAGTCTTTCCGTGATCTTCGAACTTCAATCAGTAAAGCTAGCCACTAAACTCTCTCTCTTCCAATTCCTTTAAAAATGAATAAATAGAAACAAAATAGGCTTTTAGACTTGATTAAGTTAGGGTTTTATTTTATTTGAATGTGAAAATGATTGATTAGATGATATTTTTTATACTTATCATATTTAAATAAAAAATTATAGTGTTTTTACCTAATTTTATCCGATCCTAATTAGGAGTAAAGGGTCGGGTAGGGTAGGTAAGGATTTAAAAATGTTCCTGCAGGTAGTGTATGGGTATAGTACCCTCCTACTTGTGGTGGGTAAGGGGTGAGTATGGTTAAGGGCCAAGGGGTCAAGGAGGGCGGGTATGGGTTTGACCAAACTTGCTCCAAGCCTGCATCATTTCCATCCCTAGATACAACAGCATATAAAGCACATGTATTAAGTAACATGTATTAGGAAAACATTATAAATATCTATTTCTTTTGATAATAAATAATAATGTTGAATGCCTCCTGGATTTATAGCTGATTTCTACAAGTTATAAATATTTTATATTGGCTAATTTCTTTTGTTTTATTTATGTTACTGTTTAATTATCAGGATAGATGAATAAGTAACATGTATTAAGAAAACATTGTTTCTACATATGTGGTACCATGGATGTCTTCCTTCCTCATTTCACTCCAAAGGGTCTCTTCTAGATTTCTTAGATAGATTGAATTGTAATTTTGTAGTTTTTGTTGTTTACTGCCTTTTGGTTGGATGCGTCTGTACTTGTCTTGTGTACGAAGATTTTGCTCTCATTTTCTTTTAATAAAATCATTACTTGTAAAAAAAAAAAAAAAAAAAGTTATTTCTATTTTTGTAGTTAAAATAGGATTATGAAATTTTCAGAACACATCTGATACATTTCCTAATTGTTCTATATTTTTGGCTTCCCTTTTTTGTTTGAATTCGATCTGAGTTATCTGATACTTTAGTGAGAGACTCAGAGTCTCCTAATATGGCAAACTCAATTAATTCTTTAATGGGCCTGTAGAACATGGTGTCTAGATTTATATTATCAAAGACTTGGTTGAGCTGTAATGTGTTTGACACGTTGATTGGGAAGACGTTTGAGTTTTCATCATCTGGTATTCACTGCTTATATATAATCTACTGCTGGATTTTTTGCTTCATCTACAGTACCCATGTTGTTTAGTTTCCAATGATAATATATTCAACTTGTTTTCAGTCTGCAGTCAAAGCATGGAACTGAAAACCCAATCACATTTTGTAAAGTAGTTCCTACAATCAAATTGCATTTACAATTTTTGAAGTATTGTTCAAGATCACCATATATGGGGCAAATAATGATCTGAAACTATTTTTGCTTAAATTTGTTATCGTTTTCATTTTGCACCATAGAGCTTAGTAGGGCATAAAGTTTTATTGAATCTACTTTTTAGCTGTTTTAGCTTTGTTATCCTTCCATCACACAAAACTCCGGAAACATTTCTCCCTTTCAGCCTACCAGTCCTGAGACATTATGTTCTATCTTCCCATGTTGAAATTATGATCCAGGTTACCTGGAGTGTTCACTAGCTGAATTTTGTACTGTTTATTTTTTAATAACTGGTGAACCAGCATGAAGCCTTTTGTAATTGAGTGAGTTTCTTCATGTGGTTTTGATAGCACTATTTTAGAAATAAATGTGGCGTAGGATATTTCTGTGCTGGTTGAAGACTGGAAAGAGGAACATTTCTATATGCAGAGCATCATAACATCTGGGGGCATATATGGGATCTAATGGTTATATTGCACTGCTGCACTTGACTTATTTTCCCCCCCTCTCTTTTCTTCTCTCTGTTGCTGCTGTGTGATATGTTGATTTCTTTATGGTGTCTGATTTTGATGTTCATCATATGTCAATGATGGTTAGAAATGAGTATCAGTGGTGAGGAAAGATATGAGTTTAAAAGGTTTAGAAGGGAATGTAATGATGGAATGGACTGAATGTACAAGAATTCATGTGGAGGATTCCAACTAGTTTTGTGGGTTTCCATGTAGCTGCTGCCAATAATATGGAATTAAGGCTTGTTGTTGTTATTCTATAATTAATATTTTTCTGGACTTGCTTTTATAGGCTTTGGATCTTGGGAGGGGTGCCAACCCCAAGGGATACATGGTGGAGGAGATCTGGCAGGAGCTTGCAAAAGCAAAGTACTTGGAGTGGGAGCATGCATCTACCAATCGATCATGGGAATTGCAAACCTTGAAGTATGTTTTTCTTGTCTATAGTTATAATTTAGCCAAGGGTCAATCATTTAGTGCTTAATTGTTTGTACATTCAATTTTATGTAGCTGCTTTACAAAATATCTGCTTATGTCTCAGAGAAGCTTGTGAAACTGCACTTGAGCAAAAGCACTACTTTTTAGATGAATCTACTGATACCCACTTAAAACAACTGGAGGCATTAGGAAGAGTATTCATTAAAGCAGCAGAAGATGACACGCCAACTGAGGTGAGTCAAAACGATAATTGATATTGTTTCTTTTTTCATTATTCCTTTCTCTTTTCTGAAAGTTGCAATCCAACAATCATCTGGAGTCATCTCTTCACAACTTTAGGTGCCTGATTACCTTTGCTGTAAAATCACCCTTGATATATTCCGTGATCCTGTCATTACTCCAAGTGGGCTTACATACGAGAGGGCTGTGATTCTTGACCATCTTCAGAAGGTAATGTACTTTTGATAATTATTCCAAAAGCTTTATGTTCTAGTGCATATTCTGGCAGAACAGTTTCTTACTGGCTTACAATTTAGGTGGGCAAGTTTGATCCAATTACTCGGGAACCACTTTATCCATCCCAGCTGGTGTCAAATCTGGCCATAAAGGAAGCAGTCCAAGCATTCTTGGAGAAACATGGATGGGCATACAAGATGGACTGATAGTTGAATTATTGTTTCCGTTGTCCGCCATATACATTGTCATGCCATTGAACATTGAGAAATTTCCTACTCTGAACTGTACATAAAACTTGATATAACAACTGATTCATACCGCATGTATATAACAGTTGTGTACTTGATTATGCTTAAGATAATGCGTTCAGAAAGATTGATTATCAAAAGTATAAATGTTAAGTTTATGTGGAAGCTTTGTTTTCTCTTATTTGAATGGATTTGCTTGTGTGGGTTTATCAAGTACTTTGTGTTATACCAGGCTTTGGATATGGTCACCTCTACTTGTTTAGCTTTGTATCATGAGCAACTAGGGAGTTTTTCCAAACTTTTTTTTTTTTTTTTTTCCTTTTTTCTTTTTTTTTTCTTTGTCATGCAACTTAACGCTTGCTTGCAAATTATTGCATGAGCTATTGTCACTTCAGGTATTAGAATTATGATTCCCCTCTGAAGGATGTGTAGCTCGAAGATGGCAAAAGAACTGGAGAAAAATGTAAAGTTAGTACCATTGTCATTCAAAATATGTTTAATTCTTACTCTTTCTCTTAGGGAACTAGAATTTACTTGAGAATTAAGATAACGTAGAGCAGTTGGATATCCTACTTAAATTTTATCCAACAAGTTAAAAATGTGAAATTGGCCTATGCTTAAAGCTCTGGCTACCTCCACTGTATGACTCATAAAATCGTATTATTTGAGTCTGATAGGTAACTTTGGAGAACCATACTTTAACCTGTAGATTTTATTCTTTATTCTTTCATTATTTAGACTTGAGAGAGATTTTTACACAAAATCTTAAGTCCATTTTCTGTTTGAGGATAATTTATTAGTAAACTCAATATAGAAAACTTGGGTCAACTGACTAAATTTAATGAAAGCGTTACGCATCAGGAAATTCATTCAGGATGAGGAATTTTCCTGCTGTCTCTAGACTTTAAATTTTCAATGGTGGTGGATGCAGTGTTTGCCTTATTGATCTTCTTAAGAGTCAGCCCTTATTTCTCCGTCTCTAACTGCTCTATCCACGTTGTCCTTGTTGGCACATAGAGATAAAATTACTGAAGCAACAACATCTTTCACAGCCAAGGGATGCTCTTCTTCCAAAAAGTCAATCATCAGTTTCATCACACCAATGAGCTGCTTGTTTAAATCAAGAGCCGAAACATTGAAAAGAGTTGCAAGTGCAATGTTACTTGTTTCTCTGGTTCCCGATCTCAATTCTTTCATAAGAAGAGGAATTACTACTGGGTTTTCAGCAAGTAGCTTCTTGTTCCTATCATGGATTGAGAAATTAGGAGCGTGGTTATTATGTCATCATGGAAAGAGTCAAGTCCTGACAGTGGATTAAGCAAATGGGGAATGACATCGACAATCTCACCAAAGAGTGGATGAAAGCAAGGCATCTTTGTCAACAGTCGAAGCTCCTTTGCAGCTTCTAACTGTTCAGCAAAACTTGACATCTTTTCAAACAAAAGATGAAAACTATCACGATCAAGTTTCATTATATGTGTTTACCACCACAACTATATTATTTAGGAGAGTAGAGCATCAAGAACAAAGGAATTTATTCTTCATAAAATGACACACTTTATGACTGAATGAGAGCCCCTATAATGAAATTACAATTAGAAATAAAGTTAAACTCCCAAGAGGATAAAACCTAAAACAATGTAACATCAAGTGAAATAAACTCTAAGAGATAATCCTAATGGTAATTTTAAAGATAAATCTAGAGATAATTCTAAATAGATAATCTAAATTAGAATTCAACAATCTTTTCGTCCTTAACAAGAGCAGAAAATTCAATCCCCTTGGTTTTACACCATTGTGCTATCATTTCACGGAGTATGTGATTTGGAGTGAGGATAGCCTGTGATGAGAGGACTTTCTGAGTTAGAGGACAAGTCCGGTTTCCAGCTTCTAACCATTCCTGAATGTAGGGTCTATCATAAGTCTGTACAAGGAAAAAAAAAAAAACTATCACAAGTTAACAGCTTACCATAAAAAATAAGTGAAGAACCCATAACATAAAAGCATTGACAGGAAGAGTTACACATCAAAAACAGGAATGCTGTACAAAATATTTGTGGTTGTAGGTTAAATACTGTACTCATTGCATCGATAGTGAGTATTCAGATATCCAAATTCCCAAGAATTACGAATTCCCACATTTTCTCAAACACCAAACAGAGTAGATACTAGATTATGATTCCAGTTATGAACACTAACCTGCCCAGAAGACAAGATGACTGGATCCGTCATCAATTCCTTGGAAAGAGGGCAACGAAATTCCTCAGGACAAGAAAGTAGAATATCTTGAAGCTTGAAAGAAAATAAACTCTTATTCAGTTGCAATAGTTTCAAAGCACGAAGTATTTCTTCAGCGTCAACAATGGTTTCAATGCTATAATCCTCATCATCGATAATGACCTTTACCAGTCTAAGCAACTCCTTCTTCATCGCCTTCTTTGTCACCACCCTCGTAATAGACTCCGAAAAGATCGACCTTGTCTTGGCCATTCGAACAATTGTTACAGAAAAGCTGGTTTTGGGTCCGAATCAAAATGAAAACTTTCCAAGAATGGCGAAGCAGGGAAAACTCTCTCTCTAGCTCTAATCTTTTTCTCAGCTGTTATTGTCACTTTGAATTTTGAACTGGGAACAAACAAACACATTTCCATAATAAACTAGTTTAAAGAGTAGATAAATAAGGATAAACTCTAGAATAACTAGAGATAATCGTCAATAATCATTTCAAGTATGATTATACTTGAAATGATTATTGACGATTATCTCTAGTTATTCTAGAGTTTATCCTTATTTGGTGTCGCAAACACTCATTTGGTTGTTTCATCTGGATCGGATTTCAGAGTAACAACGAACTATAATGTCGGCTACAAACATGCATAAACTAGTTTGCTGCATTCTTAAGTGTATTAATACTTCCGTCTTTTATGTAATTAGTGATTTACTTGATGTATAGATCGATTGTAGCATTTATGATAAGTTTAGATTAGATCAAAACAAGTAAATGAAACATTTTCTCGAGGAGACATTAAGTGTCATACTATTTATTTGAAGTGTAGCTCCGGTTATTTTAAATTTGTTGTGATTGGAAATATAAGAGTGTGCTTTCACAATTGGCGGTAATGTTAAGTCTGTAAATAAAGATATGTCACGTATCACAGTAATTATAATTATGCATTCTGTTACAATAACTATAGGTATGTAAATAAGGATATGTCGTGTCGTAATAATTATTATTGCAGTTGGTTATTGATGATCGGGAGTAAATCTTCCACCATTTTTGACACCAACAGTGGTCCTTGTTCCTCCATGCCAAGACATGAATTAACTGTTGGCAATATTCCCTGGAAACAACATTTGAAAGAGCATTCCTCCCTCATCCAAGGACAGTGCAGTTGCATTTCTCTGCCATCTGGACCTTTAATTTTAATAAACTAGCTTTCTTTGCAACATTTTAATTCATGGCCGAGTAGACCATACTTGAAGTAGAATTGAGCCATTCATTCAAATTTGAATTGAATCCAAATATCCAACAGAGGAGATGGATGAGAGTGGAAGAAACCTGCTCTCAATGGATTAGAAATATCAATTTCAACCTTAATATTGAAAAAAGTAGAAGCTGACCTTCTAGTAGGGGCTAGATCAACCTCAAGGACAGTCCCTATTTCACTCCCAATCTTGAAAGCATTTTCCTTTGAGATGAACAATAAGTGTAATCCATGCACTTGAACCCAAAAGCGAGTAGTAGAGAAATCTATTTCATGAAACGAAAGTGCAGGATTCCGTGTTTTTTGATTATCATGTGCCCTCCATTGACAGTCCAAGCTGTGAAGGCTAAGACTCAATTTCTCTCAGCTTCCAGAGCAAATGCGAAAACAAATATATTGTTGTCAACTTCCTCAATGTTTAACCCCTTAGAAGGTTTCCAAGCTTTGAGAAGTATAGCTTCCATAGTGGTCTTCTTGTACCTGCGACCACTTAAGATCTTGCCAACTAAAGTGAGGTTAGAAAATTTCTCAGCCCGGGAAATATTAGGGGTGAGCTGTTGTGGATTTGGGTTAGAGTTGGGGTTAATTGTGGATTTAAAATGGTGGGAAAGGTTGGCAATAGTGTCCCCCATCGGGAAATCTCCGATTGGATTATCAAAAATAGGTTGTAAGTAGGGTTTGAAGGGAGAGTAGAAGGGATAATGGAAGTGAAAACAATTGGTAGGCAGTTAAGGTTGGAAGGATGATAGGAAGAACCTGTAAGGAGTTTCAATCATGAAACTAGATGCCATTCAGAGCGTGGAACTTTGGTGTTGGCTTTTTCACAAGAGTTGGTACTTGGCCTTCATCAGTTGCTTCGCATAAATCTTTCCATGCATTTAACTCCCAATCACACTTGAAGATTCTTTTAAACAATCAATTATATGAAGTGCAAATGTTAGTTACATCAAGATACAAATAGTTGATTATTTTTTTTATAAACTAATTCACCTCTCTGGTCAATCTTTAAGAATTTTTCAAAAAAAAGGGTCAATTGTGGTTTACTTCATGAACTACCAAGCACTTTGCAATAACTCCTAAAATATAAAATTAGGCACATAACCTCCTTATTTTTTATAAGCCCTAACCATCCAAATCAACCATTAAGTTTAACGGCTTAAACAAACATGTGAACATCATGTGTCTTCTAACCTAATATTTGTGAATTAAAAAGACTAAACTATCTTTGTTATAATTTTTATTCCTCATCCTCTTTGTTTCTTTGTGTATGTCGTACAATGATGGATCCATATGACCTTACTTATACCTTGAAAGTAAAAAGAGTACGGAGGCTTGAAGAATAAGAAAAGTCGATTCAAAACAGTTGGTTTCTCTAATCCTCTCAATAAATTGATTGAAATCTACCAATTTTCCTCAAAATAGTGCAATAATCATATTTGATGAGTTCCTCAAAGCCTATGATGAGAGAAGGAAGGAAATCTCATGAACCATTTTTAGGTATGTTTATTCCTGGCATTCGAGCAGTGTTATTTATTGCAAACGAAAGATTATATTTTGGCGATCCTTGTAAGATTACTTATTTTTTTTTTAATGAAGGTAAGTGAATTTTTTTTTTATCTCTTTGTTGCAAAATAACTTAAGCAATTACCCTCGCTTTTATTCCCTTATTGGTTCGATGTTGATGTCTGTAACTATTTCTATACAATAAACTTTATTTGCTTTGATTTTTGAGTGAGTTTGTACCTATTTGTTATTATTAGTTTTAATGCGTAAAGGATGAGGACATGGTCTATTGCCAGTTAGATATTTTGTTTAGTTGAGATTTTTTTCGATTTATCTTATTGAAGGTTATTATCATACTTTTGTTATCTTCAATATAATGATGTGGTCTAGTAAGCTCGATTGAGATGCAAGTTTTCTAGCTTCTAAACTAAAATGACACTAACAAAGCTTATGGATAGAGATGTTGTAATTCATGAATTGTTTAATTATTGCTATGTTATTAGTTATATTTGATGTTTCCCACCAACATATATTTATTTTCTCCCTAGCATGAAAATTTTCATATTCAATTAGAATTATAATGATACTTAAAATCTGATTTGTTTATTTATTTTTAACATAGATTGTTTTCATAGGTTAGTGGTCCTGTGGTTGATGCATTTATTATTTATTATTATTATTATTTACTTCATGCATTATATAATCATGAAAAGGACAAGTAACACCAGAGATGAATGCTCACCTTATGCATGAATTTTCAAGAGAGGAGGTTGTTTTTTCACTTAATAAAATGCATCCACAAAAAGCACCAGGACTAGATGGTATGCTTGCTTTATTTTTCCAATCTTTTTGGCAAGATGTTGGTGAGGAAATTGTTCATTTAGTGTTGGCTGTACTCAATGAGAGTGCGAATCCTAATTTGATTAACCATACTTTTCTAGCCCTTATACCAAAAGTGAAAAAACCTAAATTTGTCAAAGATTTTAGACCTATTAGTCTTTGCAATGTTTTATTTAAAATTATTAAAAAAACATTTGGTAATAGGGTAAAATTAATTCTTCCTAAAATAATATATGATACCTAAAGTGATTTTGTTCCTGGACGTCTTATTATGGATAATGTTTTGGTTGCCTTTGAAGTCTTTCATTATATGAAAAAAAAAGACAAAAGGAAAAAAAAAAAAAAAAGGAAAGATTTTTTGCTCTCAAATTGGATATGGCAAGGCATGTGATAGAGTTGAATGTGAATTCTTAAGTACCACAATGCTGAAGATGGGCTTTGACAATAGATGGGTAGATCTTGTTATGCATTGTGTTACTACTGTTTCATATGCATTGATTATTAATGGGGAGCCTAGTGAGACTTTCTTACCATAAAGAGTTTTTAGGCAAGGTGACCCACTCTCACCATAACTTTTTCTGCTAGTTGCTGAAGTTTTTTCAAGCCTAATCAGGAAAGCAGAATTGGATGGCTCTATTGATGGCATCAAAGTAGCCTCTCATGCACTATCAATTAGTCACTTATTCTTTGTAGATGATAACCTTCTCTTTGCAAAAGCTAACTATTCAACAGCTACCAAAGTTAAGGAGATCGTACATCTTTATGAACGTGCATCGGGGAAAATGGTTAATCTTGATAAATCTGAACTTTCATTTAGCCGAAATGTGGATGAAACATTGAAAATGTCCAAGATTGGATGGGAATAAAGGCAGTTGAAAGTCACATAAAATATCTGGGATTGCCAACTATCATTGGTAGATCGAAGAAGCATGTTTTTGAAGGAGTTAAGGATCGAATATAGAAAAAAGTCAAAGGGTGGAAGGAGAAAGCTTTCTCAAATGCAGGGAAAGAGGTACTTATTAAATACTTGGTTCAATCAATTCCAACTTATGTGATGTCTTGCTTTAGGATTCCAGCAGGAGTTTGCTCATAACTTACTTCATTGGTAAGTAATTTTTAGTGGAGGAGAAAGGGGAATGAAAAGAAGCTACAGTGGCTTAAATAGGAAGAATTCTTCTTACCAAAGAAATGTAGAGGAATGGGTTTCAGAGGTTTTAATTATTTCAACCTTGCTATGTTAGCTAAACAAGTATGAAGTATGGTGTCTCTACACCAACCTAAACTTCTTGGCTACCAAAGTCTACAAAGCCTGTTACTATCCAGTTGGTAATATAACAAATGCAAATGTAGGTTCTCAACCGAGCTATATTTGGAGGAGCTTACATAAGGTAAAGAGTGTTGTTAACATAGGGAGCAGTGGCTGATTGAGAATGGAAAAAATATTCTCATATGGAATGATAGATGGCTACCCATGTAGAATGGATTCAAGCCTTGGTCACCCGTAAAGATATTATCCCTTACGGCCATGGTGGAGGAACTTATTGACACTGACTTACATTGCTGGAATTCACACTTGATTCATCAAATTTTTCTACCCTTTGAAGTAGAATAAATCATGCTTATTCCACTACGTAGAGGTGTGTAAGAAGATCAAATTATTTGGCATTGATCTAAGGATGGAAATTATACAATCAAGAGTGCTTACCACAAGTTATTATAGGCTCAAAACACACAACACCAGTCTGGTGCCTCAACGAAAGATATGAAATGGGCAAGTTTATGGAAGTTAAATAAACTATCAAAAGTCAAGCTATTCCTTTGGAGGACTGCCAAGGACATACTTCCAGTCCAAGAAACGTTATGCAGACATAACATTTTCACATGCAAAAGTTGTATTCGGTGTGGAAATTAGGAATCAAGTCTTCACGAATAATTATGTGGTCAGCATCTAAGCAAGCATGGAAAGAGGCATTAGTTTCTTTCCCCCTAAATGTTCATGATCTTAGTTCACTCATTTCGTAAATTCTCTAAAAATGGAACCAAACAAATATAGAACTTTTGCTACTCTATCATGCAATATATGGAAGGCGAGATGCTAACTGCTTTTTAAGGAGAAAAACTCACCTTTAGCTGCATTTAGGGGTGACAATGAGCCGAGCTAGCTTGTGAACAGTTCGTGAGCTATTCATAGGAGGGCTCAGATCAAGCTCGGCTCATTTAAAAAACAAGCCGATCTTGAGCTTTATTTTAAGCTCGTTTACTAAAAAGAGCCTAGCTCAATTTTTCCAAAGTTCGGCTCGTGAGTTGGCTCGTTTAATATTTTATAGTAAATTTTTTATTATTTATATATATATTTATAATAAATCTATTTATATACAAAAAACTACCATAAATTGTTACTTGGTTTAGTGAGCTAGCTAGTAGAGCTTTAATGGGGAAGACCATTGATGAAGCATTTGACTTATTGGAGGAGATGATTGCCAATAATTATCAATGGCCTTCTGAAAGATTTTCAACTTGAAGGGTGTCTACAATTCATAGTTAGATGCCATTAGTACATTAATTACACAAATGGTTGTCTTGTTAAAGAAAATTGACACCCTTGGAGGACAATTAAATAGAAGCCAAGCCATGGCTTGTGAGATTTGTGGGGATGCACATGCAAGAAATTTATGCCTAAACAATCATGAAGTTGCAAATTACTTAAGCAATTACAATAGGCAACACGGTAATCCTTACTCCTACACTTATAATCTTGAGTGGAGAAACCACCCAAATTTTTCTTGGAGTAATCAAGGGCAATCCAATGAAGCAAAGCCCACTTATCCAATTAGTGTTCAGTCAAAAGAATAAATTCCAGCACTTGAAAAGAAGCCATTTATTAAGCAATACATATCAAAGACAAATTCTATAATCCAAAGCCAATCGGCATCACTTAGAAACCTAAAAATCATATAGGTTAACTGAACAATGCCATTACAAGCTGTCCTCAAGGTGCTCTACCTAGTGATACCGTTCCAAATCTAAGGAGATGGAACCCTAATATGGAGGATTGCAAAGCCATCACTCTAAGGAGTGGTAAAAAGGTAGAATAACCTCCTAAGCAAGCTGAAATTTTGTCTAAGTAAAATGATGAGGTAATTATGAGTAGTAAAAAGAAGGCTTAAGTCCCAAAGAAAACACTCCTATATACCCACCTCTACCTTTCCCTCAACACCTTCAAAAGCCAAGACTTGATGAGAAATTTAAAAAATTTCTGAAGGTATTCAAGAAGCTTCACATCAACATTCCTTTTATGGAAGCTCTTGAACAAATGCCTACATATGTCAAGTTTGTGAAGAATGTAGCATTATCCTTCAAAAGAAACTACTACCAAAGATTAAAGATCCGGGTATTCAACATACCAATTTCCATTGGCAAGTCATTTAATGGTAGAGCTTTATATGATTTGGGAGAAAGCATCAACTAGATGCCGTTCTCAAACTTGATTCATATAGTGTATGGAAGGCGAGACACTAACTGCTTTTTTAGGAGAAAAACTCACCTTTAGCTGCATTTAGGGGTGGCAATGAGCCAAGCTAGCCTATGAATAGTTTGTGAGCTACTCGTTGAGGACTCAGGATCAAGCTTGGTTTGTTTAAAAAATGAGCCGATCTTGAGCTTTATTTTAAGCTCGTTTAGTAAAACGAGCCGAACTTAATCTTTCCAAAGCTCGACTTGTGAGCTGGCTTGTTTAATATTATATAGTAAATTTTTTATTATTTATATATACATTTATAATAAATCTATTTATATACAAAAAACTACCATAAATTGTTACTTGGTTTAGTGATAATTTGCACAAATACTTACTAAATGGTCTTGGGTTTAACTCTCCTAGCCTACAAAACTTTTTTAGAATTTTCAAAAAATCTTCAAGACCCTTTAAAAAGCCAAGATGAGCTTGAATATTTTATCACGAGCTTTTAACGAGCTTAAGCTCGGGAGCCTGAAACGAGCTCGAGCTTGCTTAAAATGAGACGAGCTGCAAAGCTCGACTCGTTGACAGCCCTAGCTGCAATCCTTTGCTCTGGTAAGTCATTTCTAGAGGAGTACTAAAGAGAGAATGGCAGGTGTGCAAATACGAAAGCCATGAAGCAAAATGCACCCTAGTGCAAGGTTCAACTCTCCTGGCCTACAAAACATTTTTAGAAAACATTTTTAGAATTTTCAAAAAATCTTCAAGAGCCTTTAAAAAGCCGAGCCAAGCTTGAATATTTGATCATGAGCTTTTAACGAGATTAAGCTCATGAGCATGAAACGAGCTCGAGCTTGCCTAAAATGAGACGAGTCGAGCCGAATGCAATCCTGTGCTCTGGCAAGTTATTACTGGAGGAGTTCCAAAGAAAGAATGGCAGGTGTGCAAATACGAAAGCCATGAAGTAGAATGCACAATGGGTTACACTACCTCCTGGTGTTTTTAAACTCAATGTAAATGTAGCTTTATTTGGGAACTGGGGAAGTTGGTTTTGGAGCTATTGTTAGGGATGACAAGGGATAAACTATAGGCATTGCTACTTGGCATGATATACAAACCTATGAACCACATATGGCAACATTTCGCTATAGTTTGGAATTCTTTAAAGATCTTGGAGTGAGAAATGTCATTGCAGAGACCGATTGCTTGATTCTATTTGATGCGTTATAAAATAAAAAAAATTTAGAAGGGCTATTTTGGAGGACTGGTATAAGACTGCAAGGATCTCATTAGACGTTTCCAAAAACTTGCTTTTTCCCATACAAGAAGGAATAGAATTAAAATGGTGCATTACTTAGCTGGGTTTTCTATTTCTGGCTATATTAACTGTTATTGAGTGGAGGATGTTCCACTTGACATATTAAATCTTGTATTAGCAGATTCATCTTAATGAAATCGAAAGTTTGTCACTTAAAAAAAAATCATGAAAAGAACTTAACTCTTTTTCTTTTCATGAATAATGTGTGTAGATATAACATTTTTTTTTTTTTTATAGATGTTATTGAGCTACATTGTGCGGGCAAACTAGTCAGGGAGTTACTTGTTGAGTATACAAGGTACTAGTGGTTAGACTTGCACCAGTACCTCATTTAATGATGGATTTCTTATGGCTTACTAAAATGTTAAATAACTATGGACACATAAAAGGGTATTATATATACTACTTATGTCCTAGTAAAACCTTTGATGATGGACATTATTTGATTTTATCTAATAGTGAGGTGAATGAAATGTTGGATCTATATGAGGTTTACACAAATGATGTGGTAATATCCATTTATGTAGATGAGGTTAGGAATATGTATTCTCCTTGTTCAAATGAAAAAGTGTATGAAGTAGAAATTTCATATGGTTATATAGGTAAAGATGATTATGAGAATGATAGTGATATAAATTGTGCAAATGAGAGTGACTATATTTATGAGCATAGAGCATATAAAATTGGTAAGCCTTAAGATGAAGGAATAGTTGAAGATCATGACATGGGTGACTATGATAGTGAACTTTTACTTGACCCTCTCAATGAAAATTTTTGGAAGGAGAGATTAACTAGTGAAGATGAAATCTTTGATGTGCCCGTTAAGGAGGATAGAAACAAAAAATCCAAGATGAAAAAGAGAATTATTCAAGATACAATACCTAATAACTTTTTGAATGCTGATGTAGTTTCTGACTACGATAAGAGTAATGAGTTAGACTCTTTAAGAGTTAGCTTATGTGATGAAAACTAAAATCCTGTTAAAGATAAATTTAATGAGTTCAGAGCAGATAGGGGCATGGGCAACATAATGTTCACACAAGGTCAAAAGTTCACTAACATTATGATATTCAGAGAAGTAATTAGAGAATATAATAGTGACAAGGGCAAGCATGTTGACGAGGTTAAAATGATGGTGATAGGGTTATTGTTGAATGCAAAGAAAAGTGTGGATGGAGAATCTATGGCATCTCATTGCGAGGTGAAGTTACCTTTCAAATAAGGAGTGTAAACCCATAACATGCATGTATAAGGGTATACAAATATAACTAGCTTATTTTGAATTACTTCGTAAAGAAATATTTAGAACAACTGAGAAGGAATCCTAAGTCGGAAGTAGCAAAATTCATGAGTGAAATCACGAGTAACCTTAAATGTGATGTTACAGTGTGGCAAGCATATAAAGCAAAATCAAATGCAATTGAAATTATTTTTGGGGAATACAAAGAACAAGAAGCAATGATGGGACTACTATAAGAGCCTAAAGACATGGAATAAGGGAAGTTGTGTCAAGTTGTTGGTTGAAAGACCCATTCCCTAGAAGCCGACCATTTTCAAAAGATTGTACGTATCATTCCAAGCTATGAAAAAGGGACTTAAGGTTGTAAAAGGTTCATATGTCTGGATGGTTGTCATCTAAAAAGTCCATTCGTAGGCTAACTTTTATTTTCTATTGGAAGGGATGGTAATGACAACTTGTATCCAATTGCTATTATAGTTGTTAAGATTGAGAATAAAGAAACATGGACTTAGTTTGGTTCTTAAACCTTAATTTCAGACATTGGAACAGTTGAGGAATATGGATGGACATTTATTTCTGATAGGCAAAAGGTAATATTTTATAAGGCTAAATTTCATATTTGGTCCCTGTAGTTTGGGTCAGATTTCACTTTGGTCCCTACTATTCAATTTGTTATAATTAGGTCCCTAAAATTGAAATTTTACACCAATTAGGTCTCTACTAGAACTTGTCATCTTATCTTTCACTGACGGAACCGACATGGCCTAATAGAAGCCATGCTGGACACCTACGTGTATTGTACATGGCCAATTTTTTTCTTTGGCCTAACTTCCAAAGTATAAAACAACAGTAGTTTCTCCAAAAGGAAGAGAAACTACATGTTTTCAAACCCAAGGACCCTACTAGTCCCTAATTTTTCTAAATCGTGCCAACCAGAAGGAAAATTTGAAATTTGAGACTAGGGTTTCTTATCATCGTTATGGATTTTAAGTTCAGACTTGGATATGATCATGTTTGGATTGCAAAATTTCGTTAGAGGTTCTCAAATACAAAGTTAGTGGTTGAAGAATTATGGAAGATCTGTTAGGTTAGGACTTTTATTTTCGTTTTTCTCTAGTACTATTATAGATTATGTTTTTACTTTTAGTAAAATGCCTTTATGCCTTTTTTGTCTTGTAAATTGGATAGATGTTAATTTCGATGCATTTTATTCCTTTTATATGTTTTGAAATACACAACATTGTATCAGATTGGCTTTATCCGAGTTGTGCATTGTGGTTTTGAAATACATCACATGCTTGTTGTTTTTATCTTTGAGTTTTGTGTTGATTTGTCTCTTTCTTCCTTTACTTTACTTTAAAAGGGACATTGGTGATGATACAATCCAATTTGAACAGCATTATGAGACACAGTTTTATAAAGAGTCTGAAAATGGTTCTTTTAGTTATGTGAATGGTGTAGTTAATGAATTTTGTTTTCACATACACTACGACTCATACTTTATAGTTGTTAGTAAGGTTGAAAAATCTTAAAGTTCAATAGTTTTAAGATATTGTATTGGAGTGTTAGGAATATAATTGATATCTCAAAGCCTACACCCATAAGCTTTATTTATAGTAAATAATAAAACATAGACTTCCACATTTAAACAATGTGAGACTACATAATACAATAATATTATATTCCTAATAAAGGATGTTATGAAGACTTATAAGACAACCATGGAATTTAGTAATGGGGTAACTAGAACATCAAGTTGACACTATTGTAATTGTAAAACCTGTTGTTAATGTCCTTGTTGTTAATGAAAATTAAATTGTAATGGTAGAAGAGAATGAGACTTTAATAGATGCTCATATGAGTGATAAAGAATGCTATCAGGATCAAGAATATGATGAGGCAGATGGTAAGGATAGTTTAAAGGGATGTTACTTATATGATAGTGACAAGGACATAAACAATGATTATTTTGATGATAATTTATACATTGAAGTTGAGGACATTGGTAGAACTAACATGAGTGAAACTCAAGAGAAAAAAAAAATAGTAAGAAGATAAGCAGGAAAAAGAAAGACCATGATGGTGAGAGGTTTGTACTAGCTCCCCTTCCTACAGATTGCTATCATTTGGAATAGGATTATATGAGTGATAAGTTGGAATTTCTTGTAGCTTCAGATGATGAAAGTAATAAAAGACTAGAGTTATGAGTAATAGACCTGAAGACACTATGTAAGGAGTATATTTGGAGGGTTGGAATAGTGTTCACAAACTTGAAAGAGTTTAAGGGTACAATTATTGAATGGTCTTTGCTAAATGGAAAAGCAACAAAATTTAGGAAAAATGACTCAATCAGATGTAGGATTGAATGTAAATAAAGATGTGGCTAGGGGTTGCTTTGCAGCAAGGTTGAAGGTAAAAGGATTTTTGTATTGAAAACCATGGGACAGAACCACACATGTAACAAGGTTTTCAAAAATTTGCTAACTCTGCAAAAGTTGTAGACATAGTTGTTGATAAGGTGAAAGTGAACTATAAAATTAAGTTGTTTGGCATTCAAGATGATATGAGAGAGAAATACAATGTTAGGATATTAGGGACTGTAGCATATAAGGCTAGGTTAAAGGTTGTACATAAAATTGAAGGGACCTATATAAAGTAATATTCAAAATTGTGGGGCTTCTGTACTAAATTGAGAAGAAGCAGTCCTGGTATCACTTGTCAAATGAAGTTATGGAGACCACAACTTAAAGTCAAACCAATATTTGAGAGACTATAGATATGCTTTGAAGCTTGTAAAAAGGGTTTCTTAGTATCTTGTAGGCCAATAATTAGCATTAATGGATGTCACCTCAAAAGGTAATATGGTGAACAACTATTAATGGCAGTTGGGGTGGACCTAATAATCAATGCTTTTCCCTTACATTTATAACAGTTGAGTATGAAACTAAGGACAACTAGACTTGGTTTTTGGAAAAAACTGCTTAATGACATAGGTGATGTTAAGAATAATAAATGGGTTTTCATCTCTAATCAATAAAAAGTAAACATCGCACACTTGGTTTTTAAGTAATTGCATGCATTAAAGGCACTCTACTAATACATTAATTCATTTTACAGGGTCTAGTACCTGCACTAGATGAGCTTTTAGAAATGGTGAATCCAAGGTCTACCTTAAGCATTTGTATGGCAACTTTAAGGCAAAATATGGTGACAACACAAAACTTAGACATTTAGTCTATGTTGTTGCAAATACACCCTACTACCAACTTTGGGAAAGACTCACAGGAAAGGTGAAAAGGATTCATGGACATGCATATGACTGGCTCATGGAACATCCTACTAAGCACTGGTATAGGCACAGTTTCAGTTTCTACCTAAAGTGACGTGTTGATGAACAATATAACAAAAGCCTTCTATAAGACTATCTTGTCTGTAGGGGACAAGCCAATAATCAAGATGTTTGAATTTATAAGGGAACATTTGATGAATAGATTCACTGAATTAAGGGGAAAGGCTAAAAGGTACAAGATGATATCATGCCTAGGGTAAAGAGAAAACTGGACAAGGAAATTACTCACTTAAAACATGAGGAAAACTAAGTAGGCTAGAAATAAGAAGTTTGAGACCTTTTATGATGGATAAGTTTGCAGTGGACTTAGATTTACAACCATGTAGCTACAGGTAAAGGTTTTTATTTTCTTAATGTATAATTCCATTTGGTTTCTTAAGCTGAACTGTTTAAATCCTTTGCCATGTAGGTTTGGGGAACTTACATGCTTGCCTTATAGGCATGCAATCAGCTGCATCCACTTAAGAGGGGAAGAACTAGAACCAAGGAACGAAAATTCGCATCGATTCACCTGTTTCGGGCGAATCAATTCGGTTTTTACACACATGAAAATGAATCACATATACAAAAACGAAAGCTTGTAGTTTCGGTGGAAATAGAGCTGATTCTATTGTTTCCAACCAAAACGGATCGACACACATGTGGGTACCAAAATTGTAGGTCTATAGGTACGAAAAGGGGAAGAAAAAGCAAAAGCAAAAGCAGACAATTTTTTTTTAAAAAAAAAAACGCACTAGATAAGAAGAGGATAGGAGAGCAGATCTTAGTTAGTTTGATTGCAGGAGTAAGAGAGAACCTTGATTCTCTTGCAAGAGCTGGAATTGATCTACGACTGGGTGTAAAGTAGCAGAGTTGAAGACAAAGTTAAAGAAGAGAGAGTTGCAAAGCAGGAAATAGTTGTAGTTGCAGTTGCAAGAAGAGTCCGTACGTTTAATTGTGTATTTTTTTTAAATTTTTTTTTCTGTTTTAGTAATTAGTATATAAGGCTGGGCTTAAACATGTATATAACTTTTTCTATATAATATAATATGATAATTATAGTTTAATATAACTTGTTAATCAATTTTTTTAACTTTTTTTTTCTTCTTCTTGTTTTGACAATAAATTCATATATATATATATATATATATATATCAAAATATATATTGAGCTTTTTAATTTAAAGTTAGTTTAACTGTTGAAATAGTGAAAAAAAATAATAACAAATATTCATTTATATATGTTTATTAACCTATAACATTAGTAAATATGAATAAGTTAGAAAATAATTTTTATGTCATTAACCTATAACATTAGTAAATATGAATAAGTTAGAAAATAACTTTTATGTCATTAACCTATAATATTAGTAAATATTAATTAATTATATTTTTTTAAAATTTTAATTATTATCTATTTCTTCTATTATTTAATTTATTTAAAATTTCAATTATTAGTATTTATTTGTAAATAGCACAAACAATAAGGTTTTTATTTTAAAGTTAGTTTAATTTTTAAAATAGTGAAAAAAAAAAAATAGATATAAATTATTTATATATGTTCATTAACTTAGAACATTAGTAGAAATGAATTATTTTAAAAATAATTTTTAAGTTTATTATCCTATAACATCAATAAATATGACTTAATTAGAAAATACATTATTTAAAATTATTTTTGTCTATCAATTTAATTTATTTAAATTTTCAACTATTGTAATTTATATAATTTTAATTTTTTTTATTTAATTTCAATTATTATCTTCTTCTTTTTTAATTTAATTAGGCTTGCATGTTTTATATTTTTGCAGTTAAAAATGAAAGATGGATTCTTCTTCTTCAAAAGGTAAACAACAAGCTATTGAAGAGCCACGATCAAAAAAAAAAAAAAAAAAACTGATGATATTAGATGGTTGTATTTTGAAAGGATAAGTGATAATCGTCAACAAGTAATTTATAATTTTTGTGAAAAGCAAATTAAGGGAAGAGGTATTGCTCGAGGCAAACAACATTTAGCTAGAGATTATCCAAATGTTGTAAAGTGTGAGAAATGTCCTGTGAAAATTTTTGAACAAGTAAGATTGCACTTAAGAGAGAAAAAACAAGAGAATGAAAAAATGAAAGAAGTAAGAGGTGAGATGAGACAAAATTAAATGAGCAAGACAAGGAGAAGAACGAGGATTAGAGAAGAAGATATTGATGACACAGATGATGAGATGAGCATACAGAAAAGACAAGATCTTTAATATGCAACGAATTTACCAATACATGATTTATATATGACAGAACAAGGATATAGCCAAGTTCCACGTCTAAGGATCGACCTACATGAACTCGAAATTTAACTCGCACTCAGAGTGTGAAAGAAGGTCTTGAAAAGTCTAGTAGGAGAAAAAAAAAATCCCAAGTAGAGAAGAGATAGATCCAAGCATATATAGGCAACAAGATGTTTACCAACACAACAGGTAGAATCCAAAAAGTGGGCAAAGTCAGCAAAGCATGCTATTGGAAAGTTCTTTATTTATCAAAATATTGCTCCTAACAAAACACAAGGGTCATATTATCAGTGTATAATTGATGAAATTGCACGTGCAAGGGTTGAAGTTGAAGGGCCTACTCCTTATGAAATTGGTGGTCCTATTTTGGAGGATGAGATAGAGGAATTTAAGGAATATATTGATGAATTTAAAAAGAAATAGGAGGTTTATGAAGTGACCCTAATATGTTATGGATGGACATCTATAATCCATTTGTCAGTAACAAATGTTTTGATTTATTGTGATGGAAATACAGTTTTTCACAAATCAGTAAATACAGCAGGGATTGACAAGGATACTAATTATCTTGTTCAAGAGATTAGTGAAAAATATGTAGTTCAAATCATCACAGATAATCAATCTTCATACAAAAGGGCTATAGAGTTATTGATGGATAGAAGACCACATTTAAATTGGACATCATGTGCTACACATTCTCTTGATTTGGTATTACACGACTTTGTGAAATTCAAAAGTGTTTTCACTTATTCTAGAGCAAGCAAAGAAGTGTACAAATTTCATTTACAATCATGAAAAAGTTCTTCATTTGATGAGGCAACATTGCACAGGTGAAATGATACGGCCAGCTCAACCAAGATTTACCACAAATTATATTGCTCTTCAAAGTCTCCTACAACATAAGAATGACTTACAAAGAATGATAACTTCAGATGAATGGGCAATGAATGCATCTAGTAATGGTCTAATTGGGAAGAAATTTTGCCAAACTCTTATGGATTCTAAGTTCTGGGAAAGAGCTAAAAAAATTGTTAGCATACATGCTCCAATTGCAAAAGTACTGAGAATGGTTGATATGGAGAAATAAGCAACTATGCTATATGTATATGCAGCAATGATCAAAACAAAGAAACAAATACAAGAAATTGCCCCAAATTTTTGTAAAAAGTATATTAATGTCATTGATGAATGTTGTCGGAAGCAGATAATATCTCGTATTCATATAGCAGGTAAGTAATAAATATATATTCTAGTTATGTATGATTTTGCTTATGACTTGATATTCTAAACATACTTTTAACTTGTGTTATATTTTTATTTTTTTTAAAACGAAATAGCATATTACTTGAATCCTGCATACCAATATAGTGAAAATATTGGAGATCAATCTGAGTTGATAAATGCACTTAAAGATGTGGTTAGTAGAATTGAACCAAGCAGTACAATAGCTTCTCGCACTAGCAAAGGCAATAAGAAATGTTCAATAGTATTGAATTTTATATATACTTGTTGCTATTAAGAATCAACAATCTATTTGTTAATAGGTTAAAAATTTTTGAGAGGCCATGTGTGGGTTTTCAAGTCAACTAGCTGTTAAACGAAGATAAAAAACAAATCCAGATAACTTGATCTTATTTAATAACTTTATTTCATTAATACAATTTTTAGTTAATGGTATAATAATAATAATATATTTTTCACAGTTGAATGATGGTTTTTGTATGGAACAGATGCTCCAAATTTGAGAAAGATTGCATTAAAAGTATTGTCACAAACAAGTTCATCTAGTGGGTGTGAAAGAAATTGGAGTACATTTGCTCTTATTCACACAAAAGTACGTAACTGACTTAACTATGAAAAACTAGAGAAACTTATTTATGCATAATACAACATGAGGTTGAAATTGAAGCATATTATGAAAGAGAAAAGTCAAGAAAATGTTAATTTCAAAGCAATAGATTTAACCACTGTGTTTGAAGATAATGAATGTCTTTTTGTATGGTTAGATGATCTCGGAGATATATTATTGGATGAATTTGATGGTCATGGCCAACCAACTAGGCCAAATGCTTATTTAGCCACTTTTGCTAATCTTTGGTCAAACACACAAGATCAATCATAAGCATATGGTATGAGAATGCAAACAAGAAGAACTTAAATAACTAATGATGAAGAGTTTGAAAATTTAATGAGAGGATCTCAACATAATTCTAGATAAATATATATGTTGATACTGAAAAAGAAGATGACAATGATGATAATAGTGGTGATAGTGGAGATGAAGGTAATAATGGAGGAGGTGGAGAAGAAGGAGGACAATGGGACAGAGGTGGAAGTTCAAGTGTAGTATTCTTTACTGAAGAGCAATGATTTAATTATTGTACTCAAGATACTGATCGTGAGTATCAACTATTACGTGAAAAAGAAAAGCATTATGGTCGAAGGAAAAAAAATTAATGAAAATCAAATACAAAATGATGGAGATACAACGATGATGGATTCTGAAAATTTGACTTCATACTTTTCTTCATTTTGTTTGGGTGGAACTAACATGCATAGAGATGATTCTTCAACTTATAGTTCTAGCTATGGATATAGGTCTCAACCATCTGGACATGATGCTTCTAATTTCAATTATAGTTCATTATCCTCTAATTATTGCTATGATGCATATTATGGATATGATACACAATCATCATCTTCTTGTTTTGGTCATTTTGTTACACAAACTCAGAATTTTGGATATAATATTGAAGATTTTCATAAATATGTGAGGGAATAGAGACACATTTCTGTCATCACATGAGTTATGATCAATATTATAGCTATGTCGATCAACACTATCAATTTCCTCTTAAACAATTTCAATATTCTGGATATGCAACTACTAGACACTCCACAGCTAGTTGGATGTAATTGTAATTTAATATTTTTCTTGAATTACTATATTTATATTATGATTTTTACTTTGATATATACTTATCAATACTCTATGTACTAAATTATTCATGTTAGATCTTACAATTACTATAATATGTGTTTTATTATATGTTTCCATGTGTTTCCTAAAAAATTAGAGTTTCCATGTCATTTCCTTAATAGTTTCTGTTTCTAGACTTGTCAAAATGGTCATTCGAAATGAAACTTTGTTACTTGACTAGAACAATTTGTAAGTGCATACTCTAAGATGCAGGCTTATGTTGATTGCCATGATCCTAGTAGAGCATACCAATGGGGAGAGCATGTGGCCATCAGCAGAAGGTAATGACATTCAACCACCAATGTAGTTAAGAGCATCAATGAGGCACAAAAAGAAAAGAAATATAGGTCCAGATGCGCTAAAAAGACTTGGGGAAGAGAGTAGCCTATGGAAGAGAGGGAAGACCTCTCTCAAATGCAGCAGGTGCAACTAGTATAGGCATAACAAGAGGACTTGCAAGAATCTAGTTGCAACACATGTTCCACGATCTAGTCTAACAATAGATGCTACAAGAACCAGTCAAGCAACACATGCTGTAAGATTTAGCCAGGCAACACTGGGAGCATAAAGTAGCCAAGCAACACTTGCAGGATCTAGTCAAGCAACACAGGGAGTTAGATATACATTTCCACATGCGGTCATTGAAACAATAGGTGAAAGGAAGTGGTAGGCAAGGTAGTAGAGGCAAAGGCATAACATCTTTTAGTGGTGTGCAAAATTAGAAGAGAAAGAAGAAGAGCAAGGAACTCTAACACAATAAGAGATAGCCAACTAGTGTAAGCTAGCTGGGCATCAGTCAACAACACTATAGGCATTTCAACTCAAAGTCCTTATCCACGAAGTTTTTCAATTTTTGTAAAGGGATTAGGATTTGTGAAATACTTGATGACATAATATGGTTATTTGTTTTTGTATTTATATTCACTTGATGAATGCTTTTGGAAAAGATTACAAGATTATATTATGATTAAAATGTATGCTTTTGGTCATGATTTAGGTCTGTTTGGATTCAATAATGTATGCACATTGTTATCTACTATTTGGATTCAATAACGTGCATATATTATTGTCATTACTGTTTGGATATATTATACAGAAAGCATACAATATGCGGAAAAAAGATTACAAGTTTAGACAAGCCAGAAAACATAAACCAATTTTCCCAAAACAACAACTGAAAGCATACCATAAACCATTTTTCATTGATCTCAAATGGTGAACTATAGAGTAGTGAATTACATTAATTATAATCCTTTGTACAACACAGACTAACCTAACCTAAAACCCTAACAGATATTATATAAAGATACACCTAACCACTTAGACAAGCACACTGAATCCATGCACACAAAGCCAAAAAACCACATAATATTGTCATTCTCTTCTACCAATCAACCTTGCCTTCCAACATGAAAATAATCTTCCTTTGCTGTTTTATGAGGTATCTCCCACTGTTGAAAATTTCTTCCTTCCAAGTATAAAAACGATAGCAAAACCCACTCTAAAAATACACAAATTATATTAGTATATTTTCAAATTTAGACAACCCTAGAAAAAGCCAAAAGCCACATAATTACCAACAAATTTACCTCCAAATTTAGACAAGCCCAGCATCTTCTACCTATATTGTGGTCCTAAGATGAGAATAGCAATACAAGCTCTCCTAATCACATATTTTGACAAAGTTGTCTACTTGTGAATAGCTAGCACTCAAAATTATTGAAGATCCACCAATTTCCTTTCTCGAAATTTAATCTCTACCCTAACGTACACTTATGTGCTTTGAACACTTGATAATGACAAATATAAGCAATGGGAGGATGATGGCAAGCATCAAATAAAGAATAGAAGAATGATTTAGTTTCTCTTCCTTTTGGAGAAACTATGTCATTTTATGCTTTGGAAGTTAGCTCAAAGAAAAAACTGGCCACTTATGATACACATAAGAGTCTGCTAGGCCACATTGGTTCTGTCAGTGAGAGATAAGATAACAAGTTACGACAATGACCCAATTGGTGAAAATTTTAATTTTAGGGACCCAATTATAACAAATTGAATGGTAGGGAACAAAGTGAAATCTAACCCAAACTACAAGAACCAAATATGTATTTTAGCCAATTTATAATTACTTATGTTGTCTTAAGTAATTTTTATTATTTTCAAATTGTTATAAATATGGGTATTGATTTGAATTTGTTGTAGGGATTGCTTCTAGCCTTTAAGCAAGTTATTCCAAATGTAGATCATAGGATATGTGTTAGGCATTTGTTAGGCATTTATATGCCAGCTTCAGAGATGCTGGACTTAAAAGACAAGCATTAAAAAAATAAGTTATGGAAAGCAGCGACAACATGCAATGAAATGGATTTTAATAGAGTAATGCATGAACTAAGGATAATGGATGCTAAAGTGTACAATTATTTGAAAATGATTGATTCAAGAATGTGGTCTAGAGCATGGTTGTCTCCCAAATCCAAATGTGACTTGCTTGTTAATAATGAAATGAGAGCTTTAATGCATACAATCATACATTCTTGAAACATGAGACAAGTCTCCGATAACCATGATGGAAATGATTAGGATGAGACTAATTAAGAGATATTAACTGAAAATGGATGATATGAAATGTTATCAAGGATCAATTTGTCCTAAGATCCAAGTGAAGATAGAAAAGTCCAAGTTAGATTCATTTGAATGCATGGCTACATATGCCGATGATAGTTACTTTAAGGTTTCATGTAGAGAAAAAAGATTTGTGGTTAATATCCGTACGAGGATTTGTGGGTGTAGAAAATGGGATTTGAATGGGATCTCATGTGCCCATTCTACTTTAACCATTTGGTAACATGGGGATGAACCAAAATCTCATTTGGATGCTTGTTATACTTAAAAAGTGTACTTAAAGACATATCAGACAATTATTTATCTTGTTCCAGATGATGGCCAATGGGTGAGAACTAACGTGGAAGATAGAAACTACCTCGTGTGAAGAGGCAACCTGAAAGACCAAAGAAAAATAGAAATAAAGGTGTAGATAACCCAAGAAGTCCGTATAGAATGAGGAAAACATGTCAAGTCATTAAGTGTACTAAAAGCAAGAAAGAAGCTAAGGTCATAGTGTAAGAAAAGCCTCCAAATATGAAAAGAAACAAACAAACACGACCACAAAACTTCTGATGTTAATGTAAGTGTATGTGCTTTTATTTTAAACTAGTATAAATTTATAATACATGTAGAAAATTGTAATAGTTATTCAATATTGTTTAATACTAGTATATGTACGTACCTTTGAAAGTTTCACAATTAGGACTTTAAATCCAACAATACAAACTTCACAGGTAGCTATTTATTTATTTATTTATTATTTTGGTTATGTAGCTTATGGTAATATCGTTCACTTTATCTTAGTTTAAATACATTTTATTTAGTTAAAATCTTTGTTAATATATGTAGGTTACAAGAAAAAAGCATCTAGTGAGAAGAGGTTTTTTTAATGCAGGTATGACAATGAGTGTGGATAAAGTCTCTGCAAATGCTATTAATGAGGATGCTTCTACTTCAGGACATGGTAGAGGAAGGGATTTTGTTTCTAGTATGGGCATAATTGGACAAGGAAGAGTAAGGAATTTTGTTTCTGGTATAGGCATGATTGCTATGAATTCTATAATTGTTATAATTACAGAAGCTGCACTGGAGAGAATGGTAAGCCAAAGACAAGGAGACTATTAAGAAATCCATGCAATATAGCTCCTACAATAACAATGAATTGTCAATTTATAATTAAAGCATTCAATATCTAGAAATTATGTGATGGATTTTATGCTTCTCTATTTTTGAATATTGTAGTTATTGGATTAGATTTATATTCTTTCTTATTGATTCTTTGAGGATCAAACCATATATTATAGAGACATAGAATTCTAATGTATTATATTTTTCTAATCACAAATCCTGTAAAATAATTCTAGGATAAAAATTTCCTATGAATAATGTGTATGTTAGAGTCTTTTTACAAATTCAAATTTCAATCTCTGTTATTAATTAGTACGCATAGAAAGAAATAAAGGGGATTTGTGAATGTTTCTTTTTAGTTTCTACAAAGAGATGTATAAAATTTATAATAAGGGGTAATATAGTCTTTTTAATTAAAAACAGTCACATGATAAGCACATATTGTTTGAGCCGTTAAATTTAACGGCTAATTTTGATAGTTGGAGTTATTAGTTAAATGTAACTTAAATAAGAAGATTATGTGTTTAATTTCATAATTTATAGGGCTTATTGCAAAGTGCTTGGTTGTTCATGCCCAGGGCAAATTACTATTGACCCAAAAAGTAAACATTTGGTCCCTAAATTATTATAAATATGATAATTCATTCATCAAGTTTTTAATTTTATTTCACTTTATCCCTAAATTCAATATTTTCCCCATTCCAAGTTTGCAACCCATTATAATGAAAAACTCTGACGTGGAATCAAAATTTGTATTATCTGAAGGATGGAAATTGAGAGAGAGAACTATCGGTAGAGGAGATTGACCTCCTTCGTCGAAGCAATAAGAAAGTTCAACATGGGGATGGTAGTGGCCAAGGTTCTGCGATGGAGGATGTGATACGTGGGCATGAATCCAAAAGGAAGCTATCATATTTGTCTATGGTGATTGGAGGGGAGTCCATGGATCAAAGTGGAAAGGAGGGGAACAATAAAGCTAATGAATTTTGGGATGTTGATAATGGTGATTGGGATGAAGAGATGGTAGATGAGGAAGAGGAAGAGGATGGCATTTTCACAATCAAACTCACTAAAGAAGAAGAGAAAATCATCAGAAGACCGTGAAGGAATTCAGTTATTATCAAACTGCTGGAATGTTCAGTGGGTTAGGCAATGTTAAGTAGGAGGTTAGCTTAGATATGGAAACCATTAGGGCCAATGGAAATTATTGATGTAGGAAATCATTATTATGTAGTAAAATTTTCTAGAAAGGAGGATAAGATTTCAGTCTTAGGGGGAGGACCATGGATGATTATGGATTATTATCTCACAGTTCAAAGTTGGAGGCCTAATTTTTATCCTTATGGCACTGTAATTGATAAGGTTCATGCTTGGGTTCGCTTCCCTGGTCTACTTCTAGAATTTTTGGGAAGTCTTTCTTATGGAGAATAGGGAATAAATTTAGTAAGGCTATCAAACTACCTCTCAGGCTGACACTAGGATAGTTTGCACGTATGTGTGTAGAAGTTGAGCTTGGCAAACCTCTTATCTTTAAGTTTCATTTCAAGGGACGAATGAGGAAAATTAAATATGAGGGTATGCATCAGGTTTGTTTTAGTTGTGAAAAATATGGCCATGTCTCTAAATCATGTGTAAATATCAATTCGAAGAACACCACTGATCAAAATCCTGTGGCAAGTGATTAAGAAACCAAAACGTGAGGGTATGCATCAGCTTAATCCTGGAGTTATTAAAAATCTGAAATCTAGTTAGGCTTTGGGCTATGGGTGGTTGTTTAGAAACCAAAACGTGGTCATAGACTTGTGACCAAGGAGGTGGCCAGCAGCGGTGCAAGGATCGATGCTATGTAGACAGGAGGACGCCAAAAATGAAAAATTAACTAGGGAAGGTCTATATTTTCGGTGTTTAACAAGAATCATAGAGTGGTCGATGATATCGTGGTGTTTAACGAGAAACACCAGTTAACTTGGTTGGTAGAGACTGTATGGTGGTTGATAATAGGGCTAGACTGTTGGAGGATACAGAGGCCCAACCTTTAAACAAAGATTAATAAAGTGCCCAACTATTTTCGTTTAGAATTGCAAAGGGGCAGGAAGTTCTATTTTCCATGGAATCAATATGGATTTAAAAGAATATACAAGCCAGATATTTTTATTATCTTAGAACCACAGATTAGTGGCATGAAGGTAAGAAAGGTGATTAAGAACCTGCACTTTAATCACTCCTATGTTGTTGATGCCTTGGGTTTTTCAGGGGGGCTTTAGCTTCTTTGGTTAGAGCAAATTCATCAAATATCAATTCTTTCTTCAGGTGATCAGTCAATCCATTGTATTGTTGAAAATAATAAACTTTATTTTCCTATGATAAATTGTTAGTGGAAGTTAGAAAGGTGTGAGTTATTTTGATGTAATGGGTTTTAAGAGGTAATTAATTTCTTATAATGGGTGGCTATAAATTATTGTGTGCTAGTGGAAGTTTTTTTTTTTTTTTTTTTTTTTTTTGTTAGTGTGTAATAAAATTGTAGTAATGGGTTGAAGTCCTTAATGTCTAGGCTAATTGGTGTTAAAGTCATATTAGTGCACATTTAGTTGTGTGACTTTAGAGTTACTATTATGAGTCTTATTAATGCCTATTGTATGTTTTCAATTTGATATCAAGAAAAAGTTGAAGTTGTCTTTTGCGTATTCTAATTTGTTCATCCTCTTCAATTTATGTGTTGTGCTTACCACATTTCTATCAAAGTGATATCAGAGCCTCGTTCTCTAATTTGGTGAGTTTGAGAGATGTCTACTTGATTAGGAATGTTCTCATTTAAATTTCCTCGTCTTACTAAAGATAACTATGACATTTGGTGTCTTTGTATGAAAGTTTTGCTTGGTGGACAAGATGCATAGGAGATCGTAGAGAAAGGATATGACCAACCACAAGATGAAGCTGCTTTGTCCGCGGCTCAAAAAGTTGTCTTACAAAAGGCTAGGAAGAAGGATCAACAAGCTCTCACACTCATCTATCAAGAGCTGGATGAGTCCATGTTTGAGAAAGTGGCATTAGCAACTACTGCCAAGGAAGCTTGGGAGATTTTGCAAAGCTCTCTCCAAGGAGTTGAAAAAGTGAAGAAGATTCGACTCCAAACATTGAGAGAAGATTTTGAAGCCTTGCACATGAAGGAATCCGAGTCAATTTCAGGATTATTTTTCAAGAATGCTAGCCACCATCAACCAATTGAAAAGATATGGAGAAAAAATAGAAGATGTTCGTGGAGTGGAGAAAATCCTTTGCTCTTTGCCACCAAAATTTGATTACATTGTTGTTGCAATCGAAGAATCGAAAGACTTAGAGGATATGTCTATTGAGCAACTCATGGGATCATTACAAGCTCATGAAGAAAGATTTAAGAGAAGGAAGAGAAGCTGCTTGAACAAGCTCTCCAAGCCAAGGTTTCTTTTAAAGAAAAAGATTATGTACAAGAAAGAAACCAAAGAGGTCGTGGTCGTGTTTGTGGAGGAGGAAGAGGAAGAAGAGGATATCATTTTGAGAATAATAATGAAGGAAGAGGCCAACAATCATCAAGAGGCCATAGAAGAGGAAGAGGAAATTACACAAGACCAAATGAGAAAAGGTATGACGAGAACAATGTTGAATGCTATAATTGTCATAAATTTGGTCATTTTGCTTTCAAAATGTAGTAATACTAATGTTGTTGAAGAGAATGCTAATCTACTTGAATACAAAGAAGAAGTGGAAGAGTCAACTTTGTTACTAGCATTCAAAGGAGATGAAAAGGAGGTGATGAAGAGTTCATGGTACCTTGACAATGGTGCAAGCAATCATATGTGTGGGGACAAAAAGAAATTTTTGGAGATTAATGAAAAAGTGAGTGGATTTGTGACTTTTAGAGACTCTTCCAACATTCTAATCAAAGGAAAAGGTACCATTTTAATTTCTTTGAAAGATGGTGGTCATAAGCTCATTTATGATGTTTCTTATGTTCCAAAATTAATAAGTAACATTTTAAGTTTAGGACAACTTTTGGAGAAGAGTTATGAAATCCATATGAAAGATATCCACGATGCTAATCTTATTGCTAAGGTATCCATGACAAGAAACATGATGTTCATTTTAAATCTCCAAACCGATGGTACCAAATGTTTGAAAATGTGTGTAAAAGATTCAACATGGCGTTGGCATATGCAGTTGGGTCATTTGAATTTTGGAGGACTCAAGAATTTGGGAGAGAAAAAGATGGTGTCTAGGTTGCCATTCATTGACCACCCAAATCAATTGTGTGAAACATGCCTCCTTGGAAAACATGCAAGGAAGAGTTTTCCTAAAGAAGCCACAACAGCAAACGAGCCACTTCAGCTTATTCATACCAATGTGTGTGGACCAATCAAGCCATGCTCATTTGGTAAAAATCATTATTTTTTTGCTTTTCAGTGATGATTATACTCACAAAACATGGGTTTATTTTTTGAAGAAAAAATCATAAGGCTTTTGAGGTATTCAAAAAGTTTAAAGCTCTTGTTGAAAAAGAGAGTAGTCATGTAATTAAATCTTTAAGGTCCGATAGATGAGGCAAATTCACTTTAAATGAATTCAATATTTTTTGTGAAACACAAGGAATTCGTCTTCCTTTAACGGTTCCTCGGACACCACAACAAAATGGTGTAGTAGAAAGGAAGAATACAACAATTCTTAATATGGCTCGATGTTTGTTGAAATCTAAGAATATGCCTAAAATTCTTTAGGCATAAGCTGTTTCTTGTGCAGTTTATTTGTCTAACAGATGTCTAACCAAATGTGTGGATAATCAAATACCTTAAGAAGCTTGGAGTGGAAAAAAAACCAAATGTTTCTCACTTGCGAATTTTTGGAAGCATTGCCTATGCCTATGTACCAGATCAAGTGAGATCTAAACTTGATGTTCGAAGTGTGAAGTATGTATTTATTGGCTATGATTCAAATTCCAAAAGGTACAAGCTTTATAACCCAAGGAATAGAAAAATCATAGTTAGTAGAGATGTTGAGTTCAATAAAGATGAAACATGGGATTGGGATGTTCAAGAAGAAGAAATTTACAATTTTTTTCCTTACTTTGAAGAAGAACAAGATATAGAAGCACCATTGGAAGCCATTACACTACCTCCACCTCCATCACCAACTCCTTCATCAGAAAAAAGTTCAAGTGAAAGTTCAAGTCTTCTTGATCTTTATGAAAATACAGAAGTGATAGAAAATGTTAATTTATTTTGTCTTGTTGCAGATAGTGAACCATTGTTTTTTGAAGAAGCTGAAAATGACAAGAAGTGGAGACAAGTAATGGATGAGGAGATAAAAGCTATTGAAAAAAATGATACTTGGGAGTGGACAAATCTTCCAAAAGATCATAAAGCTATTGGTGTGAAATGGGTGTACAAGGCAAAGAAAAATGCAAAAGGAGAAGTTAAGAAGTAAAAAGCGAGGCTTATTGCGAAATGCTATGCACAAAAGCAGGGGATCAATTATGAAGAGGTATTTGCTCCTGTTGCTCGCTTAGAAACAATCTGATTATTAATCTCCTTTGCAGACCATAAGCATTGGAAGATTTATCAATTGGATGTAAAATCTGCTTTCCTCCATGGTTTTCTTGAATAAGAGGTTTATGTTGAGCAACCTAAGGGTTATATAATTGAAGGGCAAGAAGACAAAGTTTTGAAACTAAAAAAGACTTTATATGGCCTAAAACAAGCACCAAAGACGTGGAATAATCAAATTGACAAGTATTTTCAAGAAAATGGGTTTGTTAGATGTCCACATGAATATGCACTTTATGTGAAAACACATGAAAATGGTAATATTTTATTTGTTTGCCTTTATGTGGATGATCTAATTTTTACAGTAAATAATCTAATCATGTTTGAAGATTTCAAGAAGGCAAGGACTTGTGAATTTGAGATGATTGACATGGGGCTAATTTCTTACTACTGGGGCTTTGAAGTGAAGCAAAGTGATGGTGGAATTTTTATTTCACAAGAAGGCTATGCAAAAGATGTTCTTAAGAATTTTCAAATACTTGATAGCAACTCTGTTAATACACCCATGGAATGTGGAGTGAAGTTGTCGAAGCATTATGTTGGAGAGAAGGTAGATCCCACATTATTTAAAAGTCTTGTTGGAAGTTTAAGATATTTGACTTGTACAAGGCCAGACATTCTTTATGTTGTTGGAGTAGTAAGTCGTTACATGGAATATCCTACTTCTACTCACATGAAAACAGCTAAAAGAATTCTTCGCTACCTAAGAGGTACACTTGACTATGACCTATTTTATTCTTCTTCACATATTATTGATCTTGTGGGATACTATGATAGTGATTTTGCCAGAGATTTGGACGATAGAAAAGGAATCATAGGTTTTGTATTTTTCATGGGAAATAATGTAATTTCTTAGGTTTCAAAAGAAGCAGCCAATTGTTACTCTTTCAACTTGTGAGGTTGAATATGTTGCTCCTACCTTTTGTACTTTTCATGCCATTTAGTTAAGAAGATTGTTGAAGGAGTTACAAGAGCCACAAAAAGAACCAACCCAAATTTTTGTTGACAACAAGTTTGCACTAGCGTTGGCAAAGAACCTCGTCTTCCATGATAGAAGCAAGCATATAGACACAAGGTATCATTTCATCCGTGAGTGTATTGCCAAGAAAGAAGTGGAAGTCAAATTTGTGAAGTCTCTTGATCAAGTTGCTGATATTTTCACAAAACCACTTAAATTTGAAGTCTTTCAAGGATTGAGAGAATTGCTTGTAGTTAGAAAGGAAAATTAAGTTTAAGCAGATGTGTTGAAAATAATAAACTTTATTTTCCTATGATAAATTGTTAGTGAAAGTTATAAAGGTGTGAGTTATTTTGATGTAATGGGTTTTAAGAGGTAATTAATTTCTTATAATGGGTGGCTATAAATTATTGTGTGTTAGTAGAATTTTTTTTTTTTTTTTTTGGTTGTTAATGTGTAATAAAATTGTAGTAATGGGTTGGAGCCCTTAATGTCTAGGGTAATCGATGTTAAAGTCATATTAGTGCACATTTAGTTGTGTGACTTTAGAGTTACTATTATGAGTCTTACAAATACCTATTGTATGTTTTCAATTTGATATCAAGCAAAAGTTGAAGTTGTCTTTTGAGTATTCAAATTTGTTCATCCTCTTCAATTTATGTATTGTGCTCACCACATTTCTATCATGTATTATCCAAAGTCCTAATTTGCCAAGTTAGATCCTAAAGGCAGTGTATGCCAATCTTCAAGATGATTTGAGAAGACAGCTTTGGAAGGCGATTGAGATTTTTGCAAGGAATATTACACATCCCTGGTGTATTGTTAGGGGATTTTAATGAAATTACTTACATGGATGAGAAAAAAGGTGGAGCTCTAGTTAATGTTACAAAATGCAATTCTTTTAGCTCTTGGTAAAAGATTGTAAGCTTGATCTAGGGGCTAACGATCCTAGGTTCACTTGGAAGGGAGTTATCAAGAATGGGTATGATAGAGTCTTCAAAAGGTTGGACAGGGCTCTTGCTAAAGAAGATTGGATTTGCCTTTATAAAGAGGCATTGGTTAAAGTTCTCCTGCGCACCAAATCTGATCATAACCCCCTTTTAGTGGCAACTGAAGGTATTCCTAGTAGTTAAGTCAACTGGCCTTTTTGTTTTGAAGCAGCGTGGCTAACTCACTCTGAGTTTCGTAATGAGGTGTTTAGTGGATTAGGTGAAGATGGTTAATGTGCATGAGAACCTAGTTAACCTTACTAAACATCTCAAATGGTGGAACCAATAGGTGTTTAGGAATATTTTCAAGAGAAAGAAACAAGTTATTGCTCGTCTTCTTAGCATTCAACGGGCGTTAGAAGTTAAACCTTCTCTTTTCCTTGAATAGATTGAGCAAGATGTTCGTAAGGATCTTCTTGAAGATGTTCACCAAGAGGAAATTTTATGGTACCAAAAAGCCCGGAGTAAGTGGTTGAATTTTGGTGATAATAAGAATTCAAAATTTTTCCATACCTCTACAATTATTCGTAGGAAAGGAATTAATTGTTTCTTTGAAGAACGATCAAGGGCAATGGGTGGGGGATGTTGTATTGTTAAAAAATATAGCAATTGAATTACTTATCTTCCTTGTCTCATGAGGATAATAATTCTAGACCTGCACTCTTAACTTCTACCACTTTTCCTAGCCATTGATGATTGTGAAGAAAGTCTTCTCACCAATCCTGGTTTCTTTGGAGGAAGTTAGGACAACTTTGTTCATTATGAAGCCTTACAAGGCTCGTGGGGTTAACGGGTATCAAGCAATTTTTTTCTAAAGCTAGTGGGTCTTTCTTTGTGGAGCTTATCAAAGAAGTGATTAATGGGCAGGAGGTATTAGTAAATTTAATGATATCCTTATTACTTTAATTCCTAAAATTGATAGGCCGATTATGCTTAGCCATTTTCGTCCCATAAGTTTGTGTAATGTAGTTTACAAACTTATTCCTAAGATAATTGTCCTTCGGCTAAAACATCTTATGAATAGCTAGTTGCTCCAAACCAAGCTAGTTTTATACCAGGCAGGCACATACAAGACAACATTATTACTCCCCAAGAGATTTTACATTCTGTTTGAAAAATGAGAGGAAGGAAAAAGTTCGTGATTATTAAAGTTGACCTAGAGTAAGCATAATGATAAATTGAGTTAGAGCTTTATTCAAGATACTCTTGTCTTAGCTGGTTTTAATGATCGAGCAGTTCAGGTGATTATGAGCTATGTTTCCTCCACTTCCTTTAAAATCATTTTGGAATGGAGGAATTACTGATCAATTTAAAGCTTTACGAGGTATTCGTCTCTTTGTCCCCCTACATCTTCGTAATTTGTATAGAGCATCTAGGACATATCATTACAGGTTAGGTTACTCAAGGGGTAAGGAAGCCTTTTCATTTTGGTAAAGATGGTCCTACTATCTCTTATTTAATGTTTGCTAATGATCTCTTGCTTTTTTCCAGAAGCTTCAATTGAGCAAGCCAAAGTTGTCCATAACACCCTGGCTGAGTTTGAAGCTTCTTTGGGTCAAAAGGTGAGCTTGGATAAAACTCGTTATTCTTGCTCTAAAAATGTTACCAAACAACTTTGGAAAAACATAGAAAACACCACGGGTTACGAACATTGCTCGGATTTTAGGCATTATTTAGGTGTGCCCCTAACTCATGGTCGGTCTACTAGAAGCACTTATAAACATATTGTAGACAAAGTCAAGCAAAGAATTGCTAGTTAGAAACTGCGGACTTTATCTCTAGCAGGGATGGCCACTTTGGTGCAGTCCGTAACTCAAATGATCTCATCGCATACGATGCTCTCTACTCAACTACCTTTATCCATTTGTGATGATCTTAATCGTCTCAACAGTAGCTTCTTGTGGAGGGAGGATGAAGGAAATAGGAAAATCCTCACTATTGCTTGGGGGACTTTGACTCAAACAAAAACCTATAGAGGGCTTGGATTGAAAGATATGAGAGTTGTAAACAAGGTCTTGCTAATGAAGATTGCTTGAAATATTATTTCAGGAAATGATAGTCTTTGGTGCCAAGTGCTTAAAGCTAAATATTTACATAATCAAGATATGTTTGGCCCGTTATATGTAAAAGGTGCTGATTCTCAATTTTGGAAGGCTATTTGTGGAATATGGATTGAAGTTCTTGGTGGTATTCAATGGTCTTTAGGGTGATGGTGCTTTGGTGAAGTTTTGGATCGATCCTTAGGTTCCCGAGGAAGGTCCTCTCTTAGGGGTGTGCTCTTTCTCCCATTCTTGAGGAGGACCATTTTGTTGTAGTTGAGGACTTTGTAAATAGTCAAGGTGAATGGGACTTGGATCTTATTAAACGACTACTCCCATCTCACATTTGCCATAAAATTGACTCCATTTTACCTCCAAGTCTAGAGAGGGGGTGTGATATGGTTGCCTGGGGTAATTATGCTAATGGGCTATTCTCGCTGAAGGACGCTTACAACTTTACGGAGCAAGATAATTGGGGTACAAGTGATCCTATATGGAAGATAATTTGAAGGTGAGAGGGGTTGCAGAGACTTAAATTCTTTATCTGGCAAGTCACTCATAACAAACTCAAGACAAAGAGTCTATTGGAAGAAAGAGGTATAAGTAATATGACAGTTTATGACGCTTGCTTGGAATCTGCAGAAACAGTCTTTCATACTCTTAGTGATTACAGAATTGTTAAAAGTGTGTGAGGTGGTTTGGAAGTTCAAAAACTTCAGTTTTATGAGTGTAACCTGAGGCTGGATATATCACAATGTTAGTAATAATATGGTGGTATTTGGACATTGCTGGAGCAATATCTTTATAGTAACCTGCTGGTTACTAGTGGCTTTGGTATAACAAAGCACTCTTTGAGGACGCAGCCAATAATCTTGATCTGTAATTACTTGATGGAGTTACAGTATGCATGTAGTGTAGGTGTGATTTGCCATGGCACTAGTCATAAATCGTTGTTATCTATTCAGTGGATGCCTCCTCCCTTAGTTTGGATAAAACTGAACACAGACGGTGCCTTGAAGGGGAACCTGGGCAAGGCAAGGGTTGCTGGGCTATTTCGTTAGCAGAGGGCATTTGGCAAGGTGGCTTCGGTCGAAAGGTTGGATGGTGCTCTTCATTTATGGCTGAATTGTGGGCACTTTACTTAGGCTTGAAGAAGGCCTGGTCGAAGGGATATAAGCACGTGTTGGTTGAAGTTGACTCAAAGGCAATAGTGGACATGTGTTGTTAGGATTCCAAAAAGCTCAATTCCAATAGAGATTTTATTGTGGAAATTCAGTCTTGGTTGAAGAAGAACTGGGAGATTCAAGTTAGACACACATATAGTTATAGAGAAGGAAACCAATAGTGCAGACAAACTTGCAGACTTGGTTATGGATAGTGAAGACATGGAGATACTGTGGAACGATCCCCCTCCTAGTTTGCAATTATATTGTGTTAATACACAAATATTAACTTAAGTCCAATAAGCCCAGGCCCACCAAAGGCCCTACAAATACAAGCTCTCACATTCTCAAAAAATGTCCATCTCTCTACACTTTATAGCTCTCCCCTTATCTTTCTAGATACTGACTTAAGCTTCGAAGTGCTGACAGGTCTCCAGGATGCCCCTGCAGGTCTCCAGCTTGGACAAGTGGAAGGCATTGAGGAGACCACCTCGCCAGGTCTCCAACTCAAACAAGTAGGAGGCATTGAGGAGACCACCTCACCAAGTCTCCAGCTCGGACAAAATCCGACATTAACATTGGCGCTGTCTGTGGGAAATTCATATGATTTGAATTTCCTAACCTCCACGCAGCTCTCCAGGTCTCCATCTCGCCAAATCAATGTACCAAGTTTCCTAGTCTTTGCTCCATGAACAACCTTCACAAAATATTTAGCCAGCACAATAAAACTGACCTTCATTATTGGAGCACCTATTCTTCACCACTTTAATTCTCACACCTAAGCACTCAAACACTTCATCTCACACAGCTCACCACCTCTCCAAGATACAATAGGAAAGCCTTGTTTCTCAAGCAAAACAGAGAGCACCCAAGCCCCTTTTGGCAGTTGCTCTTCCAATCAATTTTCAGGCCAATTCTGGCGACCTGAGAACCCAAGCGACCACCTTAATTGTAAGGGCCAACCTTCCCGGGTCTCCAGGTCAAAACGGCCACCTCGACAGAGTTTACACGCGCCCCCACGCGCTGCCTCAAGCAGCGGCACTCCAACCAGTTCGCCAGTTTTGGTGCATGGCGAGCTGCTGTTCAGGTTCATTTTCAGGCCAATTCGAGCGACCTGAGAACCCAGGTGACCATCCTAATTGTAGGGGCCGACCTCCTGGGTCTCGAGGTCTAAACCGCCACCTCGCCGGAGGTTACATGCGCTGCCTCAAGCGGCGGCACTCCAACATGTAGCCAGATATGGTGCATGGCGAGCTGTTGTTCCAGTCCATTTTCAGGCCAATTTCGGCGACCTGGGAACCCGGGAGACAACCCTCAATGTTGGCGCCGACCTCCCGGGTCTCCAGGTCGAAACCGTCACCTCGTTGGAGGTTACACGCGCCCCCACGCATGTCCTCAAGTAGCGGCACTCTGCCAGATTTGTGAATGTGCAGGCAGCTCCCAACTCGGCCCACCAAGAGTCCAACCCAATAAAAGTGCAGATCTCCAACTCGAGCTGACAAACAAAGCCCTACCATGTCGGCCCAAATCCAAACACAACCCAGGTTATCTATTTTGCTATATGGTCCCTATACTTCATATATATTATGGTAATGACCTATATAGTTTACATATTTACACAATTAGGTTCAAAACTTTAAATAATTATAATTTTGACCAGTTAATTTAACTATATTTCACATTCAGGCCAAATATATTTTTAATTACATAAATGGCCCAAATTTTCACAAATTCACATAATTATCACATATATTTTCATACTTATCAAATATGCCCCTATCATTTATATTATTTTCCTAAATGATTCGAACTAATTGTACAATAGTCCACAGGCTTTTATATTATCATATAATTGACCGAAATAATTCTAGAAAATTACATATAAGCCCTAAAATTCTTTAAATGGCCTAAAAACTTTATAAATTTTACACAAATTGCTTGCAAACTTCTATGTTCTTATAAAAACTCTTGTCAATTTTATATCTTCATCCAAATCTGCTAGAATCGAATGCTCAGCTTAATTTATGTCTGCTTAATTGTTGGATTACATGTTCATCAACAACAAAAATATTTCAAGTCTTGAAAATATTATAAGGCCGGGTCGCCTAAAAACATCATAATTATAAGGCCATCACAAAGATGATTCGATCACTCATTAAACAAAATAATTGACATCTTAGGCATAGTAGACCAGTAATTCACCTCGTCGGATCAAAATGATAATTGCAATACAACTATATCTTTGACATATTATTGTATATTTATTCAGAAAGCATGTTATTACATGTTCACCATTCATATATGGCTAATGAATTTTCTGTTGAGATCGGTTCGTTTGGCCATAGTTGCAAGAAATTTCTGTAGGTGAAGTTGAAAGGGAGAGGCATAACCCCCCAAAACAATTCAAACAGAAGATCTCCAAAACCTAGGTCGGAAATGGTTGAGATTCACCTGGTCGATCTAACGGCCCTGACAGGGAACTTCAACCTCCCCGGTGCTCGCGGTCCAAGCAAGCGAGGCCGCCAGGTTTTCATCCTGCGGTCCGAACCTCCGCCGAGTTCACAGAAGATCTCCAAAACCCAGGTCGGAAACGATTGAGATTCACCTGGTCGATCCAACAACCCTTACAGGGAACTCAACCTCCCCGGTGCTCACGGTCCAGGCAAGCGAGGCTGCCAGGTTTCCATCCTGCAGTCCCAGCCTCCGTTGAGTTGACAGAAGATCTCCAAAACCCAGGTCGGAAACTGTTGAGGTTCACCTGGTCGATCCAATAGCCCTGAAAGGGAACCCAACCTCCCCGGTGCTCGCGGTCCAAGCAAGCGAGGCCGCCAGGTTTCCATCCTGCGGTCCGAGCCTCAGCCGAGTTCACAAAAGATCTCCAAAACCAGGGTCGAAAACGGTTGAGATTCACCTGGTCGATCCAACGGCCCTGACAGGGAATCCAACCTCCCTGGTGCTCGCGATCCAGGCAAGCGAGGCCGCCAGGTTTATCCTGCGGTCCGAGCCTCCGCTAAGTTCACAGAAGATCTCCAGAACCCTGGGTCGAAAATTATTGAGGTTCACCTGGTCGATCCAACGGCCTTGACAGGGAACTCAACCTCCCCGGTGCTCGCGGTCCAGGCAAGCGAGGCCTACTAGGTTTCCATCCTGCAGTTCGAGCCTCCGCTGAGTTCACAGAAGATCTCCAAACCCGGGTCGAAAATAGTTGAGGTTCACCTGGTTGATCCAATGGCCCTGACAAGGAACTCGACCTCCCCGGTGCTCGTGGTCCAGGGAAGCGAGGCCGCTAGGTTTCCATCCTGCAGTCCGAGCCTCCGCCGAGTTCGCCCGCAAAAGGTCTTGCACTCAAATATTTAACTTTCCAAAGGTGGACTCTAGTACTACATGATTTTTTAATCGTAAAGCATATTGTTTTACCCTTATATGTGCCTAACAAATTTTCTTTTGAGATTGATTGTTTAACTGTGGTTGCAGGGAAATTTCACAGCCCTAAGACAAAGGAAGTTAGAGCTACGAACTCACCCCAACGTTGCAAGGCTTGGAGCCAAAAGCTCATCCGCTAAGAAAAAGCTTAATTAACACTGGTTTTGCCCTTAGTTGACTTCAAGTCCGAGTCACTTCATTCCTCGAACTTGTTTTTGGGGGGACTTGTGTTAATACAAATATTAACTTAAGTCCAATAAGCCCAAGGCCCACCAAATACAAGCTCTCACATTCTCAAAAAAGGTTCATCTCTCTACACTCTATATCTCTCCCCTTATCTCTCTAGATACTGACTTGAGCTTCGGAGTGTTGACATGTCTCCAGGACCATCCCTGCAAGTCTCCAGCTCGGACAAGTGGGAGGCATTGAGGAGACCACCTCGCCAGGTCTCCAACTCGGACACATTGAGGAAACCACCAAGTCTCCAGCTCGGACAAAATCCGACATTAACAATTTGCTTTCTGATAGCTTTGTGTTGGCTGGGACTGTGTGGTTCCTATGCCCAGTAGTTAGTGTTTTTGTATATCCTCTTTTTCTACCCAAAAAAAAAAAAAAAAACTTATATTATCTATTACTGTTAGTTTCTTGACTTGGAGAAAAAAACACCGTTATATATGCACAACGGTTTTGGTAGTTAAGTGGCCATAAATCTAAACCATGGATTACATAGATCATATATGATCTGTTTATAATGTAAATAATACATATATATGCTGGTTTTGTTTGGTTTGAAGGAATCCTACATGAGTGGCAAGCAATTGGTTTTTGCTTTTAATGCTAAAAAGATAATATTGAACTTGTTTACAAATCTTGAAATGCATGTCAAATGACAGACTAGATTTGATCTAAGAGGCATGTCTACATAAAATATTATTTCATTTAAAATGTTTAGCTTTATATCACAAATGTTTTTTCTTATTGTCATGTAACTTAACGCTTGCTTACAAATTATTACATGAGTTGTTGTCACATCAGGTATCAGAATTGAGATTCCCCTCCGAAGGATGTGTAGCTAGGGCCATTTTTTCATTCAAAATATTTTTAATTCTTACTCTCTTTCTCTTAGGTGACTAGAATTTGCTTCAGAATTAAGATAACTTTTCTACCGAAATAAATATCTTTTAAAAATGTGATTTCACTACCATGAAACACCATATAGAGCACCTGGATATCCTAAAACGTAAATTTATCCAAAAAGTTAAACATGTGATATTGGCCTATACTTAAAGATCTGGCTATATACGTCCACTATATTCTTCATAAAATGGTATTATTCTGATATACTAGATTTGAGAGAGATTTTTACAGAATCTAAGTCCATTTTCTGTTTTTGAGGATAATTTATTAGTAAACTCAATATAGAAAACTTACTTGGGTCAACTGCAAAATTTAATGAAAGCGTGATGCATCAGGAAATCCATTCAGGATGAGGAAATTCTTCCTGCTGTCTCTAGACTCTACATATTCAATGGTGGTGGATGCAGTGTTGGCCTTCGTGGCTGAAAGGCATAATTGGTAGAGTAATTTTCCACAATTCATTGGCCAGAGAAGTAACTATGCTGTTTAATCATCACAATGCACTTGAAACATATAAATATACAGCAGTAGAACCATATATGCAGAAACCCTTGGAACAAACTCCAGTGGGTAAAATACTTATGAAAAAAAAAATGGGATCAATAAAACTGATTTCTTATTTATTCCATCACTAATTCATGAATATGGGAATGACTTTTTGCTAATGGTGAGAATTTACAAAGCATACTCTCACTTCAGTATCTCCTTGATTGCAATAGCCTTCCTTTTAGCCATTGGAGTTCCATTCTCAGCAATTTTTGAGATTGTTTTACAGGTATGCTCCTCTTCACTTACTAACATACACTTGGTTCTATCAAACATGAGGATACCATGAAGGATCGAAATGCAAGTCTCCTTGTACCTTTGGCAGTTGGACTCCCAGATAACCGGCTTGTCCTTGCTCATGTAGTTGAACTCCCACATAAACTCCAACAAAAGACGTACTGCGTGTTGCTTTACTAGATCATCAATAGCATTAAGATTTGTACCAGCCAAGAAAATAGCAAGGACAGACAATAACTCATCAAGATTTGCACGGCTTTGGGTTTTGATCTTCTTAAGAATCACCCTTATTGCTCCGTCTCCAATTGCAATATCCACGTTGTCCTTGTTGGCACATAGAGATAAAATTAATGAAGCAACATCTTTCACGGCCAAGGGATGCCCTTCTTCCAAAAGGTCAAACATCAGTTTCAACAAACCAGATTCCCCAAGGAGCTGCTTGTTTGAATCAAGAACTGAAAGATTGAAAAGAGTTGCCAGTGCAATGTTACTTGTTTCTATGTTTTCCGATCTCAATTCTTTCATAAGAAGAGGAATTACTACTGGGTTTTCAGCAAGTAGCTTCTTGTTCCTATCATGGATTGAGAGATTTAGGAAGCGTGGTTATTAATGTCATCATGGAAAGAGTCAAGTCCTGACAGTGGATTAAGCAAATGGGGAATGGCATCAACAATCTCCCCAAAGAGTGCATGGAAGGAAGGCATCTTTGTAAACAACCGAAGCTCCTTTGCAGCTTCTAACTGTTCAGCAAAACTTGACATCTTTTCAAACAAAAGATGAAAATTATCACGGTTAGATTTCATTATCTCTTCCTTCTTAACAAGAGCAGAAAATTCAATCCCCTTGTTTTTACACCATTCTGCTATCACTTCACGGAGCAAATGATTTGGAGTGAGGATAGTCTGTGGTGAGATGACTTTCCGGGTTTGAGGACAAGTCCGGTTTCCAGCTTTGAACCATTTCTGAATGTAGGGTCTATCATAAGTCTGTAAAAGGAAAACAAAATACTATCAGAAAAGCATGGATAGGAAGAGTTAAACATCAAAAACAGAAATGCAGTACTTCTAAATTCAAGTGTGGACATTTAAGCTGGGGACAGATAGCAATGACCAAAGAAAGAGCCCAAACACCCAGAAGTTTGATAATCATTTTTTGGCTACAGATTAATCAGAAGTTTTACAGAAAGCTATCAATAACCACAAATTCTTATCATTTCCCATTCATTCTTGATCTTCTTCTGCAGAAGGAAATCCCATATTTGAACAATATACTTCCAGTTACGCTGATACCACAAACAACGAGAAATCAGAACTGCAGAGAGACAAAAGAACAACTGGAAAACATCCTTCTTATTCATAGAAAAATGAAAGAAAGTATTTATGGTTGTTGGTTAAATACAGTACTCATTACACCGATAGTGAGAATTCTGATTTCCAAATTCTAAGGTTCTAAATTACGAATTCTCAAGAATCGCCTATCAATTCCAAAAGATGAATCACAGACCCAGAACGCTATTTTCTCAAACACCAAATAGATTAGATTATTATTCCAATTACGAACACTAACCTGCCCAGAATGCAAAATGACTGGATCCGTCATCAATTCCTTGGAAAGAGGGCAACGAAATTCCTCAGGACAAGAAAGTAGAATATCTTGAAGCTTGAAAGAAAACGACCTCTTTCTCAGTTGCAATAATTTCAAAGCACGTAGTATTTTTTCAGCATCAACAATGGTTTCAATGCTATAGTCCTCATCATCAACAATGGCCTTAACCAATCTAAGCAACTCCTTCTTCATCGTCTTCATTGTCACCGCCCTCGTAATATACTCCGAAAAGATCGACCTTGTCTTGGCCATTCGAACGATTGTTACAGAAAAGCTTGTTTTGGGTACGAATCAAAATGAATACTTTCCAAGAATGGCGAAGCAGGGAATACTCTCTCGCGCGCGCTCTAATCTGTTTCTCACTGAGTATTTGAACTGGGAACACACAACACATTTTCATAATAAACTTCCTTTAATAGTTTCAGGGCTAATTCGCTCGCAAAGTCACTCACCCAAAAAGGAAAAATAAATTATTATTAATAATTTTTATTTTTTTTTTAAATGATTCTAAAGTCATCCTTCACATTTCACATGAGTTTGTGTTCGTATTTTAATTCTTTTAAAGTTTTATTAAATGAAAATTATTTTCTCATTTTAATTATTCTATTATTTACTAATAGTGATTTTGATAGTTTTATAGAGAGGAATCTTTATTGTATACAATTATATTCATCTGGATTTAATTAACTTATTAAGTGCCAACGATCTAGAATTTTTTTTTTTTTTTTTCTTTTTCTCATATGAAAATTGACATTTCATTTGTCTTTCTATATAGAAGGATTTGAATTCTCTCTGACACATGAGAGGATTTTATTGCTAAATCCACAGCTTCAGTTTTCTCTTCCCAAAAATAAATTTTATTGTTAAAAAATTTGCATCTTAAATTTAAAATGTATTATTTTCCTGTTATTTCCATTAACAAATTTACTAAAAATTTTTTTATTAAAATATGGTAGAAATACCCTAACTAGTGCAAATCCATCTCTGGAAGTGGATCCATGCCTAAACACAACAAAATCACGGCCATGAGAATTCATCTACTCACAGTCAAAGACCAAAAATAATGGCCCAAACTCTTCCACCAAAAACTACAAAAAATATTGACCCGGCTGAAAAGATGAAGTCCAAAGTAGGAGAGACTTCTTCAAATACGAAAGATATTAACGGATTTTTTAAGAAAATAAGTCCTACATTTTGATGTTTTACTTTCTTCTCTTTCTTTTACTTTTCTCTTGTTTTGATTTTTTGGAAAATTTCTTCTTCTTTTTTTTTTTTTTTTTTTTTTTAACACTTGGAGTCTTTCGGTTTCTATATAATTCATTTTGTTAACAATATCGCTCCATTTGTTCCATCTGTTTGGAATTTTTGTATTGCCAATTTGTCGAAAGTTTATTTGGAGACATAAAACTTGTATTTTCTTAAAAGTAAAATATTAATTAAATAAATAAAAATTATTTATTAAACTTTCAATTATATGAAATGCAAAAGTTAGTTACACCAAATTACAAATATTTGATTGTTTTTACAGAACATATAAACTAATTCACCTCCTAGACAATCTTTAAAAATTCTTCCAAAAAACTAAACTATTATCAAAAATTTTAATTTCATTCATGAATTTTTTAATTTGATCCATTTTATCCCTAAATTCAATATTTTCCCCATTCCAAGATTGCAACCCAATATAATGAAGAACTCTGATTTGGAATCAAAATTTGTATTATATATGCCCACTGGTTTTGGTAGTTGGCCATAAATCTAGACCAAGGACATAGATGATCTCTTTATAATGTTATTCATATATATGCATTGACGACACCACCTTGATGTCTTCTTATGTTGTTTCGTGTACTCACAAATCAACATCATCTCATCTATCTCAACACAGCTATATGAATATTAAGAATGAGGATTTGTTTGATTAACATCCCATGATTTTAAAAGACAGCTACAGTTCGAAAATCTCAGGGAGTTAACTGAGGTAATCCCATGTTAACATTTTCTTAATAAACTTTTCAGAACAATTTTCTTGGTGCTAGTTTTGTTTGGCTTGAAGGAATCTTACATGAGTGGCAAGCAATTGGTTTTGCTTTTAATGCTAAAAAGATGATAATGAACTTGTATACAAATCTTGAAACGCATGTCAAATGATACACTAGATTTGATCTAAGAGACATGTTTAAAAAGAATATTATTTCATTTCAAAGGTGGTGGCTGCAGTGTTAGTTGCAGAAATGCTAATTTTGAGCCTCTGCTTATCACCATTTTATACACAAAACCAAGACACAACGGGAAAAGTAACTTCACAATTCTTTTCACAGAGAAGTAACTCGAATTGAATCATAACAATGCACTTGAAGCATATAGCAGAAATCCTTGAACAAACTCAAGTGGGGAAATGATGTCCGAAAAAGTGGGACGAGTAAAACTGAATTTTTATGTATTCGATCAGTAATTGCTGAATATGAGAATGACTTTGGTAAAATAGAGAATTTACAAATTGGTGATCCAGACAGAATTTCTGGGTGGTTTCTAACAACCAAAGTTCTATTAATAGATGCAGAATATACAAGGAATGTACCTTGGGAGTGTAATCAATCTGACTTTGTTATTTTGAAAAGCCAATCGTCTAACATTGCACTAACACTTCGCAGTCTTCCCAGGATCCAAGTAGCCTCCCTTTTAGCCCTTGGTGTTCCATTCTGAGCGATTGCTGAGATTGTTCCATGATTGTTCTCCTCTTCCCTTATTTCCTGCAACTTGGTTCTATCATACAGACAAATATTATGGAGGATGACAATGCAAATCTCCTTGTTCCTTTCGCAGCTTGTCACTCTGATAATACCCAGCAAAGCAGGTACTGCTTTTAGCTTTCTCATATCTCTAAGACCATATGCATTTTCTGAAAGTATACCAAGGATAGGCAATATCTCATCTATATTACTATTGGACATGATCTTCTTAAGAATCACTCCTACCGCTCCTTCTGTCACTGCTCTTTTTTTGTTGTCATCCATGGCACAGAGAGTGAAAATTGCTGAAGCAACATCTTTCACAACCAAGGAAAGCCCTTCTTCCAAAAGGTCAATCAACAGTTTCAAGGCACCAGATTTCCCAATGATCTCCTTGTTTGAATCAAGAATTGAAAGATTGAAAAGAGTTGCAGCTGCAATGCTCCTTGTCTCTGTGGTTCCTGATCCCAAGTCTTTCATAAGAAGTGCCATTACTACTCGGTTTTCAGCTAGTAGCTTCTTGTTGTCATCATGATTTGAGAGATTTAGGAGTGTGGTCATTATGCCTTTTTGGAGAGAGTCATGTCCTGACAAAGGATTAAGCAACTGGGGAATGGCATCAACAGACTCACCAAAGAGTGCATGGAAGGAAGGCATCTTTGTCAACAACTGCAGCTCCTTTGCAGCTTCTTGCTGTTCAACAAAACTTGAAGATATCTTTTCAAGCAAAAAATGAAAATTATCACGGTCAGATTTCGTTATCCCTTCCTTGTTAACTATAGCAGACAATTCAATTCCTTTGTTTTTACACCATTCTGCTATTATTTCACGAATTAGGTAATTCGGGATGAGGGTAGTGTTTACTGCGAGGACTTTCTGGGTCAGAGGACAACTTCGATTTCCAGCTTTGAGCCATTTCTGAATGTAGGGATTATCATAAGTCTGTACTAGGAAAACAAAAAGCCACCGCAAGTTAGCAGCTAATCAATAATAATATAATGAAGAACCCAAAACATAAAGCATGTATAGGAGAAGTAAGGGGTTAAAAATGAACTATTTCTAAATTAATGGGATATTCATCAATCATAACTCAAGTTAGGACATTTAGAATCAAAGGCTGGGGACAGAAAGAAGAAAATGGGGGTGGGGATAGGGATAGGGAGCACTGTATCAATGACAGAAGGAAAGACCCAAAACACCCAGAAGTTTGATCATCATTCTTTTGCTGTAGTTTACTCAAAAAGTTTTACAGAAAGCTACAGTAGTACGTACATCTATCAATTAATTCTTGTTCACTCTTCTTATCTTTTCCCATTCATTCTTGATTTTCTTCTGCAAAAGGCAATCCAAGATTCGCACAATATGCTTCTAATGTTCAATGCACATAAAAATTATTTTGAATTACACCAACTACCAGAAATCAGTACCAGAAAACAAATCAGAACTTAAAGAGAGACAAGAGAACAACTGGAAAATAAGATGATGATTATAATTTTGTCTTCATCCATAATGAATGGGAATTGGGAAAATGAAAAGAAAAGAAAATTTGAAGAAACTATTTGTTGTTGGTTAAATATTAATACTCACTTCAGTACCCATGATGCGAATTTCAATGTCTAAGAATCTAAATTACGAAAAGAAAAGGCCAAACAAGATTCAGTTAAATAACTCGGTTTTCTAGTTCCATCCACCAAAATAAAATAGAATGGTAGACCCAGAAAGCAAGAAAACATTTTTCTTTCTCCCTAGTCCCACATTTTCTCAAACACCAAACAAAGTAGATTATGATTCCAATTTATGAACACTAACCTGCCCAGAATACAAAATGACTGGATCCGTCATCAATTCCTTGGAAAGAGGGCAACGAAATTCCTCAGGACAAGAAAGTAGAATATCTTGAAGCTTGAAAGAAAACGAACACGTACTCAGTTGCAATTCTTTCAAAGCACGTAGTGTTTCTTCAGCTTCAACAATGGTTTCAATGCTATAATCCTCATCATCGACAATGGCCTTTACCAGTCTAAACAACACCTTCTTCAGTCTATGCACCGTGGGATCAGAATCCACAACCATTAACGCAGTCTTGGCCATTCTATCGATTGTTCCAGAACAGTTGGTTATGGGTTCGAATCAAAATGAATTCTTTCCAATAATGTTGAAGCAGAACTACTCTCTATCTCTAAGCTTGTGCAGGCTTACACAGTTATTTTCCTTCCAAGCAATACACTAGGAATTAGGAAATAAGAAGATTAACCCAATAAAAAGCTTCTTCTTGTCTTTAAATCTTAGTTATGATCACCGACTTCCAACAAAGGGTCGTGAACAGTTGCTTCTGGAGTGGACGTGCTAAATATATATAATAGTAAAAAATTAGATAATTAGCAAAAAATATTACTCTATGTTAATGTAATTAAGTAAACAAATAAATTTGTTAAAAATTAAATTCATAACTTAAATTAATAATTTTTTTAAAAATTTTTTAGGATAGAAGTTTAAAAAATAATATTATAATAAGAAAAATTCACTCTTGATATTTCTTTTAATTCATAGTTTTTTTTTTTTTTAATTCATGAAATTGAGAATAATTATAAAAATAAATTAATAGTAAAAAGGAATTATAACTGTATTAGTATTAAGATGGAAAGACTTAAAAAAAAATAATAATCTATTTGAAGCACAATATTTTATTAAAGGATATTATTTGTTAATGTAATTAAAAAAATACGAAAATACAATTGAAAGGGAAATTCATAATATAAATTTATAAATTTTTCTTTGAATTCTTAAGATATATGAAGATTTAAGAAAATAATATTATATAAAATAAAAACTATATTCTTATTATTTTTTTCAATTCATAATTTCTTTCTTCTTACTTTAATTTATAAAATTAAGAAGAATTAGAAAAAGAAATTAATAGTAAAAATCAGTTGTAATTCTATTATTATAGTATTAAAAAGGAGAAAAATTAGGGGGAAAATAAGTAATAGTATATTCTAAGCGCATTATACTATGTAATAATAACTAAATATTACCTTTATAATAGTAAAAATCCATAAAAATATTTATTGCCTTTATGTAAATAAAATTTTTATATTATTAAGTCATTTTTATATATAAATAGATAGATATAAATATAGATAAAGCTGATTTCAATAATATTTGACACCTAAACACTTCAAATAGTAATATTCTAAATTAATTACATTAAAACTTTGACATAACTGATAATTATTTAAAGTATTTTCTTAAACAAATTTACATGGCTAATAAAAATTTTAGTAGAGACTAATTAGGTTTAATAATTTTTTTTTTTTTTTTTTGTTTAATGGTTATCCACATTGCAATTTAAGAATTAATGAGAATTTTATTTTTTTATGACCTCCCTAATTAGGGATGGGCAAGAGAAACAAGAAACTTAAATAATGAATCTGAACCAATAATTTAGTTTAGTTAAGTTAAATTTAACTATTGTATTTGTTTGGTTTGGCTACACAAAATATTGTGGTTATTCAAATTAAACTGAAAAGCTAATAGATATATTAATTTATATATAATATAATAAAAAAATAAATATGTCATTTCTTAACTGTATTGCTATGTTAATTTATTTTCGTTGAATATGTTGTTATATTAATTTTTTTTACTTTTATATTAACTTGGAATTTTCAAAAGTTAGGTTCAAAACTAATAATTAAAATAAGTTAGATTTTACAGATTAGTTTTAGAGTAAATTTTTAAAAAAATGTGGTCATGTACTAGAACCGAACATACTAGGTGGTGGACAGAATTCTTGAATGAGTACTCTTTTGTCCTTAAACATAAATCTGGGTAGAAAATAAAGTTATTGATGGCCTTAGTCGACCAAGTAGTACTTGTTCTTCAAGCTATGAGTTGAGAAGTTGTAGGGTTTGACAGTGTGAATGATAAATATGTCATTTGCCCAAATTTCAGAGGGATCTTTCTTGTGGTTTATACTCGTAACCACCGGGAATATCTTAATTTTTTCATTCATGATAGTTTTTTTGTTTAGAGCCACTAGGTTATGCATTCCACGAAAATTTCTTAGGAATTTTCCATGTAGTTCTTTTAGGAATTTTCTAATTTGGAAAATGCATACTGGTGGTTTAGGTAGTCATATGGTTAGAGATAAGACAATCGCTTTGGTCGAAGATAGTCATCCTCGAAACTGGATGTTACCTAGGTTCTTTTATAGTGTCGTACTTGCCAGTTAGGAAAAGTAAAAAAAGAAGAGTAATGGTTTGTATATCCCTCTCCCTCTCCCTAGAACCACTCGTGATCATGACTTTATATTTGTTGTGGATGGCTCACTTCATCCCGTATGACAAAACATCTAACACCAATTTATGTGGAGCTGATATTTTAATCGAGATAGACAAATCAAAAAGGACAGATAACTGAAAAGCAACAATAATATTTCATTAAAGTTTTCTAACATTAGTATAACACTAGGCATTTATATAGACTTCTTAGAAAATCCTAACATAAATAATAAATTTAGAATTTTGATTAAAAAAAAAAAGATTAATAACTTCTAGTAATATAAAATTACTATTAATTTATTCCTAATTCTAATATTATGTAATTTAAATATAATTAAATCATAAATTAAAAATCTTATTATTCCATTCTCCAACTGGTGCATACAGAAAGAGGAGCCGCAGGAGCTGAGAATTGACTAAGTTGTTACAGTTTTGCAGACAAGGGAAAGCAACCTTTTTAAAGGATAAAGTCCAGTATGCTTAGGTTGTTAGTTGTCCCCCTGTTGTTTCTATGGTCGCAGTTCCAACTTTCAAGCCAAAATTTGGTAATTGTACATGGTTGTGATAGAACATTTTGGTCCTGTATGATTGATTTCTTGGAAGGCAAGAATAGCAACAGAGCTTGCACTTTCGTTTCCCTAAAGAATAATAGACGCTTATGGGGATTCTCATGCTCTGATTCTCTATCTGTCTCTCTCGCTCATGACAGACTCATACTCTCTTCTCTACTTGTTGCCGAATGCCGACTATTAGTAATGACCTCATTGGCCTTTTGATGCAGCTGCAAGATGAAGTCATTCTTTCTGATACTGATAGATTGCGAATAACCCTGAGCAATGTTTAAATGGTATTCTCCTATTCTCTCTCATGCAACACCAATTTGGCATTTCAGTTGTTTAATATTCTTTGCAGCTTCAAAGACATTTTCAAGCTGATACTCTTCCTTGGATAGAAAGAATGAGACAGCAAGAGCAAGGTCTCCAACGACCTCTTTTATGGGTAGGAACAACTTCTCAATGTTAAAACTGAGTTGCTGTGGTAGGATGACTTTATCCTGCACAAGAAAATTTGTACACCAAGGCCAAGTTGTCACAATCTGATCACAAATAGAAATGCTGGATAGTTGGTTAATACATTTGTCCACCATGACCAGGAGTTCCAGTGTTTGTAATTCATGATTCTAAATTGTCAGCAAAGCTTGCTAAAAGACAGTATTTAACATTCAATAATATACACTAGTGATTGATCCTAAAATAAAGCTTTTTCCCTCTCCTTTTACAACCCTAAAACTGGGATACCGCAGGCAACAGAACATTAAGGAATCAGACAAAATATCGATATAACAGGTCCTATCTACCAAAAAAGTATGGATTTAACATGTCCTAACTTTCGCCATAGGCTTCGGCCATTATTAATACTAGAAGTGATGTCCAACCAGTAAACAGACGTGCACCTTTTCCTTTACCCTTCTTCTGATCATACTGTTCCCAGAGAAACCCTGTCTGGTAATAATTATCTACCAAATTTCTGCATCAAGGTTGCAATGATATGATTTAATCAAATCATTTGTGATATGAATGCATTATATATAGACAGAAGATATGAATGATACCTAACCAAGTTGCCCCTTAGATCATCATAGATGGCCTTGGCTCTGTCCTTGTACGGCCCATCCACTTCAAAATTTCAAGTCAAAAATTTAATTGTGAATGCAAGCATTAAACATCTTAAACTTCAGTTAGTTTTTGGGGACTGTGAGTATACCTTTAGAGTAATGGTGGAGCGCTGACAGAAACATGTAATTTATGTTAATCCAAATTGGACCTCTCCAATAAGGTGGGTCGTGCTCTGTGTTGCGCTTCATATACAAGGAGCTTTACATACAAGGTTGCATTTTTCAGTCAAACTTTAATTTAGAATCAATATGCAACGGTTAGGTCCTTCAATAGTTCTGTAAACAGAGAACATTCAGTGAAGCAAAAATATATACCTTGTCTTCGCAAGGGAGCGAAGTCCATAGTCAGTCCATAAAATGCTCCTGTTTGAAATGATGTCAAGCTGTTTTTCCAGAATCCATGATCCCTATATGATACACCACCACTTAAAACAGGTATTCCATTTAGGGAAATTATACACCTCCAGGTGGTTGAAAAAAGGAAAAACAACATGATGAAGAATACAGGAAAAGTAGGAAACAAAACGGGAAAGGAAAAAAGTAAAGCACCAGATGGAAGAAAAAATTAATCTGAGAGTATTCTGTGTAACTTACAGGATGAATGATCCTCGTCATGAATGGGAAAAGACTAACATAACCAATATGAGGAACCAGTCTCAACTCAGGCCTCTCCAGCACGTCGCGGAGAAGCTCACTAGCTGCATAATTGTTTTCTACCTTTTCTTTCCAACTTAATCGAACCTAACATGATTAACAAAACAATCAATCGTATCGATCAAAGATAAGTTCATACAAACTGACTTAATTCTTCCTCTCTCTTTTTTTGAGGTGGTGGTTGTTTTGGTTGGGGGGAGGGGAAGACATGAGTATAAAAGGCTTAGAAGAGAACTTAGCCCATGTATATGAATGAAATCATGAATGGAGGAAAATAGTTCATGTGGAGAATACCAACTAGTTCTGTGAGGATCCCATGGACCACAATGATTTGGGGTTAAGGCTTCTTGTTGTTGGTTGTTTGGGGAGGGAGGAGAAGTTTTGGAGGAATTAATAATGATATAATCTGAAGCTGGAATGCTAAAACGTTTTAGATCAAAACCAATAATATTGATGAATAAGTAAGCAGCATACCTTTTCTGTATGATTTCCGAAATCAAAGTAAGCACCATATGCATAATCAAAGTGCATCTGTTTAAACATCAAGCAGGAATGAGATTATGGAATACCAATAATATTGATGAATCTATTAGCAAAAAAATAAAATAAAAATGATATTGATAAATCTGAATCTTAATGTGCTTATGGAATCGGATAAAGGTCATCAGTATGTTAATGCCCCTCCCATTCTTTCTCGTCCCTGCAAACCATTAAAAGAAGGGAACAAATTTTTTGGTACTATAAACTGAATTGAGTTGATGTTAAATGTTCCATGAAATAGATATCCTAATTCAGGAACATTTCATCAAGCTGCTTTCTTCAACAGTGTCATTGAAAATTACGAGTGACAATCTACAGGGTCGTTTGAGATTATCAGTTTTCTTCCATTTACATCCGTAATCTTTTTATTCATTCTCACGCATTTCTGCCATACTGAGGTCCTATGAATGTGCCTCTTTGTGAGACTTTATAAGAACGTGATAAGAAACAATTTTCAATCTTCCTCCCTGGTTTTCTTCTTATTCTCTTTGTGTAACCTCCTTGCAGCCCCCCAGCTACCATAAAATGGTAACATACAGAACTCTGAAAAGCCCAAAATCAGTTTTCCTGAAAGCACAAAAATTACTGTACCAGGTTATATCCTAGAACAGCACTCTTGATGCTCAGTTCAGTATGCTCAGGTTATTCTCCTTGTGTCTCCCTATTTGATTTTGTAAATCCTTCTGTATATGACACCATCTAAGACAACTTTTCATTTTCTTGAAATTTCTTGCATTTAAATCTAAACCTAAAAGCCACAAGCTCCCCTGGTAAGCTACTGCCCAAAAGAACTTGCAATCCCCTTTTTCTATAGTCAATTTTTTTTTCTCATTTTACTGCATGCTACCCAACCACGGTGGCTGGGCTGTATTCAACTTCTTTAAGAACTGTGCTAATTTTGATATTTATTTTTCAATTTATGAATATTTTCCTACCAATGTTCCGATTTTAGGGAACGCAAAACTGCAAATTCTTTTAAGGCTTTCCTGCTTGGCTTTCAGAAACAGGGAAAGAGAAAAGCAAGAAAGAAAAGGAACAAAACCTGGTTCAGAATCTCAAAGTTGGAAAGCAGTTTTGCTGTGGCACCGTAATTCTGCATCATTCATTTGTGAAGTCAACAAATTTCTCCACAACTTACTATCAACAAAGTAATAGATAAATTGCTATATATACACTCATAGATGTATTCTTTCAATATTATACCATTGCAGAACTAGTTGCCTTCACATGCAGCTCTGAAATGGAATGCATGCAATCTGCTGCAAGAAAAATCCAACACCTAAGATCCAAGTGACGCTCATCTCCACTTGGGTGTGAAGCACGTGGATAATCATCAAATCCAGAGGAAAGTGTCTAAAGATGCCGAAAACAAGGTTAGATTACCTGAAATCTTCATTGCAGAAAACATTTTGAACTAGACCACACGAGGTCAACTTCGCACATATAGGATTAAACATAATTGTAGTTTGTTCTGTCACAATTAAGGTACATCTTGATTACTTTACTAGGTTCCTAAGTTACTTTCCCAACAAACAATCAACAACTGGCTTGGCCCTTACCATAGCAAATGTGATCAAATTTGATTAGTTGCAATTCAAACAAAATTTAAATTGAAATTGTAGAAAATTACAGGAAGGGATAAGAATTGCATTGAATCTAGCCTTTTGTTGACATGAAACAAATAAAAGAAAAGAAAAAGGAGATTCAAACCTTTGGATTTAGTTCACGAGTTGTTGTGTTGTCTCGTCCATGCCAGTAATAGCTGCTCATCTGATTACCTGTGCTCATTAAAGTGATACTTCAAGTCAAACAGAAGATAGAGCATACATTTCCAGCACGTTGAACAACCTATGCATGCATATTAGTCCATACCTGACTGACTTCTATTGAACCACTGGAACCATGCTTCTAAGCGAATAAAGGCACGTTCTAGGAACAAAGATATCTCATTGCTTTCGGTGGCAGTAAACTTTGTTTTTTTAATACCGTGAACTATATCTGGAAGAAGCAAAGTTTTGCACTACATTACATCGTACTTTTAAGGAAAGAATTATCTCAAAATGTATAGATAGGACATGGAAACAATAAATTGCGATATAATCTCCCATCATGTGAAGAACTGACAACAGATACACACAATTCAATCAGAGTCTGCAGAACAAAGACTCCTATGCCTCCAGGAAAGTTTTGCCTGGAACATGAAGTCTATTTGATGTCCAAAAGCTTCTCCCACACAAGCTATTATACGATAGCTTCCCGTTTCAAGGAGCTCAACTTGGCCAAGACCCTTACCTAATCGTAGTTCATTCATAAAGGTGCATCAAAGACCTGATGTCCCAAACATGGCATAACAAACCCCAATGCGTGTATAGTGCAAACCTTTCCATGCTTATGGCTTGACAGATTTTAGAAACCTAGGACTGTAACCCTAAGACAACACCTACTTAATGAAAACATGATCATGATCATGAAACCAACACATGGATGGATCGTTATGACACTGTGGCCCTGTATAACTAATGCATGTAGTAACCTCTACTTGGTTCTGAGATCACTCTGACAATGTACATGATGCTCTTGCATCTGGAGAGGAGGAAGAAGGCGGTAACTTTATGCATGTTATGGGATGTCAACTTCCCATATGACCATATCATAAATCTATTCTAAGTACTTGGCACAGCTTCAGTTAAGTACTTTACACTAAAAGTATAAAATGACATCAAATGATGAGAATAAAACTGAGTAAAAATTACTGTATTCCAGCTCTACTCCAAATTGTGAGGAATTTACAAATAGTATCACCAACAGAAGATATAAATGAGATTTCTTTATATTTCGAATTTAAATCCAAATGACTGTTTAGGTGTATCCAATCCCTATATCTTAATTGGTGGGAAACTTTACCATTCACACATTTACCAAATTCAAAATATTAGGATAATTTATCTATGTACAACATAATTCTCAAAAAAAATGCAGATATCTATAGATTTGTGTTGATAACTTGGCAGAAGACCATACAGCTTAAACTACCAAATTTAAAAGGGGGCAAAATACTAAAATACAGAACATGGACAGTAGTGAGATCATATAAAAGTGAACAAAGAAAAACTAGAAACTTACCACGTAGTACCAAAAATAGAGTTGGTGGATTTCCATTAGTTGAATGTTGAGGAACAAATTCCTCTGGGACCCTTGCTGCAAGTACAGAAGAAATTGTGTCAGTAGAAAAGCTAAAAACTTCAAACTAACAATAAACATAGACAAGAAAATGTCTATTACCTTAGAGCTTCAGCGCCCAAAATTTGCTCACGTGGAATCCATCCATCAACATTCATCAAATCTAACCAGTGACCAATGATATCCAGGCAAATGTGGATATCCCAACGCCTGCTCAACATCAAAGATTTGTATGTTTAAAGTGTCCCAGAAACAATTAGTTAATATGAGATTATTCTTTAAAATTATTTTGTTAGAGTTAGTCCTCAAATTGACGAATCATGTAGCACTTACTTATGGAAAGTTACAAACAAAACATGCTACTGATTCAAACCTTTGCTAGGCAGATGTAAGGACTCCAAAAAAGAAAGAAAGAATACTTGCTGTAAAAAGATAGAAGTATTAGAATAATGCCTCTCCTTACTATAAAGGAATATTAAGCATAACTTCATTATTTTGATTCTTTATGGATTCCTGGCTCAAAATGTAAGTTTTTGGAGCGTCAAGGCTCCTCAGTCATGTTCTTATTCAGCCTTTGACTAAATTAAGTTGCAGCTTATGGTTCAAAATTGGTTTAGTATACAGGGACTGATGTTAATAGTAAACTCAATAGCAAGACTCCATCTAGAGTTGGAAATCAGGAAAGAGAGGATAGAACTAGATTAAATCAAGGGCTAAGATATAATAATCATCTGTAATTATTGTAGCACACTACTGGAGCAGTTTTAAAATTAGGGTTTGTCAATATGCTATATAGCAGCAAATTGCAGTTAAAATAAATTTTTTTGTCCTAAAACAAACACTACACTATCAAGAAAGTTCATGCTTATCTACTTCTGAATTCAGGAAGCAGGAGTCCTCCACTAGAGGAAAATAAAGAAGATGCAGATATGAGTAGAGACAACGAACCAGATCAACAGCTGATGAAAACCTTCATCCCATAAAAAACCCCTAGGAAAGAAGGATCGACTTGGAACGGCTGTGTAAAGCTCAGCAGGCCAATATGACACATAATTATCATGACTTTTAAGCTGCAACAGAAAGCAACTAACTGTATGTTGGTCAGAATTCCAAATTAATGAGAGCTTACAAGGTCCAAAGGAATGCAATCCCATTATGTCAACGGAAAAAAGAAAAGACACATAATCAACAAATAGGAATGAAGTAATAAATATGAAGTGACACTGTTGAACAGAAAAGTATGTAAGTACTATTGCAAACTCCAATTCATGTGGAGCACCTAGCAACTGAAGCCATTTGCTTTAGTTAATGTGAAGCACTTGGTATTACTTTTTCTTCTCTGCTTCCAGTACCTCATTACTCTCTGGACAGAAAGGAATATGAACTCAGAAGAGAGACAACTAAACAACATCTCTCTATCTAGGACTGTCTCTAATTATGCTTCAATGAGGACTTAATTAACAATGGGATATTAGAGAATCAAAAAGCAGCTTCCAGACAAGGGGAGAGTTGTATATAGCTGTTTCCTTTTTCATCCAACTTTCAGAATTTTCTTTATTTCTTTTGGTCTACAGATACATCAAAAGACACATAAACAACTTGAGATATGGCTGGCTTGTCACCACAACATTGTTCAGAAAGGAAGGTATCTTCAGAAGAGAGATGAACTAAACAACATTTCTTACTGTCCAATTATTCTTCTATAAGAACTCAGTGAGCAATATATCAGAGGTAAGTTCTAAAAGCATCTACTAAACAGCAGGAGAGGTATATATTACTGTTATTTTTTATCGAACTTTCATATCCTTTTCTGTCCTTTGAGTCTACAGACTGAGTGTAGAAAACCAGTCCATATTTATGACGATAATCTACCTAGTTTTTTTTTTTTTTTGGATAGAAATGATAATCCACCTAGTTACATGCTACTGAGATGCAGAATGGTTAGTGGTAAATAATCTAAATAGATTGGAGTTACTTACATTGAAATTTCTAGGGAGTGCAATTTTTGACTGACCATAGAAATAGCCAATGCCACCTAACAAATTTCCAATAGCAGCCTTGCCAACAATTATGGATTCGGAATCCAGCTGAAAGTACTGTAATTAGAATTTTTTTTAATCTTACATAGCAAGAAGATCTAATTGCATTTGCCAGATCAGGAAACATGCTGGATCCTCCAAAAACATGATACAGAGAAAGAGAGATGCATTTGTGTAAGTGATATCAAGGACACAGGTATAGTTAAGTATACCATTATAATATGACAAATTAACAAATAAAACAGAAACTAAAAGCTTGGTACCTTATCAGCCAGATTGAAGGTTCTCTCAAATTTATCGTCAAACTCTTGTTCTTTGTCTTTCAATCTACTGGTGAGTGAGGTACCTAAAATTAAGTGGAAGTGGAACAACTAAAGAGATAAGCAAATCTGATTTGGTAAGCCAATAAGGCAAAAAAGAGATTCTATGAATATTTATCAAAAATAAATAAATAAATTAGCCCTCCATATTTTAGAGTAAATTATTCCAGTCTCTCTTGTGTTTGTTGAAACTACACAGACCTCTACTCTATTTTGAAAATATACACAAAAATCCAGTAGAAAATTGGCCTAACCCAAGTTCTTTTAATATGGTTATTCCATTCAAGCTTTGGCCTTTACATAGGTTTTAAATATAGAATAGAAGATTGTTTAAGTTCAGCATGATACGGGAGAATAGGAGTAATTTATTCATCTTTTTTGCCAATAATATAGTTTTCATTAAAGAAAAACTAGGGCACAGTAAACAAGACATTTCCCAGTATGCCAAGAATCAGAAATAGGATAAGCATAAAAAAGCAAAGTGGAAATACATTCCCTATATAGACTCCTAATATGACAAGAATTAGAAATGGGATAAGCAGAAAAAAGCAAAGTGGAAATAACTTCGACAATGTAGCATAATTGTTGCTACTATATTAAAAATTTAAAAGCCCCCATAATAGCCAACAACATGTGATGCAACTTTTTGCACTTCAGTAACTTTCAACTTGGCACAGAAGAAAAAGAAAAGAAAAGGGGATTTATTTCCTTTTTCTGATTGTACTTTATTAAGAAATAAGGTCATTCCAAGAATATGCCATGCTGAATAAATAAAGAAGCAGGAGTAAATAACTGATTTGTTAAGAAAAACATATGGAAATGAAGAAACCTGTCAGACTGCTGACACGTTCTTCTATTCTTGAATTTTCCAAATCAGTTCCAGAGATAAGCACAAAATCTGTTTTAAAAGGAACCCTACCAGAAATCTGCAGCACAAACAGAAATCTCAAAAGATGAGAAGAGAGGGAGAAAGGTTTTTATGCAAGGACATGGGAGCAAGAGAGTCAACAGAGATACTCATTGTTAAACAGGCTAGCAAAACCTGGTAATAAACATTACCGCCATGATCACATACCTGAAAAACTAAGATATTTGGAGAATCATCTGATGAGTCAGGCAGCTGAAATCGACCAAACTTCCTTACCTAGTAAGGCATAAACATAACCCTAGAAATCAGGCAAGAAACCACAGTAGACATTACAGAAACTACATAGCTATTTCAGTATTACTCAGTTGCATTAGATATCTGAATCCAGAAAACAAGACATACTTGTGCTCTAAGATTTTCCTGGACAAGATCAGATAAATTGTGAAAGTTAGGTGACTTAAATCCAGAGTAATGGACTTCCAAATCATCCTGAAAAAGAGAAAAAGAGGGAAAAAAAAAAAAAAAAAAAAAAACGGAAGAAAGCAAGCTAGGGGTCAGCAGTCAGCCAAGTAAGAACCATAGAAGATAGTTAGTAATATCAATACAATTGAAGTTTATTAGATCAGGGCAGGGAGGACAAGGAACTTATAACATGTTACAGAAGGCTACATTAAACTTCGTAGGGTTCATTTGGTAGCATTTGAAGCACGCAAATTGTAAGAATTTGATGTTTCCTTTTTTATAGGTATATGTAATTTAAACTATCTCACATTATTATTCAAATATGAGCATAATCTTGAATTTTTCCCCTTCACACTTTTGCTAACATTACCATCGATTTTAGATGAAGCTGCCAACTTCCTATATCCTTTCGTGAGCCTGATGTGAGGAAAGAATCCTCACGGATGTCCAAGCTATCTCTACCCACACTTAGAGTGCTTCTACCTTCATCAGCCATATAGAAAAATAGATGTGCAATGCTTCCAAATTCCTTATTCCCTTTAGATCTGTCAATTGACCAACATAAGAAGATTATTGAATCGATAGCACACGGGCAAATATCATAAATAGTTACAGAGTGGTGTTGTTAGAGAAATACTTTCCTACAGAGAAAGAACAATAATAGCCAAGCCTACTGGAGGCTGATATTCAGGTAAATTCATTAGCTAGACAAAAGACGAAATGCAGAAGCCAAATGTGATTCTTTTAAACACAGAGAATGAATTTATATCAATAATGCAAAATGGTAAAGTGATTTTATTTTTATTTTTTTAAGAATAGCATCTATCAAAAAGTGTCAGAAATATTTATTTATTCTGATTGCAACAGGTTCATCAGTATTTAATCCACTTCCAGATAAGAAGAGAAATTTGTTAATAAAAAACATCAATTTAATATTAAGTGGTCATCCGTTTATGATAAAGCACACATGCCTATATATTATAAGAGGTTATGCTACTTAGTACTTACTTCTCATTTTGCACATCAATTCTAACTGCCCAATCTCCTCCATAGCCACTTCCATCGTCCTTTGATTTCAAGAAACTCGTTGCCAAGGTCATTTCATGGTCAACCAGCACCTGATGCCCAAAATCACGTCCATTATGACGAGCCCAACCAAAAGTGCTTAGCTCATCGTCATTTTGGCACACATGTCGCATGTGATATCTGTCTTCCTTTACACCAATCCACATCAATCCAGCAATCAAAGATTGCGGAGTCCTGCCATTATAACAGTTAATTTGATAATTTAGTAACCAGAATAAAACCATCTATTAACCACGAATGTAGTTTTGTAATACAATATCAAGGGGCAACCATACCGACATCTTTCAAACATGAAGACTAATACACAGAATAACGAAAATACGTATGTGATTATATATACTTAAAAGTTGAAGAAGAAACAAAAAATCAGCAATATAAAGGCTTACCTCGCACGAATTCCCAGATAAACATGAGGGCGATAAGTTCCCCAATACAAACTCTCTTTGTGATCACCTTGAAACTGTGAAAGCCAATTCATCCATAACTCCAAATCATTTAATACCAAAAAAAAAAAAAAAAAGAGGGAATGACAACAGAAAAGGTGAAATGGAAGTCGAATTTAACCTGATGAAGGTCCATAACTTTTGGAGCAGGAAACGGTCTGACAACCCTAAGTATCTCAGATTTCTCAACTGTGTTTACACGGTGACGAATGAGAAAGAAAACGATGAAGAACACCAGCAAGCTAGCACCAAGGATGACTCTAAAATCGACTTTAAACATCCGAATGGAGCTCCGATCACCGGTTCTAAATTTACGAAGCCTCAAATTAGCTTTGGTTCTACGAAGTGAATCGTCTTCATTACTATCTGAGGAAGATCTGATTCTGCTTCGAGCGCTACTTCTACCACTTCCGGCCATTTCTGGCTTGGATTTTATCGGTACAGAGATTTACAATTTCACATACAGCATCTTACTTGAATACATTCCGATCACTACTGAGACTGAGTAATGGAGGTTTTAGGGGTTTCGGCGTTAGCGTATTATGTGAGTGTTGCCGGAGTAGGAACTGGTAATTGCGGGACTCAGCAACGGTTGTGGTTGTTGGATAACGCATAACGGCCTAAGAACGGAATATGGAGTCAGGGTTTGGGCTAGGGCTCGAGATTGGACTAACCCACTAGGGTCATTTGGGTTTTTACCCTTATGATCCTTAGATGGGCTAATCTGATAAGTGATAACCCATAAATGACAATCATTAATATTTGCAAGGTGATTGTCACTTGTAAGTAATAGTAGTTATTAAGCAAATGGTCAAGAATTCAAATGATTTATATATTATTACTATTATTATTATTATTATATATAAATGTAACATCTTATCTATTTTTCATTTGAAATATACATGTAAATCCTCTAAGTGATTAAGCACTAATAAATAAGTTTTATTAATCAGATCAGAGAAATGATTAATTAAAATAAACATAATAACTGCTAAACAAATAATATCTTGTAGAATTAACTCTCTGAGTCTTGAAAAATTTAACTAATAAATAGTCAACAACTTTACCAATACATACTGAATATTTTTCATTTGAAATTTACTTGTAAATCTTCATACTTTTAGCCAATTTATTCAAAATTACTCTCATATATAATTACATGTAAATCACTAAATATACCCATGATTTGCATATATAATTGACATTTAAATTGTGGAGAACTTAAGCAATGTTCATATGAAATGTTTTTCATTTGTAACTTATTAGTAAGTTGTCAACATCCATGAGACGAATTGCATGCTAACTATTTTTCATTTGACATTTACTCATATATCACTATATTCTTATTATTATATAAACATGTAATATCTTATCTATGAGACCAAATGATTTATATATTATTATTATTATTATATAAACATGTAATATCTTATCTATTTTTCACTAGAAATATACATGTAAATCCTAAAGTGCTTAATTAATTTGCATACTAATAAATAATTTTTATTAATCAGATTAGAGAAATGATTAATTAAAATAAACATAATAACTGCTACATAAAAAATATCATTTGAAATTAAGTTTTTGAGTCCTTAAAAAATTTAAGACTTGTCTACTGTTTTGGTCCTTCGAGATTATATCAGTTTTTAATTCGGTCTTCTAAGAATATTTTCAGTCAATTTTATCTTTCAAGATTCAAAATTTCTCAATCAAGTTTCATTCTTCCGTTACATGTTATGAATTAATAAAAGAATCACACTTGACTTAAAGATAATAATGTATATAAGTTGTTTTTATATTTTGTAAAACTTTTTAGGTTTTTTTATCACTAGATTCTGTATAATTAATTTATTTATGTATGACATGAGAATGAGATAATATAACTTGATTGACAAATTTTGAATCTTTGAGGATGAAATTGACCGAAAATATTTTTGAAGGACAAAATTAAAAACTAAGGCAATCTTAAAAGACTAAAGTAGTAATTAAGCCAAAATTTAACTAATAAATAGTCAACAACTTTACCGATACATACTAAATATTTTTCATTTGAAATTTACTTGTAAATCTTCATACTTTTGCCAATTTATTCAAAATTACTCTCATATATGATTACATGTAAATCAGTAAATCTACCCACGATTTGCATACTAAATATTTTTCATTTGAAATTTAGTAGAATCATCGATTTTTGGTAGGAGATTTGGTCAAAAACCTACTCTCATGTAATTGATATTTAAATTGTCGAGAACTTAAGCAATTTTCATATGAAATGTTTTTCAGTTGTAACTTATTAGTAAGTTGTCAACATCCATGAGACGAATTGCATGCTAACTATTTTTCATTTGACATTTACTCATATATCACTAGATTCTAAGCTGTTTTGTGCGAAATTATTTCATTAACACGGAAATTGATCAAATCTCTGATGATTTACTTACTAATTTATTTTTTATTTTTTTATAATTTACTTGTAAATCATGGCAAGATAAAACAATTGGAATACTAGATTTTAAATATTATATTTGTCAAAAAATTACCCTCTTTACGTAATTAATATGTAAATTAGCAAGAACTTAAGCGATTTGCATATTTATTTGTTTAAAACTACTCTCATATATAATTCATAATTAAATAGTCATGTACTTAGTAAATATTTATTTGATATTTAGTAGTAAATCTCGAGTCTAAGCCGATTTGTTCAGAACTTTTTTCATATATTGTAATTAACATGTAAATTGGTAAGGTTTTATTCTATTTTCATATATTTTAATTAACATGTATATTGGTAAGTTTGAAACTTAGCTTGTTTTGCAGACAGTGTGTTCTATGTGTGCAATGTACATATATATCCCTCCTTTCAAATGCTCTAGGGAGATAAATATTCAAGTTTTTTACTCTCTTGTTTTTTAGCTATCGCAGATATAATAATCTATAGCACTTTGCTAAAAAAAATTGGAGACGTGTGATTCACTAGAGGCTACAATAGCAAACAAGGAAAAAGATAAACACTTTTCAAGCAAAAATTGCATCTCCCTTTGACCTCTTTGTTAGAAAAGTGGTTGCACGATTGTATCAACCTGGCAGCACAAGAATAGAATCTGAAAAGATAAAAACCAAAAGAACATTTATTTTAGTAAAGCTAATGAGATTTAAAGTTTTTAATATTTTATGTCTCTGAATTTTTTTTTCTTTTTGGGGCTCATTATAAAAGTGTGATATTAAATACCCAACACACATGACTCTCAAACTCATCATTCATTCTCAATAAGTGTATCAGTACCTTGCATCTATTGTTACCCAATACTTGGGTAACAGTAACTTCAAATAGTTACGTTTACAATCTAACTATTATTACTTATTTATGAAGGTACCACAACTTTTTCTGATTTTATCATGAATGCCATAGCTATAGTAGACATGCTGTAGAGTGAGCTAGATTGAAGAGAAAAACAACAATGGTGAAGACCTAGAACAGTTTTGGGAATTGTTATTGGAAGTTTGAGCCATGGAAATAACTCCCACAATCACCATAGGCCCAATCGGCCCTCGAATCCATGTTTCGTTTTGCAACATCCCTTCTTCCCTGAAAACCCAGAATCCAATAAACAAAATTATCATTGTAAGAATAGAAAAAATCAACGAAAATAAATTATGTCTTTTAAATGTGTTTACATCAGAATATTTCCTGGAGGAGATCAGGAAAACCCTTGAGAATTTGGGGTTGATCTTAGAGACAATGAAGGTGTATTGGAAAAAGCCTTAAAGAGGTGGAAGATTGCGCTTTTGGTTATTGACATGACTGCCATAGTCTAGTTTTGGGGTTGTAAGTTTATGATTTCTGTTTTCTTAGACCCTGATGTGATAGTGTATACTACCCATGATTTTAAGGTTTGAGATGACGAGGGTAGCTTGGGTGTCTAATTGAAAGCATTCAATAAAATTGTGAATAAAACATAGATACTAAGATTTCTTTGCAAGTTACAGACACCTATTCTTGCTGGTCATGTGGATATGTGACTAATTTGTACTGTGACATATATCTAATTTATGGGGATAAATCACTCTATTTTTACAACGGGGTACTATATAGTATAATTTTACACTGTAATTTCTTAAACAATTCTCAACTCAACTTAATTAAGTCTTAAATCTCAAATTAATTGGAGTCAGTTATATGAATCATTTCCCTCAATTTGCATCAATCCGAGACATCATTTTCATTAATGCTTAAAGCAGTCATATCATTCTCAATGACTGCCCAAGTAAATTTTGGTCTTCCCCTACCACGTCTAATACTTGACACCTGTACCAAGTCACATTTCTTAACTACTGCATCCATTGGCCGACGAGATTGGTGTATGCTATCCATGATTTTGAGGTTTGCTTACGTTGGAGAAGACGAGGGTTGCTTGGGTGTCTAATTGAAAGCATTCAATAAAACTGTGAATAAAACATAGATACTAAGATTTCTTTGCATGTTGCAGGCTCCTATTATTGCAGGTCATGTGGACATTGGCTAATTCATACAGTGGCATATGTTCAATTTAGTTGGAGATAAAGTACCCCACATTTACAATGGAAATATCCTATTGTCCACTTATTGAAAGTTCCAAACAAATGAAAATAGTGACAAGGAAAGATAGAGTATGCTTTGTCCACTTATTGAAAGTTCTAAACAAATGAAAATAGTGACAAGGAAAGATAGAGTATGCTTTGTCCACTTATTGAAAGTTCCAAACGTGAGCACTCAGCAGCCAGCAGCCAGCAGCCAGCAGCCTCTATCATTTTAATATATTTTTTTTCTTTCTTAATATTACTCTATTCTAATTTCTATTATTAATTAATAGAATTGTCATTGTTTAAGAATATTGATTTATTTCCTAATTTTTTCAATAATAATAAGTTTATGATTTGTTAATAGCTATATAATAGAAATTAAGATTGAAGTTATCAGTATTTTTAAATTAGTTACAAATAATTATAATAGTTTTTAATTATTCTTAAATTTATAAATTAAAATTTTAAAAAGATATTATAAATAATTGGAGAAGAGTCTGCTACTAATAGAAAGTTTCAAAGTAAGCACCACGCAGCAGCCAGCAGCTGAAGAAGAAGTTGCGAGAGGAGGAATATGAGCATTGTTGCAGGAAAGGTGGTGTGCGTGACCGGTGCTTCCGGTTACATTGCGTCATGGCTTGTTAAGCTTCTTCTTTGTCGTGGTTATACTGTCAAGGCCTCTGTTCGTGATCCAAGTCAGTACTCCGTATAACACTATCTCATTGTGAAGTTGACGAGTTACCCATTTCCATATTTTGGTTTATGATCGTCAATTAGCTAATTTTTCGTTTCCAGAAAAACCCATTTGATTTGAGGGATTTTCTAATGGATTTCACATATACATACTGCTCCATTAGTGTCATTTTGGAGTGGCAGACCATACAATTGTTATTTTTTTCGATAGAATTAGACCTAGTTGTAGTTGTGACCCATGAACTCAAGAATACAAGAAACAAGAGAGAATATGAACTATGGATACAGTAAAAATAGCCTATTAAAGAATTTCTCTCAATCTAAACTTTGACTAGTTGTTGGGGGAAATACGAGATCAAAAGGGGACTGCTTTCTGTTAGTAGCGTAACAAGGATCATTTTCTATTAGTTTAATGAAAAATATAGCGATTGGGTTAATGAATAAATAAAATTGAAGTAGGCTATGCAGAGATTGGTTCTGGAATTAAAGAATATATTTCCATAAACCGGAATCAGCTTCCTTGAAGAATATTAGAAAGGTCCCAGGAAAAATTATATATTTGTGCATAAGTCTGTGAATTTTAGAAAGTAAGACCATTGTTAGATTAGCAAATCCTATGGCTTTCATGAACCGTTTTTTCGAGTTCTTTTGACATTTTCTACTTCCTCTTGATCCTAACCATATAACCATGGTTCTGCTAACTGCGTTCTAGTTTTCTACATAATCAAATATATGTCAATTGGTAGACTTTTGAATGATATATTAATTAATTTCTTGTTTTATTCTTCAATAGATGATTCAAAAAAGACAGCTCACTTACTTTCACTAGAAGGAGCAAAGGAGAGGCTCCACCTGTTCAAAGCAAATCTGCTAGAAGAAGGTTCCTTTGATTCTGCTATTAAGGAGTGTGAAGGTGTTTTTCACACTGCATCCCCTTTTTATAATGACGTCACTGATCCCCAGGTTCATTTCAACTTACCATTTGATATTTGGAATTGTTTAATAATAGTTAAGTACGTACATGTACTTTGTGCTCTGAAATCCAATGTCCTCCTGTCCATCTGATGAATTGCAACAGCTAATTTGTTTTGGCATATTTAGGGTTCATGATCATTATGTTGTTTTGGATTTTGAGTTGTTGAGTTGCCTCATAGCTTAGCTGGAAATTAATGGGGTCTGTTGAAGTTCTGGACTCCGGAGATTGGAACTTCTGGCTTGGGATTTTTATGTTTCTGTTACAATTAAAAAAAAAAAAAATCTCAACATTGTGACCAATGAATAAAACATCTTTGGATTGTTATGCAAAATTTAGTAGTTTTCATAGAATGCTAACTTTTTCTAGGAATTGAAGATTTTGAGGAGTTTCTAATATAAAATATCAAAATTTCCAAAATCGCGAACTGACTTTATAATTATAGAGTTTACGTTCCTACATGCTGGCCAGTCAAGTCAATAAAAAATTGTTTATGTGTAAGATTTCAGGATCGGTCAAACTTTGTATGATCGTATGATCCTACTCAATTTTGTGAAGTAAGCTCACTTGGATCTGTTTTGCATAACGGGCGAAACCCAGTGTTAAAAAACCACAACAAACTTCCTTTAACAAAACGCTCCTCCTATGCCTTCGTACCTTATGAGCTTCACTTCATAATTAGACATGATATCTTAGGATTTCATCTTCTTATCTGTGCATTGTGCAACTTCATCCCTAGGTTTGATTTCTCCGTTTTCATCCTTCAATTGGGTTCGTTGCTCACTTTAGGCATCAATTGGAAAATCTAGGTTTGTTTTGCATAACGGGGCCATAATTTGACAACTTATGTATAAACTATTTTCTCTTGTTTGTTTTAATTTCAAATGATGTTTAAACTTTGGACCATGAATATCTTTTAAGAAATCATCTTAAAGTATTATGTTTGAATATTTTGAGTGTAGGAGAGGTTCATTGTTATTTTTTTTAATAGGAAAAGAACTTTATTAAGAAAGAAAGAAGTACATGAGAGGAAAATAAGTCCTCTTAAGCATAAACAAGAATGATAAATAAAAAGCCAAGCTAAAAATAATAAGGCTCACCAGTTAGGTTGCATATCTACTAAAAAAAGCCCTTAAAAGGCTCTTGTGAAGTGATGAACATAATTTTGTTAGGAATCGATGTAAAATTTGGCAATCATATGCGCAGCGGAATTTTAAATTTTGATTCCTTTAACCCAAAATCACTTTTTGATTATATGAAAGATCCTAATTATAGTTTAACAATTAAACAAGTAGAGAACTGTGTACCTCCGAGGCTTTTAATTCTTTCGTAGTATTCTTGATCGGCGTTCACTCCTTCGTTGATTCATCAAGAGCACAGCAACGACACAAGTGTCCCGTCTCTAAGTGTATCCACACGAATGAATCTAACTAAGGATCTTCATGCTTGAAGATGAAATGGGTTATTAAGGGATTCCTTGTGTGCTAGCACAAGTTACCGAATCTCTCTTGTGATTTAGAAACTCTTATGAGCATGATGGATTTTAGGCTCTATTTAGAGTACATATAATTATTTTTCTCTTTTGTTTCTGTTTAGTTTATTAAGTCATATATTTTATAAAGACTAGTCACCTCCTTATGTATTAGACAATCCTAACACATTAGAGATTATGCTAACATTATGATTTAATCATAATTAAATCTAATGTCTAACAAACTATAATAATTACATGATTGTCCAAAAACTCTCCTTGGTTGAATATCATCATTTTGTGTGTGACCCCTTAGGTTCAAACTATTGATGGCAGTAGGCATGTAACTTTTTTATATTTATTACTGGACCCTGTCCAATTAAATTAGAACTCATTCTAATTATTTAAATTAAAACTATTTTCAATTCACCATTTAATTAAAATTAATTAATTAATCATTTATAGATAATTAATCAATTATCAGGTATCCTACAAGTCAAGATTGGTGCATAGCAGCACATGATGACTACCCATAATAGTATAAATATGGCTGTGAACCTTTTGAACCTTTTTGTTAACAGTTACCATGCAATTCAATCCTTCTATCATGCAATATCCCGATTAAATCTATTTGGGTATGGGAATAATGTCAAACCCTAAATTTAATCATATGTGTCTAATTTTAAGATTATAACTTCATTGGAAAAATTAGAAACTTATATTCTAATATCCACCATGCTATGGCCATATACTTTAAGTTAAATCTTTTATAGACCACATAAGACATTCTCTATTTTCTACTAAGAGTGGTAGATCCTTTATTGCACATTCACATATCTCCATATGCAAGTGATTATACTCAATTACTACTTCTTAGGTGACTCATTAATAGAATCAGAAATAGTATCAAAGTATAATGACGTACATACAAGATAACTATGATGTCTCAAGTCAAAGGACTATTTGCACAACTGTAACATAAGAACCACCTATTGACATGTAGAGAAACTTCATATAGGTGCTCTTAGTTGAGTCAGTTCAGTGAACTCATTCTCCAATGAGCACCTACATATCTGTCTTAGTGTCTCATACACAAGTGACTATGAGATCAGCCACCCTCAACTCTTTGAGCCAACTAGATATGTATTAATCTATCCGGACTCACTAATGCCCTACTTAGTGATCCTATGATTAGGAACATTTAAGAATTAAGCTTAAAGGAAATACATCTCATTAGCATGATCTCATCATGATGCTTATTTCCATTACTTTAATTCTTTAGGCTTATGATGGTTAATTAATAACTCTTATACATGATAATGTTTGTCACTTATATTTATTAATAATATGAATAAGATTGTACATAAAATAATATACCATAACATCATATGTCATTGGCTTTAGGGCATACTACTGACAAATTTTCCCAGAGAAGATGCCATAGAAGATGACGATCATGAAAAATTCTCATATTTCTTCTTAATCGTATTCTCTAAATTACCTGCAAAGAAAGACATCTCCTCAAACACTTAACATCTTTTCTTGAAAACTTCGGTAATGAGTAAGCAAAAGCTCCTGCAAAGAGCAAGAACAAACCTAAAGAATGCTAAATATATCAAATAACCTACACTAAAGAGTACAAACAAAAAAGACAACGAAGAAAAAGATGTTCATTGGTATCCCAATTATGTGAAGACATCATACTGATATTAGGAGATAATGCCCTTGAAGATCTTCCGTGCAGAAGGTAAGTAGTATTGACTAAGAACTAGAGTCGAAGTAAAACCCTTAAACTTAGATGGAACCTTAGCCTTCCAAAGAAAATTATGAAGGGGAAGGGACAAAATCAAGATCCCGAAGAAGAAAACTATAAAAAGATTTACAAGTGAAAGACAATAGATCAAGTGTGCCAATCATGCATGTTAGGAAGCAAGGTAGGGGAAATAATGTCTAACAAATTAGCAAGATTAGAAACTTTCTTTTCACTTAGAACTCTAAAAAGTGAAAATCTCATGGAACATCATCACCATTTGAAACATAAAAGAAGAAATTAGAGCAAAATGGATAGTTGAGAGTTAATTAAACCTCGGATAAATCATTGCAGAAGACTCATGTCTTATCCAAAGGTCCTTTCATAAATGAATATGATGCTACTACCAACTTTAAAATTAAGTAGAGGAGAAATGAGGGAAATAACTTGGAGATGAACTTCTAATGGAAAGCATGAGAATTATTTGTTCCAGAGTTAGTGAGGTTCTTAAGGAAAACACTGTAACTATTTTCCCACTAAAGTAATGTTTTTGGACACGAACCTAGCAATACCTAAACCACCTTCTGACTTAGGCTTATAACAATTATCAATGTTAACTAATGGTCTCTCTTACTCCTATATCCTCTGGTCAAAGAAAATTATGCATAAGAGGCTCTAAAGTATTAGCCACCTTAACCAGAATCTGACACAAATAAAGGTAATACATGGGAATATTTGAAAGACAAGACTTAAGAAGTATAATCTACCCCAAAAGAAAAATAGACACCCTTCCATCATCTAAATGCGTAGACACCTTATGAACAACATGATCTCTAAAGGAAACAAACAAAAGTTGCCACCTAGGGGCACCCTTAAATATGTCAAAGGGAATTCTTAAACAAGACAACAACGAAGTGGTTCGTTGTTAGATTCTATTACATTAATTTTGCTCATATGAATATGATATATTGTCTATTTATGACTTTTTAAAGGTTTGGTTGAGAAGATCTTTCAAGTTGTAAAATTTGATTCTAAGCACATCCTTGACTTAGATAAGATCTCGAGTTTGACAAGGTAGTACTCAACTCAACTAAGTCTTAAATCCCAAACTAGTTAGATCAGCTATATGAATCCTTTTATGCCACTCTCTTCAATCCAATATATCATTGTCAGTAATGCCTAGAGCAATCATATATTTCTTAATGATTGTCCCATGCAAGTTTCAGCTCCTTCTACCCTATCTAGCACTTACCACCTGTAGCAAGTCACCTCTCCTAACTATGGTGTCCATTAGCCTATGTGGATATGTCTAAATCAACATAAGTGGTTCTCCCTCATTTTCTCTTCTATAGGTGCCACCTCAACCTTTATATGTATTTTCTCATTTCGTATTCTATCATTTTTTGTATGTCCAATCATCCATTTCAACATTTGCATTTCAACCATTCCTATCTTATACAAATGTTGTTTCTTAACTGCTAAACATTTGAAATCATACAACATACTCAAGAGCGTCATTTTTTTGTATAAATGAATCTAAATACTTAAACACATCTTTCGTTAGGATTGCCTGACCATCCAAATTTATTTCAGTCGAGTCTCCTCTAGTGTGACTAAAATTGCACTCCATGTACTCGATTTTTGTCCGATTCAACCTAATTCTAGCTTAGAATTTAGGGTCAATTTCGTCTACCAACAAGATGTTATGGGCAAACAATATGCATCACAGAGCCTTATCTTGAATGGCATAAGTAAGTTCTTCCATGACCAAAGCAACTAGGTAGGGGCTTAGGGATGATCCTTGGTGAAAACCTATTGTGACTGAGAACTCTCTAGTGATACCATCTATAGTCCACACCCTAGTCATTACATTGTCATACATATAGTTAATAACTTTTACATATTTAGTTGAGATTTTCTTCTTCTCAAGAACCCAACACAAAATTTGTCTTGGCACCTTATCATACTTTTTTTTTAGAATGATAAAGGTCATATGAAGATCTTTTTTCTTTTTTCTATATTTCTCTATTTATCTCCTAAGTAAAAAAATAGCCTCCATTATAGATCTTTCTGACGTAAATCCAAATTAATTATCAGAAACTAAAGTCTCATTCTCAAGCCTACATTCAATCACCATTTCTCACAGTTTCATTATATGACTTATAAGTTTATTCCTCGATAATAGTACAATTTTGTATATTGCTTTTATTCTTATAAAGAGGAATCAACAAACTCTTCCTACACTCATCAGGCATTTTCTTAGTCACCAAGATTTTGTTAACAAGATTTATGAGCCAAGTTACTCCATCATCTCCTAGGCATCTCCAAACTTCTATAGGGATACTGTCTGAACCCATTGAAGGTAGTAGGGAAATTATTTATGAGGCTCTTGTATGAGTAAGATTGCATGCTTTAATAAGAAACTTCATTTCTGTAGGCTAAGTTTACTCGTTTAACTTTAGATGCTCTTGATCACATACTATTAAGTAATGAGTGGTTAAGGGAATACAAGGTTGCCTGCAATCCTAGTTAGGCATAGTCAGGCAAGAGTGAAGCAAAACACCAGGACCTTCAGCTGTGAAATGACTTCAAAAAATGAAAGTCACCTTAGGCAGATAAGTCTTTTATTGAAAATGAAATTTGTAGTTTTATGAATAATTGGAGACTTGGAGGTTGTTGAGGAAAATGCATTTTGCATTTTCAAGTAAGGCAAATGATGATATATTTGATTGGAAATCGTACTGAATAGAATAGAGTAACATGCAATAGGCCCAATCTTTTTCTTCTTCTTCTTTCTTTTAACAATGTGTTTCAATTTTGATCCATATGTCTCTGCACATTCTAGTAATAGTTAATGACATTGGCAGAGGCCTTTTTTAGTTCAGTTACTAAAGAAATTGTTTTTCCTTGTCTCGATTGAACTTAACGTGCTTTATCCATAACAAGCTCTGTACTCTTTTTATAATGAGGGATAATTTGCAGGCAGATACAGTGGTAATTTGTTCCCACACCAAGTATTTTAGGATGTAATGCAGTTGCATTGCTGTAGTCCATCAAAGATGAAACATTACCTTTTTCTGTTTTAACTAAACTGAACCAGTGTATTGAGTAACTTCTAACTCCATCCTCCTATTTCAGGCTGAACTACTTGATCCTGCGGTGAAGGGAACTCTGAATGTTCTCAAATCATGTGCAAAAGCACCTTCTGTAAAGCGGGTTGTGTTGACATCTTCTGTGGCTGCAGTTGCATATAATGGAAAACGTAAAACTCCTGAAGTAGTTGTTGACGAGACTTGGTTTTCTGACCCACAGTTCTGCAGGGAATCAGGGGTATGTAATATGTATGCCATTATGCTCTTTCAAAATTGAATTGTTTTGATGCGAATAAAAAGTAAACATGTGTTTGGCATGTATCTGATTTGAGAAAATAACTCTTTCATTCATCCATGTGTGTGTATGAGTGTGGCTGTATGTGTATACTTCCTCTTTTATTTTTCTGGATTTTACTTATCAAAATATATAGGTCCTTTACATGTCCAAGCCAACTAAAAAAAATTAGTAAAGTCACAGAGGTTTTTGACATACACCCTTTCATGGACCAACTGCATTATCTTCAGCTTGAAGTACCTTCGATGGAGAACCACTGAGATGCACAGATAAGTACTGTCTGCAACAAAAACAAAATGAAAAGTATTAAAAACACTTGAAGTGATTGAGGCACTTGTACCATTGCAAAACAAATAACATACCCCCTTTCTGTGTTTTTGATGATTTTTTTTTTTTTTTTTTTTTCATCGAAGTGAAATTCCGATGTAAAGAATAAATGTGGAACATTATTATCTTTCAGCATATCCCAAATCCAATCTAGTTGAGTTTCATTTCCATTTATCTAACTTTTATAGGGTAACCATGCTCTATCTTTTATAAATGTGCTAAGTTAAGACTTGGTTAATTAGTTCAAAATTAACTTCAACTCTTAATTTCGTGGAAAATAAACTGTTATGGAGTTCAAATTTAATGGCCCATAGAAACCTAAATCCTGCTTATGCTGAATATGCGTAGCAAATTCCAAATAAACTCAAGATTGATTACTATGTCATCTATATATCCTTTATATTGATGTCATAAAACTTTCATATATAAGAAAGTAACAACTATTAGCAGAAAAATGGTTCTTATTAGACTCCCAAATGCAGCCGAACATCTAGGATTTCACATAAATGACTTCAGAGCAGAGCTTATAGTCCTGGAACTAAAAGCACTTGGACATGCAAACTTTCAATCTAGTAAGTAGAACAAAATGAAAGCCAAAATTTTGGAATGATATTTTTGTTAAGTGAATAATTTAGGCTGTATTTAGTAGACAGATAAGAAAAATCGGATAAGTTATTTCTATTTTATTTGGTCTAATCAACTATTTGCTGCATGCCATTAGATAGGACAAAAAAAATCTGAAGTGTGAGTTTGATCTTATTGAAGGACGATTATTATGTCTTTAGATGGGTGATGGTATTTTGATGTATAAGATAAGTGAACAATTGACTAAAATAAAGTCCCAAATTTCCCTAATCCCCTCATTCTTCTTTGCCCTAAAGTCCTTTTGGAAAAAAAAGTCAAAATTATAATTATACTTGTGAATGTAGTAACTCCCACATTGCTTAAATTGGGAGCTTAACATTATGTATAAGTATATGAGCATTTTTAACATGACATCATAGTTGGGTTCTAAGCTCCTCTAGTTATATTCCAACACTCTGGCCCAATATCAGAGCCTACAACCCGTGTGCTCGAACTTGATCTACATTCCATATGAGGGGGTGTCAATGTGGTAATTTTCCATATTGCTTAGATCTGGAGCTTAACATTATATATAAGTATATGGACTCACATGTAATTTGAGGGAGGTAAGCCAGCTAGGGGAATGAGTCATTCTTTGTTAATCATTACTTCTCACATGGAATTTGATAACTAAGCCAGATAATTTTGTTTGGGTTCATACTAGGGGAATGAGTCATTCTTGGTGGATCGTTACTTCACATGATTTTAAAGCCTATATTAGGAAATGATCACTCTTTCCCCTTGCCCCCAAGTGTTGGTTGATTCTTGCCTTTCACACAAGAAGTTGATCCCTGTGAGCTTGCTTAAATATTGTAAATCTTAGGATACCTCCACCACTTGGTTCCATACTCCATAGAAGAATTGTTAGTTGAGTCTCTTGGTTTGATGCTTGCTAGTTGCTTCAATTCTGAATATAATGTACTGTTTTTATCAAGTGATTAAAATAAGTTCCTTGTAATTTCAAGATCCTAACAGTTATTTAGAAATTGGTTCTTTAACCATGTCAGTATATTTTGGTTTTTTCACTTTTTATTGATGTAATATGAGAAGTAGAGGGAGAGTGAAAATTACACAGGAAAAATGCTAGAGAATGATATGATTGCCTAGGTGTCAATAGAAGTGACGCATTGGATTGATGCAAACAGAAAAAAATGATTTATTTAGCTGACCCCAACTAATTTGAGATTTAAGACTTTATTGAGTTGAGATGTTTGCACTTGACGAGCATGAGCTATATTATTAATGAATCGTTATGGTCCCATGTCTTCCATGCTGAAATAGAATGTGTAAATGTTGTCTTTGTTACATCATACATATGTGGAGATGTCTTCATTATTATTATTATTATTTTGTTGCCCTTTTTGCTTCCAGCTTTGGTACATACTTTCAAAGACTTTAGCTGAGGATGCTGCCTGGAAATTCGTTAACGAAAATAATATAGATATGATTACCATTAACCCATCAATGGTGATTGGCCCTCTGTTGCAACCAACACTCAACACAAGTGCTGCTGCAGTTCTGAATTTAATAAACGGTACTTCCTTTCTAGAGGCAAAGTTGATACTGAACATTTACCCTAATATCTGATTAATCTGGATAAGTAATTTTCTTAAAGTAGACTTGTTGTCAAGATCTAAGATGAGATAATAAAGGACAAACTCTACTGTTTGGCTTAGGGTTGGGGGATGGCAGAGAAAAATTATTATTACAACTGTATTTATGGACTTATCTTAAGAAGATGTAAACTGAAACCACGATTTTTTTCATGTACATTTTTAGAATATTCACATAGTCATGTCTATCCTGGCCTCCTATTTTCTATCCTTGTCAACATCTATAGTTCATCGAAGAATTCAAGAAATAATTAGTTTTCTGTCTGTCAAATGCCTTATGTTATGTGCTCAATCTTTAGTTGCATGCACAAATTTCATTAAAAACGTGCCAATTATATATTTTATTATTTTCTTCCTTGTAAATAACATTATAAGATTTTATGCATGAACAAATTTGGGTGTGTTTGATTTTATTGGATAATTTTTTCCAGAAGATATGATTTGTATAATATATTTTGGTGTGCATATTTTAATTATATTAAGAGATTACATATATCAGGTCATATATATAGCCCACATAAATAAACAATAGATATTAGGCCACCTAGATGTGGGCTTCATTACAAGAAATCTATTTCAAGGAGGGCATTCTTGGAAATCAAAATATTCTACCTCTTCCCTGACTTACATAAATACTATCAATAATTATATAAAACAAAGCAGGTTGATCACCTTTGAGTCTACTTACACCCTCTAAGATAAGCCTAGTTAGGTCGGATAGATATGTATGTAGGTGCTCAGATACCAAGCTGATATAGGACAGCTGAGACAGTAAGAGATTTCAATTTTTTCTAGGAATATTTGGCTGTTGAAATTCTGGTGAACAGCATGAAAATTGGGAATTTTGAGGCTATGGTCTTCTGCCCAGATATTTAAAGGATTAAAGGTCTATTTAGGGTGTAATAAGGTGGCAGGATGAAAGGGAACCGATTCAGGTCTTTGCTGGGGCAGTGAGTACTTCACAGTACTAGTGAACAGTACTTTAGGTCTCCTAATGTGTTTAGAAAGCTGAAACTGATTTAACATACCTGTAACATTATAACATTGATAACTTGCATAATTTAGAATGTAGAAGATAAAAAGTTGGCATCAGACCGGTTCTATAAACTGCACATTTAGGAAGAAAATAAGAATTACCATAATGTAAACCACTAGTATCATTTAATATGACTCTAATAAGACATAGGTCCAAGTACAGCCTCTCTCCCAAACTTAAAATAATTATGAAAATACATCTCACCTCAATTAAGCCTTAAAACTAGTTTCTGTCAGCTACATGAATATTTTTCTTTATTCGCATTGATCCAAGACATCATTTTCAGTAATATTCTAAGCAATCATATTCTTCTCAAAGACTTCTCACCATGTAATTCTTGGTCTCCTTCTACCAGCTTGGTTGTCCAACTTCTTCCACCTGCACTAAGTCTGGCATACGTTTGATATGTCCTAACTATCGTAAGCGGTTCTCTCTCATTTTCTCGTCAATGGGAACAATTAACCTTCCTACATATCTCTTCATTTCGTATTTTATCTTGTTTTTATTTGTTATGTCATCCATCTTAACATTCACATTTCTACCACTCCTATTTTGTGCGAGTGTTATTTTTTAATTGCACAACATTCAAAACCAAACATTATAATTATTAAAACAACAATGAAAATAGGATGAAATATAGAATTGAAAAACGAAAACAAGTAAAAGAAAGACCATAAAATGTATTAAGGTTTGACTCAATCTAGCATATGTCTTCACTGAAAAGTTTGAAATTCACTATTCTGTTCTTAAAGAAAGTACAAGTATTTTGCTCAAAACAAAAAAACATAAACCCTAAAACTAACTGTCTTTATATATAGGCTACAAAAAAAAAAAAAAAAACAAATACTAAAACTTTTCCACTGCTTCGTGAACTAAAACTTATTTTTCTGATTGCACTGCAAAATTTTTGCCCAATCGGAAACACAAGACAAAACACTAGTTCAAGGCCGTCTTATTCCTTTCAATATATCTGAGATTTTAGGATCACATAAAACATTCGTGGCATCTTCGCCATTTCATCTATCTTAACTCATTAATTTATACAACGTAAAGGCCTAATAGTAAATAACTAAAAGTTGAACTGAACTTGCAGTTTTCACGCTGTACAGTAGCCCGAGCGGTAACCCAAGGATAAGATTTTTTTAATTAAATGGCTCCTGCACCATCATCTCTATGCATAAGTCTCTCTTAAAGTTTTACAGAGTAAGTTTTCTTCATCAAGCCTGTAAACGTGCAATTAATTGTTGATTTAGCTCTATTTGTTCTCTTTAAAATTAATATTGACAATTAGTTTATATCTATGAGTAGTCTTAGTCTTGTTGCACTATTCTTCTTAATATATGAGATTTGTTTCAAGATTTAGTTCGTTTTTCTTTTCTTTTTTTTTAACAGGAGCAAAATTTTTTCCAAATGCTACTTTTGGATGGATTAATGTCAAAGATGTTGCCAATGCTCATATTCAAGCATTTGAGATTCCTTCAGCTAGTGGAAGATACTGTTTGGTTGAGAAAGTCGAACACTTCTCAGAAGTTGTGAAGATCTTGCACTGAGCTTTACCCCAATATACAACTTCCTGGGAAGTAAGTTGTTTCTTCTCATTTAAATTTTGAGTTGTACGTGAATTGCTATTCTCAATGAAGTAACTTTATTTGCGGATCCTGTCTGTGTTCAAATTTTTTTTTTGGAACTCAACTTTCATGTAATATATACTGTCTGTGATGAACATTGACAAAATAATCTCATCTCAAATCAAGGTAGTTGGCGTTCGATTTATTCCTTATTTCTGCTGCTTTTTGAATTCTGAAGCAGGCCATTCCTTTTTTTTGCTCTCCACACACATTGTCTCGTGTACATTATTACATCAAGATATATGGTTAATCAGATTATGCACAATAGATCAATGAAAAAAAAAGAAGGTATCTATATTTCTAATGTATAAAAAGCCTTCCATATTGAATAGTTTTCTATTTTTCCTCTTATTTTCTTTAATTTTGAAGGGACTATAGATTCTGAAAGGGAAACCAATCTCTTTATAGGTTGTCAATTGAGATGAGCTTCAATATGATTTTTTGGGAGATTCAACTTATGTTTCCTAGAGTGTTTGAGTTCTAATTCTCTTCAATATATAATTGGTCCAGGAACTCTAAAAGACTAAATTTTTGAACTTGTTGGTGTTATCATCTTCTGTGTGGATAGTAGTTCTTAATTAGTCGTGGCTTTCCTGCTGATATCTTTTGATTGTCACTGAGTCTGGTCTAGTATAGATACAATTTTTTTTCTTGTGCATGATACATTATTCGAATGTTGTTTCCCGTGGTTGTCGATTTCCACTCCTCTTAGTAAACAATCTGAGGACTTACCCTTACTTATTGAATAACATTGGCAGGTCTGCGGATGATAAACCTTACGTGCCAACGTTCCAGGTGTCCAAAGAAAAGACCAAGAGCTTGGGTGTTGAATTCATTCCTTTGGAGGTTAGTCTCAAGGAAACTGTGGAAAGCTTGAAAGAAAAGAAGTTTATCAATGTTTAGCTCTGTGTTGCTCTATGAAGCACATGGCCTTTCTAATCTTCTATAATACGATGATAGTATGTTCTACAACTTTTGAAGGCTTGCTGGATTCCATCTACAGACCCATCTTGTTGATATCTGTATCTAGAGAGTAAACATATCTTTGAAGTTTGAAGATATTGAATAAATATGTTTGGCTTCTCTGGGAATAAGACACGGAATAAAATATCTTTGTAGACATTGAATAAACTTATGCAAGGAAATACTGCATTTCCCCCCCCCCCCCCCCCCCCCCTCCCCTTTTTTTTTGACAATGATAAAAGCATTTCATTCTAGACCTGTAAAATAATTCATTGCCCATCGGTCATATAGGGTTGCATAATAGTATAAACTTAGGCTGTGTTTGATCGCATGATGATGAAATAACATATCTTAAAAAAATTAAGATATGTTTAGATAAGCACTTATCTTATTCCATGTTTGGTATATGATGAGTTAAGATATAAGATACGACTGAATTATGTTTCTCAACTGTTTGGTGTAATATTATATTATATTTGATATGACAAATTATAATACTATTTTAACAAAATTATTCTTGAACAGAAAAAATCATAAAACTCATACATATATATTAATTGTAATTGTAATTTTTTTTTTTTACATATTTTTTCCAATTATTTTAATTTTTTGTTGAATATATATAGTTGGATATCTAATTAGAGGAATTCTAAATTGATGAATTTAAATATGGAGTTGAAGAGTTCATATAATTTGCAATAGCAAATACAAAAAAGAATTGCGAGCAATAAGGGTATTTTGTGTTGTCCTTGTACGGTATATAAGAATAAAAAATGGAGGGAACCATTTGAAATTCCAAAACATTTGCAAAATAAGAGTTTTAAAAATAGATATTTAAATTAGACAATGTATGGTGAGAAATTTTTGAAAGATGACGGATTTTGTGCAAATACGAATAATCTCATAGTCTGAACCCTTATATATATATAGTCATGGACAAGGTTCTTTATGGACCCTTACATACAAAAAGATGATGATCATATACATGAGAAATATCTAAATCAATTGTGTCCAAATTTATGACTTTTATAGCATGACGATGAGCCTTTATGGGAAGGTTGCGAATGATCAAACACACTGTTTTGCCTATAGTTTCAAAATTATTAAATTTAAAATAGATTGAGTGAAACGCATTATGATATATTGTTGAGATAATCAATAGTATGTTGCTGAAAACAGAGAAGTTACCAATAATTTTTAAAGATCAAGGAAGTTGGTTGATGAATTGGGGTTATAAAAAAATACATACATACCCAATTGATTGTACCTTATACTATGACAAAAAAGAAGATAAGACAAAGGTCCCTATTTGATCCCCACAATTATGGTATACTACTTTACGAAAGCATTTATAGTGAAGATCCCTGCACTAAAGCCCTACGAAGAACATAGTTGCAAATTGAAGGTGAAGCTTGTCATAGACTGTGGGAAGATCATTTGGTTTGATTGTATGAATGGGATCACTATAAGAATGGTCAAGGAATGCATGATGTTACAATTTGTCTTGTGAGAATTGTAAGGTTTTTAGAAAGATCTTAAAAGGCATATCAGATAAGATTGTTTGGAGGATACTCTCACCAAGATAACCAAATGGAAGAGAAGAATCCTTAAGAAAAACATTGAAGCCGAATTGTGAAAAATAATCTCAGAGCCAATATTGGACCAACCAGATCGGTCTTGAAAGAGAAAGTTTCTTGTTAGAATAAGGTTTACTACATCAGTGAGAGATTGTTAAACACTGGCTAGAAGAAACATTGATAGGCCATAAACTTCTCCTTCAGCTCAACTTTAGGCTAGAGGAATGTAATCGGTCACTGTCTGATCGGCAGCAACACATAAAATGTATATGCAAAACCAATAAAGAAAGAATACCATATATTCTTCATGGGTAATTTCACCATTAAACTGTTTGTAGTAAACAATAAAATTTGCTATTGGCCTTGATTTCTTTGAAAATTTTAAAGTTAAAACTCTCTTGGGGTTTGGTAAAGGCATTAATATCATCCCCATTACACCTTAGGCAAAAATGCATGGTCAAATCAGGAATGGTGATGGTCATCATGTCACAAGGAAAGTGAAAAACATTATGGCTTTTTGACTAAAAGCAAGCAGTGCCTGTTATCAATCTGATATTAGTCTCAATACATTCTATTTAGATGAAGAAGACCTTACTTTTTGAAGTTATCTTTCATGAACAAATTAAATTCTCTCAGTCCATATCTTGAATATAGCATCCATTAGTGGCCAAGTTCTAATTGGCCCTCGGTAGGCAAAAAATGACAAGTCTAGATGGTCATGGAGAAGATGGTTCTCCAAGAAGTGAAGCACATAAGCTTGGTTTGGTAATGTTGCGGTTTTTTAGAGGTGTTGTGCTCTCATCTTAAAGTTGCTTTTAAAAAGTTATAGTAGTAGTATTTGGTAAAATAATACAAAAGCCGCTTTCAATAAGTAGAAGACACAAATTAGTGTTTAGTAAATTCATTGTAAAGCTACTTTAAAGATTTAAATTGATTATAATAGATATTGATAAAAATAAGAGAAATAATTACCTACTGCATTAATTAATAAAATGATAAAAGAATTTGCAGAGAGATGGAGAAGATTTAAACTTATTGGAAAGATAAAGAAGAGTTTTCATACTCTGTGACACCTTATACACAGCTTTAAAAGCCTGGTTTCTTGAATCGGAATAAATTAAGAAGCCATCAAAAAAAGGGACACGTGGCTAACTAATGCTAGAGGCATTACAGAAACCAATACAATATACGCAAAATGAAGTATTAAATGATTTGATACATTATAGAAGCTAAGATTTCAGATGATTTGAATTTTTGGATTCCAAAACATTTATTGTTAGTAATTGAATATTTTTTTTACCATATTATTTTAATGTATTCAACATAAGGCAATAGAGCATTGTTGACACTCCAAATTCACATCTTATATGTCGAATGGAATGTGAAATTTTTCATAAGAATTTGGTCGAATATAATCATGGATTTACTTGCTGAACAGAGCGAACGTAGCATTTAGACTAAGTTAATGCTATGCCGAATGAAGGAAAAAAAGTGGTCACCGTATGAGACTATATCAGTGTAAATTTAAACGTAATTTAGTGAAGTATTGGATGCCGAAACTTGGGAATGTACAGATTTTACAAGAAATTTTAGTTTAAGAAAATTAATTATAGTTATTTATTAGGAAAATAATTTGTATAAAATTACGAATTGATTTTTTTTTTAATTTTCTAAAATTTAGTAATATAGGTATTTAAAAAAAAAAAAAACACATTAAACACATTTTTAATTTTGTTTTCTCCGAAGCTAGAAAAATTAATTGCTTAGGCGGACAAGAAAATTAAAATTAAAATTGAACATCACATCAAATCTCACAAAAGAAATAAAACACAAATGAAAATAGTGTGACAGTGAAAGATTTGCAAAATAAGTTTGACCCCCGTCAAATTCACGTAGCTTAAGTCTATATAATTGGAGAGTCTGCAACTGTCCAGTAATCAAAAGTTCCAACATAAGCACTACACAGCAGCCGGCAGCTGAAGAAGATGTAGCGAGAGGAGGAATATGAGCAGTGTTGCCGGAAAGGTGGTGTGCGTGATCCTAGTGAAAATAACAAATGGCATCCACACAAAATATAAAAGAAAAAAACAATCAATAACAAAAATTACGTAGTTTCCCCTTGCATACCTTCACCAATGAAAAAAGAATTTACTAATGGAGGTAGGAACTGGTCTGTTTTGTTTTGTATTACTTGTTGGCAGTTGTGGAAGTGGAGCAACAAGAGTCTTTTTTCAAGATGGCTTTCAGTGGCCCCTTTCCCCAATGAATGATATTAATAAGTTTCTTATGGAATTGAGAGTGCAGAGAGGACCCATGCACTGGTCTTTCCTGCTAGACAAACTTCTAGTATGTGGGTGAGTTGGAGAGCTCCCCAGAGTTTTGGGTGAAACTCAACACGGATGGCTTATCACGGTATAAATCACACAAATATAAATTCTTCCACACCAAATACAATTCCAACAAAAATACATGAACTAATAAAACCAAACCAAGGTTCCAAGAAATCTAGTAACTAGTAAGACAATAGCTAAAAACAAAAAAAGTTTGATTTTACTTTGTACTTGGAGTGTTATTATTCTCCTTTTTCAAGAGTCTGGATTATACTTTCTTGTGATTTTTTTTATTTTTTTTTGTACGAAAGAGATCATTTAGGTCAATGAGCTGCAGAACGGTAGATTACTCTCTTTTCATAAAATGGTTATACCTACAATGTGAAGGTAACACCATATTTTTATTTTTTTATTTTTTATTTTTAAAACAAGACCTAATACATCCTATGACATAAAATGGTTATGGGTACCTACAATGTGGAGGTAACACCATGCCCTTTTTTTAAAAAAAAAAAAGAAAAGAAAAGAAAAAAGCCTAATACATTAGACATAAAAAAAGTCCGAAAATCAAATAGTTTATTTGAGTGACCCCTTCTGTCTAATAGGCCCATTATAATTTGTACCCAACCTTATGACTATATATACCATCCTACTCAATACGGTTATAACTAGGGTTTTGTCATGGCCTCCTAGGGTTTTTCTCTGTGTTCTTATTACAAGTGAAAAATAGATGGCGAAGAGTAGTATGGCTTTTCAAAGTGCTGCAGTGATAGGCAGCCAAGATCTGATATCCCAGTTGCCATCGGATATCATTAAACACATCCTCTTATACTTGCCAGCAAAAGATACAGCACGTACAAGTACTCTTTCACAAACTTGGTTACACGTATGGAATTCACTCCCTAATGCCTCCTTCGAATTCAATATGCCCCCTGTGATCTATCCATTTGACAATCCAGAAGAATTACAAGAGTCCATGAAATTCATCGACAAATCTTTGTCGATACTACGGGAGGAGAAGGTAATGATTCAAAGTTTCAAACTTTATATGAAAAATGCTGATCACGAAAGGTATGTCCCTCTTATATATGATTGGATAAGCCTTGTGATTAAAAACTATGTCAAAGAGATAGATCTTATGAGCCTAAACTCATGGCATGGTGATTCGATTCTAAGAGTTGTTGCTATAGAATCACTAGTTAATCTAAAGTTAGGTGGTTCAAGAATTCCAAAGGGCTTATTTTGTCGTCTCAATACAAAGCTTATTTGTCTTCGGAAACTATACTTGAAGCTTGTTGTTATGCAAAAGGACGATCTCCAAAAACTCATATCATGTTGCCCTTTGCTTGAAAAATTGAAGCTGGAATGTCTTTTAGACCCAGTCGATTTTCTTCAATGTTGTTGTCCTAAGCTCAAAAAGTTAGTAGTATTCAGTGTTGATAGACTTGATATTGAAGCACCTAACCTTGAGAAACTCGACATATTTGGAACAAAAGAAGTGACTGTCCTAGACTGTTGTAATGTGAGGGAACTCAAAATATATTTTTGCGACAATACCAATAAATTGATTCAAGAGCTGAGTCCTAAGTTTCCTATTCTAAATAAGTTAGAGGTGATATCTCCCGGAATGGGAGAAAAATTTGAGATCTCTAATCATGATCTTCAGACTTTACTTTTTAAGAACAATCTTGCATTCCCATTTGAGATAAAGATTGATGCTCCAAAACTCAGCAGCTTTGAATACTTTGGTAAACAAATCCCATTTTTGAGATATGTGTCAAGTTCTTTAAACTTCACGAAAGTAAAACTTATTATAGGACCTGAAGGTGATCTTGACACGTCATGGTTTCTTCGACTGAGAGATTGTTTACATAAGCACAAAGGAAAAATAGAAGTGAACTTATTCATGCAGAAAACTAGGGTATGTACACTTGATAACTTCATAGATATTTATTTTCTCTTCTATGTCTATATTCACATGCAACACAAGGATTTCATTAAATCAACTTGAGATTCTAATTATCCTATTGTTTTTTTTTTTTTTTTTTCATTTTGTTACACATTGAACACGAAGAACTCTTTCATCCAAGCAGAATTAGAAAAGAGCTTAATTTCTGATCCACAACCAAAGGTTGATTCTATGAGTTTAGATAATGTTCCATCATCATTAGATTATGCAGCTCTTATTGACAGCTTATTTTGGAGTTGTCGTCCAACTACTCTAGTAGTGAATCAAACCGATAACCAAAATGAAAACTTCGTAGAGGTATTTTCCGCTGCCGAGTAATTACATGCTTTGTTGATATTTTTTTCTTATGATTTTATGGCACATAATTCATTGGATGTATTATGAATTGCAGTTTCTACAAAGGAAGTTTTTGAATGATGAAGAACATTATGATTGTTGCATAGATGGTCACAGTACTATTGGATGTTGGCAGCACTACTTAAAAAAGGTTGAAGTAAGCACAGAAAAGGACATGCCTGCCAAGTTTATATTAACATGGTTACTAGATTGATATTATCCTCTCAGGGGGAAAAAAAAAAAAATTTCTTTGTATACTCCATGCATTGCTTGTGATCAATACAATATTCCTAAGATTTTGAATTTCTGTAGTTTTTATTTTTATTTTTTATCTCAAAGAATTGGTAATTTTATAGTCTTAACTTATTTACTTTTTCTATGCATGAATCATTTTGACTCTCCCTAATCCTTGTTTAGATATGAAACGCTTTCAAATTTGTAAGCCATGTTTTAAGAACATTAGAAATTCCTCGCATTCTTTATTTGTAAGCATCAGAAATCAAAAGCTATGCACGTGACCTCACTAGCTAATAACTTAAATGTTTAGTGAAATAGTTCTTTGACTTTAATATATTATTAAGTCTTCATAAAGAAAAGATCAAAAATTTGATTTTTACCATCACCTATGTCGAGGTCATGGTCGAAGTCAATGATGAGGTTGAGATAGATATAACAAATCAAATATTATGTACTATGTAGTCAAAAATATAACTACTACTCATATGTTTGCTGGTGAAAGAAATATGATTAGATTGGAGAAGAAGCTCATTTTGTTCAAGGAGATGAAACTGAAAGTCAAGCTCTCCTGATGGTTACTTCAAATACAAAAGTTATTGAGAGTAAAATATGATATCTTGATACTGACTGTACCAACCACTTAATCAGAATGAGAGACTTATTTGCTGATATTTGTTGATATCGACTAATTTGTACAATTTTTATTTTATTTTAATTTATAATATAGATCTATATATACTAGTTTTCATAACACACAGGTTACAAGTGAATCGTATTTATGATATATATATATATATGTTTTATATGTTCATCATTAATTGATATACTCTTTATTATAAATTTAAATATATAAATAATAAAGAGTATATCAATTATTGATAATCTCAATAACCTTATTATAAATTGTAAAAAGATTGTATAATAAAAAGTTAAATCAAACAGTGGCATATATTGTGAGAGACAAGTAATCTTTTTTATAATTATAATTCTATTTTATTCTTCTTTTCTTTATATTATTTAGATTGTCCCAACTAATATGCTTGTTATAAAACATAAAATAATTATTATTTAGATTGTAATGTGCACAATTTCGATAATGACAAAAATTTACATGTGTATGTTCACGTGAACAAATATTTCATATTTACATATATACTTTATTGACAAATTTAAACAAAGATGCTATGAATATATTGCATCCAATTAAGATTGTGTAAAATCTTATGTTTTATATCAAACATGACATTAACAATTTTGAAACAGATCAAGCTATGTTTTGAAGGAAGGAGAGACAAATTAGATAAATTACTCATCCACTCTTCATCTTAGTTAAGTTTGTATCATGTATGAACGAAAAATTTGGGGATATATAATCCTGTAACCATCAAAGATATTTAATTCTTACTTATTAAAATTATTTACAATTATGTTGCTTAACTCGTCATATTGATCGGTTAAATTTATAAATGTTTAGCGTCACTCGCACCACTTACTAGTATACAAAGTTTAAGAAAATATTATAAATTTAAAATGTTATGTTATTATGGTGAAATTAATCCGAAATGTTGTATCATAAATATTTATTAATTATATATTTACATTTATACAATTTACGCAATAAGGTTTTATAAATAGATAATAGCAATTTTTGTTGTGGGGTCTTAATTAGAGGGATCATAGACAATTAAAAGAGCTAAAGCACTTCAAAAATAAAATAAAAATAAAAATAAATAAAAACAACAGACAGAGCTAAAGCTCAATTAGAGAGGACAAACTTGTCAAAATAATCAATTAGAGATTTAGTGAGATGAGGGGCCAGATTAATCACCCATTGGCATAATCCGCCGTGCTTCTTACTTGACAGAAGAAGCAACAAGCATTTCAATATTTTCATTGATAAAAAAAAAAATTAAAGATATTGATATGTGGACTACAAAAATTATTAAATACACTACAAGTAAAATAAAACACAAAGTAATATTTTTTATTTCTTGTCCATTGGGGTAATACACCTTGTCTAATTTTGGGGCACAACTTGGACTGAATAATGAATACAGACACTATTATATTAATCTTAATAACGATAAAAAGGCTTGCATGTCCCAAATTAATCTAAGTAAAACAATAAGGGTAAAAAGGCTCACATGGGACATACAAGCACTCTTATTTAAGTAATGAATAAATATTTATATCAATAATTTACTGGACATATATAATATTTATTAATGTCCCATCTAAATTAAGAAATACTATTTGTGTCAATTATTAAGCTCCATATCCATTCATCCTGCAAGGAATAATTTTTATATTTAATAAATATATTATTCAAAGTTATCATATTAATTCAGATACCCCACATCGTCTCTTTCTTTTAAGTTAACTATTATTTATTTTTTATATAAGATAACACTATTTAAACTCAAAAATAAATAATTTTTTATTTCTCTCATTTCTAGTAAAATAATAAAAGTAAGTTTTGATTTTTACTCGAGTATGCCCACTTGCATATTAAGACAGTGAACACATGTGGACATTATAAGGTCAAGATGTTGCATAAGAAATATATATTTGATGATTTCTAATATTCAAATGTGCAATTAGGGAAAAAAAAAAAAAAAAAAAAAAAAAAAAAAAAAACCTTAACTCGAGTACATTATTTCACTCTTGAAGATGTTGCCAATGCTCATATTCAAGCATTTGAGATTCGTTCAGCTAGTGGAAGATACTGTTTGGTTGAGAAAGTCGCACACTTCTCATAAGTTGTGAAGATCTTGCACGAGCTTTACCCCAATAGACAACTTCCTGGGAAGTAATTTTTTTCTTCTCATGATTTTAAATTTTGAGTTATACGCGAATTGCTATCCTCAATGAACTAACTTCATTCTGTCTGTGTACAAATTATTATTATTATTATTATAATTATATTTTATTTTTTTGGAACTCAACTTTGATGTAATATATACTGTCTGTGATGAACATTGACAAATTAATCTCATCTTAAATCGAGATAGTTGGCATTCTATTTATTCATTACTTCTGCTGCTTTTTGATTTTCTGAAGCTGGCCATTGCTCTTTTTTGCTCTCCGCACCACATTGTCTCGTGTACATTATTACATCAAGATATTTGGTTTATCAGATTATGCACAATAGATCAATAAAAGAAAGGTATGTATATTTCTAATGTATAAAAAGCCCTGCATATTGAACAGTTTTCTATTTTCCTCTTATTATCTTTAATTTTGAAGGGAAACCAATTCCTTTGAGGTTGTCAATTGAGATGAGCTTCAATATGATTTTTTGGGAGATTTAACTTTTGTTTCCTTGAGTGATTTAGTTCTCATTCTCTTCAATTTACCATCCCTTTTGGTAAACAATCGGAGGACTTACCCTTACTTATTGAATAATATTGGCAGGTCTGCGGATGATAAACCTTACGTGCCAACATTCCAGGTGTCCAAATAAAAGACCAAGAGTTTGGGTGTTGAATTCATTCATTTGGAGGTTAGTCTCAAGGAAACTGTGGAGAGCTTGAAAGAAAAGAAGTTTATCAATGTTTAGCTCTGTGTTGCTCTATGAGTAAACTAATTTCATTGCTCCTGTGTCATATAAGGTTGGATAATAGTATAAGTTTAGGCTGTGTTTGATCAGATAGGATGATAAAATAACATGTAAACATCAAGATTTTGCATTTATCTTATTCCGTGTTTGGTGTATATGTAAGATATATTGAATTATGTTTCTCAACTAATTGGTGTAATATTTTATTACATTAGATATGACAAACTCTAATATTATTTCAACAAAATTATTCTTGAACAGAAAAATCATATCAGTGGCAGACCCACAGCCCAGGCCAACTTGGGTATTGGCTAATTTTTTTTATAAAAAATTTACCTAGTAAGAGTAGTAAAATAGTTTGAAGCAAAGAGACTAACAATTTAATTTAGCCCGGCCGTTGAGTGTACTTTCTTGGAGGGTTGGAGGATGTTGTGAGTTCTAATCTTTAGGAAGGCATTTTTATTTAGTTTCTTAGACCTTATTGGCTATTCCTAATATCTACATAATTTTTTAATTTTTATTATCCCTATAAATATATCTTATTTTTAATTTTTTTCTTAAAATAACACTAGACAAGAATAAACAAATAAGCGTTAAGTAAACAAAAATTATAAAACGAAACCAAGTCATTCTTTTTGTTGAAAATAAATAAATCTTATTAATTGTAATTCTTTATAGTCAATGTTTAGTATTTCCAGATTTGTTAACTAAAATTATAATTGAAAATTTGTTTGGTTCCCTAGAGATTCAATCCAGTTAAATTATAAACATAAATTATGTAAATTTGATAATTTACATAATTTTAGAAGAAAAAAAAAAACTAAATCAATTTACCTTATATTGAAGTAATTAAGATTATGTAAAAATTTCAAAAGAATATGAAGGTTTATTGAAATTAAAAAAAAAAAAAAAACTACCTAAAATACATTTAAAAAAAAATAGTTTAATGACAAGTTAACTTCAAAATCAAAACAAAAATATAAGCAAAAAAAATGAAAAAAGAAAAAGAAAAAAGAAGTATAATTTACTTATAAATATTTTATTTTCTAAGGTTACTTTATATATATAATGTTTAGAAATAATGTATTGTTTTAGCTGTGAGTTTTTTTTTTTTTTTGCTTCGTAGTAAGTCTGTTGGTCTTATAATATATAATGAGAGGTAGTTCTTTCCCTCCTCAAAAATTCACATTCCAGATGGAGATGAAATTTGATCTCAGCCTCTAGGTATACATAACAAAAACTATTTGAACCAATTGACATTCACTATCAGTTTACTTCAATTGTTAGGATTAGCACAATTTACCCTCTTGAATGTATTGTGTGTATATATATATATATATTACTTTAAATTATATTACTGTATTAAAAATGATCACAAATTTAATTTTCTATGTAACTCATTTAAGGTGAATAATATCATTTCACAGTTAATTTAACTAAATAATGTTAAATCATATTTGTCATGAAAATATAAGTAACAATAGTTCATCTTAATTTTATGATTTAGAGATGTCTGTGATTTAAAAATAGATAATCTTCTTGTAATATCACCAAAATAAAGAGGTTAGAATAATTTATTTTTTTTATCATGAAATGAAAAGATAGGTAGGAAATCTCACATATTCCGACGGGAAACATTGCCCTTACATCACTACTGCCCTGTATTTGGAAAAATCTTCACCGCACCTATGTTGGGGTCGAAATTAAAATAATTTAATTATAAAATGAATTACAATTTGAAGAGATTGATATGATGTTGGCCCCGACTATACAAAATTCCTGGGAAGTTGGCTTGGGCTATATAAAATTCCTGGGACATCCGCCTCTGTCTGGAAATAAGAGAGGTAATAAAATATTGTTGAAGACATTGAATAACTTATCCAAGGAAATATTGTATTTTCCCTCTTTCTTTCTTTCCTTCTTCTTCTTCTTACAAGTATAAAAGCATTTCATTTTAGACTTGTAAATAATTCATTACACCTCGTGTCATATAGGGTTGGATAATAGTATAAGTTTAGGCTATGTTTGGTCGGATAGGGTGATAAAATAAAATATATTATAAAAATTTGGATATGTGCAAATAAGCACTTATCTTATTCTATGTTTGTTGCATGATCACATAATCATATAAGATATGATTGAATTATGTTTCTCAACTGATTCTGTAATATTATATTACATTAGATATTACAAACTCTAATACTATTTTAACAAAATTATCCTTGAATTGAAAAAAATCATATAACTCATATAAATTTATAATATATATATTAAATTTATTTTACATATTTTTTAAATTATTCTGATTTTTGTTGAATATTATATATATCTAATTGGAGGAATTCTAAATAGATGAAATTAAATACAAGTTGAAGAGTTCGCATAAGAAAATACAAAAAGAATTGTGAACGATAATGGTATTTTGTCTTGTCCTTGTACGATATGTAAGAACAAAAAATGAAGGGAACCAATTGAAATTTCAAAACATTTGTAAAATAAGATTTTTAAAAATAGATATTTAAATTGGATAGTGTATGGTGAGGAATTTTTTAGAGATGACGGATTTTGTGCAAACAGGATATAGATATGGTAATGGACAATGTTTTTTATAGATATGGTAATGGACAATGTTTTTTATGGACCCTTAGATACAAAAAGATAAAGATCATGTACATGAGAAAGATCTAAATCAACTACGTCCAAAATTTATGACTTTTATTGTGTGTTGATGAGCCTTTATAGGAAGGTTGCGAATTGAACACATTATCTTGTCTATAGTTTCACAATTATTAAATTTAAAATTAGATTGAGTGAAATGCATTATGATTGAATGTTGAGATTATCAAGAGTATGTTGCCGAAAACAAAGAAGTTACCAATTATTTTTATAGATTAAGGAAGTTGGTTGATGAACTGTGGTTAGAATATAAGCAAATACAAGCATACCCAAATGATTGTACCTTATAATATGACAAGACAAGACAAAGTTCCCTGTTTGAACCCTAAAGTTATTGTTTGCTACTTTCTTAAAGTATTTGTAGTGAAGATCCTTGCACTAAAGCCCTAAGAGAATCATAGCTACAAATTGAAGGCGAAGCTTGACCGTGGGAAGATCATTTGGTTTGATTTTATGAATAGGATCACTATAAGAATGGTCAAGGAAATGCATGGTGTTCCAATTTGTCTTGTGAGAATTGTAAGATTTTTACAAAGATTTTGAAAGGCATATCAGATAACATTGTTTGAAGGATACTCTCACCATAATGGTTAAAATGGAAGAGAAGAATCCTTAAGAACAACATTGTAGCTGAATTCTAGAAAATAAGCCAGGTGTCAATATTGGGCCAACCTCATCGGTCTAGAAAGAGAAAGTTTCTTGTTAGAATAACCACCTTTATGGCTAAGGTTTACCACATCGGTGAGAAATTGGTAAACATTAGCTTGAAGAAACATTAGTGGGCCATAAACTTCTCATTCCGCTTAACTTTAGGCTAGAGAAATGTATTCCACCACCATCTGATTGGCAGCAGCACATAAAATATATTTGCAAAACCAATAAAAAAGGTAGGCCATATATTCTTCACGGATAATTTCACCTTTAAACCGTTTATAGTAAACAATAAAATTTGCTATTTGCCTTGATTTTTTTTTGAAAATTTTAAAGTTAAAACTCTCTTAGGGTTTGATAAAGGCATTAATATCATCCCCATTACGCCTTGGGCAAAAAACCATGGTCATATCAGGAATAATGATGGTCATAATGTCAGAAGAAAAGTGAAAAACATAATGACTTTTTGACCAAAAGCAAGCAACGTCTATTAACAATATGATATTGGTTAGGATGCAATGGCATTCTATTTAGAAGAAGAAGACCTTGTTTTTTGAAGTTATCTTTCATGAATAAATAAAATTCTCTCAGTCCATATCTCTGATAGAGCATCCATCAATGGTCAAGTTCTAATTAGCCTATGGTAGGCAAAAAATGACAAGTATAGATGGTCATGGAGAAGATGGTTTACTCCAAGAAGTAAAGCACATGGTTGACTAGCTCAGGAGAATGTGTGATTTTGAAGACCAGACTAAGTATAGGAGAAGGGAATCCAAAATGTTCTATGAGAAAAAATGAGTTTACCAGGAAATCAGGATGGCCTTGGATAATTTGAAGGCGAAAAACATGATCCTAATATTCTAAAGAGTCTAGGAAGAAAGCCAATTTTGAAGTTGGTTATGAAAGTTAAAGGTTTTAAAGACACCATAGTTGTCTATTTAAAGAACCTTGGGAAAGGAATTTGAAGAAAGACGAAGAAGATTTAAATTGATTAGAAAGGTAAAGAAAAGCCTTCATACTTTGTGACACCTTATACACGGCTTCAAAAGTCTAGTTTCTAGCATTGAATGAATTAAAAGCCATCAGAAAAGGGACACGTGGCTAATTGATGCTTCAGGCATTACAAAAACCAAAACAATATATGAAAAATGAAGCATTAAATGATTTGATATATTACAGAAACTAAGATTTCAAATGATTTGAATTTTTGAATTCCTAAAAAATTATTATGATTAGGTGAATCTGATTTTTACCATATTACCCTAATGTATTTAACATACGGCAATAAGGGCATTGTTGACACCCAAAATTCACATCTTATATGCTAAATGGAATGTGAAATTTTCTATAAGAATTTGATTGAATGTAATCAAGGATTTGCATATGTGTAGATGAAAAAAGAGTATTTGAGTCTAGGGTCACTGCATCTGTTAATCTGCTTTTAGAAACAAATACAAGTGATTACAAATATAAAATATAAAAATAAAATAATTAAACTATTTGCAACATTTGTGTTTGCATTTTAATTATATGCATATGCGACTTGTGATCGTAGATAGAGTTCAAACAATAAAAATAAAATTTGCGTCTAATTTTTTGCATCTATACGTTAAGCATTTGAGTGTTTGGATTCAAACAAATATTGGTGTCTTCATAGAAACAAAAAAATAGATATAGATAAATTTTGTATTTGTGCAGACACAGAAATAATATTTGAGTCTATAGTTACTACTTCTATTTATCTGCGTCTGGAGGTAGACACAGATGATTACAGGTATAAAATTAAAAATAAAACTTCCAAACAAAGGTGATTACAGGTATAAAATTGAAAATAAAATAAATAAATTATTTTCAACATCAGTATTTCCATTTCAATTATATGTGTCTATGACTTGCAAAAGCAAATAAAATTCAAAAAAGAGAAAAAATTCTTCTGAATTTTTGGACTGTACAACAAGCATTTCAATAACTAGATTCTAGACTTACATATCTAATAAACAATAATTGGCTTCTTCACAGACATAGAGAAACAAACATAGATAAATTCTGCATTTGTGTAGAAAACTAGTATTTGAGTTTAGGATTACTGCATTTGTTTATATACGTATAGAAATAGACGCAAGTGATTATTTGCGTTTGAAAGCAAATTCAAATGATTATTAGTGTCTATGTGGTGACCTATTGCGTCTGCTAAAAACAGAGGCAAATAATGCATTTTCTTATAGTGGTTCTCTTTTTCTCATATTTACAACACTCACAAATATTCATATTTATACTACATAGAATTGGTCATCCTAGTAAACTTTTTCTCAAAAAAAACTCTATCACAATATAATTAAACTTACTCACCCACTAAAATAATTAATATAATTAAAAAAATATATCAATTATCATCTAATTAGTTTTACTATGAGCGAAAGTTATGCCATTGCAAGCTATTCTCTTTTTTCATTCTACACTAAATTTTGAATTGAGATACACTTCTTACAAAAGTCGTAAGTTGTGAACAAGCAGAGAAAATACATAAGATGTCTTAATCAAAAATGTGTTAATCATAATTATGAAAATTAGGTAGAAGAAAACAAAATTTTTGATTCAAAATTAAATTATCGAATCAATGATTTATTAATTATTTGAATAGTATCATACAAAAAAAAAAGTATATAAAAGGTATGTTTGATTTCTAGTTTATATGTTTTACTTTCTCAAGTTATCATGCGACATTACCATGGTACACTAGAAGATGAAATAATACATGAAGGATGGAGTGAGAGGTGTATTGGGAGTAGTTGGTCAGTAAGGAATCAGGATAATAATCATGTGGGTCTCGAAATCAAAAATTAGTACTTAAGTTTAGGGTTTCTGTATTTGTTTATATATGTCTGGAAGCAGACGCAGGTGATTAACTATGTTTGGAAGCAGATTCAGGTGATTATCTACGTCTGTCAAATGGGGAAGCAGATAACGCCTTTTCTTGTATTCTCTTTTTCTCATATTTACACACTCACAAATATACATATTTATACTACATAAAATTTGACAGCCTAGTAAACTTTTTCTCTAAAAAATACTTAATCACAATATAATTAAACTTACTTACCTTTCAAAGTTCCTTGTTTGAACCCCACAATTATGGTTTGCTACTTTACGAAAGCACTTTGTGAAGATCCTTGCACTAAGGCCCTAAAAGGATCATTTCTGCAAATTGAAGGCAAAGCTTGTCATTGTCCATGGGAAGATCATTCGATTTGATTTTATGAATGGGATCAATATAAGAATGGTCAAGGAAATGCATGATGTTACTATTTGTCTTGTGAGAATTGTAAGATTTTTAGAAAGATTTTGAAAGGCATATCAGATAAGATTGTTTGGAGGATATTTTGACAATAATAGCTAAATAGAAGAGAAGAATCCTTAAGAACAACATTGTAGTTGAATTCTAGAAAGTAAGCCAAGAGTCAATGTTAAACCAACCAGATCAGTTTAGAAAGAGCGAGTTTCTTTTCCAAATAACCACCTTTTTCGCTAAGGTTTACTACATCGGAGAGTGATTGATAAACACTGGCCAGAAGAAACATCGGTAGGCTATAAACTTCTTTTTTTGCTTAAATTTGGCCTACAGGAATATATTCAGTCACCATCTAATCACTCGCAACACATAAAAATGTATTTACAAAACCAATAAGAAATATAGACCATATGTTCTTCACGAGTAATTTCACCATTAAACCGGTTGTAGTAAATAATAATTTGTTGTGGGCCTTGATTTCTTTGAAAATTTTAAAGTTAAAATTCTCTTAGGGTTTGGTAAAGGCATTAGTATCATCCCCATTACACCTTGGGCAAAAAAGCACCGTTATATCAGGAATAGTGATGGTCATCATATCACAATCAAAGTGAAAAATATACGGCTTTTCAACCAAAAGCAAGCGGCGTCTGTTATCAATATGATATTGGTCTTGATAGGATGCAAAGACATTCTATTTAGATGAAGAATACCTTGTTTTGGGAAGTTGTATTTCATGAGCAAATAAAATTCTCTGAATCCATATCTCAAATATAGGATCCATCAGTGACCAAGTTCTAATTGGCCTTCGGTAAGGAAAAAATGACAAGTCTACTGGCCGTGGAGAAGATGGTTTTCTCCAAGAAGTAAAGCACGTGATTGACTAGCACGGGAGAATGTGTGATTTTAAAGACTAGACCCAATAATGGAGAAGGGAATTTAGAATAATCTATGATAAGTGATGAGTTTACCTGGGAATTAGGGACGCCTTGAACAATTTGAAGGCGAAAAACATGACCTTGATATTCTAAGGTGTCGAGGAAGAAGGCCAATTTTGAAGTTGCTCATGAAAGTTGAAGGTTTTGAAGACACCATTGTTGTGTATTTTAAGAACTTTAAGAAAGGAATTTGCATAGAGACGAAGAAGATTTGAACATATTAGAAAGGTAAAGAAGAGTTTCATATGCTATGACTCCTTATACACAGCTTTAAAAGATTGGTTTCTCGCATCGAATGAATTAAGAAAACATTAGATAAGGGAAACATGGCTAACTGATGCTAGAAGCATTACATAAATGAATACAATATACAAAAAATTGAAGTATTAAATGATTTGATACATTACAGAAGCCAAGATTTTAGATGATTTGAATTTTTGAATTCCAAAAAATTTATTGTGATTAGGTGAATATGATTTTACCATATTACCCTAGTGGGACATACAATAATAGGGGCATTTTTGAGAACCCAAATTCACATCTTATATGCCAAATGGAATGTGAAAGTTTTCATAAGAATTTAGTCGAATGTAATCAAGGATTTACTTGCTGAACGGACCGAAGGTAGCATTTAGGCTAAGTTAATTCTAGGCTGAATGAAGGAAAAAAAAGTGGTCACCTTATAAGGCTATATTAATGTCGAATGCAACTAAGTGAAGTATCAGATGTCAAAACTTGAGAATGTGCAGTACAAGAAATTTTAGTTTTAAAAAATTAATTACAGTTATTTATTAAGAAAATAGTTTATATAAAATTATGAATTTATTTTTAATTTTTTTTAAAAGATTAGTAATATAGCTATTAAAACAAACACATTAAACAAATTTTTAAAATTGATTTCTCCAATTAATGGCGTCTTCGCATATACAAAAAAATATAAACAAATAAATAAAATATTTGAGTTTAGGGTTATGTGTTTGGAAGCAGAAGAATATGATTACAGCATAAAATTTAAAATAAAATAATTAAATTATTTTCAACATCTGTGTTTGAATTTTAATTATCTGAGTTTGCAACTTGCAAACGCAAATAAAATAATTTAAAAAAATTGTGTCTAATTTTATGTGTTTGTATAACAGGCGTTTTAGTGTCCAGATTCCAGACTTAGATACGTGATAAACAATTATTGGCACCTTCGCAGACCCATAAAAATAGATATAGATAAATTATACGTTTGCACAGATGCAAAAAATAGTATTTGAGTGCAACGTTATTGTTCTGGAAACAGACACATGTGATTACAAGTATAAAATTTAAAATAAAATAATTAAATTATTTTCAAAATCTGTGTTTGTATTTTAATTATATGATTCTGCAACTTGCAAAAGTAGATAAAAATAAAAAATAAAAAACTTTGCATTTGATTTTCGGCGTCAAGAATATAATTAGATTACTTAACCACCATGATAAATCTAATTAGTAAATCTCAATCATTGTATAATTAGTTTTCTTGCCCATCAAGAATGACTTAATTAGAAAAACTACCAAAGAAGCAATTAGGTCAAAATCAAGAAACTAAAATTCGTTTTGAGGTACCATTTCGATAAGCCTAGAAATGGAAACGATTCAAGAAGCAGTAAGGAAACGGTACGGAAACTCTAATTTTTGTGGAAACATATGGAAATATATAATAAAACACATATTATAAGAATTGTAGGTATCCAACATTATTAATTTAGTACATAAAATACTATTAAGTACATAGCAAAGTAAAATTCTAAACATGGACATACAAATTGGATAAAAATATCATATTACAATCATATCCAACCAACAATAGAGTGGCTAATAGGTGCTCAACCCATATTTAATGAAATTTTTTAATTTGAACCAACATATATATGTTCTGAAATTTTAATAATATCCATCATTAAGTTAAACTAAATTAATACAAAATATTTGTATAAAAAATCATAATAATAAATAAATAAATAACCAAGAAACATAACATGGGTGAAATCCTAAAAAGAATTATCCTCTCTAAATTATATCACTTGAATATATATCAAATAAGATTAAAAAAATAGAAATCCTAAAATATGAAGAAAACTAGAGACAAAATTTTATATTTTTAAATAATGAAAATGGCCTTTTGTGTTAACCTCGTTTCTTGTGAAAATGATAAAAACACCCCTGTTTCATGTGGAAACGTTCTCGTTTAGTGTGAAAACAGTGGTTGTGTTTCTGTAAGTGAGTTTTGTTTTGGGTAGTGTAGAAACAGAAACGTTTGACATGTTTTGACCGTTTTGACACGAATTTTTCAACATTGGTCAAAATCCCTTTAATTTCTACATTGAATCAAAACCTTCTAAACAATCTTCAATATTCTTCAATTTTCAGTATTCTTCTAGACCCGTACAATACATCATCTATCATCAACAACAAAATTATCAAAATTTTACATGAATATCACTCATCGAAAATCATCACTCCTGTTTCTACCTGCTCATAATAATCAACAATACCAAAATAGCCCATAATAACATCTTTTTACAAATATATCCCTTAAAGTTTTTTTTTTTAATAAATAAATAAATTAAATGCTTAATTTTATCGGTTAAAAGAAAAAATTAACATCTCCAACCATTATTTGCAACCATGGTTTTTAAGATTATCTAGTACAATACCAAAAATATAGATTGCAACCAATCAATGCCATTGTTTGATTTAACTTTTAAAAAAGCTTTTGAGTTTAAACTTTTTTACAAAACTATTTTGGAATGAGGTTTTATTTTTTAAGCTTTTACCAAAAAGCATTTTAAGCTTTTAGAGTCCTAAAAATTGCAAAAAGCTAAAGTTAGTTTAAAAAGTTTTTCAAATAGAAATCGTGAAAAGCTTAAATAAATTTTAATAATTATTTTATTTATACAAATATAGCGATAATATTTGTCAAAATAATCTTTTTTAAAATTTTAATACTCAATATATTTTTTGAAAAAATAAATTCAAACAACTTTCTTATATCTCTTAGCGTTTTTTCTATAACTGATCCAAATAATTTTTCAGCTTTTCATACAATACTTTTTAAACATTTTTACTTGAAAGTATTTTTACAAACAACATCTTACATAGTTTAACCAAAAAGATCCAATTATCTCAAATACCAAAAATGTTAAACCAAACTAGTTTAGTGAGAGATGTGGATAAGGAAAAGTACCACCACCAATATAGAAAGTATAAAAGTACAATACATTAAAAAATTTATCTTACTATAGCTTATGAATTACTGGATTGTTGAATCATTATTACTTACTAACGCAAAAATTTAGAGAGATCATAAACACAATTAAGAGAGGAAAAGCCCAATTTTTTTAATTTTTGGATAGTAAGAAGCCTATTACCCTTTGAGTTCATGAGCTACACACAATGAGGTGTAACTTTCTCTATTCTCATAAATATTTTATTACAGATAAAGATAGAATTTGATATCAAATTATTGGTATATAATACCAAATAATTTATTAGTTGAACTAACTGATACTTACACTAAATGTAATATTATTAGGACTCGTTTGGTATATTGTATAAGGATAACATAATAGTATAAGACTATTCAATTGACTCTTATATAATGTTTAACATCAACAAGATATTATATATTTATACTGTTGACTCTCTCTTATATTGTACTTGACAATATAAATCTATACAGTGAGAAAATGAAGGATAAGACAACAGTATAATAACTGTAAAACTATACAGCTTAATATATTATATAATCATATACTACAATCCTTTACGATGTGCCAAACAAGTCCTTAGTGTATATATAACATTAACCATAAAAAAAGTTCTTTACCAACAAAAAAGTTTTTAATTTATTTATTTCCTTTTTTTTTTTCACGGTATATACTTTCTAACTTGTAATTAAAAGATTATTTAGATTGTGAGATAAAAATAATCTTTTTATAATTATAATTCTATTTTATTCTTCTTTTCTTTATATTATTTAGATTGTCCCAACTAATATGCTTGCTATAAAACACAAAACAATAATTATTTAGATTGTAATGTGCACAATTTTGATAATGACAAAAATTTACAGGTGTATTTGGATTGTAAGATTTTTAATTTCTGTAGTTTTTATTTTTATTTTTTATCTCAAACAATTGGTAATTTTATAGTCTTCACTTATTTACTTTTTTTATGCATGAATCATTTTGACTCTCTAATACTTGCTTAGATATGAAACGCTTTCAAATTTGTAAGACAAGTTTTAAGAACATTAGAAATTCCTCGCATGCTTAATTTGAAAGCATCAGAAATCAAAAGCTATGCACGTGACCTCACTAGCTAGTAACTTAAATTTTTAGTGAAATAGTTCTTTGACTTTAATATATTATTAAAATTTGTAAAGAGATTGGTCACTTACAAATTAATTAAATATTTTGATAAAAAAAATAAATTGCACAATTTTAGCTACCCATAAAATATATTAGCAACAGGTATTTCAGTTACTAATTATTAAATAATAAATTTAATTAAAATCATGCAATTTTTGTTTTTTGGAAAAAAAAATTAGCAACCTACTATTTTGTTGCTATCTAAGTCTAACTTTTCATTTTTAACTCGCCATTATTTTTTACTATTTCAAATTGAGATCTGCCATCATTTTCATTCACACAGAGATACACTCTCAGAACCTTAAATTACTTTTTCTTTTTGTAAAATTATTGTCAATTTCTCAAATCTTCCTTATTGAATATTAATTTAGAATTTGTTTAGAAATATCTCTTAGGATTTATCTTGCTATTATTACATTTATCTATAAAATTATCATTAGGATTATCTCTTAGGGTTTTATTTCAATTGACGTTGCATTGCTTTGGGTTTTATCATTTAGGGAGTTTAACTTTATTTCTTATTGTTATTTAGCCCTATAAATATGAGTTCACATTCAGTTGTAAAGTGTGTCATTTTACTAAGATTAAAGTCTTTTTTTCTCAGTTGTCTATTCTCCTAAATAATATAATTGTGGTTTCTAGTTAACAATGGTATTAGAGCCAAAGTAATGACAAATAGTAATAATGGTTTCCATCCTAACTTGGGCATGACTTTGATAGACGGAGTACACAAATGAAAGTACTCTTTGGCTATCAAGGAATTATGGAAGTGGTAGAGAATGGAGTTTCAGATCTTGTAAAGAATTCAACTGAATCTTTGAGACAAACCTATCGTGACAACAAGAAAAAGATTCGAAAGGCATTATTTTTTATCCACTAAAGTGTGGGTAATATGATTTTTGAGAATACTACTGGAGCGGCCACTACAAAAGAAGCGTAGAACATCTTAGATCGGTCCTACAAACTATAAACTTTAAGCCGTCAGTTTGAGCTCTTCCAAATGGAAAATAATGAAACTATTTTTGTTTATATTTCACAAGTTCTTGTTTTGGTAAATAAATTGAAAACAAATGGAGATAAAGTTGAAGACCTGACCATTGTTGAGAATTTGCAAACATTGATAATGAAATTTGAACACATTGTCATAGCTATTGAAGAATCCAAAATTTTAAAAGAGATGACAGTTGATGAGTTGAAAGGCTCCAGCCCATGAGTAGCAGATGAAATTTAAAGTCCTCAAAAAATCAATTGCAACAAGCTTTTTAGATCCAAGTTTCCATCAAAAGTGACAAAAGAGCTGAAATGCAAGCACCAAAAAAGGAAGAGGCACAGGTCGAGGTAGAGGCCGACGAGGTCACTTTGGTGAACGAGGAGTAAACAATTACTATGCTCTTGAAAGTGAGAAAGAAAAGAATGATTCATATCACTTTGATATGAAGAGTTTGCAGAAAGATCGATGTCGAGGTCATGGTCGAAGTCAATGATGAGGTTGTGAAAGATATAACAAATCAAATATTCAGTGTTAAGCAGTTAAAAATATAGCCACTAATCATATGTTTGTTGGTCAAAGAAATATGATCAGATTGGTGAAGAAGCTCATATTGTTCAAAGAGATGAAACTGAAAGTCAAGTTCTCTTGATGGTTACTTCAAATACAAAAGTTATAGAGAGTAAAATATGATATCTTAATACTAATTGCACCAACCACTTGATCAGAATGAGAGACTTATTTACTGATATCAATAAATTCATAAGATTTTTTTTATATTATAGATCTATATATATTAGTTTTCGTGACACACAGGTTACGCGTGAATCATATTTATGATATATACATATATGTTTTATACGTTCATCAACAATTGATATACTCTTTATTATAAATGTAAATATATAAATAAAAATCTTGTTTGTGAATTAAATAAAGAGTAAACTAAATTGATTTTATTCTTTCACTTGTACAATATGTATATGCAAACCTAAGATCACCCAAATATGATATAAATTTCATAACTTGATATTTGAAATTAAAATAAATAGTCAATGCTAAAATTTTTAGAGTAATTTACAAGTCAATAACGTGAACAGTAAGAGATTTTGTAGAGTATGAGCCGGTTTAATGGTTTGGCATTGCAAAGTTTAATGGCTATTTTTTCAACAGGACAAAAAAAATTACAAAAAATGAAGACTGCCAAGCAAACCTTGTTTGTCTTTTTTTATTTATTTTCTTTTTACAAATATATCCCTTTAAGTTTTTTTTTTAATAAATAAATAAATTAATTAAATGCATAATTTTATCGGTATTTTACATAGCAACTAAAAGAAAAAATTAACACCTCCAACCATGATTTGCAACCACAATTTTTAAGATTATCTAGTACAATACCAAAAATATAGATTGCAACCAATCTGTGCCACTGTTTGGTTTAACTTTTAAAACAACTTTTGAGTTTAAACCTTTTTACAAAACTATTTCGTAATTAGGTTTTATTTTATAAGCTTTTACATAAAAGCATTTTTAAGCTTTTAGATTGCTAAAAATTACTAAAAGCTAAAGTTAGTTTTAAAAGTTTTTTCAAATAGAAAGCACAAAAAGCTTAAATAAATTTTAACAATTATTTTATTTATACAAATACAGCCATAATATTTGTCAAAATACTCTTTTAACAATTTGAATACTCAATATATTTTTTGAAAAAATAAATTCAAACAATTTTCTTATATCTCTTAGCATTTTTTCAATAATTGATCCAAATAATTTTTCAGCGTTTTATACAGCATTTTTTAAACAATTTTACTTGAAAAGTATTTTACAAACAACATATTACACATAGTTTGACCAAACAGACCCAATTATCTCAAATACCAAAAATGTTAAACCAAACTACTTTAGCGAGAGATGTGAATGAGGAAAAGTACCACCACCAATATAGAAAGTATAAAAGTACAATACATTAAAAAATATATCTTACTATAATTTATTAATTAATTGATTGTTGAATCATTATTACTTACTAACGCAAAAATTTAGAGAGATCATAAACATAATTAAGAGAGGAAAAGCCCAATTTTTTTAATTTTTGGATAGTATGAAGCCTATTACCCTTTGAATCTTTTATAGTGTTTGACATCAACAAAATAGTATATACTTATTTTGTTGACTCTCTCGTATACTATACCTGACAATATAAATCTATACAGTGAGGAGAGAAAGGAAAAATTAATAGTATAATAACTGTAAAACTATACAACTTAATACATTGTATAATCATATGCTACAATTCTTTATGATGCGCCAAACAAGTCCTTAGTGTATATATGGCATTAAACCTAAAAAAAAGTGCTTCTTTAACAACAAAAAAAATTCTTAATTAATTTATTTCCTTTTTCTGTTTCACGGTATATAATTTCTAACTCGTAATTAAAAGATTATTTAGATTGTGAGATACAAGTAATCTTTTTATAATTATAATTCTATTTTATTCTTCTTTTCTTTATATTATTTAGATTTTCCCAACTAATATGCTTGTTATAAAACACAAAATAATTATTATTTAGATTGTAATGTGCACAAATTCAATAATGACAAAAATTTACAGGTGTATGTTCACGTGAACAAATATTTCATATTTACATATATACTTTATTGACAAATTTAAACAAAGATTTTATGAATATATTGCAAGCAATTAAGATTGTCTAAAATCTTATGTTTTATATCAAACATTACATTAATTATTTTGAAACAGATCGAACTATGTTTTGAAGGAAGGAGAGACAAATTAGATAAATTACTCATCCACTCTTCATCTTAGTTAAGGTTGTGTCATGTATGAACGAAGAATTTGGGGACATATAATCCTATAACCAACACAAAGATTTAATTCTTACTTATTAAAATTATGTTGCTTAACTCGCCATATTGATCGGTTGAATTTATAAATGTTTAGTGTCACTAGCACCACTTACCAGTATACAAAGTTTAAGAAAATATTATAAATTTAAAATGTTATGTTATTACAGTGAAATTGATCCAAAATGTTATATCATAAATATTTATTAATTATATATTTACATTTATACAATTTATGCAATAAGTTTTTATAAACAGATAATAGCAATTTTTGTTGTGGGGTCTTAATTAGAGGGATCATAGACAATTATAAGAGCTAAAGCACTTCAATAATAAAAATAAATAAAAACAACAGACAGTGCTAAAGCTCAATTAGAGATGTCAAACTTGTCAAAATAATTAAGGATTTAGTGAGATGAGGAGCCAAATTAATTACCCATGATCCGCCGTGCTTCTTACTTAGTAAAAGAAGCAACAAGCATTTCAATATTTTTGTTGATCTAAAAATATTAAGTGTATTGATATGTGGACTACAAAAAATTGTTAAATACATAGCAACAAAACTAAAAGACAAAAAATCAAAGATAATATTTTTTATTTTTTGTCAATTGGGGTAATACACCTAGCACTACCCAAAATTAAGTCCCAAGCTTTAGTAGTGTAATCCTCTTTCTAGTCTAATTTTGGGGCACAACTTGGACTGAATAATGAATACAAGCACCATTAAATTAATCTTAATAATTTAACAATAACGGTAAAAAGGCTTGTATGTCCCAAATTAATCCAAATGATTTAACAATAACGGTAAAAAGGCTCACATGGGACATACAAGCACTCTTATTTAAGTAATGAATAAATATTTATATCAATAATTTACTGGACATATATAATATTTATTCATGTCCCATCTAAATTAAGAAATCCTATTTATGTCAATTATTAAGCTCCATATCCATTCATCCTGCAAGGAATAATTTTTATATTTAATAAATATATTATTCAAAGTTATCATATTAATTCAGATACCCCACATCGTCTCTTTCTTTTAAGTTAATTATTATTTATTTTTTATATAAGATAACACTATTTAAACTCAAAAATAAATAATTTTTTATTTTCTCTCATTTCTAGTAAAATAATAAAAATAAGTTTTGATTTTTACTCGAGTATGCCCACTTGCATTTTAAGACAGTGAAAACTTGTGGACATTATAAGGTCAAGGTGTTGCCTAAGAAATATATATTTGATGATTTCTAATATTCAAATGTGCAATTAGGAAAAAAAAAAAAAAAAAAACCTTAACTCAAGTACATTATTTCACTCTTGAAGATGTTGCCAATGCTCATATTCAAGCATTTGAGATTCCTTCAGCAAGTGGAAGATACTGTTTGGTTGAGAAAGTTGCACACTTCTCAGAAGTTGTGAAGATCTTGCACGAGCTTTACCCCAATATACAACTTCCTGGGAAGTAAATTTTTTCTTCTCATGATTTTAAATTTTGAGTTATACGTGAATTGCTATTCTCAATGAACTAGCTTCATCCTGTCTGTGTACAAATTATTATTATTATTATTATTATATTTTATTTTTTTGGAACTCAACTTTGATGTAATATATACTGTCTGTGATGAACATTGACAATTAATCTCATCTTAAATCGAGATAGTTGGCATTCTATATATTCATTATTTCTGCTACTTTTTGATTTTCTGAAGCTGGCCATTGCTCTTTTTTGCTCTCCGCACCACATTGTCTCGTGTACATTATTACATCAAGATATGTGGTTTATCAGATTATGCACAATAGATCAATAACAGAAAGGTATCTATATTTCTAATGTATAAAAAGCCCTGCATATTGAACAATTTTCTATTTTCCTCTTATTATCTTTAATTTTGAAGGGAAACCAATTCCTTTTAGGTTGTCAATTGAGATGAGCTTCAATATGATTTTTTGGGAGATTTAACTTTTGTCTCCTTGAGTGATTTAGTTCTCATTCTCTTCAATTTACCATCCCTATTAGTAAACAATCGGAGGACTTACCCTTACTTATTGAATAATATGTTATAATTTTATATAGGATCTCATACATGAATTTAGAACACATTAATAATAAGGTTGCATACTTGATTGAGCCATAGCAGCGGATATCTGGAATCTCAACCAAGCACGCCTTAATAATTGCTTTACATAATCAAGTCTTCCTCTCCGTACTTTATGTATTTTCTGATGGCAACTCTCAATGGGGAAAGATGCGTATATATAGAGAGGAGAGGGGACCTAGCTATTTCATGTCAGATAAAACCCTAAGAGTCCTCCTATTAAAGACTCCTAAAGTCACTCAGCCCACACTTACTGCCAATCCACATCTAATCAGATAAGAAGTGTGCTTAAGCCCTATCCTAAATGATCACATAAACTATATGGGTTTTTACCAGCATGTCTTAAATGGACCAAACCTTAAGCCCGTTTTATTATTAAAACAAAACCATACAATTAATGACAGCCCACACATGAAATTTCTAACATTCTCCCACTTGGGCAATCATTAATTGTAGTTTTAAAAATTTTGAAAAAAAAAACATATTTTAGAAAACGACTCTCGGGTAAGGTATAATTTTTATGTAGCCACAATTTTAAAAGAAAAAATTTTGGTCCTGAGACACACTTCAAACAATTCAACCCAATTAAGTTATTAACACCGAATCATGGCAATCATTGTGCCACTTAAACGACACAAGACCAATCTATGGTTACAAATGCCAACAACCTAATCTGCAATGGATCTAGATGTGGTAGTGTAGCAAAAAAAATAGCATCTAAATGTGATCAACATATGCTATTTTCATTGTCGGTCTTCCAGTGATTTCATTAATACTGGATGCTTTCCAAAGCACTAGAAATTACTTAAGCTTAATTTTAAGCTTGTATGTCTCAACAACCATCTCGAGATATCTAATTAGTGTCATTTGAGACATACCTCCAAATTGACAAAACCTTCACACTTAAGACAGGCACAAAGTCTTAAGATTTTAATTCAATGACATGTCATAAATAGCCATATGTGCACATACAATATTAATCACATCATAATAAAAATAACTATTATCTTCATTAATAAAATGTACCATCCAACAAGGATGTAAACAAACATAATATAGCATATATAACATGCTAGCTAGTTTGAACAAAACAACGCAAGCTCCCACTAACCAAAAACATCAAGGACTCCACAATACTCATATTATCAACATGACTTTTAAAAATCCCAATCTTAAGTTTCTTGGTTAAAGGATCTGCCAACAGTTTACTGTATCAGTATGTTCAAAAACAATGTCTCATTTTTTCATACAATCTCTAGTCATCGACTCTCGATTCACTAGAAATCTTATTGTTCTTTAAGAAGAACACGGTAGAACTATTTTTACAATAGATCTTAAGCATTTTAAAATCGAGACAATCACACAAAGATAAATTATCATGTTATTCAACCGCATACTATGCTTGTATAGTGAAAGAAGCTTTTGCTTGGAACAATTCCAGATACATCTCCCAAAATCAACATGAAAATATATCTTGAAGTAGATTTAAGATCATCTTTGCAATTAGCAAAGTCAGAATCAGAGTAACAAATTAATTTAAGGTGATCAATCATTATATGCATTAGGATAAAACTTTGGTTCTCTATAAATACTTCATAACCTATATACTGATCTTGGATTTGACAGTGCCAAAAACTCTCACTATAAAAGCAATGTTAAAGCTAGTACAAATCAAAGCATACAAGCTTCCAATTGCACTAGCATGAAACACATTTCTCATGGACTTTCTCTAAAACTTATTAACGAGATACTAATTTAAACTAAACTTGTCAAGACATTCTTGACAACAGGCACATCCCCAGTCTTGCATTTATATATATTAAACTTATACAACACTATATCAATATAGGTTTACTAGAGAAAACCTAACAAGGGTGAGATCTAATCCGATGTATCTCAACACCAAGAACAAAAGATGTTTCCCCTAATATCCTTCATGCCAAAGACTTAGACAACATCAACTTTGTCTCACAAAATAAGTTAATATCATTATTGATAACAAGCAAGATATCATTGACCATTATTAGGATATGATAAACTTGCTCCCACTAACTTTAAGATATATTCATTAAATCAATGTTACTAAATCAATATGATAAACTAGCTCCCACTGACCTTAGTGTATATTCATTTATCAACCTTATTCTTAACATAACTAAAAGAGGTGACTACCTTATCACAGTTTCAATAACCATTATCTAAAGGCTTATTAGAGACTATTTGATTGATTTGTTAAACATACAAATACTATTATTATCTCTATTCTATTTGAAACCTTCACTATGTAAACATGCTTTAGAAGGTTTCTATTCAAGATAGATGTTTTCACATCCATCTGAAATAACTCAAGGTTGATAAATAAGTCATTAAGGTCATGATCACCCAAAATAATTTTATTTATTTATTTATTATATTTTTAGTTTAGTTGAGACAGTAGAAATAGTCTCGCTAAAATGACACATTATTTTGAGTGAAAAACCTTCAATTACAAGCTTTACTTTGAAACACTCAATCTCTTGATTTGAATTATTCTTAATCTTACAAATTCACTTGCACCCAATGAGTATAGAAAACCACAGAAGTTCAACCAACTCCCATACACCAAATGTTAAGGAGACAGGTGCTTGTGCAACTATATTCAAATGTTAAGGAGCTATACCAAAAACAAAGGCGAACAATTTTAACTAGAATAAGTGATGCATTTTCAATTATTCTTAACTTCCCCTATCACCTATTCTCACCACATGTTACGTGATGTAGTTAGTGACAAGATATATATATGAAATATGACAAATTTATTTTTCTTTCTTTACTAGTAGTTGTAAACATTTTCAATTCAACAAATCAAATTCTAAGAATTTAGCAGTGTGAGATACTACTATCTTGGTTTCACGCGTGGATAGAACATATCTCCCTTAAAATGATTTAGATAACTAGTAAATCAACAGTGAGTAGAAAATATAACGATTTTCTTCTCATTTGTGTTATATAATTTTATTTCAGTTTGACAACCTTAGACACAAAAAATGTTCAATCTAGATTTTCTCCCAGCCTACAAGTTAAAAAGGTGTTTTAAACCTTGATTTATTGGTAACCCAATTATTTAGGGACTTTACCCTAAAAGTATTCAGAGAAGTTTGACATATTCATCATATTTCTAATCATGTCCTTAAAGATACGAGTATGCCTTTTGGCCACAACACTTGTTCAAGGCTACCAAGCATGGTATAATGGGTTAAAAACCCACACTCTAGTATGTACCTAGCAAACAATCTCATGTCTATAAACATCATGTTTGCCATAATACTACCACCACGATTAGATCTTAAAGTTTTAATAACTTTTCCTAATTGTATTTCAACTTCAATTTTGAAAATTTTAAAATTTTCTAGACAATCAGAATTTTATTTAATCAAGTATAAAAACCAAAACGGGAAAAGCTATCAATGAAAGTGATAAAAAAATATATATATATATATAATATATATATATATATATATATTTTTCGTGCCAATTGGTGGAATAAAATTCACTAAAATCAGTGTGAAAAATCTCTAAGAGACTTGAAATATAATTTTTCCCATTTTTTATTATTTTGGTCAATTTACTTCTGACGCACTTAACCCAAAACCTTAAGTTTCTAAAACTAGTAAAGGGAATAATATCTTTTATGAGATTGTTATCTCTTTCCCTTAAAATTGACCTAGATGTTTATGCTAAAATATCTAGGATTTTTCTTTAATTAGAAATATTTTGGAAATAAATTTTCTTGAAATGAGAAGTATTACTTTTGGAGGAGTTAAACACATTCACCAAAATTTTTAAATTTTAAAACATTTGAACTTTAAAATTATCCAAATCAAAAATAGAATGACCATTTTGTCCAGTAAAGAAATTAAAATCAAATTCCACCTATATGTTTAAAATGACTTTTGAGTCATAAAAAAACTACTCTAATGAATCCATTTTGACGTCATTCAAGACTCAAGGTTTTATCTTTAATACGCTTAGGTTCCTTTTAAATACATTTCTTGGTTTTATAATCAAAACATGAATTTAAGGCAATATTCCTTCACATAACATCTTGAACTTTACTAGAAGCACAGTAGGTCCATTTTCATGACAAACATTAGAACTGGCCACATTAGATTTCTGACCGTTACCATGCCTTTCAGCATCCTGATTTTCTTATGGTAAATATGTTTTAACTTACCCTAAAGGTACTTGCTACATCTACATTTAAACTGAGAAACTTAAAAGCCACCATCAGTTTCAGACAAACCCACTCATGAGGTGTTAAGAGATGACATTTTGAGACGGATAAGGCTTAACCTATTAGATCTCTCCTATTTTCCAAAAACTTATTTCTAAGTATCAATGCTAACAACAAATGTGATGATTCAAAATAAAAGAATGCAACATGCCAAAGAATTAGAGTAATTAATAACAAAAATAAAACTTATTCTTCATGATTCCAAGGTGCATAATTGCAAACTCCCCTTTGGGCAGAGAATGCAACATGCTGTTAGGATCTCACTTCAACCTATGAAACCAAAACACGAAAGCATCCCAGGTTTCATAAAGTCCATCCCCTTTGGGCAGATAAACCTTATAAGCCAGGAATGCAATATGTCAATCAAAATGGGTACTAAATGATCAAGAATAAGAATTTATTTTACATGAATCCAAAGTGCATCATTACAAACTCCCTTTTGGGTAGAGAATGTAACATGCTATTAGGATCTCATGATCAACCCATAAAACTTAAATTAGAGTATCCTAGCGTTCGAAAAATCTATCCCTTTTGGGCAGATAAACCTTCTAGGCGGGTATACCCCAAATCATATGTTTCATGTAATTTCCAAAATTAAAGTATATAATAACTCCCTTTGGGCAGGAAATTATATACACTAATTTAAGAAATATCCCGTACTATAGCTTTCGAAAATCTCACAAATCTATACAGATAGACTACTTTGGTGGCAACCACCTATATAAACCTATAAGATTTTTCAAGTTGGGCAAATTTAATTACTCCAATTTATCACTCTTAATTGAAATACTATTCAAAAGTATCTCAAATGATCACTTAATGCATGTTGCAAACTTTAAACAAAATTGAATCAAAACAAAAGTTTCTACTAACACATGTTTTAAAAACATGAGAGTACGATAATATTTATCTCTAATTAGGGAGAGTACCTACTGTTTTTAGTTTTAAAACATATAAAACATGTAAATCCAACAAACCTCAACATTTAAATATGTGCAATTATATTAGTTTTAAACATAACATAATAGTATATACTAATACTATACTTTATGCATATAATTTTTCAAATATAACCATACCATAAAATTGGAAAATTCAAATAAAAAATATCATAAAAAATTTGGTAAGAAAAGACTACCGGAAGACCAATGGTGAATCTCACTCTCCATTGATGCGAGTGGGATTTTCTCAAGACTGGTTGAACCTTCTTCAACCTCTGGCCGGGTCAACTTGACCCGTTCTGTATATATTTGGATTTTTTGACCCATTTTCAGAAAAGTGAGATTTTCACCACAATTTTTATGGTTTTTCTCAAAAATTTTGTATGGGTTTTGTTTTAAATTAGTATTCTAACAAAAACCCTCTAACAATTTAATGTTATATATCAAGAAAAATTGTCAATCAATTAAATTGAAAAATTATGAACCCTAACTTGAACCCAAAAATATTTTAATTCGAATTTCTAAAAATTATGTGATTTCACACATCCAATTAGTTTCTAATGAGTATAGAAACATGCTAGAAGTAAAATCCATGATCATAATAGATCAAAACAACATGAAATCATAACTTTTCTAATCCAAAAATTAAAATTCAGTTTTTATGTCAAACCGAATCTTAAAATCCAAATTTCTCAACTTATAGTTGATGAAATCATACAAATAATATATCAAATTAAAGATATTTTGAAAAGGAACAAAACCCCTGATTTTAGGAATTCAATTTCATACATTTAAGGTTTCGATTTTTGAGTATAAGAATCTGACTTAAATGAACCCTATTATTTTAGATCAATTAAATTAATTTCAAAGTTCTAAATCCATGTAAATTAGGGTCTGATACCACATGTTATAATTTTATAGAGGATCTCATACATGAATTTAGAACACATTAATAATAAGGTTACGTACTTGATTGAGCCATAGTAGCGGATATTTGAAATTTCAGCCAAGCACGCCTTAATAATTGCTTCACATAACCAGGTCTTCCTCTCCGTACTTTATATATTTTCTGATGGCAGCTCTCAATGGGGCAAGATGCGTATATATAGAGAGGAGAGGGGACCTAGCTATTTCATGTCAGATAAAATCCTAAGAGTCCTCTCATTAAAGACTCCTAAAGTCACTCAGCCCACACTTACTGCCAATCCACATCTAATCAGATAAGAAGTGTGGTTAAGCCCTATCCCAAATGATCACATAAACTATATGGGCTTTTACCAGCATGTCTCAAATGGACCAAACCTTAAGCCCATTTTATTCCTAAAACAAAACCACACAATTAATGACAGCCCACACATGAAATTTCTAACATAATATTGGCAGGTCTGCGGATGATAAACCTTACGTGCCAACATTCCAGGTGTCGAAAGAGAAGACCACGAGTTTAGGTGTTGAATTCATTCATTTGGAGGTTAGTCTCAAGGAAACTATGGAGAGCTTGAAAGAAAAGAAGTTTATCAATGTTTAACTCTGTGTTGCTCTATGAATAAACTAATTTCATTGCTCCTGTGTCATATAGGGTTGGATAATAGTACAAGTTTTGGCTGTGTTTGATCAGATAGGATGATAAAATAACATATAAAAATTAAGATTTTGTACTTATCTTATTCTGTGTTTGGTGAAATGTAAGATATACTGAATTATGTTTCTCAACTAATTGGTGTAATATTTTATTACATTAGATATGACAAACTCTAATATTATTTTAAAAAAATTATTCTTGAACAGAAAAATCATATCAGTGGCAGACCCATAGCCCAGGCCAACTTGGGTATTGGGTAATTTTTTTTATAAAAAAATTTACGTAGTAATAGTAGTAAAATAGTTTGAAGCAAAGAGACTAACAATTTAATTTAGCCCGACCATTGAGTGTACTTTCTTGGAGGGTTGGAGGATGTTGTGAGTTCTAATCTTTAGGAAGTCATTTTTTATTTAATTTCTTATTGGCTATTCCTAATATCTACATAATTTTTTTTTTTTATTATCCCTACAAAATATCTTTTTTTTAATTTTTTTTTTTAAATAACACTAGGCAAGAATAAACAAATAAGCTTTAAGTAAACAAAACAAAAATTATAAAACTGAACCAAGTCATTCTTTTTGTTGAAAATAAATAAATCTTATTAATTGTAATTCTTTATAGTCAATGTTTAGTATTTCAGATTTGTTAACTAAAATTATAATTGAAAATTTGTTTGGTTCCCTAGAGATTCAATCCAATTAAATTATTAACATATTACATAATTTTAGAAGAAAAAAAACTAAGTCAATTTACCTTATATTGAAGTAATTAAGATTATGTAAAAATTTCAAAAGAATATGAAGGTTTATTGAAATTAAAAAAAAAAAATAGCTAAAATATATATATATTTTAAAATAGTTAAATGACAAGTTAACTTCAAAATAAATAAATAAATATAACCAAAAAACATGAAAAAAAAAGAAAGTATAATTCACTTATAAATATTTTATTTTCTTGGGTTATTTTATATATATAATGTTTAGAAATAATCTGTTGTCTAAACTGTTAGTTTTTTTTTTTTTTTTTTTTTTGCTTCATAGTAAGTCTGTTAGGCTTATAATATATAATGAGAGGTAGCTCTTTCCCTTCTCATAAATTCAAATTCTAGATGGAGATGGAATTTGATTTCAGTCTCCAAGTATACATATCAAAAACTATTTGAACCAATTGACATTCACATTTCAATTGTTAGGATTACCACAATTTACACTCTAGAATGTATTGTGTCTATATATACATATATTACTTTATATTATATTACTATATTAAAAATGATCACTAATTTAACTTTCTTTGTAACTCATTTTAAGGTGAATAATATCATTTCATAGTTAATTTAACTAAATAATTTTAAATCATATTTGTCACTTAAATATAAGTAACAATAGTTTATCTTAATTTTATGATTTAGAGATGTCTGTGTTTTAAAAATAGATAATCATCTTATAATATCACCAAAATAAAGAGGTTAGAATATTTATTTATTTATTTATTTTTATCATGAAATGAAAAAGAAGGTAAGGTATCTCACATATTCTAACAAGAAACATTGCACTCACATCACTACTGCCATGTATTTAGAAAAACCTTCACCTGCACCTCTATTGGGGTCGAAATTAAAATAATTTAATTATAAAATGAATTACAATTTGAAGAGATTGATATGATGTTGGCTTGGGCTATACAAAATTCTTGGGAAGTCGGCTTGGGCTATATAAAATTCTTGGGACGTCCACCCATGTCTAGAAATAATAGAGGTAATAAAATATCTTTGAAGACAATGAATAAATTTATCCAAGGAAATATTGCATTTCCCCTCTTTCTTTCTTTCCTTCTTCTTCTTCTTCTTAAACTATTAAATCATTTCATTTTAGACTTGTAAATAATTCATTGCACCTCGTGTCATATAGGGTTGGATAATAGTAGAAGTTTAGGCTGTGTTTGGTTGGATAGGATTATAAAATAACATATATTATAAAAATTAGGATATGTGCACATAAGCACTTATCTTATTCCATGTTTGGTGCATGATCACATAATATGTAAGATATGGATGAATTATGTTTCTCAACTGATTTGTGTAATATTATATTATATTAGATATGACAAACTCTAATACTATTTTAACAAAATTATCCCTGAACTGAAAAATCATATAACTCATATAAATTTATAATATTATATATATATTTAAATTTTAAATTTATTTTACATATTTTTAAAATTATTCTAATTTTTGTTGAATATTATATAGTTGGATATCTAATTGGAGGAATTCTAAATAGATTAAATTAAATACAAGGTTGAGGAGTTCGCATAAGAAAATACGAAAAGAATTGCAAATGATAAGGGTATTTTGTCTTGTCCTTGTACGATATGTAAGAACAAAAAATGAAGGGAACCATTTGAAATTTCAAAACATTTGTAAAATAGGATTTTTAAAAATAGATATTTAAATTGGACAATGTATTGTGATGAATTTTTGAGAGATGACGGATTTTGTGCAAACATGAATAATCCTTTAGTGTGAACCCTTATGTATATAGATATGGTCATGGACAATGTTTTTCATGGACCCTTAGCTTAGATACAAAAAGATAATGATCATATACGTGAGAAAGATCTAAATCAACCGCCTCCAAAATTTATGACTTTTATTGTATGATGATGAGCCTTTATAGGAAGGTTGCGACAATTGAACACACTATCTTGTCTATAGTTTCACAATCATTAAATGTAAAATTAGATTGAGTGAAATGCATTAGGATCGAATGTTGAGATTATCAAGTGTATGTTGCCGAAAATAGAGAAATTACCAATTATTTTTAAAGATTAAGGAAGTTTGTTGATGAATTAGGGTTGGAATATAAGAAAATACAAGCATACCCAAAAGATTGTACCTTATAATATGACAAGACAAGACAAAGTTCCCTGTTTGAATCCCATAGTTATTGTTCGCTACTTTACGAAGGCATTTATAGTGAAGATCCTTGCACTAAAGCCCTAAGAGAATTGTAGCTACAAATTGAAGTTGAAGCTTGTCATTGACTGTGGGAAGATCATTATGTTTGATTTTATGAATGGGATCACTATAAGAATGGTCAAGGAAATGCATGGTGTTACAATTTGTCTTGTGAGAATTGTAAGATTTTTAGAAAGTTTTTGAAAGGCATATCAGATAACATTGTTTGAAGGATACTCTCACCATAATGGTTAAAATGGAAGAGAAGAATCCTTAAGAACAACATTGTAGCTGAATTCTAGAAAATAAGCCAGGTGTCAATATTGGGCCAACCTGATCGGTCTAGAAAGAGAAAGTTTCTTGTTAGAATAACCACCTTTATGGCTAAGGTTTACCACATCGGTGAGAAATTGGTAAATGTTAGCTAGAAGAAACATTAGTAGGCCATAAACTTCTCATTCGGCTTAACTTTAGGCTAGAGTAATGTATTCAACCACAAGATCGGCAGCAACACATAAAATATATTTGCAAAACCAATAAAAAAGGTAGGCCATATATTCTTCACGGATAATTTCACCTTTAAACCATTTATAGTAAATAATAAAATTTGCTATTGGCCTTGATTTCTTTGAAATTTTTAAAGTTAAAACTATTTTGGGTGTTTGATAAAGGCATTAATATCATCCCCATTACACCTTGGGCAAAAAACCGTGTTCATATCAGGAATAGTGATGGTTATAATGTCACAAGAAAAGTGAAAAACATTATGACTTTCTGTCCAAAAGCATCCAACGTCTATTATCAATATGATATTGGTCTCTATAGGATGCAAAGGCATACTATTTAGATGGAGAAGACCTTATTTTTTGAAGTTGTTTTTTATGAACAAATAAAATTCTCTCAGTCCATATATTAGATATAGCATCCATCAATGGCCAAGTTCTAATTGGCCTATGGTAGGCAAAAAATGACAAGTCTAGATGGTCGTGGAGAAGTTGGTTTTCTCCAAGAAGTAAAGCACATGGTTGACTAGGTCAAGAGAATGTGTGATTTTGAAAACCGGACCAAGTATTGGAGAATAGAATCTAGAATGTTCTGTGAGAAATGATGAGTTTACTGGAAAATCAGTAAGGCCTTGTACAATTTGAAGGTGAAAAACATGATCCTAATATTCTAAAGAGTCTAGGAAGAAAGCCAATTTTGAAGTTGGTTATGAAAGTTAAAGCTTTTAGAGACACCATTGTTGTGTATTTAAATAACCTTGGGAAATGAATTTGAAGAGAGATGAAGAAGATTTAAACTGATTAGAAAGCTTAAGAAAAGCTTTCATACTCTGTGACACCTTATACACAGCTTTAAAAGTCTAGTTTCTCGCATTGAATGAATTAAAAAGCCATCAGAAAAGGGACTCGTGGCTAACTGATGCTTAAGGCATTACAAAAACCAATACAATATACGAAAAATGAAGCATTAAATGATTTGATATGTTACAGAGGCTAAGATTTCAGATGATTTGAATTTTTGAATTCCCTAAAAAAATTGGTGATTAGGTGAATTTGAATTTTACCATATTACCCTAATGTATTCGACAAATGGCAATAAGGGCATTGTTGACATCCTAAATTCACATCTTATATGTTGAATGAAATGTGAAATTTTCCATAAGAATTTAATTGAATGTAATCAAGGATTTAATTACTGAACGGGTTGAAGTAGCATTTAGACTAAGTTAATGCTAGGCTGAATGAAGGAAAAAAAATGGTCACTATATAAGGCGATATCTATGCCATATTGGATGCAACTAATTGAAGTATAGGATGTCGAGACTTGGGAATGTGCAAATTTTACAAGAAATTGTAGTTTAAGAAAATTAATTATTGTTATTTATTAGAAAAATAGTTTTATAAAATTACAAATTGATGTTTTTTTTTTGTTTCTTAATTTCCTAATGTTTAGTAATATAGGTATCAAAAGATACAAGACGTAGATAAATTTTGCGTATGTGTAGATGAAAAAAGGGTATTTGACTGCAGGGTTACTACATCTGTTTATCTGCATTTAGAAACAGATACAAGTGATTACAAATATAAAATTAAAAATAAAATAACTAAACTATTTGCAACATTTGTGTTTGCATTTTAATTATATGCATATGCGACTTGCAAAAGCAAATAGAGTTCAAACAATAAAAATAAAATTTGCATCTGTACATTAGGCATTTGAGCATCTAGATTCAAACAAATATTGGCGTCTTCGTAGAAAAAAAAAAATAGATGTAATAAAATTCTATGTTTGCGCAAATGTAAAAAATAATATTTAAGTCTATGGTTACTATTTATGTTTATCTGCGTCTGGAAGTAGACATAGGTGCTTACAAATATAAATTAAAAATAAAATAAATAAATTATTTTCAACATCTATATTACCATTTTAATTATATGCGAGTGTGACTTGCAAAAGCAAATAAAATTAAAATAAGAAGAAAATAATTCTTTTGAATTTTTGCATTGTACAAGAAGCATTTAAATATCTAGATTCCAGACTCAGATTTATGACAAACAATAATTAGCATTTTCACAGACATAAACAAACAGACGCAGATAAATTCTGCTTTTGCATAGAAAACTAGTATTTAAGTCTAGGATTACTGCATTTGTTTATATATGTATGGAAACAAACGCAAGTGATTATCTGCGTTTGGAAGCAGATTCAGGTGATTATTAGTGTCTATGTGGTGACCTTCCATGTCTGCTAAATACAGAAGAAAATAACGTATTTTCTTGTAATGTTTCTCCTTTTCTCATATTGACAACACTCACATATATTCATATTTATACTATATAGAATTTGTCAGCCTAGTAAACTTTTTCTCCAAAAAAACTCTATCACAAGTATAATTAAACTTACTCACCCACTAAAATAATTAAATATAATTAAAAAATGTCAATTATTATCTAATTAGTTTTACTGTGAGCGAAAGTGATGCCATTGTAAGTTATTCTCTTTTTTTCATTCTTCATCAAATTTTAAGTTGAGATACACTTCTTACAAAAGTTGTAAGTTGTGAACAAGCCGAGAAAATACAAAAAGTGTCTCAATAAAAAATGTGTTGATCATAATTATGAAAATTAGGTAGAAGACAACAAAATTTTTGATTCAAAATAAAATTATCGAATCAATGATTTATTAATTATTTGAAAAGTATCATAAAAAAAAATTATATATATATATATATATATAAAAGGTATGTTTCATTTCTAGTTTATATGTTTTAGTTTCCCAAGTTATCATGCGGCATTACCTTCGCAGACTAGAAGATGAAATAATAAATGAGGGATGGAGTGAGAGGTGTATTGGAAGTAGTTGGTCAGTGAGGAATCAGAACAGTTATCATATGGGTCTCAAAAAGCAAAATTTAGTATTTAAGTTTAGGGTTGCTACATTTATTTATATATGTTTGGAAGCAGACGCAGGTGATTAATAATGTTTGGAAGCAGATTCAGGTGGTTATCTACGTCTATCAAATGCGGAAGCAGATAACGCCTTTTCTTGTAATGTATCTCTTTTTTTCATATTTACAAATACTCATAAATATACATATTTATACTATATAAAATTTGAGCAGCCTAGTAAACTGTTTCTCTAAAAAAAACTCAATCACAATATAATTAAACTTACTTACCTTTCAAAGTTCCTTGTTTGAACCCCACAATTATGGTTTGCTACTTTACGAAAGCATTTTGTGAAGACCCTTGCACTAAATCCCTAAGAGGATCATATCTGCAAATTGAAGGCGAAGCTTGTCATTATCCGTGGGAAAATCATTCGGTTTGATTTTATGAATGGGATCAATATAAGAATGGTCAAGGAAATGCATGATGTTATAATTTATCTTGTGAGAATTGTAAGTTTTTAGAAAGATTTTGAAAGGCATATCAGATATCATTGTTTGGATGATATTTTGACAAGAATAGCCAAATGGAAGAGAAGAATCCTTAAGAACAACATTGTAGCTGAATTTTAGAAAGTAAGTCAAAAGTCAATATTAGACCAACCAGATCAATCTAGAAAGAGCAAGTTTCTTGTCAGAATAACCACCTTTTTGGCTAAGGTTTACTACATCGGTGAGTGATTGATAAACACTAGCCAGAAGAAACATTGGTAGGCCATAAACTTCTTTTTTGGCTTAAATTTGGCCTACAGGAATATATTCAGTCACCATCTAATGGTAGCAACACATAAAAATGTATTTACAAAACCAATAAGAAAGGTAGACCATATATTCTTCACGGGTAATTTCACCTTTAAACTGTTGTAGTAAATAATATTTTGTTATAGGCCTTGATCTCTTTGAAAATTTTAAAGTTCAAACTCTTTTGGGGTTAGGTAAAGGCATTAATATCATCCCCATTACACCTTGGGCAAAAAAGCACCATCATATCAGGAATTTGCATAGAGATGAAGAAGATTTAAATGGATTAGAAAGGTAAAAAAGAGTTTTATACGTTATGACACTTTATACATAGCTTTAAAAGCTTGGTTTCTCGCATCAAATGAATTAAGAAAACATTAGAGAAGGGAAACATGTTAACTGATACTAGATGCATTACAAAAATTGAAGTATTAAATGATTTGATACATTACAGAAGTCAAGATTTTAGATGATTTGAATTTTTGAATTCTAAAAAATTTATTGTGATTAGGTGAATATGATGTTATCATATTACCCTAGTGTATTTGTCATACAATAACAGGGGCATTGTTAAGACCCCAAATTCACATCTTATTTGTCAAACGGATTGTGAAAGTTTTCATAAGAATTTGGTCGAATGTAATCAAGGATTTACTTGTTGAACGGACCGAAGGTAGCATTTAGGCTAAGTTAATGCTAGGCTGAATGAAGCAATAAAAAGTGGTTACCATATAAGGTGATATTAATGTCAGACCGAATGCAACTAAGTGAAGTATCGGATGTCAAAATTAGAGAATGTGCAGATTGTACAAGAAATTGTAGTTTTAAAAAATTAATTACAGTCATTTATAAGGAAAATAGTTTATATAAAATTAAGAATTTATTTTTAAAATTTTTTTTTCTAAAGAATAGTAATATAGCTATTAAAATAAACCCATTAAACCAATTTTTAAATTTGTTTTCTCCAATTATTGGCATCTTCACATATACAAAAAAATAGACGCATATAAACAAAGTGTTTGAGTTTAGGGTTATATGTCTGGAAGCAGAAGAATGTGATTACAACATAAAATTTAAAATAAAATAATTAAATTATGTTCAACATCTGTGTTTGAATTTTACTTACCTGAGTTTGCAACTTGCAAACGTAGATAAAATTTTAGAAAAAAATATTGTGTCTAATTTTTTGAGTTTGTACAACAGGCGTTTTAGCATCTAGATTCCAGACTTAGATACGCGATAAACAATTAGTGGCATCCTTGCAGACCCATAAAAATATATATAGATAAATTATATGTTTGCACATACGCATAAAATAGTATTTGAGTCTAGGGTTATTGTCCTGGAAGCAGACACGTGATTACAAGTATAAAATTTAAAATACAATAATTAAATTATTTTTAACATCTGTGTTTGTATTTTAGTTATATGCATCTATGACTTGCAAAAATAGATAAAAAAAAAAAAAAAAAAACTTTGCATCTGATTTTTGGCATCTATGCAACAGGCATTTTGGCATTTGGATTCCACACTTAAATACGTGGCAACTAATTATCGACATCTTTATAGACATAGAAAAATAGACTCGGATAAATTTTGCTTTTGCACTAACGCAAGTGATTATCTTTGTTTGGAAACAGACGCACGTGATTATCTCCGTATGTATGGTGACTTTCTGTATTTGCCAAATACAAATGCAGATAACACCTTTTCTTTTAGTGTCTCTTTTTTCTCATATTTACAATGCTTACAAGCATACATATTTATATTACATAAGATTTGTCTGCCTAGTAATTTTTTTTTTTAGAAAAAACTCAATCACAATATAATTAAACTTACTTACTCACCAAAATAATTAAATATAATTTAAAAATTTTAATTATTATCTAACTAGTTTTATTGTGTGCGAAAGTGATACTATCTAGATAAATTTTACATTTGCGCAGACACAGAAAATAGTATTTGAGTCTTGGATTATTGTGTTTGGAAACATAAGCATGTGATTACAGATATCAAATTAAAAATAAAATAATCAAATCATTTTCAACACCTATATCTGCATTTTAATCATATGTGTTTGCGACTTGCAAAAGTAAATAAAATTCAAATAAAAAATTGCTTCCTATTTTCTGCTTCGGTACACCAGGCGACTGGTGACAAATAATTATTGGCACAAACATAGAAAAATAGGCGTACATAAATTCTACGTTTGTGCAAATGCAAAAAATATTGAGTCTGGGGTTACTGGGTATGTTTATATATGTCTAGAAGTAGACGCAAGTGATTATCTGCATTTGGAAGCAGATTCAGGTGATTGTTTTAGTCTATATTGTGACCTTCTTCATCTGCCAAATGCAAACCCACATAACACCTTTTCTTGTAGTGTCTCTCTTTTTCTCATATTTACAACACTCACAAATATATATATTTATACTACATAGAATTTGTCCAACTAATAAACTTTTTTAAAAAAAAAAAAAAAAACATAGTCACAATATAATTAAACTTACTTACTAAAGTAATTAAATATAATTAAAAAAATCTCAATTATCATCTAATTAGTTTTACTGTGAGCGAAAGTGATACCATTGCAATCTATTCTCTGTTTTCATTCTTCATCAAATTTTGAGTTGAGATACACTTCTCACAAACGTCATAAGTTGTGAACAAGCGAAGAAAACACATAAGATGTCTCAATCAAAAAAGTGTTGATCATAATTATGAAAATTAGGCTGAAGACAACAAAATTTTTCATTTAAAAATAAATAATCGAATCAATGATTTATTAATTATATGAAAAGTATCTTACCCAAGAAAAGTATATAGAAGGTATATTTGATTTCTAGTTTATATTTACGATGGGTTTTAGTTTCTCGAGTTATCATGCGACAATGCCTTGGCAGACTAGAAGATGAAATAATACGTGAGTGATGGAGTGAGAGGCGTATTGGGAGTAGTTGGCCAGTGATGGAGTGAGAGGTGTATTGGGTGACCGACTCGAGGGCCCAGACAAACCGAAGAGGTCATCTTAGACCGAGGCCCTAAGCTAGCTTCTAAACACATTTTCATCGAGTAATAAATTGCAAAATAGAAGAACATGATGTATATAAAATCTAAATATAATTTCTAACTGAATTTTCTGATCCACTTTTCCCCAAAAGAAAAAAAATTGTATATATATAAATTACACAAATATAAATTCTTGCACACCAAATACAAGGTTCCAAGAAATCTAATAAATAGTACGACAATAGCTAAAAAAAAAATTTTGATTTTACTTGGAGTGTTATTATTCTCCATTTTCAACAGTCAAGTTTATTTTCTGTTATTTTACAATTCTTGATTCTTAGGCAAGATTTATGAGTTACACAACAGGTAAATTATTTTTTATTTTTATTTTTTATAATGTGGTTTATACCTTTAAAGTGGGGATAGCACCATTGTCTTGTTCTTTTTTTTCTAAAAAAGAAAAAGAAAAATGCCTAATACATCCTATGACATAAAAAAGTCCGAAAATCAAATAGTTTAATTTAGTGACCCTTTTGTCTAAATTACTCACAAGTGTAAAATCTAAATAATAAGATGAATATAGTTTCTAACTGAATTTACTCCAACTTTCTTGAAAATAAAAAAAGTTGTACATATATAAATCACACAAATATAAATTCTTCCACACCAAATACAATTCCAAGAAAAATATATGAACTAATAAAACCAAACCAAGGTTCCAAGAAAACTAGTAACTAGTAAGCCAATAGCTAAAAAAAAAAAGTTTGATTTTACTTTGTACTTGGAGTGTTATTATTCTCCTTTTTCAAGAGTCAGGTTTATACTTTCTTGTGATTTTTCTTTTTTGTACGAAAGAGATCGATTGGGTCAATGAGCTGCAGAACTGTAGATAACTCTCTTTTCATAAAGTGGTTATACCTACAATGTGAAGGTAACACCATATTTTTATTTTTTTATTTTTTATTTTTAAAACAAGACCTAATACATCCTATGACATAAAATGGTTATGGGTACCTACAATGTGGAGGTAACACCATGCCTTTTTTTTTTTTTTTTAAAAGGAATGAAAAAAGGCTATTACATATTAAGACATAAAAAACAGTCCGAAAATCAAATAGTTTATTTGTGTGACCCCTTCTGTTTAATAGGCCCATTATAATTTGTACCCAACCTTATGACTATGTATATCATCCTACTCAATACGGTTATAACTAGGGTTTTTTCATGGTCTCCCAGGGTTTTCAGACTTTACTTTTTAAGAACAATCTTGTATTCCCATTAGAGATAAAGATTGATGCTCCAAAACTCAGCAGCTTTGAATACTTTGGCTAAACAAATCCCATTTTTGAGATGTGTCAAGTTCTTTAAACTTCACGAAAGTAAAACTTATTATAGGACCTGAAGGTGATCTTGACACAGTCATGGTTTCTTCGATTGAGAGATTGTTTACATAAGCACAAAGAAAAAATTGAAGTGAACTTATTCATGCAGAAAACTATGGTATGTACACTTGATAACTCCATAGATATTTATGTTGTCTTCTATGTCTATATTCATATGCAACGCAAGGATTTCATTAATTCAACTTGAGATTCTAATTATGCTATTGTTTTTATTTCTTTTTTCATTTTGTTATACAATTGAACATGAAGAGCTCTTTCATCCAAACAGAATTAGAAAAGAGCTTAATTTCTGATCCACAACCAAAGGTTGATTCTATGAGTTTAGATAATGTTCCATCATCATTAGATTATGCAGCTCTTATTGACAGCTTATTTTGGAGTTGTCGTCCAACTACTCTAGTAGTGAATCAAACCGATAACCAAAATGAAAACTTTGCAAAGGTATTTTCCGCTGCCGAGTAATTGCATGCTTTGTTGATATTTTGTTCTTATAATTATGATTGTTGCATAGATGGTCACAGTACTATTGGATGTTGGCAGCACTACTTAAAAAAGGTTGAAGTAAGCATAGAAAAGGACATGCCTGCCAAGTTTATATTAACACGGTTACTAGATTGATATTATCCTCCTAGGAAAAAAAAAAAAAAAAAAAAAAAATTCCTTCTATGCTCCATGCATTGCTTGTGATCAATGCAATATTTCTAAGATTGATATTAACATGGTTTCTGATTGTTATTTTAGTCCTATAAATATGAGTTCTCATTCAGTTGTAAAGTGTGGCATTTTACTAAGATTGAAGTCCTTTGTTCTCAATTGTCTATTCTCCTAAATAATGTAATTGTGGTTTCTAGTTAACAGTGGTATTAGAGCCAAGTAATGACAAATATTAATGGTGGTTTCCATCCTAACTTGGGCATAACTTTGATAGACGGAGTACATAAATGAAAGTACTCTTTGTCTATCAAGGAATTCTGGACATGGTAAAGAATGGAGTTTCAGATCTTGTCGAGAATTCAACTGAATTTCAAAGACAAACCCATCGTGTCAACAAGGAAAAGAATCGAATGGCATTATTTTTTATCCACTAAAAGTGTGGGTAATGTGATTTTTGAGAAGATTACTGGAGTGACCACTGCAAAAGAAGCGTGGAACATCTTAGATCAGTCCTACAAATTATAAATTTTAAGGCGTCAGTTTGAGCTCTTACAAATGGAAAATGATTAAACTATTTTTGTCTATATTTCACAGGTTCTTGTTTTGGTAAATAAATTGAGAACAAATGGAGATAAAGTTGAAGACTTGACCATTGTTGAGAATATCTTGCAAACATTGACAATGAAATTTGAACACATTGTCATGGCTATTGAAGAATCCAAAATTTTAAAATAGATGACAGTTGATGAGTTGAAAGGCTCCAGCCCAAGAGTAGCAGATGAAATTTAAAGTGCTCAGAAAAATCAGTTGCACCAAACTTTTTAGAGTCAAGTTTCCATCAAAAGTGACAAAAGAGCTGAAATGCAAGCACCAAAAGAGGAAGTGGCACAGGTCGAGATAAAGGCCAACGAGGTCACTATGGTGAACAAGGAGTAAGCAATTACTATGCTTTTGAAAGTGAGAAAGAAAAGAATGATTCATATCACTTTGATATGAAGAGTTTACAGAGAGGTCGATGTCGAGGTCATGGTCGAACTCAATGATGAGGTTGAGATAGATATAACAAATCAAATATTTGGTGCTATGTAGTCAAAAATATAGCCACTACTCATATGTTTGCTGGTCAAAGAAATATGATTAGATTGGAGAAGAAGCCCATTTTGTTCAAGGAGATGAAAACTAAAAGTCAAGTTCTCCTGATGGTTACTTCAAATAGAAAAGTTATTGAGAGTAAAATATGATATATTGATACCAACTGCACCAACCACTTGATTAGAATGAGAGACTTATGTGCTGATATCGATGAATTAGTATGATATTTTTTTATATAATATAGATCTATCTATACTAGTTTTTGTGACACACATGTTACACATGAATCGTATTTATGATATATCCATATATGTTTTATATGTTCATCAACAATTGATATACTCTTTATTATAAATGTACATATATAAATAAAAATCTTGTTTGTAAATTAAATAAAGAGCAAACTAAATTAATTCATTCACTTGTACAATATTTATTTGCAAACCTAAGATCACCCAAATATGATATAAATTACATAACTTGATATTTGAAATTAAAATAAATAGTCAATGCTAAAATTTGTGAGAGTAATTTATAAGTCAACAACGTGAACAGTAAGATATTTTGTAGAGTACGAGCCGGTTTAATGGTTTGGCATTGCAACGTTTAGAGGCTATTTTTTCAACAAGAAAAAAAATTTACAAAAATGAAGGGAGGCAACAAACCCTGTTTATATTTTTTTGTTTTTTTGTTTTTTTTTTTTTACAAATATATCCATTAAAGTTTTTTTTAATAAATTAATTAATTAAATGCATAATTTTATCGGTAATTTACATAGCAACTAAAAGAAAAAATTTAACATCTCCAACCATGATTTGCAATCCCAGTTTTAAGATTATCTAGTACAATACCAAAAATATAGATTGCAACCAATCAATGGCACTGTTTGGTATAACTTTTAAATAGTTTTTGAGTTTAAACTTTTGTATAAAACTATTTCGTAATGAGGTTTTATTTTATAAGCTTTAATAGTCGATATATTTTTTGAAACAATAAATTCAAACAATTTTCTTATATCTCTTAGCATTTTTTCTACATCTAATCCAATTTTTTAGCTTTTGATACAGTACTTTTTAAACAGTTTTATTTAAAAAGTATTTTTACAAATAGCTTATGCATAGTTTAACCAAACAGACCCAATTATCTCAAATACCAAAAATGTAAAACCAAACTAGTTTAGCGAGAACTGTGAACGAGGAAAAGTACCACCACCAATATAGAAAGTCTAAAAGTACAATGCATTAAAAAATATATCTTATTATAGTTTATTAATTAATTGATTGTTGAATCATTATTACTTACTAATGCAAAAATTTAGAGAGGTCATAAACACAATTAAGAGAGGAAAAGCCTAAATTTTTTTAATTTTTGGATAGTATGAAGCCTATTACCCTTTGAGTTCATGAGCTACACAATGAGATGTATCTTTCTCTATTTTTATAAATATTTTGTTACAAATAAATATAGAATTTGATCTTAGATTATTGGTATATAATACCAAATAATTTATTAGTTGAACTAACTGATACTTACAGTAAATGTAATATTATTAGGACTTGTTTGGTACATTGTATAAGGATGGCATGATAGTATAAGACTATCCAGTTGATCTTATATAGTGTTTGGCATCAATAAGATAGTATAAACTTACACTGTTGACTCTCTGTTATACTATATCTAACAATATAAATCTATACAGCGAGGAGAGGAAGGAGAAGACAACAATATAATAACTATAAAACTATAATAACAGTCAAGTTTATATTTTCTGTTATTTTACAATTCTTGATTCTTAGGCAAGATTTATGAGTTATACAACAGGTAAATTATTTTTTTATTTTTATTTTTTATAATGTGGTTATACCTTTAAAGTGGGGATAACACCATTGTCCTTTTTTTTTTTCTAAAAAAGAAAAAGAAAAATGCCTAATACATCGTATGACATAAAAAAAGTCCGAAAATCAAATAGTTTAATTTAGTGACCCTTTTGTCTAAATTACTCACAAGTGTAAAATCTAAATAATAAGATGAATATAGTTTCTAACTGAATTTACTCCAACTTTCTTGAAAATAAAAAAAGTTGTACATATATAAATCACACAAATATAAATTCTTCCACACCAAATACAATTCCAAGAAAAATATATGAACTAATAAAACCAAACCAAGGTTCCAAGAAAACTAGTAACTAGTACGCCAATAGCTAAAAAAAAAAGTTTGATTTTACTTTGTACTTGGAGTGTTATTATTCTCTTTTTTCAAGAGTCAGGTTTATACTTTCTTGTGATTTTTTTTTATTTTTTTTTTTTGTACGAAAGAGATCAATTAGGTCAATGAGCCTGCAGAACTGTAGACTAACTCTCTTTTCATAAAGTGGTTATACCTACAATGTGAAGGTAACACCATATTTTATATTTATTCTTTTTATTTTTTATTTTTAAAACAAGACCTAATACATCCTATGACATAAAATGGTTATGGGTACCTACAATGTGGAGGTAAAAACATGCTATTTACTATATTAAGACATAAAAACAGTCAAAATCAAATAGTTTATTTGTGTGACCCCTTCTGTTTAATAGGCCCATTATAATTTGTACCCAACCTTATGACTATATATATCATCCTACTCAATACGGTTATAACTAGGGTTTTGTCATGGCCTCCCAAGGGTTTTCAGACTTTACTTTTTAAGAACAATCTTGTATTCCCATTTGAGATAAAGATTGATGCTCCAAAACTCAGCAGCTTTGAATACTTTGGTAAACAAATCCCATTTTTGAGATGTGTCAAGTTCTTTAAACTTCACGAAAGTAAAACTTATTATATGACTTGAAGGTGATCTTGACACGTCATGGTTTCTTCGATTGAGAGATTGTTTACATAAGCACAAAGAAAAAATTGAAGTGAACTTATTCATGCAGAAAACTATGGTATGTACACTTGATAACTCCATAGATATTTATGTTGTCTTCTATGTCTATATTCATATGCAACCAAGGATTTCATTAATTCAACTTGAGATTCTAATTATGCTATTGTTTTTATTTCTTTTTTCATTTTGTTAGACATTGAACATGAAGAGCTCTTTCATCCAAACAGAATTAGAAAAGAGCTTAATTTCTGATCCACGACCAAAGGTTGATTCTATGAGTTTAGATAATGTTCCATCATCATTAGATTATGCAGCTCTTATTGACAGCTTATTTTGGAGTTGTCGTCCAACTACTCTAGTAGTGAATCAAACCGATAACCAAAATGAAAACTTCGTAAAGGTATTTTCCGCTGCCGAGTAATTACATGCTTTGTTGATATTTTGTTCTTATAATTATGATTGTTGCATAGATGGTCACAGTACTATTGGATGTTGGCAGCACTACTTAAAAAAGGTTGAAGTAAGCATAGAAAAGGACATGCCTGCCAAGTTTATATTAACACGGTTACTAGATTGATATTATCCTCCTAGTAAAAAATAAAAAATAAAAATCCTTCTATGCTCCATGCATTGCTTGTGATCAATGCAATATTTCTAAGATTGATATTAACGTGGTTTCTGATTGTTATTTTAGTCCTATAAATATGAGTTCTCATTCAGTTGTAAAGTGTGGCATTTTACTAAGATTGAAGTCCTTTGTTCTCAATTGTCTATTCTCCTAAATAATATAATTGTGGTTTCTAGTTAACAGTGGTATTAGAGCCAAGTAATGACAAATATTAATGGTGGTTTCCATACTAACTTGGGCATAACTTTGATAGACGGAGTACAGAAATGAAAGTACTCTTTGTCTATCAAGGAATTCTGGACATGGTAAAGAATGGAGTTTCAGATCTTGTTGAGAATTCAACTGAATTTCAAAGACAAACCCATCGTGTCAACAAGAAAAAAAATCGAATGGCAATATTTTTTATCCACTAAAAGTGTGGGTAATGTGATTTTGGAGAAGATTACTGGAGTGACCACTGCAAAAGAAGCGTGGAACATTTTAGATCAGTCCTACAAATTATAAATTTTAAGGCGTCAGTTTGAGCTCTTACAAATGGAAAATGATTAAACTATTTTTGTCTATATTTCACAGGTTCTTGTTTTGGTAAATAAATTGAGAACAAATGGAGATAAAGTTGAAGACCTGACCATTGTTGAGAATATCTTGCAAACATTGACAATGAAATTTGAACACATTGTCATGGCTATTGAAGAATCCAAAATTTTAACATAGATGACAGTTGATGAGTTGAATGGCTCCAGCCCAAGAGTAGCAGATGAAATTTAAAGTGCTCAGAAAAATCGGTTGCACCAAGCTTTTTAGAGTCAAGTTTCCATCAAAAGTGACAAAAGAGCTGAAATGCAAGCACCAAAAGAGGAAGTGGCACAGGTCGAGGTAAAGGCCAACGAGGTCACTATGGTGAACAAGGAGTAAGCAATTACTATGCTCTTGAAAGTGAGAAAGAAAAGAATGATTCATATCACTTTGATATGAAGAGTTTGCAGAGAGGTCGATGTCGAGGTCATGGTCGAACTCAATGGTGAGGTTGAGATAGATATAACAAATCAAATATTCGGTGCTATGCAGTCAAAAATATAGCCACTACTCATACGTTTGCTGGTCAAAGAAATATGATCAGATTGGAGAAGAAGCCCATTTTGTTCAAGGAGATGAAAACTAAAAGTCAAGTTCTCCTGATGGTTACTTCAAATAGAAAAGTTATTGAGAGTAAAATATGATATATTGATACCAACTGCACCAACTGCAACCACTTGATTAGAATGAGAGACTTATTTGCTGATATCGATGAATTAGTATGATATTTTTTTATATATAATATAGATCTATATATACTAGTTTTTGTGACACTAAGGATTACACGTGAATCAGTATTTATGATATATCCTATATATGTTTTATATGTTCATCAACAATTGATATACTCTTTATTATAAATGTAATTATATAAAACAAAATCTTGTTTGTAAATTAAATAAAGAGTAAACTAAATTGATTAATTCATTCACTTGTACAATATTTATTTGCAAACCTAAGATCTACCCAAATATGATATAAATTACATAACTTGATATTTGAAATTAAAATAAATAGTCAATGCTAAAATTTGTGAGAGTAATTTATAAGTCAACAACGTGAACAGTAAGATATTTTGTAGAGTACGAGCCGGTTTAATGGTTTGGCATTAACAAGAAAAAAAAATTACAAAAATGAAGGCAGGCAACAAACCCTGTTTAAATTTTTTTTTCTTTTTTACAAATATATCCATTAAATTTTTTTTTAATAAATTAATTAATTAAATGCGTAAGTTTATCTATAATTTACATAGCAACTAAATGAAAAAAAATTAACATCTCCAACCATGATTTGCAATCCCAGTTTTTAAGATTATCTAGTACAATACCAAAAATATAGATTGCAACCAATCAATGCCACTGTTTAGTTTAACTTTTAAAATAGTTTTTGAGTTTACACTTTTGTACAAAACTATTTCGTAATGAGGTTTTAATTTATAAGCTTTAATGGTCAATATATTTTTTGAAACAATAAATTCAAACAATTTTCTTATATCTCTTAGCATTTTTTCTACAACTAATCCAAATAATTGTTCAGTTTTTGATACAGCACTTTTTAACAGTTTTATTTGAAAAATATTTTTACAAATAGCTTATGCATAATTTAACCAAACATACCCAATTATCTCAAATACCAAAAATGTTAAACCAAACTAGTTTAGCGAGAAGCTGTGAACGAGGAAAAGTACCACCACCAATATAGAAAGTCTAAAAGTACAATACATTAAAAAATATATCCTACTATAGTTTATTAATTAATTGATTGTTGAATCATTATTACTTACTAATGCAAAAATTTAGAGAGATCATAAACACAATTAAGAGAGGAAAAGCCTAATTTTTTTAATTTTTGGATAGTATGAAGCCTATTACCCTTTGAGTTCATGAGCTACACAATGAGATGTAACTTTCTCTATTTTTATAAATATTTTGTTACAAATAAATATAGAATTTGATCTTAGATTATTGGTATATAATACCAAATAATTTAGTAGTTGAACTAACTGATACTTACACTAAATGTAATATTATTAGGACTTGTTTGGTACATTGTATAAGGATGACATGATAGTATAAGACTATCCTAGTTGACTCTTATATAGTGTTTAGCATCAATAAGATAATATAAATTTATACTGTTGACTCTCTGTTATACTATACCTAACAATATAAATCTATACAGCGAGGAGAGGAAGGAGAAGACAACAGTATAATAACTGTAAAACTATACAGCTTAATACATTGTATAATCATAAACTACAATCCTTTATGATACACCAAACGAATCCTTAGTATATATATAACGTTAACCATAAAAATACCCCAAAAAAAAATCTTAATTAATTTATTTCCTTTTTCTTTTTCATGGTATATACTTTCTAACTCGTAATTAAAGATTATTTAGATTGTGAGATACAAGTAATCTTTTTATAATTATAATTCTATTATTTATTCTTCTTTTCTTTATATTATTTAGATTGTCCCAACTAATATGCTTGTTATAAACACAAAATAATAATTATTTAGATTGTAATGTGCACAATTTTGATAACGACAAAAATTTACATGTGTATGTTCACGTGAACAAATATTTCATATTTACATATATACTTTATTGACAAATTTAAACAAAGATGTTATAAATATATTGCAAGCAATTAAGATTGTCCTAAAATCTTATGTTTTATATCAAACATTACATTAATTATTTTGAAACAGATCGAACTATGTTTTGAAGGAAGGAGAGACAAATTAGATAAATTACTCATCCACTCTTCATCTTAGTTAAGGTTGCATCATGTATGAACGAAGAATTTGGGGATATATAATCCTGTAACCATCACAGATATTTAATTCTTATTAAAATTATTTAAAATTATGTTGCTTAACTCGTCATATTGATCGGTTAAATTTATAAATGTTTAGCGTCACTAGCACTACTTACCAGTATACAAAGTTTAAAAAATATTATAAATTGAAAATGTTATGTTATTATAGTGAAATTGATCCGAAATGTTGTATCATAAATATTTATTAATTATTTATTTACATTTATACGATTTATGCAAAAAGTTTTTATAAACAGATAATAGCAATTTTTGTTGTGGGGTCTTAATTAGAGGGATCATAGACAATTAAAATAGCTAAAGCACTTCAAAAATAAAATAAAAATAAATAAAAACAACAGACAAAGCTAAAGCTCAATTAGAGAGGACAAACTTGTCAAAATAATCAATTAGAGATTTAGTGAGATGAGAGACCAAATTAATCACCCATCGACATGATCCGCCATGCTTCTTACTTAATAGAAGAAGCAACAAGCATTTCCATATTTTCATTAATCTAAAAAAATTAAAAGTATTGATATGTGAATTACAAAAATTGTTAAATACACTATTAAGTAAGCTAAAAGACAAAAAATCAAAGATAATATTTTCTATTTTTCGTCCAGTGGGGTAATACACCTAGAACTACCCAAAATTAAGTCCCAAGCTTTAGTAATGTAATTCTCTTTCTAGTCTAATTTTGGGGCGCAACTTGGAATGAATAATGAATACAAGCACTATTAAATTAATCTTAATAATTCAACAATAACGGTAAAAAGGCTTGTATGTCCCCTAAATAATTTAACAATAAGGGTAAAAACTAAAAAGGCTCACATGGGACATACAAGCACTCTTATTTAAGTAATGAATAAATATTTATATCAATAATTTACTGGACATACATAATATTTATTCATGTCCCATCTAATTAAGAAATACTATTTATGTCAATTATTAAGCTCCATATCCATTCATCCTGCAAGGAATAATTTTTATATTTAATAAATATATTATTCAAAGTTATCATATTAATTCAGATACCCCACATCGTCTCTTTCTTTTAAGTTAATTATTATTTATTTTTTTATATAAGAGAACACTGTTTAAACTCAAAAATAAATAATTTTTTATTTTCTCTCATTTCTAGTAAAATAATAAAAATAAGTTTTGATTTTTACTAGAGTACGCCCACTTGCATATTAAGACAGTGAACACATGTGGACATTATAAGGTCAAGGAGTTGCATAAGAAATATATATTTAATGATTCTCTAATATTCAAATATGCAATTAGGGGAAAAAAAAAAAAAAAAACTTAACTCAAGTACATTATTTGACTCTTGAAGATGTTGCCAATGCTCATGTTCAAGCATTTGAGTTTCCTTCAGCTAGTGGAAGATACTGTTTGGTTGAGAAAGTCGCACACTTCTCATAAGTTGTGAAGATCTTGAGCTTTACCCCAATATACAACTTCCTAGAAAGCAAGTTTTTTCTTCTCATGATTTTAAATTTTGAGTTATACGTGAATTGCTATTCTCAATGAAGTAGCTTCATTTGCAAAATTTTGAATTCAAAATTTTTTTTGTTTTTTGGAACTCAACTTTGATGTAATATATATTGTCTGTGATGAACATTGACAAATTAATTTCATCTTAAATCGAGATTGTTGGCATTCGATTTTTTCATTATTTATGCTGCTTTTTGAATTTCTGAAGCTGGCCATTCCTCTTTTTAACTCTCCGCACCACATTGTCTCGTGTACATTATTACATCAAGATATGTGGTTTATCAGATTATGCACAATAGATCAATAAAAGAAAGGTATGTATATTTCTAATGTATAAAAAACCCTGCATATTGAACAGTTTTCTATTTTCCTCTTATTATCTTTAATTTTGAAGGGAAACCAATTCCTTATAGGTTGTCAATTGAGATAAGCGTCGATATGATTTTTTTGGGAGATTTAACTTTTGTTTCCTTGAGTGATTTAGTTCTCATTCTCTTCAATTTACCATCCCTATTGGTAAACAATCGGAGGACTTACCCTTACTTATTGAATAATATTGGCAGGTCTGCGGATGATAAACCTTACGTGCCAACATTCCAGGTGTCCAAATAAAAGACCAAGAGTTTGGGTGTTGAATTCATTCATTTAGCAGGTCTGTGTTGCTCTATGAGTAAACTTATTTCATTGCTCCTGTGTCATATAGGGTTGGATAATAGTATAAGTTTAGCCTGTGTTTGATCGGATAGATGATAAAATAACATATAAAAATTAAGATTTTGCACTTATCTTAATCCGTGTTTGGTGTATATGTAAGATATACTGAATTATGTTTCTCAACTAATTGGTGTAATATTTTATTACATTAGATATGACAAACTCTAATATTATTTTAACAAAATTATTCTTGAACAGAAAAATCATATCAGTGGCAGACCCACAGCCTAGGCCAACTTGGGTACTGGCTAATATTTCTTATAAAAAAAAATTACCTAGTAATAATGGTAAATTAGTTTGAAAAGAGACTACAAATTTAATTTGGCCTGGCCATTGAGTGTACTTTCTTGGAGGGTTGGAGGATGTTGTGAGTTCTAATCTTTAGGACGGCATTCTTTATTTAGTTTCTTAGACCTTATTGGCTATTCCTAATATTTACAAAAAAAATTAATTTTTATTATCCCTATAAATATATCTTATTTTAATTATTATTTTTCCTTAAAATAACACTAGACAAGAATAAACAAATAAGCTTTAAGTAAACAAAACAAAAATTATAAAACTAAAACAAGTCATTCTTTTTGTTGAAAATAAATGAATCTTATTAATTGTAATTCTTTATAGTCGATGTTTAGTATTTTCAGATTTGTTAACTAAAATTATAATTGAAAATTTGTTTGGTCCCCTAGAGTTTCAATTCAATTAAGTTATAAACATAAATTATATAAATTTGATAATTTACATAATTTTAGAAGAAAAAAAAACTAAATCAATTTACCTTATATTGAAGTAATTAAGATTATGTAAAAATTTCAAAAGAATAGGAAGGTTTATTGAAATAAAAAATAATAAAAACTAACTAAAATACATTTTTAAAAAATAGTTTAATGACAAGTTAACTTCAAAATCAAAACAAAAATATAAACAAAAAACATGAAAAAAGAAGATATAGTATAATTTACTTATAAATATTTTAGTGTCTAGGGTTATTTTATATATATAATGTTTAGAAATAATGTGTTGTCTAAGCTGTGAGATTTTTATTTTTTCTTTTTTTCTATTCGTAGTACGTCTGTTGGGCTTATAATATATAATGAGGGGTAGTTCTTTCCCTTCTCATACATTCACATTCTAGATGGAGGTGAAATTTGAGCACAGCATCTAGGTATACATATCAAAAACTATTTAAACCAATTGACATTCACTATCAGTTTATTTCAATTGTTAGGATTAACAATTTACCCTCTACAATGTATTGTCTTTAATATATATATATATATATATATATATATATATATATATATTACTTTTAATTATATTACTATATTAAAAATGATCACTAATTTAATTTTCTTTGTAACTCATTTTAAGGTGAATAATATCATTTCATAGTTAATTTAACTAAATAATGTTAAATCATATTTGTCACTTAAATATAAGTAACAATAGTTTATCTTAATTTTATGATTTAGAGATGTCTTTGTTTTAGAAATAGATAATCTTCTTATAATATCACCAAAACAAAGAGGTTAGAATAATTTTTTTTTATTTTTTTTATCATGAAATGAAAAGGTAGATAGGTATCGCACATATTCCAACAGGAAACATTGAGCTCACATCACTACTGCCCTGTATTTGGAAAAACCTTCACCGCATCTATGTTGGGGTCGAAATTAAAATAATTTAATTATAAGATGAATTACAATTTGAAGAGATTTATATGACGTTGGCCTGGGCTATACAAAATTCTTGGGAAGTCGGCTCGGGCTATATAAAATTCTTGGGACATCCGCCCCTGTCTGGAAATAAGAGAGGCAATGAAATATCTTTGAAGACATTGAATAAACTTATGCAAGGAAATATTGTATTTCACCTCTTTCTTTCTTTCCTTCTTCTTCTTCTCACAACTACAAAAGCATTTCATTTTAGACTTGTAAATAATTCATTACACCTCATGTCATATAGGGTTGGATAATAGTATAAGTTTAGGCTATGTTTGGTTGGATCAGGTGATAAAATAACATATATTATAAAAATTAGGATATGTGAAGATAAGCACTTATCTTATTCCGTGTTTGGTGCATGATCACATAAAATATAAGATATGACTGAATTATGTTTCTCAATTGATTGTGTAATATTATATTACATTTGATATGACAAACTCTAATACTATTTTAACAAAATTATCCCTGAATTGAAAAAATCATATAACTCATATAAATTTATAATATGTAAGTTTTAAATTTTATTTTAAATTTATTTTACATATTTTTTAAATTATTCTTATTTTAATTTGTTGAATATTATATAGTTGGATATCTAATTGGAGGAATTCTAAATAGATAAAATTAAGTACAAGGTTGAAGAGTTTGCATAAGAAAATACAAAAAGAATTGCGAACGATAAGGGTATTTTGTCTTGTCCTTGTACGATATGTAAGAACAAAAAATGAAGAGAACCATTTGGAATTTCAGAACATTTGTAAAATAAGATTTTTAAAAATAGATATTTAAATTGGACAGTGTATAGGTAAGGAATTTTTGAAAGATGACGGATTTTGTGCAAACACAAATAATCCCCTAATCTGAACCCTTATGTATATAGATATGGTCATGGATTAATGTTTTTTGTGGACCCTTAGATACAAAAAGATAATGATCATGTACATGAGAAAGATCTAAATCAACTTCTTTGCCAAAATTTATGACTTTTATTGTATGATGATGAGCCTTTATAGGAAGGTTGCAACAATTGAACACATTATCTTGTCTATAGTTTCACAATTATTAAATTTAAAATTAGATTAAGTGAAATGCATTATGATCGTAATGTTGAGATTATCAAGAGTATGTTGCCGAAAACAAAGAAGTTACCAATTATTTTTAAAGATTAAGGAAGTTGGTTGTTGAACTGGGGATTAGAATATAAGAAAATACAAGCCATACCCAAATGATTGTACCTTATAATATGACAAGACAAGACAAAGTTCCCTGTTTGAACCCCATAGTTATTGTTCGCTACTTTATGAAAGCATTTGTAGTGAAGATCCTTGCACTAAAGCCCTAAGAGAATCGTTGCTACAAATTGAAGGCGAAGCTTGATCGTGAGAAGATCATTCGGTTTGATTTTATGAATAGGATTACTATAAGAATGGTCAAGGAAATGCATGGTGTTACAATTTGTCTTGTGAGAATACTCTCACCATAATGGTTAAAATGGAAGAGAAGAATCCTTAAGAACAACATTGTAGCCGAATTCTAGAAAATAAGCCAAGAGTCAATATTGGACCAACTTGATCAGTCTAGAAAGAGAAAGTTTGTTTGTAGAATAACCACCTTTGTGGCTAAGGTTTACCACATCGCTGAGAGACTGGTAAACATTAGCTAGAAGAAACATCAGTGGGCCATAAACTTCTCATTCAGCTTAACTTTAGGCTAGAGGAATGTATTCCACCACCATCTGATTGGCAGTAACACATAAAATATATTTGCAAAACCAATAAAAAAGGTAGGTCATATATTCTTCACGGATAATTTCACTTTTAAACCATTTATAGTAAACAATAAAATTTTGCTTTCAGCCTTGATTTCTTTGAAAATTTTAAAGTTAAAACTCTCTTAGTGTTTGATAAAGGCATTAATATCATCCCCATTACATCCTTGGGCAAAAAACCATGGTCAGATCAGGAATAATGATGGTCATAATGTCACAAGAAAAGTGAAAAACATTATGACTTGTTGACCAAAAGCAAGCAACTGTCTATTATCAATATGATATTGGTTAGGATGCAATGGAATTCTATTTAGATGAAGAAGACCTTGTTTTTTGAAGTTGTCTTTCATGAACAAATAAAAGTCTCTCAGTCCATATCTCATATATAGCATCCATCAATGGCCAAGTTCTAATTGGCCTATGGTATGCAAAAAATGACAAGTCTAGATGGTCGTGGAGAAGATGGTTTTCTCCAAGAAGTAAAGCACATGGTTGACTAGCTTAGGAGAATGTATGATTTTGAAGACCAGACCAAGTATAGGAGAAGGGAATCCAGAATGTTCTATGAGAAAAAATGAGTTTACCGAGAAATCAAGATTGCCTTGGACAATTTGAAGGCGAAAAACATGATCCTAATTATTCTAAAGAGTCTAGAAAGAAAGCCAATTTTGAAGTTGGTTATGAAAGTTAAAGGTTTTAAAGACACCATTGTTGTGTATTTAAAGAACCTTGGGAAAGGAATTTGAAGAGAGACGAAGAAGATTTAAATTGATTAGAAAGTTAAAGAAAAGCTTTCATACTCTATGACACCTTATACACAGCTTTAAAAGTTTGGTTTCTAGCATTGAATGAATTAAAAAGCCATCAGAAAAGGGACACGTGGCTAACTGATGCTTGAGGCATTACAAAAACCAATACAATATACAAAAAATGGAGCATTAAATGATTTGATATATTATAGAACCTAAGATTTCAGATGATATTGAATTTTTGAATTCCTAAAAAATTATTGTGATTAGGTGAATCTAATTTTTATCATATCACCCTAATGTATTCGACATACTGACTAATAAGGGCATTGTTGACACCCTAAATTCACATCTTATATGCTGAATGGAATGTGAAATTTTCCATAAGAATTTGATTGAATGTAATCAAGGATTTACTTGTTGAATAGGTTGAAGTAGTATTTAGACTAAGTTAATGCTAGGCTGAATGAAGGAAAAAAAATGGTCACCATATAAGGTGATATCTATGCCAGATTGAATGCAACTAAGTGAAGTATTGGATGTTGAAACTTGAGAATGTACGAATTTTACAAGAAATTGTAGTTAAGAAAATTAATTACAGTTTTTTATTGGAAAAATAGTTTGTATAAAATTACAAATTGATGTTTTTTTTTTAATTGTCTAAAGTTTAGTAATATAGGTATTAAAAAAATATAAGATGCAAACAAATTTTGAGTATGTGTATATGAAAAAAGAGTATTTGAGTCTAAGGTTACTGCATCTGTTTATCTGCATTTACAAACAGATACAAGTGATTACAAATATAAAATTTAAAATAAAATAACTAACTATTTACAACATTTGTGTTTGCATTTTAATTATATGCACATGCGACTTGCAAATGCAAATAGAGTTCAAACAATAAAAATAAAATTTGTGTCTAATTTTTTGCATCTATACATTGGGCATTTGAGCGTCTGGATTCAAACAAATATTGGCGTCTTCGCAAAAACAAAGAAGTAGATGTAGATAAATTTTGTATTTGCGCAGACACAAAAAATAATACTTGAGTCTATAGTTAATACTTCTGTTTATCTGTGTCTGGAGGTAGACACAGGTGATTACAGGTATAAAATTACAAAAAAAAACTTTCGTGATTACATGTATAAAATTAAAAATAAAATAAATAAATTATTTTCAACATTTTTATTTCCATTTCAATTATATGTGTCAGTGACTTACAAAATCAAATAAAACTCAAAGAAGAAAAAACAAATTTTTTCTAAATATATGCATACAACAGGCATCTCGGCATCTGGATTCCAGACTTAGATATGTAATAAGCAATAATTGGCTTCTTCACAGACATAGATAACTTCTGTGTTTGCGTAGAAAACTAGTATTTGAGTCTATGATTACTACATTTGTCTACATTTGTTTATATACATATAGAAACAACCGCAAGTGATTATTTGCATTTGAAAGCAGATTCAGGTGATTATTAGTGTCTATGCTGGTGACCTTCTGTGTCTACTAAATACAGAGGCAAATAATGCATTTTCTTATAGTGTTTCTCATTTTCTCATATATACAACACTCACAAATACTTCATATTTATACTACATAGAATTTGTTAGCCTAGTAAACTTTTTCTCCAAAAAAACTCTATCACTAATATAATTAAACTTACTCACCCACTAAAATAATTAGATATAATTAAAAAAAAATATTCAATTATCATCTAATTAGTTTTACTATGAGCGAAAGTGATGCCATTGCAAGCTATTCACTTTTTCATTCTCCATCAAATTTTGAGTTGAGATACACTTCTTACAAAAGTCAGTAAGTTGTGAACAAGCAAAGAAAATACATAAGATGTCTCAATCAAAAATGTGTTGATCATAATTATGAAATTAGGTAGAAGACAACAAAATTTTTGATTCAAAATTAAATTATCGAATCAATGATTTATTAATTATTTGAAAAGTATAATACAAAAAAAAAAGAAGAAAGTATATAAAAGGTATGTTTGAATTCTAGTTTATAATGTTTAGTTTCTCAAGTTATCATATGACATTACCTTGGCAGACTAGAAGATGAAATAATATATGAAGGATGGAGTGAGAGGTGTATTGGTAGTAGTTGGTTAGTGAGGAATCAGGATAAGTATCATGTGGGTCTCAAAAAGCAAAAATTAGTACATAAGTTTAGGGTTGCTGCATTTGTTTATATATGTCTAGAAGTAGATACAGATGATTAACTATGTTTGGAAGCAGATTCAGGGTGATTATCTACATTTGTCAAATGGGAAAGCAGATAATGCCTTTTCTTGTAATGTATCTCTTTTTCTCATATTTACAACACTCACAAATATACATATTTATACTACATAAAATTTGACAGCCTAGTAAACTTTTTCTCTAAAAAATACTTGATCACAATATAATTAAACTTACTTACCTTTCAAAAGTTCCCTTGTTTGAACCCCTAGAATTATGGCTTGCTACTTTACGAACGCATTTGTGAAGATCCTTGCACTGAAGTCCAAAAAGGATCATATCTGCAAATTGAAGGCAAAGCTTGTCATTGTCCGTGGGAAGATCAGTTCGATTTGATTTTATGAATGGGATCAATATAAGAATGGTCAAGGAAATGCCATGATGTTATAATTTGCCTTGTGAGAATTGTAAGATTTTTAGAAAGATTTTCAAAGACATATCAGATATGATTGTTTGGAGGATACTTTGACAATAATAGCCAAATAGAAAAGAAGAATCCTTAAGAACAACATTGTAGCTGAATTCTAGAAAGTAAGCCAAGAGTCAATATTAGACCGACCAGATCAGTCTAGAAAGAGTAAGTTTCTTGTTAGAATAACCACCTTTTTGGCTATGGTTAACTACATCGGGTGAGTGATTGATAAACACTGACTTGAAGAAACATTAGTAGGCCATAAACAATCTGATAACGGCCTGAGAACGGAATATGGAGTCAAGGTTTGGGCTAGGGCTCATGGTTGGACTAACCCACTAGGGTCATTTGGGTTTTCTACCTTTATGATCTTTACAGTGGGCTAATCTGATAAGTGATAACCCATAAATGACAATCATTAACATTTACAAGGTGATTGTAACTTGTAAGTAATAATAGTTATTAAGCAAATGGTCAAGAAATCAAATGATTTATGTATTATTATTATTATATAAACATGTAATATCTTAGTCTATTTTTCATTTGAAATATACATGTAAATCCTCTAAGTGCTTAATTAATTTGCATACTAATAAATAATTTTTATTAATCAGATCAGAGAAATGATTAATTCAAAATAAACATAATAACTGCCTACATAAAAAATATCATTTGAAATTAAGTCTTTTGAGTCCTTAAAATATTTAAGACTTATCTACTTTTTTGATCTTTCAAGATTATATCAGTTTTCAATTTGGTCCTCTAACAATTTTTTCAATCAATTTTATCCTCCAAGATTCAAAATTTCTCAATCAAGTTTCATTCTTCCATTACATGTTATGAATTAATAAAAGAATCACACTTGACTTAAAGATAATAATATATACAAGTTGTTTTTATATTTTGTAAAACTTTTTAGGTTATTTTATCACTAGATTCTAAGAATTACTTTATTTATGTATAACATGAGAATGTGAGAAAATAACTTGATTGAAAAATTCTGAATCTTTGAGGATGAAATTAACAGAAATTATTCTTGGGAGACTAAATTAAAAACTAAGACAATCCTAAAGAACTAAAGCAGTAATTAAGCCAAAATTTAATTGAAAAATAGTCAACAACTTTACTGATACATACTAAATATTTTTCATTTGAAATTTACTTGTAAATCTTCATACTTTTAGCCAATTTATTCAAAATTACTCTCATATATAATTACATGTAAATCATTAAATATACCCACGATTTGCATACTAAATATTTTTCATTTGAAATTTAGCAGAATCATCGATTTTTGTTAGGAGATTTGGTCAAAAACTACTCTCATGTAATTGATATTTAAATTGTCGAGAGCTTAAGCAATTTTCATATGAAATGCTTTTCCAATTTGTTTAGTAAGTTGTCAACATCCATGAGACGAATTGCATGCTAACTATTTTTCATTTGACATTTACTCATATATCACTAGATTCTAAGCCGTTTTGTGAGAAATTATTTCATTAACATGGAAATTGACCAAATCTCTAGTGATTTACTTATTAATTTTTATTTATTTATAATTTACTTGTAAATCATGGCAAGATAAGACAATTTGAATACTAGATTTTAAATATTATATTTGTCAAAAAATTACCCTCTTTATGTATTAATATGTAAATTAGCAAGAACTTAAGCGATTTGCATATTTATTTGTTTAAAACTACTCTCATATATAATTTATAATTAAACAGTCATGAACTCAGTAAATATTTATTTGATATTTAGTAGTAAATCTCGAGTCTAAGCCGATTTGTTCAGAACTTTTTTCATATATTGTAATTAACATATAAATTGGTAAGGTATTATTCTATTTTCATATATTTTAATTAACATGTATATTGGTAAGTTTGAAACTTAGCTTGTTTTGCAGACAGTGTGTTCTATGTGTGCAATGTACATATATATCCCTCCTTTCTAATGCACTAGGGAGATAAATATTCAAGTTTTTTACTCTCTTGTTTTTTAGCTATCGTAGATATAATAATCTATAGCTCTTTGCTAAAAAAAAATTGGAGACATGTGATTCACTAGAGGCTACAATAGCATACAAGGAAAAAGATAAACACCTTTCAAGCAAAAATTGCATCTCCCTTTGACCTCTTTGTTAGAAAAGTGGTTGCACGATTGTATCAACCTCGCAGCACAAGAATAGAATCTGAAAAGATAAAAACCAAAATAACATTTATTTTAGTAAAGCTAATGAGATTTAAAGTTTTTAATATTTTATATGTCTCTGAAATTTTTTTTATTTTTTGGGACCCTATTATAAAAGTGTGATATTAAATACCCAACACACATGGCTCTCAATCTCACCATTCATTCTCAATGAGTTTATCAGTACTTTACATTTATAGTTACCCAATACTTGAATAACGGTAACTTCAAATAGTTACATTTACAATCTAACTAGTATTTCTTATTTATGAATGTACCACAACTATTTCTGATTTTATCATGAAAACCATAGCTATAGTAGAGATGTTGTAGAGTGAGCTAGATTGAAGAGAAAAGCAACAATGGTGAAGACCTAAAACAGTTTTGGGAATTGTTATTGGAAAGTTTGACCATGGAAATAACTCCCACAATCACCAACACTCCCACTGGCATCAACACTACTACAGTACTACTAATGGGGCAAATTTGAAACAACACCAATACAGATCGTTTCTTTGGTTATGTTAGCCATTTTTGATGCTTTGTCGTCAACTTGAGTTCTCGATTTTGTAGAACCACAGGCCCAATCGGCCCTCGAATCCATGATTCCTATTGTAACATCCCTTCTTCCCTGGAAACCCAGAATCCAATAAACAAAATTATCATTGTATGAATAGGAAAAATCAACGAAAATAAATGATGTCTTTTAAATGTGTTTACATCAGAATATTTCCTGGAGGAGAACAGGAAAACCCTTGAGAATTTGGGGGTTGATCTTAGAGACAATGAAGGTGTATTGGAAAAGCCTTAAAGAGGTGGAAGATTGCGCTTATTGACATGACTACCACAGTCTAGTTTTGGGGTTGTAAGGTTATGATTTCTGTTTTCTTAGACCCTGATGTGATAGTGTATACTATCCATGATTCTAAGGTTTGAGATGACGAGGGTAGCTTGGGTGTCTAATTGAAAGCATTCAATAAAATTGTGAATAAACCTAGATACTAAGATTTATTTTCAAGTTACTCGCACTTATTGTCACATCCCAAATAGAAGTATGACTGGTAAAAAAAATAAGTGTCTATATCTCGTAATACTGGATATTCAAGTAATATATATCACACTTTAGAAATATATTATAGTTAAGATTACAAAAATATTATAAAGTTAGAATAAAATCTAGTATTGACAATTAAGCATAAATAATTACTGTAAATATTGGCAAAAGTTCCCTATACGGTGGAACGTACCCATAATATATATAATCAACCTGCTTATAAAGTTAATAGTAAATTATAATATCATAATATACAAGGGAGCTCCGCTTTTGACAAAACATGTAATCACCATAGTAAACCCAGTATATATATATATATCAATAATGCATAGCACCTGGCGTGAATGCAAGTGCCCTCCTTTACGCTCCAAGTGTACAATATCCGAGATATACCTTGTCACAGCAGAGTCGGCAAATAGCAATTCTGTAGCGATCAACAGCAATTTTCTAGAAACTAAAAAAAAGCAACCACAAAGGAAATAGTGAGTCACAAGGACTCAGTGAGCAAATCATGTACCCAATGAGTACCAGCATCATACAACACATATATCATAGTTTAAAACTCATATTTGATGCACATACGTGGTTATCATGGTCATATGATCACAGTTCATTTAGTTCACAATTTCAAAATAGCAAACAACCAACAATTAAATAACCAATTAAACAATAAAAGGGCCAACGAGTAACTCATCCCCGCACAACATTATCTTCCCCTATCAGGCATTTATACGCTAGCACAACAAGTGATTCTCCATACACAAATTCATCCTATTGGGGCTGAGCACTCCAATTATTTTCAAAACAATTGTCAGAATCAAAATAACTCATATCAACTTTCAAATTCAAATATTCTAGGTGCACCTGGACTTTAATTTCAAAGATGAAAACCATTTCTCAGAAAACTTCATCTTGTTGGCCCTTATGAATCAAATATTATTCAACTAAGTAACTGAAATAACTCATTTATTTATTTTTGTTTTATAACACAACAATTCAACTATACTTATAGTTACACACAAAAATCTGATAACCATAAAACACATAATTCACTCACAGTTCAAGTACGTGATTCGTCAGTCCGTCTAGTATATGATGGTATCAGAATATCCTCTACACGCTTAAAGCTAAAAATCACAAATTCATATATTACTACTAATAATCATTTCAAAGGTAATTCTACGATTTCTTAATCATATGTAATTATATCTAACATGTTTCTTAAAGTAAGGTTAATTAATTTAATTTATTCACTAATTTAAATTTCATAACTTCGCATTAACCTAGTCAAATTTTTATTTTTTCTAATTAGTTATTTAACAATAGACCCTTACATAATTTAATTTCTAAATATATATATTAAAATTTAATTTTAACTAGTTATTTTGTCAAATAGCTAAAAGTAAGTTATTTTCATAATTGTTGGTATATATACCTATCACTTGTTCACCATTAATTTATATTTTATTACTTACATGTTTCTAGTACACATATATATTTAGCCTCATTATCAAAATTTCTTGGTTCCTAATTTTAATTCCTTGCACAATTCACTTAACTAGTCAAACACACATAATCTTAGTCTAATTGAATTTCTTAATTCATCTAGAAATTTTATTTTTCTTCTAGACCAAGCTCACGGTTTGGCCTCTCCCTTCACTGCAGTGATTTTTTTAATTTTTTTTTCCACCAAAACTCCATCACTAAACAAGCCAACCAACCCATATCATCAACCCCTGCTGTCCGCCCCCTTCACAACTCTGTTTGCGTTCCAATTACTCTCACGGCTTGCACTGGCAGTGACTCCCAGGCAGCCGATGCCACACCAAGGATAACCACACACAAATAAGGCATCACAGCATAAATTGCTGTTCCTGCAAAATTTGAATTTCCATGGCCCTCCCCCATGATCACTCGGTTGTACCAACCCTTGGATCGCAACACAAAACAGGGGAGGTAAGAACATGGCAGCAAAGCTGCCTTACGCTATCCTCAACCAGCCATACATCTTCCTATAAGGTCACCCACTCCAGCCAAAGCAAGGAAAGGAAAGAGGAATTTTACCTTTTGCTAACTTGCTCCAAGAAAACTAAAATTTTCCTCCACTAAAAGCAAGCTGCAACTAGTTGTAAAACAAAATAATGATAGGCAGAGATCAAGAGGATGAAAGACGGTGAAGATAAGGAAGGCACAAGGTCAGTCACAAGAAACGGAAAACGGATAACACAAAGGAGAAAAGAAAGCAACGTCTCCCACTTAAAACAAAAGGAGTCAAAGTAGAATAAAAAATATATGTGTGGCTTATATTCCATCTTATGAGATATTTATATATATATATAAATATATTCTACATTTTCTATTACATAATATATATATATATATATATAGATATTTATTATACACATTAATAAGGATGTAACTAAGTCAAATTTATACATACAACTTTACTATTTAGTGTTAATTAGCCAATCAATGGTAATTTATACATGTGCGTTTATATATATATATATATAACAATTACGTATCAATATTTTTACAAGTATATTAAATTATCAGATTATAACACCTATTATTGCTGGTCATGTGAATATGTGACTAATTTATATTGTGACATATGTCTAATTTATGGAGATAAATTACTCTATTTTATAACAGGGTGCTATGAAGTATAATTTCACACTGTAATTTTTTAAATAATTCTCAACTCAATTTAGTGAAATTTTAAATTTCAAATTAATTGGGACCGATTATATGAATTTTTTCTCTCCATTTACATCGATCTGAGATATCATTTTAATAATGCATAGAGCAATCATATTTTTTTCAATGACAGCCTAAATAAGTTTTGGTCCCACCTATCACGTCTAACACTTACACCTGAACCAAATCACATTTTTTACTTAGTGCATCCACTGGCCGACAAGAGTGGTGTATACTATCCATGATTTTGAGGTTTTCTCAGGTTGGAGAAGACGAGGGTAGCTTGGGTGTCCAATTGAAAGCATTCAATAAAACTGTGAATAAAACATACACTAAGATTTCTTTGCATGTTGCAGGCTCCTATTATTGCAAGTCATGTGGACATTGGCTAATTCATACAGTGGCATATGTTCAATTTAGTTTGGAGATAAAGCACCCCATATTTACAATGGGGGTACTGAGTAATTCACCTTCATTTTTAATAACAATTAATTGAAATATAGTTGTCTTCAGAATATGTTTTTTATTTTTTTTAATGTTTTATAATTCAATTGGAGGATTAAAATTGTAAAATTTCATATTTTGATTTCTTATGCAATTCAAACTATTTTATAATTAACTTATATCTATTTTATATACTTTTTATTGATTTTAATTTTAAGAATTAAAATTATTATTTGAATAAAACACTGAATTTATTTTAGGGTATTAAATGTTTTTAAAGGGTATTTGTTAAAAAAAATCCTTAAAAAACACATTACATACATTTTAAATTTGTTTTTCCAAAACTAGAAAAATTATTTGCCAAGGAGGACAAGAAAATTTAAATTTAAATTGAATATCACATAAAAGCTCACAAAAGAAATAAAACACAAATGAAAATAGTGTGACAGTGAAAGATGGAAATATCCTGTTGTCCATTTATTGAAAGTTCCAAACAAATGAAAATAGTGTCAAGGAAAGATAGAGTATGCTTTGTCCACTTATTGAAAGTTCCAAACGTGAGCACTCAGCAGCCAGCAGCCTCTATCACTTTAATATTTATTTTTCTTTCTTAATATTACTCTATTCTAATTTCTATTATTAATTAATAGAATTGTAATTGTTTAAGATTATTGATTTTTTTTCCTAATTTTTTCAATAATAATAAGTTTATGATTTATTAATAGCTATATAATAGAAATTAAGATTGAAGTTATCAGTATTAAAAATTAGTTACAAATAATTATAATAATTTTTAATTATTCTCAAATTTATAAATTAAAATTTAAAAAGATATTATAAATAATTGGAGAAGCCAGCAGCTGAAGAAGAAGTAGCGAGAGCAGGAATATGAGCAGTGTTGCAGGAAAGGTAGGTGTGCGTGACCGGTGCTTCTGGTTACATTGCGTCATGGCTTGTTAAGCTTCTTCTTTGTCGTGGTTATACTGTCAAGGCCTCTGTTCGTGATCCAAGTCAGTACTCCGTATAACACTATCTCATTGTGAAGTTGATGAGTTACCCATTTCCATATTTTGGTTTATGATCGTCAATTAGCTAATTTTTTGTTTCCAGAAAAACCCATTTGATTTGAGGGATTTTCTAATGGATTTCACATATACATACTGCTCCATTAGTGTCATTTTGGAGTGGCAGACCATACAATTGTTATTTTTTTCGATAGAATTAGACCTAGTTGTAGTTGTGACCGATGAACCCAAGAATACAAGAAACAAAAGAAAGAATACGAACTATGGATACAGTAAAAATAGTCTATTAAAGAATTTCTCTCAATCTAAACTTTGACTACTTGTTGGGGGAAATAGGAGATCAAAAGGGGACTGGTTCCTGTTAGTAGCGTAACAAGGATTATTTTCTATTAGTTTAATGAAAAATATAGCGATTGGGTTAATGAATAAATAAAATTAAAGTAGGCTATGCACAGATTGGTTCTGGAATTAAAGAATATATTTCCATATCAGCTTCCTTGAAGAATATTAGAATGGTCCCAGAAAAATTATATATTTGTGCGTGAGGCTGTGAATTTTAGAAAGTAAGACCATTGTTAGATTAGCAAATCCTATGGCTTTCATGAACCGTTTTTTTCGAGTTCTTTTGACATTTTCTACTTCCTCTTGATCCTAACCATATAACCATGGTTCTGCTACCTGTGTTCTAGTTTTCTACATAATCAAATATATGTCAATTGGTAGACTTTTGAATGATATATTATTTTATTCTTCAATAGATGATTCAAAAAAGACAGCTCACTTACTTTCACTGGAAGGAGCAAAGGAGAGACTCCACCTGTTCAAAGCAAATCTGCTAGAAGAAGGTTCCTTTGACTCTGCTATTAAGGAGTGTGAAGGTGTTTTTCACACTGCATCCCCTTTTTATATTGACGTCACTGATCCCCAGGTTCATTTCAACTTACCAATGTCCTCCTGTCCATCTGATGAATTGCAACAGCTAAATTGTTTTGGCATATTTAGGGTTCATGATCATTATGTTGTTTTGGATTTTGAGTTGTTGAGTTGCCTCATAGCTTAGCTAGAAATTAATGGGGTCTGTTGAAGTTCTGGACTCTGGAGATTTGAACTTCTGGCTTGGGATTTTCGTGTTTCTGTTACAATTAAAAAACAATCTCAACATTGTGACCAATGAATAAAACCTCTTTGGACTGTAATGCAAAATTTAGTAGTTTTCATAGAATTCTAACTTTTTCTAGGAATTGAAGATTTTGAGCAGTTTCTAATATAAAATATCAAAATTGTATAATTATAGAGTTTACGTTCCTACGTGCAGGGCAAGTCAAGTCAATAAAAAATTGTTTACATGTAAGATTACAGGATCGGTCAAACTTTGTATGATCGTATGATCCTACTCAATTTTGTGAAGTAAGCTCATTTGGATCTGTTTTGCATAACAGGTGAAACCCAGTGTTAAAAAACCACAACAAACTTCCTTTAACAAAACGCTCCTCCTATGCCTTCATACCTTATGAGCTTCACTTCATAATCAGACATGATATCTTTGGTTTTCATCTTCTTATCTGTGCATTGTGCAACTTCATCCTTAGGTTTGATTTCTCCATTTTCATCCTTCAATTGGGTTCGTCGCTCACTTCAGGCATCAATTGGAAAATCTAGGTTTGTTTTGCATAACGGGGCCATAATTTGACAACTTATGTACGAACTATTTTCTCTTGTTTGTTTTAATTTTCAAATGATGTTTAAACTTTGGACCATGAATATCTTTTAAGAAATCATCTTAAAGTATTATGTTTGAATATTTTGAGCTGTAGGAGAGGTTCATTGTTATTTTTTTTTAATAGGAAAAGAACTTTATTAAGAAAGAAAGAAGTACATGAGAGGAAAATAAGTCCTCTTAAGCATAAACAAGAATGATAAATAAAAATCCAAGCTTAAAATAATAAGGCTCACCAGTTAGGTTGCATATCTACTAAAAAAAGCCCCTAAAAGGCTCTTGTGAAGTGATGAACATAATTTTCCCAGAGAAGATGCCATAGAAGATGATGATCATGAAAAATTCTCGCATTTCTTCTTAATCGTATTCTCTAACCCCATCCTCCTATTTCAGGCTGAACTACTTGATCCTGCTGTGAAGGGAACTCTGAATGTTCTCAAATCATGTGCAAAAGCACCTTCTGTAAAGCGGGATTGTGTTGACATCTTCTGAGGCTGCAGTTGCATATAATGGAAAACATAAAACTCCTGAAGTAGTTGTTGATGAGACTTGGTTTTCTGACCCACAGTTCTGCAGGGAATCAGGGGTATGTAAATATATATGCCATTATGCTCTTTCAAAATTGAATTGTTTTGATGCGAATAAAAAGTAAACATGTGTTTGGCATGTATCTGATTTGAGAAAATAACACTTTTATTCATCCATGTGTGTGTATGAGTGTGGCTGTATGTGTATACTTCCTCTTTTATTTTTCTGGATTTTACTTATCAAGATATATAGGTCCTTTACATGTCCAAGCCAAATAAAAAAAATTAGTAAAGTCACAGAGGTTTTTGACATACACCCTTTCATGGACTAACTACATTATCTTCAGCTTGAAGTACCTTCAATGGAGAACCACTGAGATGCACAGATAAGTACTGTCTGCAACAACAAAAAAAATGAAAAGTATTAAAAACACTTGAAGTGATTGAGGCACTTATACCATTGCAAACCAAATAACATAAAGACTAAAGGACCCCCTTTCTGTGTTTTTGATGAATTTTTTTTATTTTTTTTTTTCATCAAAGTGAAATTCCTGATGTAAAGAATAGATGTGGAACATTATTATCTTTTAGCATATCCCAAATCCAATCTGGTTGAGTTTCATTTCCATTTATCTAACTTTTATAGGATAAGCATGCTCTATCTTTTATAAATGTGCTAAGTTCATTAAGACTTGGTTAATTAGTTCAAAATTAACTTCAACTCTTAATTTCGTGGAAAATAAACTGTTATGGAGTTCAAATTTAGTGGCCCACAGAAACCTATATCCTGCTCATGCTGAATATGGGTAGTAAATTCCTAATAAAGTCAAGATTGATAACTATGTCATCTATATATCCTTTATATTGATGTCATAGAACTTTCATATATAAGAAAGTAACAACTATTAGCGGAAAAATAGTTCGTATTAGACTCCCAAATGGAGCCGAACGTCTAGGATTTCACATAAATGACTTCAGAGCAGAGCTTATAGTCTTGGAACTAAAAGAACTTGGACATGCAAACTTTCAATCTAGTAAGTAGAACAAAATCAAAGCCAAAATTTTGGAATAAAATTTTTGTTAAGTGAATAATTTAGGTTGTGTTTAGTTGACAGATAAGAAAAATCAGATGAGTTATTTCTATTTTATCTAGTCTAATCAACTTGTTTGCTGCATGTCATTAGATAGGACAAAAAAAATCTGAAGTGGGGGTTTGATCTTATTGAAGCACGATTGTTATGTCTTTAGATGGGTGATGGTATTATGATGGATAAGATAAGTGAACAATTGACTAAAATAAAGTCCCAAATTGCCCTAATCCCCTCCTTCTTCTTCGCCAATCCTCTTTTGTCATCGAAAAGGTTTTTTTTTTTTTTTTTTTTTTTTAAAGAAAAAAAAGTCAGAATTATAATTATACCTGTCAATGTGGTAACTCCCACATTGCTTAGATTGGGAGCTTAACATTATATTTAAGTATATGAGCATCTTTAACATGATATCAAAGTTGGGTTTTAAGCCCTCTAGTTATACTCTAACACTCCGGCCCAATATCAGAGCCTACAACCCGTGTGCTCAAACTTGGGGTGTTAATGTGTTAATTTCCCACATTACTTAGATCTGGAGCTTAACATTATATATAAGTATATGGACTTACATGTAATTTGAGGTAAGCCAGCTAGGGGAACAAGTCATTCTTTGTTAATCATTACTTCTCACATGTAATTTGATAATTAAGCTAGCTAATTTTGGTTGGGTTCATACTATGGGAATGAGTCATTCTGGTTAGGTTCATACTAGGGGAATGAGTCATTCTCGGTGGACCGTTACTTCACATGATTTTAAAGCCTATATTAGTAAATGATCACTCTTTCCCCTTGCCTTCAAGTGTTGGTTGATTCTTGCCTTTCACACGAGAAGTTGATCCCTGTGAGCTTGCTTAAATATTGTAAATCTTAGGATACCTCCACCACTTGGTTCCATACTCCATAGAAGAATTGTTAGTTGAGTCTCTTGGTTTGATGCTTGCTAGTTGCGTCAATTCTGAATATTATGTATTGTTTTTATCAAGTGATTAAAATAAGTTCCTTGTAATTCCAAGATCCTAAAAGATATTCAGAATTTGGGTCTTTAACCATGTCAATATTTTTTGGTTTTCTCACTTTTTATTGATGTAATATGAGGAGTGGAGGGAGACTAAAAATTACATGGAAAAAATGCTTGAGAATGATATGGTTGCTCTAGGCGTCAATAAAAGTGATGCATTGGATTGATGCAAATAGAAGAAAATGATTCATTTAGCTGATCTCAACTAGTTTGAGATTTAAGGCTTTGTTGAGTTGAGATGTTTGCATTTGACGAGCATGAGCTATATTATTAATGAATCGTTATGGTCCCATATCTTCCATGCTGAAAATAGAATGTGTAAATGTTGTCTTTGTTACATCATACATATGTGGAGATGTCTTCATTATTATTATTATTTTGCCCTTTTTGCTTCCAGCTTTGGTGCGTACTTTCAAAGACTTTAGCTGAGGATGCTGCCTGGAAATTCGTTAACGAAAATAATATAGATATGATTACCATTAACCCAGGAATGGTGATTGGCCCACTGTTGCAACCAACACTCAACACAAGTGCTGCTGCAGTTCTGAATTTAATAAACGGTACTTCCTTTCTAGAGGCAAAGTTGATACTGAACATTGACCCTGATATCTGATTAATATGGATAAGTAATTTTCTTAAAGTAGACTTGTTTTCAAGATCTAAGATTAGATAATAAAGTACAAACTCTACTGTTTGGCTTAGGGTTAGGGGGATGGCAGAGAAAAATTATTATTACAACTGTATTTATGGACTTGTCTTAAGAAGATGTAAACTGAAACCAGGATTTTTTTCATGTACATTTTTAGAATATTCACATAGTCATGTCTATCCTGGCCTCCTATTTTCTATCCTTGTCAACATCTATAGTTCATCGAAGAAATCAAGAAATAATTAGTTTTCCTTTTCTGTCAAATGCGTTATGTTATGTGCTCAATCTTTAGTTGCATGCACAAATTTCATTAAAAACATGCCAATTATATATTTTACTATTTTCTTCGTTGTAAACAACATTATAAGATTTTATGTATGAACAAATTTGGGTGTGTTTGATTTTATTGGATAATTTTTTCCAGAAGATATGATTTGTATAATATATTTTGTTATACATATTTTAATTATATTAAGAGATTACATATGTCAGGTCCTATATATAGCCCACATAAATAAACAATAGATATTAGGCCACCTAGATGTGGGCTTCATAACTGGAAATCTATTTCAAGGAGGGCATTCTTGGAAATCAAAATATTCTACCTCATCCCTGACTTACATAAATACTATCAATAATTATATAAAACAAAGCAGGCTGATGACCTTTGAGTCTACTTACACCCTCTAAGATAAGTCTAGTTAGGTCGGATAGATATGTATGTGGGTGCTCAGATACCAAGCTGATATAGGACAGATAAGACAGCAAGAGATTTCAATTTTTTCTAGGAATATTTAGCTGTTGAAATTCTGGTGAACAGCATGAAAATTGGGAATTTTGAGGCTATGGTCATCTACCCAGATATTTAAAGGATTAAAGGTCTATTTAGGGTGTAATAAGGTGGCAGGATGAAAGGGAACCGATTCAGGTCTTTGCTGGGGCAGTGAGTACTTCACAGTACTAGTGAACAGTGCTTTAGGTCTCCTAATGTTTAGAAGGCTGAAACTGATTTAACATATCTGTAACATTATAACATTGATAACTTGCATAATTTAGAATGTCGAAGATGAAAAGTTGGCATCAGACCGGTTCTATAGACTGCATATTTAGGAAGAAAATAAGAATTACCACACACTAAAAGCAAGAAGCTCTATGGCCTCTGAACTTTCAAGCTTGTTTTTCCTTGTTTGAATGTCAATGTGTTCTTAATATTTGGCCAATTCCTAATCCTTGTAGCATGAAATTGCATAGGAGTCATGCATAGTGAGGAATTCCAATTCCAAAAACATTCCAAAAGCTGATGAAATTCTCATAGTTCATTCTTCTTTGATTTGAATGAATTACATCAATGTATAAACTTACATACTTGTCTTATAGGGGCAATTGCTAATCCTTGTATCAGTATGATTTAAAATCCAACTATAAAAGACCATAACTTAAACCACTAATATCATTTAATATGACTTTTATAAGACATAGGTCCAAGTACAGCCTAAAATAATTATGAAAATACATCTCACCTCAATTAAGCCTTAAAACTAGTTGCGGCCAGCTACATGAATACTTTCCTCTATTCGCATCGATCTAAGACATCATTTTCGATAATATCATAAGCAATCATATTCTTCTCAATGACTTCTCACCATGTAATTCTTGGTCTCCCTCTACTAGCCCATTTACCAACTCTTTCCACCTGCACCAAGTCTGGCATATGTTGGATATGTCCTAACTATCGTAAGCAGTTCTCTCTCATTTTCTCGTCAATGGGAACAACTAACCTTCCTACATATCTCTTCATTTCGTATTTTATCTTTTTTTTATATGTTATGTCATCCATCATAATATTTACATTTCAGCCACTCTTATCTTGTGTGAGTGTTATTTCTTAATTGCACAATATTTAAAACCAAACATTATAACTGTTAAAACAACAACGAAAATAGGATGAAATCTAGAATTGAAAAACGAAAACAAGTAAAAGAAAGACTATAAAATGTATTAAGGTTTGGCTCAATCTAGCCCTACGTCCTCACTGAAAAGTTCGAAATTCACTATTCTGTTCTTAGAGAAAGTACAAGTATCTTGCTTAAAACAAAAAAAACATAAACCCTAAAACTAACTGTCTTTATATATAGGCTACAAGAAAAACAAATCATAAAAAAAAATTCACTGCTTCATGAACTAAAACTTATTTTTCGTGTTGCACTGCAAAATTTTGGCCCAATCAGGAAACACAAGACAAAACACTGGTCTCAAGGTCGACTTATTCCTTTCAACATATCTAGGATCTTAAGATCACATAAAACACTCGTGGCACCTCACCATTTCATCTATCTTAACTTATTAAGTTATACACCATAAAGGCCTAATAGTAGATAACTAAAAGATGAACCAAACTTGCAGTTTTCATACTGCACAGTAGTTCGAGCAGTAACCTAAGGATAAGATTTTTTTAATTAAATGGCTCCTGCACCATCATCTCTATGCATAAGTTTCTCTTAAAGTTTTACAGAGTAAGTTTTCTTCATCAAGCATGTAAACGTGCAATTAATTGTTGATTTAGCTCTATTTCTTCTCTTCAAAATTAATATTGACAACTAGTTTATATTTATGAGTAGTCTTAGTCTTGTTGCACTATTCTTCTTAATATATGAGGCTTGTTTCAAGATTTAGTTCCTTTTTTTTATAAACAGGAGCAAAAATTTTTCCAAATGCTACTCTTGGATGGATTAATGTCAAAGATGTTGCCAATGCTCATATTCAAGCATTTGAGATTCCTTCAGCTAGTGGAAGATACTGTTTGGTTGAGAAAGTCGTACACTTCTCAGAAGTTGTGAAGATCTTGCACGAGCTTTACCCCAATGTACAACTTCTTGGGAAGTAAGTTCTTCCTTCATATGATTTTAAATTTTGAGTTATACATGAATTGCTATTCTCCATAAAGTAGCTTCATTTGCGGATCCTGTCAGTGTTAATTTTTTTTTTTTTGGAACTCAACTTTGATGTAATATATATTGTCTGTGGTGAACATTGACAAAATAATCTCATATCAAATCAAGATAGTTGGCATTCAATTTATTCATTATTTCTGCTACTTTTTGAATTTCTGAAGCTGGCCATTCCTCTTTTTTGCTTTCTGCACACATTGTCTCATGTACGTTATTACATCAAGATATATGGTTAATCAGATTATGCACAATAGATTAATGAAAAAAAAAGGTATCTATATTTCTAATGTATAAAAGCCTTCCATATTGAATAGTTTTCTATTTTTCCTCTTATTTTCTTTAATTGTGAAGGGACTGTAGATTCTGAAAGGGAAACCAATCTCTTTATAGGTTGTGAATTGAGATGAGCTTCAATATGATTTTTTGGGAGATTCAACTTATGTTTCCTAGAGTGTTTGAGTTCTAATTCTCTTCAATATAGAATTGGTCTAGGAACTCTAAAAGACTAAATTTTTGAACTTGTTGGTGTTATCATCTTCTGTGTGGATAGTAGTTCTTAATTAGTCGTGGCTTTCCTGCTGATATCTTTTGATTGTCACTGAGTCTGGTCTAGTATAGATACAATTTTGTTTCTTGTGCATGATACATTATTCGAATGCTGTTTCCCGTGGTTGTCGATTTCCACTCCTCTTAGTAAACAATCTGAGGACTTACCCTTACTTATTGAATAACATTGGCAGGTCTGCGGATGATAAACCTTACGTGCCAACATTCCAGGTGTCCAAAGAAAAGACCAAGAGCTTGGGTATTGAATTCATTCCTTTGGAGGTTAGTCTCAAGGAAACTGTGGAAAGCTTGAAAGAAAAGAAGTTTATCAATGTTTAGCTATGTGTTGCTCTATGAAGCACATGGCCTTCTAATCTTCTATAATACGATGATAGTATGTTCTACAACTTTTTAAGGTTGCTGCATTCCATCTACAGACCCATCTTGTTGATATCTGTATCTAGAGTGAGTACACTTATCTTTGAAGTTTGAAGATATTGAATAAATATGTTTGGCTTCTCTGGAAATAAGACACAGGAATAAAATATCTTTGAAGACATTGAATAAACTTATGCCAGGAAATACTGCATTTCCTCTTCTTTTTTTTTTTTTTTTTTTTTGACAATGATAAAAGCATTTCAGTCTAGACCTGTAAAATAATTCATTGCCCGTCGGTCATATAGGGTTGGATAATAGTATAAACTTAGGCTGTGTATGATCATATGGACAGGATGATGAAATAATATCTTATAAAAATTAAGATATGTTTAGATAAGCAATTATCTTGTTCCATGTTTGGCATATGATCAGTTAAGATGTAAGATACGACTTAATTGTGTTTCTTAACTGTTTGGTGTAATATTATATTATATTTAATATGGCAAATTCTAATACTATTTTAACAAAATTATTCTTGAACAAAAAAAATATAAAAATCATGAAACTCATAAATTTATAATTTATATATATATTAATTGTAATTTAATTTTTTTTACATATTTTTTCACATTATTCTAATTTTTTGTTATATATATATAGTTGGATGTCTGATTAGAGGAATTCTAAACAGATGAATTTAAATATGGGGTTGAAGAGTTTATATAATTTGCACTAGAAAATACAAAAAAGAATTGCGAGCAATAAGGGTATTTTGTGTTATTCTTGTACAATATATAAGAACAAAAAATGGAGGGAACCATTGGAAATTTCAAAACATTTGTAAAATAAGAGTATTAGAAAAAGATATTAAAATTGGACAATGTATGGTGAGAAATTTTTGAAAGATGACGAATCTGAACCCTTATATATATATATATATATATGGTCATGGACAATGTTCTTTATGGACCCATACATACAAAAAGATGATGATCATGTACATGAGAAATATCTAAATCAATCGTGTCCAAATTTACGACTTTTATAGCATGACAATGAGCCTTTATGAGAAGGTTGCGACTATTGAACACACTGTTTTGCCTACAATTTCACAATTATTAAATTTAAAATCAAATTGAGTGAAAAGCATTATGATCGAATGTTGAGATAATCAATAGTATGTTGCTGAAAACAGAGAAGTTACCAATAATTTTTAAAGATCAAGGAAAGTGGTTGATGAACTGGGATTAGAATATAAAAAAATACATACATACCCAAATGATTGTACCTTATACTATGACAAAAAAGAAGATAAGACAAAGGCCCTTGTTTGATCCCTACAATTATGGTACACTACGAAAGCATTTATAGTGAAGATCCCTGCACTAAAGCCCTAAGAGGAACATAGCTACAAATTGAAGGTAAAGCTTGTCATAGACTGTGGGAAGATTATTTGGTTTGTTTGTATGAATGGGATCACTATAAGAATGGTCAAGGAAATGCATGATGTCACAATTTGTCTTGTGAGAATTGTAAGATTTTAAGAAAGATCTTGAAAGGCATATCAGATAAGATTGTTTGGAGGATACTCTCACCAAGATAACCAAATGGAAGAGTAGAATCCTTAAGAACAATATTGTAGCCGAATTGTGAAAAATAAGCTAAGAGCCAATATTGGACCAATAAGATCAGTCTAGAAAGAGAAAGTTTCTTGTTAGAATAAGGTTTACTACATCAGTGAGAGATTGGTAAACACTGGCTAGAAGAAACATCGATAGGCCATAAACTTCTCATTCAGCTTAACTTAAGGCTAGAGGAATATAATCGATCACCGTCTGATCGACAACAAAACATAAAATGTATTTGCAAAACCAATAAAGGAAGACCATATATTCTTCATGGGTAATTTCACCATTAAACTGTTTGTAATAAACAATAAAATTTGCTATCGGCCTTGATTTCTTTGTAAATTTTAAAGTTAAAACTCTCTTGGGGTTTGGTAAAGGCATTAATATCATCCCCATTACACCTTGGGCAAAAATGCATGCTCATATTAGGAATAGTGATGGTCATCATGTCACAAGGAAAGTGAAAAACATTACTGCTTTTTGACTAAAAGCAAGCAGCGTCTGTTATCAATTTGATATTAGTCTCAATAGGATGCAAAGACATTCAATTTAGATGAAGAAGACCTTGCTTTTTGATGCTATCTTTCATGAACAAATTAAATTCTCTTAGTCCATATCTCAAATATAGCATCTATCAGTGGCCAAGTTCTAATTGGCCCTCGATAGGCAAAAAATGACGAGTCTAGATGGTCATGCAGAAGAAGGTTCTCCAAGAAGTGAAGTACATAGCCTTGGTTTAGTAATGTTGTGGCTTTTTTAAGAGGTGTTGTGCTCCTATAGCTCTTTTAGAGTTGTTTTTAATAAGTTACAGCAGTAATGTTTGGTAAAATAATACAAAAGTTGCTCTCAATAAGTAGAAGCCACAAATTAGTGTTTTGTAAATTCATTGTACAACTTGTTTCAAAGATTTAAATTGACTATAATAGATATTAATAATAAAAAATAATAATTAACCTACTGCATTAATTAATAAAATGATAAAGGAATTTGCAGAGAAATGGAGAAGATTTAAACTTATTGGAAAGGTAAAGAAGAGTTTCATATTCTGTGACACCTTATACACAGCTTTAAAAGCCTGGTTTCTTAAATCAAATAAATTAAGAAGCCATCAGAAAAGGGACACGTGGCTAACTAATGCTAGAGGCATTACATAAACCTACAATATATGCAAAATGAAGCATTAAATGATTTGATACATTACAGAAGCTAAGATTTCAGATGATTTGAATTTTTGGATTCCAAAGCATTTATTGTTAGTAGTTGAATCTGTTTTTAACCACATTACTTCAATGTATTCAACATAAGGGAATAAAGCATTGTTGACACCCCAAATTCACATCTTATATGTCGAATGGAATGTCAAATTTTTCATAAGAATTTGGTCGAATATAATCATGGATTTACTTGCTGAACAGAGCAAATGTAGCATTTAGACTAAGTTAATGCTATGCCAAATGAAGGAAAAAAAGTGGTCACTATATGAGGCGATATTTGTGTAAATTTAAACCCAATTTAGTGAAGTATTGGATGTCGAATCTTGGGAATGTGCAGATTTTACAAGAAATTTTAGTGTAAGAAAATTAATTATAGTATTTATTAGGAAATAATTTGTATAAAATTACGAATTGATTTTTTTTTTAATTTTCTAAAATTTAGTAATATAGGTATTTTAAAAAAAACACATTAAACACATTTTTAATTTTGTTTTCTCCGAAGCTAGAAAAATTAATTGCTTAGGCGGACAAGAAAATTAAAATTAAAATTGAACATCACATCAAATCTCACAAAAGAAATAAAACACAAATGAAAATAGTGTGACAGTGAAAGATTTGCAAAATAAGTTTGACCCCCGTCAAATTCACGTAGCTCAAGTCTATATAATTGGAGAGTCTGTAACTGTCCAGTAATCAAAAGTTCCAACATAAGCACTACACAGCAGCCGGCAGCTGAAGAAGATGTAGCGAGAGGAGGAATATGAGCAGTGTTGCCGGAAAGGTGGTGTGCGTGATCCTAGTGAAAATAACAAATGGCATCCACACAAAATATAAAAGAAAAAAACAATCAATAACAAAAATTACGTAGTTTCCCCTTGCATATCTTCACCAATGAAAAAAGAATTTACTAATGTTCTAAAAAATATTATATAGGAAGCTAGACAGTAAATGGAGGTAGGAACTGATCTGTTTTGTTTTCTATTACTTGTTGGCAGTGGAAGTGGAGCAACAAGAGTCTTTTTCAAGATGGCTTTCAATGGCCCCTTTCCTCGATGAGTGATATTAATAAGTTTCTTATGGAAATTGAGAGTGCAGAGAGGACCCATGCACTGGTCTTTCCTGCTAGACAAACTTCTAGTATGTGGGTGAGTTGGAGGGCTCCGCCAGAGTTTTGGGTGAAACTCAACACGGATGGCGCCTCACGGGATAATTCAGGAGTGGCTATAGTGCTGCTGGAATCCTTCGGAATGATCAAGGAGGTAGGGTGTATGGCTTTGGGAAGAAGATAGGTTGGTGTTGTTTTGTTAAAGCTGAACTATGAGCTCTGAGACTGGGTTTACTAGCTGCTTGGAACAGAGGCTTCAGAAAAGTTTGGACAGAGATGGACTTGCAGGTTATTATTCACCCTATTTGGAAGGAAGATTGTAGTAACAATGCATATAAACCATTAATTATTGATGTTAAAAGGCTTTTGAAGTTAGATTGGGAAGTTCATTTGAGTCATTTTCATTGCCAAGGCAACAAGGTAGTTGACTTCTTAGCTAAGCCTTAGCTGATCAAGATCGTGAGATAGACTTGATGAATGTTCCTCGGCTCTGCGTCTCCTCTTTGAAGCTAACAATACAAGAGTGGCATGGCAACATAGGATTGCCATAACTAGCCCGTAGGCCTTTCTTTTGCTGCTGTGTTTCTTTCCTTTATTATATATAGAAAAAGATTATATAGAAAAAATAACACTCTACACATTACACATTGTATTCTTATAATTTTTCTCATATCCCTACCAATATCTCTGAGAGGGTTTTACAAATATTTGATCTTTCTCATTTTTATACCTACAACTCTTACTAAGTTACATATTTATACTACATAAAACTTGTACACAGTAAATTTTTCCTCAAAGAAAACTCAATCATAATATAATTAGATTTATTTAACCACCATGATAAATCTAATTAGGAAATCTCAATCATTATCTAATTAGTTTTCTTGCCCATCAAGAATGACTTAATTAGAAAACTAACAAATAAGCAATTGGGTCAAAATCAAGAAACTAAAATTCGTTTTGAGGTGCCATTTCGATGAGCCCAAAAATGGAAACGATTCAAGAAACAGTAAGGAAACTCTAATTTTTGTAGAAACACATGGAAATATATAATAAAACACATATTATAATAATTGTAGGTATCCAACATTATTAATTTAGTACATAAAATACCATTAAGTACATAACAAAGTAAAATTCTAAACATGGACATATAAATTGGAGAAAAATATCATATTACAATCACATCCAACCAACAGTGGAGTGGCTAATAGGTACTCAACCCATATTTAATGAAAATTTTAATTTGAACCAACATATATATGTTTTGAAATTTTAATAATATACATCATTAAGTTAAATTAAATTAATACAAAATATTTGTATAAAAATCATAATAATAAATAAATAAAAGACTAAGAAACCTAACATGGGTGAAATTCTAAAAAGAATTATCGTCTCTAAATTATATCATTTGAATATATATCAAATAAGATTAAAAAAAAAAATTAAAATCCTAAAATATGAAGAAAACTAGAGCCAAAATTTTAGAATTTTAAATTATGAAAATGCCCTCTTTGTGTCAAGCTCGTTTCTTGTGAAAACGATGGAAACACCTCTATTTCGTGTGAAAGCACTCCCGTTTAGTGTGAAAAAGGTGGTTGCGTTTCTGTAAGTTGCGTTTCGTTTTGAGTAGTGTAAAAACGGAAACGTTTGGCATGTTTTGATTGGTTCGACATGAATTTTTCAACATTGGTCAAAATCCCTTCAATTTCCACATTGACTCAAAACCTTCTAAACAATCTTCAATATTCCTCAATTTTCAATATTCTTCTAGACCCGTACAATAGATCATCTATCATCAACAATAAAATTATCAAAATTTCACTTGAACATTACTCATTGAAAATCATCACTCCTGTTTCTACCTGCTCATAATAATCAACAATACCAAAATATCCCATAATAACATCTTCTCAACTCCACATCACCAATCACCAATGACCAACTTGAGGGCAAAGATAAACCAAGAGGCCATCTCAGCCCGAGGTCCTAAGCTAGCTGCTAACACATTTTCATCGAGTAATAAATTTCAAAATAGAAGAACATAATGTATATAAATTACTCACAAGTGGAAAATCTAAATAATAAGATGAATATAGTTTCTAACTGAATCTACTCCAATTTTCTTGAAAATAAAAAAAAGTTGTATATATATAAATCACACAAATATAAATTCTTCCACACCAAATACAATTCCAACAAAAATACATGAACTAATAAAACCAAACCAAGGTTCCAAGAAATCTAGTAACTACTATACGCCAATAGCTAAAAAAAAAAAAAAAAAAAGTTTGATTTTACTTTGTGTTATTATTCTCCTTTTTCAAGAGTCAGGTTTATACTTTCCTGTGATTTTTTATTTTTTTTTGTACGAAAGAGATCAATTAGGTCAATCAGCTGCAAAACGGTAGATAACTCTCTTTTCATAAAGTGGTTATACCTACAATGTGAAGGTAACACCATATTTTTATTATTTTGTTTTTTTTATTTTTATTTTATTTTTATTTTTATTTTTAAAACAAGACCTAATACATCCTATGACATAAAATGGTTATGGGTACCTACAATGTGGAGGTAACACCAAGCCTTTTTTTTTGTTAAAGAAAAGAAAAAAGCCTAATACATACTAAGACATAAAAAAAGTCCGAAAATCAAATAGTTTATTTGCGTGACCCCTTCTGTCTAATAGGCCCATTATAATTTGTACCCAACCTTATGACTATATATGCCATCCTACTCAATACGGTTATAACTAGGGTTTTGTCATGGCCTCCTAGGGTTTTTCTCTGTGTTCTTATTACAAGTGAAAAATAGATGGCGAAGAGTAGTATGGCTTTTCAAAGTGCTGCAGTGATAGACAGCCAAGATCTGATATCCCAGTTGCCAGCGGATATCATTAAACACATCCTCTTATACTTGCCAGCAAAAGATACAGCACGTACAAGTACTCTTTCACAAACTTGGTTACACGTATGGAATTCACTCCGTAATGCCTCCTTCGAATTCAATCTGCCCCCTGTGTTCTATCCATTTGACAATCCAGAAGAATTACAAGAGTCCATGAAATTCATCGACAAATCTTTGTCGATACTTACGGGAGGAGAAGGTAATGATTCAAAGTTTCAAACTTTATATGAAAAATGCTGATCACGAAAGGTATGTCCCTCTTATATATGATTGGATAAGCCTTGTGATTAAAAACTATGTCAAAGAGATAGATCTTATGAGCCTAAACTCATGGCATGGTGATTCGATTCTAAGAATTGTTGCTATAGAATCACTAGTTAATCTAAAGTTAGGTGGTTCAAGAATTCCAAAGGGCTTATTTTGTCGTCTCAATACAAAGCTTACTTGTCTTCGGAAACTATACTTGAAGCTTGTTTTTATACCAAAGGACGATCTCCAAAAACTCATATCATGTTGCCCTTTGCTTGAAAAATTGAAGCTGGAATGTCTTTTAGACCAGGTCGATTTTCTTCAATGTTGTTGTCCTAAGCTCAAAAAGTTAGTAGTATTCAGTGTTGAAAGACTTGATATTGAAGCACCAAACCTTGAGAAACTCGACATATTTGGAACAAAAGAAGTGACAGTCCTAGATTGTTGTAATGTGAGGGAACTCAAAATACATTTTTGTGACAATACCAATAAATTGATTCAAGAGCTGAGTCCTAAGTTTCCTATTCTAAATAAGTTAGAGGTGATATCTCCCAGAATGGGAGAAAAATTTGAGATCTCTAATCATGATCTTCAGACTTTACTTTTTAAGAACAATCTTGCATTCCCATTTGAGATAAAGATTGATGCTCCAAAACTCAGCAGCTTTGAATACTTTGGTAAACAAATCCCATTTTTGAGATATGTGTCAAGTTCTTTCAACTTCGCGAAAGTAAAACTTATTATAGGACCTGAAGGTGATCTTGACACGTCATGGTTTCTTCGACTTAGAGATTGTTTACATAAGCACAAAGGAAAAATTGAAGTGAACTTATTCATGCAGAAAACTAAGGTATGTACACTTGATAACTCCATAGATAATTATTTTCTCTTCTATGTCTATATTCATATGCAACACAACGATTTCATTAATTCAACTTGAGATTCTAATTATGCTATTGTTTTTTTTTTTTTTCATTTTGTTACACATTGAACACGAAGAACTCTTTCATACAAGCAGAATTAGAAAAGAACTTAATTTCTGATCCACAACCGAAGGTTGATTCTATGAGTTTAGACAATGTTCCATCATCATTAGATTATGCAGCTCTTATTGACAGCTTATTTTGGAGTTGTCGTCCAACTACTCTAGTAGTGAATCAAACCGATAACCAAAATGAAAACTTTGTAAAGGTATTTTCCATTGCCAGAGTAATTACAAGCTTTGTTGATATTTTTTTCTTACGATTTTATGTCACATAATTGATTGAATGTATTATGAATTGCAGTTTCTACGAAGGAAGTTTTTGAATGATGAAGAACATTATGATTGTTGCATAGATGGTCACAGTACTATTGGATGTTGGCAGCACTACTTAAAAAAGGTTGAAGTAAGCACAGAAAAGGACATGCCTACCAAGTTTATATTAACATGGTTACTAGATTGATATTATCCTCTCAGGAAAAAAAATATAAAAAAAATCCTTCTATCTATGCATTGCTTGTGATCAATGCAATATTTCTAAGATTTGAATTTCTATAGTTTTTATTGTTTTTTTTTTTTTATCTCAAACAATTGGTAATTTTATAATCTTAACTTATTTACTTTTTCTATGCATGAATCATTTTGACTCTCTCTAATCTAATCCTTGTTTAGATATGAAACGCTTTCAAATTTGTAAGACAAGTTTTAAGAACATTAGAAATTCCTCGCATTCTTTATTTGTAAGTATCATAAAATCAAAAGCTATTCACGTGACCTCACTAGCTAATAACTTAAATTTTTAGTGAAATAGTTCTATGACTTTAATATATTATTTAAGTCTTTATAAAGAAAAGATAAAAATTTTGATTTTTACCATCATCTATAATATATCAAATAAAAATTTTAATTAGAGTGAACTTTTATCGAATACACAAACAATGGTGCACTAAAAAAAAGTGCTAATAGCCTAATAGTAATGAAATCAGAATCTAAAAAAAAAATTGTTGCTAAATTTTATAGTTTTAAAACCATTTTAGTAATACTAAATATTTCAATTGCTAAATTTTATAAGAATTAAAATTTGTGACGAGATTGGTCACTTACAAATTACTTAAATATTTTGATAAAAAAAAAAATAATACCCAATTTTAGCTACCCATAAAATATATTAGCAACCGGTATTTCGGTTTCTAATTATTAAAAAATAAATTTAATTGAAATCATGCAATTTTTGGTTTTTTGGAAAACAAAATTAGCAACCTAATATTTTGTTGCTATCTAAGTCTAACTTTTCATTTTTAACCTGCCATTATTTTTTACTATTTCGAGTTGGATCTGCCATCTTTTTCATTCACACAAAAACACTCTCAGAACCTTAAATTACTTTTTCTTTTTGTAAAATTATTGTCTATTTCTCATATGTTCCTTGTTGAATATTAATTTAGAGTTAGTTTAGAAATATCTCTTAGGATTTATCTTGTTATTATTATATTTATCTATAAAATTATCATTAGGATTATTTTTTAGAGTTTTATTTCAATTGATGTTGCATTGCTTTAGGTTTTATCATTTAGGGAGTTTAACTTTATTTCTGATTGTTATCTTAGCCCTATAAATAGAAGTTCACATTCAGTTGTAAAGTGTGCCATTTTACTAAGATTAAAGTCCTTTGTTCTCAATTATCTATTCTCCTACATAATATAATTGTGGTTTCTAGTTAACAATGGTATCAGAGCCAAGTAATGGCAAACTATTAATGGTGGTTTCCATCCTAAATTTTCTATGTCAGATGGGAGTAACTTCGATAGACAGAGTACACAAATGAAACACAAATGAAACTACTCTGTGAGACTTCAAACTTTAAGGCGTCAGTTTGAGCTCTTATAAATGGAAAATAATGAAACTAATTCTGTTTATATTTCACAAGTTCTTGTTTTGGTAAATAAATTGAGAACAAATTGAGATAAAGTTGAAGACCTGACCATTGTTGAGAAGATCCTACAAACATTGACAATGAAATTTGAACACATTGTTCGTGGCTATTGAAGAATTCAAAATTTTAGAAGAGATGACAGTTGATGAGTTGCAAAGCTCCAGCCTATGAGTAGCATATGAAGTTGAAAGTCCTCTGAAAAATCAATTGTAGCAAGCTTTTTAGAGCCAAGTTTCCTTTAAAAGTGACAAAACGAGTTAAAATGCAATCACCAAAAGAGGAAGCAGAAGTCGAGGCAGGCTAATGATGTCACTATGGTGGACGGGAAGTAAGCAATTACTATGCACAGTAAAAGTAAGAAAGAAAAGAATGATTCATATCACTTTGATATGAAGAGTTTGCAGAGAGATCGATGTCGAGGTCATGGTCAAAGTGAATGATGAGGTTGAGGTAGATATAACAAATCAAATATTCAGTGCTATGCAGTAAAAAATATGGCCACTACTCATATGTTTGCTGGTCAAAGAAATATGATCAGATTGGAGAAAAAGTTTTTTTGTTCAAGGAGATGAAACTAAAAGTCAAGTTCTCCTAATGGTTGCTTCAAATACAAAAGTTATTGAAAGTAAAATATGATATCTTGATACCGACTGCACCAACCAAATGATCAGAATGAAAGACTTATTTGCTGATATCGTTGAATCCATAAGATCTAGTGTCATGCTTGCATATGATTGCTTGGTGTCGATGATAGGAAAAGATAGAATCATTATTCAAATGAGAAATAGAGATCATGCATATATCTCATATGTTTTCTATGTTCCTCACATGAAAAGCAATCTTCTTAGCCTAGGACAACTTCTTGAAAAAGGATATGAAATGAAGATGCACAACAAACAAATTGATTTATTTGAGGACAAAGGTACATTTATTCTAAAAGCTCCCTTATCAAATAAATGTAAATAAATAAATAAAAATATTGTTTGTGAATTAAATAAAGAGCAAACTGATTTGATTTTATTCAAAGACTTGTACAATATTTATATACAAACCTAAGATCACCCAAATATGATACAAATTACATAGCTTGATATTTGAAATTAAAATAAATAATCAATGCTGAAATTTTTTAGAGTAATTTATAAGTCAATAATTTTATGGTTATTACATAATTAGTGAGAGCAGTTTATAAATCAATAATGTGAACAGTAACAGATTCTTATAAAGTACGAGCCGGCAAACGCCAAATCAACGTTTAGAGGTTATTTTTTCAACAACAAAAAAATGAAATTACAAAAAATGAAGGCTGGCAGAAACACTGTTTGTCTTCAATTTTTTATTTTTACAATTATATCCCTAAAGTTAATATTATATTTTTTATAATAAATTAATTAAATGCATAATTTTTTTGGTAATTTGCAGTAGCAAGTAAAAAAATTTAACATCTCAAATCATAATTTACAACCACAGCTTTTAAGATCATCCAGTACAATACTAAAAATATAGATTGCAACTAACCAATGCCACTATTTGGTTTAGTTTTTAAAACAACTTTTGGTTTAAAAATTTTTTACAAAATTATTTGGTAATAGTGGTATTATTTTTTAAGCTTTATGAAAAAGTATTTTTGAGCTTTTAGAAAAAGCTAAAGTTATTTAAAGAAGTTTTTTAAAATAGAAGACGTGAAAAGCTCAAATGAATTTTAATAATTATTTTATTTATTTAAATATAACTATAATATTTCTCAGAATAGTCTTTTTAGCAATTTTAGTGCTCAATATTTTTTTTGAAAAAATAAATTCAAACAATTTTCTCATATCTCATAGCTTTTTTATTATAACTCAAAACACTTTTTCAGTTTTTTATATAACAATTTTTAAACAGCTCTACTTGAAAGATATTTTTTATAAATAATGCTTTTATAACAATTTTACCAAATAGACTTAATTATCTCAAATATAAAAAATGTTAAACCAAACTAGTTCTAAATAGTGAGAGATGTGAATGAGGAAAGATATTGAGTGAGATTAATAATCGGTGGGTCAATAATCATTCTATTTGTTAAAAATAAACTAATTAATTATCTCAAATATCAAAAAAGTTGAACCAAACTAGTTCTAAATAGCAAGAGATGTGAATGAGGAGAGATATTGAGTGAGATTAATAATCGGTGGGTCAATAATCATTCTATTTGTTAAAAATAAACTAACTAATTAAAAAAAAAAACTAGTTCTCATTAGATGTGTTGCGAGGTAGAGCCTAGCAATTGTGAGCCTAGCTCTGATACTATGTTTGAGCCTCACTTCTAAAAACCAATCAATTGGTAACAAAAGAAGACACATATTTACTTATAAGGATTGTGAAGCCCTCTAGCCATAGCAATATGAGAGTTCACACATTGACATTATATATATTCTTTGAACTCATTAGTTAATAATTTAGGTATTGAGATACGCAACTAATAATATAGGATTGTACCAATTCAATAATATTACACATGACATGGTTAAAGTATAACAGACTAATTTGAATCGTAACTGGCACCATTAATTCCTATTAATATTATAACGGATGTCATTATCATCTATTATTATATAACGGACGTCATTATTACTATAACGAACGTCATAACTATTGTGATTAATATTCCAATACAACTCTTATATAAAGAGGCTCAAAACCTCAAAACAAAATAGGTTATTTCTCTAATTCATACTTTTTTATAACTTTTTAGCTTATATTATCAACTATACTAACTTTGACATCGGAGCTTTCAAAGGTTAAAAGGACGGCCTTTTTGCAGGTTAGCCATGTGAAGGACACCTCAACAGGTCAAATCCAGTTCTAACAATGGTACCATCTATGAGAAATTCATTTGATTTGGATTTCTAATCCCTGTACCAAATTGTTTCAAATGTAGTTTCTTACCTCAAGATATGCAGAAAAGATTTTATCAAAAATAGCTAGTCTTTTATCTATTGGTATTGAATCTACCACGGAACCATGTAGATCTTTCTCTAGCTCTTGAGCTTTTGGATGGCTACTCGTGTTTTTGCATTGGATATTGTAAATTCTATGATCAAGCCAATGGAACTCCATCATGGAAGCAGCTTGTTAGAGATCTGGCCTCAACCAAAATAGCCTCCAACTTAGCTTTAAAAAGATTTACTTGCCATGAAGAGAATGAAATGCAACGGGCTGATTCTTCAAAATGTAAAATAGTGGCCTAACTCCAAGAAGTCAGCCCAAACCCAGAGGTTGGTAAAATCAAGATCAACCTAAACCAGGTTTGTAGAAATTTATATTCAGTCCCTGTATTTATACATATTTACATGAATGGACCAAATGTATTACATATTTACATGAATGACCTTTTTTTAAAAATTTACAAAATCGGCTAAAATTATTATATATTTTCAAATTTTTTCCCTAAACTTAATATAATTACACAAATGACTCACTGATTTATTAGTAATTTACATAATTACCACAACCTTTCATGGTTTACAAATATACACCACGTTCAGATTAATTGACTAAATGCTTTAGAGTAATTGCAAATAGACTCCTAGGTTTTTATATCCTCACATAAATAACCTGTATAATTCTAGAAAATTATATATAGGCCCTTAAAATCTATATTTTTATGTACAGATGACCTAATTAATTTTGACATATTACGAATATGTCCTTAGAATTTATAATTGCATGTTTACAAAATATAAGCAATTGTCCTTATCAAAAAATAAGTAGAAATCATAAATGATTATGCATAAAAATTCTTCGCTAGTACACTTTTTTAATACAAATTTGTAGCCTTACAATCAATATTTACAAATTATTGTTATCGCTATGGAATTTAGTTCGACAAGTTTATGGCTTTGACTATAGCCAATACAAAATACTTATTTGCTATATATTCTCAAAACTTGAGTTAACTGATGAGCGAGACATATTTATTATTTGATGCTTGATAAATGTTTCAAGTGAATTAGCATACAGCTTAGTACAGATAAGAGACATATACAAAGGTCAAGTAATGATCGCCAAAAAAAAAAAAAAATTTATTTCCCTACATACAACTTGAGGTTAAATCTCAAGATTAAATGGTCATAATTCGTGAACTGTAAACCAAGAGTTTATACAAGTTGTTTAAGATATTATTAATTATTATCTCCAGCAATATATTCTCACATTTGCGAATTTAACTGAATTTTCTTTTGAGTTTGGCTTCTCACTAACAATCATAAATATATTGCAGGAAAATCTTCTGGCATGAAGTCACCAAATTAAGATGAGCTTATCGCCTTCAACATGGAAGAGTCTTATTGCCCATCGTCATAACAAATAGCTCAAAAGAGCCTATACACAACTTTTAGCTAGTGACAATCATTAGGGAGGAGCAGCCTTGCAACTATAAAGGTCCAGTCATAATAGCCCGACCCCGAGTAGAGGCATAAGCTGCTTTTTAGCCAGGCCCCTTAAATACTAAATCGCTAAAGTTGCCGGGTTTTCATCTGACCTGGAGAGAGAGCCCGAGGAGATGACACAAGGCTAAAACACCTATCGTCACACTCGGGGTGGAAGCACATGCTAAAGAGCTAGCACCCAGGCTAAGCACCCAAACAAATCAAAATGGCTATAAAGCCAAAACATCAGCAAAACTAAGCTCGGGCTTTCACTCATATTGCTTAAAGCAAGGTATGCTATTTATTTTAATACATACAATTTAATACAACTGTATACTATTGGTAGCACAGGCTAAAATACATGTGCCCGGACAAAGTACCCAGACAAATCAGGTGGTTACAAATCCAAAACATCATCAATAAGCTTGGGTTTTCACCCGAATGCTACAACATCATCAAAAAGCTCGAGTTTTCACCTAGATTGCTACAACATCAGCAAACAGTCTTGGGTTTTCACCCATATTGCTCAAAGAAAGATATGCTTATTTAATGCAATACAGTTTAATACAAATGCATATTAGTCACCATTGACAAGCGAAAATTAAGCATAAACTGCTATCATAACAAGTTCAAATTTCTTAGTTCGCGTAGAAAAATATGGAAGTAATAAGGTAGAGTAGTTATAAGGTGGAATACAGTTTAGTGTCAAGATCAATAAAAATATATATATATCATACCATCAGTGCATTATATCAGTGATAGCACCAAAATTTCAAAAAATTTAGCAGAAAAGTGCACCCCGCAAAAGGAGAACATGGACCCAAGTATATGTTCCATAATAGTTCAAGTCTCTATCGCTCCTTAAACTTGTTTTTGGGGAGACTAGTGATAATACAGGATTGTACCAATCCAATAATATTATACATGACATGATTAAAGTATAATGAACAAATCCAAATTGTAATTGTCATTATTAATTCCTATTAATATTATAACAGATGTCATTATCGTTGATTATTATATAACAGACATCATTATTATGTAACATATGTCATAACTATTGTGATTAATACTCCGACATAACTCCTATATAAAGAGGTTCAAAATCTCAAAACAAAATAGATTGTTCATCTAACTCATACTTTTTACAGTTTTTTAGCTTATATTCTCTGACCATACTGACTTTGGCATTGGATCTTTCACAAGTAAAAAAAAGAGCCCTTATATAGGTTAGTCACGTGAAGAACACCTCAACTGGTAAAATCTGATTCTAACAACAACAAAATACATCTTTTTGTTTATTACAATTATGGCTCTTTACTATTCCTAATCATTTTCGTTTATTTTTTTATTTTTAATTGTAAAAGTCTCGTTGGGCTTATAAACAATATATAAAAAATATATATAATTATTTCTTTCATATAATTTTATATAAAATACGAGATATAATTTTAAATTCTTAAAATTACATCAAGAGATTATATATTGATTTAACCAACTTAATTGTATGATTTTTTATTCTCGTTATCATTTATAAAACTATTTTTCTATGATTTCGTGTGAATGTATTATTCGATATTTAAATTGTTTCAAACTTTATTATCAGATTCTCTTATCCCTTTAAACCATTAAACTTTTTATAATTATTACCAGTAGCCATGTTTTTTGCCTCAACTAATATCTTTGCTTTATAACACGAAATAATTTCATGGCACTGAATTCTACAAGTTAATGATGTAGAACTGTCTACCCTAGCAAAAAAAAATAAAAAAATAAAAAAAGTAGAACTGTCGAATAAAATCAGTTCTGACAAAATAAGAAACAACTAAACATAAAAAACACGAAGTTTGTTAAGGGTGGCAAAATTTATAATTTAATTTTTGTAAATTACAGTTAAAATGTGAATTTTATATGCACACAATTTTGATATTAATAGATTAGGATTCAAACATGAAACCTCAAGATCTTAACACTTTCTTTGTAACAAGTTGAGCTAAGATCTTTGTTTATTTAAATAATAATTAATTTTTATATTATTTTTAATAAAAAGGTGCAATAAAAGAAACTAGTTCAAGTTTACAAGTCTTGGGTAGTAATCCCGTAGCATCATACTTGACAATAATGAACATAAAGGAAGGCATAACATTATAAATAGATAAATTTCTAGTCCTCTGGTGTGTTTTCATGGCCATCTAGTCTACTGCTTGATTCCTCTTCTCGGTAGGTGTGGTAGAATTTCACATTGTTGGAATCCCCTGGGTAGAGCTCTACAATCATCGATTAAAGACCCTAAAGGATGTGATATCGAAACCATAGTATTTATAATAAGAATAACAAGCAAAGTATCAACAACAATTTTCAAATTTGGTATATCCCTGTCATAAGCAAGTGTAAGGCCATCTCTTAGAGCCCAAAGTTCTGCTTACACAGCAATTCTCAAAACAATATATCTAATGAAACCATAGTAATAAAAGCACTTGTTTCGTCCCTTAATTAATAGACCTCCTCCGGCAATTATTCCTGGGCTTCGTAATGCTGAACCATTCGTGTTCAATTTAACATAACCCGGTTCAGGAGGTATCCAACAAATAGTCTTAGAAACCATATTAACAATTATGGAATTCAAGGCAAGAGTAGAACTCAATAGCATGGAGAAAAGAAGTATGAATAATGCTAGCAGTAGGGAGATCCACATTCGAAAGGCTTTTTCATTTCTGTTTAAACATAATTTCCAACACACATGCAAGAATAGAATATTCCAAGGAAGATGGAAATTTTTGTAGGTGCAAGGTGTAGTACAAAATGAATTATTTTTTATCCAATCAAGTTTGATAAGGAAAAAAAGTCAGATAAACTGGAAGGAATCCTCAAGTAGTTCTAAACTTGCTTACTAATAATACAATGCCCCTATTTGGTTTAGTTTTTAAAATAGCTTTTGGGTTTTAGCTCTTCTACAATGTCTGTTTTAAGCTTTATAGGAAGTATTTTTGGACTTTTATAGTTCTAAAAGCTGCTAAAAGTTGAAGCTAGAAAAAAGAAGCTTTTTGAAAATAAAAAAATAAGAGAAGCTTAAATGAATTCTAATAATTTTTTTATTTAGACAAATTTAACCTATAATATTTGTCATAATGGTATTTTTAGTAATTTTAATACTCAATATCTTTTTTTTTTTAAAGTAAATCAAACAATTTTTTTATATCTAACAGTGCTTTACGTTAACTTATCTAAACATCTTTTTCAACTTTTTATACAATACTTTTTTAAATATCTCTACTTGAACAGTATTTTTTCACACAACACTTTTACTCACAGCTTAACCAAACAGATCTAATCTTTTCGAATATGCTGACCAATTTTAGACTGATTAGGACACCAACAACAGTTATCAATCAAATTAAGGCCCCTGTTAGCAAGAAAAGACCTTGTAGGAATTTTATCATGACAAAACAACCAAAAGAAAGTTTTTAAATTTGTTATGTAAAGAGAGTTTCTAAATCCAATTAAAAAAAAGTAAAAACTTTACGAGGAGAAGAGCTATAATAATGTAGGTAGACCATGTGGAGAAAACTTCCTCACTTGTACCTCCCCAAACAAGTTGATCAGGCATATGTACAGATTTTTTAAAGCAATGGCCCTGATTCTGTCAACAATATCCTAAGTGAAATTGAAGGAAATGTTGATACACGAATTTTCAACACGAACTACCCTAACTTTAAAATTATCCCCATTCCTAAGAAAAGGACCATAACTGAAGTTTCTTAGAGGCCCTAAATCAGTCCAATTATCTCTCCAAAACCTAGCAGAATTACCAGTTCTGACAATCCAACAAAAGCCTTTACTAGTTGCTGGCCTGGAAGACACAATACTTTACCAAATGATGGATCCTTACTTAGGTTGCTTGACAACCTTATGAAGTTGACCTCTCCTAATGTACTTGACTTTGATGATCCTACCCCACATACCATGCTTCCCTTTAACAAGCTTCCAGTTGATTTTAGCAATTAAAGTGAAATTTCTTAGCCTAGCATTCCTAAGATCCAAACCCCAAAGTTCATAGGTTCAATCACTTTATCCCAGGATAGCGTGTAATTTTATCTTAGTATCAGAGGAGCCCCAAAGAAAATTCCTATTAATCTTGTCAAGCTCATTACAAATGTAGATAGGCAGAACACTGCATTGCATATAATAACGGGGAATGGCACTAGTGACAGATTTGATAATAGTAGTTCTCCTAGCAAGAGAAAGTCATTTAGCTTTCCAGCTAGACAACCTAGTTATAACTTTTTCAACAATGAATTGAAAATCTTTCTTCTTAGCAGAACCTGTGACAATAGGAAAACCAAGGTACTTTCCAATGTCCTTGGTAACAGCAATATTGAGAATCTGGGATATGGAATGCATTTTATTCTCATTAACACAAGGACTAAAGAAGATCCAAGATTTATCTTGACTGATTTGTTGCCTAGAGTCTTTACAAAAGACATTCTAAACCTTTCTCATAGCATTGGTAGTGGCATCCTCAGCATGACCAGAGAGTATTATATCATCAGCAAAAAAAAAGGTGAGAAAGGTGGGGCATTAGTCCCAATTCTAACAGGCTTCCAAGATCTATTGACACACTCATTCTTGATAAGAGAAGACAAATACTTCAGAAAAATTATAAAAATATAAGGAGAAATTGGGTCCCCTTGTACTCAAGCCTCTAAAAGGGTAAATGGGATTGGTGGATTGCAGTATCTTTTTAGGTTACACAGAACATTAGAAGGGAGAAACTAGTTCTCAAAGAAACTAAAAGCAGAAAGAGCATCTCTTGCAAAACTCCATTCGATTTTGTCATAAGCATTATCAAGGTCAATTTTAACAAGCATTGTTCCTTTATCTTTTTTTCTAGAGTTAATAGAATGGAACACCTCTTTAGCAATTATGATATTATCTTTACATCTTCTAACAGGAATGAAACTCCCATGTAGAGGATCAATGAGGTTCTTAGGAAGAGGCCTAAGTCTATTAGAAATAATCTCGGTAACCACTTTGTAGATGGTGTTGCAAAGACTAATGGGTCTAAATTGAATAACAGACTCGGGATTATCCACTTTAGGAATAATACAAATGAAAGATCTATTCTTCCAGTTCTCATTCATACAACCTTTATAAAAAATTTGACAGATTTCAGCATAAATGGAATCCCCCATCATATTCCAACACTACTGAAAGAAAATAGGATGAAAACCATTAGGACAATAGGTTTTGTAGGCTTTCATTTGAAATAAAGCTTTCTTAATCTCACACTAAGTAATAAGAGCAGTTAAATGATCTTTGTCAATTGATAGAGATGGTAGGAAAAATGGTGCTCAAAGAAGACCTATGAAAAGAAGAATGTTTTTTAGAAGAAGTACAACGAAGAGTAAAAATGGCCCTTAATCATCAACTCAAATTTGAGTATTGTCAGAGCCCAATCTCCAACAGAGTTTTTAAGGCCCAAAATTTTATTAGCTTTTCTTTTGCAAAGAGTGAAAGTATGAAAAAATTTGGTGTTGTTGTCACCACAATTAAGCCAAGAAATTCTTGATTTGGTAAACCAAAATTCCTCTACAATCATCAAAATAAGATTAAGCTCATTTCGAAGATGTAGATCCAATTTTAAGAGAAAATCATAAGGACAAAATGAAATAGCTTTTTGAACACCATTGATTCTTGCTAAAAGTCTTTCTTTTTTTTTCTTTTTTTTTTTTCCTTATTTTTATTTATAAAAAATGTTACCAAAATGGTTCTCATTCCAGTTAGGTAGTGCAACAGATAAAGATTGACACGCATTAACAACAACAAGAGGTCTTTGCTTCCATATATTATTAACTACATTAAAAAATAAGGGATCAGGTAACCACATATGCTCAAAGCGAAAAGGTCTAACAGCAAATGAAATTAATAAGGTTAGTATCAATCAAAATAGGATAATTATTTGATTTAAATCTATGAAGATGGGTAACATAATTATTAAGATAAAGGTGGATCCAACCGGAAAAAGTCCAAACAAGATCAATTACTGTTATTTTTTTAATTTTTCACAAGGATCCCGCACTCTTTGAATGTGAGCGGGCAATACAAAATTGGGCCTATATGAAGTGGGCTACAAAGATTGGGCCACATAAGAAGTTTGTAATGGGGAGTTTTTAATCAAAACGCAGAGTTTAAGAATTACTGAATCCGTTAGTTAGTTAGCTTGTCTGTTATGTTAGTTCAAATCCGTTAGATCCAGTTGTAAACAGTTAGACAGTTAGGTTGTATAAAATCTCAATTCAGTATGTAAATCGACCATCTTGAACAAATATATGAAAATGGCTGAAGCTAGAGTTTTTCTTTTCTTTCTTCTTCTTTCTCTCTCATTGTAAATTCAAGAATCCATCTCACAGCTTGAGAGGTTGGGCTGCTAGCGATTCTAGCCTGGATTTTGATTTTAATGTTTGTATCAGTGGTATCAGAGTAGACGATTCTTAGCAATCATGGTAAACGTTAGTGCTTCTAACATTGATCTGTGATTCTTAGCATTGGAAACACGGATGAAAACCATTGAATCTCGATCCACAGTAATTGTTCTACCCTGTTAGAGTTGAAGGGAAGCACAAATGCAAAGCTGCAGGTTTCAATGGATTCAGTAGCAACCTTACATAGGAATACCGCTTAAAAGAGTCATCAGACTCCACCCTTGGAGGCTCGGCATGCAGCTCCAGTGAACGGCTAAACTCATCCACTGAACCCTTCCTATTCCACCAATTCCACAAGGAGGACCAGTTGAAAGAGACAGCAGGGAATACCATTTGATGAGAAGGGCAACACAGGTAGAGTTTCCTAAATTTGAGGGAGAAAACTTGAGGATGTGGTTGTTTAAATGGCAAGAGTTCTCTGAGGTGGATCAAACTCCATAAAACATGAATGTTAGAATTGCTGCTATGCATTTCACTTCAAAACCATCTGAATGGTAGCAAGGGTATCTAGCTGAAAGAAACATGGTGAGACCCCTTTGAGAGGAGATTGTGCAAGAGGTACAATGCAGATTTCAAGGTAATCTCCTATCTAGATCAGTTATTGCTCTTAAGAACCTTAAACAAATAGTTGGTGTAGAAGTATATAATGAGCAGTTTGAGATGCTCAAGAACAGATGCAGCATGTCTAGAGAGGTCTTACTTGATCATTACCTAGGTGGTCTTGAAGAAGAAATAGTACATGGCATAAGTTTAATGGAGATCTCTTCTTTATCACAAGCTATGAAATTGGTTAAGGTACAAGAAAAACTCTTGAATTCTATCATTAGCAGAAAGAACCTAAGTTACAGTAAACCTTTTTTAGTTAGAATGCTCCTCATACAAATTCATTGCCCTCACCATCTGCCAAATTCAAACCAAATGTCCTACCTAACCCAAGAAAAAACCAAAATTCATCATACAAATCCTCACCAACAAGCTTTGTCCAATCTAACCTGTCCACAAACAGAAAGCCCTATAATACCTACAGCATCAACTCACACAAAATAACAATGTCACCTGAAAACCACCACTCTCTTTGACTAAGACAGAAAAAAAAGAAAAAAAAAAGGAGAAAAGGATTATGTTTCTATTGTAATGACAAATTTAGTATGGGGCATAAATGCAAGAATGGTCAAAGCTTAATAGCCATTGCTATAGAGGAAGAAGAGGTAACAGAAGAATTGGAGGAAATTATGGATTTTTTTGAGTATGTACCAGAAAAAGTAGATGAGGAAGCTATTATATCTGTTCTTGTACTTACAGAGTTCTTGAGCTACAATAGTTTGAGCAAAGGAGATTTCAGACCATGAAAGTGACAGGAAAAGTGACGGGAACTGTTAAAAAATAGAAGATTTGCATCCTTTTGACAGTAGTACTCAAAAGTTTATTGACTTGCATTTGGCTAAAAGGCTAGGTTTGAAATTAGTGCAAATCAAAGAGAAAGAGGTTATGGTAGTTAGTGGAGACAAGCTACTGATATCAACTGAATGGAAACTGTTACAATTAATGGTCCATGTCTAGTGTCATCTTTCAGGCAGACTTCTTAGTCATGCCATTGGGAGATTATGGTATAGTGCTAGGCATACAATGATTGTCCACAATGGGAGACATAAAGTGGAGTTTCTAGAAACTCACCTTGGAGTTTGAGTGGAACCAGAAACCAATCAAATTGCAGGGTCAATCTAATGCCATTGTCAGCATGACTAAGAGCAGCAAACCAAGATTGCACTCAGTGTAGAAAAGTACTTGTTTCCTGATACAAGTAAGAGCTATATAGGAGGTAGACAACACTGACATTGTGGGCAAAATGCTTTTCTGTGTCACCCACTAGAAAGGAGACTCACAACCAAGAACTAAACAAGCTGCTGAAGGAATTTGATATGGTCTTTGAAATACCTAAATGACTGCCACCTAAAAGATCCTTTGATAACAAAATTGTATTGAAAAAAGGGGCTGAACTATTCATCTGAGGCCCTATAGATATAGACCACTGCAGAAAGACATAATTGAGAAGCTACTTAAGGAGATGTTGGACAACAAGGTTATCAAGGCCAGCTGCAGTTCATTTGCTTCTCTAGTAGTGTTAGTAAAACAAAAAGATGACACTTGGAGATTTTGCATTGATTACAGGAGGCTAAACAACTTGACAGTAAAGAAAAAGTTTCCAATTCCCCTTATTGAACAATTACTAGATGAGTTATATGGAGCAAGATATTTTTCCAAGTTTGATTTGAGGAGTAGTCACCATCAAATCAGAATGGAACCCAGAGATATTCACAAGATTGTATTTAAGACTCATGAGGGCCTATATGAGTTTGTGGTTATGCCTTTTGGCTTAACCAATGCACCACTAACATTTCAAGGCCTAATGAACGAGATTTTCAAACCTCTATTAAGGAAATTTGTGTTGATCTTCTTTGATGACATTCTAGTCTATAGCAAGTCATAGGAAGAACACTTGTTACATTTAAGAAAAGTACTGTAGGTGCTTCAAGCCAATATGCTATTTGCCAAGATAAGTAAATGTACTTTTGGCAGCCTGCAAATTGACTACTTAGGTCATAGCATCACTGCTGCAGGAGTTTCTGCTGATCCAAAGAAGATTGCAGCAATCAACCAGTGGCCTACAACTAGAAATGTGAAGGAATTAAGGAGATTTCTAGGGTTGACAGGTTATTACAGAAGGGTCATTAAAGATTATGGTAAAATCAACAAGGATTTGACCAACCTACTTAAGAAGAATGGATTTGAATGGAATCAAGAAGCTGAAGACTCCTTTCATCGTTTAAAGAAATTTATGACTCAAGCACTAGTCATGGCTTTGCCTGACTATAAAGAGTCCTTTATTCTGGAAACAATTGCTTCAGGAATAGGCATTAGAGTTATACTAATGCAAAAGGAACATCCAATAGCATTCTTGAGAAAAGAATTGAGACCTAAGCACCTGGCACTGTCTACATATGAAAAGGAGCTTATTGTTATTGTGTATGCAGTAAGCAAATGGAAGCAATACCTTATTAGGAAGCATTTAGTTATAAAAACTGATCAGTGGTTATCCAAACTCGTGGGCTTGGATTATAAAATTCAGTATAAGAAGGGAAAGGAGAACAAAGTAGCAGATGCTCTATCCAGGGTTCAATATGATTGCAGCAAAAGTCATGAATTTTGTATGCTATCTATGATAACCACAGACCTGGTAAAAAGAATAGTTACAGCATATCAGCAAGATAACCAGATGCTCAGGTTGATAAATGAGGTATAGCAAGGAAGAAACCACAGTCATCATATAGTAACAAACAATAATCAACTGAGAAGAAAAGACAAATTAGTGGTAAGCAAAGATGACAACGTCAGGACAGAATTGTTAAGGCTATTTCGCTCCAGTGCACAAGGAGGGCATTCTGGAGTACATGCCACTCTGAAAAGGGTAAGCAGCAACTTCTATTAGAAGGGTATGCAAAAGGCAGTTAGGAGCTTCATAAGGTGCTGCACCACCTACCAAAGATTAAAAGGTGAAACAATGGCTTCAGCAGAATATGGAACTCCATTTCAATGGATTTCATAGAAGGGCTTTCTAAGTCTGGTGGAAAGACAATAATTTAGGTCCTAGTAGACAGATTGTCCAAGTTTTCCCACATCTTGGCTTTACAACATCCTTACACAAATTGACAGTAGCCTAAGCCTACATGGACCATATATACAAGATTCATGGATGCCCTCAAGAAATTATATCAGACGGAGATCATGTGTTTGTATCCTAGTTCTGGGTGGAACTATTCAGACTTCATCAAGTACAGTTGAAGCACTCTACAACTTACCATCCTCAGTCAGATGGCCAAACTGAGGTGGTCAATAGATGCATTGAGACTTACCTCAGATGCTTTGTAGGAGATTCACCAAAACAATGAGCTAAATAGCTTCCCTTAGCTCAATATTTGTACAACACTTCCCATCACACTACCATTAACATGACACTACACCAAGCAATGTTCTGCCAAGAACCACCCTCTTATGTAGTTTATACAAGAGGTGACTCCAGTAATGATGTTATTCATAGGTCCCTGGCACCTAGAGAAGCTAGGCTCAAAATGGAATGAAAATTCGGGAAGACAAGCACAGAACTGAGAGTATTCCAAGTAGGAGATTGCGTTTATCTCAAACTCAGGCCTTATAAGCAAGGATCCGTTCACCAAATAAGCTTCCCAAAGCTCTCAGCTAAGTACTATGGCCCTTACAAGGTGATAGCAAGAGTTGGAGCAGTAGCTTATGTCTTGGACCTCCCTCTAGATGCAAAAATTCATAATGTTTTCCATGTTTCACTATTAAAGAAGCATCATGGCACAATTCCAGTACAACATCAATTGCCTGTGTTTAATGATGAAGAGCACCTCTCGTTCGAACCTGCTATTATTATAGATAGAATGATAGTGAAAAAAGGAAATAGAGTTGTAGCTCAAGTACTTGTTCAGTGGTCACGTGGCAACAGAGAAGATTGCATGTGGGAAGATTACAAATCTTTAAAGCTTAAGTTTCCTCAATTCAATCCTTGAGGACAAGGATTCGGTGAAGAGAAAGAGTATTGATATGGGGCATTGCATAATTTGGCCTATATGGAGTGGGCTACAAAAATTGGGCCACATAAGAAGTCTGAAAAGGGGAGTTTTTAATCAAAATGCAGAGTTTAAGAATAACTGAGTCTGATAGTTAGCTTGTCTATTATATTAGTTCAAATACATTAAGTCCAGTTGTAAACAGTTGGACAGTTAGGTTGTATAAAATCCCAATTCATTGTGTAAATCGATCATCTTGAAAAATATTTGAAAATGGCTGAAGCTAGAGTTCTCTTTTTCTTTCTTCTTCTTTCTCTCTCATTGTAAATTCAAGAATCCATCTCACAGCTTGAGATGTTCGCCTGCTAGCGATTTTAGCTTGGATTTTGAGTTTATTTTAGAGTTTAATTTTGTTCAAGGTTCGTAACTGTTCTTTTTTACAAAAAATTTTTTATAACACAGTCAATTATTAACTAATCTATTTTGGACAATTGAAGTAATAATTAGTCCACGTCACTCACACCACCACCGCCAATTTTTCAACAGTCTAAAAGTACAATACATTAGAAATAATCTTAATTATTATAGTTCAATTAATTGATCCGTTGAATCACAATTACTTACTACCCACAAATTTAGTGGATTCATGGAGCATGACCTATTTATTAACGCAATAATCTTAGAGAGATCATAAACACAATTAAGAGAGGATCAACAGCCCAATTAAAAAAAAAAACTTCTGACTATGATGGGAGCATTGAATGATGGGAATCATGGTTTTCTGATAATGTATTCTGCTAAAATCTTCTCAAAATATTCCTTACTGTTTCGTAATGTTAAATTATTCTCCAACCATATCTGCTAATATAATTCCTTTTCAGTTCATGGCTACACACAATAAGACAAAACTTTCTCCATCCTCATAAATAATATAATATTTTATTACAGGTGAATGGGATTCAATCTCAGATTATTAGTATATTACTCTAAATAATTTATTATTTAAACTAATGAATACTTACACTACATGTGATATTATACTATATATATAACATTAATCATAAAATAAAGTTCTTCATTATTTTATTTCCTTTTTTTTTGTTTCACAATTGTATACTTTTTAACTTGTAATTAAAAGATTATTTTATTATAATTCTATTTTATTCTATAATCTTTTTTTTTTTCTTTTATTATTTAGATTGTCTCAACTAATATTCAGGTTATAAAAAACAAAATAATAATTATTTATATTATAATGTGCACAATTTCGATAATGACATAAATTTATATGTATATGTTCACGTGAAAATAATTAAATATATAAACTTATTTTTATATCAAATATGACATTAAATATTTTGAAACATATCGAGCTATGCTTTGGAAGAAGGAGAGAAAGAATTAGATAAATTACTCATCCACTCTTCATCTTAGTTAAGGTTGTATAATGTATAGATGAAGAATTTTGGGGATATAATCTTGTAACCCTCACATAGATTTAATTCTTACTTACTAAAATTATGTTGCTGAACTCGAAATATTTATTGGTTAACTTTATAAATGTTTAGTGACACTAGCACCACTTAACTTAATATAATACTAAGATAAAAAAAATTATAAATTTAAAAAGTTATGTGACTACAGTGGAATTTATCTGAGATGTTGTATCATAAATCTTTAATAACTATATATCGACATTCATACAATCTCAATTAGAGATTTAGGGTGATGAGAGCCAAATTAATTACCTATCGACATGATTAGCCGTGCTCCTTACTTAATAGGAGAAGCAATAAGCATTTCAATATATATATATATATTTTTTTATCTAAATATAAACATGGGTAGTTAAATAATGAGTATTTATATCAATAATTTACTTGACACATATATAATATTTATTCATGTCCCATCAAAATTAATAAATACTATTTATGTCAATTATTAAGCTCCATATCCATTCATTATGCAAGGAATAATTTTTATATTTAATAAATATATTATTCAAAGTTATCTAATTATTTCAGATCCCCACATTGTCTCTTTCTTTTAAATTAATTATTATTTCGTTTTTATATAAGAGTCCACTATTTTAACTCTAAAATAAAATAATTTTTATTTTTATTTTCTCTCATTTCTAGTAAAATAATAAAAATAGGTTTTGATTTTTACTCGAGTATGCCCATGTGCATATCAAGACAGTGAACACATGTGGACATATAAGGTCAAGGTGTTGCATGAGAAATATATATTTTGGAAAAAGTAATGATAAATTCTATTTTTTTTATTGAAATTTTAAATAAATTGTATAATAAATTTTTATTTTTTATAATTTCTATATTTAAATTTGTATTCTAAATAAGTCCTAAATTTTATATTAACATTTTTATGTCACTTTTAATCTTATTTTTTACTTTTAGTTTTGAATTAAAAATATTAATTAAGTGGACTAATTTTTTTTTTAAAAAAAAAAAACACATTTAATTTAGAAAACTAAAATCTATTACTTAATAATTAGTAGAAAAATAAAATTATTATATAATCATTAATGAAAAAATAAAAAAAATCTAAAAATTAATAAAAAGTTCCCATTAACTCCTTTCATATTTTCCTAAACAACATTTTAAAAATATTTTATTTTCAAATTCAAATTGAATTATTATTAATTTTTTTCATGATGAGAACTAAAATTAAATAAATCTAAATTCATTTTTAAGAAATTAACAAAGAATAAGTGACATATATATAAACCTAAATTTAATTATGAAGATATTTTATTTTTTTTTGAAAAACATATTAAAAGGGATGATGAATTTTTATTAATTTTTAAATGATTTATTCTTCTAATAGTTATTAAATTATGAATTTTAATTTTTAAATTAAATAATGTTTTTTTTAAAAAAAATAGTCTACTAAATTAATATTACTAATTTAATACTAAAATAAGAAAAAGGATAAAAATGATTTTAAAATGTCAATATAAAATATAGGACTTATTTAAAAAAAAAGTTTAAAAGTAAGAGTTATGGAGAATGAAAATTTATTATAGGACTTATTTAAAATCTCAAAATAAAAGTAAGACTTATCCTTATTTTTTCCATATATTTTTGTTAATGAATAAATGATTTCTTATATATTCAAATGTGGAATTAGGAAAAAAGAATTAACTCAAGTACATTAGTTCAATCTTGAAGTTTTAAAAACAATAATTATTAATTTTGAAACATATAAAAATTTACTTATTATTTTAAGTAAATTTTGTGATTATTTTAGTCGATTGGATAAATCTAATAGCTTAAAGAGAAAGAAAAAAAGTACATTGTACTGGTGGTCAATTTTGGCACTACATTTTTTGTCTCTACTTGCTTTACACGGTGTTCCTGTCCCTCCCATGTTTAAATTGTTTCAAACTTCAATTATTAAAGTCACTCCCTTTTAAACTTTTAAACTTTTAAACTTTTTTTTATAATATTTCATTAAACTGAACTACAAGTTAATGATGTAATGATGTATACACTGTCGAATAAAATCCAATTACTACAAAATAAAAATAACTAAACATTAAAATAAAAAATTTTATTTATTAGTATTACTTTTAAATAACAATTATATGTGAATTGTACATGTGCACAATTTTGATAATAAGATCCAAAATGCGTTGGATTGATAATTAAAAATATATGTTCCTTTTATTTATTTTTGATCTCAAATTTTCAAAATTAAAATCTATATAATTTTTCTAATTTAAAAAATAAATAACTTAACTTTTACTGGTTCAAAATTAATCAATCGATTCTTGTATGTAAACACACAAAATAAAAAAGAAAATCGGTAATGACAAAAATTTGCATACGCAAGTAACTTTGTACTGTGCCCAAAATAATTAACGTCCACATCTGTCATTTCTTCACTTTCTTTTTTCTTAATAAACAACGTGCTCTTAGCTTTGATACCAACGTGGCCAACGCCACAATTTTTTTATGTAATAAAATACACATCATGTGGCTTTTATGTAATTTATATTAAAATTAAAATTAAATTTTTTTAAATCAATTGTTCAATAAAAGATAAATATTACTAAAAATGTAAAAAATAAAAAAATTCATAGATATATAAAAATATCCATTTGTTTTCTCTTTTTCTCACCACCACCATTGTTCTCCCATAATCACCACAATTCCTTCGTTTTTTTCATTATCACGATCACATAAACTTAGCCTATAATTAATTTGTTGTAATCGGAGAGCAATGAACCATGATTATTTAGATTTGGTTTTGGGAAAGATGGAGTTTTGCGGAGGAATCCATGAACTTATCCCATTTTGAGTTACTACTCAAATCCAAGGAATCTATCGACATAGTCAATCCTTCATTCAACGATGGGACCATTTACATTTACATTTCAATTAGAATTTTTCTTCCCGAATATGAACTCATAGCACATGAATTTGATTTCAAATCTCATCCCAGATCTAGGTCTAAAACTACAAGAACTGGATCTGCTCATGTATAAAATGTGACAATTCTTTGTCGTAATAGGGCTACAACCCAGTCCTCGAGTTACCTTGTATCCAAGGTGGGTTCTCCACCTTGAGCCCGTTGCCAGTTATTGTTGTCCATCTAATTTAAACCAATTGAATAATCTTTTATAAACAAACATCTACATAATATCAAGATTTCAAAAGGAAATATAAAAACAAGGCAAAATTATTCATAAGATATTTTAACAAAATTGTTCATAGAAAAACACTACTTGTGAAAGAGAACTTGCAGATTTGACAAACAAATTCAAGGAACCTTAAAATGAAAATAACTATTAACACTTAATGAAAATCAGAATTAATTGCCAATAATGCTACAATTTCATGAGGGTATTGGGTATTGGGTATTGGTTATTGGTTATTGGTTATTGGGGTTTCCTTTAAAAAGTTTGTGTGATGGTGGTTAGGGAGGAATATTAAAGGTGGTGGTGACGAAGAGTGAGAAACAAAATGATGTATTCAGCTAACACATAATGTTTGACCGATTAAGTCAGTAGTCCAATCCAAGCAGAAATATTGTTTTCCATTCAGTCTCCACAGTTCCCCTCGTGAAACTCGACCTATACTTGTAGCATGTTATTTTGGGGTGTCAACAGAATCACTATTTTGGCAAATTAAAGATATGCTAGATTATTTTGTATTGTCGTTTTGGGTGAAAAGGACGTGGATATATCAATAGTCTAAATTTAAATTTATCACCTTTAACATACTTTTGTTCTTTTATGTCTCTTATTGTGTCAGAACTGAATTTTATTCGACTGAGCATCATTAACTTGTAGACTTCAGGCTCATGATCTAAATTAATCGTGTTTTATAACACGGATATTAGTTGAACCAACAAACATGCTAGTGGGTGCAATAATTATAGAATAGTTTTTTAGTTAATAAACGACAAGGAGAAAGATATGGCAAGTTGGCTCAATCATGATAAAATCTTCTTTTAGTATAATTCTAAGAATTTGAGACTTATATATAAAAAGAAAAGAATTTTAGTATAATTCGGTTATGTTGTATAAATAAATTTAAAATTGATATGTTTTTTTATAAATTTAAACAATAATTAATAATTTTACTTGTAAACTAGTTCGAATACTTAAAAATAAATTTAATCAGATTTATAAATAAATAATTAAAAGATAATAAAAGGTAGTCATAAAGAATTAAAATTGTAATAAACGTAAAAATGACTAATTATATATCTCTACAAATATTTTAAGTTTTATTCTTTCACACATATTCTCACGTTAATTATGTTAATTATGTGCTAAAGTGTTTTCTATCATGTCAAGTGACCTAAACCATGATTTATATTATTTTTTTAATTTTTTATAATTTAAAATATCATGAATGATTGTAATTTCATTCATTCATATTTAATGACTTTTAAATTAATTAATACAAATCTACTTATTTGCACAAATAATAATCCCTTATAATTTCATTCATTCATATTTTAATACAAATCTACTTATTGCACAGAGGGTCTCAAACCGGACTTTACGAATGTGGGTCATGTAGGTCTCTCACGCACATGGACTGTGGCTGCAAGTCTGCTTAGTTAAAGCACTATAAAGCATTCAGACAAATCATTGTTTTGTAAAAAATAATAAATAATAATACAAAACAAAAAAGAAAATAAAAAAGAGTTCACTTTAGCCAGAGTTCACTCTAGCTTTTATTGGAATGCATGTCAAAAAAACTAATAATATTATGATGTCTTAACGAGTCAAATCATGTGCGTAAGTTCATTTTTTAACTTCAATTGGGATTCAAGGTTTAAAAAGCACGTAATATTATATTGTTTTAATGAGTCAGAGCATGTACAATGAGCCTAACATATATAATCTTAAGAGAGTGTTTTGGAATAATTTTTCTATAAAATTTAATTCATTTTGAATGAATTTATTTAAATTTTTATGTTTGGAGTGCATAATGAAAGAGAATTCAATTTATTGTAAATCTTATTTTATAACTTTTTTCTTATTTGAATTCTTATAAAATTTGGTCTGATTTGGAAAGAATTCAATTTAACTAAATAATTAAAACATTTTTAAACAAATTTGTCCTTGAATTTGTTTACTTTTTACTTTGACATCATTGTAACCATTGTACATTTGTGATGACATAATGACCCCTACAAACTCCCACCCCTCTTCTCTTCCATCAATCTGGCTAGTTGGGCTCGTCTCATCCAAAAGGTTTCATGGCCAACAATTCCATATAATATATTATGCTACATTTTATGACTGGATTTTTTTTTTATTGTTTGTTGTCCTATGTGCTTTATATGAAAATTTAATTTATTTGACTACATTGTTCATAAAAATTTCAAATAAATAGTTCAGGAGGTAGAAAAATGAGAGGGATGAACATAAATAGTTAAGTAAACATAAGGGCAACAATGTCAAAATATTAAATTAAATTGAATTCTATCATTGATATTAATAATCCAAACAACATAATTGAATTCAATCCAATTTAATTCTTTTAATAAAAAGATTTGTTTCAAATACTTAAATAGAATTTAAATTGAACTCAATAGAATTGAAATGAGTTGAATTGAATTAAATTCTTGTATAGATTTGTTCCAAACATATCCTAAAAAAGATTGAGAACTTGGTTTATGGCTACTAATAGAACAGGCGTTTGAGATTAATTCAGTACTACGGATGAGTAGAATATTTTGAAAAGATTTAGCAGATTTAATAGTCAGGAAAACCTAGAGACAGATAGTTAGCAGTATTCAAAAAATAATGTTTCACTTTTATTTTATTATTTTCACCGGACACATTTCCTCGTTCATATGTCTCATTATTTACTCTACGAGAATTTCACACCATTCAACTCGCAAATTATTCTTATCAATTATGTAATCATCATAAAGGAATTGATATATAAATTATTCTCACAAATTTTAAGATTGATTATTTATTTTAAAACTTTTTAAAGAAAAAAATTTAACATTTATTACAATAGTTGATTATTATTTTAGTATTATTTTTATGTATAAATCATTACTTTTGAAAAGTTTCAATTTCTAAGAAATATATTTATTGCAATTTAACAAGTCCTCTTAGGCCACCTATTATAAAAATTCTTTATTTAATTGATATATTTTTGTATATTAAATTAGTTAGTTTAGGTACTAATTACTTTAAATTTCCTCGATATTACTTATTGTGAATTAATTAACTTGTGAGCTACTAAACTCATTAGATTCAATAAAATCATGCATATATTTAAAATATCCTTATACTCAAAAGGAGGGTCATTAAAGATAAATTAATATATATTCAACTATAGTTAAATTGAGTATAATTTAATTACTTGATATTGATCATTGAATTGTCCAAAGCAGACAGTTTAAGAAAGCAATACAATAATATTCTTTGATTATTCATGCACTTAGTTGATAAATCAGTAACATTTCTAATCTATGTTCTCTGGGTGCATATTTTAGACATTTTCAATGTCGTGTACTTTGGAGACCACAGAAAATTGTCACGGTCTTAGAAAATCCAATGCTCCCATGTGACACTTAGAACTTTTAGGAATGAAACTCTTTATTGAACACTTAAAGGCTCTTACAATGCTTGGATGCCTTCCAAATGAAGTTCCTATACCTATGTATACTACTCCACCTTCTCAACCAACTGTGGAGATCGATTACATCCAACGGCTTATAATGGCTATCTAGAATTCTCTTACAAAATATCTTAGATATTTTACACATTATAATAAATATCTAGACTCACTACAATATTCCAAAGTATTCTCCATATTCTTGAGTTTTCCAGGCTCCTGTAGAATATTCTAGAACTTTCTAGAAAGCTTTAGAACCTTGTGGGCTGTGACATTCTCCCCCACCTAATCTGGTGACACTCTCTTCTCGACCTTCTCTTGAAATTCGGCAATCTTGTAGCAAAATTTCCATAAAGAATCTTCATGCTCTCAACTTGCCTCACTATCTGGTTGTCCTTTTCATTTGACCAAATATTCAACATAGCTTGGTATGGCACCACACTTCGGAATAACTCGATAAGCAAGGATGTAATCTACCTCTTTGTTAAACGAGGTAGTGATAGATGTTGGAGTCCTCTTAGATTCGTTCCTACTAAGGTCCTCCATGTCGGCATGGTAAGGCTTTAAAAGACTTACACAGAAGACTAGATGAAGGTGAATATTTGGAGGCAACTTTCATCGATATAATACTTTGCCAATCTTCTTAACAATAGGGAATGGCCTTCGTATCATCATGCTAGCCCTTTGTAAAGCTTCTTGAACCATTTTACTTGATGAGGGAGAAGCTTCACTATGACAAAGTCACCTTCTCTGAAATCCAAATGCCTCATCTTTTCATTGGCCCATTTCTTCATCTTCTTAGCTGCTTTGGTTAAGTATGACTTTGCTATATTAGCTTGTTCATGCAACCCTTTGGCAAACTTGTAGGCTGCAGGACTCTTACCAGTATAGCTAGTAGCAAGAGTAGTTGGTGTAAATAGTTGTTGCCCTGTGGCAAGCTCAAATGGGCTATGATAAGTAGACTCACTTCGTTGTAAATTATAAGAAAATTAAGCAACATTTAATAGTTTTGTCCAATCCTTTTGATTAGCACTGACATAGTTCCTCAAATATAATTCTAACAAGGCATTCACCCACTCGATTTGGCCATCAGTCTGTGGATGAAGGCTTATCGAGAAATTCAAGTCTGACCCCCAAGATTTTGAAGAGTTCTGACCAAAATCGCCCTGTGAAGTAAGCATCTCGATGACTAATAACGGACTTGGGAATTCCCCAATACTTCACTACATACTTGAAGAACAGTCGGGCTGCCTTTTCAGCTAGGACTTCTTTAGTTGCTGGAATGAGCACCCCATACTTAGAAAATCAATCCACCACAACCATAATAGTTCCACATCCTTCTGACTTGGGTAGACTGGTGATGAAATCCATGGAAATGCTTTTCTAAGGTCTTTCAAGAATAGACAAAGGCTCCAGCAATCCTGCGAGTTGCTTTTGCTTGATCTTGTCTTGTTGACATACAAGACAAGTCCTTACATATAACTCTATGTCGTCCAGCATATGTGGCCAATAGTAAGATCTTCAATGAGTGCCAAGATACGATACATACTTGGATGTCCAGCCCATTTAGAATCATGGTACTTTTAATCACTTCCTTCCTCAAGTTTCCCCATTTTGGAACATAGAGACAATAGCCCTTTGCAAAAAGTAGACCATCTTTATTTCAAAATCTTTTAGTCTTCCCTGCTCCGTGCACTCCATTAAGGATTTAGCAAGATGGTCATGCTCCAGGCCTTCATTTATTTGATTGAGCAAGGGACTTTTCGGTCGACTCAATGCTGCCAACTCTGCCTTTCAACTCAGTACATCTTCCACTAAGTTAGTTTTTCCTGGCTTGTATTCCATGGCATAATCAAATTCAGCTAGAAAGTCTTGCCACCTTGCTTGCTTTGAGGTAAGCTTCCTTTGTGTAAGGAAGTAGCTAGAAGCCACATTGTCGGTCTTCACCACGAATCTCGACCTAAGCAAATATTTCTCCACGTCCTTAAACAATGGATAACAACAGTCATTTCCTTTTCTTGCACTATATAATGTTGTTCAGTATCATTCAATTTTCTGCTCTCATATGCAAGAGGATGACCTTCTTGCATCAGCACACCTCCAATAGCAAAGTCGGATGCATCAGTGTGTACCTCATATGGCTTAGTATAATCAGGGAGTGCTAGCACTGGTTCTTCTATGACTATCTTCTTAAAGGCTTTAAAGGCGTTGTCATATTGGGTTGTCCACACCCATGTCTTGTTCTTCTTCAAGAGATCCGTTAAAGGAGCAACTATTGATGAATAACCTTTTATGAACCGCCGGTAATAGTTTACTAGGCCAAGGAATGTCCACAACTCAGGTACCTTCTTGGGTGGCTCCCATTATTGGATTGCCTTGATTTTGGATTCATCTATGCAAAGCTTCCCACCACCTATCTTGTGGCCTAAAAATGTGATTTTATCCTTTGCAAAGGCACATTTCTCCATTTTGACAGAAAGCTTAATTTGCTTTAGAGCTTGGAGCACTTGTCGCAAATGACGCGCATGCTCTTTAAGAGTTTTACTATACACTACAATATCATCTAGATGTATTATGACAAACGTGTCTAGAAAGGATGGAATACTTCATTCATAAGAGTGCAAAATGTGGTAGGAGCATTAGTAAGACCGAAGGGAATGACCAAGAACTCAAAAGAGCCATACCTTGTAACACATGCAGTCTTTTGTTCATCACCTTTTGCAACCGCACTTGATAGTATCCTGATCTTAAATCCAACTTGGTGAACCACCGTGCATCGCCAAATTGATCGAACAAGTCAGCTATTAATAGGATAGGATACTTGTTCTTGATTGTAATCTTGTTTAAAGCCCGGTAGTCGATGCATAAACGAAGCGACCCATCATGCTTACCTTGGAATAACACGGGCGCACCATAAGGAGCTTTTGATGGTTGGATATAACCTGCATCCAAGAGCTCTTTAAGTTGTCTCCTTAGTTCCTCTAAATCCGATGGAGCCATTCGATAGGGTGCCATGGCAGGAGGTTTAGCATTTGGCTCGAACTCAATCTTGTGATTGACCTCCCTCCTGGGAGGCAATTTCTTAGGCAACTCAGCTGGCATCATGTCCTTATTCTCTTCAAGGACATTCAAAATCTCTTAAGGGAGTCCCTCAAGTTAAGAAGGAGTCATACCTTCATTTATCTTTAAAGTTGCAAGATACGTAGGTTCCTTCCTTTTTACACCATTCGATAATTGCATGCAGATAAAGTTTTTGCTTTGATAGCAGTCTATCAAGCCAAAGGTACCATGCATGTGTTACCCTTGTCCATGATGCACATGGTGTTTACATGAGGGATTAAGAAAGCTCGAACATGATCTATAAACTCCATCCCAAGGACTATTGGAAAATTATCCATAGGCACAACATACATGTTTACTGTGCCCTTCCATTCTCCAAGGCACAGCTCTACACTAGCTGTACCATAAATAGGTTGAGCCTCAGAGTTGACAGCCTTGATCTACTCTTTTTCACCTTTAAACTTAATGCCAAGTCTCCTAGCCTCATTAACTTCAATAAAATTATGAGAAGTGCCAGTATCTAATAGAGCTTTAGTTTTGGTACCATTTACCTCAGTGATAATGAACATGCACCCCTTTTCAGCTTTTGGTACCTCAACCTTAGCTTTAATAGCATTCAAGAGAGCAACGATCCCATCTTTGATTCTTCAGCCTGCATATATGACTCCTCATCATCTTTGATTAAGGCTGAAAGCTTGGCCCTTTTTGGACATTCCATGGCTCGATAGGGACCTTCACAAAGAAAGCAAGCTATCTTGGCTTATCTCTCCCACTCTTACCCCCTTAGTTTAGCTTTCCTTTGGAGTGAATGAGTGGCTTAGAACTTCCTTTTTTGTGATGGTCTCCCCCACCTTTGCCCTTATAAACCTTCTTGCCATCCTTGGATTTTGCGGACTCGGGCTTCCTAAATTCAACCAACGATTCGACAATAGCTATGGCAGAAACCAAGTCTTGCACACCTCGCCTTTGTAGCTCTAATCGAGCCCATGGTTGTAGGCCATCAATAAAGCCTCTTTGTCGGGTAGATCAGGGATTTCTAGTAATACCTTCGAGAATTCCTTGACATAGTCTCGCACACTCCCATTATGTGTGAGACGTCATAATCTACCACGGACCTTTTGCTCAACATTCTCATGATAGAATTGCCTTTTGATCTCGGCCTTAAAATCCTCCCAAGTGTTGATAACACAGGTGCCCTTCTTAATATCACCATGGCTCTTCCTCCACCATTTCGGAGCTTTGTGGCATCCTTCCTAATGCCACTAGCCTCAAAGTATTGTTCAATACTCCACAGAAAATTCTCTAACTCCCTTGCATTCCTTAACCTATTATAGTTCTTAGGTCTCAGAACATCAACCTTAGGGGTGGCTTGTGTAGTGACAACCCCTTGTGTCATAGCCAACTTGCAAATAGACCAGTCTGCCTTGACCTTTTTGATTTCTTCCTTCATGGTAGCAAATTCAGCCAACACCATCTCCTTAAAAGCATCCAAGGCAATCCTCCAAGAGTCGAACACAAAATTGAGAGCACTTTGCATCTCGCCTTGCAGTTCCTTATTGACACTTGCAAGGTTTTCGATACGTTGGTTGATCTCTTCAAATATGTTCCTTCAATCAGTAACTACAAGTTCCACCTTAGTAAGCCTAGACTCGAAAGAAGTCAAGACATCCCTAAAGTTAGACTTGCCTTTCCTTCCCTTTCCATCATTTGGATCCTTCTCCTTTTGTCATTCAACATACTCCATCACATTAGTAATCTCGGATGCCATTGTAGATACGTCCTCTTCATAACCTTTGGCTCTGATACCAACTGTCACGGTCTTGGAAAATCCAATGCTCCCTTGCAGCACTTAGACACTCAAGCCCCATGCTAGAATGCTAAGTTAGCCTAACCTTCACTCAAACTCAAGAGAAGGAAGTAGGATGAAAAGTAAAGTACACAATAGAACTTTTGGGAATGGAACTCTTTATTGAACACTTGAAAGCTCTTACAATGTTTTTTTTGCTTACAGTGCTTGGATTGCTTCCAAATGAAGTTCCTATGCCTATTTATACTACTCCACCTCTTCAACCAACGGTAAAGATCGATTACATCCAATATCTTATAATGGCCATCTAGAATTCTCTTACAAAATATCTTAGATATTTTACACATTACAAAAAATATCTAGACTCGCTATAATATTCTAGAGTATTTTCTATATTCTTGAGTCTTTCAGGCTCTACTGTCACAATCTTAGAAAATCCAACGCTCCCGTGCAACACTTAAACACTCAAGCCCCGTGCTAGAATGCTAAGTCAGCCTAACTTGCACTCAAACTCAAGAGAAGAAAGCAAGATAGAAAGTAAAGTACAAAACAGAACTTTTGGGAATGGAACTCTTTATTGAACACTTGAAGGCTCTTACAATGTTTTCTTGCTTAAAATGCTTGGATGCCTTCCAAATGAAGTTCCGATGCCTATTTATACTAGCTCCACCTCCTCAACCAATGGTGGAGATCGATTACATCCAATGGCTTATAATGGCCATTTAGAATTCTCTTAAAAATATCTTAGATATTTTACACATTACAAGAAATATCTAGACTCACTACAATGTTCTAGAGTATTCTCCATATTCTGGAGTCTTCCAGGCTCTTGTAGAATCTTCCAAAACTTTCTAGAAAGATCTGGAACCTTGCAAGGTGTGACAAAATGCTATCGAATTTTCACCAATTTGAGACAAAGAATTAAGTTACTCATTGGAATGTGTATTGCTAATTCTCTGAATGGCATAGGAACTTCTTACCTTAAGGATGGAGTTTGCAATAGCATGCATGTAATTCTCGCAATGATTTATGCAATGGAACTCAAAGCACTACCTTAATTCAGAAAGGATGTTGGTTGATCGGACTTGGATGGATCGATGAGTATGGAAATATGCTCGGACATCTGAATTTATAAAGAGTGATGAAATCTTCCTTGATTTTGCATTTAGTAACACAACATTATGGCAACTAGTAAACTTTGAAAAACAAGGCTTCGGGGGAAAAAAAGTAAATATGCATCCACTTGACGAGCTGTGAGTACCGACATAGCTGTGAAGGCGAATAAGAATTGTAGGAACAAACGGCTTGTCATTTGGGTCAATGGGGTTCATTTTATATTAAAAATGTGTTTAGTTAGTAAACTTTCAAAAATGGAACTTCAGGGTGTAAAATAGTAAATAGACATCCATTTGATGAGCTTAGAGTACCGACATATCTATGGTGGAGAATAAGATTTGTAAAAACAAACGATTTGTTGTTTTGGGTCAACAAAGTTCATTTTATGCTTAAATATGTGTTTAGAGTGGTAAACTTTGAGAAACGATGCTTTTAGGGATAAAACATTAAATAGACATCTATTTGACGAGCCCGGAGTATCAGCAAGTCCATTGTGGGAAATAAGATTTGTATTAACAATCAGTTTATCATTTGGGTCAACATGGTTTATTTTATGCACAAATAAGTGTTTAAGCTATTAAATTTTGAAAAACAAGGCTTCGAGAGGAAAAATAGTAAATAAACATTCGTATGACGAGTTAGGATTACGGGGACATCCGTAAGGACAAACGGTTTGTGGTTTAGATGAACGGGGTGCATTACGCTTAAATATGTGTTTACAGAGTAGTAAACTTAAACTTTAAAAAACATTGCTGTAATGAGTTTTTTTAAATTGTTTTACTAGACATTCGTTCATCTTCGACTGCTTCACATGCTAGGAATAAGCAAGTACAATTAGAGGAGGAGGACGACGACGACAATATTGAATTGGTAAGGGATATAGTTTTTTTTTTTTTTTTTTTTTTTTTTTTGTATTGAACCGAATTAGTTTAAATGTTATTTATAACTTAAATTTTGATAAATACTAATATAGTATAATGACTTTGTTGATACTTGAATAATTAATGTTGAATGTATTTTTTGTTCTATAATTGAGTTTCTCTCTTAAATAATAGTGTCTAACAGATTCCACCCAAAAAACAAATGAGAGATTAAAAAAAAAAAAAAAAATACTAGAAAATCTAAAAATACATTCAGCGACAATGTTTTAATACATTAGCAACATCAGTCTGCTATCTCTAATAATTACGTAAAATTTGGAGAATAGCAGCATCAGATTATATGCAACAGTCAATTTTGTCATTGATAGATGATAGCTGTCCATGACAATTATTAGCGAAATCAAACTGTTGTCTCTGGTAGCCATCAACGACAGCTGATAATGACAAGCTTGGTGTCTCTGAAGCTTTTGTTTTATATTATTAATAAACTTAACAAAAACCTTGTTGTCGCTGATAATGGTCATTAACGACCAAGCAATGAGCGTTACCTCTTTTGCAACAAGGTACTTTCGCAACAAGCTATGATATTAAGTCCTATGCTTTAGTAGTGGAATTATCGTTCTAACTTCTAATCTAATTTTTTTTTGGTTGCACCTAACTTGGGGTGAATAATATACAAGCCTCTTAATTCAATCATAACGGTGAAAAGGTTCACATGTGACTTGCAATTTGCAAGCACTCTTATTTAAATAATGAATATTTATATCAATAATTTACCAAACTTAACATATATGTATACATATATATTATTCATTCACTATTTGTGTCAGTTATTAAGATCCATATACATTATTTCTGCAACGAATAATTTTTATAATTAATAATATTTAAAGCTATCTAATTAGTTGGTATACCAATATTTTTTTTTAATAATTAATTATTATTTCTTTTTCAATATATTAGAAACGCATACCTTATCTAAATGGGATAAGATTTTATTTCTCATTTCTTTTATATCATCAATATTTTTTTAAGATAATTTTTTTTTGAATTTTACATTTAAATTATAAAATTTTATTATGTAGATCGGACATGTTAAATTTAAGATTAATTTTATTTCATTTCTTAATTTATCTAGAGGCTGAATTTTTTTTAAGAACTAAGTTGTTTATTTTAAATTGTGTATAGTTAAAAATCTTATTTTAATTTGAAATTTAGTGAGCATGACCTATAAGACGAGAATTAATCTAATAGTGGTATTCAAGAGAAACATATTTTACAAAAAGTTGTTAGCAGAATGAATTTAATTTTATATCAATTTCAGTATATATTCTAAAATGTAATTTGTATTTTAAATAGTAAACAATAAAATTTACAAAGGTTTTAAGTTTGAGGGCGTTATGAGTCCATGTCACAATAATTTTTATGAGCTGTTAAAGTGCAAATTTTAATGTTGACTAAATCAAACGTGGTAGTTTAATTAATATATTTAACTTACTTTTATAAATGCAGTTAATATTGTGAACAACAGACAATTGCTGTCTTTCACTTTTCACAATTTGCTAAGAAGTCCTCAAATATAAATTTTTATTCTCCCACTTATTTCTTGCATACGTTTTCTTAATTTTATCATTGATCTTGCATTTCTTAATTAGCAATTCTAGTAATAAAGGGAGGATAGTAAATAGGAGTAGATCAATCACAAACCCACTTTTTAAACTTATAAATCCTTCCAAAATAAGCACTACCTACATTTTTAAAAGATTTATTTTTTTACTAATTATGAAATAATGAATTTAATTTTTTAAATAAATAAGGTGTTTATAAAAAATTAATCTACTTAGTTAGGTCTAGTTTGGTAATGCTGTGACTTTTAAAAAGTTATTGTGACTTTCATATTATGAAAAAAGCAGCTATTAAAAAGTCACAGTAATTTTGTTTGAATAATTTTTTTATAAAAGTTGATGTACGTACTAAAAGTAATAAACAAGTTATTTGGTAAATCAAATCATAAACTGTTGTGAATGTATAAAATGACAAAAATAGACTCATTAATTAAAAATATATTTAAAAAGAGAAATTTAATGATTTATAAATTATTGAAGATATATTTGTTAATTTTCTAAAATTAAAAAGGTACTTTTTGTAATTTTAATTTAAAAAAACCCCAGCTAGTTTTTAAAAGTATAACTTAGGCTGTTCTTAAAAGCACTTATGATTTTTTAAAGTAGTAGAATAAATACTCTTAAAAAAAATTAACCAAACAATATTTAGGTACTGTACCTTTTTAAAAATTAAAACACTCTCTTGAAAAGTATTACCAAACTCAGTCTTAATATTATAAACTTAAAAGTAAAACTATAAAACAAAATTAAAAATAAAAGTTAATAGAAAATAAAATTTATTATAAGATCTATTTAAAATGTCATAAAAAAAATAAGACTTATATTTACTTTTCTTTTTATTTTTTCCTTGACATGAATTCCTCTGAAGGAGTGGGATTGGAAGTTAACGGTGGTTTTATGCTTGATTTACTCTTATTTTAATTCCATCCTCTATTTGTTAAGAAAGATAAGGACAATAATAAAAATTGAAGAAAATGTTACGGGATAGAAGTGGAATTTCATTTTTTTGGGATACTTCTGAGAAAAGAGAAAAGTATACACGCTGCACCACTTCAGCATTAGTTGCACTTGGGACATTAAACCACGTGCAACTGATGTTTTAGTTTATTATAATTAACAAATTGACAAAATAAAATAGTTAATCGAAGCAATGGATTCAAGACTGAGACACATGGGCTGTTTTTATTATTTAAATGAATTTCATAATGATAGAGACCATAAGCAACTAATATTTTATTTTAACTGATAAAAATAGAAATGTTGCAATCTCTTAATTTCAGATTAACTGATCAAAATAAAATTTTTGGAATCCCTTTGATCTCAGTTCAATGTTTTAGCATCAAGAAAATAAAAGTGTTAAAATATTTTGATCTTATATTCAAGTATCATCATCAATAAATATTTAATTAATTTTCTTATTAATTATAAATTATTTATACCACCACTAAAAAAAATCACAAAGTAAATTAATGTGGGAAAGCATATTACTTTTTTCAACATTTTACAGTTGACTTTGCGGTGAATATTAAATCGGAGTCTTCATAATTCTAACAATAACGACTAAAGAGTCTCACATGTGCTAGGTCGTGTAAAACATGGCAAATAAAATAATATATTTACCACAATATTTTATGCCATTATTGACATACTTATCCATTATTCCTTTCAGCAGATAAATTAATTAAAATATTACCCATACTTATCTAATTAATTTAGATTCCCAACATTATCTCTTTCTTCTAATTAATTATATATTTGTTTTCCTTCTTAAAAAAAAAAAAATATATTATAGTAGGCAAATGGGATTAATTTAATTTACTCCTTTTTTTTCTTCTTCAAACTGTTGTGATTTTATTAATTTAATCTTTTCTTAATATGATTTCCAGTATGCCCACATGCACATCAAGACCCGTGAACATTGTACACATATTTTATTTTTCTAGAAAATATATCAATTCTATAAATTACATAATGAAAAATAATCTTTTCTGTGCTCATAAATTCATTTCAAAATAAAATACTATTAATGAGAATATTTTGTCTCTTGAACCAACCTATTTGTAGATTTCCCTTAAAACAAAAAAAAAAACTTTAGAAAATAAATTAATAAATAATTATTTCTTGGCACCTCAAATATGTAAACTTTCATTAGTAATTTGTAGTAATGAGTTGTCCTTTTTTTTATATTTGCGTTTGCCTTTTCTCTTTCGCACAATTTTATGTATGTACTGGATTTACAAGAAAGTGGTTGAACCTTTCTTACATAAAGTATATGATGAAAATATTAGTGAACACTTTCCAATGCATAAAAAAGTCATGTATTTGTATTATGTTAATATGTGGATGAGATTTTATTTTAATATACTAACGGAAAAGTATGTTAAGGTTTAAATCATGATCAACAGATATATGTTTATTTTCACACTTGTGAGTTATTTGTACCTTAGGTGCAGAGTTGTAATATTGGTAATTGTTGAATTAAGCTAAAATTTTCAATTTGATTTGAGGAGTAGCCTTTATATTCCGTTCATACTATATTATATTTGGCGTAATAAATTACCATCGTTTATTATAAATATATATATATATATATATCCAACTACTTAATATACTAAATGCTCAAAATAAGAGTTAGCAAATATAACCAACCAAAAAACTAAATATATCCTCTATAATTTTGTATTTTATACTTAGACTGAGTTTGGTAATTGTGAAAAAAGAATAGCAGTTGTGACTTTTATTATGTGAAAAAATAATTGTCAAAAAGTCACAAAGATCATGTTTAGTAAATCTTTTATATAAATTGATGTGAGTTGTAAAAATAATAAACAATGTGTTTTGTAAAATAAATTATTAACTAATATAAATGTATAAAATGATAAAAATAGACATCACTAATATTTAGAAGGAAGTTCTAAAAATTTGCTAGGGAATATATTAGTTTGGATGGAAGAAAAAACTAGATGAGAGGGAAGTAATATGACAGGTTTTTGTTGGCATAGATTTGACGAAGGAATGTAGATTGTTGACTAATTAATTGAGTTTAGATTATAAATTTCATAAATAAATAAGTTCAGTTTTATATTCTTAATTTTGAAAAACTGCAGTTAATTTAAAAAAATATTTATTAGAGTATTTTTAAAAATACACTTGACTTTTTAAAAAAACAAGACTCTTCAAAAACAATTAACCAAAACTATCTTCTTGAAAATTATTATCAAACTCAACCTTTCCATTTGGCTCTTACATTTGAAGATAATAAACAAAAAATGATTTCATTGTCTTGACACTTAAATATTTTGTGAAACCCTTGCAACAATTTCTCTTATAGATGTGCTTAAATAATTATTTCTTAGAAAAGGACTTGGATCATGTTGAGACTGAGATTGAGATTGCTCAAACCATTATATATAGTTTGTATGTACTTGGTAAATAAAGAAAAATTATATAACTTATAGATATGAATTGGAATTTAAAGTATATTACGTATTTATTTGTTTTCACTGACAATAATATTTTAGATCCACCTAGTAGATGCATGTTACTAGTGAGTAAGAGACGAATTATAATATAATTATTTGAGCTTGTTGACAACCATTTGAAGATATAGCTAGTTTGAAAATGATCTGAATTGTAATTGGTGGCCAATTTCATTAAACAATGAAAATCACGTGGATCTTTTCATTGGAAACTTCATTTTTTGAGATGAAATATAATTTTAAAAGAAAATTAATTATCATTATCCCCGATTGAAAAGATTCTTATCTTTTCACCTTAGAAATTGACAAAGAAAAAATAATTTTTTTAACTTAAAACAAGTATTTTTAATTACAAAACGTGGAACATATTCATAATTAATCTTTCTCTCACTTTTTCAATTTTTTTTCTATATAAAGGGACACTCCCAATTGGATTACTTACTCTTACAATTACCAAACATCCTTTTTATTCCTTTGTTTTGTATATCCAACATGTTGAAGAACCTTCAGCTTCATCAGTCGAACTCTACAACCAAAGCCATTTTCTCACCTTCCAAACAGTTCCTTCATGGCTCCACCGGCCGGTTGAGATCCTTATCACTACAAAAGAAACTGAAAAATGCTCAAGTTTCCGGCACCACGCGATTATGCGTGAAAGCTAATGCTGAACAAATCAAAACTGCAACTCAAGTAGTTTCTACAACTACAATCTTGAGTGAGACTACTATCAAAGTAAAAGCCACTATTTTAGCTGACGAGGCTGATTCATCGTTTTTGAATCTTGGTGGATGGGTAGATGAACTCAAAGGTTTATTGGGCAAACCTCTAACTTTGGAGCTTGTTAGTGCTGAGCTTGATCCTAGTAAGTTTTCATAGAAACATATATATACTTGATTATATATAATGATTGCCTATAAGTTTGAGTTTTTAAATGAATTGGTATCATGATATCCTAACAAAAAATTTTGAGTTCAGACCTCGAAAACACAAGCACGAGAAAGTGCGAGTGTCAGATGTATGGAATGAAAAGTTGACTTCCAGAGTCAAGTACTCGGACACTTCATTTACTTTTTTATTTTTGGTTAACAAAATTAAGTAGTAAATAAATTATTTCATGTTTTGGGTCTAGACATCATATGCCTCTCTGTTCATAAGGATCAGGAGCATTGAAAATTAACGTCAAGGGAACATTAATTACGGCACTCGAACCAAAAATCTTGATATCGAGACTAAATGAGCGTATCATTGAATCAACAGCACCTGCACTCGTAACAGTTTATTAATTTTCCGATGTACCAAAACAAAACTTTTCCACTACTTTGTTTCATGTCCTTTGACCTTTTGTCTTTTGTTTCTTAGTTTCATTGCTGAGTTTGATTTGATCGTGGCAATTGGTTTATTCTAATCTATGTCTTTATAAATTTTTATAATAAGTTTGTAATAGAAAAATAGAATTATTTACTGTTTTTGAGGGGATTTATCTTTTTCTAATAATTATTTTTCAATATATATTTTCAGAAACAGGATTAGAAAAGCCAACAATTAAAGCAAAGGCAAAGAAGATCGAGGAAAAGGGAGATGCTTTGAAGTTTGAGGCGGAATTTAAGGTTCCCCCAAATTTTGGGGACGTGGGTGCTGTGTATATTGATAATGATCTAAACTTAGAGCTATATTTGAAAGAAATAGTTCTGGATGGTTTCCCATATGGTCCAGTCATTCTCACTTGCAACTCATGGGTTCAACCAAATGACACTGTCCCCAAAAGGGTATTCTTTTCTAATAAGGTCAGTATAAAACAGATTGTGATTCATCGAATTGATCTGAGTTTGGTTGTATTAGATTCGAATTTGATCATGATTTCACTTAAGGGATCAGGAGATAGATCGACTTAATTCTTAAACGAACACGAAATAATACGTAACAAGTAAATTTTATTTTTTTAAACTATATATGATGATTTGAAAGCTCAGCTTTGTTCCTTTTGTTATTGGTACAGTCATACTTGCCATCCGAAACACCAACTGGATTGAGGAGACTAAGAGAAGAGGAGCTGATAAGTTTGAGAGGCAATGGCAAAGGAGAACGTAAAAAAACTGACAGGATTTATGATTATGATGTCTACAATGATCTTGGGAATCCTGAGAAAAGCCAAGATCTCAAAAGACCTGTTCTTGGTGGCAAAGATCATCCATATCCTAGGCGTTGCAGAACAGGTCGCCCAATGTCTAAGAAAGGTAAACAAATGTCCTATACAAATGTCCTTGACTTTGGTGTAATTATGATTGAAATATGTCTATGTTTAATATATATTCCAGATCCAAATTCGGAGAGGAGAAGTAGTGGGAGTATCTATGTACCAAGAGATGAAACATTCTCAGAAATAAAGGATACAGTGTTTGGTAGCAGGAAGTATTATGTTGCATTACATTCATTGGTACCAAACATAGAGTCAGTACTTAAAGACAGCGAACAAGGGTTTACTCAATTCCAGGACATTGATGAACTTTTCAAAGAAGGGGTGAACTTGGAAGCCATTAAAGACAAAGGGCTTGCAGCTATTCTACCTGCTGTGGTTAGAACTGTTTCTAATTTCACAGAAGAAATACTACGGTTTGATGTCCCAAAAACTATGGACAGTGAGTATAGACCATTGCGATCGACATTTATTGAGGAAATATTAACGTTTCTATCAATGACTAATGATAACTCGATTGAATTAATTTGCACTTGCAGGAGACAACTTTTTCTGGTTTAGGGATGAGGAGTTTTCTAGGCAGACCCTTGCTGGTATCAACCCAATCGCCATACAGTTGGTTACGGTATGATTTGCTTCCACTCACTATTAGGCCAGCTGCTTAATTAACAAAAAGAATTTCTTCGATTTTTCTCTATATTTGAAGTTTTCTTTACTTATTGCATAAGTTGATCATGTAGGAATGGCCATTGAAGAGCAAGCTTGACCCTGAGATCTATGGTCCAGCTGAATCCGCAATCACAAAAGAAACGATTGAGAAAGAAATCAAAGGCTATTGTACTCTTGAAGAGGTACCAAGTTGTAAACTGAATTACCTATCTAAATTAAGTACCTAACTTAATTCTTTCTCATATATATATTTATCTGATCTAATTACTTGTTGCAGGCAATTAAGCAAAAGAAGTTGTTCGTTTTGGACTACCATGATCTATTGTTGCCATATGTGAGCAAAGTCAGACAACTCAAGGATATCGTATTGTACGGGTCACGGACATTGTTCTTTTTAACAGAGGAAGGAACACTGAGGCCATTGGCAATTGAACTAACTCGACCAAAAATAGATGATAAGCCACAATGGAAGCAAGTTTTCACACCTTGTTGGAGTTCAACTGGAGTTTGGCTTTGGAGGCTTGCCAAAGCTCATGTTTTAGCACATGACTCTGGTTATCATCAACTTGTTAGCCACTGGTATGTACCAGTTAATTGTTACCATATATTAGCAATGTTTATCAAGAAAATCACATTAATGTGTGTTTTTTTCTGTGACAGGTTAAGAACTCATTGTGCAACTGAACCCTATGTGATTGCAACCAATAGACAACTCAGTATAATGCATCCAATCTATAAATTGTTAGACCCCCATTTCCGATTTACCATGGAGATCAATGCTTTTGCCAGAGATTCACTTGTCAACGCAAATGGAATTATTGAGACCACATTCTCACCTGGAAAGTATTCTATTGAGCTTAGCTCTGTAGCATATGACAAGCTATGGCGGTTTGACAGGGAAGGACTTCCCAATGACCTTATTAGCAGGTAATATGGAGATGAAACTTGTAAATTAGCACTCTTGGATTTGAAAATTTGGTTACTAATAAAGAAAATCTAGAAGTGAATAAAATCTAAGAGTGACTAGTGAGTTATACATTCACATACTCCTTGAACTATAGATAATGTATCAAATCCTAAAGCTCATTTATTTTTCTTTTTTCAGAGGAATGGCTGTTGAGGATCCAAGTGCACCGCATGGAGTAAAGCTAACAATTGAAGACTACCCTTATGCCAATGATGGTCTGCTTGTGTGGGATGCCATCAAAACCTGGGTCACTGACTATGTCAACCATTATTACCCTGATCCTGCCCTTGTGGAGTCTGATCAAGAGCTTCAACAATGGTGGACTGAGATCCGAACTGTCGGCCATGGTGACAAGAAGGATGAACCTTGGTGGCCAGTCCTCAAAACACCCACAGACCTCATTGCAATCATCACTACTATTGTTTGGGTAGCATCAGGACACCATGCAGCTGTAAACTTTGGACAATATGATTATGGTGCTTACTTCCCTAGCAGACCAACACTTGCTAGAACCAAAATGCCTACAGAAGACAAAACTTATGAAGATTGGGAAAAATTCTTAAAGAAGCCAACTCGAGCACTTCTAAATTGCTTCCCGTCACAACTCCAAGCAACTACAGTGATGATTGTCTTGAGTGTTTTATCGGATCATTCCGCGGATGAACAATATATTGGAGAGCATATGGAGACACCATGGGGTGACAATCCTGTTATAAAGGCGGCTTTTGAGAGATTTAGTGGGAGATTGAAAGAGGTTGAAGGGATTATTGATGCTAGGAACACAGATGAGAATCTACATAACAGAAATGGAGCTGGTATTGTGCCATATGAGTTGTTGAAGCCGACATCAAAGCCTGGAATTACTAGTCAGGGAGTTCCATATAGTATCTCGATCTAATGCTGAAGTTTTGTTAAGCTCTTTAACAATAAAAGTTGTCATTACATTCACATCTTAATGTGGATTGGCTCCTACATATATGTAATGTTTGGTTATCTGTATTGACAATATGTATTTGAACAAGTATAATGGATTTACAAGTGTTTAATATTTTATTTTAATTATTTTTTTGACAAAAGAAAACAATGCATTAATTCATAGAAGAAAGCATTACATTCATTCTACAGGGTTGAAGTAAACTTCGACAAAATATCCTCCATCATAGTAGCTCCCATAGAGCAGAATCAGGCCCTCACTTGCAGCACATTTGCCATTCGTAGCCTATCTTGGAGTAGAACCTGAGGCTTCTTGTCTAGAGATTTCCTGTTACTACAAGCATTAACATAATTATAGAATGAGGCTCAATACCAATAATAACCCTTTTTAGCAGTATGGTTAATTAGACCATACGTCGAGTTATATCAAAGTATGATGAACCAGGTACAAGACATCTGAGGAGTTCAAGTCTAAGGATTACATGAATAACTATAACGATAAGAATTCCTATTGACAATTATGTACAAGTCTATGTCAGTGTTCTTAGATATATGAGCCCGCTCAGAACTTATTCATCTAATAAGCATATACACATTTATTCTAGTGTCCCTACACTAATAATTATGAGGTCAACCATTCTCTAAATAAGAAAACAAGATATTACGTACTAATCTAACTGGACCACTAATCCCTTCTTAGTAATCCTTTCAATTAGGAACATTTTCAAATAAAGTTTTTAGAAATACATCTCATTATCATGGTTCTCAATTCCATTGCTTACATTTAATAGGCATTATCATGTAAACTCAAATCAAGAGCAAGTAGTTTATCTTTTAAATATGATAATATAAATGCCATGTATAAGTGTTAATATTTACACAACTGAGTTCTAGAAAGTAATGAAAACTGTCACTGGCTTGCATAACCTAATCGTAACATGTTTGTAAGGGCGATACTAATTGGTGCAACGATGATGGTGAATGAAACGTAGGTGAAGGTGGAAGTGGGTGATGAATACTCTCTATGGTGATCCTAATTAGTACATGACATAGAGACACATACAATGTCACAGTGTCTATGTATGCACCCGAAAAACAAAGAGAAATGACACTAAAATTTAAACCAAATGAATGGTGAATTTTCTATTACTTTATTGAATGATACATATCGCTTTCCTAAAGTTTCAACTTTTGGACAATTCAAAAATCCTTGAACTTTGGACAATTCAAAAATGGTCAACTTATTGAGAAAGTTAACATATATGAATTGATCATTTACAACGATTCTTGAATGAAAATCTAAGTTTGTGATAATAATATAATTGATCATTAATATATATAAATTTGTTATATTTGATAAATTTATAACGTATTTAATAATTTTATAAAACAATGTAATAATAGAAAAATTTTATCTAACTATTTTGACTTTTTATTAATTTATAACAAATGTTACCCATAATTCATAAACCATATTTTAATTATTATTTACTAATTCTATTAACGTTATTTTTCGCCTTAACACACTATTTTTTTTAAAATATCACACAAACTAATAATCAAACTACAATAACAACAAAAAATTTAACTAACAAACTTCTACCAAAAAAAAAAAAAAAAAATTAACTAACAAACAAATAAATAATTTTTTAACCAAATAATATCACAACAATATCAAAAAACATCCCCAATAATTATCTAACAATAAAGTCAACAAAACCTAACTCCAAATATCATAATTCAAAATTCCATACAAACTAATAATCAATAATGATTTAACAAACAATAATTAATTTTTTTAACCAAATAATATCAAAATTTTCTTTCCCAATAATCATCTAAGAATATATAAACAAACTCTAACTCCAAATCATCCCTAAAAATTTCATACAAACAAATAATCAAACTAATCAAGAAGAACCTAATAATCTAACAACAACAATCAACTAAAACATAAATTAAAACTAACATAATCAACATTACGATCATCCAAATTTAAAAAATCCATAACCCCCAAAAATCTCAAATAAACATACCTTAAAATTCAAGATTTAAATAATAGGATGAGTAATAGTGGGTTGCTAGACGATGTTGGTGGTGAAAAAATCCATTTTTGTTGCCCACGAAGCCTCAAACGTCGACTCGGCAATGGTAGCTAGTAAGGAGAGAGAAAGAGGGGTAAGGTCGGAAGAAAATAGGGAAGGAAGAGAAATCTAGTGAGGGCTTTTTTTTTTTTTGAAGTGTAAAGATCGATAGCGATCTCAGTAGCAAATCAATTTCGACATTAGCAAAATAATAATAGAAAAGGCACTCAGTTATTAACATAAATACCGTGAAAAATCTATAGAAAAAATTTGGCATCAAAATTTTGTGTATGAAATTGATTTGGCACCAAAATAGCAACGAATTAATGTCATAAATCCATTGATAAGTAGCAATGGATTAGCAAATTGAGTCAGTCACTAAAATCCATTGTAAAGTAGAGTTTTCCTAGTAGTGATTTCACCTACAATCCTTTCCTCTTGTCGTGCAAAAGTTTTGGTAATCTCTTCTTTAGAAAGAAAAGAGTTTTGGCTCAATCGATTAGTAGGGCGTAACATGAGCCTTGCCAAGGTCAAATTCTTATTTGTCAAATCTTGAAACCTCCTTAATAAGTGAGTATCAACATATTCTCTTGCAAGGAAAGCATTTTGGGCTTCTATGGCACAAGTGAATTGGCTTACTAGACTTTTTCATACTTCATTGTAGGTGTAGGCGACTTTGAAAAATAATATGGGGAGTGGCTCCTATGATGAAGGGGTTATTAGAAAATAATAGATTGACATCATCCAAGTCTCCCAGTTCTGAGTATATTTTAATTACTTGATAAAGGGGAGCTAGAGAGCTTTCAAGATGTTCATCTCACAAAGACAAGTATTGCTAGATAAAAGCAATGGAAGAAGTTTGATGATGAAAGTTTGTATGGTTTGAAACAAGAACCACGACAGTGGTACAAGAAGTTTGATTCGTTATGGCAAGTCATAAATACAGGAGGATAGATGTAAATCATTATGTATATGTTAGAAGATTTCCTGAAGGTAACTTCATTATTCTATTGTTATATGTGGATGATATGTTAATTGTGGGACAAGATGCGAAGATGATTTGCAAGTTGAAAGAGGAGTTTTCAAAGTCCTTTAATATGAATGATTTAAGTCCAACAAAACATATAGTAGGAACGTTGGGAAACTGTGGTTATCATAGGACAAATATGTTGAACGGGTGCTAGAATGTTTCAACATGAAAGATTCTAATCCAGTTAGCACACCTCTTTCTAGTAGCCTCAAGTTAAGTTAAATATTTTGTCCAAAATCAAAGAAGAAAATGGATCAGATGGCATCGATTTTTTATTCCTTCGCAGTCAGATCTTTAATGTATGATATGTTATGTACACAGTCAGATATTGCTCATTCAGTTGGTCTAGTAAGCAGATTTCTTTCGAATCTTGGTATGAAACATTGGGAAGCAATAAAATGGATCTTCATATACTTAAGAGGTACATCGTATATTATTTCTGTTTTAGGGGTTCAAAACCAGCTCTTGAAAGGTTTGCGAATACAGATATTGCAAGTGATCCTAATAGTAGAAAATCTATATCAAGGATATGTATTTACTTTTGTAAGGGAGCTGTATCTTGGCAGTGTAAGTTGTAGAACTGCGATGTCTTATCTACAATAGAGCCTGAGTATATTGCAACTAATGAAGCAGGAAAATAAATTATTTGAATGAAAAGATTTATTTTGAACTTGGAGTTGAACCAAGAAAAATATGTAGTATATTATCACAGTCAAAGTGTTATATACTTGAGAAAAAATATTATGTATCATGCAAGGGACAAAACACATAGATGTGAAATACCATTGGTTATGGGATGTAACCGAGATGAAGTTAATACAGGTGAAGAAATTTCAGTATCAATGATAATACTGTTTATATGATGATAAAAGTTGTTACTAGGGAGAAGCTTGAGTTTTTCAATAAGTTGGCCAAAATGGCATCTAGATGAAGAGGTCATATGATATTCTTCCCCGAATAGGGCGGGAATGAGAGAATTGATAGGTATCGCTCAAATAGAATATCAAAATGTTCAAAGTAAGACAAAGTGTTCATGCATAATAAATGCATGAACATGAAAATGTCTATGGCCTAATGAGATATAAGCTATCCTTTTTCTCCATTTTCTACTGCCAATTAATTAGTTTTGGCAGGTGCACATTTAACTGTAAGTGTGGGCGCTGAAAAAGAAGGAAAGCTTGGCCTGCGATGCAATTTATGTTTGACAATGGAGCAGTGTATTTTTCTGACTTCCATGCACAATGTTTGCCTATAAATATAGTAAGAGGAAAGGGAAGCAATATATAATGGAAGGCAAGCAAAGAACAAGCCTAAAGAAATACCATAGTGATAGCAAGATTGAGAGATAAAATAGCGAGAAAATACTCAATCCAGGGTGTGAGTGATCATTGATAATTGTGAGCCACTATTTTTGGGTAAATCAATATACTGGGTTATTCACTTTGATGATGTTTGTATACCTCTAGTAATAATTAAAGACAATTTGTTTGCATACATACTATTATTATAGTGGAAAATTTTGTCAAAGTTTGTCCTGTGATTTTTTCCTAAACTCTAGAAGGCTTTCCACTAAATTTGGTGTTGTTATTTTCTCTTACTCATTACATTTATTCTTGTGGCTTGTTGGTTAATTAATTATTCCATTGAAAACCCAATATTGAATCTCGATTTCACTTCCACGTGTGTACTTATGGCAGTCTGGAATTTCCCAACATATGGTATCAAAGCACAGGTTGCAAGATTTGTGAACAAGGTTCATGTTGTTGGCGAATATACTGTTCAAGTATAAGATGTTATTCATTTATAAGGTCACCGTTCAGATATATGAACTATTCACGTATATGGTCACTGTTCATGTATACGTTCAATGTTCAAGTATGCAATAATATTCATGTATAAGTTTACTGGTCACGGCAGTTGTCGGGGAATTAATAATCATGGAAAGCAGCAACTCATACCATGATTAAATTTATTGTCCCAAGTACACAAGCGGAAGCGAAACCGTGATTCAATGTCACATCAATTACGTGTGGTTTGTCATTTAAAGGAGGTGTTGACCTCTAGTTGCAATCTAGTAATTGATAGTTTGGTCTCTCTGACCAACAAAATTTCTAATATGGATTGGACTTATCTTATTTGAAAATCTAATCTTGTTGAATTTAAAGTTAATTCTTTGGTCAGTGAAACCTTTTAAAGCCTCGGGAGTTGACTGGTTTCATCCTGATTTCTTTTAATTCAGTTGGGATACTGTCAAAGAATATATAATTAATACTTCCATCAAAATATTTGAAAAGTGGTTAATACCAGAAACTTGGAATAAATCCTTGATTTGTCTTATTCTCAAGGCTAGCAACCCAAAGTCTGTCATTCAATTCAGACCAAATTGAACTTTCTTATACCATGTATAAAATGGTTTCTAAAACCCTTACTTGCAAACTAAGGTCTATTCTTCCTTTTATTGTCTCCCTCTTTCAACATGCCTTTGTCCCCAAGAGGAAAGGTATTGATAATGTTGTGGTAGCATAAAAGATTGTTCCTTCCTTAAGAGTGAAAAAAGACAAACATGGATCGAATTAATGTAATTAAACTAGATCTTGAAAGAGCTTATAATAGAAATGAATGGAATTTTATTCACCTAATGTTTTGCCAATTTTAATTTTCCTCCCTAATAGATATCCCTCATTAAGACCTGCATCACTACTCTAGAATTTTTTAGTCATTATCAATGGAGGAAAAATATCAATTTTTTAGACCTACTAGAGGTGTAAGTTACCAATGTCCACTCTTTCAAGTGGAAAAAAAATCATTTACTTGTTAAAACTAATTAATCATTAAATGATGTTTTAGTATTTTAAATATAAGACATATTTAGTATTGAATAATATTGTCTCTATCTTCATTATGATTGACTATTTCTCTTTCCTAAAACTAGAGTTTTTTTTGTTTAAATTTTATGAAATTTCCCCTTTCATGGACAATATAACTCTGTTTTCACACATCTTGAATATTTTGCTTTCAATTCTCTTGTTTTTCTTGATGTAGTTTAAATTTAAAACTTTTGGATAATGTAGGGAGACCAAAATAGCATATGTGTGTGCCAAAACTGCATCAACTAGAAACTAGTGTGTTAGCAAGGCTTCACCGTACCAATTTCACCAACCCAACTAAGCAAAAGCTTCCTTTATTCATATACGTACTTTCATGGGGGAGCATGTTGCATATCTTCACCTTCTGATCCCATGCACCATAATAGCATCAAACTACAACAATGTTAGCCTTACATCCACTTCCAGCTTCAAACGAGGACTCTTGGGCTTCACTTCTTTGGATTGCCTCGCATACTATGGGAAATGATAGTGAAGGCCATGAAGAGCTAGTAGCTTAAGGATTATTTTGACTTTAAGAAAATGTTTGCTAGTATTGGTGTCCAAGAGACAAAAAATGGTTGGTTGTAATGACGCTTTATATATATTTAATAATGTAATAATATTAATTAGATTTAGTATAACCACGCTTAAAACACCTAGAATAATAACCGTAACAAGAATAATACATCGGTGCTTATCAGATATGTAAGGAAGCATTTGAAGGTATATGAATATCAGATAAAGAATTCGTCATCCTCAGTAAAGATGATGAATATCCCATGGCCTTTTGAGACAATTATGTCTTGTTCCAGAAATCTTTGCAAAGTGAAAGAGACTAACAAAAGTATTTTCTTGAATTTCTTTGAGGAACAAAACATAAAATTAGTTTCAAGTACTAATGAATTTAGACAAAATTAAGGTTCACACTAGAATTCATGCTCATATGTCTAACTCGAAATATGTTTGATGAAATGATTGAATTACATGGTAAACAATTACTAAAAGGTTTGATCAATGATTTTAATTTCGTTTATACTTGGGTGATCAAGATACATTGATAGATGTCAATCTTGATCTATAAAATGTAAGTTGGTTGGTTTGACAAAACCAAAGTTAAATTAAAAGTGTTTTATTTTAACTGTAGTTCTTAGGAAGTATCTAATTACATTTATTGCCAACGTACAAGAGAACCAATGGGTTATACACTTTAATTGACTTAGGTTAAGAACCTAGAAGGATTAATGGAGACTTGGAATTAATAGTTAAGTTCCAAGCACATAAGGGTAAAAAGATAATTTTTACGTATACATATATGACAAGATTTGTTTTCTTGAAGGTCAAAAAAGGCCTAGTGTGAATCCTAGTTGGATTTAGTTCACTAGGAGTCTAAAAGGCCCATTATTAATCATAATACGATTGGATTACTAAATGAGTTTTGTGCCTTGGGCTTTGGGTTTTAGGCTTAATTAGAATCCAACACATGGATGAATTAAGCCCTAAGCTTAGTCGGCCTTATAGATGTATAAGATTAGGAGGTTCAGCCTACATACTAATTAGACAAGTGACATAGTATGAATTTAGGCTAAGAGAGAAAAAGAGCAAGGAGGAGTTCTTGTCAAAAACCCTCCTCCTAGCCATGTGCCTAACCTTGAAATAAAGGAGTTCTTGCTTCAATAACACTCCTTCCATTGATGATTTTATCAAGTGGAAGCTTCTCACGTATCCTAGCAGTGGAAATCAAATCCTTCAACCATTTTTGAAAAGGTAATCTTTTCTTAAAGGTTTTCAAATTGGTCAATTGTGTGAACTATATCTTTACAGGCTATCTGATTGAATAACGTGCTAATCATTGATCTCTTTTGTGTATTTGATTGGGAGTATCGAGTTTTTCGATTGGTGAAGGAACTCCAATCATCACTGCTAAACAATCAAACTAGCTGCATCTTGAAAGCTTCAAAAAGTTAGTTTTAATCTTTAGCTTTCGTATCATAATTATTTGAATAGCTTATGTTCTTAGTTTGAAAATTTTTAATTATCCCTTGAGTGTGCATAGAATGCATGATCCCAAATTTTCAACAGCGTTCTTGGCAAGTGATAATGTTGTTGCTAATATTGCACACCACAAGGCCTTACTGGTTGCAAACTATAAGCTTTGAGCTAACACCAAGTCATCTAACAAATTTTGGTGCACACACCTACTATTTTGGTCTCCAAGCACTATCCAAAGTTTTTAATTTAAACTACTTCAAGAAAAAACAAGAGAGTTAGAAGCAAAATATTCAAAATGTGTGAAAATAGAGTTATATTGGCCATGAAAGGAGAAATTTCAATAAAAAAAAAATCTTGTTTTACTGCGAGAGAAATAATCAATCATTAATAAAGAGAGACATTATTCAACATTAAATGTGTCTTATAATTAAAATATTAAAATACCCTTTAATGATTAATAAGTTTTAACAATTAATGATGATTTTTTACCTACTTGAAAAAATGAACAATTGATAACTTACATCTACATTGGTGTATGTTAGTTCTCCTAAATATATATATATATATATATATATATATATATATATATATATATATGTTCAATAGGATGTTGGGTCTATTAGATGATACAAATAATGAGAACCACGAGAGGTTATGTCTTGATTAGGTATTAGGATTTTATCTTTGCAATTTGTTTAACATTAAAACAATAAGTTTTGTTATTGCCTTTATGTATTTTCAATAATTAGGCAATAAGTTAATTTTTCAATTTATCTTGTACTAATATTGGGTTTGTATTTGAATAAATGTACTTTGTAGTTATGTTTTCAATGTTTTATATAAGTTTTTGAGTTTTGTGAAGTATTTGTAATGATTTTGAGGGTTTGGGGATTAGGATGAATGTTGTTGAGGGTACTTTGGTATGATTTGACAATGTGTTTAACATGTTTTGTTCTAAAATGAGGGGAAAGAAAAGAAAATTAAAAACAGAATTGCATTGCCAAAAATCTCCTGTATGGTGAGAAAGCAAAGGAAATCAAAAAATGTCCCAGAATAAGGAGGGATGGGCTTGGAACTAGTGAGGGACTGCATACTATAATCCTAGTATGGCGAGGGAATTGTGAGGGCTACAAAGTTGAAAACTTAGGAGTGCGAAGGAATAGAGAGGAATTAACGAAGGTTTGGCGAGAGACTTCACGAGAAAAAAGATGAGGGATTTGCATTGATTTTATTCTTTGTTGTTGGCGATAGACTAAAGAAAAGGGAAACCCCTCTAATTTGGCGAAGGAATGGCAAGGAACTTGACAAGGGAATGACATGTAATTTATCAATCCCACCCCATTTAGTGACATGATTTTGATAAGGGAGCCATGTTCTCGCTAAATTCTCATAATGTCTTTTTCCAAACTGTGATTTTCTTGTAGTGTTTGTTAAAATTAATGAATAATTTTTGGTGGCTAATCTCACATAACCAAGAAAGATTAGTGACGACTCCAAAATTATATGATACTATATTTTGATTGATAACGATGAAAAAAATGTTATATATAAAAAAAATATAATAATACCATTTTTCTTCAGGCAAGCCCTCACCTCCTCGGGGGGGGGGGGGGTTTACAGGACTTTTGGACAGAAGGGTCCAAGTCTCAAAATTTTTGTACAAAATGATAAATTTATTACTTTAATAGCCAAAATGGGGTAAATGTTGAAACCGCATTTTCAAAACACTGTTTCTGGGTTTGACCTGACATGCCATGTCACCTACGGACCCCACAGTATACACCTCATTAGAGTGCGCGTGAAAAAAGAAGAAGTTGAAACCGGTTTTTGAAAAGCCGGTTTCAACAAAAATTAGTCCCCCACAGGTGGACCAGCAGGGGACAAAATTTTGATGGGAACAGTGTGCTATTTCCTCCTCCAAAAGCAGAAAAGCTTATAGCCTAGGGTAAATCCAAAAGCAGAAAAGATTTTCCATTTAAACACTGCTCCGCATGCTTTTGGTTGACTGATACTTATATTGCTGCTAATTCCTTAAACCTGTAAACAGCCCAGCAGAACTTATGAACTATAGAACATCAAGCAATTGGTTTTTCTTGTCAGCCGTCTTTCCTGAAATCTCTTCTTTGTTTGGAATATTAAGTATTTTTAGTATAATTATTTATGCCCACATTTTATTTTTTGAAAAAAAGGAAAAGAGTAAAATCTGATGAACCATCTGTTTTATATAATACAATAAATCTTCTGGCGACCTTATGGTTGAAATTTTGTCCCCTGCGGGCCCACCTGGGGGGACAAAATTTTGTTGAAACCGGCTTTTCAAAAGCCGATTTCAACATTTTTTTTTTCACACACATCCCTGTGAGTTGTGTGCTGTGAGTTCCGTGGATGACAAGGCATGCCAAGTCGGACCCAAAAATCGTGTTTTAAAAATGCGGTTTTAGCATTTACCCCATTTTGATTATTAAAGTAATAAATTTACTATTTTGTACAAAAATTTTAAGACTTAAACCCTTCTATCCAAAAATCCGGAATTTACGTTGTGATAGATAGGAAATTACATATTTTTTTGTTTCTATTTGCGACAGTAATTCTGCCGCTATTGATACTTATATTGCTATTGTTGATAATAGTTATCAGTGACAGGTCTTTGGGAACAGTACTTTGTTGTCACTGATATAGTCTTTTCTTGGAATAAGTACATCTTGATGTTTAAAAGACTGAATATAAACAAGAGCAAGCCAGAACCCTCATAAGAACATCAATGCAAAATATAAAAAATAAAAAGGGAATATAAACTAAGAAAATAGTAGGTGACCACATATTTGGATGGTCCACCGGATTAGATCATTCTAAGATGGCATTTTACTATTTTTATTTTAGAAAAGAAAATCTATTTTGTCATTATTGGTGGTGAACCTTAGACCTCTGAGTTTGTGCTAAGCTTATAATTGAAACTAAATTCTCTTAAATAAATATAGTAAATTATACCAATTTATCAAAAATATAATAATTAAATGTCTTACTATTTATATTATATATTAAAAAAATAAGACTTCATTACACTGTTAGTCCCTATTGTTTGATCTATGATTTAGTTTTATCCCTATACTTAAAAAAAAGTTAAAATATTATACTTATAGTTTCAAAAATAATGTAATGTGATCCCTATTGCTATCATCCGTCAGATCTAACTAATTGGCAATATGTGACGTGACAAACAGTATCTTACATGGCAAACAGTTTTGTACCTATTTGACATATTACCTTTTGTTAAGTTAAATTTGACCAAAAAAAAAATAGTAGGGATCACATTGTATAGTTTTCAAAACTCTGAGGATGACAGTTGAACTATTTGAAATATAGGAACAAAACTAAATTTTTGATCAAATTATAAGGACTAAAATTGTAAGTTAGCCTAAATAAAATGAAGTTAAATTTTCTTGTAAAGATATCAATACATTATGTTAGTCTTAATTTTTATTTTATTTTTTTAACTTTTAATATATTTCTCTAATAGGTATTTCCCATATACATAAGTAAAATTGAACTTCTTTAAGTAATTTTTCAAAGAGAAAAAATTACACTTTTAGTCCTTATAATTTAATCGAGAATTTAATTTCATCCCTATATTTTAGAATTAAAATGTTATCCTTATAGTTTTAAAAACCATGCAATATAGTTTCTATTGTCACTTTCCGTTAGATTTAACTTAATGAGAAGTAAATAGGGTGACGTGTCAAACAAGTATCATGACTGACACGTAGATAAGTCACATAGTGCATTGTTTGCCACATCACTTCTAGTTTAGCTAGATCTGATGAAAAGTGATAACAAAGACCACATTGCATGATTTTCAAAAATATATGAATGGCATTTTGACTTTTTGAAATATAAAGACCACTAAATTCTCAATCAAATTATATGGGTTAAAAGTGTAATTAAGCCAAAAATTTATATAGCTTCTCCTTTTTTCTTTTTTCTTTTTTTGACCGTTGAACTCTGGTTTGATTTGTTGAACCTCTAATTCTTAATTCACTCTCTTCCGAGTTCCACTAGTTGACGTCAAGACCCATTTTCAAAATATTACCACTTATTACAATTTGTTATGTATCTAAAAAATAAATTCTTGATTTTACGTAGAAACATGTAATTTAAAGTACTAGAAAAAAAAAATCTATCATTATGATAATTATTTATTGTCATATTATCTCATAACAAAACAAGAACTTCATTCAGACCAGTAAGAAACTAAATTTCAATTTGTAAGCTAGGAGGGAAGCAAGGAAAGGTAAAGAGAAATAAAGTATGGATTTTCCTTCCCTTCACTTCCCTTTCTCTACTCTTCTTCCTCCTACTTTTCTCATACCATATCAACAGAGTCTCTTCAAAAGAGGCTAGCTGAGTACGTAGTAAAAAAAAAAATTACTCTCTTTATTCAATTTCTTGAGTTTGAATATTTTCAAAAATCATAAAAAATATCCATTAACTTCTAATCTCAAATAAAATAAATTAATTAATATATACATAAACTAGCCCTCAATCACGTTTTATTTACTAAGTCCCACTAATAAAAACGCATCATTTCATGTTTTATTTACTAAGTCCAGTCACGTGTAGTCATTATTAACTCATCGGAAAAAAAAAAAGTCAACTATTAATGCGACGGAGACCTCTGTCTGAAATAGCATGTCAACTTTGTTATTTTTTAATAATTTTTTTTTACAATTTTATATTACTTTAATATCCTGTAATAGATAATTTATTATTTTTAATTTCAAAACTCACGTTTTTAACACTTTATCAAATATTTTATATATATTAATTTAAAAAACTCTAATAAAAACACACTCCAGTCTTATTTACTTATTCAGTCATGTAATTAATTTGTTATAAATAAATTTTTTATCCAACAGAGTCCCTCTTTCTCTCCAGTCTTCCCACAAAACTTACAGTCCGACACCCAAATCGACTAGGGCACCCACACCGAAAGTAGAACCAGCATCGACTTGAAGCAATTGAAAGGGGATTTGCAAAATTTAAGTTTCACATCATGAGATGTTATGAGTGAAATAAATTATTGATTGATTTTGGAATATGGATCAATTTGCAGAAGAAAGAAATAGCCTATCCTCTAATACAACAAATTTACACCAGAAACGATGTCGTTGAATTGGGATAAGTAGAATATTTTGGACAACTAGCAATAATAAACTAGTGTGAAATCAAAATAAAATAAATTATTTATCTTAAAATTGAAGACTTCATGACAATTTTACTAACTAATTTAAGTTTGCACGCAGTTTACATAATTAATGATGTCGTTGAATAGTGCTATTAATTATTTGAAAGAAATAATGATCAAGACATTTTAATGGTTATACTATGAGATTTTTAAGCTAAAGATCACATCTTTGAATTTTATTGTGATAACAAAATGTTGAGAATTTTACTTTTTTTTTTCTTTTTAACAAAATGAAATAGTAAGTAAATTATACTTTCTTTCTGTTCCAAAAAATTATTATTTCTGGGCCACATTCACCACTTATATTTAAAAATCCTACAACATTTATGTTGAGAATGAAACTTAAGATCCATTTAGAGCACGTACTTAAAAACAAATGTAAAGATTTTTAAAATAAGATAAAATACATCATATGTATTATTTATTAATGTAAAGAGCGTGCCTAAAAAATTAAAAGAATTAGAATATACTTTTATTTGTTTTAGGCTGCCACCTAAGTATTTAATTAAACTTTTCAGTATGAAAGAAATTGAAATAACTATTCAATATTCATACTAACATACACTAATTTTAATATAAAAGAAGGAGTTAAACAAGAAAAAAAAAAAAAAAACTCATGATTTTAGTAGATACATGTAATTTAAAATACTAGGAAAAAGAATCCTAACATTATGATAATTATTTCTTGTCATATTAATCTCATAACAAAACAAGAACTCATTCAGATCAGTTAGAACTAATTTCAATTTGTATGGTAGGAGGGAAGCAAGGAAAGGTGAAGAGAAATAAAGTATGAATTTTCCTTTCCTTTCTCTTCTCTTTCTTCCTCCTACTTTTCTCATATCAAATTAACACAAAGTCTTGTAAATACATATTGGTTCGAGATAAAAATAAAATAAAATAAAATAAAATAAAAAAATAAAAACCACAAACAAACAAGGTTACCTCTATAGACTTAATTAGCCAAACTGGCAGCGTGTCCACCTAAAAAAGAAAATTATTGATGATACAAAGTCAAAAAGTCGTTATTAACCTTCACCTTTCTTATTTACTTACTCAGTCACGTGATTTGTTTCAAATACATTTTTATCCAAAATAAAACCTTTTTTGTTTTCTCTCATTACAAGAAACTATAGTATTTACGATAAAAGTAACACAGATAATAATTATGTGTCTATTAATTTTTTTTATCTAAGTTTGAATAATTCAAACACAAATATATATTGGTTAAAAAAATTTGATCAAAGACGCTAATATTATTTAACAGATTTGGATAATAGTTTAAATTTTAGCCCCATTTTTTTCAATTTTATCTATATTTGCATAGTTCTTTTTACTGCATTTACGGCACAAATATAAAATATAATTTTATAAATATTTAAATATATGTATCTGTCACTTAATATATTTACGTCTGTAGTGCCGTCGTAGATATTTTTTTCAAATTAAATCTATGGCTTGCGAATTTCCCTTCTTTTTTTCTCCATTTCTAAAAATCATGCCTAGCTAGCTCCATCTCCCTTTTAAAATTTTGTTAAGAGATGAAATGAAAAGTTCCATTTACACATACATTTAACATGTAAGTAAGGATATGTTGAAGAAAAACAAACATAATTGGTCCTAATACTTTTCAAAATTTAAGGATGAAAAATTTCTTGTACATTAAGGATGCGTCTATAAAATTAAATTTCAAATTAAAAATTGGACGAATTCAACTCTAATATTTTAATTTGACATACAATTATAATAAAATTTGATAAACAACTATAAAACCTCATCTCCAATTGTTATGTACCTGTCAACCTACGGTGGCATATCAAGTTAAATCGTCTAGCACCACTTAGTTTCTTCAATTGCCGTTAATTGCCACCCGTTACTGAACATTGAATTCGACGACCACAATCATCATGACATGTCGAAAATGACAATCACCACATTTAAGACGCGTCTAAAATGATGCTCATTTTCACCGAAATTCATTGGAATAGGAGACGATGATAACCTTCACCGAGATTTACTGAAGACGATGGCTAAGTAATTTTGATTATAATTTTTATGTGATCTAAACTATGAAAAGTAAAAAGAATTTTAAATTTTAAATTCTAGTAAACCAAATGAAACAAAATATAGATATGTGAACAACAAACCAAATTCTCGAAGTTTTTTTTTTGTTTTGGAAAAGAAGAAGGGAAAAAAAAAAAAAAAACCTCTTCTCATTCCTCTTGGTGCGTGAACATTATATAATCATCGTGAAACACATTTTCTTGTCCTTTTTTCTTTTATGAAGAAGAAGACTATGAACTTATCGAAGGAGAATGTGCTTATGCATTCAATGTCAGTCTAGAAACTTCCAAATTCAATATAAGATGGACACGCGTTTATAATTAAATTGCATTAGATAACCCATAACTCATTGACCTGAAAATTACACATAAATATGGAATAATCATCAGCTCTGCCTTTTCTTCTTCTTTTTATATATATATACCTAGTTTTTATAATAATTTTATATTTATACTATTTTAAAAATCATAATATCCTTATGGGTCTCCTAGTTTATAATAAGGTGGCTTTTCCTGAATCACATTCTCGACCGTAGGCTACAGACAGGTACTTGTGCAACTGTATTCTAATGTTAAGGAACTGCATCAGAAACAAATGCGGCAATTTTAATGAGAATAGGTGATGCAATTTCAATTATTCTTGACTTCTCCACATTATTTATTCTCACCACATGTGTAGGTGATGTGGTTAGGACAAGATATATAAGTGAAGTGTGACAAATTTATTTTTCTTTCTTTACTAGTAGTTGAAAATCTTTCCAACTCAACTAATCAAATTCTACGAATTTAGCAGTGTGAGATATTACTATCTTGGTTCCATACGTGGATAGAACATATCTCCCTTAGAGTGATTTGGATAACTAGTAAAGTAATAGTAAGTAGAAAATGAGTTGATTTTCTTCTCATTTTAGGTTATATAAACTTATTTCAGTTTGACAACCTTAGACATGAAAAAGGTTCATGCTAGATTTTCTCCCAACATACAAGTCAAAAATGTGTTTTAAACCTTGATTTACTAGTAACCCGATTATTTAGGGAACTTTACTCTAAAAGTATTCAGGAAAGTTTGACACATTATCATATTTGTAATTATGTCCTTAAATGTACGAGTACGTCTTTTAGCCACAACACTTGTTCAGGGCTACCAGGCATGGTATAATGGGGTTAAAAACCCACACTTTAGTATATACATAGCAAACAATCTCATGTCTATCAACATCATGTTTTCCATAATACTACCACCACGGTTAGATCGTAAAGTTTTAATAACTTTTCCTAATTGTATTTCAACTTCAATTTTGAAAATTTTAAAATTTTCAAGAAAATTAGAATTTTACTTAATCAAGTATAAAAACCAAAACGGAAAAAGTCATTAATGAAAGTGATAATTTTTTTTTTTGGACAATCAGTGGAGTAAAATTCACTGAAATCAGTATGAAAAATCTCTAAGAGATTTGAACAATTAATTTTCCTATTTTTCACTGTTTTGGTCAATTTACTCTTGACGCACTTAACCCAAAATCTTAAGTTTCCAAAAAGAAGTAAGGGGAATAACATCCTTTATGAGATTTTCTATTATTTCCCTTAAATTTGACCCAGATGTTCATGCTAAAACATTTAGGATTTTTCTTTTATTAGAAATATTTTGGAAACAAATTTTCTTAGTATAAAATGAGGAGTATTACATTTGGAAGAGTTAAACACATCCATCAAAAATTTTAGAATTTAAAGCATTTAAACTTTAAAATCACCGAACTAAAAAAAAAATTTAAATTAAAATAACCATTTTGTCCAACGAGGAAATTAAAATCAAATTCTACTTACATGTTTAAAATCACTGTTGAGTTATGAAAAGACCACTCTAATGAATCCCCTTTGATATTATTCAAGACTCAAGGTTTAACCTCTAATTTACTTGGATTCCTTTTAAATACATTTCTTGGTTTTATAACCAAGACATGAATTTAAGACAATATGCGTTCACATGACCTCTCGTACTTCATTTGAAGCACATTAGGTCCATTTTTATGATAGACTTAGAACTGCCCACATTAGATTTCTGACCGTTACCATGCCTTTCAGCATCTTGATTTTTTTTGATGGTAAATATGTTTTAACTTACTCTAAAGGTCCTTGCTAAATCTACATTTGAACTAAGAAACTTAAAAGTCGCCCTCAATTTTGGACAAAACACTCATGAGGTGTTAAGAGATAGACATTTTAAGGTGGATAAAGCTTAACCTATTAAATTTCTCTCATTTTACAAAAACTTATTTTTAAGTATCAATGCTAACAACAAATGTAATAATTCAAAATAAAAGAATACAACATGCCAAAGAATCAAAGTAATTAATAACAAAAATAAACCTTATTTTTCATGATTCCAAGGCGCATCATTGCAAACTCTTCTTTGGGCAGAGAATGCAACATGCCATTAGGATCTCACTTCAACCCAGGAAACCAAAACACAAGAGCATCCCAGGTTTTGAAAAGTCCATCCCCTTTGGGCAGATAAACCTTCTAAGTCAGGAATGCAATATGTTAATCAAAATGGGTACTAGATGATCAAGAATAAGAATTTATTTTACATGAATCCAAAGTGCATCATTACAAACTCCCATTTAGGGCAGAGAATGAAAAATACTATTAGGATCTCATGATCAATCCACGAAACCAAAATTAGAGCATCCTAGCTTTCGAAAAATCTATCCCGTTTGGGCAAATAAACTTTTTAGGCCGGTATATCCCAAACCATATGTTTCATGTATTTTTCAAAATTAAAGTATATAATAATTAACTCCCTTTAGGCAGGAAATTATATACAATAATTTAAGAAACATTCTGTACTATAGCTTTCAAAAATCCTATAAATCTATACAAATAGACTACTTTGGTGGCAACCACCTATATAAACCTATAAGATTTCTCAAGTTGGGAAAATTTAATTACTCCAATTTATCATTCTTAACTGAAATACTATTCAAAAGTATCTCAAATGATCACTTAATACATGTTGCAAACTTTAAACGAAATTGAATCAAAACAAGAGTTTCTATGAACATATGTTTTAAAAACATGATAGTATGATAATATTTATCTTTAATTAAGGAGACTACCTATTGTTTTTAGTTTCAAAACATATAAAATATGTAAATCCAACAAGCCTTAACATTTAAATATGTGCAATTATATTAGTTTTAAACATACCATAAAATTGAAAAATTCAAATAAAATATACCATAAAAAAATTTGGTAGGAAAAGACTACCAGAGGGCCGAGGGTGAACCTCACTCTCCCTAAGCGCGAGTGGGCTTCTTTCAAGACTAGTTGAAGCTTCTTCAACCTCCAGCCGGGTCAAATTGACCCGCTTTGGATATATTCGAATCATTTTGACCCTTTTTTAGAAAAGTGGGATTTTCACCACAATTTTTATGGTTTTTCTCAAAAATTTTGCATGAGTTTTGTTTCAAATTAGTATTCTAATAAAAACCCTCTAACAATTTAATGTTATATATCAAGAAAAATTGTCAATCAATTAAAATTGAAAAATTATGAACCCTAAGTTGAATCCAAAAAGGTTTTAATTTGAATTTCTAAAAATTATGTGATTTCACACATTCAATTAGTTTCTAATGAGTATAGAAGCACGCTAGAGGCAAAATCCATGATCATAATAGATCAAAACAACATGAAATCATAACTTTTCTAATCCAAAATCAAAATTTATTTTTATGTCAAACCAAATCTTAAAATCCAAATTTCTCAACTTATAGTTGATGAAATCATACAAATAATATATCAAATTAAAGATATTTTGAAGAGGAACAAAACCCCTAATGTTAGGAATTCAATTTCACACATTTAAGGTTTTGATTTTTGAGTTTAAAAATCTGACTTAAATGAACCCTATTATTCTTTGTCAATTAAATAAATTTTAGGGTTCTAAATCCATGTAGATTAGGCTCTGATACCATATGTAATAATTATACAGTATCTCATATATGAATTTAGAACACATTAATAATAAAATCTGTGTACCTAATTGAGTCATAGTAGTAGATATGTAGAACCTTAAACAAACACGTCTCACTAGAATACATATACAACCAGGTTTTCCTCTCCGTACTCTCTGTATTTACTGGTAGCTCTCAATAGGGGCAAGATACGCATGTTGAGAGAGGAGAGGGGACCTAGCTATTTAATCTCGGATAAAACTCTAAGAGTCTTCCTATTAAAGACTCCTAAAGTCATTCAGCCTACACTTACTGTTAATCCATATCTAATCAAATAAGAAGTGTGCCTAGCCCTATCCAAAATGATCACATAAATCATATGAACTTTTATCAGCATGTCTCAAGTAGACTAAACTTTAAGCCCGTTTTTATTATTAAAACAAAAATATATAATTAATAACAGGCCACATATAAAATTTCTTACGGTCTACACTTATTGCCATAGTGCAGAAGCTGCAACATGCTAAAAATGGAGTTGATACTGTTTCAGAAAGCCGGGTATGTAATCAACTAATCATTTATTAAGCATAAACCTTTCTAACCTTCAACCATTATAGATTTATCTACTTCATGTTAACATATTAATACTATGACAGATACGAACTCATTTTGCAAGACTCAACTGGAAAAAAATCTTTTCTCAATTAGCAAGCATGCATTAATCTTCTCGGAAAGGTAAGCCTACTAACTTGAAGTTTGGTTAAGTAAGGGAGCTGTCAAATTACTGGTCAATCCATGTATAGTACAACCCTGTTTCTCCCATTTTAAGGATTTATTGAAGCTGTTGATGCAGGTGTGCTCTATTGTGGAAGTCTTGTTCTTACCCAAACATTGAAGAAATTTTGCCAAGAGTTTAGCTCAAATTCATCGACTCGCTTTCACTTTCATAATGAGAACTTCTAGAGTGGCTACCCACTTAGTAGAAACTTGTATCCCAGTTCCCACAGTTGTATTTCAACTAGAAAAGAACAAAACATCATATGCATTTAAAACAAAGTGAGGCAAAGTTTTTGCTTAGAGAATTTCCAAAGGTTTTACTCTGTCACTCATGCAAACTTGTGTCCCTAATTAGTGCCGGAGGCAAAGTTTATGCTTAGAGAATTTCCAAACGTTTACTCTGTCACTCATGTAAACTTGTGTCCTTAATTGGTGCCTGATTTTTATAAAGCACTGCTCCTTTCCTCACCACTAAGTATATGATTCTTCTTTTTCTTTGCTTTTTTAGTATATGATTCTTCTTTTTCTTTGCTTTTTTTTTTTCCTCCCTTTTAAACAGAATTAACTGTGCATTAGTCCTCTCATTTACAACCAAACACATGCCGATGTAAGGTTCATTATATGCAATTATAAAAAAAGTCCAACAACAAATAACACTGTCCGTTAGGCACCGGTTAGTTCCCTAGTTTGGTTAAAAAGCAATATCCAAAGGCACATCGCTTTGCCATAGACACATTTGAATAACAGGGAATCAAATTCCTTTACAATCCAATATGAAAGCAACATAAAAAAACTCTAATACATAATCATAAGTAATAACTACTACAAATTTTCTCACTAGAAGCAAATGAATAACAATTTATGGTGTACTAAACAAACTTAAGAAAAACAAGCCGACATGGAGACACGGCAAAGTTTAGAAAAATTTAGATCATTCACTATTAGGTGTGCCGTATCACAATGTTCTTTGACAATATTTCAACTACAAAAATAAAAATCGGACTTGGCTAGGTCTTGGAATAATTGGGTAAAATCGGAGTATGTACTTGAAATTAAGTGAGCAGCTGGACGGAAAGGGTGGAAGAGCTCAGCAGCGGTAGGCTAGCTGGACGGTGACGCCAGGTAAGGTACGGCCTTTGACAGGTGGAGTTCGGGAGAGAAGACGGAAATGGAGGAAGAAGAGAAAGAAAAACTACGATCTGGAATTTAAACATGAAAGGTTATATGCATCTGCACCTGTAGACACAGGTACATAAATATGCAAACGCAGATACAATATTTTTTTATAAAATTAATATGATCATTTTGCATCTGCCATCACGCAAATAAAAATACTAGCAGACACCGTAAAAATTAGATAACTATAGCTGTCAGTACAGAAGTTGAAAATAAAATTACAGATACATAAAAGTTCATTGAATATGGTGCCAAAATTAATCAGTATTTACATCTGCGTTAAAGGTATCAGCGTCTCCATTAAAAGTATCAGCATCTGGAATTTAATTTTTTTGGCTATTATTTGTGTCTGCAATATTCCAGACTCAGATAGTACATTTGCAGAAGCAAACAACTACTATCTACGTCTGCATTATCTGAGTCTGCCTTTTGGCAGTCTTAAATATGGTAGATTCTAGTAGTGATCAGAGCAAATTTAAGATTAAATAATTGTCTCACTCTATCTATTTGTTAAAAATTAGAACAAAAATAAGTACGTACTATTAATTCTAAAGAAATAAAATATTAAATATTAAAGTAAAAAGAATTAAAAATTTAAGGAATTGTGTTGGATTGACACTACAAAACTAATTGACATAGATAAAAAATGCGTATGAGAAATTTAAGCAATAAATTGTTGGACACAATTACATGAAACTAAACTCATAAATTTTTTCACTATTCATGCCATGAATTGTTTTTTTTTTTTTTTTTTTTTTTTTTTTCCGTTCATTTTTTCACAAAACTAAATTCTCATGTAATTTTATTTTATACTAATATCATTTCTTATTATTTATACTTATATCTACCAATTTAATATTGTTAAGTTTTTTTATGCATGAGTTGGGATAATTCGGAAGCCATTCTTAAAAGATTAATACGTGATAGTAATTTTTTATTTTATTTAAAGTTATCAGGTGTAATAATAAACCAATCTATTTTTAACAAAAAAATATTAGTACACCTGATAAAGTATAATATTAAATAAAAAAATTATCTATAACAAATTGATCTTTTAAAAAATGGCTGCCGAATAATCTTATCCCTACTCCTCCATAAAAAAGTTGACTAGATTTAAATTGGTGGATACAAAAATTAGACAAATAAAATATCAGAAACTAAATGAGTAGAAATATTAAGAAAATATATTAGTATAAGAAAATTACATGAGAATTTAGTTTTGTATAAAAATAAAAATAAAAATTTTATGTCATGGATATTGAAAAAGTTAATGAGTTTAGTTTAATGTAGTTGTGTCCAACAATTTAGTATAAATTAAATACATGGGAATTTAGTTTTGTATAAAAATGTATCGGATTTTATTTTAGCTTCATGTAGTTGTGTCTAACAATTTATTCTTTAAATTTTCCGTAAACATATTTTATCTATGTGAATTAGTTATGTAGTATTAATCTAACACAATTTTTTTTTTACTTTAATATTCAATATTCTATTTATTTAGAATTAACTTTGGGTTATGTGCTTACCTGAGCACAAGTTCTCTCTTTTTCTACTTCCTCTCATCCCTCAAATTCTAAATCGAGGAAGAAACAAATCCGGGAAGCAGACACGAGCTAAGAGAGACATGTATTGCGGTGAAGCCCCTGGTTGTTGGATCTCTTTTCCAAGTCTAGACTTCCATCCAGGTATCTCTTTTCCAATTTGAACAATGGTTGTTTGTGTTGAATTTTCTATTTCTGGTTTCTATCTTGCGTCCTATTTTTTCAATTTCCAATTTGACATTCAGACCTAGTGACATGGTTTGGTGACCTTAAGAGGTCAATTCCTATTCTGTTAGATTCAAGGGCCATAGCCAATAGAGGGAAGGGAGAGAAGGAAGGGGAAGGTTTGTTAATTATGCTCATCTCAAGTCTCAATGCAAGAGTTATGATTCATGAAGTCTGACTGAAGTTGAAAAATGAAGTGACAACAAGTAATTTCAATTTTTTATTTTAGTTTGTATTGCCATGTCTCAGTTTCTCATACTCTCAGTTTCCTATGTTGTGATGCTATGTGCTTGCAGCCTCTGTGTGCTTTGACTACTACACTTTTGTTGTTTGTTGAATATTTGAAGCCTATTTGTTGGCACACATAGTGACAAAGAACTAAATTAAGATTAGCAGAGATAATTTGATAGCTAGAGAGGTGTCATGCTCTTGCCTTCTTTTTCGGCTTATGTCCCTTCTCTTCTTTTAAGCCTCAAAATCAAAAGGCAGAGAAAGATGTAGAGTGGGGAAGAAAAAAGACTAGAGATAGAGGGACATATTCTTTCTTTTTAACCTTTTGCTCACTCACTAATTGCTTAGTAACTAATTACTGCTTAATACAGGTTTTAAGTTTCTTGGTCTTGGACCATTTTTTTTAAGCCATGGTAATTAATTTTCAATACAGTCTTCTCTATCCCTACTAGTCCTCTACCATAAAAAGATATCCCTTACCGCAAAAACCCACTAACATAGCTCATTTATACACAGATACAGGGAGAGTCATATATATTTGGAGGGATCTAGACAAAGAAATAGTTTGTTTTTTTTTTTTCCTCTTCTTGTTCATATCTTGTGATGTTACATACTGATTGAGATGTCTACAGTATCAATAATTAAGAACTTAGTTCAATAATCTATATGTTGTTTCTGATTTTGTGATAGATTACGATGGTTTGAATGATATTATTTATCATTTGTTTGTTTTATTTTATTTTTTATTATTATTTTTTTTTGTAGGATCAATGCTCTGGAGGTGAAGGACAATCTCAGGATGAAAATAGTGATGGATTATACTCAAATTTTACACATTAATGTTGTGGTTGACTTTGAAACTTTTTATGTAAACAAATTAAATTTATGAATAATTAAAAATGTTTGGTTCTAGATATAATTCAATGTATTGATTTATGAATTTGAAATGATTTTGTAATTTTTGATTTTCTTTTTGTATTTTACATATATAATACAGGAAGCAAGAATTTGCAATTGAGAATACAGCAAATGTATAATTTTAGCTACTGAATTTGCTGCTGCGAACTGCAATAAACCAAATTAGCTACTGATTTTGCAACTGAAAAATACCAAAATTCATTTGATCTAATACCATTTTAGCTAGCAATTAAAGACCGAAAAATCAAGTGGTCGCTTTACCAACTTTGATTTTAGCCACCAACTAAATAGCGTTTTTCTTGTAGTGACATAGACATACAAAACATACAAGTACTCATAATTAACATGTTCTAAAATAATGATTTCAGTCCCCCATTTCATCATCAGATCATCTTCTTCAAACTTTTCTTCCTCTTCACCTTCATCTTCATTTTCATCATCCTTCCCTCTGTCATGAACAATAAAACATTCTACTGTGTCCCATCTTCATCTTCAATAAAAATCTAATTTCCTTTTTTGAATTCGCAATACTCAACCTCCATGACATTTCAAGGCTAAAACCCTTTTCCAAACATAAAAATGGCAGTACACATGTCACATACCAAAATAATGTACGTAGTGATCCATAGGATTAGATTAGTTTGCCAATTAATCAAGTCGGATATATTTTTATGTATAAGATGTGCGAATTACATTTAATCTGAATTGAATTATGATTTATATAAATCCAGATGAAATCAAATTGATTTATGAATGACCACAAAGAAAAAAAAAATTAAAAATACAAGATAAAACATAGTTTGTATCGACTGGATCAAGTTTGGAATTGAATTATTGTCATACCTATTTTAGCTTTAAATTATCCATGAAAGTAGAATACCATGATACACCATGCATGTCATGCAATACATATCATGCATGCCACCCACTAGCTATATGTTAAATGTATGTATGAATATAATTAAGGCACATCTAGAAAATGGGACATCCTTTTGGGAGTCATAGTCGTAGCTGAGTAGGAATTTTGGACCTCATTCAAGACTCACTATCCCGACCACTCTATTTTCTAGATTCCTCAAGAAACCAGTTCTAATTTTTCACATTACAGATGGTTTCCTTTCTACAGTGGTCAAACTGATCATGCGTCCATCACATTACAGATCTTGACTATATCTCTTGATGAGATCGATCTGCTCGTGTTTTTTAGTTCTGAAATTCTTAATTCTTTATTTTGTTATAAAAGGATTTGTCACTATCGATAAGAATTCCACAAAAAGTGTGAACACAATTTCAATTCGTGGAAACCAAGAGTCAGACTAGATTTATTTCTCTGTGGTAAACGTATGCTTCTTCTTTAAATGCTCTGATTAATTCATTCAATGACTTAAAGATCAAATTCTGCAGATATAAGCTGTATATCCCAACCCTTATCTTCATCAAACTAGGGTTATTTTTTCCATTAAAATTAAAAAAAAAAAAAAAAAAATTCTTGCAAGTGGCTATACAAATTACAATATAGTGTTTTTCTAAATGGCATCTTCTTCAACTTCAAACCTTGTGGACTCATACTGACTGAATCTTGTACTTTTATTTATTTATTTCTATTTGGTAAACGTATGGTTCTTCCAACTCATTCAATAAGTTAAACATCAAATTCTGCAGATTTAAGCTGAATATATCCCATCCCTTATGGCTTCTTCTTCTTCCTTTGCTGCTTCCTCATCAACTCCAGAAAAGCATGATGTCTTTATTAGTTTCAGAGGTGAGGACAAACACCAAACTTTCACCTGTCATCTTTACGCCAATCTTTGTTCAAAAAAAAATCGAAACTTTCAATGATAGTTATGATCTCGAAAGAGGAGAGAACATCTCCCAAGCACTTCTTCATGCAATTGAAGAATCAACGGTTTGGGTGATTATTTTCTCTGAGAATTATGCTTCCTCGAGATGGTGCTTGGATGAACTTGTACAAATAGTGAAATGCATGAACATGAATAAAAAAATACAAGGATAGCAATACCCGTCTTCTACAATGTTGATCCTTCACACGTACGACACCAGTCGGAGAGTTATGGAAAAGTATTTGCGTTACATAAACATAACAATACAAACAAAATCGAGGACTGGAAGGATGCATCGACTCAAATAGCCAATTTATCAGGGTGGAATTCCGAGGACTACAGGTAACTAGAAACACTTTTCTCTTTCTCTCTCTCTCTCTCTTTTTATCTAAGAGAGTCACATTTCTCTTATGAACTAATTATTTAAGCCTAAATTACATTTTGATTATTTGTATATTAGTTCTGATACATTGTTTTAATTTTTTATTTTATTTTAATTGGATCTAGTATATATATTTTTGTCCAATCACATATAGATATTTTTTTATTAAGGAGAGAAAATCAATCAAACAAAACAAAAGAATATGAATTTAATCTCTACGAACCAAAATATATGAACCAAAATATTCACGAGAATATAAAAGATTTTGACAAAATTAATAAAATGTTAAGTGAGAGAAACAATTTAAATTGAAATGTAAGTAGTTAGAATGATACAATTGAAAAATAATAATATTTAAAACACAATGATTAATTAAAATAAATTACAGAGTCTAGATAAACTTAAAATGTAATTTAAACGTAAATATGATGATCATTTAAGAATAGCTAATGCTAATACCACTAAAGTATACAATGAATAGCTTCTTTTATTTTTCTTTTTTTTTGGGGACATATATATAAGAGTAACAAAGTTTTCTTTACCATTTATGCCGCCCATTTTTATCTACTTTTTTTTCCCTGGTATATGAAAGGAATGATGTTGAACTTATTGAGGCAATTGTAGGGGATGTATTGAAGAAATTAAGTAATTTGCACCCAAGTGATTCAAGATTATTGTCAGACCTCGTTGGAATCGAAGAACAAATTGCAGAAATTGAATTATTAATGAGCATTGAATGACCAAATATTCTTATGATTGGAATATGGGGGATGGGTGGAATTGGCAAAACAACAATTGCTGGTACTCTTTATAAAAAACTTTGCATTAAATACGAAGGTTGCTGCTTTGTTGAGAATGTGAGGGAAGAATCAGAAAAGCGTGGAGTAAAATTTCTAAGGAATCAACTTTTTGCTAAGCTAATAGGGGATGAAAAGGTGGATATTGACACTCCACATGTTGAATCTACTCTTATTATAAAAAGGCTCCAACGAATGAAGGTTCTAATTGTCCTTGACGATGTGAGTGATTTAACACAATTAGATGTCTTCATTGGAAAGCACCATTGGTTTGGGAAAGGAAGTAGAATTGTCGTGACGACCAGAGACAAGTAAGCAATTAGTAAAAGAGTCGATAAAATATATGAAGTTAAGGAAATGAAATTTGATGATGCTGTCAGTTTTTTTGTGCATGTACTTTTCAAGGAAATGAACTTCCAGTAGTTTATATGGAACTGTGTGATAGAATAGTATTGGATCATGCAAAAGGGTTGCCATTAGCTTTGAAGGTTTTAGGTTCCCTTCTTTATGGAAAAAGAAAAAAGGAATGGGAAAGTGCATTGAACAAACTCAAAAAGAGCCCCCAATGTAGATATTCAAAAAGTGTTGAAATTGAGTTATGATAGCCTTGATCATGAAGAGAAGAATATATTTCTTGATATTGCACATTGCTTTAAAGGCAAGGGAGCAAACTATGTAAAACGTATGCTAAATTATTGTGGCTTCTCCACCAATATTGGGATAAGAACTCTTTTGGACAAATCTCTTATAACTATTTCATTGTGCAATATCATATCTATGCATGACTTGATAGAAGAAATGGGATTGAAATGTTGTTCATCAAGAATGCATCAAATGAGTCTGGAGGACGTAGTTGATTAAAAGATTATGAGGAAATTCATCACGTATTTACCAATAATAAGGTAAAATGTTTCGTAAAATTTAAATTATGTTTGGATACTATTCTAATTATATTCTTAATTGATTATTTGTTGGATATTTTTGTTTTGTTATAAGGGACGAATGCAATAGAATGTATAGTGCTGGATGGTGAAATGAAGATGGAGGTACACTTGAGACCTGACGCGTTTGCTAGCATGGAGAATCTAAGGATTCTTATACTTGATTGGAATAGGGGATTCTCTCGTGTAAACTGGTTGGAAGTTTTTAAACCTATTGAATCGTTGCCGAATGAACCAAGGAAAATTAGGGGCGTGCATCTTTCTGAAGGTCTTGAATCGTTGCCGAATAAACTGAGACATTTACATTGGATTGCATATCCTCTGAAATCGTTGCCATCAAGTTTTTGTACCAGAAAAACTAGTTACACTTAATTTATCTTATAGCAACATTGAGAAGCTTTGGAATGGAGTCCAGGTATGTATACTTTTAATAATAGTCGTTAAGTATGAGCGTATGCTTCTTTTTCTATCATTATGAAAATAAAATTGTTAATTAATTATTTTTAGGATCATTTAAATTTTTTTAAAAAAAATTATCATTGTTATTTTGTGAATAGCCCAAATCATAGTTAATTTAGTTTTAAAAAAATAGACCCAAAAAAAAATAAAAAATTTGGTAAATAAATAATATTCATTATCTTTTTCCATTGTGAAAAATTAGTATACATATATTAATTAATTATTTTTTTTTACTCACAAAAAAATTATTTATAAAATTATTATTAGCATCTATATTATTTTTTGATAAATGATATATACTAATTTTAGAGAGATAATTTGATATCTTTAGTTAATCATCCACTTTACTCAGTTGAGATATTTGTAAAATGGACTCATCTATAGAATGTAATGGTAATGTGCTCAAATTGATAGAAGTTGACCCTTAGTTTTGTCTCCCTTTCTGTTTCAAATTTTTATTTTAGATTTGTCTCAATCAAAATGTTAAACAATCAAGCATAAAGATTAAGGACTAGTTTGGTACGAAAGAATAATTTTTGCAGGATTGGAATGGGAATGCAATGCAGATTGAATGGAATTGATCATTACATTCTATTATTTAGTAGCACCAATGAAAAATAATCATTTCATTTCATTTATTAATTTTTTATGTAGTTTTTAGACATGAAATAATATCAAAATTATGTTAAAATGACAAAAATATCCCTCTATAGATAAAGTAATATAAATTAAACACAATTTACGAAATATATATATTTCTTAATTTTTTAATTAATATAAATTAAACATAATTTATGAAATATATATATATTTAAAATTTTTAATTAATTTTTTTTAAAAAATATATTATATTATTTATTATTTATTAATATTAATATTTTAGTTTAAAATTACTTAACTAATTTATTTATTTAACACTAATTTATTATTTATTTATAATTATATTATTGACAATGATATGAAGGATATTTTTGTAACTTGACTAAAATGAATTGATTTATTATTATTTTTATATATAATTTTTTATTTTTTATTTTTATATGATTTATATTTTTTTAATGTAATATAAAAGGTATTTTTGTCATTTGACTAAATTAAATAATAAATATTTTTTTATTTATGAATAATAATATTTTTTTATATGATATAAAGATTTTTTTTTTGTCATTTAACTATACTAAACCAACTTCATAGAAGTAGAAATGAGCAATTCCATCCCCTTAGGTGAGTTTGAGAATTCCTACTTTTATGAAATAAATGGTTAGAATGGAATGAAGTATTCTGAAGCTAAAAACGTATCTAATAAAAGATAGTTCATTTCATGGAATTATACATGGAATGGAATGACTATTCCCTGCAAATAGTCCTAAGTGAAATCTAATTTTGATATAGTACTTCATAAATATTTCATGATGAATTATTTATTTATTTTTTAATGTAGATGATGTTATTATATACTCTTATAATTTTTAATTATAACTTATTTATTACATATTTCATTGTGAAAAAAAAATAAAAATCGTTCTATACAGGAACTCTTAAACTTAAAGATACTCAAACTTAATTAAGTGTAAATCTGATTGAACTCCCGGATTTGTCTCGAGCACAAAGACTCGAAACAATGAATCTTCAAGGATGCTGTAATCTTGTTCATGTTCCTTCATCTGTCAAGTATCTCAAAAAGCTTGTTCATCTTAATTTACGAGACTGCAAAAAACTTAACAGTATTCCGCGGAACATTCATTTGAGATCTCTCAGGGACCTTGATCTCTTTTGTTGCCTTTGTCTTGAGGAGTTTTCAGTGATTTCAGATACTATGGAGAATTTGAGTTTAGAAAAAACTGGCATTGAAGAAATTTCTCCCTCATTTGGTCGTCTCCACAAACTCGTAAAACTCCATCTTCGTTTTTCTTCAATATCTGAAATCCCGAACAACGTCATGGGCTGCTTATTGTCGTTGAAATATATAACACTATCTTACACCAATATTCAGAGCATACATGCAAGTATCAAAATTTCTCGTTTGAGTTACCTTGATGTAGATCACTGCGAGAGGCTTGAATCTCTACCGCATCTTCCGTCGTCCTTAACGAGACTTAAGGCAACGGGATGCACACAACTGGAGACAGTAACTTCATCTACACTTGGGATGATCAGTCAAGATTGGAATGAATATATTAACTGTGAACCATATGATTATTCCGAACTTGAACTTTTATTTGGTGATTGCACGAAATTGGATCAGGAGGCACTCAAAAATATTGAGGCACAGGGAAAACTTGCTATTCTTCGAGCAGCATATCTGTCTACAAGAAAAAGACTAGAAGGAGGAATTCACATTAATTTTGATCATTTTGAGGAAATTCTTTTAGCAGGAAGTGAAATCCCAGAATGGTTCAGCTATAGAACAACAGGATCTTCTATAACTGTAGAACTTTGTTCTGAAATTTTATATAACCATAACTTCTTGGGTTTCGCTTTATGCTCTGTCGAAAGAGATATTACGATGGGTGTTCAATGCAATGTCTATTTCGGAAATCATTTGGTTCATTCGCAATTTTATTATCGCTCCTACTATTGTGACGGTATGACTTCTTCACATGATAATGTGCTTACAACAGCAATTTCAATTTTCAGTTAGTTAAAAAACTGAAAGAATTATCGAATCTGGACCCGGCCTTCTTGTACGTAAAGATCACTTTTTTATTCAACAATGCGCTTAAGAATGGGGTGAGTGTGGTTTGTGTCCAAGATCAAGACTGTCTCCCACAAGGTATTGGAACTAAGCAACCTCATGCTGAATCTGGAATCCGGATGTTTGATAAGGAAGGAGTAGTGGCAGAAGAAGTGGACAAAAGAAGCACAAAGAAGAATGAAAAAAAAGAATATAGAATGTGTTCCCAACAATTGTTTATCTGAAATCTGGATGTTTCTTGAGAAAGAAGAACCACAAAACAGATGGAAAGAATTGAAGATAATGAATGTATTCCCAGCGACTGGTTAAGGTATATGTCCATGTATAATATATCACTCGCTCTCATTTAGTTAGCTCTTGCCTGACTTGAATAGACTAGAGATATAAAAATTAAAAGCATGGTCATGTGTTTCCTCTTCGCACTTAATTTCTCTTGTTTTTAATGTTTATGTGCATTTACCATCATTTACAATTGTCCTTGCCAGCTAGTTTCTTTTTCATTTGGACACTGGAAGTCTTTAACCGTATGATATATTTTGTTTCATAGATTCATATAAATTAATTTAACAGAAATCAATTAATGTAAATAATGGAGAAGTCTAGGATTAATAACTATGGTTATACTTGTTAGTTATTTGGACTTCATGTCCTTAATGGCAGATTTTCTATTTAAGATCACAACCATTTGCTGGCTGAGGAGGGGAAGAATAAGAAAACAAGAGTAAGTTTAGGCATACTCTGAGCCTATGGCTTTTTAAGATTATGCAAGAAGAGAATAGCTTTTATGATAGAGAGTTCGCCTTTCATGGCTGAACTTCTAATGCAGTATAAAAAAATTCTATTATCATACAAACAGAAGCACCTTTCATTTCTTACTCTTTCTTGGTTCTGCTATCTAAAAAATTTGACGAAAATGATGCATTTGATTTTTATTTTTGGAATGAAATTTCAGGTTCTGCATATTTATGCGCTATTCCCGTTGATGGTGGGTGCTGCGGAAGTCCGTGGATGGCACTGGCTTGCCCTGTTTCATCTTCAATTTCATTTCTCTGCGATTGGAACGAGTAATGCCATGTTTTCCTTCTTTTATGCTCCAATTCCATTTATCCTCTCACCTTTGATATATCCATCTGCTACCTCTGTCCCTCTTCCACTTCCACTTCATTTTTCTTCGTATTCCTCACTCTTTTTATATTTCTCTAAATTCAATATGACTCACTTACTTCCCTTGTTTTTTTAAGTATAATTTGATTTCATACTACCATTTTTATTGTTTATACTTGCTTCAAACTTGAAAGGATGTGGATTGTTTGAATTTGTTTAAATTCAAATAATTTCTGTTTTGAGTGGTAAATGAATTTTTTTTTTTTTTTTTTTTATAAATAATTTATCTATTTAAAAAGGGTTCTAGTGAAATTTATATGGTTAATATTTTCATTTCAGCATTTTATTCTAAGGTTTGCTATAGTAGAAATCGAGTTGATAGAATAATGTGGGTGATAATTGCTGCAATTATGAAGTTTGTATGATTTTTTTGGTAGAGTGAAGCTTCCTCACCTGTACTCAGTGTCAAAGAAGAAAATGAAGTTTATCCGATTTTTTTTTTCTTCTAATTAAACTCATATTTGTTCCAATTCTAACTTCCAAATACTTGAATCTGATCCCGATTCAATATATATATGTATTTTTAATTCTATAGCTGCATCTGATCCAGTATCTATCACTCATCTGCAGCTGCAGCAACCGGAGGCAGTTTGCTGAAAATGGATGCCTGCACAAAGGGGATATACACTCCCAGTAAGTGTTCCTTTTGCTCCTTACTGCTGTAATATTTTCATTCAATGCATAAGATGTTTGCTCCTTTAACTTCTAAAAAAAAATGTATGCACCTTTTGAGAAGTGAATGTGTTGGGTGTGTTTTGAGAGATTTGGATATCAACCTATTTGTTGGTAGTAATTTAAATGTAAGTAATAAAGATTTAGCATTTATATGGTTTTTTGTACTTTTCAGAAAAATCTTCAGCTGGAGCCTTATTTATTTTCATAGATATACAGAAGTTGCTTCTACATGAAGACCAAATTCATAGTTGGACTCGTGGAATGAAGTTTAATTGTATGATTTTTTTTCCCTAATTAATCTCATATTGTGTTGCGATTTACTTTATTCTATGAAAGAAAGTTATTTCTTAGGAATAAAATGCTTATTGATCTTGTTCTGTGGTAGATGGGAACCATTATTATTTACAAAATCATTTAATGTTAGCCTTCTTCTTGATCTCCAATCTTGTCCATCTTCTTATGCTTTTAACCAACACATAATCCCTAGAGTTTTTTTCTCTAAAACATTTAGCCATCCCTAACTCTTTGAACCTGGCCTGAAACTGTCTTTGCTTTAGCTCCTGTTGGTTTGCCTCTGTTTAGGATTAGAATTAGTTACTTGAACAGGATTCCAATACAACAGGCTAGTTACTTGTTGATTACTTTTTTTGTTTCTTTTTTTATTTATTTTTTATTTTTACCATTAAGTGAAAGAATACATGTTTTTGTAAGGATATCCATGATAACTATGTGACTTTGGGTGCTTTCGATTCCATGTTTTATTGTGATAGGATCCTTCATTAAGTAAATTCTGTAATCCCTAGCACTTTTGTTTATGACCTCTTCTTCCTTTAATTTTGACTCGCTTGATTCTTTTATTTTTTACTATTCTTTTTACAATCTCATAAACTCGCCCTAGAAAGTATTTCTTACATATCATGCAAAGTTAGCTTAGATTCCCGTTCAAGAATCTAAAACAAATGTATTCATATATGTTCAAGGTGTTTTATACAAGTTTCTTGACACAACTAATTTGGTATTTTGCAGGGTGGGGAGGACATCTTTGATGAATCAGTATTCTTTTGTGCTTAATTACTTGAACTTTTTATGATTTTCTGTGAGTAAATATAATGCGCTACTAGTTCCTACAACATTGTTGTTGATTTGTTGCCCATAACCATTTTATTATAGATATGTGAATAGGAAATTTAGCAATCACTTCAAGGCAACCACTGGAGCTGACTTTTAAACCGAAGAAGTGCAGTTTGAAGATAGGTTGTTCACATTATAGGTTAGTCAATGGTGTCAATTCTCATATGTTTAACTGGTACTCTAATATGCTAAAAGTTGTCTGCCTGTAATGTATGCATGTCTTCTTTTATGTCACTATGGCTGCCTTAAATAAACCTATATGACATATTTTGCTTAACTAATGTGCTTTGCCTTAACATATGACCTGACTTTATTAAGAAAAAATATTGATAATTTTGTCAACTGGCCTACTCAAAACATCTAGTGGAATATTTGCATCCCAAACTTGGGATCATCTTGTCTATATCCAAGACTAATAGGATAGTGACAGGAAGAGGTGTTGAGAATTATACGAAATTCTCCATCAACCTTCAACGAGTTATAGTGAAAATAACGAAGGATAATAACCACAAATATAAGTAGAAGAGAAGAAATAAAGATGAGAAACAAAAAATATAATGTGGTTCGGCCTATTATCTACATCTACGGATGAGAAAAAAATTCACTAATATTCCAATAAATATTATATAGAAGTGTTCTCAATCACTGAGGCCACATCTCTACTAATCTCTCTTGCAGCCCTACTCTTGAGGGGGCTTCCACAAATATTAGATCTCTCTGTTTCTCATATTACAACTCTCACAAGCTAACATATTTATATTACATAGGACTTGCTCAACAAGCAAACTTTTTCTTCCTATTTATGGAAACTCTACAATTATCTAATTAAACTTACTTACTCACCAAGGTAAATCTAATTAGGAAATCCCCATCAACTTCTAATTAGTTATTCCTTGCCCACCATGAATAAACTAATTAGGAAATCCCCATCAACATCTAATTATTTATTTCTTGCCCACCAAGAATAAACTAATTAAGAAACTACCAAATAAGGATTTGGGTCAAAATCCTACAAGAGGACCCTCTAGGAAGTTTGTAAGTGGCGAAACTTTTCAGACTTAGCATAATATGTGAGTCCTATGACAATTTTCTTTTCATAATATGTGATCCCCATGAAAATTTTCTTATTGAAGTCAGTTGCTCTCTCTCTAAGTTGGTGTATGTTTCAATTATTGTTTGGATTGATTTTGGTGTTGACTGTCTTTATTTTGGTTGCAGATAACTGAAGATAGCAGGAGAGGTTTTTGGACACTTCTTATTGTCCTCATCTTGTTTTTAAATTTATTAGTTGTGTATTTTCCCTTATGAAATTATGATGATTGCAATTGTATGCTACTCTCTTCTTAATTTCTTTAGCAATTTACAAGAATTTACAATAATAATAATAATAATAATAATAATAACCATAATTACCAACCAACACATTGTTGGTTGGTAATTCATTTCTTTGCTCAAATAGTCATACCGACCAATCTTGTCAACGCACTTCGGTTGGTACTATCAATGCTGATTTTGTTGACCAATCTTGAGGTTGGTCGGTATCACCGACAATCATTTTGCCGACCACCCTTTATTGACCAAATGTTAGTCGTAAAACTTTTACCTACTAACTTTAGAGTCATTAACGATATTGATGATCAGTTATATTGTATTGTATTAATCATTGTTGAAATCGCAGAGACAATGATAACTATCATCGATAATCAACAGAGACGACAACAATTACAGTCGAGAATTGTCGGAGACAACAACAACAACCGTCTGGAACGGTGGGAAAATATAGACATCTTGTAGGAACCTCATAGAGACAACAACTAAGTGTTTAAAACATAAATTTGAGTGATCCATATTTATAAATTATAATTATAACTAATTCTAATTATAAAATAATTGAAATTGAAAAACAATAATTTTAATTTTCAAATCTAAATTTGTATTTCCAAACATATACTCTAATGGAAAAAAAAAAAATTCTGGAAAAGAAATTAAGAGAAATAATTTATTTTTGTCAAAGATAAAAATATTATCGTTAATAGGAGAGAAAAAAAAAGATAGCTTATACTCATTGGAGCTTTGAAATGAACCAATCTTACAAACTACAAAAATTGTTACAAAACCAAGGGTTTCGAAAGGTTTGTTTTGCTACAATGTCGGTAACTCACCCATCCGTTTAACATGAGAAAAAGAGAAAAATTGAAGGCACGTATTAAACGAATGGTATCCAAAATTATGCTACCAAAAAAGATGTTACTGGTAATTCAGTGCTTGGCCGGTCAACCACCTTCTTAGCATCACCCTCAAAGATACTAGAGCTTCAATTTTTACGACTTGTATAGACTACAGCCTCACGGAGTGCAATGGCATGGCTTCTAAGACTGGAGCATCCACCAATTCCCATCTCTGGCCACAGCTTATTGCACATCCTTTGTTCCTTTCGACATCCATTGCTGCATCCAAATCCACTTTGATTTTACTGGTTTATGGAGACCAGATTAGTGAGAGAGAGGACGTCAAGCAGACCTGCCGTGCAATTGGGCATTCCACAAATAAGTGGAGCTAGCTTTCTACGAGGTTTTACACATAGGATCACAACAAACAGAAGTACTTTGTACTCTTCGCTAAACGTTCATGCCGTGATCACCATAGAAAATTCTTTGAGTTTGTTTGGAATTCTGAAGCTCCCATATCATACCAGGAGCCACTCAATTTTGAATCAAATTATTTGCATAAAGTGTTATGGGCCATTGGTTGTATGGGCAATAATCCCACATTAGTTGTATAGGCAATTAAAATATTGGTTTATAAGTACGGGTGAGTTCTATTCTAATCATTAATAAATCATATCTAATGAGCTTGACCAAATGGAGAGAGGAATAGAGTTGAGCCACCACCTAGTACCATTGGTTCTATATTTAAGTTTAAACTTTTGATTCTGAAAAACTATTGCAAGATATACAGTACCGTTGGTTCTATATTTAGTTTCAACTTTTGATTCTGAAAAACTATTGCAAGATATACAGTTTCCTATATAAAATCATAGTGATACAGGAGAAGGACAAGTATTTTTCTTTAAGAAAAGCCAAATTCTCAGATCAGAATTCTAAACAATCAATCAGAATTGAACTATTTTCTAAATCCCTATTTCAAATATACTTTTATATATATTAAGAACATGGAAACAGTAGAATATTGTTACAACCTGAGAACGAACCAGTCAATAAAGGAGATTGGTTGTCCCATTCCCCTCGCAACCAACAAACAATATGGAATTTTTTGTGAATACAACAATGAACAGACCCTTTAAGACATCTGACTTCATTCAGAAAAGAAAAATGATTATATACACCTCATAATACAATGTTATATAGTAGCATGCACATTGAATGCATAAAGTAACAACAACAATTATCCAATTAATCTTTTCTTGGACAACAATCTTCAGTCTTGCTATGTTTAGAGATGTCTCATAGGGATAACTTCAAAGATTTTGACTCAAATTCTTATTTGGTAGTTTCCTAATTAGTTTATTCTTAGTGGACAAGAAATAACTAAAAAAAAAAACTAATTAGAAGTTGATGGGATTTCCTAATTAGATTTATAAGTAAGTCTAATTAGATGATTGTAGGGTTTTTATAAAGTGGAAGAAAAATTTACTTGTTGGACAAGTCCTATGTAATATAAATATGTAGGCTTGTGAGAGTTGTAAGTATGAGAAAAAGAAAGACCTCATATTTGTGGGAGCCCTTTCCGGGGTAGGGGTGCAAGAGAGATTAGTAGAGATGTGACGAGAATATTATGTGTAGAGTGTACTTTTTTTATGTAATATTTTTTGATGAATTATTTTCTCATTTGTAGATGTAGGCAAAGGGCTGAACCACATTATATCTTGTAGTGATGGTGTTTATTTTTCTTCTCTTTTATGTATATTCTGTTAATATCATTTGTTATTTTTATTATAACTCATTGAAGAATGAAGAGAAATTCAACACAACTGTTCTTTGGAATGGGATCCAAGTTGAAAAGCTTCCTCATCTAAGTTAAGGGGATGCATCCGCTGACTCTATAGGGTATATTGGTACAAGTCAACCCTCAAATATTGATATCTTTCACATACATTACATAGTTCATAGATGACAAACAAAAGAAAGGACAATCATTACCCCAGAAGCCCGTAAGCAATCATGTACTTTACGAGGAATTATATGGATGAGTCTGAAATTCGCATTAAAGTGAAATTAGCCCACAGCTAATGATTGTTGTAGCGTGAATAACAAAATTCTAAATACATGAGGCAATATAACATGGATTTTCCCTCAGAAGTAATTTGTGACTCGTGTAATTAATTTTAAAGCAGATAGTAATAACATACATGAAATATAACTTGGCCAGCAGCTGTCCCATTGTTAACTAACAAGTTGAAAGAATCTGCAATTTTCAAACTTCTAATGAAATTTTCAATTATTGTTGCTTATTTGATAGATGTAGTTAACACTTCATTTAAGAATATAAAGCAATAAAGGAAACCACACGAATACAAAGAGACCAGGTGATCACAAGAGCATGCAGAAAAATTAAAATAAGTATGTAACTGCTGAGATCTCTTAGAGGACAAACAAGATAGGACCAACGTAGCACCCACAAATATAGTTGTCCATCACAGGATCCAGATTAACCACAATTTTTGGAACAAATTGCTATTTATTTCTAGTGGATTTTTATTTTCTCTTAATAAATGACACATGAAAATGCCTGAGCAAGTTTATTTATTTATATTTTTTCTGGTTCATCTGAGGAAGCATATTTGTTAGTGATATAGTTCTCGTGCGCTTAAGAAATCAACAATAGGTCCATACTCCACACCTACTCTAGTCAAGAGATATAATACAAAGAAATTGACTGCTTCTCACCAGCCTCTATGCTAACTAGCATATTCTAGAAACATCTAACATCATACCAAAACCCACCAGGTATTCTAATGCTAATAACCCAAAATCACCCTATGTGGCAAGTAAACTTATGAATCTGTTTTCAACCGGTATCCAATGGGTTGTTTTCGAGTTTTTCCCAAGGACATTGTTGGGTTTACAGATACCTTAACAGATAAATTGGCCACCGTTACCAAAGTGACAGGTATTCATGTATCAAACGACATGAATCTTATGGTGAATCTATACTATAACCGAATCTATGATTTACAATTCAAATCTTACGATTCATGATTCAAATCTTATAATGAGATTCATACATTCATAATAAGTTGGAACCAAATCTTATGTACCTTGAATCTCAATTAGACCCAACAGTTAAAACTCTAAATAAATATTTTTTCTGACTTAACATCTTTCAGTGTTTTTTTCTACAGTTTCGATGCATTTTTAGAGTAGCGCATAAATTTTTAATCTGAAAAATGGTCAGTGGCTATTCTTCAAAGAGAATAAGAAGCAAGGGAAGAAGGCATTTTTCACAAGACAAAAATCACTTGCTTTAAAGCAAAGTTCCTTTTCGAATGGCCAATGATCATTCATTAAATGTTAAGTATCAAATTTTTCAATAAATTTTTTTGAGTTACATCTATAAATTTCATTTGAAAATTGATTTTGAAGAATTTATATATAATCTTGCCATTCAATTCCTAATTCTCAAAACCAAAATTTTCATTCACAATCTGATCTTGATTTAACAACTATCCTATGGAATTCATAATGATCTATGAGTACGTACCACATCTAGTAGCTTTCATGATCGCACTGCTAATAAAGGACACTTTTGAACACATTGCAGCTACTACCTGAACCATAAGTTAATTATGAGAGATGAAGCAAGAAATAGTAGTTGAATATACAAATAGCCAAATGCTTACACGGTTACACCACACAAGCATGCCAAAGAAAAATAAAATAGTAATCCTTATATAGAACTGCTTAGAGCATTATAAAAATTTACATACTATCAAAACTCAAATAAAAATTGTGTTGGTAGAAGTAAAGACGTCAAAGAGAGACTTGTCCATATGGAAGTATTTCAAATATCACAGAGGTACTAGCCTCCGTCTATCATGTGTGGTTAGATCTAGGGTTGTGCAAGGAACTCGGAATAACCGAATGCCCAAACCGAACCGGTAATTCGGTTTGGTTAAATTCGGGTATTTTTTATTCGGATCGGGTAGTTAAATTTAATACCCGTTATTTTCTGTTCGGTTACGGGTAGTGAGGTAGAGTGCACACGGGTACCCGTGATTACCCAAAAATCAAAATATATAATTTTTTTTGTTATTTTCAATGTATTGTTGTATTAATTTATAATTTTATATTTTTATTTGTGTTGAATATGTTAATATATTATGTTTTTTGTATTTTTCTTTTATAATAACTAATGAATTTAAAAAGTAGGAGGTTCAAAAATAAAAAATATATATAATTTTAAATTAATTTTAGTAAAATATTGATAAATTTTTGGTAACTGAATACCCGAACCGAACTAGTCATATTTTTTCGGTTCGGGTAAATTTGGGTAATGTCTATTTTCGGTTCATAAATTTTATTATTCAAAAATTTTGGTTTGGTTCAAAATTTATCACTATCCCGGATCAAACCGACTTGTGCACAACCCTAACTATCCATATACTTAATCAAAGACGAGCATTAACAATAACGATATCATGATCGCAAGCTAGAAGTTTCATGCATAAATCCAAAAAGAATCCATAAAGTTGCTCCTTTTGTAGTGACTATTTGATCATTTAACAAATTTCCTAAAACTAAAAATTTATACAAGAATTCAACATGAGGTGAGTCACGTGACTATTAGGATTTTAATTAGGCGCAAAAACAGAGTTAACCTAAACAAGGTACACTTTCAAAATTTAAAATTGAAAGGATATCACACTATTCTTACAAGATCCATATGTGTTCCTAGAGAGAGAGGGAGACTGAGAAAGTGCTCTTCCTATACAGATGTAGACATAGCTTCTCTGGCCTTGATCTCTTCTCTCCTTCTCAATTTTTTAATACTATTAAGTTTGTAGTGGATGCCCAACAAATTTCATTTCGTTTTTAAAGAAACCAAATTTGAAAATAAGAGATGTTTTCGGGTGGTTAATAATGTTGGTGGAGAGTAGAAGTCTTTAATGGTAAAAATAATTTTTTTTAAATGATGTTCAGTTGTTTATTTAGGGCGAAATTGACATTTTATACATGAAAAAGAGCAGCTGGAGGGGTAGACACCAATGATCCATTCTTTCTTTTATAATATCATAGATGACACTTGAGTAATCATGCACAACAGATCAAATAATCTGCCAGCATTGACATTGATTGTTGTAGGACACCTGTAGGTTTTGATATTAAGGATTTGTCTCCTCTTAGGGATTGAAGGGCAGGGCACCTAGAGGGTAGAGATTACAGTACAGCAATCTTGACCATTTTTGAAAATATTTATGCTGAAGAAATTTGAAGTCTAAAAATTCACCCAGATAAGGATAACCTAACAATCTAAACTCATGTAATATTTCTTTCCCGAATGGTTGGTATTAGTCACTTTACCTTTTTTAAGTGTATCCTGCAATTTTGCGGAGCTGGGTCCTAAAATTGAAGTTTGGATTGAATTTTGAGCAGAAGAAAAATTAAAGCATTTAAGTGGCTGGATTAAGAATTATATGTGAGGTAAGGAATAAATCTTTATCACTTTAAGGTTTTCATAGTAACAAGAAAGTTAGTAATTTGCAATTGTAAAGATTACAAGATGAACATTGAGGACACGTTTGGTGCATCGTATATAGGATTATACAATGTATTAAACTGTATAGTTATTCAGTTATTATATTATTATTTTATCATTTTCTTTTCTATTGTATAGCCTTATATTGTCAGTTATAATATAAGAGAGAGTCAACAGTATAAGTTTATACTACATTGTAGGCCAACTGAATAGTCTTATACTATCTTGTTTTTCCTATACAATGTATCAAATGAACTATCAAGTTAAAAGGCTATTCCCTGGCAGCAAATAAATGTGCCTGAAAATTATGTGAATGGTAAGCGGACAAAGAAACAAACTGGCTCAAACCTTCAAAAGCCAAATAATAATTAATAAAAAATTCTCATGAACAAAGAACAGATTTTAATTAAGTAAAAAAATAATATACACCGACTTGACGTTTTCCTTTTGTTCTACTAAACCGACTACAACTATGACTATTCCAAAGCTCCTAAATGACAAGAACTCTATTAAAGAAACATAATGCCCATCAAATATGAAGTCTAATTAATAAGAAAATGTGACTCATGGTCCGTGGTCAAACCTTCTCTAATCAGCCTAGTGGAATCTACCAAAAATGTAAAAAGCCCATCCATTTTATATTAAATTTCTAGGTAGGTGACTCCAAAAAGAAAGCGTTTATCTTCAAGCAAAGAGCACAAACAGCATAAAGATGAAAAAAGAGTTTTATATGTAGTGAGACGGAATTTCTCCATGCTTTTTCTTCTCTTCGTGTGGCAGCTGGTTTCCAATGAAAGATAAGAAAAATTTTGTTTCATGTCGTAGATATAAGAGAGGGAGAAGGGATTCACATGTATTTGGATTAGGGCAATAGAGCAAGAGCAAACTAAGAGAAAATTTGGTATGACCATTGCAATTCTTATTAGTGATTTTCATTAAACGTCTTCACCTATCAACACAGGCAGAAGACTAAAACATGCTAAATTATTGCATTATCCTGGGTTTTCTTGTTTCGTTCTGTTTGATTTGCCATATTTGAAATCAGTTCAGATCTTGGGTTGTCAAACACAGCCTATGGCTCATGCATCAAATCATCCTATTTATATAATCCAGTGCAAAAAATTTCAAAAGCAATGGAGAATGGCAATGCCATGCTATCGCCTCAAAGTGTCTACAACTACTTGAGCAACACAACTAATAGATTATAAAAAAATTCGATAGATTTGATTGTATCTCCTGAAGATTACTTACAGATGGAGGAATTGCTTCCAATGATGAGAAATGGGATTTTGGGATAATAAGAGAATGCCTGGTGAAACAAAGAAAGAATGAAAAGCGACAAGAATATATAAGAGAAGATGATATGGGAAATGACAATCACGGAAAATTCTAGCATTAGGTTTCAAACAACACACTCCAAATCACTGCAAAGATACCATTGCCATTAGGGATTGTACTAATTATTATTTTAATATTTAAAATTTTTATTTGGGATCTTATGTGAGAATGGATTTAGCAACTTAAGGTTTACTATTGTGTAGTTACTATGTTTTTTTAAGGGTTTCTATTCCGATTTGTTCCCGAGAATTGATTCATAGATTAGACCACTCTAAAGACATTATTTTGTATTTAGGACTTCAGTTTAGCATGATTAATTGTATGAAGGAAAATTTCACGAGTCCTCCTCTGCCTTCCTTTACTTCCCTTCTATCTCCTTTCCTTCACTATCCGTTCTTTCTTTCCCTCTATGTTCTATCTAATAATAGTATAAGAGCAATGAGAACAATATTGATTTGTACAGTAAAAAAATTTCAAACATATCCCCGTAAGTGATGAAAGAAGTGCAGAGAACACTAGGCTATAAGTTACTTAAAGTTCAACGGTGGAAAGGCATTAGCAAGAAAAGAGTAAGTGGAAGAGCAAGTAGCTTGTGAGGTTGTTAATGTTTACAAGAACCTCAGCATAACCCTGATTCTTAAAGTTCAATAGTGGAAACGCATTAGCAGAAAAAGATTAAGTGGAATAACAGAGCATAACCCTGATTCTTAAAGTACAACAATGGAAAAGCATTAGCAGGGAAAGATTTAGTGGAAGAAAAGAAAATGTTGTGAGATCAAAGTAGCTCGTGAGGTTGTTAATGTTTACAAGAACTCAGCAAAATATGAGAATTGACCACAAATTCTCTTTCTCCATCCGACCTACCTCTGTAATAGGCAGATAAGCAATCAACAAATTCTCTATGAAGAATGTCAACATCTTTCAAACAAACAAATCCTTCCTTAACAATTCTACCAAAAAACCCAAGTCATTCTTGGTGCTATACCGCTATTTGATTTATCATATTCATCCAAATCAGAGCTTTTTATCTAACTCATACACATTTTCAAACAAACTTTTTTTATAGGAAAAGAAAATTCTATTGGGAAAGAAAGAAGTACAAGAGAGGACAAGAAGTCCTCCTAATCATAAATAAAAATAGTCAAGAAAAATGTAAAGCATAAAACAACAAAGCTAGCCAATCACATTGCATACTCAACTCAAGTAAGCAGAACACAAAAGACATCTCAAAATGCTCCTAAAGCAGAACTCCAAAAAGAAGCAAGAAAAACAATCTTAACCCATAGGAGATGCCATGGGAGATGATGATCACGAAAATCATCTTATCTTTGCTCCACTCATCTAACATAACATCTTATCTCTGTCATACTAATTTTATGAACTTTTTTATCTTGATAGTTCCAAATTCCGTTATTTAGAAAATAACACACCTAAGACATTTGCCCTCTGCTTCAATGATATCTGTCAACCAGAAAATACACACACTGCACTTCTCAAGTTCATCTTTCATCGAACCTACCCTATTCCACTCACCAAGTCCTCCTCAATCTCCATCATTTATTCACTCCAGTCAATTATAAATACCTGATCCATGACATCAAACAAGACTATTCTAGGGTGTTTCTTTATCATTAACTTTTATCAAACTATCGTCCTTTTCCAACTCTTATTAAACTTAGGCTACTTATACTCAATTAATTCCACTTGTTTAGAAGCCAGCTGTTTTATGTGACAGTCTTTCCAAAACTCCAATGCATGAAGAGATACATGTAAGAGCGATAGTACAGTTATCAATGATTAAGTTTAGTTCTTCACGCCCAAAGAGTTTAAGAATTTCATTTCAAGATCAGTACGATTACTTATGGCTGGCATTGAAAAGAAGAATCATCGTTGCCAGGTGATACAGTGCTTATGAAAATTAGGATGATTTTCATATACAAAACCCAAAATGAGTGGGTAATTGCTACAGCTTAAGGGACTCTACACATACAAGTCCAAGAATGCATGCTTGATCAAAACTGAATAAACGAAGAACAACTCTGACATATAGCGAACAAGATTACACCTGCCGATATATATAAATTGGTAATTGCATCTTGTGATATCTTACCTATGACTAAGAGGATTTGTATCCAGTATATATAAGCGCATGTCATCTTCGTAAAGCAGCAAGTATAGACAACAAATGTTATTTATAACAAAATATTTTTATTAGTAATTACATCTTAAATAGAGGATAATGAATACTTTTATTATTCACACCAAAAAATATGCAAGGTTTGAGCTGAATTCATTTTGGTTGGTCAGTTGAGCGTCAATTGTCTAGTAGATTGGGTCGGCTAACAGAGTTTGGGCTTAACTCAAATTATGTTAATTGGGTTAAGACTTATTTAGTGGGCCACTTGGTTAGTAAAATCAAGCCCCATCTAGTATTGTTATTCACAGATAAGAAAAAATAATGACTTGGTTTTAAATCCCATTAAAATAGGGATTTTCGATTAAAGATTTTAAATGAAAAGATAGAGCTGTTAGGAATGGTTCAAAGGAGATGATAAGGATAAGACTTATTTAAATTGGTTCAAAATTGGTCTTTCAAATGGCTTGTATACTTATTGGGCTTATAGACTCGTTGAACCAAAATTGGGTCAGTCAGCTGAGTGGAGCTATTGGATCTGCCGAGTTAGACCAAGTCACAGGTAGTTTGGTGCACTTAAACCATTTTCAACATCAAACCCTATTTTTAAGGGATTATGGAGATATGGGGCACCAGAAAATCATTATTTAAACTAGCTGAGGCAAAAATCGGTTGCTAAAATTCTAGGTAAGTAATCTAATAGGGGCTATAACTCATTCTGGTTATTAGCTATACTCCTACATTAGTGGATACTTGGTTAGAAAGTTAAGGGAGAATGTGACAGACATGCTTAATAGGTTAACGACTAGTTTTTATTGTATAAATAGGGCTAGAGTTATCAATTGTAAACACACAACACTCCAACATCAAACACAAACTTATCAATTCAATTCAATTCCTATTTTACATTCAGTCTTTATTACTTTATTTGCAGCATTTCTTTACATACTTTATTTATTGCTTCCCTTTACAAATTTATGCTCAGTAGTTACATTTTCAATCGAACCAAATCATTAGGAGCTTTTTTTTAGTATTATAGGAACCCATTGTTAAAGAAACAAAGTCCCTTTCTTGACCAAATTGTTTGAACGTGAGAATCAAGAGTTGCGAAGTTAGCTGATTCATCTCTTTTGATCTCCATAGAAAATATTTCGCAAACATATTTTCTGACACACCTAATGGGATCAAGGCAAATAATCTCTAGAGAGATTCGTTATTGGTTATGATTTTTACTGGCACGTGCAATTACTTTCGAGGAAGAGTTTATTTGATATGGACACTCTATAACTAGAAGCTTGAAAGAATGGTGACCGACAATACGATCCTTAAGTTTCATAACTTATGGAAATTCCTACTTCGACAGCACCATCTCCTTAGTTGAGGACTGTTGCACCAACTGTGGAAGGAATATCATCTCCTTAGCTAAGGACTGTTGCACCAACTGTAGAAGAAGATGAAACTTCTAGCTAGCCTATAGTGATAACCACTTCTTTTACCTGTTAGCAGATCAATTTGGGGCTCAATGATTTGATGTACCAGATGTCAAAGCAATTAGCTGAGATCGTGAAGCTGGTGATCCACAATGAGGTGCACAATGTCCAAGATCAAGTTCAAAGGATTTTCCAACAGCCAAGAGAGTATTTTGCAACCTTTTTCAACGACGAACAACCAGTTCAGCAGCCACAGATAGTCCATTTCTTGGTTACACCTAGGGGATAAGTGGTTATTAAACCTATTAGTCAAGTGGCACAGCCGACTCCACAATATGAGCAAATCCAGATGGCTAGGAGACCACCAACTGTGTCAGGTATTCTTGGATTACCATCCATACCAACTGTTTCTAACCCAATAGTTTTCAGTGTTATGCCAGAGATAGGTTCAGTTGTAGCTTAGTTGCCATATCCAATGATTGGATTGGGGAGAACTCAGTACAAAACACCAGGAGGTTACGGATGAGAGCAACCATGGGGTCAATCTCTACCTACTCCTAACCAACTAGTGTACGCTGAACAGCTGAATTACATGTAGAACCAAGGGCCGCCTAGACAGACGCCACAACTAGGACCGACTGCCTCTCAGATGCGATCTCTAAATTCTAGATTTGGAAGTTAGTATAGAACATCTAAAGAATATGGAGTAGAGCAGCCATGGGGTCATCCTCTACCTATTACTCCCAATCAGCTAGTGTTTGTTGAACAGATGAATCACGTGCAAAATCAAGGGCTGCCCAGGCAGACAGGACTAGTAACCACATAAATACCAAACGTGTATTCACCAGTGATAGCCGAGGCTAGGCTAGCCGTGACACCCTTGATTGATCCTAATATGATTACCGAATTGATGAGAAGACACTTCGGTATAGAGCTAAGGCCTCTTGACAGGTCAGTTTATAGATAATCATATCCTAAATAGGAGGACAAAATCATGCCCTTGCCCAGGGGTTTCAGAACTCCAGATTATACCACTTTATCAGGGGAGGACGGAAAGTTTATTATGGAGCACATTGGCAGATTCACTGCCAATTTGGCGAGGCGAACCAAAATAAGTATTTTAAACTTTAATTGTTTCCTTTATCTTTAACTGGTACTACTTTCTCTTGGTATTCTTCTTTGTCTCAAAACTTTGTGTAGAATTGGTCAGATATAGAGAGACTCTTCCATGATCGTTTTCATAAGGCGCAGCCAAATGTAACAGTAGCCGATGTAATGAACATGAAGCAACAGGTGGATGAATCAGTGCCTGAGTAAATGGAAAGATGTAGGAAACTGAGAAGCAGATGCAATATGCAATTACTAGAAGCAGAATATGTCATTATAGCAATAGGAAACATGCATCTGCAGCTGAGGGAGAAACTGATTGCTCAAGAATGTACTGATTTGACTCAGCTAGTATCTAAATCCACTAGAATCAAGCAGTTCATTTTAGAAAAAGAACAGAGAAGAAGCCAACAGAAGTGGAAAAAGTCCACACTTAGTGTTAATGGTGAATTCAACTGACTCTGATCTAGGGGAGACAATCGATAGTGAGGAGGAGCCATCAGTTGATGTGTTAGTGACTGAGATCTTAAGAGAAAAACCTTACTCTTGCTCAACTCTCAAACTAAATAAGGGAAATGAGATCTCTAAGATGAAGAATAAAGAAGATTACTTATTTGACATCTCTAAATCCAATCAAATCTTCGATTACCTGCAGATAGACAAGCAAATCAAGTTGACTGATGGACATAAGATCCCATCGGCTGTTGAGATCAAGGATAAACGGTATTGTAAGTGACATAATTCATACAGTTATCCTACTATAAACTGTTTGATTTTTAGGATTGCCAAACAAAAGGCCTTGAAAGATGGAAGGTTCAAATTAGCTGATAAAGGAATACATGAAATGTTAATCAATTCTAATTCATTTATTGTCATATCCACCAATATGGTTGTTGTATTAGGTTCACTACCCAAATCTAAAGCATATCCAAAAGATTTGGCTTGAAAACGGCCTATACAGAACCAGTGGAGAGTCAAATGAGAGGCAAAAGCTAAGACATCTGTTACCGTTGGGGGTCAACTAGCTATACAACCAAAGCAGCTAAAGTCCATAGTCAAAAGGTGAAACGTGTTTGAAAGACTTCGCCTTCCAATAAACCTACAAGGAGGTTGAAGAAGCGTCTTTGACAGGTTAAAATTCTCAAGGATTGATAATGAGCTGATTCCAGAAAAGAAACGAAAAGTAGTAAAGTTCAACATTGAAAATGGAATATCTACGGTAAGATATCTACTCAAAATGATAAGCAAATAAAGTCTCAGAGGATGATCAAGCCAAAGACTATAGAAAAAGGGTAATGGTTCTTAAACAAGTACGTTAAAATGGAGTCATCTTAGCTGACCTCAACAGAAGACCTTACTCATACTTTAAAATGAAGGAGATAAAGGCAAAGATCCAATCAAAAATTGAAACAGACGCTGAAAATACTGAGAAAAGCCAAAGCAGTGGTAAGGAATGAGGTGGAGTCTCCCAAGAAAGCTGGTGCAGCCACAAATGAAACATACAAGGCAAATTCAGTTGGACTAATAATCTAGTTGCAACAACTGAATTAAATTCAGCAAAAACAGGCAATTTAGTTGAAACAACTAAGGTAGACTCTGCAAAAGGTGATGATCGTAAGGTAAGAGCCACAATCAATTCTAATGAAGTTGATGATCTAGAGGAAGAAGTTACTCAAGAGCTTTTAGCAGATATTGACATCATCAGCATTCTGCCAAGTGAATTCGTAGTTGAAGATGAGGCATTTGTGGAGTTAGAAAGAGATGTTTTCGTAGAAGAAGTTAAATGGGCTTCCTTACTAGAGAAGAAGGAGACTGGGCCAGCTATGATACAATTTGAGAAACCTTCAGAGGCTATGACTAACCATCTTAAGCCTTTGTACATAAAGATCATATCAATGACAGGCTAATTAGCCGAGTTTTCATAGATGGTAGAGCAGTTTTGAACATTATGCCTATTGGTACAATGTTAAAACTGTATCTACCTATATGAAGATGACTACTACAGTCAGAGTATTGGTGGCCAAGATCACTAGTGGAAGCAAAACCACAAGTTCAACATTCTTTGTAGTAGATGCAAAACCCACTTACTTTATTTTGTTAGGTAGAGATTGGATTCATTCCAATTAGTATATTCCTTCCATGTTGCACCAGGTGTTAATGTTTTATGAATGTGACAAGATAGAAGTGGTATCAGCCGATCATAATCCATTCACAGCTATTATCAAAATGACATAGGCTATTTTCTACTCACCATGAGTACATATAATTAAACTACCAGCAATTATGAAAAAGGGCTCTGGAATCTTGCAATTTCACTGTTCAAGGTTTTCAGATAAAGATCCAGTTAGCAGCTGAGACCGATTCACAGTTTCTCTTACAAGATTTTAGTGGATCCAAACCTTAAAGTAGTCGAGAACGTCCTGCAATGGCTTACTATGCTCTTAGCCAAAAACTAGGAATAAGTATCAAACCCCTAGCACGCTTGGGGGCATGAGGAAGAACATGATTAACTAACAGACCAAATGCAAAAGGAAAAGTTGGAGGCTCCATTCATAAAAGAGAAGCCCAGTTTTGAAACTCAAAATCCTTTGGTTGATGTCAATTTGTGTACTGAATAAGAGCCAATAACAACAAGAGTCAGTAGCCTATTAGCTGAATCTGATAGATATCGGCTGACCGAGCTCATCAAAAGTACAAAGACTGTTTTACCTGGGAATACCACAAAATGCCAGGGTTATCTAGGCAATTGGTTAAGCATCAGTTACTGATAAAGGAAGGTTTCAAACCTCATAAACAGCCAGCTAGAAGTTTCAACCTTGAGTTGATGCTTAAGATCAAATAGGAAATTCAGAGGCTTTTGAAAGCTAAATTCATACACACTACTAGATATGTGGAATGGCTATCCAACATAGTCCCTATTATAAAGAATAACAGTCAAGTCAAGATCTGCACATATTTTAAAAACTTGAATTTGACTACCTTTAAAGATAAGTATGTTATGCCAGTAGTCGATATACTGGTGGATGCAGCCTCCAATCACTGGATTCTCACCTTCATGGATGGATATTCAAGATACATCTGATATTTGTAGCCAAAGAAGATATTCACAAGATTGCATTTATTGTCCCGATGCATTAGGAATTTTTGAATGGCTTATCATGCCATTTGGCTTAAAAAACGCAGGTGCAACATACCAACAGACGATGAACGCTATTTTTCATGACCTAATTGGTCATAACATGAAGATCTATATAGATGATGTGATGGTAAAGTTAAAAGAGATTAATCAACATTTAGCTGATCTAAAGCAAGCCTTCAAAATAATAAGATTCCATAATTTGAAGATGAATCCAAGCTAAATGCGCTTTGAAGTCTCGGCTGGTAATTTTCTTGGCTTTCTCATACATTGGCAAGGAATTGAGGTTGACACAAAGCTAAATGAATTCTGGAAGCGAGACCACCACAAAACAAGAAAGAATTGCAGATCTTAATTGGAAAAATCAACTGTATGAGAAGATTAATTGCTAATTCAGCTAGCAAAATAAAAGCTTTTTCACCTTTCCTGAAGTTAAAAGGAGTTGAGGAGTTCATCTAGGTAAAAGAACATCAATTGACATTTGAGCAGATCAAGCAGAGCTTAGCCAATTTGCTAGTCGTGGTGCCTCTAATAACAGGTAGATTTTTAAAGCTCTATATCTCAGCTGCCGAGAAATCCATTAGCTACCTACTTGCACAGAATGCTAAGGATGGAACAGAAAGAGCCATTTACTACTTTAGTAGGCTTTTAAATGATGCAGAATATATATACCTTCGAATTGAAAATTTATGTCTTTTCTTATACCATGCTTGCATCAAGTTGGAGTATTATTTCTTGCATAAAGAGGTATGGGTCATATGCAAGATCGCCATAGTGAATTATTTACTCAATAGGCCTATTTTGCAAGATAGAATAATTTAATGGGCCATTAAGTTAAATGCTTTTGCTTTGAAAGATGTCACACTGAGAGTTGTTAAGGGACATGCTGATTTCTTAACCCAACATCCATGCATTGAGATACAAGATTCACTAGTTAAGGCACACAATTATATTCATTTAAAGTCTTAAATCTTATCATTTGATGGGTTTAGAACTTAGAAAGGAGTAGTTGCTGGAGTTATTGTCATTAGTCTTACTGGCAAAATTGGCAAATTCATGTTCCAGCTAGAACTCGACTATTCCAATAATCAAGCTGAGTATGAAGCTTTAACCCTTAGGTTGCCATGGTTAATTTCTGTGAAGGTCAATTTGTGCAAATCATGGGAGATTCTCAGCTATTGATTAGACAGCTAACTGGAAAATATAAACACAATAATCTAAACTTGTTAAGTTACTATAAAACTGGCTAACACTTTACTTCAGCAGTTTCCTGATATAGTAATAATGCATATACCGAGAGAAGAAAATAGAGATGCCAATAATTTAGGCCAATATGCTTCTGGGTTCAAGACTGATCTTCAAGATGCTGTGTTTCATCTTCCGAACATTGTAGCAATCAATCAGCAAACAATAGCCGATGATTGGAGAGCTTAGTTGAATCAGCTATCTAAAAGATCAATCCAGTTATTTGGACTTCAAGCTCAAACAGAAGGCTTTAAGATATGTCTTGGTAGATGATGAATTGTTAAGAGGACATGAAGGTTTGTTGTTGAAATGCTTAGAAAAAGGTAAAGCTTTGAAGGTCATGGGAGAGGTCCATGAAGGAGTTTGTGGAACACATTGATCTAGGCCTAAAATGCGATGGTTAATTCATAGGGATGGCTATTATTGGTTAACCATTGTGTCTGATTGCTATAAGTATGCTAGAGGGTGTGAAGCATATCAACTAGATGGTCCATTTCAGAGAGTGCCAGCTAAGGAACTCTATCATATCATCAAGCCATGGCCTTTCAAAGATAGAGCAATGATTTGATCGGTAAAATCTATCCTCCTTCGTCTAAGAAGCATTCCTCTATCATTATAGCAATAGCTTATTTCACCAAGTGGGTGGCAGTTCAGCCGATGGTGAATGTAACATAAGTGATTTGATCGGTTTCATTAAAAACCAAATTATTAATTTGGTATTCGTTAAACGATAACAGCTGATCAAGGTATGGTTTTCACTAGGGATAAGGTGGTAGCCTTTAAGCAATAATTTGATATTAAAATAGTTCATTCAACACCATACTATGCTCAAGCTAATGGGCAAGCAGATGATACTAACCAAATCCTAATCAATATGATTAAGAGGTCTTTAGAAGACAAGCCTAGGAAATGGTATGAAGTATTATCAGAAGTTCTTTGGACATACAAAAATGCTAAGTGCACGGAAACTGGTCTTACCCCATATCGGCTAACCTATGGTCAAGATGATGTGTTACTTTTGGAGATCACAATTAAGTCTTTAAGGGTAGCAAAGCAAAATAACTTAGAGCCTGAGGAGTATTTGCAAGTCGTATTTATGGAGTTAGATTTAGCTGATGAAGATCGGTTAATGGCACTTGATAATATTCGGCTCAACAAAAGCTAAGGTGGCCAAGAACTACAATAAGCATGTCAAGGCAAAGAGGTTTGTAGAAGGTGACCTTTTTGAAAAACCATTTTACCAATTGGAACTAAAGACCTGAAGTTCGGTAAATGCTCACCAAATTATGAAGTTATTCTAGGTGGTGCTTATCAGCTAGTTAACATGCAAGGAGAAGAATTAAATAAGAGCATCAATGGAAAATACTTGAAGTTTTATTACCTTTCCATTTGGGAAGGAGTGCTTTAAAGAGTCCTTGAAGTAGCTACAAGCCAGCCACTTAGGTTAAAGAAGAAAAAGCCGCCTAATGCAGCTAAGTAAAATAAGTATTTCATTTTAGTGGTGGAAGGATCATTACCAAAGGGACAACATCTTCAATAGTCAAGGAATCAGTAGCAGCAGGTGGAGCAATATCAGCTTAGCTTGGAAGTACAATAGTAAGCTCATAACTAGCAATAATTTATCCCTTCATTGCCTCAGCTAACATTTCTTTTAGTTAAGTTTATGACTTCTCAGCTTCAGCTAAACTAGCTTCTCCAGCACTTAGATCGCTTTCCAAAAGAGCACTTTTTGCTCCAAATAAGCAATCTCAGAATCCAGGGAAGTGCTCTTGTTGTACAAATCGATTCTGACATTGGTGCTGGTTTTAAATTTAGCCGAGATTGATTTTAGCTGAGGCATGGAGGGAAGCTATTTCAGTTTGAATTCGAGCCAGTTCTTTGTTAAGCTCCTCTAACTTCCTGGTGATCATTGCTTTCTCAAAAAGATTTTCTTGCCGATTCTTTTTAACAACTTCAAACTGGATCTGAAAGGTGCTCTTCCTAGCCTCAAGGTTAGCTAGTTATGTCAGCTAAGAGGCACTAGTCTCCTTATGCTCTTTATTGAATTTGTACAAAAAATTCACATTATTAAATAGCAAAGCCATTTGGTTAAAGACCGCCTTCATAACAGGGGACACTAAAGAAATATCAGCTGACATAGCCACCTTGGACATTGATAACTTAAGGGTCTCGACTATTTTAGGATCAGAGGGGAAGCCTTTTCAGAAATTGATTTTCAACAAACTCCAAATGCATAAAGATAGGGGAAGAGTCCCTTATGGTAGGGCTAGAAAAATGGCTTAGAGACTTGAAGTTCTATTCTAGGACTTCATCAGAAATTACAGGCTACGCAGTCAAGGAAGAAGCAGTGGGAGGTGTTACTTTTGGGGTAGGAAGAACCTTGGCAGACTTAGGTGCTTAAGCCTTAAGTTATTTTATTTTATTTTATTTTTTATTTTTTTTGCAAAAACAAAGAAGAAGGATCAGTTGGCCAAATACATTAAGCAATCAAAATGAGACTGTTTGAGAAATACATTAGCTGAAGGTTCAGGCAAGGCTAGAGATTTTGGATTTAATTACTGGAGAAGGAACTAGTGGGGTTTAATTGCTCATTTGAAACAAGCATTAGACCTCCTGCGACATTGCCCTAAATGTCTATTACCACAACTAGGGCATGTCAGAACTTCAACGATTCGAGGTTCACCAGACAATATTCTTAGTGACTGGCTTCCAAAATCCTGTCTAATTTTATCTCTGTTCAACTAGAAGTCATCCCTAAATGAAATCAAGTCCAGAAACAGGTTCACCTTTAGGCCTTCAAGAATCACCTAACTAAGAACTAGAAGATCCCTCACATCTCGCCTTTTTGCGACCTTCTTATTCTGATTGCCTTTCTAAAAACTAGTTCTCAAGTCGATAAGCGGCATTTATGACCTAAGTACATGTGGTAGTGTCTATCACAAACACTGACTAGAATAAAAAATCCCCTGGACCGTTAACAAACCTCTTTACTCTCTTCCGTTCAGTAGCTATAAGATGCGAAGCAAAATGAGATAATAGGGTAAACTGAGCCTCATACTCCACTGCCGACATATCCTTCGTCTTCACCAACCGTTCAAAATCCTGAGTGTGTTTATCCCTCACACTCTCAGGTAGAAAACGGTCAGTAAAAACCCTACTAAACTCCAGCCAGGTAAGTAGGGTAGGCTTCATTTGTTGCTGAACTAACATCTTATACCACTCATATGCCACACGTGCAATTGATAACTAACTAGCTCCCCCCGAACAAGGTCACATCCCAAAGCTATGCATACTCTATCAGACTCTTCCAAGAAAGTTTATGGGTCCTTAATAGGGTCTACATTTGAGAATCGCAGTGGTTGCATCTTCCGAAAGTCATGCAACATCATAAATACTTCCTAATCCTGCTAAACTTGAACATGAGAAACTGCCTCTGGCTAAGGATGAACAGGAGGAACTGTTGGAGGTAGGTGAACCTAATGTTGTTGGGCTAAAATCCTAAGTCATCTACTGTCCTCTACATGTAGTCTAATCCCTGAACAATCTGCGCTAGATCAGGACTAGGAGTTGCTGCTGAAGCTGGTTTAGCAGCTTTACCTCTGCCTCTACCACATCCCCGTTGAGCTCTACCTTTGACCTCAAGTGCCCGAGGACTAGTAGATCCCTAATCGAAGTCAGCATCCCGCTGCCTCCCTCGACTTGTTACCCGGCCTCTAGGTCTCATCATCTCTAGAATAAATACAAATGGTTTTAATATACATTTATCATATAAAGGAAAAAAAAAAACAAGATATTAGGAAAATCACAACTTGAAGTTTCAAGATAAATTGGAACGTGTCACTAAGTCCTCATACGCCCCGGGTAACGTAAGCAAACAAAGCGACAACATCCCGTATTTACAGTCACGGACCTCTAACCATGCTCCGATACCAACTTGTCATACCTCTAAACGAATATATAATTAATCGAAGAAATTGGTAACCAAATCCCCATGACCCTGACTTCACATTTACTGAACCCAATGACTCTTGGACACTTACAGTTAAAAACAATAAAGAATAAACAAAACTTTATTGAATTAAAGTGGGACCACGAACATGTTATATACATAAAATATTTACAAAAAATTTGACAAAGCTTCCTCTATAAAGTGTAACATACCCAATAGTACATACATAAATAACCTGGTCACAAATCACTAGTAAATCATAATATCTATATACATAGAGGAGCTTTACTTCTAACCACACATCACATTACCACAGTTAATTTAATGTACACAAGAACACAAAATGCCTAAAGTGACTGCAAGTGTTATCCTCAAAGCTTTAAGTATGCGATTTTGGGAAATATCTTACTGCAACAGTATCGACAAGTTCACTAACCTTTGCACAACACACATTGTGTTCCTGATGCTAAAAAAAATATAATAGGAAAAGGGTGAGTCACAAAGACTCAATGAACAAATAATGTACCCTGAGAATACCAGCATCAATTAGAGCATAATAATAACACATATTAGCAATTTAACTTTACATAATCCAATTCATATATCAATTCGTTAAAATATGCACGTACTTATTATCCTTTCGAAGTCCCAATGCACATGATTCACATAATAAAAAAATCAATTGAGTAATTCAAAGTTCATGATCTTAAACAAAACAATCAAACACACAAAACAATCAAAGCATACAAAGAGCCAACTGAGTGACTTAGCCCTACACGCTATTATCACCTTTACTAGGCAATTATTGCTCCAGCACACCAAATACATTCTCCTCACACAATCCATCCCACCAGAGCTAAGTATTCGAATCTTTCTAAAACACTTACCATAAGCAAAATATCCCAAAATATTAAATCAGAATATCTTAGGTGTACTTGGATTTTAGTTTTGAAAATAAAAATCATTTCTTAGGAAACTTTAATTTATTGGCCTTTATCAACCTGAAACAATATCAAATAACGAACATAACTCTACTTTTTATTTTGACATAATTCATTTCACACAATAATATAGCAATCACAGTGTACGAAATTCACTCACTAAGCTCAATAATACGACTCGTTGTTCCACTTAGCCTGCAAAGGTGTCAGAATGTCCTCAACATGCTCCAAAGCTAAAAATCATAAATTCATACATTACATATAGTAATCACTTTAAAATTAAGTCTCAACTTCTTAATCCTACATCATCCCACTTAACACTTTTCTTGAAAATCTAACTCTTATACCTAATATTTTAAAGTAACATTAGTTACTTTAATTCATTTAATAATTCATGTTCTATAATTCCCATTAATTCCGTCTAATTTTTTATTTCGAACTAGCCAATTAATAAACGTACTTACATAAATTAATTTCAATATATGAATTAATAGTTATCTTGTCAAATTCCTAAGGTAACTTACTTACATAATTGTGTATACACACACAAATATATATATATATATATATATATATATATATATTATATTTATATTTATATACTATTTATCCAACTTAAACCCATAGTTTCCCCTTTTCATTTATGAACCACTTTTACCTAAACTAAACTAACAATCAACTTCCAAAGTATTTAGTTTCCAAACCTTGAGTTTCAATTAAATAACTATCTAACTTACACCAAAAGCTTATATTAAACCTTCTAATGACAACATGCCTCTAATTACAACTCTTTTACTGCTCATGCCCCTAGTTATTGACCTTAACTCAAATTAATTATCTAAGGTTAACTAAGACTTTAAATTATATATGTCATCTTTAAGGTTACATTAAACAATTTCCTAATTCACATCATAAACTTAAATTAAACTTTCCAATATTAACATGATTTTAATTCCCACCTTTAATTTCTGTATTTAACCCTACTATATTGACACGCTTGAATCTTAATTCATTTATTTTATGCTTCCAATTAACTTTAAATTAGCTACACTAATTCATTTACACCAATTCTTTTCACCTTCTATGCTTAATAACACAATAGTCATAAGATTTAATCTTAAGGAATTCCAATTACTTACTTAACTAAAAGGTTTTAACATCTAATTACACCTAAGACTCTCAGCAAGGACAAAACAGGGGGTGTTGGCTCCCTTGGCTCTTTTGAAAGAAAGGATGGATGCTACTACAAAGTCAAAGTTTGCCTTACAATCCATCTAAAACAAGACAACAATAAGTTGGTAACACAAAATACCTTTCGGTTGGCAACAACCTACACTTCACTAGCGACAACTTAGCTTAATTACTCTCAATAGTTAAGGATCTAAGTTACCAAAATTTCCAATACCAATTCTCCCTAAGATTTCGCATCATCTACTTTCAATTTCCTAGTTTTTCCTTCTACTCACTCCTAAATAACTCTATATCTAATTATCACCAACAATTAGAAAATATCCTATGATAATAAATTAAGTTTCAAATGGTTTGAGTTAAGAAAATTACCCCTTCCTACGCAAAATAAGACTATTGCCTTAACACTTAGAATCTTGGTAGCCTTCCACGCCTTCTTAGCCAAGAGACTACCCACACACACCACCAAGACCAGCTGCAGCCAAGGACTACCAAGTGCCTTACGACTGCCACCAAATGAAAAGCAGAATACAGTCAGCAACCTTGCTTCAACCATTTATAGCCACCCCCAGCTCCAATAACTCATGGCTACTCAAAGAAAATTTCAATTGGCGAGTGGGAAGACCACGTTCACAGCAGCTGCTGCAAGAAGGCATGAACATGCCAGCAACTTCAAACAAACTGGTTTGATGGCTATCGCAAAATACTTTCCTTAACACCCACCCTACTTAGCAATATAAGGATAAGACAAGAACAAATAAAGAAGGAAGCTTTTCAAGGGAGGAGTTATTTCTTGGCTAACTAGATGGGAGCAAAATTTCTGAAACAAAATGGCAATCGAGTATTTTCAAAATACGGGAAAAGCTGAAGAAAAAATAACTAAGATGGTGGTGGCAACAATTTGAGGAGTAGAATAGGCTAACAAAGCAAGAAACAAAACAAGGAAAAGACAAAAGAAATAAAATGTATAAAGTCAAAGAGTCAAAAATATAATTGTATGGTGTAAATTTAATCTTGTCTCATACCTATATAGATATTTTCTGATTCACGCTTTTATTTACACCTTTTTGACACACATCAATATAATAATTACATATGTAAAATTCGAGTTTTAAGTTAATGAATAACGTGGTAAATACCCACAAATACCCACAACACCCAAGGGATCTTATCTGTATTCCCTCCTGCAGATAACACGTGTTAGACTTATATCAGAACAACTAGAATTGAATTCCCAGGACATAGTGCAAACATGTTTGGACATGGACTGGTATGTTGTGTTAATAGTTTGACTATGGATCATTTTGGAAGTCTGAGCTATAAGGATATACCTGGAAAAAAAATACTGGAATAGATATATACAGGATCCCAGATTATAGATAACTTCCAGTATCTTTATCGGTTATATTAAATGTTTTAGTGAAGTAGTTATTACCGTTCATAGTTGGGACAAAAAATAATGGCAATTATATCCCTTTCTTTTTTAGTATATTTTCTCATGTGGACTTGAAATATAATTCATTTTCACTATGTAGTATGTACATCCTTGTAATATGGATGGATGTATATATAAATACATATAAACATGAAATAGAATTATGTCTTTAAGATGTTTAACAAAATGTCTAAGAGGAACTAGTTGTAATATAATGAATAAAACCTAGTAGATTGAAATCTTGGGGTTAAGCATTATTTAAGTTTAAATAAAAGTCTAAAAAGAAAGATTAAAGAATTATTGATTAAGAGGTTAAGAAAAGGAGAATCTTGAAACTTAGTTGGATTAATATTGAAATTTCATGATTTGAGCCCTTAGTGGATTTTAAAAGATTAACTTAACTTGGATTTAATATTGGAAAAATGAAGAGTGTTACAAGTATGAGTTTGTATTGATTTCTTATATATACATACATGATATGGGACCAATTTCCCTACAATGTAATTGTTAAAATACCTAAAAGGACTTAGTTTCAAAGAAAAACATGGAAGTTGATATATATATAAGTTTTAGTAACTAAAGGATTATAACTACAAAATTTATAAACTAAGTAGTATTTGGGAATATGTTTTCACCCTTGGAACATACTATTGAGCCAACGACACACGTGAATTCAGGAAAGAGTGACAAGCGGGATCTGTATCACTATGAGTGGAAAGGATATGTGATTAGTGTGCGGGTGCTGAGTTACTCTAATTGGCCATTTGTGTGCTTTGGTTGCTTTAATTGATTTGTTTGTATAGTGTATTACATGAATAATGTTTATTTAATTTTATGTTTTCTATATTTATGTACTTGTGAAATTTAATTATTTTGAAATTCATGTTATCTTGAAATTATTTGACCTATATATTGAGTGATGCAAGTACTCTTTGGATACATTTTTTTCACTCACTGAGTCTTTACAACTCACCTCTTGTTTGTTCATATTTTTTTAGTAACATGATTTCAGTATACATCACTGACGAGTTCGTGACTTGTCGATAGAGTGCAGCAAGGTATTTCTTCAGGATCACATATTTGAAGCCAAATGATGGAAGTTTACAGTCACATCAAAGTTTTAGGTTGTTGTGTTTTGTTTTGTATAATAGTCTAATTATTACTGTTTATAATATTAATGGAGCTGAGCTCCTTGTGTATACTGTTGTTGTTGTTGTTAACTAGTTGAGTGTAACTAGGTTATATATATTTGTATTACTGGCATTGTTCCATAGGGAACCTCTGCCAAATTTTTTAATTAAAGTGTTATGTATTTTGTTAAATAAGTGTTTGCATATAGTTTTGTTTAATAAAGCCTCCCATTTGAATTATAGTTGGTTAAATGTCATATGTGTTTTTTTGATTTGAAGTTAGGGTTACGGAGGTTTGGTTATTAGTTAGTTTTATTATTCTATATACTTTCTTGAGTATTTTCTTGTTATAAAGAGGTAGGACTTTCCTCCTTATTAGTGTCTTAGCCAAGGGTTGGCTCCTTGTCAAACTTAGAAGGTTCACTTAATTAAATTATGTCTTAGGTGATAATAGATAAGAGGATCTATTTAATTTAAAAGTACAAAAGTCATATAGTACCTATATTTATACATTTATACATTTATATATGTATTGTTTATTTATTTATATTAATAGTGACTTTGATAATACTTAATTTGTTCAACATGCTAATATAAAGATATATTCTTTACATGATATTTTCTACATTACCATAAGAACCTATGTCTAATTCCTTGGCTTAATTTACAAAAGCTTCTCTTGATTAAATTTGTATACCGCGAACACCTCTCACTTAATACCAAATTTAGCAAGATATAATATACTAACGTAGAGGCTCGGCCTCTTCACTTTCATACTTAACATTTACATAGGTCCATGATACTAGAAGGTACCTTTACATCAACACATAGGCAACCTTTCCAAAAGTGGACAGTTTATACATTATCATCATGTGGTCACTACTTAAACACCAAGTAAACACTAAGAAACATTTTCATTACAAATTTTATACCTATTACATCCAATGTTCCTAAATTGTTTACCAAACAAAAGCATGGCTCCTAACTCTAATTACTCCATCATGGGCGACGGGTACACTATGGCCAAGGGTATAGACTTCATCATAATAACCCTCCCATACTTTGCTAATACTCATCCACGCCTTCATGGAGGGTGGCATAAAACACATAGTGACGTTTGAAACACAACACAATCATGTTGCCCAAACTAGACCCGAGAACTTGTCAATCTGCATACTAAGAGTTTACAAACCATGAGATAGAAATCTCAACATCAACCATACATTAAATTTTAACAAATGAAGTGCTTAATGTGTAGCTATAAAATAAGGGAAATGAAACTGATTATGTTACATACATGTACCATATGTAAAGAAGTTCTTGAGTCCACATGTAAACCGAGGTTATTAGCCAAAATTCAAGGCTCTTTCATATACGTTCATTCAACCTCAACTAGATATGGATCTATACTAGGGTTTGAACACTTCTTGGGTATTTGGACTTCCTGGGCAAACACATGGTCAAGAACAATTTACTAGTACAAAATATGCAATTCATGTCAAAACCATTAACCAAGTCACTTGTTGCCCGTTCATCATCAACATGCAAATGTTTATTTCTTTGAGGTAGAGTTTTTAAGAGTAGAAAAGAAAGCATTTTAGCAAGGAATTTAGTAAGGAATGAATGTAAACATGCCTTAGTTTAAACCAGTACTAAACCCTTGGATCCTACCAAGCCAAAGTCTATCACCTTTTCAATTTCCTTTGAAATCCTTAGCTAGAATTGCTCTTGGTCCTTTCCTCTTTTAAGCTTTTCGTTTGAATCCCCTTCTTCCTTAATTCTACCCTTAACTTACTTCAAACCTAAGCAATAGAATCCTTAGTGAATTCTAGGAAGAACTATGGTGGCAAATTAGGATTTAGAGCTTTAGAAGTCCTCCATGCAAGCTCCTTTTCTTTCTCTCATTACACACTTTCTCTCTTGGTTTCTAGTTGCAAAAAATGGAAGTGAAGGAGAAGAATTGATGATTGTGTGACTTAAGGAGAAAGAAGAAACCAAAATTCTCAAAATGCCCCCGCCGATTCACTAAAATGTTATTAAACTTTTTACCTAATCCTCCATTTACCAATATTTTAATACCTATTTAGTCAATTTATCATTACCTATTAGCTATATATATAAATATATCTATATGTATGTACATGTATTCTCTTTGCTTTACATGGTAAAGTATTAGTGTATAAATATATATACCTACCTGTATAGCCATAATTGTATCTATATATATGTGTGTGTGTGTGTGTATTCCTTATTTTCTCAATCATCCTAAATTTCTAGTATTTGAATTTTCTCCCACTTCCTTTTACCAAAAACATCTCTAAGTTACATCATATATTTTTCTCTAGCATAAATGCGCATTAAATTTTATAACTTAAACACATAGATTCCAAAAATGCCAAGTATATGCATGCATTTTTAACATGCTTGTCTTACTTATAAAACATATCAGATAAATATCACCATTTAAAATCTATTAAAGTCTAAGTGAACTTGTCAACTAAATCTACATGCAAGTTACAAAGAAATGGCACAATGCAGTCAACATAGAAAAAATGAGTGCTATTTTAAGGGATGTTACAATGCTGAGTTCAACCAGGGACCCATCAGCCCTCAGGTACCGAAAGCCAGAGGAAGAGGTCATCAACGACGTGGTAGAGCTAGAGATAGAATTTAAAGGACTGTAGGTGATTTAGTTAGGATTGGGTGTCTAACTATCATGTAGTGAAGGATTGTCATTATAAAAGTATTAAGTTTAGTATTCCTAAGAAGCTAACTTAGTTCTTTTAAGGGGATCAAAGTGAAGTTTCTTGTAATTTAATTTCAGTTATTTAAGCTAGACAGCTTATTAAGAGAAAGTATCAGGGTTATCTAATCTATGTCATGGTACATCCAGTATCGAATGAGTCTCATGTGTTCCGGATCTAGGAAGTAAAAGTGGATAAGAACCTAATGTATGAGTAGCAAGCAGTGGTGAATATAGATAGACAAGCACATAAACTTCAATTGAAAATCATTCATTTAGTGAAAATTATTTGGCAATATCATAATGAACAAGAAGCCACGTAGGAACCCGAACTAGTAGTGAAGCAACAATATTCATCTTCATTTGACTACTTCAGGTAAACAATCTATCCGCATCCTTTTTGTTGAAATTTGGGACAATTTTTTTTAAGGGGAGAAAGATTGTTATAACCCGATATCGTAAACTTGAGTTTTAAATATAGTATACAATTTTTAGTTATAAAATAACAAACACATAAATGAATAACAATATAATTAAACAGGTTATAACTTGATGTCTTAGTGTATGTTTAAAAAAAAGTAATAATAATTGTATAACTCCTTGTTATCAACTAAATAAAATTGTGACCAAGTAAATTAAAATGATTGAATAATTAATATATACGTATGTATATATATATATATATCAAACTTAATTTCTATCACAAATTTTGATTGACTTTAACCCACTTTAGTATTTTTTTTCCTTTTTTTCAAATCATTTTTTCTCTTCTTTTCCTTTAATTTTCCACTGCCTCTTTCTCCTTTTATTCCTATTGCTTCCCAAGTCTTCTAGTGTTTTGCTCTGCCTTTGCTTTCTTACTTCTGCCATTAGGTACCGTGATTGCAACCTAGTGTGGATTCTTCCTAGCAGCCAAATCTTTTGCCTTCCTTTTTCTGCCTTACACTTGTAACTTTAGCATTGGATCACCCTGTTCTACCATGACTCTTTAGCAACAGCTCCAACATCAAAGTTAGCCCAAGCCCTACCTAGACCCTTTTTTCGTTCAACTGTTATGGTAGCAAAGCTGGCGCCTGCCACCCTTTGATTCAAGTCCACCAACTCCTTGGTTGGGGTTTGAAGTTGATGCTAGTTCTCTGATATCAGAGGTTGTAAGACTTCTTCATTATCGTATTACCAAAGAAGCACTTGTGAAGTTGAATGATTGCAAGGTGTACAAAATGAAAAGTCATAATTGTCATGTGTTTATGTAGAGGTTACTTCCTATTGCATTTCTTGACTTGATTCCAAAATCAATTTGGTATCTGGTTACAAAGCTCCGTACCTTCTTTAGGGACATTTGTGCCTCCAAGCCATGTGCAGATCATTTGGAAGTACTTGATGCCAATATTTTGATCACTCTTTGTAAGATTGACACATCTCTTGTTCTGGGTTAGTTTGACTTAATGGAACATTTATCCGTTCATTTGGCTTATGAAGCAATGGTTGGTGGCCTTTTTTAGTACTGGTGGATGTATCCTTTTAAGAGCTGCATGCATATTTTAAAGAAAAAAGTTTGTAATAAAGTATGAGTTTAGGGTTCAACAGTTGAGGCATACATTTTACAAGAAATCTCAACTTTTTGCTCAATATATTTTGCAAGCAATGTACCTACTAGGCAATCTCAAGCAAAAGTGAAATGATGATAGAGGAAACGGAGGAGAGGTTGACCATCTATCAATTTTCTCTTTTCCTGATCATACTATTAGACTGGTTGTGTCAAAAAGGATGGAGTCCAAAGATTACGAGGTAGCAGTGATATACGTCCTCATGAATTTATGAGAAAATTATACCATTTGCAAAGTAAGAATGTTGCTACTTTAAATGCTTCTATAATGTATCTAATGTTAGACCCAATATACTAATATTTTTAAGTATTACGTATAGACAATATGATGAGTTGATGAGAACTAAGCACCCAAGTTTAACCAATCAACAACATGAAAAAAAAAAAAAAACTAGGTGAAAGAATTTGCAAACTGGTTTCTTGAACTATTAAATGAGTAAAATATCATTTCAAATTATTATAAATGAATAATCTATGATAGTCGTTGACAGATGTAACTATTGACTTTAGATCATTAGAAATCTAGCACTCTTACCAGCCAGATATGCCAATCACTATAACAAATATTGCGTTAATAGGTGTAGGTATCATATCAAGAGTTATGGCAATAAGAAAACCACAATGAACAATGGTGTATGTGTGAAGGGAAGTTACTACAATGTGTGTGAATGAGACTTAATGGAATTTTAACAGATGTCATAAAGTTAAATTATGGTGGAATGAATAATAAGTTTGTGTTGTTCAAATGCGATTGGTTTGACAATTTGGAAAAGGATTGAAAATGGACCTAGAACATGGTTTAATAGAAATCAATCATAGATCTAGATTAAATGTGTCATATACATTTATATTGTCATACCAAGCAACACAAGTCTTTTATTACTAGTATCCTTCTCTAAAACAAGAAAGACTTGATTGGTGGGTCATTTGCAAAGTTAAGGCATGGGAATTAGTTAATGTAGACATAAATGAAGATAATGAAGTTTGTCAGAGTTCCTATAGTGTCATACATATTTCCAGATGATGAGACTGCATTCCCTATTCTTGTAGTTAGGAACGATGATGCAGGTGGGTCAACTTCACTTCATGTTGATCGCATCCTCAAGGAAGTTCAACCATTTAAGTTAACTTCTGCAAAATCTCAAAAAAGAGTAAGAGAAGATGATTGTGAAGATGATGGTTTAGATGATGAAGAGAGGATTTTAGACTTAGAATATGTTGAAGATGAAGAATAGGGTGAAAACAATGCGATTGATGAGAAAGAGAATAACGACGAAGCTTAAATTTTGTTGTTTTATACATCTAAATGCTTTGAATTTTGGATTATAATATTTGAAAATGTTTGGCATGCAATTATATATGAAAATTTTATTCAAAATGATATAATACATGTTATAACCCGATAAAGTAAAAATTGAGTTTTAGATACAATGTGTAAATTTAAGTTATAAAATAAACAAATTAACTAAATAATACAATTGAATATGTAATAACCCGATACTCTAGTGTATGTTTTAAAATTTTAGGTACAACTTGTTGTTATAAAGTAAACCAATATTAAAACTTATATATATATATATATATGTTTGAACTGTACATATATACAATTAAATTAAAATTTAATTTAACTTGAAGAATGATTTTATATTGTACAATTTTTATTTCTTATTTTTAGAAAAAAGTGAAATACATGTACAAACCCAAATAAATAAGATTAAATAAACAATTATAAAGCATATATATATATATATATAAGCAAAGCAAGAGAAAAAAATTTGCACCACACAATTTTCTCCTTTTGTTTGACCTTGACCAAGACTTTACTCTATATTATTTTGTTTTATTTCTTTTCTTCCTTCTTGAATCGACATAACTCCCTGGAGATTTATTTTCTTTCTTGCTCTCAGTTTGCTTCAGTTTCCTCCTTTCTTGATTTTTCTAGAACTCCTCCTGGCACAGCTCTCCTTTGCAACTGGCGGTCTCCTTCTCTTCTTTTGGCCATCTAGCTGCTTTGCACAAGTTCGTTTTCAGTCTTAACAATAGGTTGGCCATGAGTCAGCAACCAACCATTGTCTTTTGCATTGGCAGCCACAAGCTTTTATTTTCTTTCCTGGGTAGTGCGTAAGTGAGTGTTGTTCTTGTTTTGTTTCCCTTCAGCCAAGGCTCTTGTTTGATTTTTGAGTGGCAGCCATCAAAAGACAGCTGCCCTGTTTTGAATTTCTACAAACCGTATGCTTTATGGGCGGAGTTTTTAGCCAAGGCAGGACCTCCTTCCTTCCTCTTTCAGTTTTCAACTCATGATTGTGGTTTCGTCAGCCGTGCGTGTCTTATCTTGCCATGTTTGTCAACAATTGCAACTGCCCTATTTTCAGTCATCTTCCATTCTTGTTGTGTAGCTTTTCAACTATGGCAGTCACTTAAGGGCAGCAGCCAAGCAAGTTTGGGGCACCTTGTTCTTGGCTTTGTCGTGAGGTGAGTATGGTGGGCAGCCTAGTGTGCTTAATTGTGTCCCTATCATGTAATGAACCGTAAGTAATTGGATTTGAATTAGGCAATATTGATGTTGGAGGCATGTATAAATAAAGCTTTTAAGTTTCTTTCATTAATTAAATTAAAGTCTAAGTTGGAATTTGGAATTTGGAATATAAGCAATGTTAAATTGATGAAAATCTGTTGATCAAATTGGGGTATATACATATATGTACACTTAAGATGTTAGTAAAAATGTCTAAGTGAAAACTAGATATAACTTTATGAGTAAAACTTGGTAGATTTAATACTTGGTAATTAGTTGTTATTGGAATTGAATAAAAAGATCCTAAACATGAACAAAGAATGGTTATTTAATGTGGTGAATTGAGGATTTGTTGAAGGTATGTAATCAATATGAACAAAAGATGTTTAGTTGTGGGTAAAGTGTTGAAAAATAAGAGTTAAGTGATTTTTGAAGAGGCGCAGGACTAGATTTCGTGGGTTAAAGAAATTCAATATTTTGAGTATCTTCAGGCAAAATTAATTATAAGTTAAAAAGATAAAATGTAGCTTATAGTCTTGAAATTTTGTCTGCAAAATTTCGTAGCTTGATTCGAAATATGTTGTGAGTTATAGCTATTAAACTTCGGCTAGGTCAGGCAGGATTCGTAGTGCCCTATTTTTGGTTCATGTAAGAAATTGAGTGGGTTCATGACAGATTTTAGGAAAATTTTCTAAATAATAAAGATAGATATACTTGTCTATTAATAAACCCAATAAACAGAATTAGATTTCGTTTTTCCTAAAGGAAGTTGTGTTCAATTAACTAAGGTAAGGTCAGAGCTGTCAAAATCCTGCGTGTTGCAAAATTTGATGCAACTTCAAACAATAAACTGTATTGATATACAAATCTAAAAATTATAAATGATATACCATTATAAAGCTACGTGTGTCTAATATTTTATAAATTTTACGAAAACTGGATTCAGAGTTTTCTAGAGAAAGATATGACAGTTAAAGTGGATACTGGTCCAAACTCCAAGTTTGGATAGTCTCAACATCTCTAACTCACTAAGTGTTTTTTATCTTTTCTAATGGTTTCTTCTACCCTATGCATTGTCAAGACATTTAAAATGTCCCTTCATTATTAACCCTATCACACAAAGTTCAATTTATATTAATTAGTATGTAATAGCTTAATGGAAAACTTTCATAAAGAAACCTATAAGAGTTGAGATATAAGCTTAGAAATTAAAAGATTATAACAATAATGTTCATGAACTAAGTGTTATTTGGAATTATGAATTTCAATTCTAGATTCTAATGTGGACCTGATAAGACGCTTGGACATAAGTGTGAGTGACAAGTAGAATTGGTTACAGGTGAGTGGTTAATTATTGCCTTTAGAGGCTATATTAGTATGTGTAATTATATGTATATTTGAATATGCATGATATATAGAAAATAAGCAAGTAGAGTACTTTCATAATTTATTTAAATTATGTTGGTTTGATATTGATTGTTGTGTTTGAAATTGATTGTGGTTGATAAGGGCCAACAAAATGAGATTTTTATGAAAAGTGATTTTTATCTCCGAAAGTAAAAATCCAAGTACTCCTAGGATATTCTAATATAAAATCAAAAGAAAAATTATGATTCTGATAAATGTTTTTTTTTTAATTGAGTGCTCAGCTCCGGTGGGATGGATTGTGTACGAAGATCAATTTGTTGTACTGGAGCGTAAATGCCCGATAAGGGATGATAATGTTGTGCGGGGCTAGGTCACTCATTGGCCTTTTGGTTACTTTGTTTGATATTATTGCTCTGATTAATTTGTGATCCTGTGCTTTATGTAAATTATGAATTTATAATGGTTATAATGTATACGTGTAATGTAAATTAAGATATGAACAATGTTACATGAGGTTATTATATATGTTATACGATTGTGTTGGGTGATGCTTGTACCGTTTGGGTACGATTTTCCACTCACGGAGTCCATAGGACTCATCCCTCTCATAGGTAATTTTTTTTTTTCAGGAATCCAATGCCAAGTTTGTTGACCTACTAACAGAGTACGGCAAGGTATTTTTCCAGGATCTCAGACTTGAAGTTAAGGATGGAAGTTGCAGTCACACTAGAATGGTGAAATGCTTAATTTTGCATGATGTAATAATCTAGATAATTGTCCTTGTGCATTGAGTGGAATTAGGAACACATATGTATTGTATTTTGAGGCATGTTATATACATTTTCAGGAAGTTGCTATTTGTTTCCGAAAAATAACCTTTTAAGTGAACTTTTATAGAATAAAAGTTCCTTTTATTCCTTAGTTAGGTCAAGAGTCATGGTTATTACTTTGTTTTGAATTCAGGGTTACGGAGGTTTGGTTATCTAACCCTCTAGCCAGTCATGCCTTCGTGAGGGGTGTGACAATTCAAGTATGTTCCTCAATTCTATATAGTATGTCTGTTAGTTAACGTCGTGCATTTATCATTAAATTTCTCACTTATACAGAGATATCATGCCTAAAGGACATCATTCTGGTGAGTAGCCTACTTGGTGATGTGTTTTGGTAAATTTGCATGATTAGTAATGGTAACGCCTTTAATGGCTTTAATTCTAGAAACTTTGTGGACTATTTTGCTTTCTCATGGCAAATAACTTAATGAAATTAGAGACTCATCTTATGATGAATAACAAATAAGCTAGGGACTATAATCACCAATGAAAAAACTACGCAAGTTAACATGTTATGTGTGTAAACTTAGCATTTTTCGCACCATGGGGACAAAATGATCATTTACACACCTTTAGGACTATCTTACCCTACTGCAATATCTATAATGTCAAGTAAGACTTGTAGAAATAAACAAAATGATTTTAGACATCCGATGAAAAAACTATTTAAGTTAACAATGTTGTGTATATTCAGGTCATGGGAGCACAATGGTCATTTACACATCTTTAGGATGATTTGACCATACGGAAGCATCCGTAGTGTCAAGCAAGACTTGTAGGAAGAAACAGAACATCAACTGGACATTCGATGAAGAAACTACGCAAGTTAATGTGTTGTGTGTGTAAACTTATCCTTTTTCAAGTCGTGGAGGACAAAATGATTATTTACATATCTTAAGGAAGAGCCAACCGTTCTACAACATCTGTAATGTCAAATTAGATTTGTAGAAAGAAACAGAATGTCATTTGTAAATCTAATGAAAAACTATGCAAGCTAACGTGTTGTGTGTATTCGAGTCATGGAAGCAAAATAGTCATTTACACATATTTCTATAATATTTATTATAACTTCATTTGATTATATTATTAAAAGTACTATTTCTTTGCTAATGATAATAGCGTTTGCATTCCAGCAAGATGATGATGATACTACAGATGTCAAGTTAGGGGACTAGTTAAGGATTTTAAATATTTAAACTGCACTTCAAATTAAACTTTATTACCTTACAATTGTTGAATAATAATTATTATGAATTTTGGTATATAGAAACCTAAAAATTTATTTTATAATATTTTTGAACATATTTATTGTATAAAAACAAGAAATACCAAAACAAAAATATTATAGGGGTAAATCTGTTCATAAATTAAAGAAACTTACTGCTAACAGCATATGGTCAGAAGTAAGTATTACTACCAACTACGTAATACCCGATAGTAAGCTTAATACCTATAGTTTACTGTTGATAGTTGTTATGTGGATAATAATTATTACCGACAGCCTATTGCCAACACTATCATGTCAAAAATTATCTGAAAATTTCTTAAATGGGACAACTTGTACCCACAGCTTGTCAGCAATACAGTTCTCCATCGACAACAGCATTGTCAAGAACTTTTTGCCACAAGGAACTATTGGCAGTGATCACTGCTGACAGCAAAATGCATAATGCTGACATCAAGTTATTGTCGACAATAGTGCAGTTTTTTGGAGTGATGAATTCAATCTCTCACTGATGAGTGTTGTTGACAGTGGTGCAATTTATAAAAAAGAAGGTTCTACTAGATTTTATAGTAACTTTATATGTCTTGATTTTAAATTTCTCATCAATCATCAATGAGAGAACCGGCTAGCTTAATAAAATAATAATGCTCTTAGGTAATATTTTGTCGTACGAATATTATAAGATACAATATTCAGTAAAAATTAATTTATATACAGGTAAACACTTATCTTATCATGTGTTTAGTGTATGGCCTAATTAGATGTATGATATGACTGAATTATGCTTATTCTCTGTTTTATGCAACATCAAATTACATTAGATATAACTAACTTTAATACTATTTTGATAAAATTATCCAAAAGCAGTCAATCATATAATTCATATAAATTACTATTTTTTTAAAATTATTATTATTAATTCTAATCTAATTGTCTTTTTCTTTTTCTTTTTTCTAGGATAATTCTAATTTTTGTTGAATATATATATATATATATATATATATATATATATTATAAAAGTGGCTTAATAATTATCATTACACAAAATGTTTTTATAATATTTTATTTTGGAATAACATTGACTTTCAATATTTTTTGTTTGTAAAAAAATTTATATTTTTTTGGCAAGTGAAATGAAGTCATCGACTTTATAAACTTTTACTTTTTTTATAAAATAAAAAACTTTTATTTTTATTTTTATAATTTTGACTTTTATAAAAATGAAATTATTGATGAAAGAGGGTTGGCGGAGAAGGAGGAGGGGATTGGGGTCATTTGTAAATTCTCTATTTTGGTCAATTATTTTTTTATATTATCCGTCAATCAGTCATAATATACTAGTACTCATCTAAAGACAAAATAATCATGCTTCAACAAGATTAACCCTCATCTCAAAAAAAAAATAATAATAATAATAATTTCGTCATACCCAATGGTATGCACTAAATAGTTGGTTAGACTGGATAAAATAGAAATATCTTATCCAATCTTTCTTACCCTGTCTGCCAAACACAGCTTTAAGTTACTTAGATTTATAGACAAGTACTCATCTTATTCAAAACTTAAATTCTTTCTAAGTTTTTGTAGTTATACATTTTTAAGTGGTTTCTAGTAGTTAATTTCTAATTATAAATTAAAATATATATTTCATCAGTAAACTTTAGAATGTTTTATATTTTAATGGGTTTAGTTGTACTTTAACCCCATGAATTATTACTCATTTTGTAATAATTTCTATGAACTATCGAATTAGACACATGACCTCCTTATTTGAATCATAATTAGCAAATAATCTCTAATCATCCAAATTAGTTATTAATTCTAACAAATTAACTCAAAAATAATAATAAAAATAAAAATAAACTAACCCAATTATAAGTTTTTGTTTTTGTCTTTGTTTTGTTTATATCTTTTACTTTCTATCTATTTTTTTCTTCTTTTTTCTTTTCTTTTTTTTTTTTTTTTTTTGAGCAATTGAACACTCCATATTTAGCCAATTTTAACAATTTTCTTTTCTATAATTGTAATGCAATAATAAGGAAAAAAAATACTTTGATGAAAATATTATCAATAAAACGTAAATTGAAACAATAACTTATATGATTTCTATAAATGACAAAAATAATATTAGTAAATGTATTGATAATTTAAATAAAAATAATACTAGTAAGAAAATAAAGATTATAAAGGAATCAAATATTGTCTATGTATGCAAAAATTTAATCAATATAAAGAGTTCAATTTCCATAAGAAAAAGAAGAAGAATAAAATGTAAAAAGAAGAAAACATAAAAAATAAAAAATAAAAATTACAATAAGGGTCATTTAGTCATTTTTGACTATTTTGTTAGATTTAATAATTAATTTGGATGATTGTGAATTATTTACTAGTTATGACTTAATTAACGAGATTATATGTCTAAATTAAAAGTTTAAGAAGACTGTTATATGACGAATGATAATTCATAAGGATAACATGCAATTAACCCTTTAAATAATATAAAAGTTACATGTTAATAGAAGCAATATCATATGAAAGTGAAAATTCACAATTCACATGTATTTCTTATAGACATGCATGCAATTATGTAGGGAGCAAGAGGGTCACTGGATTCTTTTGTTAACTTGAACCACCACAATTATATTTTCTAGGAGAAGAGAGAATTGAGAAAAAATGAATTTATTCTTCATAAAAAATAAATTGGTGCTTTTCCGTAGATACATGTAATTTAAAGTAATTATTTATTTACTTGTTTTTAATAATTAAATTTATAAAAACGAGTAATAATGTAATTCTTTATTTACTTTTTGGAAGAATATAAAATATAAAATTACTTTTATCTGGACTACAAACAATTAACATTTAAGTGAGGATATCTTGAAGAAAAACAGATAGAATTGGTCCTAACATTTTAAGAAATTAAGGAAGGAAAATTTTGTTTGGTGTACATTTTCACCAGGGATGCGTTTGAATTTATGAAATTAGAGTTCAAATTGGAAATTGGACTATTTAACTATAATATTTTAGTTTATAATTAAAATTGGCTAAACAATTATAAAATCTCATATTCAATTCTTATGTAAATCCTAAAATTACAATTTTAAATTTTTTTCATTCTTGTGTATATGTTAATCTATGGTGGCACATTAAATTAGATAGTTAGACATCACTCAGTTCATCCAGCTGCCATCAACCACCACCCATTGCCAAACATTGAATCTGACAACTGCTATTATTGTGAAGCATCAGAAAAGACGACAACTACCATATTTAAGAAGCCTCTAACACGGTCACTATTTTGAACGGAATTCATAAAAATTGGAGATAACAATAACCTTTGGAGATGCGTTTGAATTTAAGAAATTAGATTTCAATTGAAAATTGGACTATTTAACTATAATATTTTAGTTTATAATTAAAATTGGTAAACAATTATAAAATCTCATATTCAATTCTTATGTAAATCCTAAAATTACAATTTTAAAAGTTTTTCATTTCTGTGTAAATGTTAATCTAAGGTGGCACATTAAATTAGATAGTTAGACACCACTCAAGTTCCTCCAGCTGCCATCAACCACCACCCATTGCCAAACATTGAATCTGACAATTGCTATTATTGTGAAGCATCAAAAAAGACAACTACCATATTTAAGAAGTGTCTAACACGATCACCATTTTAAACGGAATTTATAAAAATTGGAGATAACAATAATCTTCACCAAGATTTATTGAAAATGATGACTACGTGTTTGAAATATAATTTTAGTTTTAATTTTAATGTGATCTAAATTTATAAATTATAATTACTAAAAAATTAATTTTAAATATTAAATTCTAGTAACCAAATGAAACATAATATTGCACATGTGAACAAGAAGCCTATTTCTCGACTCTTCGTTTTCTTCTTAAAAAAAAAAGGTTCTTCTCATTCGTCCATGTGCGTGGACATTATATATTATAAAAGTAAGTATTACTACCAACTATGTAATACCCGGTAGTAAGCTCAATACCTATAGTTTACTGTTGATAGTTGTTATGTGGATAATAATTATTACCGACAGCCTATTGCCAACAATATCATGTCAAAAATTATCTGAAAATTTCTTAAATGGGACAACTTGTACCCACAGCCTGTCGGCAATACAGTTCTCCATTGACAACAGCATTGTCAAGAGCTTTTTGCCACAAGGAACTATTGGCAGTGATCACTGCTTGACAGCAAAATGCATAATGCTAACATCAAGTTGTTGTCGACAATAGTGCAATTTTTTGGAGTGATGAATTCAGTCTCTCACTGATGAGTGCTGTTGACAGTGGTGCAATTTATAAAAAAGAAGGTTCTACTAGATTTTATAGTAACTTTATATGTCTTGATTTTAAATTTCTCATCAATCATCAATGAGAGAACCGGCTAGCTTAATAGAATAATAATGCTCTTTGGTAATATTTTGTCGTAAGAATATTATAAGATACAATATTTAGTAAAAATTAATTTATATGCAGATAAATATTTATCTTATCATGTGTTTAGTGTATGGCCTAATCAGATGTATGATATGACTGAATTATCCTTATTATCTATTTTGTGCAATATCAAATTACATCAGATATAACAAACTTTAATACTATTTTGATAAAATTATCCAAAAGCAATCAATCATATAATTCATATAAATTACAATTTTTTAAAATTATTATTATTAATTCTAATCTAATTGTCTTTTTCTTTTTCTTTTTCTTTTTTCTAGGATAATTCTAATTTTTTTTGAATATATATATTATAAAAGTGGCTTAATAATTATCATGAGACAAAATATTTTTATAATATTTTATTTTGGAATAACATTGACTTTCAATTTTTTTAAAAAAATTTACATTTTTTTGGCAAGTGAAATGAAGTCATCGACTTTATAAACTTTTTCTTTTTTTATAAAATAAAAAAAATTTTATTTTTATTTGTATTTTTATTTTTATAATTTTGACTTTTATAAAAATGAAATTATTGATGAAAGAGGGTTGGCGGAGAAGGAGGAGGGGATTGGGGCAATTTGTAAATTTCCTATTTTGGTCAATTATTCCCTTATATTATCTATCAATCAGTCATAATATACTAGTACTCATCTAAAGACAAAATAATCATGCTTCAACAAGATTAACTTTCATCTCAATTTTTTTTTGTTTTTTGGTCATATCCAATGGTATGCACTAAATAGTTGATTAGACTGGATAAAATAGGAATATCTTCTCCAATCTTTCTTACCCGGTCTGCCAAACACAGCTTTAAGTTACTTAGATTTATAGACAAGTACTCATCTTATTCAAAACTTAAATTCTTTCTAAGTTTTTATAGTTATACATTTTTAAGTGGTTTCTTGTAGTGAATTTCTAATTATAAATTAAAATATATATTTCATCAGTAAACTTTAGAATGTTTTATATTTTAATGGGTTTAGTTGTATTTTAACCCCATGAATTATTACTCATTTTGTAATAATTTCTATGAACAATCGAATTAGACACATGACCTCCTTATTTGAATCATAATTAGCAAATAATCTCTAATCATCCAAATTAGTTATTAATTCTAACAAATTAACTCAAAAAAAATAAAAAAATAAAAAAATAAACTAACCTAGTTATAAGTTTTAGTTTTAGTTTATATTAATATATATATCTTTTGCTTTCTATCTATTTTTTCTTCTTTTTTCTTTTCTTTTTTCTTTTTTTTTTTTTTTTTTTTTTTTTTTTTTGAGCAATTGAACACTTCATATTTAGCCAATTTTAACAATTTTCTTTTCTATAATTGTAATGCAATAATAAGGAAAAAATACTTTGATGAAAATATTATCAATAAAACGTAAATTGAAACAATAACTTATATGATTTCTATAAATGACAAAAATAATATTAGTAAATGTATTGATAATTTAAATAAAAATAATACTAGTAAGAAAATAAAGATTATAAAGGAATCAAATATTGTCTATGTATGCAAAAATTTAATCAATATAAAGAGTTCAATTTCCATAAGAAAAAGAAGAAGAATAAAATATAAAAAGAAGAAAACATAAAAAAAATAAAAAATAAAAATTACAATAAGGGTCATTTAGTCATTTTTTGACTATTTTGTTAGATTTAATAATTAATTTAGATGATTGTGAATTATTTACTAATTATGACTTAATTAACGAGATTATGTGTCTAATTTAAAAGTTTAAGAAGACTGTTACACAACAAATGATAATTCAAATGGATAACATGCAATTAACCCTTTAAATAATATAAAAGTTACATGTTAATAGAAGCAATATCATATGAAAGTGAAAATTCACAATTCACATGTATTTCTTGTAGACATGCATGCAATTATGTAGGGAGCAAGAGGGTCACTGGATCCTTTTGTTAACTTGAACCACTACAATTATATTATCTAGGAGAAGAGAGAATTGAGAACAAATGACTTTATTCTTCATAAAAAATAAATTCGTGCTTTTACGTAGATACATGTAATTTAAAGTAATTCTTTATTTTGTTTTTTTTAATAATTAAATTTATAAAAACGAGTAATAATGTAATTCTTTATTTACTTTTTGGAAGAATATAAAATTTAATATTAATTTTATCTGGAGTACAAACAATTAACATGTAAGTGAGGATATTTTGAATAAAAACAGATAGAATTGGTCCTAACATTTTAAGAAATTAAGGAAGGAAAATTTTGTTTGGTGTACATTTTCACCAGGGATGCGTTTGAATTTATGAAATTAGAGTTCAAATTGGAAATTGGACTATTTAACTATAATATTTTAGTTTATAATTAAAATTGATAAACAATTATAAAATCTCATATTCAATTCTTATGTAAATCCTAAAATTACAATTTTAAAATTTTTTCATTCTTGTGTATATGTTAATCGATGGTGGCACATTAAATTAGATAGTTAGACACCACTCAGTTCCTCCAGCTGCAATCAACCACCACCCATTGCCAAACATTGAATCTGACAACTGCTATTATTGTGAAGCATCAGAAAAGACAACTACCATATTTAAGAAGCCTCTAACACGGTCACTATTTTGAACGGAATTCATAAAAATTAGAGATAACAATAACCTTTGGAGATGCGTTTGAATTTAAGAAATTGGAGTTCAAATTGAAAATTGGACTATTTAACTATAATATTTTAGTTTATAATTAAAATTGGTAAACAATTATAAAATCTCATATTCAATTCTTATGTAAATCCTAAAATTACAATTTTAAAAATTTTTCATTTCTGTATATATGTTAATATGGTGGCACATTAAATTAGATAGTTAGACACCACTCAGTTCCTCCAGCTGCCATCAACCACCACCCATTGCCAAACATTGAATCTGACAACTGCTATTATTGTGAAGCATCAAAAAAGATAACTACCATATTTAAGAAGTGTCTAACACGGTCACCATTTTGAACGGAATTTATAAAAATTGGAGATAACAATAACTTTCATTCAAGATTTATTGAAAATGATGACTATGTGTTTGAAATATAATCTCAATTTATAAATTATAATTACTAAAAATTAATTTTATATAGTAAATATTAAATTCTAGTAACCAAATGAAACAAAATATTGCACATGTGAACAAGAAGCCTATTTCTCGACTCTTCGTTTTCTTCTTAAAAACAAAAAACAAAAAAGGTTCTTCTCATTCGTCCATGTGCGTGGACATTATATATTATAAATATCACCGTGAAACATCTTTTTCGTGAAACATCTTTTTCGTGTCTTTTTCTTACGTGGGAAAAGGAAGACATGTGAAGCTATCATAGTAGGGTTGGAATCTCTATCAATACAGAAACAAAAAGTTAAAGGTGTATTTACAAATTTCAGTGCCGACATTCGTAATGAAAAATGTGCTTATGCATTCAATATGAGTCCCGGAAATTTCCAAATCCAATATCAGATGGACATAATTAATATGTCTTCATTTTAAATTTCTCATCAGTCATCAGTGACAAAGCGAGCTAGCTTAGAATAATAATGCTCAGCTCTCTAATATATTAAATAATAATGCTTTAAGTTACTTTTCAATACTCTTAAATTACTTAAATTAATAGACAATAACTCATCTTATTAATACCTACATTTTTAGGACTATGCATATCAGCTAAAGGTTATAGAGTGCTGGAAGGAGAATTCTGGTGTCGATATGACATCAATTTGATTTAGTTTTAAAACTCATTCTCTCTATGGGTAATATATCCACCATGGATGAGGTTGAGCCAGAATTTTAAAGCCGTTAAGAAGTGGCAGGGGTTGCCATATGAGGGGATGGGAGAGAACCTTATATTGTGAATTCAATTGAATCTTACTATTGATTAGATCCAAACTCACTCTTAATAGTTTAAATTGCAGTTTAACTTCAGAAGAAGAAGGGTATATGAGAGAGATAACTTTTACCTTCAAAATAGAACATGGTCCTTTCTAATAGGAGAAATAATTCATTTTTTGTTTAAACAACATAAAAGATAGTTTTCTTTAAAAACAGAGTTTCTGATGGATATTAATACCAGAGTAACTTCAATTAAATAACTAAATAAATGTATAAATAAATAAATAACATACAATAAGAGAAAATAAATGTTAGATTTCATGAGATAATAATAAAATAAAATTCGATGAATCAGTCATCATATGCATTATTAGTTTTGGCTGGGTGTGGACATGTGAATAGTCTCTGTCTCTCATTCTTTAGGTCTACGCATTATTAGATTTCCTCGTGCTCATAAAACTGAATCGGCCAGCCAGCCAATTCATGGTCCCGGCCAAAACCTTAACTCTATAATTAATGTATATGTGTAATGTGGGCTCCACCATGGTAAGTCTGAAACACATGCATGCCACTTTATCCTGTTGGATGGTTCTGGATCACCGTGAAACACGGTTTCTTGTCCTTTTTTTATGAAGAAGAAGAATGTGAACCCATCGAAGTATAATGTGCTTATATGCATTCAATATCCGTCGAAACTTCCAAATCCAATATAAGACGGACACGCGTTTATAATTAAATTGCATTACATAATCCATAACTCATTGGGCTGAAAATTACTTATAAATTTAGAAAAATAATAATAAGCAGTGCTTTATATTAAAAATAAAATTATACCAGGTTTTTATAATAATTTTATACCTAACATGACTTACTAACTTAAATTACAGTTTATTGTGATCCTGAAGAACAGAAGAAGAAGGAGGATATATGAGAGGGTCGAATTTTATCTTTTAAAGAGAACATGATCCTTTTTGATAAGAGAAATAATCTATTTTCGATTTAAATAAAAAAAAAGGAGTTTGAGATTAATAATAGTAGATTAATTTTAATTAAATAATATTACAACTGTTTAAAATTATTACAACTCAATAAATAAATAAATGAGAAAATATTTAGCATCTACTGTAGAATTATTTGATCACATATTTGCTAGAAAAAAAAATGAGAAATTAATTAGTTTTTCAGTTTATAAAAAGATGAGACATATAGACTAACCAAATAATTTGTGATGTTAGAGGGAGGAAGATAGAGTGAAGAGCAAAAGAAGCAATATGAACAGTTTGAAAAGAGAGTTTTTTTATTTTTGAATTTCTCACTTTTAGTTTAATGCAATTCAATTTATGATACAATTATTTTTTAAAATATTATTAATTGAGAATATTTTAGTCCATTTATAATATTTTATAATTAATAAGATGTGACGTGCAGTACTTTAGTTGTGACAATAAAACTATAAAATAAATAAATTGTTTAATTAGTATTATAAGAATACTTGTTAAAATATAATAAATATAATATTTAAAAATTAAAATTTTACAAAAAATAATTTTATATATAATAATATTAAAATTAAAATTTTACAAATATTTTAGTCCACTTTATCCTGTTGGACGGTCGGATTTTTAATGGATTTCTATTCAAGCTAACCAGAAATTCAAGTGATACCAAATTCCCCATACCATAGAATTATTATTTATTTAAGTTTGATTTTTAAAGTCTCCCCAGATATTTTCAATTTTCTTTTTAATTTTAAAAGTCCTTATATTTGGATTAGATGTATATAAACGAATTTATATTTCTAATTTAATCAAAAATAAATTATTTATGTATGAATTAAAGATATCATGAGAATTTTATTATATACTAATTAGTTTAAGTTTGCACACAATTTACATAATTAATAATAATACAATAAAGTAAACTATCACATACTTTCTGTTAAATTTTATTGTGATTAGAAAATGTTGCGATTTTCACTTTGTTTTAATAAACTGAAATGATACATAAGTAAACTATCACATACTTTTTACTGCAAAAAAATATTATATTTGTGTCACGCCATTTATATCTAAAAAAATTTCTACAACACTTATGTTACGAAACTTAAGATCCTTTCTAGAGTACATATTTAATGAGATTTCTAAAACAAAATAAGATATATCATATGTATTTATTTATTAATGTATAAAGTGTGCTTAAAAGAAAAGAATGAGAACATACTTTTCTTTGTTTTAGGCCACCACCTAATTACTTAATTAATTTTTTTAGTATGGAAAAATTGAAATAACTATTCAATATTCATATTACCATACACCAATTTTAGATATTAGCTATATGCACGTATTCAATTCTTATGTAAAATCCTAAAATTACAATTTTAAAAATTTTTCATTCCTGTGTATATGTTAATCTATGGTGGCACATTAAATTAGATAGTTAAACACCACTCAGTTCTTCCAGTTGCCATCAACCACCACCCATTGCCAAACATTGAATCTGACAACTGCTATTATTGTGAAGCATCAGGAAAGACAACTACCATATTTAAGAAGTATCTAACACGGTCACTATTTTGAACGAAATTCGTAAAAATTGGAGATAATAATAATTTTTGAAGATAATAATAACCTTTACCAAGATTTATTAAAAATGATGACTAAGTGTTTGAAATATAATTTTAATTTTAATTTTGAAGTGATCTTTATTTATAAATTATAATTATTGAAAAACTAATATTAAATATTAAATTCTTGTGACCAAATGAAACAAAATATTGCACATGTGAACAAGAAGCCTATTTCTCGACACTTCGTTTTCTTCTTAAAAAAAAACCAAAAAAGGTTCTTCTCATTCGTCCATGTGCGTGGACATTATATATTATAAATATCACCGTGAAACATCTTTTTCGTGTCTTTTTCTTACGTGGGAAAGGAAGACTGTGAAGCTATCATAGTAGGGTAGGAATCTCTATCAATACAGAAACAAAAAGTTAAGGGTCTATTTACAAATTTCAGTGCCAACATTCGTAATGAAATATGTGCTTATGCATTCAATATGAGTCCCGGAAATTTCCAAATCCAATATCAGATGGACACGTGTTTTTAATAAAATTGCATTAGATAATACATAAACTCATGGAGCTGAAAATTACATATAATTTTGGATAAATAATAATAAACTCTACTTTTTTCTTTTTTTCTTTTTTGTTTTTTTAAAAAAATTCTACCTAGATTTTATATAATTAATATGTCTTCATTTTAAATTTCTCATCAGTCATCATGTGACAAAGCGAGCTAGCTTAGAATAATAATGCTTCAGCTCTCTAATATATTAAATAATAATGCTTTAAGTTACTTTTCAATACTCTTAAATTACTTAAATTAATAGACAATAACTCATCTTATTAATACCTACATTTTTAGACCTATGCATATCAGCTAAAGGTTATAGAGTGCTGGAAGGAGATTCTGGTGTCGATATGACATCAATTTGATTTAGTTTTAAAACTCATTCTCTCTATGGGTAATATATCCACCATGGATGAGGTTGAGCCAGAATTTTAAAGCCGTTAAGAAGTGGCAGGGGTTGCCATATGAGGGGATGGGAGAGAACCTTATATTGTGAATTCAATTGAATCTTACATTGATTAGATCCAAACTCACTCTTAATAGTTTAAATTGCAGTTTAACTTCAGAAGAAGAAGGGTATATGAGAGAGATAACTTTTACCTTCAAAATAGAACATGGTCCTTTCTAATAGGAGAAATAATTCATTTTTTGTTTAAACAACATAAAAGATAGTTTTCTTTAAAAAGGGAGGATTTCATATGGATAATACCAGAGTAATTTCAATTAAATAACTCAATAAATGTATAAATAAATAAATAAATAACATACAATAAGAGAAAATAAATGCTAGATTTCATGAGATAATAATAAAATAAAATTTGATGAATCACTCATCATATGCATTATTAGTTTTGGCTGGGTGTGGCGTATGAATAATCTCTTGTCTCTTATTCTTTAGGTCTACGCACAGTTTCCTCGTGCTCATAAAACTGAATCGGCCAGCCAGCCAAAACCTTATCTTTCTAATTAATGTATATGTGTAGTGTGGGCTCCACCATGGTATGTCTCTAAAACATGCATGCCACTTTGTCCCGTTGGATGGTTCAGGATCACCGTGAAACACGGTTTCTTGTCCTTTTTTTTTTTTTATGAAGAAGAAGAATGTGAACCCATCGAAGTAGAATGTGCTTATGCATTCAATATCCATCGAAACTTCCAAATCCAATATAAGATGGACACGCGTTTACAATTAAATTGCATTACATAATCCATAACTCATTGAGCTGAAAATTACATATAAATTTGGAAAAATAATAATAAGCTCTGCTTTATATTAAAAATGAAATTATACCTAGTTTTTATAATAATTTTATACCTAACATCACTTACTAATTTAAATTAAAGTTTATTGTGATCCTGAAGAACAGAAGAAGAAGGAGGATATATGAGAGGGTGAATTTTATCTTTTAAAGAGAACATGATCCTTTTTGATAAGAGAATTAATCTATTTACGATTTAAATAACAAAAAAGATAACTTGCTTTAAAAAAGGAGTTTGAGATTAATAATAGTAGATTAATTTTAATTAAATAATATTACAACTGTTTAAAATTATTACAACTCAATAAATAAACAAATGAGAAAATATTTAACATCTACCGTAGAATTATTTGATCACATATTTGATAAAAAAAAAAAAGATAAAAAAAAAAAGATGAGAAATTAATTAATTTTTCAGTTTATAAAAAGATGAGACATATAGAATAACCAAATAATTTGTGATGTTAGAGGGAGGAAGATAGAGTGAAGAGCAAAAAGAGGAATATGAACAGGTTGAAAAGAGAGCCTTTTAATTTTTGAATTTCTCATTTTTAGTTTAATGCAATTCAATTTATTATACAATTAATTTTTAAAATATTATTAATTGAGAACATTTTACTCTATTTATAATATTTTATAATTAATAAGATGTGACATGAAATACTGTAGTTGTGACAATAAAGTTATAAAATAAAATAAATTTTTAATAAATATTTTAAGAATAATAAATATAATATTTAAAATTTAAAATCTTGTAAAAAGTAATAATTTTATATTTAATAATATTAAAATTATAATTAATTATTATGATAAATATTATAAAATTTATATTTATAAAGTCTTAACAGAAATAGGTGCTTGTTGTAAGCTGCCTTGGATATTGAATATCCAAGGAATCTGAGATGGTGCGGAGACTACAAACCGTGACTACTCCTTAATTGTTAGAAAAACTCAAATAAAATTTGACGAACCTGTCATCTTACTCATTATTAGTTTTATGGTTGGGTGTGACATATAAATAAATTATTTAGGTCCACGCACAGTGTCCTGGTGCTCATAAAATTGAATTAGCCAGCCTGCCAATTCATGGTCCCGCCCAAAACCTTATCTCTATAATTAATGTGTACGTGTGACGTGGGTTCCACCGTGGTGCGTGTCATCTGTCTTGTTGGACGGTCGGATTTTTAATGGATTTCTAATCAAGCTAACCAGAAATTCAAGTGATACCAAATTTCCTATACCATAGAATTATTATTTATTTAAGTTTGATTTTTAAAGTCTCCACAGATATTTTCAATTTTCTTTTTAATTTTAAAAGTCCTTATATTTGGATTAGATGTATATAAACGAATTTATATTTCTAATTTAATCAAAAATAAATTATTTATGCATGAATTAAAGATATCATGAGAATTTTATTATATACTAATTAGTTTAAGTTTGCACACAATTTACATAATTAATAATAATACAATAAAGTAAACTATCACATACTTTCTGTTAAATTTTATTGTGATTAGAAAATGTTGCGATTTTTACTTTGTTTTAATAAACTGAAATGATACATAAGTAAACTATCACATACTTTTTACTGCAAAAAAATATTATATTTGTGTCACGCCATTTATATCTAAAAAAATTTCTACAACACTTATGTTACGAAACTTAAGATCCTTTCTAGAGTACATATTTAATGAGATTTCTTAAACAAAATAAAATATATCGTATGTATTTATTTATTAATGTATAAAGTGTGCTTAAAAGCAAAGAATGAGAACATACTTTTCTTTGTTTTAGGCCACCACCTAATTACTTAATTAATTTTTTTAGTATGGAAAAATTGAAATAACTATTCAATATTCATATTACCATACACCAATTTTAGATATTAGCCATATGCACGTGCTTACGCACATGTCAAATAATTTTGTTTAAATTAATAATTTTAAATTTTTGAGTCATATTGTAAAATGAAAGATGAGTTAGTATGTGAGTAACAGAATAAAATTGGTAGTTATTAAGAAGTTAATTTTTATTTTATTTTTTAATTAATTTAATTAGTAAAAAAAATTTATCTTACGCCAGTGATTAGGATAATGAGAGGTTATTAACAAAAAGAAAATAAGTTTTTAATTTTTTAAATTAATTTAAATAAATTAATTTATACTTATTCTAAAATATAAGACCACACAGATTTTTTTTGCCTTTTAAAACATTATAAATATAAAAAGAGTTTAACAAGATAAATATTAATTTATTTTAAAAAAATATATATATTTCTTCCAACTTAGCTCTCTACGTGGATATGATTATAGTTATTTCCTTTTTATTTCTTAACCGAGCCTTTCAAACCTTTTACATGGATTTTTGAACTTTTTTTTTTTTTTCGCATCACCTAAAGCTTAAAAGGCGCTATAAATCATTAAGTGGTTTAAGTCGGATAGCCGGTGGAGCAAAGGAACAAACTTGAAGACAGCCAATAATTTGTCAGCAACTCATGTTCATATCTATCAAAGATCTTCTGTACATGTAAAAGAAATATTTTCTTTCCATTTCCCTCCTTAAAAAAAAAATTAAATAAAATAAAATAATTTATTATTAAAAGGATTTTTTAATAGAAAAAATAATAATTATATTTTATTTTTAAAATAAACAAATTTCTATCATGTTTTTATATTTTAATTCCAAATAATTTCTGAATATATACTCTCCATACGCTACTTATTGATGGAAGCGATACCATAATTCAAATGCAATTCACGTGTATTGCTTATAGACATGCAATTATGTACGAAGGGACAAGAGGGCCAGTGGTTACTATTTGCGGGGTTGACCTTCAATTTGATGAACTAATTACGTATTGACTATATATGTATATGGAAAGAAATGGGAACCTTTTTTTTCCAAAAAGAAGAAGTAGGTGTTAGTAGGGACAATTCTATTGAATCACATGTCCCAAATCACATGAATAATAATTTCATATCACAAGACATGTGGCAACTAATTATTGGATAAGTACACTTAGAAATAGTATTTAAATAGTAAATTGACATAATGTATTTAATATTTTGATTTACTTTCTCTCTCTACAAGAGTCTAGCTTAATCTTTAGAGTATTACCGAGGACTTATCCCAATCTCTGACCTAGTTCTCTTACAGGTTGGACCATCCCGAGCTAAGAAAGACTGGCCTCAGACACTTGAACTTACTTGACCTTAATGAGAAATCTGGTCACATCTAGACTTAACAATGACATCACCCGTTGAAACTTATCTATAAAATTGAACCTGCCAATCCATGATCCCGCCAAGTTTCATGATTGATAATTACATATAATGGTAAGTACAAAACCTTATTTCTATTATTACTGTATATCTGTGGGTGCCCTGTGCCTGCATGGTGTGCCTAACACACATGCATGACACTTTTGTCAAGTTGGAAAGATGGGAGCTTTAATTAGATTTGAGATATTTATTTTTTTGCTACTTAGTGTTTCAAATGTTGTGTACTTAATTATAGTTAGTAAACAAAAAAGATTGTACAACAGAAAGGATAATTCAATGTGGTCATCACCAATATATAAGACATGTATATTATCCGTTGGGTTACAAGTTACTTGTTTTTTTGTTTCATTATTCAACTTTTAAGTTCACACATATTTTGCGATAAAACATGAAACATATGCATAATTTTGTATGACCAATAAGATATATGTAATTCAATTTTCTCACTTTCCAACTTCTATATAAAGCAATATAGAGCTTGCACTACCAATATACTTAGCTTCCACCACTTACTCTTAGTCTCTTACCTTACCCAAACTCCAAGTCCCGATCCCAAAACATGTTAGCCCAATTTCAGCTTCTTCAATCAAACTCAACCAAAACCCTCTTCTCATTCCCCAAGTTATTCGTCCATGGTAATGACCCAACTTTATTAAGACACTCATTTCAGAAGAAAAATAAAAATGCTAGAGTTGCCACTGATAACACACGTTTGTGCGTGAAAGCTACTGCTTCAGAGAAAACTGCTAGCGAAGTGCTAACCACCTCGAGTAATTTCAAGGTCACAGCCATTGTAACTGCCCAACTTTCAGATTCATCAATTTTAAGTGTTACTGGATGGAAAGATGAATTCTTAGATCTCTTTGGCAGACCATTAACTTTAGAGCTTGTTAGTGCTGAGCTTGATCCTCGTAAGTCTTTCTTTAACCTAATCTATATGGATTCTAAGATAGTCTTACTTTGTGGATGAACCACAATCAAGCTATATATGATATCATGATTAACAATCTTGTGGTTGTTAGAAAAACTAGTAAAAGATAAGACATAATTTGTAAACTTTGAAGCGTGTTGCTTACAACATTATCTTTAAAGAGATATTGACTGCATACTCTTCTAATTTGGAGATTGCAGACAAGTCTCTTCCAGGATCCAACAAAATCTCTTAGAATCATGTTATTCATAATTGTTTTCAACTACTTATGGAAGTTATCTATATATAAAGAATGAATAGTCATGTATTTAACAGTCATAATTTTTGATATAATAAATTATAATTTTTAATTAATTAGTTATGTTTTTTGATACCAACAAGTTATAACTATTGAATTCAATAGTTATATTTCTTCACATATATTACTATTCATGAAAGGCATTTCAATTTAGGACTTATATTATAATCTATCCAATAGTGGTCCAAGCTAGAATCACAATGGCAGTATAATGGAGGATTTAATGTATATATACATATGTTCTCATGGCCTTGAGGTCCTCATGTACCCAAAAAAAAAAAAAAAATTCTTCTTTTTTAATTGTTTCTTTCTAATTTTGGAACTAAATCATTGTATTTTTGAATTGTTTTAGAGACAGGATCAGCAAGACCAACCATTAAAGCGAAGGCTCATAAGGTTGACGAAGAAGGAGACGATGTGACATATAAGGCCGAGTTTAAAGTTCCGAGTAGTTTTGGCAATGTTGGTGCCGTCTATGTTGAAAACAGGCACGATTTAGAGATATATATCAAAGACATAGTTCTGCTGGGCCAGTTATTCCCTAATGATAAACTCAATGTGACTTGCAACTCGTGGGTTCAATCAAACGACGATGACCCAAAGAGGGTATTCTTTGCAAACAAGGTGACCATCAACTAGCACAAATCTCTTACTATCAGTTGAATTAACAACTTGTGTTTGGTTTAATATATGATTACTTGGAAGCTTAATTTATTTTGTGTTTTACACATATATAGTCATACTTGCCATCAAATACACCAGATGGATTGAAGCAACTAAGAGAAGATGAGCTTGTAAGTCTACGAGGCAATGGACTAGATGAGCGTAAGGAGTCTGACAGAATATATGATTATGATGTGTACAACGATCTGGGTGACCCTGACAAGAGTTCTGAACTCCAAAGACCTATTCTTGGAGGCCAACAATTTCCATATCCTAGACGATGTAGAACTGGACGTGAGCGGTGTAAAAATGGTATATATACATATTGGTATTGAATTTTGAGTTACACAGTGAGAATAACTTTATTTTCATGAACCCGTCTTTAATTCCAAGAACTCCTATCGAGTTAATTATTAACAATAATAAAATTCATGTGATTGAATGTCATTGTTTAATGTATACATACAGATTCATTATCAGAAAGTAAACCTACAGCTAATAACTCTCCGTACGTACCAAGGGATGAAGGATTCTCAAAGATAAAGAACACAGTCTTCAATGGCAGAAAGTATTATGCTGCATTGCATTCTTTGTTACCAAACCTTAAAGGAACACTTGAAAAGAGCGATGAAGGTTTTACACACTTTCCAGCCATAGACGCACTCTTCAAAGATGGGGTTCAGTTGCAGCCTCTTCATGGGGGAGGCATTTCATCCATCTTGCCTTCGTTGTTTAGAACTGTTGATGAAATCACAGAAGAAGTACTGTGCTTTGATGTCCCAAGAACTATGGAAAGTGAGTAAACTTACAGACCAGAATCCTCTCTCTCTTTCTCTCTCCAAATTCATTATATTGAGATTTGCTTTGTGGAATTTCAGGGGACAATTTCTTCTGGTTTAGGGATGAGGAGTTTGCTAGGCAAACCCTTGCAGGTGTTAACCCATGTTGCTTACAATTGGTCACGGTATGATATGCTTCATAAATTACAAAATCAATAAAAAAAAATTCATGGGAGGCCATTATACCTATATATCATGAGCAGTGGTGAATATAGAAATTCATGTTAGTCGGGGCAAAATGTTATTTAATTTTTTTATTGAAACTTTTCAATTTTTTTAATACAGATTCCTTTTGAAAAATTTATCATATTAATATAAAATCAAAATATATAATAATAATTAGTTATTTTCTTAAGAAATATAATTATATTTAGTTATCTATTACAATTTAAAATTTGAAAGTTATAACATTTTCATGATAACTCATAATATTCAATGTTTTATTCACAATTCACTTTTGTTTCTAATACTTTATCCTCTCATCACTTTATAATATAATATATTTATATCCTTTATATATATATATATATATATATTATTAGAATTTATTTCATTAAACAATGTATAACTTTTTTACCTGTATAATAATTATTATTTTTTTAATAAAAGAAAGCTTTCAAAAAAAAGGAAAACAAAAGAAAGAGAGAAAACCAAATTATATAAAGAAACTTATTAATTGAATGAAGACTCAATAATGAGAAGGCTTCATATTCTTTGAGTGCTCATCAGTAGAATAAACAACAAAAAATTTTGTACACTAAAATATTGTGCATTAAATAATAAAGCTAAATACTTATAATTTTTAACTTCATTCAATTTCGTTACTCGACAAATTGAACATGTAAATGCTTAGTTTCATTGACATTTGTCTGAGTAGCGAAACCAACTAAATATTGACTTTTTATTTGATTGTGGACAACTGTAAAAAATAAAAAATATTTTAGAGGACAATTACATTTTTCATAAATTCAGTGGGATTTTGTCATATCCAAAAAATGTAATTTCAAGAGCTTAATGGAGTCATGTCCCGATTGAGCTCTTAATACATCCGTCCATACTTATGAACTACACAATAGAATATAGCTTTCTCTTCACATAACCCCTTGGGACCGTCTAGTCCTCTCTAAAATCATCAACATTAAATGAGTAAGAAAGCAATTTTTTATTTTTTTTCTTAGATTTTAAAATCTTCTTGATTTCTTAGTTGCAAAAGCTGATGATGTAGGAATGGCCATTGAAGAGCAAACTTGACCCCGAGATCTATGGTCCTGCAGAATCTGCAATCTCAAAAGAATTGATTGAGAAAGAAATCAAAGGCTATTGTACTCTTGATCAGGTACCTAAATGTTAAGTACTAGACTACAATAATTGATTATATACAGACTATAGTAATTAATTAATCTAAATTCTAAATATTAATTATTTGCAGGCCATCCAACAAAAGAAGTTGTTCCTTCTTGATTACCATGATCTATTGTTGCCATATGTAGAAAAAGTAAGAGAACTCAAGGGAACCACCTTGTACGGGTCACGGACATTGTTCTTTCTAACAGATTCAGGATCATTGAGGCCATTGGCTATTGAGCTGACTCGGCCACCCATGGATGGGAAGGAACAATGGAGGGAAGTTTTCGCACCTACTTGGTATTCAACTGGAATTTGGCTTTGGAGGCTTGCCAAAGCTCATGTTCTGGCACACGACTCTGGTTATCATCAGCTTATAACTCATTGGTATGTCTACATACATACAATATTGCACCATTTTGCAGTTTGTTTGTCATATGTAGCCCATAGGGATGACATGTTTTTCTGCTTCACAGGTTAAGAACTCATTGTGCTACTGAACCCTATGTAATTGCAACAAATAGACAACTTAGTGTATTGCATCCAATTTATAAATTGTTGGATCCTCATTTCCGGTTCACACTGGAAATAAATGCTTTTGCTCGACAATCACTTATCAATGCAAATGGGATCATTGAGAGTACATTCTCACCTGGAAAGTATAGCTTCGAACTCAGCTCTATAGCCTATGACAAACTATGGCAGTTTGACTTGGAGGCTCTTCCTAATGATCTTATTAACAGGTAAGTTGATGATCAAGATGCTTTTGTAACTCAAAAAACTATTATCTTATTGTGAATTAATTGAATTATCTTTCAGAGGAATGGCTGTGGAAGATCCAAATGCACCCCATGGACTAAAACTCACAATTGAAGACTACCCTTATGCCAATGATGGTCTTCTCATATGGGATGCCATAAAAACTTGGATAACTGACTATGTCAACCATTACTATCCAGACCCTGCTCTTGTTGAGTCTGATGGAGAGCTTCAAGAATGGTGGACAGAGATTCGAACGGTAGGACACGCGGACAAGAAGGACGAGCCATGGTGGCCAGTCCTTAAAACACCAGCGGACCTGATTGGAATCCTCACTACCATTGTGTGGGTAACATCAGGACACCATGCAGCTGTGAACTTTGGACAATATGATTTTTCGGGTTACTTCCCTAGCAGACCTACAATTGCTAGAACCAACGTTCCTACAGAAGAAAAATATGATGAGGAAAAATGGGAAAAATTCTTAGAGAAACCTGGTGTTGCACTTCTAAATTGCTTCCCATCACCACTTCAAGCAACGACGGTGTTGATCGTTTTGAGTGTTTTGTCTGATCATTCCCCGGATGAGCAATACATGGGAGAGTATATGGAGACAGCATGGGGTGACAATCCGGTTATAAAGGCGGCTTTTGAAAGGTTCAGTGGGAAATTGAAGGAGATTGAAGGGATTATTGATGCAAAAAATACAGATAGGAGTTTGCATAACAGAAATGGAGCTGGTATTATGCCATATGAGTTGTTGAAGCCTTCTTCACCTGCTGGTGTTACTTCCAGGGGAGTTCCATATAGTATCTCCATTTAAGTGTTAAGTTTCGTTACTATATATATACCATCATTTGGCAATAAAATCATCAAATATAATATTGTGATGTTGTTTACTCGAGCTTCCAGCAGTAACAACTTCGTGAATGTTCAAAATGCTTAGTTAATTGCCAATCAATTGTTAGTTCAACTAACAAACACACTGCTAATTATCAATCAATTATTAGTTCAACTGACAAACGCACTGCACCAAGTATTTACGTTTTAAAGAAAATTTCAACGTAGCAAGAATCAATCCTTGCTAATGATTGCCTGCAAGTCTTATCCCCATAAGACCCTCAAACAGCTAGTAATTAGCATATTAAAAGGTATGCTAAATATATTTCTTGGTCCACATAAATTATCCTAGCGTCTCCATCAAGCAAGGAAGCCCCGACTCCACAAATTCTCACTAGTGGTATCTTCCTCATCAACTCTAACTAGCCAAGAAATCATCCATTTGGCCGTTTAGTTGAATCTGACTTAACAAATCAAGAGACTTGTTGTCACATTTCTCATAGAGGCATGACTGGCCAAAAGATTGGGTAACCAATCCACCGTAACCCTGACTTGGAAACAAAGTAACAAACTTGACTCATGACCCAACTAAAGGATAAAAGTAGCTTTTCTAAAACCGAAGTTCACTGTAAAAGTTTACTTCCTATATAAATTAACAAGTTACTGAAAATTTTGGCCTAGCAATATGGAACATGCCTCAAATACAAATACATATGCTAATGATTTCACACCACTCCATCCACATTATAAACAAGACAAATAACTAGACACTTACATCATTCGAAATTAGACACTTCACAATTCTAGTGTGCCTGTAAACTTTTATCCTTTAACTTCAAGTTTGAGATTTTGGAATTTCCTTGCCATACTTAATCGGAAAGTCACAAGCTCGGCGACGCAAAGTATTGAACTCTTGTTACTAAAAAAAAAAATTCACAAAAGAGGGGTGAGTCCTATGGACTCCGTGAGTGGAAAATCGTACCCAAATGGTACTAGCATCACCCAACACAAACGTATAACATATACAATAACCTTATAAAACATTGTTCATACCTTAATTCACAATTTACATGAAACACAGGATCACAAATTAATCAGAGTAATAATATCAAACAAAGCAACCAAAGGGCCAACAAATGACCCAGCCCCGCACAACATTATCACCCCCTACCGGGCATTTACGCGCCCACACAACAAATTGATCTACGTACACAATCTATCCCACCGGGGCTGAACACTTAATTTTTAAAAAAAAATTAAAATTAATTATCAGAATTTCTCATGATTTTAAATCAGAATATCCTAGGTGCACCTAGATTTTTAATTTCGGAGATAAAAACTATTTTTGATAAAAACTATTTTTCATAAAAAATTTCACTTTGTTGGCCCTTATCAATCACAACCAATAACAAACATACATAATTCAAATAAATCACTAAGATACTGTACTTATTCATTTTCCATATATCATGCATATTCAAATGTACATATAATTACACATAATAATCTAGCCCCTAAAGGCATCAATTAACCACTCACCCATAACCTATTTCATTCGTCATTCACACTTGCGTCCACGCTTCTTATCAAGTCCACATTAGAATCCGGAACTGAAATTCATATTCCTAAATAATACTTAGTTCATAAACATTATTGTTATAATCTTTTAATTACTAAGCTTATATAGATCTCTTATGAAAGTTATCTATTAAGCTATTACATGTCAAGTAGTATGAATTGTACTTTATGTGGTAAGGTTAGTAATAAAGAGACATTTTAAATGTCTTGACAATGCATAGGGTAGAAGAAACTATTAAAAAAAGATAGAAAGCACTTAGTGAGTTAGAGGTGTTGAAACTATCAAAACTTGAGCTTTAGACCAGTGTTCACTATAATGGTCATATCTTCCTCTAGGAAATTCCAAATCTAGTTTCATAAAATTTATTAAATACTAGAAACATGTAGCTTTATAATGGTATATCATTTGTAATTTTTAGATTTGTATATCAATACAATTTATTCTTTGAAATTGCATCAAAGTTTGCAAAACGCAGGATTTTGGAAGCTTTTACCTTACCTTAGTTAATTGAACACAACTTTCTCTAGGAAAAACGAAATCCAATTCCTTTTGTTGGGTTTATTAATAAACAAGTACATCTATTTTACTTATTTAGAAACTTTTCCTAAAATTAGTCTTGAACCCACTCAATTCCATACATGAACCAAAAACAACGAACTAAAAATCCTGCATGACCTAGCCGGAGTCTAATAGATCTAACTAACAACATACTTGGAACCAAGCTACAAAATTTTGTAGACAATATTTCAAGACTATAAGCTACATTTTATTTTTTGAACTCTTAATTTAGTTCTACTCTAAAGACACTCGAAATACCGAATTTCCGTTACTAATGAAATCTGCCCATTGCACCCTTTCAGAAACCTCTTAACTCTCATTTTCCAGCCCTTTATCCATTACTCACTTTCATCAACTCATTAACTCTCCAAAAATCTAATACGTATGGAACAATTTAACTAATGGAATATCAAAGTGCTATACTCAGCTACTTAAATTAAGTATATACCCAAGTTATCTTATTGAAATTCTTAACCTTACAACCTTGAGCTTAGTTTACTTAATCACAATAACCAAGAGCTTTAATTACAAAGTTCAATATTAATTCACCCTAAGCTTCATGTTGTATACTCTTATTCAAACTTAAATAACCCTATAGTAACTACCATTCAACAATAAGATTACAATTTAAATGCTTGAGATTAGAGGTTGCTTATCTTACGGGGATAACAGGAATACAAGGTAAGGATGCTGCCTTTACCATTCATGATCATGCAGCCCTTTAATTAATTCAGTTGAGAAAGAGTTACACTCCCTAAGGTCTCCAAGATTGCTACAAGAAACGAGACAGGGCAGCTGCTGGCTATGCTTCAATTTCGTTGAAAAAAAGAAGAAGAAAGAATTGTCAATTGAAGGCAAAACAGAGAAGGATAGCAAGAGGATTGTTGAGTGCTACTAAGCTAGTTGGGCCACTCCAAAATCTACTAAATTCAAGCTCCCAAAGTCTACAACCCAAGAGGAAAAAAGTGGTTCCCAAAATTGATAAACTTAACTACAAGGAAAATGGATTTTACCGCTGGAAAAAAGGCAAATACTCACTGCTAGGCTAATTTTTGTTTGTTGCCATCAACAACCACAACCATATTGCAAGGAAAAAGTGGAAAGGAAGAGAATAAAGCTACTGCGCTTCACCTCCTAGCCTGATTTTTGATCTATAACCACTCCAGAGAACTACACATAAGAAAGAGCAAGCTGCCAGCCAACAAGTTCTACACCTATAGCTGAAGTCCAAGCTTATTCATTTAAACTCACACCCATACCTTTTAGCCACACAAGAGATCAGCTAGCAAAACCATACAAGGAGCACTTGCTGTCACCCCACAAGCTACTACAATCCGTGTGTGAAAGAGGAAGCAAGCAAAGGGTCTCACACTAAGCTTGAAAGATTTTCAAGATCTAGCCACAAATTTGCCATGCTTCAAGAGTTTCTCAAGGGCTAGAAACATGGGAGTTAATGGCACAAGAATAGGGAGAACGAGGAGGCAAGGTCAGTGTAGAAATGTGGAGAAAGAAGGAAAAAGAGAATTTTATAAACTTGGTGAAAGTTCCTTTTTAAATTTGTGGTTCAATTTATTCTAAATTCCTATTTTTACATACATAGTATTATATACTCAATCCACTTAATTCTCTTTATTTACTTCATATTTTACACCTAGAAAAATTTTCACATAAAACAAAATTCTAAAATAAATTTAAAGTCAAAGTCAAACCAAATACATGGCAAATAGTTATTATTGTCTTATACATATATTTATATATATATATAGTTATCTACTTTAACTTTATTTTTTCTTACTATTGATTCACCAATATACCAAATTTATATATTATATCTAAAACTTAAATTTACGATACCGGGATATAATTGTTTTCAATATGGTACTTCCATGGAAATAAATTTGAAACACCCAAGTTTTACTGTTAAGCCAACTTACATCAATTTACTTTGATTTTGAAATAAGTGAAACAAATCCGGGTAATATCAAATTTATTGATGTTTGTGAAAAATTGAATTTCTACAACAATATGTCAGGAAATTATTTTAAGAATGTCAATGTGGTAATTCTCCATTTTGCTAATATAGTGAAGCTTCTAATACTCCAACATTCCAACCTATAAGTGCCTCACAATTCTATCTGCTTGCTTGAACTTGATCCACGTTTCACATGTGGGGGTGTTAAAGTGATAATTTCTCACATTGCTAACAAAATATAGCTTAACATTACACATAGGACAACAAGCAGAAGCAATTTGTACTCTTTGCTAAACATTCTCAAGAACAGCAAAACATTCATGTCGAGATCGCCATAGAAATATCTTTAGTTTGGAATTCTCAAGCTCCTAGATCTTCTTCCATATCATACCAGTAGCCACTCGATTTTGAATGAATTTATTTGGATGAAGTGTTATGGGCCATTGGTTGTATAGCGCAATTAAAATGTTGGTTTCTAAGGAGATGACATCTCCTTCATTTCCAATAACTAGTTTTTAGGAATGAGTTCTATTCTAATCATTGATAAATCATATCTAATGAGCTTGACCAAATGGAGAGAGGAATAGAATTCAGCCACCGTGTAGAAAGAACTACCTGTATGGGAGAGTATGCTATTACTACCAGACCGAGGCAAAGTCTCATCGGCTCTATACGAAACTTAAAAGTGAGTTTATAGGTAGAGGAGAGGCTAGCTTTTGGGGTGAATTTTACTTCTAATTCTTAACGTAAAAAGGTCAGAAATTGGAAAGTGGTGGAAAGTGAAAAGATTACATCGACACAGAATGGGTATATTAGTTCCAACTTTTGATTCTTAACATAATCAGAATTGAACTATTTTCTAAATCACCATTTTAAATATACTTCTATATATATATTAAGAACATGGAAACAGTAGAATATAGTTACAGCCTGAGAACCAACCAGTCAATAAAAGAGATTGGTTGTCCCATTCCCCTCGCAACTAACAAACAATATGGAATTTTTTGTGAATACAACAATGAACAGACCCTTTCAGACATCTGAATATATTCAGAAAAGAAAAATGATTATATACACCTCATAATACAACGGTAGAGGGTAGCATGCACATTGAATGCATGAACTAACAACAACAAATCAATAATCCAATTAATCTTTACTTGGACAACAATCTTCAGTCTTGCTATGTTTAGAGACGTCTGATAGGGATAACAGTTCTTTGACATGGGATACAAGTTGAAAAGCTGCTTCATCTAAGTTAAGGGGATGCCTCCTCAGACTCTATAGGATATATTCGTACAAGTCAACCCTCAAATATTGATATCTTCCACATACATTACATAGTTCATAGATGACAAACAAAAGAAAGGACAATGATTACCTCAGAAGCCCATAAGCAATCATGTGCTTTACGAGGAATTATATGGATATGAGTCTGAAATTTGCATTAAAGTGAAATTAGCCCACAGCTAATGATTGTTATAGAGTGAATAACAAAATTCTAAATACACGAGGCAATATAACATGAATGTTCCCTGAGAAGTAATTTGTGAGTCATGTAATTAATTTTGAAGCAGATAGTAATAACATACATGAAATATAACTTGGCCAGCAGCTGTCCCATTGTTAACTAACAAGTTGAAAGAATCTGCAAAGAGACGAATACAAAGAGACCAGGTGATCACAAGAGCATGCAGAAAAATTAAAATAAGCATGTAACTGGTGAGATCTCTAAGAGGACAAACAAGATAGGACGAACCTAGCACGCAAGAATATGGTTGTCCATCACAGGATCCAGATTAACCATAATTTTTGGAACAAATTGCTATTTATTTGTAGTGGATTTTTATTTTCTTTTAATAAATGACACTTCACTTTGCCTGAGGAAGTTTAATTATTTATATTCTTTCTGATTCATCTGAGGAAGCATATTTGTTAGTGATAAAGTTCTCATGCGCTTAAGAAATCAATAATAGCTCCATACTCCACACCTACTATAGTCAAGATATATAATAGAAAGAAATTGACTACTTCTCACCAGCCTCTATGCTAGACATATCTAACATCATACCAAAACTCACCAGGTATTCTAATGCTAATAACCAAAATCATCTTATGTGGCAAGTAAACTTATGAATCTGTTTTCAACCCCTATCCCATGGGTTGTATTTGAGTTTTTCCCAAGGACATTGTTGGGTTTACAGATACCTAACGGATAAAATGGCCACCGTTACCAAAGTAACCACGTAGGATGCCTTAGAGTGAGGAAGGAAGTGGAAATTACTGCCTGGGGTAAAAGACTTTTCGTTCTTTTTCTCAATAAGTAAGACATTCATTAAATCACGCCATAGGGGAAAAGCCATATAAGTTACACTCCTATGGAACATGTTTATGGGTCCGAATCTTACGATTTGATTCAATTCATGTATCAATCAATATGAATCTTATGGTGAATCTATACTATAACCGAATCTATGATTCACAATTCATGGTTCAAATCTTATAATGAGATTCATACATTCATAATTAGTTGGAACCAAATCTTTATGTACCTTGAATCTCAATTAGACCCGACAGCTAAAACTCTAAATAAATATTTTTTCTGATTTAAAATCTTTTATAATGTTTTTTTTTTCTGCAGTCTTGATGAATATTTAGAGTAATGCATAAATTTTTAATCTGAAAAATGGTGAGGTGGCTATTCTTCAAAGAGAATAAGAAGCAATGCTTTTAAAGGGAAGAATGTAATCACTTGCTTTACAGAAAAGTTCCTTTTCAAATAGCAAAATGATCATTCATTTAATGTTAAGTATCTCATTTTTTAACGATTTTTTTTTTTTTTTTTTTTGAGTTACATCTATAAATTTCACTTAGAATTTGATTTGAAGAATTTATACAGAATCTTGCAATTCAGCTCAATTTCAAAATCAAAACTTTCATTCACAATCTGATCTCGATTTAACAACTATCCTATGGAATTCATAGTGATCTATGAGTACGTACCGCATCCAGTAGATTTCAAAATTGCACTGCTAATAAAGGGCACTTTTGAACACATTGCAGCTACTACCTGCACCATAAGTTAATTATGAGACATGAAGCAAGAAATAGTAGTTGAATATACAAAAAGTCAAATACTTACACGGTTAAACCACACGAGCATATGCCAGAAGAAAAATAAAATACTAATCCTTTTATAGAACTGCATAGAGCATCATAAAGATTTACATACTATCAAAACTCAAATAAAAATTGTGATGGTAGAAGGAAAGACAAAGGAGAGGATTGTTTATATGGAAGTATTTCAAATATCACTGAGGTACCAGCCTCTGTAACATAAACTCTATCCATATACTTAATCAAAGGCGAGCATTAAAAATAAAGATGCCATGATTGCAAGCTAGAAGTTTCATGCAAAATCCAAAAAGAATCCATAAAGTTACTCCTTTTGTAGTGACTATTTGATCATTGATCATCAGGTGAGTCATGTGACTATTGGGATTTTAATTAGGCGCAAAAGCAGAGTTAACCTAAATAAGGTACACTTTCAAAATTTAAAATTGAAGGAGATCGCACTATTCTTACAAGATCTATATGTGTTCCTAGAGAGAGAAAGACTGAGAAAGAGCTTTTCCTATACAGAAGTAGACATGTCTTTTCTTGGCCAAGATCTCTTCTCCCCTCCTCTATTTTTTAATACTACTAAGTTTGTAGTGCGTGCCCAACAAATTTCATTTCGTTTTTAAAGAAATCAAAATTTGAAAATAAGAGATGTTTTCTAGTAGTTACCTAATGTGAGGTGAGCGTAGAAGTCTTTAATGGTAAAATAATCTCTCTGAATTTCAATAGGAGACCCAAGTATATCTATCCAGTAAAGTGATGGAAAAGTTAACAAGTTAACTATAATTCAATTTATAATATAAGGGTAATGTTGTAAAAGTGCTAAATTAAATAGAATTCTTTCAAATATATTTATAAACCAAACATAATAATTCAATTGAATTCAATTAAATTCTAATAGTAATATGATTTGTTTCAAACATTATAAAATGATTTCAAATAAAATGAAATGAATTCAATTCAACTGAATTCAATTCAATTCTTTGATAAATTTGTTTCAAACACACCCTAATGGTAAAAATAAATTTTTTTAAATGATGTTCAATGGTTTATCTAGGGCCAATTTGACAATTTATACATGAAACAAAGCAGCTAGAGGGGTAGACACCAAAGATCCATTCTTTCTTTTATAATAGCATCAATGACACTTGAGTAATCATGCACAACAGATCAAGTAATCTGCCAGCGGTGACATTGATTGTTGTAGGACACCTGTAGGTTTTGTATTAAGGATTTGTCTCCTCTTAGGGATTGAAGTGCAGGGCACCTAGAGGGTAGGATTACAGTACAGTAATCTTGACCATTTATGAAAACTTTATGCTGAGGAAATTTGAAGTCTAAAAATTCACCCAGATAAGGATAACCTAACAATCTAACCTCATGTAATATCCCCATAATATCTTTTTCCTGAATGGTTGGTATTAGTCACTTCACTTTTTTTAAGTGTATCCTGCAATTTTGAGGAGCTGGGTCCTAAAATTAAAGTTTAGGGTTGAATTTTGTCAGAAGAAAAATTAGAGCATTTAAGTGGCTGGATTGAGAATCATATGTGGGGTAAGGAATAAAAGCATTATCATTTTAAGGTTTTCATAGTATTAGAGAAAGTTAGTAATTTGCAATTATAAAGATTACAGAATGAACATTGAGGGCTCATTTGGTGCATTGTATATGATTGTATAAGATTATACAATGTATTAGACTATATAGTTATTCATTTGTTATACTATTGTCTTATCCTTTCCCCTCTCTATTGTATAGGCTTATACTGTCACTCATAGTATAAGAGAGGGTCAACAATATAAGTTTATACTATCTTATTGCTGTCAAACATTATATAAAAGCCAACTGGATATTCTTATACTCTCTTATTATCCTTGTACAATGCACCAAACAAGCCCTCAAGTGAAGAGGTTCTTCCCTAGCTGCAAACAAAATATGCCTGAAAATTCTGTTAATAGTAAGTGGACAAAGAAACAAACTAGACTCACAAACCGTCAAAAGTAAAATAATAATTAATAAAAAATTCTCATGAGCAAAAAACAGATTTTAATTGAGTAAAGAAACTAATATACACCAACTTGAGGTTTTCCTTTCATTCTACTAAACCGACTACAATTATGATTGTTCCAAATCCCCTAAGTGACAAGAACTCTATTAAAGAAACATAATACCCATCAAATCTGATTAGTTAACTACTAATGAAGTCTAATTAATAAGAAAATGTGACTCCTGGTCCGTGGCCAAACCCGAAATCCAGCACCCATTGTAAAGACAAATTACTTTGACCTAATACACCTAAATAGAAATAAGGTTCATGAAGAATAGAGTACTTAATGACATAGTTAATTACGAGTATAATCACAATGTCTTCTTTAAAATTGGAGGACTTCTAACATAAGCCTTAAGCATCCAAAAAGGATACACCTTCTCTAATCAGCCTGGTAGGTTCTACCAAAAATGTAAAGCGCCATCCATTTTATACTAATTTTCTAGGTAGTTGACTCCAAAAAGAAAGCATTTATCTTCAAGCAAAGAACGGAAACAGCATAAAGACGAAAAAAGAGTTTTATATGTAGTGAGAGAGAATTTCTCCATGCCTTTCTTCTCTTTGTGTGGCAGCTGGTTTCCAATGAAAGATAAGAAAATTTTTGTTTCATGTTGCCAATATGAGAGAGGGAGTTGAGGGAGAAGGAATTCATGTGTATCTGGGATTAGGGCAATAGAGCAAGAGCAAACTAAAAGAAAATTTTGTATGATAGTTGCAATTCTTATTAGTGATTTTGAATAAGCATCTTCACCTATCAACACAGGCAGAAGGCTAAAACATGCTAAATTATTGCATTATCCTGGGTTTTCTTGTTTCATTCTGTTTGACTTTCCGTAGTTGCAATCAGTTTAGATCTTGGTTGTCAAACACAGCCTATGGCTCATGCATCAAATCATTCTATTTATATAATCCAGTGCAAAAATTTCAAAAGCAATGGAGAATGGCAATGCCATTCTATAGTCTCAAAAGTGTCTAAAACTACTTGAGCAGGACAACTAATAGATTATAAATAAAATCGGTAGATTTGATTGTATCTCCTGAAGATTACTTACAGATGGAGGAGTTGCTTCCAATGATGAGAAATGGGATTTTGGGATAATAAGAGAATGCCTGGTGAAACAAAGAAAGAATGAAAAGCGATAAGAATATATATAAGAGAATGTCAAACGAGATACTATTCTTTACCTAAAGATGTCAAACCAGATACTCTAACTCACAGCAAAGATAGCACAACCCCAAAAAAACCTAACATCTTTATTCCCCCAAAATTCCCGTATCGAGTCATCAACAGACCATTCAAGGAATCCAAACAAACCCAAGGAATGCTGAAAATTCCAAACTCTATAATTGATTATTTTTCTTTGTGCAAGTTGCCATGACAGACTGCTCATCAAACAAACATAACAGACAATTTTAGCAAATTTCCAATATTGTTTTAAGCTTCTGCTTACAAAGCAATAAGACTAGAGCAGTCACGGCTTTTGTTTTGATTACTCAGTAAGGCTACAGTTGGGTAGGGTTCCATTTATTAATGATCTTATTATCATACACTGATCCAAACTGCAGGAGGAGTTAAAGACCCAAGGAATATATTGTGATTGATGTTAGTTTCAGTAATTTTAAAATATTAAGGGTACTTTTGTAAATTCCTGTATTGGGTTATTTTGGGTATTTAGGTCTATCCATGTTTGGCCTTTGTTTTATGGGATTTCTTTAGATTGTTTTAGCTCAATTTGGCACTTTATTTTGATTTAGTGTTGGGTTAGTAAATATGAGCTTTAGTAAACTTGGGCCCCAAGTCATGATTAGTCAATTATGACAATGAAATAGCTTTATTATAAAGAGAATGAGTTCCAACCAAAAATCAAGAAAAGAAAGAATTAATCAGAACTTGAGCAGTGATGGAGCTCTTTGATTTGTGATATACTGATATGCAATTTCTTCCTAGGTTTGATGCCCCTTGTGGTTCTTCTTCTCTCTACTCTCATATCTGATATCCTAAGTCCCACCAGCAAAAATTTCCAGATCTGTTTCACCTACCAGATATCATGAAAATACTTTCTTTCAAAACCCTAATCCACCTTTGAATTTTCCCCAATCAACTAAACTGTAACTTTACTTTTCGTATGTACAGTTCACAGGCCTAGAACAGCGTTGAGTTTAATTCCCTCAGCCACCACTTTCTTACAATCCCATTTAAGCAAACAACATCATTTTCTAGCCAAGTAAGAAGAAAGAAGCAAACTGTGGGGTTCATGGTTTTGTTTAATGACAAACACACTGAGATGTAAGAAAGGAGGTGTTGGGTTGGGCAACTAACGTTGGGTAAGTTTGGGATTGGTTAGAACCATAAACACTGGCAGTCAGTCAGTGGGTCTGTTAGCTGAGTTAGTTGGATTAGTTCTGCATTCTGCAGCTAAGATACTGCAGTTAGCTTTGTAATTGATACGAAGAGTCAATAATGGATTTTTTTAGTTTTTTCTCTTAGTTTTATATGTTAGCTTTCTTTCTTAGTGTAGGTAGTTTTCTTGGAAAGTTCTGAATCTCAGATTTGAGATCTACACACTATTGCTTCAAACCACCCCAGCCTCTTATACTAATTGTAACATCTATTTCCACAATAAAACCCTAACCCTAGCATCTGAATCCCTAATTTTATTTGCTGTCAGCAGAATCCTAGAAGCCAAAAAGCCCCAAGATTGAATATTTTTAACCTCCCTAGTCCGTCCTACATCATACATTTTGTCCTTCCACATCAACATAGGCTAATGAACAAAGATCAAAGAATCTCTGTCAACAGTATTGCTCGCACCAAGAGCAAAGGAATGATAGTCACAAATATTTTTTTTAAAGGAAAAGAAAGTTTTATTAAGGAAGGAAAGAAGTACATAGGAAGACAAGAAGTCCTCCTAAACAGAAACAAAAACAGTGAATAAAGAGGTGAGGTTAATACCATAGGGTTAACAGACCACGTTGTATATATCAACAAAAGAAACACCCCGAAACGTTCCCGAAGTAGAGCACCAAAGAAAAGCATGAAAAACAATCTTATCCCAGAAAAAGAAGCTTGTTCTTCTATAATTTAAAAAAGATTTTTCTCAGATCAGGGTAGAATGGTAGAACAGTATCGAGAAAATCAGCGATAATCTCATTCAAGGAATTTGTAAATATCTTACTCTTTCCATTAGGGATTATACTAGTTACTATTTTAATATCTAAATTTTTTATTTGGGATCTTATGTTATAATGGATTTAGCAACTTAAGGTTTACTATTGTGCTAGTTATTATGTTTTTTCAAGGGTTTCTATTCCGATTTGTTCCTAAGATTTGATTCATAGATTAGACCACTATAAAGACATTATTTTGTATTTAGGACCTCAGTTTAGCATGATTAATTGTATAAAAGAGAATTTCATGAGTCCTCCTCTGCCTTTCTTTACTTCCCTTCTATCTCTTTTCCTTCACTATCCGTTCTTTCTTTCCCTCTATGTTCTATATAATCTAATAATAGTATAAGAGCAATGAGAACAATATTGATTTATAGAGTAAAATTTTCAAACATATCCCCATAAGTAATGAAAGAAGTGCAGAGAACACTAGACTATAAGTTGCTTAAAGTTCAACAGTGGGAAGGCATTAGCAAGAAAAGATAAGTGGAAGAGCAGAATATGTTGTGAGATCAAAGTAGTTTGTGAGGTTGTTAATGTTTACAAGAACCTCAGCATAACTCAGATTCTTAAAAGTTCAATAGCGGAAAGACATTAGCAGGAAAAGATTAAGTGGAATAACAGAGCATAATCCTGATTTAAAGTGCAACAGAAGAAAGGCATTAGCAGGAAAAGATTAAGTGGAAGAAAAGAAAATGTTGTGAGATCAAAGTAGCTTGTGAGGTTGTTAATGTTTACAAGAACCTCAGCATAACCCTTCCCAATACCTGGAATAGAAATATGAGAATTAACCACAAATTCTCTTTCTCCATCAGATCCTATGAAGAATGTTAACATCTTTCAAACAAACAAATCCTTCCTTAACAATTCTACCCAAAAACCCAAGTCATTCTTGGTGCTATACCAATATTTGATTTATCACATTCATCCAAATCAGAGCATTTTATCTCACTCATACACATGTTCAAACAAAATTTTTTTATAGGAAAAGAAAATTTTATTGAGAAAGAAAGAAGGACAAGAGAGGACAAGAAGTCCTCCTTAGCATAAATAATAAATATAGTACATAAAAATTTATGCTTAAAACAACAAAACTCGCCAATCACATTGCATATCTACTAAAAAAGACATCTTGAAATGCTCCTAAAGCAGAACACAAAAAAGAAGCAAGGAAAACAATCTTATCCCAAACGAGATGCCATGGGAGATGACGATAACAAAAAACATCTTATCTTTGTTCCACTCATCTAACATAACATTTTATCTCTGTTATACTAATTTTATGACCTTTTGTATCTTGATAGTTCCAAATTCCATTATCTAGAACATAACACACCTAGGACATTTACCCTTCTGCTTCAATGATATCTGACAACCAGAAAATACACACACTGCATTTCTCAAGTTCATCTTTCATCCAACCTAGCCTATTCCATTCACCAAGTCCTCCTCAATCTCCATCATTTATTCACTCCAATCAATTTAAAATACGTGATCCATGACATCAAACAAGACTATTCTAGGATGTTTCTTTATCATTAACTTTTATCAAACTATAGTCATTTTCCAACTCTTATTAAACTTAGGCTACTTATACTCAATTAATTCTACTTGTTCAAAAGCCAGCTGTTTTATGTGACAGTCTTTCCAAAACTCCAATGCTTGAAGTGATACATAGTGCCAACTTAAGAGAGATAGTATAGTTATCAATGATAAGTTTTAGATAGTATAGTTATCAATGATAAGTTTAGTTCTTCAAGCCCAAGGAGTTTAACAATTTCATTTCAAGATCAGTATGATTACTTATGGCTGGCATTGAAAAGAAGAATCATCATTATCAGGGATACAGTGCTTATGAAAATTAGAATGATTTTCATATACAAAACCAAAAATGAGAGGGTAATTGATACAGCTTAAGGGACTCTACATATACAAGTGCAAGAATGCATGCTTGATCAGAACTGGGAAAACGAAGAACAACTCTGACATATAGCAAACAAGATAACACCTGCCGATATATATAAATTGTTAATTGCATCTTGTGATATCTTACCCATGACTAAGAGGATTTGTATCCAGTATACATAAGCACATGTCATCTTCGTAAAGCTGCAAGTATAGAATAACAAAAATAAGGACAAGCAAAACCAAAATGATCTAATAACTATCAGTAAAGATGGAAATAAACAATAAACACCAGGAATAAAAATGGAAACGTCAGATAAAGAATTTGAAAGAGCATAATACATTCTTCAAACTTCCTGAGTATCTAAAATAAGAATGTCAATACTACTTTAAACTTTTAATAGTTTATTATTTTCCTATAGACAATTAATCTCAAAAGCAAGATCTTGAATCTAATAAGTAACTTAATATGTTTTCAAGAATAAGTAGATAACATTTATTCTCTATACAATGTGTGAAAAGACTTGATGAAATAAACAATAAACTCCACATACGTGGTTTTAAAAAGAATATAATTTAAAAGATAATAAAAATTGTTAACTTAGTGTGTGGATAATAAAAGGCAACCACAAAAGGATTTGAACCATGTATGGAAGACAATATAAAGCCAAACGAAAAAGTACTTTTAAGAATTATCATCTGAAATTAAATTTTTAAAAATAAGGGTAATCCTTACATGTTTACGTGAACTCATTTAAATCACTAGGCAACAGTGCACCTCATTATCGAAGCCCAAGATAAATAACAAGATTGGTCCACCAAAACCTAATATCAGTCTGGTTCTTTTACCTGTAGATCGTTTTATGATTTTCTTGTTTGCTCCTAACTCTACTCCTTCCCATTGTGAATTCTCTTTGGAAGGATAAGGTTCAATCTAAAGTTAAGGACTTTTTTTTCTTGGAAAGTGATTCTTGATAGTGTCAACAATAATAATTCATTACAGGTACATAGGTCCAACAGGGTGCTGACCCCAGATGTTTGTGTTTTGTGTTTTTTGGAGTTATCAGACTAACGATAACCACCTTATTCATTTTCCAGCCGCAGAGGAGTATCAGGTTAGTCCACCCTCTTAGGAGGATTTGTAGGAGTAGCAGATTTGGTTTTGGTGATTTGGGAGGAGTTGATACTGTCACCACTATCAACTCCACCCCGGTATCATCATTACCAACAACGAACAGTGACCATAGTTACCAGGATCTTTTGACCCCCTGCGTTCCACGTTCTGTGTTCCAGAATTTCGCTCTGGGATCGTGATTCTTTTGTATATGGGGATCATTGTTGTTCGTGATCTAAGTCATTAAAACTAGTGACCTAAAATTTTAAGATTTTCCACCTAGAAAATAGAAAAGTATACCACAATTTCAATTTATATCAATTATTACTTATTTCTTTTATATATGTATATATTTATATAATTAGTAGGCTATTATCTTTCCTTGTACCATAAATTAAATATTATATATTCGATTCATTTAGTAGAATTTAATATGAAGTCCTCCACCAAAATATGGTAAAATAGCCCAAATAAATACTTCAAGCATATCACGTCCCGAAATAGCGAACTAACTAAGCCTACTCCATCATACCATAATTTTAGCTAGGTAGCGTACCCGTACCTATTCCCATACCACGTCTCGGAACGTACCACGATCCTAGTAACTATGACAATGACCACAATAACCACGGTACCACATCACCACTTTTTCTCTTTTGGATATAAATTCAACCTAATACCTAATCAAACCCACCTACCCCCACCCCACCCCAAAATGACACATCACTTGACCTATAGCCTAGGGGTCTTTTCACCGCCTTTGACTGTTCAAATTTGACAAAGCTGTTTTTCCTGTCAACTCAAAAGGAGACAATTTGTTGATCAACCTCGAAAAACAAGGACCAAAAAGGTCCCAAAACTGGTTGCTGAATATAATCATCAGAACAGAAATGCCAAAGGCAAGTTAGCAGAGTCATTAAAAACTAGCATCTGAAATTTGCAGGAACAATACTATATGCAAATAGTGAGGGAGAACATAATGATAGGAATTTTAGGATTTTAGTAAATTAATATTTGCTAAAAAATTTATTCGGCTTTGAGATACTAATATTGTTGTCTTTTGGATGCCCCTCTCCGATTATTGTCCCTTTCGGTTAAAATACCAATTGGTTATGCATCAAATAGTGTCCCCAATGAATCATAGTTCCTCCCAGACTTCATGATACCAATTCCTCCATTTCTCACAACTAGGTGTCATTTCATGCAAAAAGACAGCAATTGCATTACCATCATGGTTCTTTTACTTTCTAATATCTATTAAAAAAAAACTTTTTTTTCTTTACTTTTCAGGAATTCTCTAAGCAACCAAACAGAAGCAATCAGTAAAACTTCTAATTTTATAGAATTTTAAAGAAAACAAAAAAGTAAAGAGAAAAGAGGGAGGTGAAAGAAGTACCTTAAAAGCGGGGGATTCACCACGAATAATGTTGCAGAAAACGCAATCTTTTTGCAAATTCCCGTTATCAGAATCACGAAATCCCTGTTCAATACCCGAACCAGAACTGCAACCGGAATTTGAAAAGCGTAAAAATTGAGACGAACTCGAACTCAGACTCGGACTCCAACTCAACCCGATTGGGCGTAGATGTGAGCACAAAATGGCGAGCCTCCGTGCCTCCATGCAGGCTAAACCAAAATTATGTCGACAAAACTTGAGGATAACGCGCTGTGTTGGGCCATGTCTCCAAATTTTTCTTCCTATCTCCTTGAGACTAAGCTTTTGAAATTTCCAACTATATTAAACAGAAACAAAAGAAAACAAGGCAGAGCAACAACCAAACAAGTGTTCTTTTTCTCGTCTTCGGATAAATTAGACGTTACAGTCTAATGCTGAGCACCGTAGGTTGGGTTCGCTTATCCATAGATTGGGAGACCTTTCAAGGTAAGGTACGGGCCCTTTAATGAATGTGATGGGCTCTGTCATCTACTGTCCAAAATAAATGGATCAATTAAAAAAAATTTAAAATTTATCCAAATGATATTTATTGTCTTTAAAATATTATATAATTTATATTTTTAGCTGTATAAATAGCGGATGATGGTGATTTGGCCCAGGATCTTTAGGGGTTTAAGGGTCAGCTGAAGGCTAGGAACAATAAGGTTTTTTGGCAATATTTTTCAGAAGAAGAAAAAACTCGAGGTATATAAAGGACCCATGTGTAATATTAGGGGTGAGCAAAGGCTCAGTGTGTAATATTACGGATGAGCATATTAACCGAAAACTGAAAGTCTTGACTCTAAACCGACCGTATTAATCTCCCTAAACTGACTTAACTTGAAAAAGTAGGTGAATTTTTGCTTTAATGTTGGATTGGGTCGATTTTGCAGACAGTGAACTTCTTGTTAGTTGGATAACTGAACACGACTGAATTATGTTCTTCTTTACAATGTAGTTTGTGGCAGCCCAAGTTCCAACTTGGCCCAATGCAAAGAAAGCCCATGAGAGTTAACATTAACTAGCCTTTTATCTTATTAAATACCAACTTAACTCAAACTCTTCAAGTAAAACCAACCCTAACAAAGGGTCAAGATTCTTCTTTTTCATATGTGACCATCACAGAGATTGTGAGGGTGCATTTGGGTTGGCGACGAGAGAGAGACTATGGTCTCAACTTGTTGTCTACTTAGACTATCCAAAAACTATGGTCTATGATCATGGTCTTAAAAGTAATTTTGCATACAAATTACCAAAATAGTATTACTTTTGTGGTATTAAAAAAAAATTAATTCAATTTTAATTTTTATTGAAATTAAACTATTATTTTATTCAGTTTTGATTTTAATTGAAATTAAACTATTTTTTATTCTAATTAAATTATTATTTTCAGTTTTAATTCTAATAAATAGTATACTTAAACAATTTACTAAAAAAAATTAATTCAATTACAAACTAAAAGACATAAATAAAAACAGTGGAGTAATTGAAATTGTGGTTTTTTTTTTTTTTGGGGGGGGGGGGAGGGGTTTGTAAAGGTTAGACTTTAGTGAACGTAGAAGGAGTTAGAGGGATACGGTTGTAATTTTTTAAATTTTTGAAGGGGCAAAAAAAAAAAGAAAAGTAACGGTTACATTTGTGAATGTTGAAGGGATAAGGTTGAAATTTTTTAGAAAGGTCATGGGCAACAAAGATATAAAAAACAAAAATTCTTAGGGATAATAAGTTGGAGGGACAGGGTTGAATTTTTTTAAATGGTAAGGGAAAAAAGAAAAAGCAAATTCCTAAGGGTAACAAGTTGGAGGGATAATGTGGGTATTGTATAAAAAGTTGAAGGATAGAAATGGTAAAAGAATGTGGGAAAAGGAGGAAATTTTTGGAAAAGGGGAAGGGAAAATGAAAAAAAAAAAAAGTGGGCTGCTGCGGCTAGGCCACAGAGGCCCAAAAACTTGACCTCTGGCGCTTCTTGGACACAACATCTGCCACCGCGTTGGCTGCAAACGCAAGTTCAGTGCTTGCCAAATGGGCGTGAGAGACAAAGGAAAGCTCCATCTTGGCTTTTTTAATCCAGAAATTCGAGAACCATTAGAGCTATTTCTATGCTTCCTCTTCTTTTTAGCTACTTCGTTGCTTTCTCCATTTCTTCAAATGTCTCGATGATTATTAACTACAAGTAGTTTGCTTAAGTAAGTTAGTGATTTAGGGCTCTCCATCTTAAAACAACAAAATTATGTTTAAACTCTTTGATTAAGCAACTTTGGTTTCAATTCTATTGTTAATGTTTCTTTCCTTTAATTTTTATTTTTTTTCAATTTATGAAATTTTTATGTTGCTTTTGAGAAATTTAATCTATAATTTGTTACTATATAGAGATTGTTTCTTAATTTCATCTAGATCTTGCATTTTTTTTTTTTTTTTTTCATAAATATCTTTAGGGTTTAAGAGTTGAGATTTGTGTGTTATATATTATGCAAGATGAACAACCAATCACCGACTAAAAATGATTGATTTTTTTATGGTTGACAAACTTCAAAAATTGACTAGTTCGTTTGTTCACCCTGCTACAATTTTAAATCTAACACAAGCAAGTTAGTGGACAAAGGCTCAAAACCGAGCCGACTCGATCGTCTGCTCACCCTATGTAACAAAGCACTATGAGAACCATAAATTTATTGCTTTAAGCCTGACAATTATAGTATGCCAAGGACGTTATTGTTCCCTACAATGCTTAATATGTTTACTTATGGTTCATTTGTTTATTAAGTATTAGTTGACACAAAGAAGTAGCGAGTTTGTCACTTCAATCTTTAGTCGTATGTAGTTATGCACATTTTAGCTTCTTTCTTATTTTTTTTATTTTCAATTTTACTTTTTAGTCGTAGTTCCTAGGATGTTATTCTCACACTACTTATTTGTCATTGCCTACTATTGATCATTAAATTTTACAAATTTAAAGGTGACAAGGTCTTACAAACCTACTTAGCTTTTTCAAGCATACTATTACTTCATTGTCAACCAAAATCTCAAGTTATTCATTCTTGATAAGAAGAATTAAGGGGGTATAAACCCAGCACTGTGTAAATCAATATTTTGAAACCAGGATTGGTCTGGCCAATTGAACTGATCAGAACGTCATTGGAGTGTTATCCCCAACCGAATTAGGCCTAAAATTCAGAATAGAGAATTGACCCAATAGACCTGATTGACCCGGACATAATTTCAAGAACTCATATGGATTAAAAAATAAAAATAAATAACAAAAAATAAATAAATGAAGCTTGTAATAGGCTATTTTTATTTTCTCTTTAGTTTTCATTTATACTTTTTTTTATTTCTTATTTGACATCAAATTATTACATACACATAATATATATATATTTTTTATATTATTTTTTTTTTTTTAATATTGGTTGGCCCGATGACTCGGGACCTAGGCCGGGTCAACCCCTAGATCAAGTTTCAAAACATTGGTGTAAATATCTATTACCAAAGAGCTTTGTAGAAAAGCTTAAGCTCAAAAACTATTTTAAAAGCTAAACTAAATAGGAACAATATATTTTATCACATGTGTGATGAGTTAGCTAAAAGAATAAAAAAATAAAAAATTTCAAAACCATAATAATATTAATATATATATATGTATATATTCAAAACCATCTCATGCATCATTTCCCTCACAATTCTCTCATGCATACTCTCTCTCACTACTCTTCTTCATCTTTACTCTTTAAAAATAACGAAATTGGAGTTTGTGATGATCTAAATATCTTAAAAGATTAATGAATAATGAAGTTCATATAATTTATATTTCCTTATTGATTTATGGATGTGGATAAGGGTGGCAATGAGCTGAGCTAGCTCATGAGCTACTCATTAAAGGCTCAGATCAAGCTTGGCTTATTTAGAAAATAAGCCGATCTTGAGTTTTATTTTGAGCTCGTTTAGTAAAACGAGCCGAGCTCAATATTTCCAAAACTCGGCTAGTAAGCTCATAAGCTGGCTTGTTTAATATTATTTAATAATTTTTTTATTATTTATATATAAATTTATAATAAATCTATTTAAATACAAAAAACTAACATAAATTGTAACTTGGTTTGGTAGTAAGTTATACAAATACTTACTAAGTGGCCTTGAGTTCAACTCTTTTTGACTACAAAACCTTTTAAGAATTTTCAAAAAATCTTCAAGAGCCCTTAACGAGCCAAGCTTGTAAGCTCAAGCTCAGCTCATTGCCCCTCTAGATGTGGGACAAAAAAATTGACTATATTCTTTTATTTTTTATAGACATGAGTGAGAAATAAATAAGAATACACACACACATATATATATGTATATATATAGGATGAAATTGATATTTTGGAGACAATTATTTTTTATCAACTCATCTCACACAAGACAACCAACAATATTTAAAGCAACATCGGAGTTTCAATTAATAAACTAATGATATCAGGCAAAAGGAAAATATTGCAAACCTTTTGAAAATTTTAGGATGAAATTAGCCAAAAAAATTATTTTTATGACGAAATTAGTTAAAGAGTAATACTTTAAGAACAACATATATCATTTTGCCCAAAAAAATTTACATTTTTCATCTTTATACTTTTTCTAAATTTATTTTCATCTTTATAGTTTAAAAAATATAAACGAGGAACTTTCAATTTAATTACATTTTTCTTGCCCTATTGAAAAAATTAGATTTTTCATTTTTCTACTTTTTTCTAAAAAAAAAATTTCATCTTTATAGCCAAGACAATATTTGTGTTATGCCCTATTCAAATTGATTTAACGAGGATGACTTGGAAAAACAATATTTTCTCACGGTTTTTGGCATGTTCAATTCACATAATTACTTATTAGTTTCTTATGATTTAAATAAAATGTTTGTACAAAATACTATAAAAAGTAAAACAAAAATTAGTTTCTTAATTCTATTTTATTGCCTATTTTCTATAGTTAACAAACACAGTCAATGTTTAAAAGAATGTAGAAGAAAAAGAAAAGAACATTATCATCTAGATTGAAGAAAAATTAATGTCTTAGTTGAAGATAAATGATTACTTGGTTGAAGAAGAATTATAAGCAAACCACGAGCACAACTACCTCAGACAGAAGATACGAGCAATAAAGAGCTCTTATAACATTTCTCTACAACAATTTTCCATAACTTTTTGCATGAAAAATACAGGAAGAAGATGTCATCAATGATGCTCTGAGCAATGAAGAGCTCTTATAAGTAATAGGCTTCTGAAGATCTAAGACGATACACCCAATACCCTAATCACACAAAGATAATTACTAGTCCTAATGAACTCAATACAAAGATTGATTGTCAAGGTTATTCATCCTACCCATCTTCCTAATTGAAATAATGGGTTGACCTTATTTGGATGCTGTTGATCAGGTTGGCAGTTCCGATACACGTCTACCCACACAAGACGAATCCCTCTTTTATAAATCAATTGAAGGAAGCCCAAATAGAAATCAACATCCTCTTAAAGAGCAGGCCAAAGATTGATCTCTCAAGTACTCCACATCAACATATAACCAAGACCAACCAAACAACAAGTGTTAGCTAACATTATCCCTTTATCACCGTAATAAATTATAACCTACTTGGAAAAATCCAAGTTGTTAACCTTGAAGTAGTATTATGGAACCATTGACCTTGATGATTCTGTAATCGGTTCCAAATCTCTAATGCAACCATATAGGCTTCTTGAAGTCATCATATATCTGACTTTTACCTTAGTTACTGGGGACTGCTCAAATGTGAATCATTCAAAGTATATTTTATAACTGAAGGTGAAGAAAGGATGCCACAAACATCTTCACAGTCAAACAAATGAGGAGTGAGTCTATGAAGGATTATATGTTTTATTTCAATATTGTAGTGTTGAAAGTGGAAAATGCTAACCCCTAAGTAGTTAAGACCAATTTAAAGGAAGTTTCTGTTAGTCTCAATTTCATTATAAAAACCCTAGCGACTTGAAGGTGCTAATGGAAAGAGCTCATAAATCCATTAGTGCAGAAAAAGTAAAACAACACTTGAGAAAGTCTGAACCATTGGGAGGCCCACAACAAAGACAATCCCAAAAACTCAGAAATCGATCCGGCTTAGACCCGTGAGCAAATATACTATAAGATTACTTGGGCAAGGAAAAGACCTCAAAATCCCATTCTACAACTCTTTGAATGCTACAATACACTCAATAAACCTCGTTATGAGACCGTGTTAGCAGTAGAGCTCAAGGACCTCTTTTCTTTCCTCCCATGTCAAATCTCAATAAAAAGAGGTTGGATATAAGTAAATATTGTAGACTCCACATATCAACCAGCCACAATACGAAACACTGTAATAACTAGGCACAACGAGGATTAAATTGAAACTTGGTATACAACTAACTTGATTAAGAATAAGAAACTAAATTCCTAAAAAAAGATTGTGCATACTATAATTGATTGAATGAATTGATCGTTAGTCTGCAACTCCTTTAAATAGGAGCAAAATACAAACACACTTAAATGATAATTTAACAATAATAAAACTAGGCGAGTGGACTTTAGGTAGCTAAACTTAATGGGAAGATACAAAATTTTGATATAATAATGGTAACTTATTTTACTGTAATGATGGCAGCCGAATAAATAAGACTTTATTCAAGCTGTTGAAAATTGTGGCTAAAACTAAAAAGTCCATAAAAACCCTAACTTTAGAGGACTTCTGGTTTTGAAATTGTCATATGTTATTTTCCACACCGTTGGGCTTGTTTGGTGATCCATTTTGACATATCATTGGCGCCAAGATTCTTTCCAAATCAAAAGTTACGACATTTGGATATTTTATTGGCTTACCATGTTATACGTAAGTATCCTCCATTCGGAAAAAACTCATCCTTTAATCAACTTTAGACTCTTGTTAGATGGTTTCATATGATGGATAATATTTATAAATTAGCCACTTTAAAAGTCATAAAAATTCCCGTATGATGCAATACCAATTGAGAGATAAAGAGGAGAAAGAAAATATATACAGGAAAGAGATAGAAAATGAGTAAAAGGAGGACATTAGAGAAACATACTCAATAACTTTGATCAGTTCTTAATGATCATGCCTAAATATGTGAATTTATAGTTTGCTTTTATATAACTGGCTCATAGCCTTAAATTAACGATAAAGTGATCATCATTATAATAAAACCTCCATTATAATATTAACTAGTAACAAACCATAATCCTTAATTTATAAATACCTAACCTTAATTTTATATTAAAATTATAAATAAAATTAGAATAATTTACTCTTCATACACTGTCATTTTCCTCTAGTTGGAGAAATATTGGTCTTGTGCTTTGAAATATTACAATAGTAGAAATTGAAAACTTATATGATTGACACTGATTCATCTTGAGAAAAGAGCACTCTAAAAAAAAGAAAAAAAAAGGAATATTTTTGGCTACCGAGTGAAAGTGATATGGAACCATAAAAGTAATTATTGAATCAAATATGAAATACGTTAGCATCTTTCCTTTACCTCAACCATCAGTTGTCAAAATGTCGTCAGGATTTTTATGGTTTTCAACATGTTCCTTTGTTACTACAATGATTGTATCCTTGAGTCCAAGATCTTCCTTTGCTTGCACTACTTCTTTCTCCTTCATTAATGACATACTGTGTGCTTTCTAAGCATCAAGTTTCTTACACAAAGTCTTGAGTAAATATTTAACCTCATGTAATTCATTGTCTATAATATTATTTACAAAATCAACAATTATAGAACATATTTCCATTTAATTTTTGATTTGTCTGACATCTTGAGCAATTGTAAAGTAAGTGTTAGACACAAAACCTTTTGAGAAATTTGTGAAATTTTAGTTATGTAAATAAAATCAAAGTCATTGAGATATTTTTCAACTAAAATATTGTTGAAATTTGGTATAATTTGGCAAGACTTGATAATAACGTTCTAACTCAGAGTGACTTGGCTGAAACTCAATGGAACTTTGCTAAACTTGTTCAAAAGTTTTCTGACTCAGTAAGAATTCAAGCTAACTTGGTTAACTAGGTTGTAACTTATGACTAAAATCAAAATGCTAGATTGACTCTTAATTAGCATGGGAGTCTCAAACTCATACTTTTGGGTATGACGATGACTGGTTGGGCAAGTCAAATGTGGGCTTAAACAATGCAAGCAATCAAGGGCCTTGTGATTGTTGTCTAAATAATATACATAAGTAGTTAAAATCTGGATTGCTATTAGTCTTTTCCAAAGGATGTTGAATCTTGAAGGAAGTCTCTACATAAATAGGTTTGAAGTTTGACTCGTAAAGATATCGACCACATGTGAGAGCATTCATTCACTAGGGCGGCCTATAATGGACGTCATTGTTCTTGTCAGCAATCTCTAGCCTAGGATGTGATGATTGGGACATGTAATGACTAGTAGTAGTTATAGTCACAGTAGTTTGATAATGATGTACACGACCCTTTCCAAGGTAGTGCAGACTTGTAGTTTTAGGGTATTGCAATGGCAATGGTGGAATCTCCAAGACGTATGACTCTGTGTAAGAAGTTTTATACTAATATCTGAGTCTAGGAACCCTTGTAGTGCGAGGAGCACCCATGATCAAGATTTTACTTCCTCTTGGCATTGTAGCAATAACTAGTTCAAGTTTACATTGATGGCAAATGACATATTTGCATTGATAGTTTTGAACCATAGAAATCTAGATTTACACATGGATGATTCATGTCATGTTCTCTTTCAGTGTATTTGGAACAAGATAAAAATATAATTCATTTCATTTTAAATGAACTATACAATTTAATTCATTTTAAATGAATTCTCTTATTTAGAATGAAAACTATACTTGTAAAATTCAATCTAATTCTCTTATTTGGAACAAATGAAGAATTGATTTTAATTGAAGTATTTTTTCGATACTACCCTCAATATTTTTAATTAAAACTAGCATTGATTAACTAAAAATATAAAGAAAAATAGATTAATTATTGTTCAATGAACAAAAAATAAGTTGAGAGGAAAAAACTGGTAGTTGGTTAGTTGAACATTTGAGATGAAGTGGTGGTGGCTCTTTATCGATTTATCTAAATGAAAAGCATGTGTAATATTAAGGAATAAAAATATCATTTCAGGTGGATAAAATAATAACTTATTTCAAATGAATTTCACAAAATGAAATCCAACTTATTTGGTGTGGAATTTATAATTGAATAAAATATAAATTTCAAATGAACTTCATTTAAAATCTACACAATTTCATTTATTCTAAACGTAAAAAAACGTAGAGTTCATTCAAAATAAACTAAATTCTCTATTTTTTAGGTGTCCAAATACACTGTCTGAGAATTTAGATTCAAGATGCCCTTACCAAGTTAGGGATGCTTTATTGTTGTACTTTGCAAATGACAACATCGTCGCCCTACTTTTTAATGGAAGTAAAGAAAACAAAATAAGACCAAAAAATAAATTAATGTTTTTCAATCATTTAGTTGACTTCCATTACGCAGTAAAATGAAAACACGTGGTGATAGCATGTCATAACAATTCGGTAAACAAACCGGTTAAGACTAGCTAAAACCTGTTATAAGACGCAGTCATGTGGACTAAAATTTTGGTTTTAAAGATTAACTACCTAGATCAAAGAATCATATAAAAGCTATTTACGGTTTTATTTACAAACATCTTCAGGGAATACTAATTTGCCTTAAATTCATTTATGCTTGTTGTCATTTTATCTTTCTTTTATAAGTTTTTCCATATTTTCATTGTAATAGGTACATTTACCTTTCTTGCTCTAGATTTACTACATTTCGTAGGAGCAGTTGACAGTAGAAGACACTTAGCTACTAGTGCTTTGAATTTGGATTTGAACCGGTAGTTCAACTATTTACAGTCATTTGATTCTTTCTCTTGAAATAGTTTTCTATGGACCTGGCAATATTATATCTGAATCCGTATACCCCGTTTTACCTTTCCACAAAAAAGCATGGGTTTTGAAAATAAACTCGTGAGAATATAGGCAATTTTTCCTCGCACCCGTTAGACTCGTACCCATGCCCAGCCTTACCTACCCATCACGACTGGTCTAGGCCATACATGACACATGCTTTGATTTATGTTTTCTAAATCAAAGGCAAATAGAAACAATATATTAAAATCTGAAATGATTCAAGCTGCTGGATTATGATTTTGGACAATGATTCATGGGTTTTTGATTAATGGTAATAGATTTGGTGTGGTGGAGAAGGTAATTACAGGAAAAGAATTTAGAATTGGATGGAATTGCAGAAGAAAGGGGTTTACGATTTGGATTCTCTCCCTGTTCTTGCTTGTCTTTGCTGAGAATGTTGAACTTAATGATTACCAGTGGAACCAACAAGGAACAAATTTGTATGATGAATGATGATGGTTATGGATGATTGGAGTTATATAGTGGTTATGAATGATGATGGTGATGAAGGGAGAGAATAAAAGAAATTTTATTTTTTTTCTTTTTTAATTTTTTATTTATTCATATTACCCATATACCTGCCTATGAAATAAGGATAAGGTAAGAGTCACTATTTAGGTTACCCATAAGAATACGGGCAATTTTTAGTCTCACTCATTTAGCTTGCACCCATTAAGCCCAACCATACTCGCTCATACCTACCCGTGCTAGTTCTAGTCTAAGTTTCCATAAAAACCATGAAAATGGATATGCCACTATTTATGAACTATAATTATGTTATGGCAATATGCTAACAAAAATTTGCCAAAAAGGACAAAACTAACAATCAGCCAAAATATTGCTAAAAAACACTTTAGTGAAATAGGAAGAAGGGAAAAAAGAAAAGAAAAAAGTAGTAACCAATAAATTGAGGGATAAATAAATAAATTTCATAAATTCAACTCCTCCTCAATCATTGATATACACATTAGGGCTATGCAAAAAATTTAGGATAACCGAATACCTAAACTAAACCAGTAATTTAGTTCGATTTAATTTGGGTAATTTTATTATTCGGTTCACTTTTGAGTAGTTAAAATAATACTTGTTATTTTTGGTTCGGTTGCAGGTGGTGAGGTAGAGTACCCATTAGTACCCATAATTATCTAAAAATCAAATAACTAAATTATATAATATATTTTGTTTAAAATTTGTTATTTTTAATATATTATTGTGTTAATTTATAATTTATAATTTTTATTTGTGCTGAACATGTTGATATATTATGTTTTTTGTATTTTTCTTTTATAGAAACTAATGAATTCTAAAAGTATGAGGTTCAATTTTTATTTTTTATTTTAGTGAAATATTAATAAATTTTGGAAAATCAAATACCCAAATTGAACTAGTCATATTTTTTCAGTTAGGTACTTTTGGGTAATGCCTACTTTCGGTTCGATTTCAATTTAGAAATTTTACTACCTGAATAATTTGGTTCGGTTCAAAAATTTGTCAATACTCGAACTAAACACACTCGTGCACACTCCTAATTCACATACATGTAACAACCGTTATAAGCATATAACTCTCAATCATGTGATATGCACATACATGTAAGAACCGTTATAAACATATAACTGTAATTTGATAAGAAATATTTAAAAACTAATTAATATTATTTTTTTTTCTCAACTTTATAGGAATGTCTTCTTATTTATTAGTTTTGAAGTCCCAATTTTGTACTAGGACACTAATACTAGTAAACTAAATTCAGTATTTTATTTAAGTAATTATTTCTAATATAATTTTAACTCGGGTTAGGATTTCAGGGTTAGGGGTTAGGGAGATTTATTTTAATATTTTATTTATTTATTTTGATTTTAAGAATTCAAATTATTTTAGAAATAATTATTTAAATAAAATATTAAATTTAATTTAAGGGTATTAGTGTCCTAGTATAAAATGGGGACTCTAAAACTAATAAATAGGAATACATTCTTATAAAAACTTGAGGAAAATAAGGGTATTAAATACTTGTGAAATACTCATTATCATGTGTCTAATAATCACATAATAGAAAGACCCTTAATAATTAACTATTTGTACCCCATTGCATATACTTTCATTTTCTCTTATTTTCTAACATTCAAATGATAGAAATGATAACCACCCCTCGGTCTCTCATTTTTTTACCCCTTAACAACTCTAAACACTATTTTCTTTTCTTTTCTCCCTCAAATTCCTAAATGGTGCCACATTTAGAAGGTCAGCTTGTTTTTCTTTTCTTTTTCTTTTTTTCTTCTTTTTTTGCTTAAAAGAAAGGTTGGACCAGTTTCACTTTTGTGTATTCTGAATCTATTATTTTGGAGGTGCTTAATGTATTTGGGCCTTGCCATTTGGTGAGCCCATTACTGTTTTAAATAGGAACTAGGCCTTGCACAATTCCATTAACTCGTGCCATTGTTCTAATATTGCAACTTATGATCATGAACAACTACAAGAATCATGAAGATTTAAAACAATCAATTATCTCATTCATTGAATTTTTTTCATATCGCGGTTTGAGCACTACAAAAAAGCTGAGTTTTATGGGTCAATTTTTACCAACCAACTATGGTTAGTTGGTAATGATCATCAATACCGAGTACTTAATCACCAACAAACTTTATGATATTAATAAACTTTATTGACTAATCTCGGTCAGTAATATTGACCAACTATGAGGTTGATTGATAGTTAGTGAAGAGAATTTTACTGACCGATCATTACTGACTAATAGTTCGAAAAAGAAAAAAACTGTTATTGCTTAACCTAAAAGATTAGAGTTCTTACATGATTCGGGTTATGTCAACTTTGGCAGGAATGTTGGAGCATTGGGCCTAGTATAAACTCAACCCTAGAACTAACCTTTTTAATGAGTGATATCACGGACCTAGTTCTGATATCATATTAGAGCTACATCCTTACAACTAATCAATTAGTATTAAATAGTATGAGTCCATATACTATTATATATTATGTTATAGCTCAACTTTTAAGCAATTTAAAATTTATCACATTGACACTATCAAAACAATATATAAATTGTACATATTAAACAATTTCTTAGAAGTGTACTCTAATACTCATTAGAATCAACAAAATAAAATAAAAAAATTATTTTCTAATATTTGATTGAGAGGTGTGAGCTTTCCAGGTAAAAATATAAAAAGATAAAATTGTTCTCCATACTTCCAAGTAAGTACATTGCTGCAATTTTCCTAAAAGGCCTTTGAATTGAACATGCTTCCTCCTGACCTCCTCTAAACAATTTCTAGAAGACTGACCACACGTAATTATACTTCCCCCTTCCTTTCTCTGCGTAGCTTTTTCTTATTTATCTGATTTATTAAATTAATAATTAATACTTATTTTTTTTTAGATTTATTAATTCCAGAGATAATTCATTATTTATATTAAATTTATCTCCTATAAAAAAAACTAATATCTATCTATCTATTTTTTTCATAAACTTTTCAATATTATTCTATATTTATAATTTTTTGCTCTTTTAAGTTACAAGATATATTTTTTTATTTAGTATATTTAAAAATAAAAATAAAACTAATTAAAAAAGTCTCTTCCACTAATTTTTTAATCCTTATATATTTTTTAATTTATATAAAAAGAAATAAAAATTCACTTCAATTCATAACAAATTAAAATATGTAAAAATTAATTAATTAGAAATTTATTCATTTAGATAATTATTTTTTAATTAAAATAAATAATATAAAGGCTTTTATTAAATAAGCAATCTACACTTCTCGCTCACAGCTGGAGTCACCTAACTAAAAGTCTAATGCACACAAAAACTTCTTCCCTAAACAAATCATTTACAGCCACGTCATTTAAGTCCATACAACACACGTGTCGGCACAAATATTGAACCATCTTCAACCACCAACCATACGCCATACCTCATTGGATTCTCTCTCCCACTTCCTTTTGAATGGAAAATTCCCATATGCTCTTAAACTCTCATCACAGATTTAAACTCCTCCGATCAACTGTAACCAACCGTTTCTTTCCAATTAATAGGACACGGGCACCATGCAAGACGACGATGACGTACACCACCATAACAACCACCACTACGGCCACCATCAACCTATCATCCCCGCCTTAGATTTCATGAATCTCAAAGTAATCTCCGCCGTCGGTCGGGGAGCTAAGGGCGTGGTTTTCCTGGCGAAAAATAAGGTGTCTAATGAGAATTTAGCTCTCAAAGTAATCTCTAAGGATTTAATTGAGAGAAAGGGAAAGGCTGTTAACAATGATGGTAGCGAGTACAAGAGGGTTTCATTTGAACAACAAGTACTACGTCGTTTTGAACATCCTCTCTTGCCCAAATTGCAAGGGGTTTTGGATACTGAGAAAATTATTGGATATGGAATTGATTATTGCTCTGGGGGTAATCTCAATTCGCTTAGGAAGAAACAGACGGAGCACATGTTTTCTGATGATATCTTAAGGTATGTTATTTGCTTGCATGCAATTATTATTATTATTTTTTGTTTGGTTCCCAAGAAAATTCGAAATGTTTAAAAGAATTTGGAGTTTTGCTTTTTTGTCATTTATTTTTCTGTGGAATCATAATAAATGATTGAAAAAAGAAAAACAGAGGTGTGGTCCTGATTAGAAAGAAATCGAAAATACTGAGAAATCCGAAAACTTTTTTTATAATTTTTTGAATTCAAGAAAAGAAAGGAAGAAAAACCTCTAAATTTTCCTGGCAACCAAACGGAACCATTTCATAGTTTGTTCGTATAGTTACATTAGATTCCATTTTCTTTCTGTAGGTTTTATGCAGCGGAAATCGTTCTGGCACTGGAATATTTGCATAGTTTGGGGATAGTTTATAGGGATTTGAAGCCAGAAAACATTATGATCCAAGAAAACGGTCACATAATGCTCGTTGATTTCGACCTCTCCACAGAACTCGCTCCCAGAACCCCACAATCACCTGCAAATTTCAACTCAACGCGGAGTTCTAACTCGGTGATGACGATGAAGAAGAACAAGAAAATGAGGCAGAGCATTTCGTTTCAGAGGTTTTTCTGTAATTCGGGTATTACTCCGGATGAGTGGGCGTCTTTTTCAGTTAACTCAGTGCATACTGAGTCTAACTCGGTTGAGAAGTCAAACTCGTTCGTGGGAACGGAAGAGTACGTGGCTCCCGAAATCGTATCTGGAAACGGGCATGATTTCGGCGTTGATTGGTGGTCCCTAGGGGTTGTTATGTATGAAATGCTGTACGGTACGACGCCGTTTAGGGGTTCCAATAGGAAGGAGACATTTTACCGGATTTTGTCGAAAGCTCCTGAGCTAACATGGGGAAACGACACCGTTGAGAGATTTGATTAGTAAATTGTTGGAAAAAGACCCAAACCGGAGAATCGAACTGGAGGGAATCAAGGGACCATGATTTCTTTAAAGGGATTGAGTGGGACTCAGTCTTATGGATCACTAGACCACCTTACATTCCTCAAAATGAGATTGAGGGTATAGAAGGAAATAAAAAAATTGATGTGGAGTTATTTGTCCAAGGATTATTTTGTGAAAAGAATGACGAAGGAGATGAAAGGAATAATAAAGATGCGGAGAATAGAAATAATGAAGAGAATGTTGATAATAAAAGAGTATGGGTGGAGCAACTGAATCAAAACACATCTCAAAGTCCTAATTTTTTCATTTTTTAATAATTTAATGTTGTTGGATATGGAACAGTTCAATACTTCTTTATGTGGATTTTATGCTTTTAGCCTCTCTTTTTTTAATTTAAATGGGCATGTGAATTCTAAAGGGGCAGTAGAAATTCCTTCTTTTTTTCTCCTTTTCAAAAAGAATAAAGAAAAAAGAATAGTTTCAAGGAATTTGGTTCTTACACTTTTTCCGCACTCTAATATGTTGTATTTGAGATAGACTCAAAGTCTTTAAGCAAGGTTTTAAGTTAAAACTTTGCTGCATTATTGAAGATTCTATCTAAGACTAGGTCGGGATGTACTTTAAGTTGGTTTAAATTCTACTCAAATGCAAAATTAGAAAGAAAGGAAAAATTTGTGTATGTTATAATATTTATGTAGAAAGATAAAGCTTGATAGAGATATTTTGAATATTAAAGATTAAATTGAATGAGAAATATTTTAAAATTGAATTGACAATTGATATATCTTAAATAATAAAACAGTAAATAAGTCAAAAAAAAATACTATCAATGATGAGGTAAAAAAAAAAAGAAAAACAGCCTTTGTCCTCGAAGCCTTTTTCAAAAGTAAATTCCACTTAACCGGCCTCCCCTGAAAAATCAAATCTTTACTGTATATATTAGCATAAAATAAAATTTTGGAACTTATATATTTAAATTTAAAAAAAAAAAAAAGTAAAGTGAAATGACTATTTGGAAAGACTTATGCCTCTATTAAATGTATCCGATCAAATATCAATCATATAATAATACTAATTAATGACAAGTCAATTCTAAGAAGAAAAAAAAAACAATTATTTATATTTTAAAAAAGAAAAATTCATGTTAAGAAAATGAAAATTTGACTTTTCTATTTTTTATGTGCTATGGAAAGAAAAAAGACACAGTAATTTTCCTACACGTTATTTCTCTTGGTCCACATCAGTCTACAAATCTTTGTTTCTATAAAATGATTTATTTACGATATTTTATATGCTTTGAATTTATTTATGTTCATGTTCATATACTTTCAATTCATAGTCAAACTAAAAATAATATATTTTTATATTAATCACTAATCACAGATTAAATACAAAATTAAACACTTTAGTCAGTCCGTTCATCGAAAATTGTAGCAAAAAATGATATTTTTTTTCTCCAAACCATTATTGTCTTTCTTGGTGTACATCAATGATAATTTTTCTTGAAATAATCAATTAAGTCAGCTGATAAAAATTTTCGGTGCTGTACAGCAAGAACTTAGAATCAAGTCACATCTTGAGTACCTAGATGTGGAGTTTATACCAACTTTCTAGAAATTAAAAAAGAATATGATGCTTTTCCTTCAAAACAGTTGTTTGTCAGCAAGCTATAGGTTTTGTTTTATTTTATTTTAAAACGAAGAAAACTGTCATAATAGCTAGGATACTATTTGTCTCCAATAGTGGTGAAGACTGAATTAATTCGAATAAAGCAGTTAACCTAATTGGCTAAGTTTGTTGCACTTAAATAATGGGAACATCATATCGTTATAAGTAGGTAACAAATAGCTTTTACTTAAAAACTTGTGAAGAGTCATATATTGGTAAGGACTTGCAAAATATTTCCGTCTGTTGGGCTATGCTAAGATTATAACAAAATGCAATTTATATTAATTGGTACAAAGAAAAAAAAAATTTCAAAATGTTCACTCATTTGTACATTTGTACAATTTCAAGGTTAAAACATATATAGTAATAAAAACGAAACGAGTCGAGTCAAATATTGAAATAATCGAGTTTGACTCAAACTAAAATACTTAAACTTGAGTTAGCGCTTTAGATTGAATTTCATTTCTAATTAAACTTGATCTCAACAAGAGAATTATTTATATTTAATATTTTTCAAAAACCAATCAATATATTATAAATTATTTAAAAAAATATCAAAACTATCATATTTTATATAATTTATATTTTTAAACGAGTTTGAAAAATCAAACTCAAACTCGGGTCTCGTCTCGAACTAGGTACCATATGGTGGGCTCCATCCCTACTCCTTCAGCTTATATATATGGAGCAACTTTTTATTTGGAGAGACAAATACACGTTATTCTCTCTCTTCAAAGTGTATCTATAATTCAAGAAAACAAAAAAAAAACTTTGCATTAGAGAGAGAGAAAAGTATCTCTCTCTAACATGATCCTCTCGTGAAGATGAAGAGATTCAAATATAGTATTAAGAGTATTTTATACACATTTTGACTACTTCATAGAAATTGAAAAAAATTAGTGTTTAGTTCTTTATACAACAGTAAGATGAATAAATTGTGTAATATAAAACTGTACAGATAATTAATCTTATTCAAATTAACCTGCCTCTTTTAGAACCAAAAATAAAAAGAAGATATTAAAATGCTTTATATGTTTGATAAAAAAAATAAAATACTGTAGAATCACATGTTGATTTGTTGGCATATTAATTTCTGTTGCCGTCATTGCGGTGTTGGTCTGAAAACAAGTTATTAGCATTGATGGTTGGCATGGCCGAACAATTTGTTTATTATAATTGTGAATGCTAATCTCTCACTCATCACTCATCACTCATCACTCATCACTCATCACTCAAGCATGGGCATGACAATAACATGGTCCTCGTGATTAATGAATACTTTGAAAACAAGATAGGGTGTGGACCATGCAATATTTTGGCAACTATTTAATTTATTTTTATAAAATTTCTACAAAAAGTTGGAAGTGTTCTCATGAGAGAGAGAGGAAAAAAAAAAAAAAAAAAAAACTAGTATAGCTATCCGCATTAAAATAATTAAATAAATTAAAATATTAAATAATCATAATTTTGTTGTTTATTCTACATAGATATATATATAAAATTTCTAAAACACCTATAGTTATTGACTATCCCAAAATGACAGGCTCCAAGATTCAAACTTTTAGACTTCTTCTAAAGTTATAATTTATTATTATTGTGATTAATTATTATTAGTTCGTATACAATACTACTGTTTTTTTTTTTTAATTAATTGGTGTTAATTTTTATTGATTACACACGTCCAATGAGACTAAAGTTGTACCTTAAAAATGTGTTGAATATAATTTATCTTATAATTTGTTGGTTTGAGGTACCTAGTTTAATTAAATCTCACAAGTCTTAAGTTTGCAATTGCTGGACCAAGAAGATAACATATTGGATATTTGCCTAATTAATTCAGACGTCTATGTCTGTTTCTTTTAATTATATATATATATATATATATATATATATATATATATAAATTTAATATAAAATTTTAATTCATATTACTCATATATGATATGAGTAATTTGACAATTTTATAATTGTTTCCTTTTCGTTTCTCTCTCGTTTTGTGGTCAAAGAAAATTACGTCAGCTTAGCAGAAAAGTCCTGAGCTCACATGCTGTGATGGAAATTTTTTTGATGATGGTTACGATTATCTAATTCTTTAAATGCTTTAACACTGACAGGGCTAAATTTTTAAGTGAATATTATAGCTATTTAAGGTTTAGGGGAACATCTTTGTATTTGGCAACTATATATTTTCTCACACAGAATATTTTACTCAATTAAGTCAATAAATGGCAAAGGTAGGACTCTATGGGTATGGTTTGAATATTATGAATTAATGAAATAACCACACTTGTCATAAAACTAATAACGTATATAAGTTGTTTTTATATTTTTACAAATTTTTTTTGGTTATTTTATCATTACATTATGTAGAATTACTTTATTTATACATAACATGAGAATGATAGAATATAACTTGATTGAAAAATCCTGAATTCTATAAGATGAAATTGACCGAAAATATTCTTGAAGGACTAAATTAAAAACTAAGGCAATCCAGGAGAGATTAAAACAGTAGTTAAGTAAAAAAAAAAAAAAAAATTATAATTATTGTACAAAAGGGAGAGAATGAGATAAGTTTTAGAAGATGTTATTTTTATTTTTTAAAATAATTAATTAATTGAAAGTTAACAATACGTGAGTTTTTTGTTTTTTGTTAATTTTTTTCTTAATTATAAGAGAAAGTGAGTAGTTTCTAATAATGATGGAATTTTAGTTATAAAAGAAGTCAAACTTTAGGAGAACACTATCATTCCTTTTAGTATGGTATTTGAATTAAAAACTAAAAAGTTAGAGGATACATAAGGGTGTTCTGACTTTTAGTATATTATAAAAGTATATAGACATTAGTTATAACTTTCTAATTAAGAAACAAAGCTATGTTTTATGTAATAATAAAATAATAATACACATTCAAAAGACAAATAAACATTATTCATATTTTCAAAAAACATAAAAATAGATAATAAAACAACAATTTGTTATTAATTTTTCAATCAATATTGAAAAAGTTTTTGGGCATAGTGTGCCTTATAACCTTTACAGCCTAACGTATATTTAAAAATGTTATACGTAAACTATCTGTGATTATGCGATATAAAATAAAGTAAGATAAGATAATATTATATATATATATATAGATAATATAAAATTCACTTTATTGATTTAATTAGATTTAAATTTGATTTAATGAGAATTAAACTGTAAGTGAGATTAGTACACATATATATTAAATTAGACACTAATGATTAATATATTTAAATAAATGGGAATAGTGTGTACCACAAGTTAGTACGCCAAGTTTAATACCACGTGTTAATATTAAAATAACTCTTTATAGTTTTTCTTCTCTTGCTTAACCGACTCAACATTCTCTGCCTTTTTATTCCTTTTTCTTGGTTGTTCCGTGTTCCATTCTTTCCCCTGTTTCTCTTGGTGTGGATGGGAACCTTGCAATCCTTGAAGCAAAGTGCAGAAAAAAAGAAAAAAAGAAAAAAAGAAAAAAAGAAAAACTTGTTATCCTTTGTGATGATGCTTATTGGAGTTGGTTGGAAGTAAGCATCCTTTCTTTTTCATTCAATTTACTGCTGCTGGGACTCAGTTGGACGTTCCCTGTTGCCGTTCCTTGCATAAGAGTTTTGGTTGGTTGTCTTTTATTTAGTTGGCTGGCCGAAGTTGCTGCACTTGGTTGACCAAAATTTGCTGCATCTAGCGGTCACCAAGAACGTCTGCAGCAGCTTTGAATTGTGGAGTCAGTGGCAGCAAGGGTGTGTCAGCTGTACCAACCACAAACGGCAAGAGTGAAAGAGTTGCTGGTGTATTAAAGTTTTGTTGTAAATTGGGGGTGTGGGTTAGGAAAATTATGGTGTGTAGTTTTAAAATAAATTAGGAAGGAAAGTTGGGCTGTAAGTTGGCAACAAGGATCTCTTTGTTTTACGGTCACAAAGTGAGTGTTTTCTTACTTGATCTTAATATGTAGTTATAGTTGGCTTAAAGTCCATGTGTATTAATCCTTGATGGTTATGATAGTAGTAATCATTAATTAATTAGTATTATGTAGGTGATATATAATACTAGTAGAAGGAATTGAAAATTATAAATTTGAAACACATATGGAAATTAAGATTGTATACACTATGTTTTAATGGAAGTAAATAATGGGTTTGGATTAAATTTAATAAGTGAAACCTAAGTAGTGCAAGAGATAATAGAATTATTTTATAGATGTTGGAAAGCATGTATATACATATATGTGTGAATCAACATGAAAAACATATACTATGGATTTGACAAAACATTTAAGAGAACTTAAATTGTAAAGTACGCATAGAAATTGATTTACAAGAATTAAGATAATATACATTTATAAGGTGTGCTATAAAAGTTGAGTGATATATGTTTTATTAGTTAAATGGTTAATTAAGAAACATGAAATTTGACTAAGTAAATGTTGAATTAATAATTGGAGTATAGGTAAAGTTAAATTGATAAGCTGTATATAATTTCTTAAAGGCATGTATAAATACACAAGTGTATGCATGGGAGGAAAACTAAGTATATTTTAAGATATATGGTAAAAAGTTTAAAAAGAAGTTAATAACCAATAATGTGTTAAGTAAATATATATGGGGAGTAAAGAGGTATAAAATGATTATTTTAAGTGATATATAAATTTATGATTTTCGGCTTTAGATCATGTCGAGGATATTCTGACATTTTCGCAAACTAGATGGACGGGCGAGCCATATTCTTAAAGTCAGTGAGTGAATTACATGAACTTTGGTTGCCATATTACTATGTACAATTATATGTATATTTGAATTGATATGCTATATTGAGAAATAAGCAAGTACATTATTTCAGTGATTTAAATGAATTATAATTGTTTGATATTGCTTGTGGTTGATAAGGGCCAACAAAGTGAATTTTTTTAGAAATGATTATTATTTCCTGATAATGAAATCTTGGTGCACCTAGGATTTTCAAATTTGAAATTATGAGATATTCTGATTATGATAAATGTTTTTAAAAGTTAAGTGCTCAGCCCCGGTGGAATGGATTATGTAAGGAGAATTAATCTGTTGTGTGAGCGTGTAAATGTCCGGTGGAGGGTGATACTATTATGCAGGGTTGAGTTACTCGTTGGCCCTTTTGCTTGTATGCTTGGATTGTTTGTATGATTTGGTGGTTATGTTGAAAAGTGTGAAATATTTGAATCGTGATTGTATGAGAATTATAAGTATGTACGTGTACCATTAAATTTAGACATGAGACTAATCAGTGGTATATGTGGTGTAATGTTGGTACTCTCAGGGTACGTGGTTTGCTCACTGAGTTTTTGTGACTCACTCTTTTCTTTGTTGTTGTTTTTTTTTTTAATTTCAAGAAAGCACCACTCCTTAAGACTTAAAGGATGACACTTGCAGTTACTTTAGGTGTTTTGTATTGTGGTTATATATCTATATCGTCACTTTAGGTGTTTTGTATTGTGGTTATATATCTATATCTTGAGTTAACCATGATGATTTCATATTTTATTAGGAGCAAAGCTCCTCTGTATATTATGATACTATGGATTACTGTTGACCTTGTAACAGGCTGTATATATGTATTATGGGCAAGTTCTGCTTTACAGGGAAACTATTGCTGAATTTTCAGTAAATGTTTTATTTTTAAGAACAGAGTCATGATTTTATTTTAGTTAAGTAATATTTTATTAGTCTTAACTGTAATGTGTTTAAGAGTCAGAGATGCACAGTACTTGAGTATTCAGGGTTACGGGAGTGTGATTATCCATTCTTCCGTCCAGTCATACCCTTATTTGAGGGTGTAAATAAGAGTGTGACAGTGCCATCCTCTTATCTTCCATCTTATGATGATCATAGAAAAATAATTCAAGATTTGAAAATAACAATGTGACCAATATTTTTTGATCTTTGAAAAAAACAAACTAGATGATATAGAGAGAAACTTGAATGAACATTCATGCGCAGTATGCAACTAATAATTTTTTTTTTGATCCTTGAAAAAAAATAAAAATAGATGATATAGAGAGAAAAATGAATGAACATTCATGTGTGCCGATCAAGGTGATCAAATTATTTTAGATCTAGATTCTACGTTGGTCTATGGTTATAACATAATGAATGGTGAAGGAAATCCTGAAAGGAAGAGAGAGAGTATGTTATGAATAGAATTCAAGATGTGGGCCTGAAAGGACATGGGCTTATGATCCAATCTAAGATAGAGAATCCATATGAAGCACTTAATCAAATGCAGTGTTTCAATAAACCTTAGACAGTTAGAAGTTGTTGACTAAGCTCTGACTTGGAGTTTTTAGCCAGCAAGATAGTTTTGTTAGTCAACAAGTTAATCAGTTAGTTAGTTGGACTATATGTTAGATTGTTGTAACAGGAAGGGCTTGTTAAAACGCTTCCTGAATGTTGTAATTGGGGAAGGAATTGGAAAATGAATTTCTGAATCTCTTACTCTCTCTTTTCTCTCTATCTTCTCTATACTTTCTTGTTTAGCAGCCATAACTACATTTCAATTTCTGGTTTGTGAGTTAACATTGGTATCAGAGCTATCTCTTGGCACAAATGGTGAATATTAATGCAACAATCATTGACCAGAGATTGGTGGCGATGGAATCCAGAATGGAAACTATGGATGAAAGGTACTTGCATTGATGGATCGATACATGAGCTGAAATCTTCATCAATGGAAGCTTAGGTGAACATGGATACAAAATTTCTGGCAGTCATGGAACAACAAATGAATTTAGATGCTAAGCTTCAAGCTGTCATGGTGGCGTTAGCATCACTTTAGGTTTCAGTTTCAGAGTTACATTAAGGATCAAATGTTGAAAGGAATTAAGAGCCAATGCTTCCTAATCCTCTAGCAGCAATGCATAGGGAGTTTAAATAACCAGTTGATCCTCAGTTCAATAAAGAACCAGAAGTAAGAGGTAAGGAGTACCACTTACTGAAACAAGTGGCTCAAGTAGAATTTCCAAGGTTCGAAGGAGATAATCTTGAATTGCTTTGAGACCTTTTAGACTGAGGGAATTATTTCTCGAACACCTAGTCTAGAATATGAAGGACTGTTGTCAAAGCATTCTCAATGCGCTCCGAGCTCCCCCAGATGCACAAAAGTAAATTATTGGCACGCTTCACTCTTTCATGTTCAAGAAGGAGGCGCTTAGTTATTTCCAGGTCTGCATCTCTGGCATGAGCTAGGAATATCTTCCTAAATGATTCGATGTTGGCAGTTGTGGCTTCAGAGAGATAGTGAATTTAGGCTTTCAGAGCATTAAGCTTTGTAATAATGTTTTCAAAGAAATTAGAAGAACAAAGCGCTTTCAAAAGGTATAAAGAGTTATGATGGAAAGTGTTTGACATTTATAGACGAAAGAATAAGGGTTGGCTGAGACTCTTTGCCTTCTGAGAGTTAAGGATATTCAATGGTGATGATGCATAAAGGGTTCAGAATCTCAGCATAAAAATAGGCTTTCTTTAATATCGAAAGTCTCACTTATAAGGAAATTATGTGATATAAGGAACTCTTGAGACACATTGTTTCAGAATAAGAGATGTGTTATAACCCAATATTTAGTGTGACGTATAAAAGTTGTCGTATGTATTTTTTCTAGTTAGGTGTGAAACAAACTATAATCAAAGTAAATAAATTAAATAAACACACACATATATATCTATATCTATATACAAACCAAGAATGTATTTAACACCACAAGTTTTATTCACTTTGACTTTATTAGTGTAATTTTATTTTTTCTTACTTTTCTTTTTCCTTTGTTTTATTTCTCCATGACCACTACTTCTCTTCTAGTTCTCTACTTCCTCTATTTTTTTTTTCTTATTTTCTCAAATCTTCTTGTTTTTTGTTGGCCGACTCTTTTGCTCTGTTTTACCTCATATTGTTCTATTCTCTTTCTTCCCTTTTTCCAGAAGTACTCCACTTCCCATGCTGCCGTTCACTTGTTCCTTTTTGCCAGCCGATCCCTTATGAGCCTACTTTATCCTCTTTGTTTACAGGCTACAGGAGATAATTTTTGGTGGACTTTGGAGTTGATATTCAGCTCGATTTATACCAACCAACAACCTCCCTTGCTGTCGTCCCCTGTTTGTCTCTGTTTTTTGGTTTTATCCTTTCTCCAGTCAAGCTAAAGTGCAGCTGTGAGGCATCTTGTCCTTGCTATTTGCCTTGTATGGTGGGCTCTGCTCTTCTTCCTCCTCATCCAAGAGCCATCAACATGGCTTCCAGAAGCTTCCCAAGGAGTCAAAGTAGCCACTGCCAACCTTTAGTTGCAGCACTCTAAGCAGCTGTGAGACTCTCGGGGGAGGCTTGAAGGGTTAGCTTCTAATTATTGTTTCCTTTGAACAAAATTCTTGCACCTTTAAATTTTGATTAAGGATGTAAAACAATTGGCTTAGGAGGATGAAATATAGCTTGAAGGTGAATGAAAGTTTAGAAATAAATTATATATATATATATATGGTGACTATATATTAGTAGGAAAGTAAATATTGGAAATGGGAATATGTTGATATTAGAATGGTTTAATTCAAGTTTTGATGGTAGTTAGTTTAATTTAAATTCAAGTTGGAATATGAATAAGACAGAAATTTATGGATTTATTTTGGATTCTTGGTGTAAATATATGTATATACACACATCAATAAAAGTAAGTTATGCCCTTAACATGTTTGTAAAAATGCAAAGAAGGGATTAGCTTTAAAGGGATGTATGTAATTAATTATGCCCTCTAGGTGTTTGATAAAATTTCTAAGAGAAATTTAATTTTAATGTATACATAGGAATTGATCTACATAGGGTTCGTTAGCTAAATGATTAAATAAGGAATTATAACCATGAAAATGATAAACTAAGCAATACTTGAATTTATGATTTTCAACTCAGGAATGCGTGATGGAGAAATTGCCACTCTTGAATTCGAGAAGGAACAATACGCAAAATCCATAAACTTTGTGAGTGAAAAATATTACTCTTTGGTTGCTAGATTACTGTGTTTAATTGTTTTAGTGTAATTGTATGAATATGTTCATATAGTGGTAAATAAGAATGTACAGTGCTATGATTGAGTTAATTGAATTATGTTTGATGTGTGACTTTTTTTGTGTTTGATAAGGGCCAATAAAATTAATTTTTATACGAAATAGAATCCAGATGTACTTAGGATACTTTGATTGATTATTTGATTAAAAATATTCTAGTAACTCAGCCCCGGGGTGGATATGTGAGGAGTTACATATATTCTTGGCTTGCAGGAGCAAAATTGTCTCGAGGAGGTTGTGTATTTGATGTGTGGGTGCTGAGTTACTCTAATTGGCTTTTTGAGTGGTTTGAATACTTTGATTGATTTGTTTATCTTGTGTATTGCATGAATTGTACTTGTTTAACTTTATGTTGTTTATATTTATGCACATATGAAATTGAATGATTTTGTAAAACATGGTTACATGAAATTATTTAACTTATGTGTTGGTTGATGCTAGCATCCTTTGAGTATGTTTTCTCTCATTGAGTTTCTATAGCTCACCTCTCGTTTGTTATTGTTTGTTTCTTTTAGTATCAGGAGCCCATCATACGTAACTGTTGGATTCTTGACTTGCCGATTGTATTAGGGCAAGGTATATATCCAAGATTGCATGCTTGAAGCCAAATAATGAAGTTTGCAGTCACATTACGGCTTTAAGGTGTCATGTTTTGTTTTGTATAATAGTTTAATTGTTATTGTTTATGGTATGATTGGAGTGGAGCTCTTTGTGTGTATTGTTACTGTTGATGATTGGTTTAGTGTAATTAGGATACATACACATACACACACACACACACACACACACACACACACATATATATATGTTTTTGTTATCGGGCATGTTCCATTTTACGGGAAATCTTTGTTGAAATTTTAGTTAAAGTGTTATGTATTGTGATAAATAAGTATTTACATATAGTTTTGTATGATAAAGTTTTTCTTTTGAATTATAGTTGGTCAAATATCATGTGTTTCTTTGATTTGAAATCAGTGTTACAGAGATTTGGTTACTCATTTCTTTGGTCAGTCATACATTCGTGTAACGGTGTGACAAGTTGTTAGGTACTTCAATTTGTTGGAATTAGAAAAAATTTGATGATGTTAAGAGTTCAGTATAGATAGCATTAAATGCAAGATAGAAAATACAGAATAAACACATATATTAAATGATACTTGCCCCTTGTAACATTTTTTATCTATATGAAGTTTCCTCTTATAGTCTTTTTTCAAATTCATCTTTCTTCCAATTGAATACTAAAAAATCAATGACGACAAGGTTAGTGTCCTTCACCGCATTGATAAACTTTCTCTAGGAAAATGGTTTTGGCAATCACAATTTTTGAAAGGGAGATCATCTGTAATTGAGCTAGTGTTTCTAGTTTCTCAAAAAATTTAGTAACCAAATCAAGTTCTTCAGTCATCTTGAGTATTTTAGGTGTGGATTGATTGACTGAATACATGTTTATTGTGAGGAAAAGAAGAAAGGATTTGAAGAAGTTAAGACATTGATGAATGAAATTCTTTTTTACATATAATTTTCTTCAATAGATTAGTCTTTATATTTATAAGCACAATGATGTGTTGGCTAAGAGACTTCTAACATTATTGAGACTCTTTAGGGATAAAGGTATGTGATGTCAGCATGTCAAAATGATTTGATCTGCAACCAAGAATTGATACCAAAAGTCTCGTTCATAGAGCAAGGATAGCTCTTTGAGACACGCTTACCAATTTGATTGAAAAAGTAATTGTCTGTTTTAATGATATAATCAAAAAATGATAAGACTTTAAGTAGTGTTTCAAGAATGCATATAAAGCAGTCAAATGCAACCAATAAACCAATTTCACACAAGTAGTGAATTTTGAAAAGCAAGAGCCACATACATAATTAAATTTGCATAAAAAAGAATTGATTTTTTCATACTTACATTTTTTGAAGATGTTATTTCCATCTTTGACAGCTTGACAGAGTGCTCATTTGTCATTATCTTTCAGGAAGCCACTTCAATATTTCATATGTTAGTATTTGTAAAACAAAAATTACTTTTTTTTTATACCTAATATTTATTGGGTCTAACTTTGTTAGCACTTTCTGCTGAAAGAGTTTTTTAGTTTTTGCTACCCAAACTATTTTTCCTTTACTTTTTTCTTGATTGATAGATGAACTATTTTCTTCAACATGTGGCTTGCTCTAGGACTTATTAGTAAAAATTTTTGACTAAAAGAAACATTAAAAGATCAATAAAATTTAGTATTTGCTTTTGCATAATACAGACTCGGATACTTATTTTGTAGATGTAAATAGTCATTGCATGTATGCACTTAAAGGTAGGTAAACAAACGCAAATATTTTAAATACAGATAATATTATATGCGTCTCTATAGACCCAAAATTATCAATATTTAAATATCCAGGTTTGCATCTCAGACATAAAATCTAAACTCAATAACATTCTAAAATTATTTACGTCTGAAGGGTAGAAGCAAGTATGCATAATGTATTTATGTCTGCTGCGCAAACGCTAAAACGCAGACCCAAATAAGAATGTATTTTTATTGTAACATATATATCTGACTTAGATAGGCACATATGATTATGAAGCAGATATGGATAGATTTTATTATATTTTATATTTTATTTTATTTTGTAGTAAATACCCATTTGAAATGAAATTTATATTTCAAATAAAAAAATTACATAAAAATATATTATTTTACAGAAAATCATCCAAACAAATATTTAAAATGCATCAAATATAATAAAATAAGCAATAAAAAAAATCTACAAATCATTTCCTACAATCTCATTCTCTTCTACTTCTTTCTCGTCATCTTGTTAGCTGAGGTATGAAGAGCAGGATGAGGGATCAACAACCTAAAAATGATATTCACTCATTTATGATAGTTATAACATTCAACATTTCTCTTGTTATATATCCCACTCATTTGGCCTTGCACAATTTTTCCTTTCTCTTCCATGTCCTCTTAATGATTGTTAGCTTCTTCCTTTGTTATTGTTCTCAAAATGATATCCTCCTCTTCCTCGTCCCTGACCATGACCTCTTCGATTTCTTTTTTTGTACACCTTTTTCTTTCAAAAAACCTTGGCTTGGAAAACTTGTTCAAGCGGCTTGAAATGATCCCATCAGTTGCTCAATTGTCATGGTCTCAAACTCATTCAATTCTTAGATTGCAATAACAATGTAATCAAATTTTGATTGCAAAAAGAGAAGGATTTTCTCCATCACAGGTACATATTCTATTTTTTCTCCATAACTTTTCAATTGGTTGACAAAGGATAGATTTCTTGCAGTCCAAATTAACTCAGATTGCTTTATTCATGTGAACAAGTTTTAAAATCTCCTCTTAATGTTTGAAGTTGAATCATCTTCACTTTTTCAACTCACTGGAGAGTTTTGCAAAATCTCCTAAGCTTCCTTGTCAGTAGTTATTAGTGCCACTTTCCTAAACACAGACTCATCTTACCCTTGATTAACGAGGGTGAGAACTTGTTGATCTTTCTTTCTAGCCTTTTGTAAGACATCATTTTGAGCTTCAGTCAAAGCAGCTTCATCTAGTGGTTAGTTAAATTCTTTTTCTATGATCTCCTATGCCTCTTGTGCACTAAGTAATACTTTTTTATGAAGACACCAATTGTCGTAATTGTATTTAGTACGACAAGAAAATTGAAATGAAAATATTTCAGATCCATTACTCAAAAGATAACTTTTACTTGCTTGATATCAACTTGAATATATACAATAGATATTTATAAGATTTATAATAGTAACTTTAAAGACACATAACTAAATATACACTAATATGTATTAAACACCCATTACCTTAGGCATTAAGGATTCAAACCCTTTAGAACAATGTTATTACACATTAACCAAAAAAAAAAAAAAAAAACTCCCACTAGCATATAATAATTTATAGCCCCCTATTGTAAGAAATCAACTACCATATAAGACCCAATCACATCAAAATAACTCACATCTTTCTAACTTTCATTAACTATTTATTCATAGGAAAGTAAAATTTAGTATTTTCAACAAAAATTACTTGAGTTTGCCTTAGATCAAATCACAATGCTAAAAATATTAAAATTTATGTGACCCTTACTTTAATACCAATTGTTAGCCCAAAAATGGAAAAGCTAAAGGGGAGGTAAATGACTTTTTGCAAGAATTTAATATTAAAATAATTTAAGAGCAAACTGAAAAACCAAAGTTAAATCAGAAAAGCAGTAATGAAAAGATAAAGAAAAAGGACACAAAATTTATAGTGGTTCACCAAAATCGGCTATGTCCACTCCCCCAAACTCTACTTGGATTTCACTATGAAGAATTTACAAGATCACACGACACCTCCACTGTTGAAGCATAACCTGCCTAATCTTATAGGATTTAGTCAATCCTGGCTAATTTACAAAACTTAGTCAAACCTAACTAAATTACAAGAATGAACCAAACATTCAGCAATTGAGTTTCATGGCTCAATCAAAATATTTCGTCAGGTAGAACTTTACTTAGGCTCTAGGTTTGTTTGAGAATCACAAATATGAAAATTGATTATAATATAATGTAAAACTAATTTCAAGCTTTGAATATTAAATCATTGAAGGAATTCTTCTTTGTACATGAAACTGGGTAATTTGATTCATTAGGAGTGAGATACATTCATTTGGGCTATTTTTGTAATTCTTTTTTCACTCCAAATTATTTTTTCACTGATTTTTTCACCATTCTGCCATTTATAATTCCTCAACCAGAAGTAGTAGTTACTCTGAATATTTGCTCATTGCAGCTAAATAAGCAATCACCTAATGTTTGTCCTCTTAATTCATTCATGATTCATAGTAAAGTATTGTCATACTTTATGTACGGAGGATACTGAGAATCTGGTGAGTAACAGCCTTGATCAACCTTCACCATGAGCTATCATTTAAGAGTGTGAATTTATTGTTTAAAATATCCTCATAATATTTTATGTTAAGTGAGGAGAAGGATGGTCATTTAGTTAACTAAACAATCACAATTTCTTAGATTTGAGAGGGTTCAGTTTAGTTGCTAGGTTTTATTTTGTTGAACAACACTTTATCTTCAACTGAGAGTTAAGCTCTTTGACACCTTATCAAAACGATGTGTTCAGTGCAGCTCGGCTATTTGACATTTAATGAAAAGGTGCGTTCAGCCTTTTAGTGTCTAATGATTTAGTTAAGGTTTTCAATTGTTCTTTTCATGGTTATCATTCAACAAAAAATTCAACTACTTCTTTTCATTCCACAACACATTGTTTTGTAAATCATCAAGAGGATTAGTTATTTTGAAAACATTAAAACATATTAAGAAAATATAGTTTAATAGTGAGGTTTTTGTAATTCAGGACTTATGCATTTTTACAAAACTTAAAAGAGTTTACAAGAAACAAAACTTTCAAGAAAAAGATTATCTTAATAACATTTCACATGGGGCTTTGCAAGGTTTCAATTTTTTCCTCAAGCTCTTATTATTGATTTTGTCTCTTCTGGAATATCTTAGGGATATGTTTTCAGATAAAGTTGGCTATTTATGTCAGATGTTTAAATCTGACAATATTTCTCTATTAGTTCTGTTGAAATCCAAACACACTAGTAATGAATTATAATTTTTTACTAGCCATTTACAATTTTTTTATTACATGCAAAGTAATCCTGAAAAATATGCACATTTGGATATTATGGAAGGTAAGGGTTAGTATCTTTTAAATGCATGTAACTAATCAAAGTATGACTATTTTTGGTTTGTATCCTTGAAGACAATTCCAATTTTACTCTCTTGGTCAATTTATAATAGTGATTTTACGAATTTCATTCATATAGCTAACATTCTTAACATTGCTATGAAGGTAATCGTTTTACTTGGTTAAATGATCATCAAGGAGAGGATAGAGCTTTTGTTTAGTTTTAGACAAGATGCTTCTTAATGATGAATTCATGCAAACTTTTTTCGCGATAAAAGTGATGCATCAAGCTTTGCATTTTTTCAAATCATTGTCCTATCATTTTTAGCAGATTGTGATGTGCAAAAACCCTAGCTCCCTTTTGGTTTAGCAAGGCGTGATTTTCTCATGGGCTCTTTATGTCGATGATAGAAAAATTTTGTGCTTGCCCTTGCTCTAGGCATACTCTTATAATACTTCATAATAAGCTCAAAGGGTTAAATAAATAGCTAAAGTTTATGAGTAGATCGATTGTCAGTAATGTCTAACTTACAAATCAACGAGGCCAAGAATCAGGTTATAAAGGCAAAATGTGATATATTTGCTATGAATCAATTGTACTATTACCACTGCATAAGATTTTTAATCTAAATGGCACATCCCACTTCTCTTTTAGTTTGTATTCTCTCATTTAGTAAAAAGTTGGAAGCCATGTTGAAAGGTTTCCAAGCGGGGATTTAAATATAAATTTCAAATCTAATGAGATCCTATCATAATAGTTACCTTAATAGACCCAAAAAGGTATGTCAACTTGTCAATCATATCATATATGACTTTCAATCATATTTTAGCATCTTGAATGAAATATGACATGGTGGGAAATACAACAAATCATATAATCTGTTGTTAAGTCTAAACACATTATTCAATAGAAATGCTAATAAATAATATGACCATTGTGAAAATACAAGACCATACTAGTTATCCTTATGTACAAAAATTCTTGACACAAGTTTTACACCGTGGACACCTTGTGTGGGAAACAAAACAAATGGACATGATAAAAATCTTCTAATATTAAACACTAAGATAAAAGGCTCCAATTTTTATTCCTGTAGTAAAATCCGATTACGATTTAATATTATTTTATAAGCACGAGAGTGTTTTGAGGTCTCATTGTCAAACAAATGCATTACAATACATATAATCATACATCACATACATAACCAGTACATACATACAGTGTATACTAAAACTAAGTGAATGCCATTGGGCTAAGACTCACCTAGAGGCATAAGTGATTCATATTGTCAAACCATATTTATAATATAAACTAGAAATAATAATAAAAGAACTTTCACACTAATTGGAAGGAAAATGTGGGCTTCAAACCATTGTATTTTAGTTCCTTGGTGTGGAAAGATATCTACCACAAAACAGAAAGCTCGTTGGTCTTTTATTTTGGTCCAACTTCATTGTCATCCACTAGAAACAATTCAAAAGAATTTAACCATGTTGAAAATTAAGTGAATTAGTGTTCAATGGAGATGATACAAATTCAATCTCAAGTTCCAAAATGCATATGAATCAAGGGTCATAAAATTCTATACTAATCCAATTAAATATACAAAATGTAATCTCAATCTCAAATAATAATTTTAAATTTAATTTGCAATTTAAATTATGGACATTTGATTTATGAATATCTAGTGTCGACAATCAACAAGTCTATCCAAGAAGTTCAATTGAAATAGGTTCAGTACATTGTGACAATTACAAATAAAAATTTTTGAACACACATTGAAGTACAATTGAATTTAAATTAAAAAAAGAATTGTGATAATTTAATCTAATATGATCACAATTAATATAAAAAATTACTAAAATTATGCTATATTGATTGATGAGATGATTGTAGTTCCATTTTTAGTCAATATAATGCTGGATGATTTCTTTGACAATCTCCTTTAACTATGCATGAAATGTTTAATGAGTCTTCCTAAGTAATTGGAGTGCCTCAAGAATTGATAAAAAAACTCGTTGCAAAAAATATTGTTCCAGATGCAACAATTGTTAACTCGATATAAGATGAACCGATATCAATTATCAAGTTTAAAACTCATTATGTATGTGTCCAAATTAATGAAAATCATCAAATTAAATGACTTAACAATCTTTAATGGACAAAAAATGAGCCAATTTTTTTAATCAAGACTAAAAAATATGACAGAGAAAAATTGAAACAAATCTCTAAAGAATTTGAGAAAATGAGATAATTAAGCAAGTGCAAGCCATGATTATAATTAATTTTAGTAGGCAAACACAAAACATCTAGAGTTGAGTGTTAATGGTGAAATGAGGTTCAAGCATTCATTCAATATTCTGAATTCTTATATATTTTCTTCAGTTGTTTGATTTTATATGTTTCCAGTTGCTATTTGATTCAAATGAGAGAGTGAATACTTTCTAACATGTAGTTTATAGTAGATTTTAGAATTAAGATATTCTTATTTTTACATATAATTTTTTATTAATGAAATTAAAAAATAACAATGAGATTTATTAATTTTCAGGCTTGATATCAATTTTCATCTTAAATCCATATTTTTTTTCCTCTTTAAATTTACTTTCTAATTGAACATTTTTTGAAATTATTTTTTAGGTTGTAAAATACATCCATTCATCTTATAGATTGTTTGGTCCTTTGTGATTCTAAACATATAAAGTAGCTACTTGAATGTGAAAATTTAAAATAAAATAAAATGTTGATCTTCCTTCAATATTATATAATAAATCATCTACATCTACTTTATAATATTACAAATGAAAGAAAAAGACTACCGAACTCATGTATGCTTTTGAAAAGTTAGTAACTAGTTCAAATATTAAATTACATGAGGTAGAGAGACAAGAATGTGAAAGAATATGAAAGTATATAGAGATTCATCTAATGTTTAGAATTAGTTTAAGGTTAATGAATAAGTGTATAGACACAACAAACTATCAAGAAATATAAAAAGTCATCACAAATAAACTATTGTTCTATCAAAAGATCATGATATAATTGTCTAGATCAATGAAGGCCAACAACTGTACTAATAAAAAAAATTGTTGGATGCTAGATTTACATGATTTTTTTGAATTGAAATTAAGGAATTATGATATAGCAAAATGGAAGCAAATGCCTAAAGAATTTGTGAAAACTAGGAAAACTAAGAATGTGCAAGCCATGATTATAATTAATTTAACAAGTTAAGTAGGAAAATACAAAATGGCTGAAATAAAGCTTTGATAGTAAAATAGTTTCAAGTATTCATCCAATATAATTGTTCAAGACACACCAAATGTTGACTCAATTTTATATGAATTGATAGTAATTGTCATGTTTGAAACTCATGATATAGGTGTTCATATCAATTAAGATCATTAAATTATAGAGAAAAACAAAAAAATATTGTACAACTAGATAACAAGATTTATTTGAATTGGACTAAAGAAATATGATGGAGGAAAATGAAAAATAATTTTGAAGAATTTTTTAAAATTTGGACAAATAAATTGTCATAAGCCATGAAAATAATTAATTTTAGAATTTAAGTAAACAAATAGAATATCGTCGAATTTAAGTAAACAATTTTGATAATAACTAAATAATTAAGGAAACATAATAATTAATAAATTATATTTTAAATATTATTTTAATTGCATATAGGTCAACTATGATGAAAATGTCAACAACTGAATCAGTGAAAACAATCATCTGAACTTTATCAATAACAGTTGATTTCCTTGATTATCTCCTCTAATTAAGGATAAAATTGTCAGTGAGTTTGCATATGTAATTGAAATGTCTCAAGAATTGATACGAAACTCATTATAAAATATGATTATTCAAAACGAAATAGTTGTTGACTCAATTCAGGATGAACATATAGTAATTGTCATTTTTGAAACTCATATTGTCGAGATCAATGAAAATTGACATTTATATGAATAAACAAAAATTGATAGATGTCAGATAATCATTGTCTTTATAAATTAGGATTAAAGAAAAATGACATAGAAATATGGATGCAAATCTCTAAGAAATTTGTGACAATTAGGAAAATATGATTATATTTAATTTTAGAAGTTGAGTAGGAAAATACAAAAATGTTAAAATAAAGTTGTGATTGTGAAATAATTTCAACCATTCATCCAATATAATTGCTCAACACGGACAAATAGTTGACTCATTTTTATATGAATTGATAGCAATTGTCATGTTTGAGACTTATGATACAGATGTTCAAATCTAATAAGATTGTCAAATTATAAGACAAAATAAAAATTATTATACACTAGATGAGAATAGTTTATTTGAATTGAGACTCTATAAATATGATACAAGAAAATGAAAAACAGTTCTGATTTTGTTTTTTGAAAATTAGGACAAATACAATTTTCATAAGCCACGAAAATAATTATTTTTAGAATTTAAGTAAACAAATAGAATACTGTTGAACTTAAGCGTCTAAAGAGAAAAGAGTTTCAAACATTCATCCAATGTTTAGAATTATTTTCAATTTAAAGGTTATTAAATAAGTGTGTAGAAATAAATTGTAAAAAATGTTAAAACAATTATCATAAACAAACTATTGTCATGTTTGAAACTCATGATACAAGTGTCTAGATCAATAAAGGTTGAGAATTATGCAAATAGCACAAATTGTAGACATCGAACGAGCACAATTTTTTGAATTAGAACTAAAGAATTATAATTTAGAAAAATGGAAGAAAATGTATTAGATATTTGTGAATACTAGGACAAATAAGAATGGGAAAAACATGGTTATAATTAATTTGAAAGTTAAAAAGGTAAATATAAAGCGGTTGAAATAAAGCATTGATAGTGAAATAATTTCAAACATTCATCCAATATAAATATTGAAGACACACCAATCGTTGATTAAATATTATATGAATTAAGAGCAATTTTCATGATTGAGACTCATGATACAGGTATTCAAATCAAAAGATCACCAAATTTTAAGGCAAAATAAAAATTGTTGTAAGATAAATGAACATGGTTTATTTGATTCGGGACTAAAGAAATATGATTGAGAAAAACGAAAAACAATTCTAAAGAATTTATGAAAATTAGGACAAATAAAATTTTCATAAACCATGAATACAAATACTTTTAGAAGTTAAGTAAAAAAATAAAATACCGTGGCCTCTTCTGCAAATCCAAGTGAAAGGTTTTGATGGTTGGTGTAGACTTCTTTGACAAATTGAAGCAAGCAAGCTCTATGTCATTTGTGGCAACTTCCTAGTAAAAGATTTAAATTTCTCTCATGTACAAAATGATACAAGCATGATATACTATTTTCAGACAAAATCACATAAAAAAGCATGTTTTATTCTTTTCAAATAAGACAACAATCAAGAAGATGATGATTAAAAAAAAAAAAAAAATCTTGCATTATTTTTTGAAAAATGAAATCATAAGTTCATCTTCATCGTAATACAAATGGAAAGACAAAATATTCTTGTAGTTATAAATGATAATTAAGACCAAATTTACAAGAAATTAACACTAAATAAGAAAAGTCAAAGAATCACAAAAATGTATTGTGTTTATCTCAAAATTTGAATAATTTATGTTATTTTAATAAATTTTGAGATAAAAGAGTTTAATTTATTCTTTCATTAAATAAAGCTTGATCATTTTAATACTTAACTCAACTCAATTATTAAATTATACTTAATCCTTTTAATACTCAACTTAACTCAACTAAGCCATAAATCCCAAATTAGTTGGGGTTGGCTATATGAATCATTTTTCTCCATTCACCTCGATCCAAGGTATCATTTTCGATAATGCCTAGAGCAGTCATATCCTTCTCAATGATTACCCTCATATAAGTTTCGATCTCCTTCTACCACATCTAACACCCTTCACCTGCACCAAGTCACCTTTCCTAACTACAGCATCCATTGGCTGACATTAGATATGTGTAAACCAGAGCTATGCAATTCTCCCTCTTATTCTTGATCCTCTTAATAAATTTTTTTTTAAAGTGTTGGGATTGAAAGTTAAAGATATAGGCCCTAAGCACTATATATAGAAGGCAGGCCTAGACAAATAATTAATTGGTTGATCAGATTCAGCCTGCACTTGATTTGCAAGTCCATTGATCTTAGAATAGAATACATAGTCATAGGTCACGTTACATGACTGGGACCATAGGAGATCTGCTTACTGTCTTAGTTTCATGAGTAGGTATAAATTACGATGCATGCATTCTTCACGTGATTTACTCATGACCTTCTTTCCTATGTTTCCTTCATAAAGTTAATGGAAAAAGTAGGTATGGGAGGTAAAGGAATAAAGAAAGGTAGGTAGCTAGCCTACACTTGGTCTCTTGAACACGTTGACAACATGGGATTATGTAGACAATAATCTTCAACCTTACTTCGAGGGAAATAGCAAGGACAAGCTCAAATCATATAATTATGAGAAAGGTAAATTTCTTTTCCCTTTGAGGCCAGCTTTGCTTTGCAAACCTTCTTTTGACTTTTATCAAAGGGAGATAAGGACATCCACTCGATTACTACTAACATGTTGGGGAATAGAGTATCTAAGTTTCTTTACTATATTGTAGAATGGACATCACCTAAATAAGAGCTATTGTCAAGCTACATATTATTTCAAAAATATTGTTTTTTTGTAAAACAATATTTGTATTTTTTTTTTTCTGGCTAAAAAGAAATTTATGGATGAAAAAAGAGGATAAAAAGAATACTCTTCAAGAGTTTTAATATGAGGCATAAATTCAATAATGTATTTATGATAAAAAGAATACTCTTCAAAAGTTTTTAACTACCATTTGAAGTAGGTTGCAAAGAGTTTTGTTTGAAAGCTTCTGCAAATCTATTGGCAACTTAACTTATAAAATTAATTATAATCATGTATTCGAAGCTATATTTTAAACATTTTTGAAAATAGTATCTTTAGCAAACTTGCAGTCAACTCTAAAAAAAAACTTTTGATTTATCAAGTCTGATTCAAACTTGGTAATGCACAAAACTATTAACAATTTTGCTTTTAACTGTTTCAATAGTTTTGTTGAGCTGATTTCTAAGTCCCAGAAGTGAATCTCACTAGCTATTTTTTTTTATCTTGGTTCAAGAATTTCTCCATATCCAATCTTAGAAGCATTTGTTTACATAATTTTAAAGGCTTCTGGTTTAGGAATTGCTGAACAAGGGAACCTTTTATGTTATAACCCGATATTTAGTGTACGTATTAAAAATTGTTGCATGTAATTTATTGTTATAAGGGAAATAAAATGATAAACAAAGTAAATTAAATTCTATAAACACATACATGTGTATATATATCAACCAAGATTAATACATACCACAATTTTTAAAGACCTTGACTTTGGCTTAATTATCCTTATTTTATTTTTTCTTCTTTTTTATTTTTATTCTATTTCCTTCCTCTTGTATAAGTGACTTTCTCACTTTCCTTTTACTATTTACCTCCCTTGCTCTCTAGATATTTCTCTCATTCTTTACTTGGCTAAAATTTCCTACCTCTTTTTCTGCCATGTGTGAAGTTTTACTAAACTTGTGAGATTCTTCTTCCTCCTTCTAGCCCTGTTTTGCAGTAGACAAAGAAAGAGCAGAATTGAAGATGGTGGTTACGTTAAGAAAAATCTACTGCACTTAAAATCCAGGTTCCATGTGCATTTAATTGTTTATCTTTCAAATTTGGTTGTCCATGATCTTGATTCTATCAAGAAAATGAGTGTGGCAGTTGGTAAGTTGCCACATCCTTCACCTAGTGGTTGCTATTTAGTGCTCAAAATTGTAAATATGTTGTATAGAATTCACAATTGGTTAATGGTAATTGCTTAGTGAAAATTTTGTGATTGCTTATTAGTTAAATTGTATAAACTATACACGAATTTAGAACCTTGAGCATAAGAAGATTCCAGCTGACTCATGTTTATTCTTGAGTGAACACTTCTGATTACTCTTTGCTCTCCCTTACTTCCCTCTATCAAATCACTTCCTCCTTCTTCTCTTCCTTCATGGCACTCAAATCTGGGGTCATTTAATTATATTATTATTATACTACCAAAGCCATTTGACCTGGAAAAACTCTTTTAAGCATTAAATAGAACACCCCATAAGTACCATAGTGAATAACTACTACTGCAACCTGTTTTTCTTATTTTTGATTATCTAGTAGAAACCATCACATATCCTTAACTTGTTTTTCCATTCACATTATTTATTGACATGGTTTTAATTTTGGTCAAATATGTTTTATTACTTGACATTCTTGAAATATAGAACTTTTTCACAATTTATGCTACATACATTATACTTGTAGTATACACCATTTATTGCATTCTTTAATGAATATTACTTAATTAAAATATTGTACACTCAAATATGATATTGTAACCAACATAATAGGCAAAAGCTTTCAAAGAGACATCAGATTAGAGTTTAAGGCACCAAATGTTTTGTGTGGCTATGTATTTGTAGAAGGCACCAAAATGATGTTAATATTAATTAATAAAGCACTTATAAGAAGTAAAGGTTAATATTTAATTAAACACAATAATAGCAACTCCATCACTTATCCTTTCCTCCTACTTAGCTACAAAGGCTGGATTGGAGGGAATTTTTGGTTAGATTAAGGCAGGGTGTGGAAGAGGATTAGGTGTAGAACCTTTCCATGCTGTGTGCCTTGAATTGGTAGGTGAATTTGAAATCTTTTTGAATTAAGTTTTAAGCTTGTAGTGTTATTAAAAATTATTGGTTAATGTTGTGAGTTAAAGATTTAATAAAAATGAGTAAAAGGTATGAAGAAAGGGTGATTAGTTATAGGTAGAGTGATGACAATGTGGGTTGAGTGGTTAATGAAAGCGAAGCAGGATCTGATTTTATAAGTTAAAGAAATCGGGTATTTCGGGTATTCAATGGACTGAATTAATTTAGAAGTTCTATGGACTGAATTTAGGACTTTTAAAGAGAAAATGTAGCTTATGGTCTTGAGATAATATCTGAAAAGTTTCATAATCTAACTTAGGGTATATTTATTATTAGAGCTATTGGACTGCAGCTGGGTTCATGTAGGAGTTGAAGTGAGTTTCAATCAGTCCGGAGAACTTTGTTAGGAGTTGTGGTTTGAATTAGCTTAGTACCTCTGAATAAAAATTGTTCCTAACATATTAAAGGACAAATTGGAGCTTTACAGGTTTTATTCCTAACATATTAAAGGACAAATTGGAGCTTTACAGGTTTTAATTTAATGTTCAGTGTATTTTGGAGTTGTTGGAAGTCATGGTTGTGATTTTTGGGTCCTTATTGAATTTGTTTTGGTGTAACTACTTTTAGAGGGTCTTAAAGGATGAATCGAGAAAGGTGCTGCAGAGGAATTGTTCCTAACATCTTAATAAACTATAGTTTAAAGTTTTATAATTCAATTCTCATCTATGAGGATTTTATTAGCATTGGAATTCGGTTATGGCAATCAGAAGTTTGTGTGTACCCTATTTGTGTTTGTGTGGGGATTTGAGTGGATTCAAGGCTGATTTTAGAAGAAGTTTATTAATAAGAACAGTAGTTAATGTCCTAGAAATAATGTTTGAACTTGGTTTTGTTGAGCTTAGTTAAGTATATAAGTTGAAATCAAGCATATCTCTAAGGTAGTTGTGAAAATGCCTAAAAGGGGTAAATTTTAAATAAATTCATGAAATTTATATCTATAGACTTTTGTAATTAAAGGGTTATAACCTATGAATTAAGAAACTAAGTAATACTTGAAAATTTTAATTGCAGCCCTGGAACGTTTTGTTGAGCCATTAACGCTTGTAAACGCAAGAAAAAGTGACGAGCAAGATCGGTAAACTTGTGAGTAGATAAATGCTACCTTTTGGTTGCTAGATTAGTATGTGTAATTATTATGTATACTTGAATAGATATGTTTATATAAAAGCATAAGCATGTGTAGTGTTTAATTGAGTTATTTAAATTATACTTGACTTGTGACTTTGTTTGTTTTTGATAATAAGGGCCAATAAAAGTTTTTTTTTTTTTCAAGAAATGAGTTTTATTTCCGAAATAGAATTCGGGTACACTTAGGATATTTTGATTTAATTATTTAGCACTAATTTATAATATTCAAGTAACTCAACCCTGAGGGTGAATTTGTGATGAGTTGTGAAGATTTCAATAATTTTGTATATATTTGTGTGTGTGTGTTCAGATTTGTGTGTTTTGAGTGTTTTATTTGCTTTGTTTGTTCTGAACATTCTGATTGATTTATTCATCTTATATATTACGTAAATTGTGATTAATTGATTCTAAGATATTATATGTACATATGTGTACCATTGAATTAAGATCTGAAACATGGCTACATAAGATTATTTAATTTATATATGTTATTTATGCTTTGGTTGATCCTAGTACCATTTGGGTATGTTTTTCTACTCACTGAGTCTATGGGACTCACTACTCTTTTGTTGGTAATTTTTTTTAGTAGCAAGATCTCTGTGAGCCAAGGATTCAAAATTCATGTCGATTAGTTCGTTTCAAAATTCAAAATTCATGTTGGTAATTCGGTTTCCACACATATGGAAATGAAACTCATAAACAAAAACGAAACCTGAATGTTTCGGTGAAAACGAAGTCCATTTCACATTTTCCAACCAAAACAGATCAAAACGGGAGAGAAAAATTAAAAGCAAAGCAGAAAATTTGAAAACATTTTTGATTATTAAAGGCAAAAAAAAAAAAAAAACAAAGAATGCTTATCTGAGATTTTGAAGAAGAAAAGGAGGAAAAGTCTTCAGGGTCTTCAGGTTGATGATGACAGAGCAATCCATCTTCAAGTTCGTTTTCTCTTCTCTCCATCTCGGTCCCATTCTTCTATCAGCTCCTAATGGCTCTTCTCTTGCATGTTGTAGTGCTGAAATTTCATGATTTTGGAGGTGTAACTGCGTGCGTAGGGGGTAGAAAAGTGGAAGAAGAAGAGTTGCAGAGATAGAGACTCATTTTCTCGGTCAACTGGATCTGGGTAAAGTCATGGGTTTAGATTTTATTTTATTTTTTTCTTTTTAGCATCTTGTGGGCTTGGGCTTACTTATGTATATATTTAGAGGATTATATATATGGGCTTCGTAACTTGTTGACCCATGTTTATTTTTTCTATTATTTTAGTGAATATATATATATATAACTTATAGATAACACAAACAAAGGTAGTTTTTTATTTTTAAGTTAGTTTAATTTTTAAATAGAGGAAGAAAATTAATAATTATAAATTATTTATATCTTTTCATTAACCTAGAACATTAATAGATAAAAATTAGTTAGAAAATAAAATTTATGTTCATTAACATATAATATCTATAAATATAAATTAATTGAAAATATATTTTTAATTTTTAATTATTATCTTTTTTCTATCAATTTAATTTATTAGCATTCTATTTAGATCCTTACAATTACTATAATATGTATTTTATTATATGTTTCCATGTTTTAAAAAAAAAAAATAGCGTTTCCACAATGTTTCCCAAATCGTTCCCGTTTCTAGGCTTGTCGAAACGGTCTCTCGAAACGAAACTTTGTTCCTTGCTGTGAGCATCAACAACTTATACTTCGCTTGCTGACTGTATGGCGGTAAGATATGAATTTAAGATCGCAAACTTGAAGCCAAATGATAAGAGTTTGCAGTCACTTTAGGGCTGAGTGTCTGATATTGTATCGAGTTATAGTTTAGTTCATTCATTGTTATGGTATAAAGTAAAGTGGAGCTCCTTTTGGTATAATGTTATTGTTGGTAATTGGTTGAATGTAATCAGGTGTACTTTTTTTGTATTTTTGGCATTTTCCATTTTATAGGGAATCTCTACCAAAAGTTTTAGTAAATTGATATATATTTCAGTAAAGAGTCTTAGTTGTTTCTTTGTCTGATGTCAAACTGTGGAGGTTTGGCTACCCATTCTTTTAGCCAGTCATGCCTCTGTGTGGGATATGATATTTTAGCTTTTAGTTTATCTTATTCCTTGCTTTGGAATGGTTTTTTGACCATTATGGAGGATTTTTCTTTAGCCTTTGAAATAAAGGTTTAGCATCTCTTAGTAGATCTTTGTAAAATTCAATAATATAATTTAAAATTTCTAAAAATGTTTGTAACTAATTTTTATCTTAGATAACATCCGGAAACTTATCAGCAAACTGAATTGTTTTATCTATAGGAACAATAGTTTCTTTAGTAAAATTTTGACTTAGAGACCAAATATCGGTTTAACAAAATTTTGATCGTTTAGCTGAGACAACTAATCTTGCATTTTTAACAATTATAAGGAAAATTTTTAAATGTCTAAAATTCTGATCTATAAAGTTAGAAAAGATCAAGATATTATCAATATAAACAATTATGAAATCCATATAAAGATAGAATATATTTTTCATTATATTTTGAAACTCTAAATAAGCATTTTTCATACTAATGCCATTAAATTTCATTCATATGTGAGTGATAGTGAAAACTATTTTGTACTTATCCTTATCATTTATCTAGATTTCATATGGAATTTCGGAAAATACTTTAACTTTTAAAAGCCTATTAAGCATATCATTTTTATTTGGGATTTGGTATTTAAACCATTTAAAAAATTTATTAAATAATTTATAGTTAATGACCAACCTAGAAACCCTTATTTCTATTTCTCCAGCAGGACAACATTTTTCATGTTTGAAATTTATGATACATGTGTTCATATCAATTAAGATCATCAAATTATAGGGAAAAACAAAAATTGTTGTATGCTAGCTAAGTATGGTTTATTAGAATCGAGACTAAACAATATATGACAGAGAAAAATGAAACACAATTTGGAAGAATTTATGAAAATTATGACAAATAAAATTATCATAAGTTGTCAATATAATCAATTTTAGAAGTTAAGTAAACAAATAGAATACCAAAATGTCCAAAGTGAAAAGAGTTTCAAACATTGATTCACTGTTTAGCATGTTTTTCAATTTAAAACTTAATGAATAAGTGTATAAAAACAAACTATCAAGAAGGGTAAAGAACAAAAAAAAAGTCAGCATAAACAAATTATTGTCATGTTTGAAGATTGTAATACAAGTGTAGATCTATGTTGGTCGATAATTTTATGAATAACAAAAATTGTTGGACGTTGGATGAGCAATTTTTTTTTTTAATAAGAACTAAAGAAATATTATAGAAACAATTTGAAGCAAATCTCTAAGGAATTTGTGAATATTAGGATAAATATAAATATGCAAGACATGTCTATAGTATATAATAAAATTGATACTTGAAAATTGAGAAGTGTAATACTGACACATGGGATCGTAATTTTCTGTCACGTCAATTTTTGAAGAAATTAAAAGTAGCTAACTCCTTTCTCATCTCCCTTAACCCATTAAACTTATATCACATAGGATATTAAATTTTTTGTCACGTTAACTTTTGAAACAATAATTAAAAGCTAATTTATTTTCCTTTTCTTCTCTCCCACCCTATTATTTAAAGCATCAATTACCTAAAAAATAATTAATAGCTGACTCATCTCTCCTTTCTTCTCCCATACTCTAGTATTTCAAAATATTAGTTATCTGATACAAACACACCACTGCCTCCCCACCTTTTCTTCTCCCTCACTTCATTTATTTACACATCAATTAGCATAATCAAAATACACAATTGCCTCTTTCCTCACTCTTCTCCCCTGCCCAATTAATTTTACAATTGATTTTCTCTTAAAATATACAAAATCTGTCATGCCAATATACCTTTACCATTACATACGCAAGCTTTCAACAATCAAACGATCTATTCATCAAGTGAGAGTTTTTTTCCCTCAAATTCATTCATAGAACTCAACCATTTTCCTTCTTCTCACTCTATGTTCTTCCTCACATTGATAGTGTTATTATGATTGAAATTAGAAAGGATTTTTATTATTGGAATTTAATTCCTAATTAATTTTATCATGTTATGAAGAGTGAAATTTGAACAGTTATTAGTTTTTAGGATTAATCCTTAATTTGCTAATAATTCCTTGCATTGATAGTGCTATTATGATTGAGATTAGAAAGATTTTTGTTATTGGAGGTTAATTCCTAATTAATCTCAGCATAATTAAGAGTGTAATTTGAATGATTGTTGTTATTTAAAATTAATCTTCCTAATTTGCTATTAGTTTGTTTTAAATTGAGAGTTATTTGGTTTGGATTTGCAATTTGTACATACTATGACTGCATAATCTCACCTTATTCAACCATTTTCTAACAGTGATGGTGAGTTGCAGGGTCACATGCATATGGGCATGAAGCTATGAAGGTTTCTACCTTTGAAGAACATGTATGAGAAACAGCAGTTGTGAATATAGCAAATAATATGCAAATTATATGGAAGAAGATGGCTCTGACAATGGCAGAAATTAAGAAATTTGGTGGTAATGATGGCATGGATAAAAAAAAAAAAAAAAAAAAAAAAGAATTTGATTTTGTGGTTAGGGATGTAATATAGAAGGGTGATTGAGTAAAATACGGAGATTAGATTTTGATCTGAAATTGAATTGTGGTTCTTGTTGCTACAAAGGTATTCTCAAAAGTGAGGCCACTTTTTAAGTGGTCCTAGGTAGAAAATTTTTATTCATCAAACAAAATAAGTAATATCAATTCATCAGTGATAATATCACCACATAAACACCTCATGTAAGGGTAGCTATATGTTGGATGTCTACTATTTTATTTTCTTAATTTTTTTTTAATACTTTTATAGAATATGAATATAAAAAGAAAAGAAAAAACACTTCATAGTCTTATAACCTTTAATGGATTTTACAATTATGAAAACTTTCAAGTTCGTCTATTTTTTAGAAAACTTCCAAAATCTTAATTGTTAATCAATTTATTTACCAAAAAGGCTTCTCCCTATATGATAAATATATTTTTCATTCGCTTTAAGATCCCTGCTTATCTTAAATGAATTTTATTTAGTTTTAGTCCGAGAACAATATGTGGAATATTTACATAACTTTCAAGAAAATAAATTTGTATATGTTAGTCACTTTTTTTTCAATCTTACCAATATTATTCTTAAAATAAATAATTTAAAATTAGTTATTTTAAAATAAAATCTAAAAAATTATGACATAAATAATATTAATAAATAAAATAAAATAAAACACAATAATTTTGTTAATGTTGTAATTTCATAAATTTAAACAATATTATACATTAAAAATTTTGCCAATTTTTTTTTTATATATAAATTAGTTCGTGCATTGCATAGAGTGAATTAACCTAGTTATAATTAATTTTAGAAATTAATTAGGCAAATACAAAATTGTTGAAATAAAGTTTTGATAGTGAATAATTTCAAGCATTCATCCAATATAATTATTCAAACCACATCAATCGTTGACTAAGTTTGATATGAATCGATAGCAATTATCACGTTTGAGAATCTTGATGTATAATTTAAGAGTACAGTATCATGTATCTAATGCAATAAATAAAAATAGTGTATGAACATTTTAAGTACACATATACATGTTTATGTTTATAACATTTTTAGATTAATGTCATAATAATATCTTTATTATAATTTATGTTTATGTCTATCTTTGTAATATTTTTAAAAATAGCGTATGTACTCTTTGAGTACACATATAAAGGTAATCATATAATTATTACAATAAATAAAATGATACTTACACTTCTCTGTATGTGTTGAATCAGATGAGAAATTTTATTCAATAATATTTTCATTTGATTTTGATAATAAGTAAATAATTAAGTACACACTACAATAATTAATAAAATAACTCTCAAATATTATTTTATTACACGTAAGTTAACTGAGATGAAAAAGACAACAACTAAAGCAATGGAAGTAATCAACTAAAATTCGTCTATAACAATCAAATGATTTTCTTGTTTATCTCTTCTAACTAAGGATGAAATGTTCAGTGAGCTGAAAAGTGTAATTGAAGTAGCTTAGATACAAAGCTCATCATAAAAATATAATTGTTAAAAAAAAAACTATTGTAACAACCGTTAATTTTTAATTTCATAATGCATGTGACAAAATCCATGAAAATTGACATTTGTATGATTAAACAAAAATCATTGGACGTCAGATGAACACTATTTTTTGGAATTAGTATTAAATAAAAATGACAAAAAAAAAAAATAGAAGTAAGTCTCTGAAGAATTTGTGCAATTAGGATAAATAAGAATGTGCAAGCTTTGATTATAATTAATTTAGGAAGTTAAGTAGGTAAACACAAAATAGTTGAAATAAAGCGTTGTTAGTGAAATAAATTCAATAATTCATCTAATATAATTGTTCAAAATGTACCAATCGTTGACTAAATTTTATATGAATGGATAACAATTCTCAGGTTTGGAGACTTGTGATGCAAGTGTTCACATAAATTAAGATCATCAAATTATAGGGTAAAAAAAATTATTGTATGCTAGATGAACATGATTTATTTGAATTAGAACTAAAGAAATATGACAGAGGAAAACAGAAAAAAAATTCTGAAGAATTTATGAAAATTAGGACAAATAAAATTATCATAAGTCAGGAATGTAAATATTTTTGAAAGTTAAGTAAGCAGATAAAATATTGTTGAACTTGAGCATCGAAAATGAATAGAGTTTCAAATATTTATCCAATGTTTAGAATTATTTTCAATTTAATACTTAATGAATAATTGTGTAGAAACAAACTATAAAGAAAGGTAAAAAAAACCATCGTAAAAAAAGTATTGTCATGTCTGAAGCTCATGATACAAGTGTCTAGATCATTAAGGGCAACAATTATACGAATAACAAAAATTGTTGGATGTCATATAAGCACAACTTGTTTGCATCTTATGCAAGAAGCTTGGATACATCAAGAAAAACTGCCCAAAATGCAAGAAATGGCTTAGAAAAGGGGTATTTTCTCTTTTTTATGTATGTCATGAATCTCTTTTAGTAGATATGTCTGATAATACATGGTCGCTTAACTTTAATTCTACTATCCATGTTGCTACTACTGACAACGCTTTTTAAATACGAGGAAGTGAAGGGAAGCATTCACAAGTAAAAGTAGTTAAAACTTTCAAACTTTTGTTACAATTTAGATTTGTTTCAGATCCTAAGAACACTTTTTTTGTTCCACCTAAATCATAATTTTTTATTCATACCCACATACAAGATTTGAATCAGTAAAAAATAACCCAAAATTAGGATTTATTAGCAACTACGTGATAAGGGGGTTGGGAAACAGTTCAAAGAAAAAAGAAAATTAAAACAAATTGGTCAAAAGGGTGTTCGATTTTTATTTTTATTTTTTTAGTTAACAAATTTGCCATTTTTTCAGATAATAGTTTCGTTATATTCTGGTTAGGGTTTTAATGCCCAGACTAGGGTTCAAAATTGATGAGCTACATGAACATTAGGGCATTAAGGTTTGTAAAATCCCAGTTTGGGATGTAAAACGTCTTTTATTTTCAATGAATCACCACCAAATCACTTGTAACCATATGACACTTACAACCTAAATCATAATTTTTGATTCAGACCCATATGCAAGATTTTAATCAATAAAAAATAATCCAAAAGTATGGTTTATTAGCAACTATGTTACAAGGGGTTGGGAAACAGTTGAATCAAGAAAAAATTAAATTGAAACTTCAAATTGGTCAAAAGGATGTTCAGTTTTTTTAATTTCAATTCAAAATTTCACAATTTTTTCAAATAATGGTCTCTTTATAATCTGGTTAGGGTTTTAATTCCCAGACTGGGTTCAAAATCGAGAACCTACAAAAACATTAGGACATTAAGGTTTGTAGAATCATAGTTTGGGATGCAAAAAATCTCTCATTTTCAATGAATCACCACTAAATCACATACACATTGGTGAAACTTACATCCTAAATCATAAAATTTGATTCAGACCCACATACAATATTTCACTCAGTAAAAAATAACCAAAAATTAGGGTTTATTAGCAAATGCATGACATGGGATTTTGAAATAGTTGAATCAATAACAAAAGAAAATTTAAACTTCAAATTGGTTAAAAGGGTGAACATACTAGAAGAGAAGCCCAAACAGCATTGAAAGATAACAAACCAGAAAATCGTTCAATTTTAACAGCAACTCCCTCACTACAATTGGATCTGTTGAATATAAGAAGAATGTATATTCAGATGATTTTCAATATACAAGAGGGAGCAGCTATTTATAGGCTAAAGTGTTTAACCTAACATAGTGATCTTAGACTAAATATCAACCAAATAAGCAATAGAAATTAGACAGAAATAAGGAAAGAAACTATAAATAAGGAAATTTGACTCACTAATTAAGTTGCCTATATTTACACTCTAACAGTCCCCCTCAAGCTGGAGTATAAAGATTATATGTTCCAAGCTTGTTGCATAGATATCACATACTAATTAATCGGTTTCCTGTCAAAGATTTTGTGAATAAGTCTGCTAACTGATCTTCTGATTTTGCATATGTAGTCTTGATTGTATTATTCATAAGCTTTTCACAAACGAAATGACAGTCAACTTCTATAAGTTTTGTTCGTTCATGAAAGACTAGATTTGATGCAATATGTAATGTAGCTTGATTATCACATACTAACTCCATAGGCGGTGAGTGCTGAAATCCAAGTTCGTCTAATAGATTTTTCAGCCAAACTAACTCAGCAGTGGTATAAGTCATGGCCCTATATTCAGATTTAGCACTGGATCTTGCAACAACAGTCTGCTTTTTACTTTTTCATGAAACAAGATTTCCACCCAGAAATATACAGTATCCTGTAGTAGATCTTCTGTCAAATTGAGAGCCTGCCCAATCAGCATCGCTATAACCTTGAACTGGAGTAGAATTATGTTTATGGACTAATGTATGACCATGACCATGTCCTCGAACTAGAGTGTGCCCATGATTCTTATATAATAATCCCTTTCCGGGTGCAGTTTTAAAGTATCTTAGGATACAAATAATAGCATTCTAATGAGATGTTCGAGGCTGAGAAAGAAATTAGCTAACCATACTAGTTGCAAAAGCAATATCTGGTCTAGTGACTGTGAGATAATTCAGCTTACCAACAAGACGTCTATATTGCTCAGGATTAGTTAGTAGCTCCCCCTCATTTGGTACAAGTTTAGTGTTGGGATCCATAGGAGTATTTACAAGTTTGGAATCCAACATACCTATATCACTCAAGACATCCAGACAATACTTTCTTTGAGAAAGGCAAATACCCAATTGTGATCTTGCAACCTCGATCCCTAAAAAGTATTTTAGCTGTCCTAAGTCTTTAGTTTGAAACTTAGACTGTAGGAATGATTTCAATTGTTGAATCCCATGATTATCATCATCTGTAATCACAATATCATCCACATATACAATTAAAAGAATTATACAATTAAAAACTGAGTGATCAACAGTACACCTCCGAAGGCCAAAACTAAGAACAACTTCACTGAATCTACCAAACCAAGCTCTAGGAGATTGCTTTAAGCCATATAAAGACTTTTTCAATCGACACACCATACCGGACTTCCCCTGAGCAACAAAACCATGTGGTTGCTCTATAAAGACTGCTTCATCAAGGTCACCATGTAAGAAAGCATTTTTAATGTCCAATTGATAGAGTGGCCAATCAAAAATAGCAGCTAGAGATATAAATACCCTGACAAATGTAATTTTAGCTACGAGAGAGAAAGTTTCTGAATAATCCACACTATAGACCTGAGTGTAGCCTTTTGCTACCAATCTAGCCTTTAAGCGATCAACAGAACCATCAGGATGAATTTTTACGGATGTATACCCATTTATAGCCAACAGTGGATTTTCTAGAAGGTAAAGAGACCAGTTCCCAAGTACCCTTAGTATGTAAGCCGTTCATTTCATCAATCATGGCTTGCCACCACCCGAGATGAGCAAGAGCATCACTAGTGGACTTTGGAATAGAAATAGAAGACAAAGAGGAGACAAATGCATAATAGGGTGAAGATAAACGATGATAAATCAAAAAAGTATAAATAGGATAAGGATTACGAGTTGAACGAGTACCTCTTCGTAAAATAGGTGGTGAAGCAGGATCCGAGGCACGGGAAGGTGTTGGGACAAAAGGTGAGTCATCAGGTACATCGACAGTGTCTGTTGGAAGATCAGGTAGTGGTGTAGATGATACACAGTCATTTAGTCCAATATAAGGAACTGGAAGAGCCTTAGAGATAGAAGGTGACTCGGGAATAGTCGAGGGAAAGAATGAAGATTCCTCAAAAAATGTAACATCAGCGAAGATAAAGTAACGATTCTTATCTGGACAGTAACATTTATACCCTTTTTGAAGGCGAGAATAACCCAAGAAGATGCACTTAAATGATTTGGAAGAGAGTTTATCATGTCCAGGTGTTAGATCATGAACAAAACAAATGCAACCAAAGATACGAAGAGGAAGTGAATATAAAGGATGATTAGGAAAGATGATAGACTATGGAATTTTGTTATGCAATGTAGAAGATGGCATGCGATTAATAAGATAGCATGCAGTAAGTACAGCATCACCCCAAAACCAAAGTGGAACATGACCATGAAGTAATAGAGTGTGAGTTGTTTCAATTAAATGTCTGTTTTTGCGCTCAGCAACTCCATTTTGTTGAGGAGTGTGAGGACAAGATGATTGATGCAGCATATCTTGAGATGTCATAAAGTGCTGAAATGATGTAGAAAAATACGAATAGAAACACCAAATTGTGTTTTAATTCACGTGCATTGTCACTACGCAAAATACGAATAGAAACACCAAATTGTGTTTTAATTTTAGCACAAAACTGTTGGAATATAGAAAATAACTCAGAACGATTTTTCATTAAAAATAACCACGTGCAACGAGAATAGTCATCAATAAAAGTTACAAAATACTGAAATCCCAAAGATGAACTAACATGACTAGGACCCCAAACATCAGTATGAATAAGATGAAAGGGAGACTCTGCTATAAATGACTATGCTTTGGAAACGAAACATGTGTGTGCTTGCCAAGCTGACAAGACTCACAATTTAAAGATGACATATATGACAAATGAAGAACCATCTTTTGAAGCTTGGATAGACTAGGATGACCCAACCGATTGTGAATGAGAATAGGTGACACATCTGTAGCGCAAGACACTAAAGATGTAGGTAGTGTGGTAAGATGGTAGAGGCCATGTGACTCATGTCCTGTGCCAATCGTTCGTCCCTTACGTCGGTCATGTATAGTAAAGGAATCATCAATGAAAGTGACAAAACAATTGACAGAACGAGTCAATTGACTAATAGAAATCAGACTAAATGAACATTCAGGGACATAAAGTACAGTCTCTAAAGGCAAAAAAGATAATGGTGTAGCTTGACCTATACCTTTAACAATGGTTGTGGAACCATTAGCTATAGTGACAATGGAAAGTGATGATGGGATTACTAATACTAGAAAATAGTTTGGGATTACCAGATATGTGATCAGAGGCACCAGAATCAAGAATCCAAGTGTCATAAGAGGTCTGAGAGAGGCAAGCGACAGAATTACCATGAGAAGATTACTGAGTAGCTTAATACTGTAGGAACTTATCATATTCAGTAGCTGATAATGAGACATTAAGAGATTTGTCTTTAGATGGTGAAACTTCAAATGAATTGGCTGATTGAACAATATTAGTTGTAGTACCCAGATAACCAATCAATTGGTAACATTTTTCCCTGATATGACCAATCCTGTTACAATGAGTGCACTGGGGACGTCCACGACCCTGACCTCCTCGACCACGACCTCCGCGAGTACTAGAGTGAGAGATCAATACTGAAGAATCAGGAGATGGATTCTTAACATGTGTTACTATCGGAGATGAGATACGTAACAACCGATCAAACACTTCTTCCATGGAAGGAATAGTAAGACTAGCTAATATCTGATGGTGAACTAGATCAAGATCAGCTCGAAGGCCATATAGAGTGAGAATCGTGAATAGCTTGTCCCTTTGTGCCTCTTGGTCAGGCAGATCAGTGGTAAGAGGTAATATTTCAGCAAATTCAGTTTTGACATTCTGAATCTTGCCCAAATAGGTGGACATATCCTGATCAGCCTGCTTTAGATTCAACAGATTAGAAACCACAGTGTAAAAATGTTGGATATCATTAGTGTATAAACTTCTGGCCCGTTTCCATAATTCAAAACATGTCTTATATGCCCGGAAAATCTACAATATAGAAGGTTCAAAGGATGCACAGAGTAAACTGCATAATTGGGCATCGATCTTTTTCCAATTGAGTTGTTCAGGGGTTGGAATATCAACCAATGATTTCATGAGATGATTTTCATATCCCTGTCCCAGAAACCATAACTCAATAGATGCAGCCTAAGACAAATAATTAGATCCATTCAATTTCTCAGTAGTAATAACAGGGGATCCAGAAAACACAGAGGTAAAAGTACTAGGTTTTGACATACCGATGAACAATACCCAATGAATAATAATCGTACTACTGGAATGAAACGCAGTAATAGAGAGACATGCTGAAATGAAACGCAGCAATAGAGAGACATGCTGGAAAGAAACACAGCGAAAAATAAAAATTAGGGTTTTTTCTCCCTAAGCTCTAATACCATGTTGAATATAAGAATAATGTATATTCAGATGATTTTCAATATACAAGAGGGAGCCTCTATTTATAGGCTAAAGTGTTTAACCTAACATAGTGAACCTAGACTAAAAATCAACCAAATACGCAATAGAAATAACACAGAAATAAGGAAAGTATAAATAAGGAAAGAAACTATAAATGAGGAAATTTGACTCACTAATTAAGCTGCCTATATTTACACTCTAACAGGATCTATGAAACCTAGTCCTAGTTCCTTCTTTATCTTTGCAACTCCCTCGCTACAATTGGATCTATGAAACCTGGTACTAGTTCCTTTTTTATCTTTGTCTTCTGTTTTTGAAAACGAACCAGAAGATCATTTGATTTTAACCGCAACTCATCACCACTGGTTGGATCAAGAAAACCCAGTCCTAGTTCCTTATTTCCCTGTCTTTCTTAATTTTCCATTTATCTCTTTTGTTTCCTTTTCTCTTTCTTTTCAAAACAACGATATATATCTCTCAGAGTTCAGATATAATGAAAAGGTGTTCAGTTAGGCAATCGATTTATCCCAGTACTATTTTATGAAAAGGGAACAAAATATAATAAAGCCAATAAAGTTAAGCAATCGATTTATCCCAGTACTATTTTATAGATAAAGTTGCAGTGCCATATGTTACCTCCATGAAAGATGTCACACCCCACACAGAGACATAACTAGCTGGAGGAATGGGTAACCAAACCTCCATAACCCTGACTTCAAAATAAAGAAACAAATACAACTATTGATTAAACTAAAAGATAAAAGTAAAATTTAGAAAACTCAAGTTAACTACAAATGTTTAATTATTGAAATATATAACAATTTACTAAAAGTTTTGGCAGAGGTTCCCTGTAAACTGGAACATGCCCAAATACAAACATATAATCTCTAGTTACATTCAACTAGGTAATAATAGGAACAATATAACCAAGGAGCTCTGCTCTGATTTTCATTACAATAATAAATAACTAGACTATTACATAACACAAAACCAGACACCCCAAAGTTTTAATGTGATTATAAACTGTCATCCTTGACTTCAAGTATGAGATTCCAAAGAAATACCTAGCTACCCGTTATCGGCAAGCCATGAACTTATCAATGATGTGTATTGAAATCCTGGTTTTTAAAAAATATAAAGAAGCAGTGAGTCCAACAGACTTTGAAACTTACGTAAAAGGTACAAGTATCACTCAACACATAGATATAATATATAGGCTAGCTAATATTAACATAAGATGAATTTCAAACAATTGAGTGTTTCACGTATGCAATTATGGCAAACATAAAATTAAAAAAGCATAGTTCAAGTAATACACCATACAATCAAATCAAATCAATCAAAACACTCAAAGCACACAAAGGGCCAATAGAGAACTCAATCTTGCACACCAATATCTCCCATCAGGCAATATTGCATCCGCATATCAAAACAAAATTATATACAGAATCACTGAAATCTTCATACCTCTTCCCAAATCCACCCACCGGGACTGAGTTATTTAAATATTTTTAATCATATATCAAATTATCAAATCAAAACATCCTAGGTATACCCAGATTCTATTTCATAAATAAAAATTTTTATTAGTTTTTATCAAGCACAAACAAAGTCACAAGTCAAACGCAATTCAATTAACTCAATTAAACTCCACGCATGCTTATGTTTCTATATAAACATATCTATTCAAATATACATAAAAAATACACATATTAATATAGCATCCAAAAGGTAGAATTTATTCACTCACCCTAATCGATATTTCTCGTCACTTCATCTTGCGTTCACATGCGTCGTTGACTCAACAACACTTTCCGGAATTGCAATTAAATTTTCTAAGTATCACTTAGTTTTTTCAATTTTATAGATTATAACCTTTTAATTATGAAAATTTATGGATACTAAGTTTTATGCGTATATATTTAAAGTTAACTCCTCTTAGACATTTTCACAGCTATCTTGGAAAAATGTTTGTTTTCAACTTACTTAACCAACTTTAACAAAACGAAATACAAACATTATTTTTAGGAAGTTAGCTATCTTTATTATTTAGAAACTTCTCCTAAAATTAGTCTTGTACCCACTCCAACTCTCATATGAACATAAAAAGAGCACTTGCACAATTTCTAGCTTGCCACTTCCAAATTTCAATGTTTATAGAATTTTCATACTTGAGAATTAAATTATGAAAAATTTTCAGTCTAACTTATCAATATTTTAGGAACAATTCATATTTATCACTATACTCCTAATTCATCCTTTAAATCCCTCCAAAACCAATTACACCAAAACAAGTTCAAACAGAACCTGAAAATCACAACCATGACTTCCAACTCCTCTAAAATATACATAACATAGAATTAAAACCTGAAAAGATGCATATTTGTCCTTTATTATGTTAGGAACAGTTCTTATTCAGAGGTCGTAAACTAATTCAAACCACAATCTCCAATAAAGTCCTCCAGACTAAATGAAGCTCATCCAAAATCCTGCACAAACCCAGTCATTGTCCAATAGCTCTATCTATTAATATACTTTGAATTAAGTTATGAAACTATGAAACTTTCCAGATATCATACAAAGACAATAAGCTGACACTTCTTCTTTAGAACTCCCTAAATTAATTCAGCCTGAAAAATAACCAAAATACAAGATTTTCTAACCCATAAAGTCTACCTCTGCTTCCCTTCATTTACCACTCAACCCACATTTCCATCACTCTACCTTCAACTAATCACCCTTTGTTCATACTCACTACTCAATTTCATTGAATCCTTAAATCACCACCTTAATCAACTGTTCTTTACCCTTTATTCTTAGGCTTCTTATTCAAATTCAATTAATCCCTAACCACAAAGATTTGAATATACCAAGTTTTACTCATTACATTACAATTAATTTCTTCTAAACATTTTATCAAACATCTTGAGTGCATAAATTCCTACCATTGATTTTTGTGTGTGTGTGTATGTATATATATACACCAATAATTCAACATGCATCCTCAAATTTCAATCTTATTCATATTCCAACTTGCATTTAAATTAAACTAACTACCAATATTCATTAAACTTGAATTAAACTATAGTCATTTCAACTTAGTTCAACTCCACAATTTATCTTTTTCCAATTATCAACTAACCTCCTATATGCTCATTGTCCCTAACTTAAGAAAAACCACTACCTTAATTGAATGAAAGACATAGAACCATTAATAGAAGATGGTGGCAGCTATATCGCATAGATTACCATGTTACAAGTTACAGCTCAAGACAAAGAGGTGGTTGTCCTTGGTGGTGTTGCCATGAGCCAAATATTTGTGCATTAGTTAGCAAGGGAACTATCAATTTCACCTTTTCAAACAATATAAGAATCAATCATCCATAGGATTGACATTCAAGAAATGGAATTCAAATGCAACAAAAATTGGAGTGACTATTGTAGCAACTTAAATACCTTGCTATTGTGCTCTAAAGTCTTACTATATATCTCTGTCACATCCCACACGGGGGTATGACTAGCCGAAAGAATAAATAACCAAACTTCTGTAGCCCTGACTTTACCATAACTGAACACATATGATTCTTAATAAATTAGATTTAAAACCAAGAAAAATTTATTGAATTAAATTAAAAACATAGACTTGTTATTGAACATATGATATTTATTGAAAATTTCAGTAGAGGTTCCCTGCAAAGTAGAACATACCATATTATAGATAACATACACTCCTATTTTTACATAACAACAACAACAAAGACAACAAGGGAGCTTTGCTTTGTCCACATAAAAAAAAAATCAATTAAACACCAAGTCTCAAAACTCAAACTTCACAAACTAAGTGCTAACATGATTGCAAATTTTTCATCCCATGGCTTCAAGTAGGTGATCTGAAAAGAATATTGTGCTGCCAATCTCTCAGTAAGTATATTATCGGTTGTTGATATTCATTGAGTTCATGTTACTTAAAAAAAATCACAACAGAAGATTGGTAAGTCCTACGGAGTGGAAAATCGTACCAAAAAGTTTTAGCATCAATCGTAACATAAAGAACACATATCAATTAATTAATCTCATGTAACCATATTCATATCCTGATTCAACGATATACGTACATACATATACTTATCATAGAATCATAATTCACATAATTCATAGTAAAGACAAATCAATTGAAGTATTTAGAATTCAAGATTCAAACAAAGTAATCATACCACTCAAAGCATACAAAAGGCGAACCGAGTAACTCAGTCTTGCATAATAAATATCTCCCCCACCAGGCATTTACGCTTCTGTACAATAAGTTTTTCTTCGTACACAATTCATCCCATCGGGGCTGAACACTCAATTCTTTGTAAAATACTTATCAAATTTAGAATATCTTAGAATATCAAAGCAGAATATCCTAAGTGCACCTAGATTTCAATTCTAAAAATAAAATTATCTGGAAGAAAAATTCACTTCATTGGCCTTTATCAACCACAAACAATTTCAAACATTAAACATAATTCAAATAACTAAATGAAACACTTCACATGCTTATTTTTTTTCCATGTAACACATTTATTCAAATACACATACAATTACACATAATAATCGAGCAACTAAAGAGCACACAATCCACTCACAATTTATCAATATTGCTTGTCACCTCATCTTACATTAACGTGCATCGTTAACTCAACAACATTTTTTTCCAGACACTACTAGAAAAAAACAATTTAGCAATGGATTTTAGTAATGGATTAATTATGTCACAGTTCTGTCACTATATAGCAAAAGATTTGTGATAGATATAATATATCGCTATATAGCAATGGAATTTTGATGGATTACAATTATGTCGCTAAGTTAATAAGAAAATACTAATTTGGTGCGAAAATTAATGGCAGCGTAATTATTGCGACATATTAGGGACGGATTTTCTATTGCAAATCCGTCACTAACATTAGTGAGAGAGTAGTGATGGAAATTATGTCCCTCTATATCATATTTTATTACATATTTTTTTTATTTTAGTTTGTGATAGATTTGCGACAAAAAAATTTTGTCACTAATTTAAAACTTTTGCATTTGCTACAGATTTGCAACACAATTTTCCATTGCTAAAAAATAATAATTTTGAAATGGGATTTGCGATGGAAAATCTGTCACTAATCAAAATACTGCATTTGCCATGCCCACAAAAAACAAAAAAAACCAAAAAAAAAAAAAAAAAGACATGATCTTCACAACTTATTACATTGCAAAATCAAAAAAATTATATTGCCTCAGTTTTAATAATTTGTTAAAAAAATCATTTTGATTAACATAAAAAGGGAAAAATTATAGTATGTACGTAAATGTGATAACTTGTAAATTAGACTTACTCCAATCAGTGACATATCCAAATTAGAATTACTATGACACAAGTATATGCCGAAACTAATCTATATTGATGCTTACCTGGCACTACAAGAAATTTGATTATTACTAACTAACTTTTATCCAACAACATAAGTTAATCGGTAATTACCATCAATGCCAACCAAATCACCGAAACTTTTTTTTAAAAATTAGAAGCCCTCTTCATTGGCCAACTATGAAAAGTTTACTGATCAACTTTTGTTAATCGGTAAATTTATTTTCATGTTACCAACCTACCTTGGTTAGTTGGTAATATTATATTCAATTTAACGACCGATCTTTAGTAGTCAGTAAGTGATTTCAAATGACTAACTGGTGGATTCGGCTCCTTTAGAATTTGTTAGGGATTCTATCAAATATAATTTCTTTAATCTTAGTCATTCACACTTTTTTTTAAAAAATTTCAACCATATAAATAATTTAATTTTAAATTTTTATTATTTTATTTAATTAATAAATTAAATATTATATTAAATCCCTATTTTTACTTTAAATTTTAAACATAATCATAAGCCTAATTTTAAACTTTAAATCCCTATTATACCAACCTAATCATAATCATAATTCTAAACATCCTAGCCCTAATTTTAATCATAATTTTATTTGGTAGAATGAATTTTTTGTAGAGTATCCAAATCATAACTAGTAAATAGTCAGAGATTAACATTGTGGTAAGGTATTAGTATTACCCACCATTTTTATAGGTCAATCAGTTAATTTAGTTTATAATTGATTTCTTTTTTCTTTCTTCTTTTTTTTTAGCTTTTATTTCTTCTCTTTCTTCTTTGTTGCTCTTATATCACTGTTTTTATGAACAAAACCAACCTTTCATAAGACTCAAACCCAAAAAAAATAAAAATGACAAAACCCAAGTTTGGTCATTTTGTAGTTGCTCTTCCGAGACCCTTTGTTTCTGGACCGAAGATATGGACCTTGGGGATCTTACCATTATAGCTTATCGTTAAGAACCTGACTTGAAGGATCAGAGTTCTGTGGATCCCGTAGATCTGACTTGCTTATAGAAAAAGATTGGACCTTATCGTGTTCTTCCATAATTCTTAAATGCGTACAAAATTTAGATTGAAAAAATATGAGTCTATTCATGAAAGCCAAGTGAGGTTCATAAGGTAAGTTAGTTTTTTTCCTTATTCTTGAACAAAGTTTGTTTACTTTTTATGGGTTCTTGGTTTTGTTCAAATTCATGCTATTAATGGTTCTTTCATGCTCAAATTGTCTTTTGATATATTACTGATAGGAGAAGAAATCTTGAACTCTTTTAGGTTTTATGTATATAGATCGTGGGGACATTTAGTATTAAAAAGAGTTTATTTTGTTTGTAAATTATTTATGTGTTTTTTTGGAAAATATATATATTGTATGCAAATTTCTATCTAGTTAAAGAGAAATTGTTTGTAGTTCTGAATATATGTATCTAGATGTCTGCTTCCAAATTAGTAGGCTGAGGACAAATTTGAAGATAGGGTATGCTACAAGATCATAATGAATTGGTACTTAGCTTCAAATGGTTCAATCTTAGAAGCTAAATCCTAATGGTCTAATCTTATGCTGCAATTTTCACAAACCAAGTAAATCAAAAGTCTCTGTTGTATGATTTGGTCATATACCTTCAATTTTTTAACATAAAAATGCACAATGAACTATAAAAGGGAATGGGCGGAGAGTAATCTATGGAGGGCATTGTATCCAACATGGCAATTGGTTTGGTTTCTTGACCAATTAACTCAATAAAAGGCCTGAAACTTTTATGTGCCAAAATTGTACAATTGAAGGAAAATTTCCTCATACCAAATGCATGATGCATGTGATGTCATCTAAGACAAGGTTTGCTACTTAGCTTTTGATAAGAAACCTATAAAAATAAAAGTAAGTTATAGATTTTTGAGAGGTAAATCAAAGTCTTTCACTGAATATGGCAAAGTTATCTAGCAATTCTATTGATACCCATGCATAAGTAAATTGGTAGTGTCGGTTATACATACCTAAGGAAATAGAAAATATTAGTTCCTAGACCATAGTGCTCCTCACTCATGCTCAAGGAACTCTAACTTTATTTATATGCTATACTATAAAAAAAAATAAGGAAGTCATCTCCTAGCATTAGTTTAGGTCTATGTTGAAGAAGTCATATTAGTTGCATTGCGTATCAATAGTTTTTATTTGCTTTATATGCTATTCTATTTATATTCTATTTATTGCTTGACTGTTGCATTGTGTATCAATAGTTTTCAATTAAATTTGATTTATTAATTTGTTATACAAGAGTTAAGATTTGTTGATATAGATGTTAGTTAGACTATGTATGTTCTTGGAATAATTAGTGATATAGTTAATATTTTTAATATTTAACTAACACTCAAAACTCAAATTTCCGTTCAAGAATCATTGCTAATCACAATTCAATTATGTTGGTCATTAAGTTTGATAATATTGAATTACCATCAGTGAATGATTCTTGAATTGTCCAAAGTGGATAGTTTAGGAAAGCGACACATATCATTCATTACAGTAATAGCTTAATTTGGCTTTCCATTAGTTTAAATTTTGGTTTATAAAATTTACAACTAAAAATGAAAAAAGAATTGTGAGCAATAATAAGGGTTCTGTAATGTCCTCGTGCAGTCTGTAAAAATAAGAATTGGAGAAATCCGTTTGAAATTTCAAAGCATTGGTATAATAAGGGTTTTAAAGAAGGATATTTGAATTGGACATTACATGGTGAGGAATTTTAGGGGAGATGATAGATCTTGTGAAGACTTGAATAATCCACTACTGGTTAACCCAAAACCTTATATAGACATAGTCATGGACAGTGTTCATTTCGAACATTAAATGGATGATTATGATGTACATGATGAAGAACCAAATCATTCTACGTCAAAATTTTATAACTTATTAAAGTATGCTAATGAGCCTTGATAGGAAGGTTATGATGAATGCACTATATTGTCTGTAATTTCACAGCTATTAAATTTACAATATGAGTTCAGTATCAGTGAAACTCATTACGATCAAATGATGGAGATTATCAAGAGTATGCTACTGAAAATAGAGAAGTTACTTGATAATTTTTACGGATCAAAGAAGTTGGTTGATGAACTGGGGTTGGAATATAAACAAATAAATGCATGCCCAAATGATTGTACATTATGCTATAAGAAAAACGAAGATAAGACAGTGTGCCCTATTTGTAATCACCAACAATACAAGACAAAGAAAGCCCGTAATTCAAAACACAAAGATGTTCCTTATAAGGTATTAAGGTACTTTCCAATTATTCCAAGACTTCAGAGATTATATATGTCAGATAAGATTGCAAGACATATGAGATGGCATATAGAAGGTGTTCGTCAGTGACCCTAACTTAATAACTCATTTGTCGGATGCTGAAGCTTGGAAGAAATTTGATGTTTCTCACCCCGATTTTGTAAGTGAGATTCAAAATGTTTGTCTTGGGCTTTCTACTAATGTTTTTAACCTATTTGGAAATTCAAGTGCAAGGGTCACTTGTTGGCCCATTTTCATTACTCCATACAATCTATCAATGAGCATGTGCGTGAAACGAATATCAATATTCTTAACATTGGTTATTTCTGGTCCTAATTCACCAAAAAACCACTTAGATGTTTACTTGAGACCTTTGGTGGATGAGCTGAAAATTCTGTGGGATGAAGGTGTCTTCACTTTGATGCTTACAAAAAATATAATTTCTTAATGAGGGCTCACTTTTATGGACAATCAGTGATTTCCCTGCATATGGGATGTTATATGGGTAGAATACGCAGGGAGACTTGCTTGTCCAATTTACATGGAAAGAACTAAATCATTTTATCTCAAGAATGGTGATATATGTTCTTGGTTTAATTGTCATTAACAATTCTTGCCAATGGATCATTAGGTTTCAAAGAAACAAAAATGATTTCAAAAAGTGAATTGTTGATAAATCACCCCTACCCCCACGATTGAGTGGGGCAAAAAGTCCAGACACAAGTATTTAAGCATCCTCAAATCACATTTAGTAGAAAGAGTGGCAAGTAGAAACATCGTGGGTTTAGTAAGGATCATAATTGGACGAAGTGTAGTATTTTTTGGGAATTATCATATTGGGAGACTAATTTGAATTAGCTACAATTTGGATGTCATGTATATTGAAAAAATATTTTTGATAATGTGTTTAAGACCTTATGAATATTAAGGGAAAAACAAAAGACAATCCAAAGGCACGTGAGGATTTACGATTGCTATGTAAATGTCCAGAATTAGAGCTATACAAGCATGATGACAAGTTGAATGAAACCAAAAGCAGCATATGTTTTAATAAATGATCAAATAAAAGAAGTTTGTGAGTGGTTAAAACAATTGCTTTTTCCAGATAATCATATTTCCAATATAGCTTGTTACGTTAATGTTGCTGACAAGAAACTATACGGCATGAAAAGTCACGATTGTTATATGTTCCTACAGAGATTGTTGCCCTTGGCTATATGAAACTTTTTTCCTAAACCAATATAGGGAGCATTAATAGAATTAAGCCAATTTTTTGTGGATATATGTTCAACTAAAATACAAGCTAATTATATGCTCCAACTAGAAGATGTCATTATTGAAATCTTATGCAAGTTAGAAATGATATACGTTCCTGGCCTTTTTAATTCAATAGAGTACTTAACTGTCCATCTACCATACAAGGTTACAGTTGGAAGTCCTATATAATATTGTGGATGTACCCATTTGAGAGGTGAAGTTAGATTACTTGATATTTCCAATTATGAAGTCATAAATTTGAATATCTTTTCAATACTAATGTTGATTTTAATTATTAGGTGCATGCATGATTTTAAAAAAAATCGCAATAAGGGTCGAATAGAGGGGTCTATTTATGAAGAATACATGTTAGAAGAGGTGTCAAATTTTTGTTCAATGTATTTTGGATCGCATGTTCACACAAGACGCATAAAACTATCCCGGAAAGATGTTAGAGATCAAGAGATTCCTCGGACTACTCCATGTCTCTTGATTTTTGAATATCATAGGAGATATTTTAGTAGGAGTTGGACTAAAAATCTACCAGATATAGATATGGAAGTTGCAAAGACATATATTCTCCTAAATTGTAGTGAGATTAAACCATATATTAAGTAAGAATTTTTAATTCACTTCCTTACAACTAACCAGCTAAATATAAATCATTTGATTATACAAACTAATATCGCATTTGACAGGAAATTTGATATCATGTTAAGCATCATCAATCCTATCATCACTGCTCAACAAATTGAGGAAAGGGAGAAGGGTTTTTCAAAATGGATGAAACAACTTATGAGTATGACAATTTAATACATATTTATTACTAAACATTTTATGGTATTAATAAGACATAATTAACTATATTCTTTTAACTAATAATTTGATTAGGCTCATGAGAAGCACATTGACGATTCTCTCATACAAGATATGGCTCGTGGTCCTCAAAATTTTGTTAATTGTTGCAATGCTTTCAGCATCAATGGATACAAGTTTCACACAAATGATTATCGAAAAAATAAGATAACAATGAACAATGGTGTTTATATTACTATAAGATAGTTGAGAAAATTTTAGAATTCACTTACCAAGGTGACAACAACAAGGTGATTCTATTCAGATGTAAGTGGCTTGACCCAATTAATGGGTTAGAAATGATAAAAAGTATGGAATTGGGGAAATCAATCGCAAGTCCAAACTTTGGTCATTTGAGCCATTTATATTAGCTGAGCTAGCCCAACAAGTGTATTACATGAAATATCCAGCTTCAAAAAATCAAGATAGGGTTCATTGGTAGGTTGCATGCAAAGTTAAAATTAAGGCACATACTTCTGAGCTGTATATGGAGGACGAAAATCATAATTACTATCAGAATGATAGAGGAACTACCTATTTGTCATCTAGATTTCAGTTTGATGAAATTGACGAACCAGTTGTCTTGTTTGACGGAGGCATCGTGGAAGAAGTGAATCTGAATGAGTTAACACCTCGTACCAAAAAAAAAAAAAAAAAAACTAGAAATGAACCTCAAGAAAATATTGATATGGGAGATGATGATATAAATGATGAGGAAGATAAGGTAGAATGGCAATCAGAAGGTGATGATACGTATAACATTTAAGAGGGTCTTTTGGTAATGTGTATGTTATTAATATGTCATTGAATATAATATTTGTCTTATGTTAATAGTTAAATTTCATGTATGTTATTACAAATATATGTTATTATGTGTATACTATTTCTATTTTGAAGTATGCCACCACGGAACCGCAAACCTGCAGTGCTTACTAGAGAGTAAGGGAGTGACATACCAGAATCATTGTCTAGAAGGGAGTCTGTATCACCTATATTTCCTTCATCATCCACTTTACACACTATTTCTTCATCATTGACTACTTCGGCTATGAGTCCATCATTAGCCTCACATGATATTGACAGTGCACATCCATGCCCTATTATCAGTATTGAGCCAGGAACACATTCATAAGTTATAAACTTATTTGTTGTTTAAATATATTAACATTTAATTTTATTTCATTTTTATTTATTTAAATCTTATATGTGCATGTAGTCGGAGGTTCCATCCATCGATCATCACTCATGAAATAGGTAGTGAAATTATTTCTCATATGCCTAGCCCAGTTTGTCACACCTTCAAATGAAGGTATGACTTGCCAGAGAAATGGGTGTCCATACCCCCGTAACACTGAATATGCAAGTAGTGTGCATCACAATTTAAAAATATATTGTAGTCAATACTACCAAAATATTATGGAGTTAAAATAAAATTCAATACCGACAGTTAAACATAAAACAATTACTGAAAATATTGGCAGAGGTTCCCATACGGATAGAACATGCCCATAATATAACAAACAACCTGGATTCAAGTCATTAGTAAATTGTGATATCAGAATATATAGAGGAGCTCCAATCCTAACACAACATGACAACACCATAATAAATACAATATACATATGACAACCATGCATGACACCCTAGGTGACTGCAAGTATTGACTTTATACTCCAAGTTTACGATTTCCAAAATATATCTTGCCATAGTAGAATCGGCAAGTAACACTTTCGTTTACGACCAACAGTGGGATTCCTGAAAACTAAAAAAAACAACCACAAAGGAAATAGTGGAGTAGGCTCAAGCCGCCGCAGTACCAATATCTTATACCAATCATAAGCCACATCATGTAACTGATAGCTAACTAACTCAACTGCACAGATGGGATCAGCATCTTAAAGCTATACACAGTTGGTCTGACTCCTGAAGGAAAGCATAAGGATCCTGAGCTGGATCAACCCCCGAAAATCTCAACAGTTACATCTTCCTAAAGTCGGGTAATGTCATAAATACTCCCCGATCCTGCTGAACTAGAGCGGGAGGGTTTGCCTCGTGCTGAGGCTGAACAGATGAAGCTACTGGTGGCTGCTGCTAAGCCAGTTACTGTTGGGCTAAAATCCCAACGAAGTCACCTACAGTCCTCTAAACGCGACCTAATCCCTGCACCAACTGCTCCATATAGAAACCAGAAGCTACTGCCTAAATTGGTTCCGCAGCCCTGCCTCAGTCTCTGGCCCCACCGCGTCCCCGTCGACCCCTACCTCCAACTGCCGGTGTCTAGGGACCAGTGGATCCCTGATCAAAGCCAGCCTCCTGCTGCTCCTCTCGACTTACAACATGATCACTTCTTCGCATTATATCTAGAACAAGTATACAAAACCTTAATGTACAATTTATAAGATAAAATAAAAGATAGTACCTATAAATAATTGTAACTTGGAGTTTCAAGATGATTTAAATTGCATTAATAAATCCACATACAGTCCCGGGCAACGTACCTGAACTAAGCAATAACATTTCATACTTGTAGTCACAAACCTCTAACCTTAATCTGATACAAATTTGTCACACCCCTAAATGAAGGTATGACTGACTAGAGGAATGGGTGTCCATACCCCTCGTAACCCTGACTATGCAAGTAGTGTGCATCATAATTTAAAAATATATTATAGTCAATACTACCAAAATATTATAGAGTTAAAATAAAATCCGATATCGAAAGTTAAACATCAAACAATTGCTGAAAATATTGGCAGAGGTTCCCCGTACGGTGAAACATGCTCATAATATAACAAACAACCTGTATTCAAGTCATTAGTAAATTGTGATATCAGAATATACAAAGGAGCTCTGCTCCTAACATAACATGACAACACTATAATAAATATAATATATATACGACAACCATGCACGACACCCTAAGCAACTGCAAGTACTGACTTTTACGCTCCAAGTGTGCAATTTCTGATATATATCTTGCTGCAGTAGAATCGGTAGGTAACACTTTTGTTTACGACCAGTAGTGGGATTCCTGAAAACTAAAGAAAATAACTACAAAGGAAAGAGTGAATCGCGGGGACTCAATGAGCAAATCATATACCCTGAGGGTACCAGCATCACACAACACATATATCATATATTTAAGTGCATATTAGAATTACTCAGTTACGTATGTAATTACATTTCTTATATGACCACAAATGACTTTAAAGCACAAATTTCAATGCATCAATTCAAACCATCCACAAAACCAAGAAAATAACAAACAATTTAACAAGCAAAGGGCCAATAATTCTCCGTAATCTCCCCCTACCAGGCATTTACGCACCGACACAACAATTTAATTCTCCGTAACAATCCGTCCCACCTAGGGCTGAGCACTCCATTTGTTTAAAATAATTATCAATATCGGAATAAATCATGTCAAATACCAAGTTCAAATATCCGAGGTGCACCTGGACTTTAAATTTGAAAATGGAAGTCAGTTCTAAGAAAATTCCACGTTGGTGGCCCTTATCAATCACAATCAATATCAAACGCATATCATTCAATTAAATCAATGAAATAATTTATCTATTTATTTTACTTTATATCACAGCAATTCAAACATAATTATAGTTGCACACAAAATCTGATAACCATAAAGCACATAATCCACTCACAAGATCACGAGTGTGATTCATCAATTCGTCCAGTCTACAAAGGTGTTGGAATATTATCGACATGTCCCTGGAGCTGAAAAAAAAAAATTCAATTTGTATATCAATTGATACGATCATAGTGTAACTAATTAATTCCATAATTCATGTACATTCCCATTGTTAAATTTTATACTTAATTTAATTATCTAGAATTAATCCGAAGTTTAAATTGTCCATCCTTATCTTTGATTATTCATAGTTTAGTTTATATACCACAATTGTTTAATTTAATTTAACCTAGGTTTTCAAACTCAATCAAACTCTTTAGTATTAATATAATTTCCATTCAACTTTTAATATTTCCCTTAACTTTCCCATATTTGCCTACTTGCATTCTTTATTTACTTATCTTATATACTTAATCAAATGTAGAAAGACTTCCACCATTTCAATTTGTTAATTCTTTAACTCCCAATTAGAGACATAAATTATATGCTTATCACAATATGATTAACATTAAGAGAACTTAATAAACATATTAAAGAAGTTGTTCCAAATTCAAGGAATCGAATTTCCCAACCTACACCTTGCTGCCTCATGTTTCCACATGCCACTTGAACCCCCAAAAGATGTAAAATACACATTCTCCAATTCAGCTTCAATAGACCGAAAACAGGGCACTCAACAAGCACCAACAGCTGTTGCCCCTCACTATCCTTTAAGCATTCCTTTCTCACAACAACACTTAAATAGCACAAACAGCTAGAAATTAAGACAATTAACTAGGCTACAGGGAAGATGACCCACGGCAGAGCAGGGAAGATTTTTCCTAGCCAACCAAGTCTATACCTTCTTCACCCGTGGTTGGAATTTATGGAAGTACTTTGCTTCCCTAACACCCAAACACACGCAACAACAAGAAAAGGAAAGATAAGTGTGTAACTGCCCCAACAAGAGAACCAAATTCCCCCAGCTGGTACCACCTTGAGTAAGCTGAATTTCAACTCTCAAACTTCCCCAAATCTTCAATCCCACAACCTACCAATGAAAAAGCAAGATTTTTCATCCAAGAAAAAGGTCTTTCACGCCAACAATATCACCTTCTCGGCTAACCACCATCAGTCATTCACCAACAGGAAGGAAAGAGACGCGACAGAAGAGAGGAAAGGCTAAGTCAGTCACAAGGAAGAAACCCACCAAGAGATGAAGCAAAAATCATGTATAACTAAGTATAATAGTCAAACTAGGTTGACTATTATATATATATATATTTATATTTATATGTACATATATGTTACATTCTCTTTTCCATAGTATATACATATATATATAGTACACACTAATAAAGTTGTACATAAGTCAAATTCATATATATATAACTTTCCTATGAAATACACATAAATCAACCACTGATAATATATATATATATATACAATTACGTACGAGAATTCTAACACACGCATTAAATTATCATGTTATAACACCGATAACAACCTACAAATCTTATCCATGGGACATTAAGAATTCACTCTTCAACTCATTTATGGAAAGATTTATGTATAATTAAATTTAACACATGATTGAATTTTATTTACTAACTATAATATATTTTACTTTTCAGAGGAGATTTCATTTTACATTTGAGTATTATAAGTCTATGGCTCACATTGTGTAGGAAAAGACTGCATAAGAACGATCTAATTAACTAATTCATAATTGCGAGAAATATGGTTATGGTAAAAAGCAGATCACAAAATCCATTAGATTTGAGAGAATTCGGTCCAGAATATATTCGATCTAAATATTTTAATGAGTTATGTGAAATAACATGGAATACAGAGGAGTGGAAACATAAGTCAGTAGATGTTATAAAAAATTGAAGTTCAATGCTAAAGGCTAGTGTTCATGCTGGAGGTTCGTGCACATTCGTTCATCTTAAAGAGATTATGGTAAACAAATGAATCACTTAATTTACCAACTCATAATTTTTTTAATATTATGTATAATTATGTTTATTTTGCAGGAAAAAAAGCTGAAATGACCCTATCTGATACAAGGAGTTGTTTAACGTGATGCACAAGAGAAAGACAGAAGAGTTTAATTTTCAGCATTCACAGAATATTAGCGTAAGTGTTAACCTTTAAAATAAGTGATTATTTTTTATATATTCAGTTAAATTTATACAGGTTCAATTTTATTTTTTTTTATAAAAAGGGTATTCTAGTAGAGTTTCTGAAAAATATGGAGACGATGGTAGTTCCTTGTCTACTGAACCAGTTATAGATATGGATGCATGGTTGTGTTCTACTGGTTAGCCAAAAAAGTGTAGAGTTTATGGCTTTGTTCATACTTTTGACCCTTGTTATTCACGTTCCTCGTCTTCGGCCAGCTTTATCTCACACCCAGCTAGTTCATCATCTAGTGCGTCTGTCTCAGAAGAATATTTCTTAAGTATCATGCATACTGTGTACTGAGATTTAAACACAAAATCAAGAAATACATAGTTATGTTAACAATGCATTAAAAGGTGTTATGGATGCAATTAAACAGTTGACAACTTCTTTCTTTCGATCATCTTGGGCACGTGTGCATCAAAAAGGGCAAGCAAAAAGAAAATATGGACGACAAGCTGTAAGTTTTGTTTTAATTATGAAAAATAAAACTAATTAAATTTCACAAATTTACTTATATAAATTTACTATGTTTTACCTATTAGGATGATAATGTTGAAGATAAAGATAATGATGATGAATCGGATGAGGATCTTGGTGACGATGATTAAGATATAGTTTCTTGCTTAGTCTTTGGACAAGGTTTTATTATCTTTTAAGTTTACTTATATTACATATTTGGATATTTTAAATGTTGAATGTGCCTAAAGTTAGTTGGATATGTGTTGAAAGTTTGTTGAATATGTGTTGAATTAATATATTTTTCTTTTGTTAATGGAACGTGTTAATTACAATTTGGTTTATGAATTTATTAATGTTACATGGTCAAAACATGTGTAAAAACTATGGAAAAATGAATTAAAATGCATAAATATATTAAAAATTGTTACAATTAGTGACATAATAGTGACGATTTTGAAACAAAACATACACATTACAGTTTCAGATTCGCCACAGATTTGCAACGAAATTAATTTTGCAATGGATTTATGAAGGAAATAAATTTCTTAATTGTTAACATAATTTTGCGACCGATTTATGACGACTTAAAATTTCTTAAGTTTTACAATTACAACAGATTTGCAATGGAATTTAAAGATCTCACTCCTAAATTTTTCGAATGAACTGTGATGAATTTGCGACAGAATTTGTTATCGCAATTTAACGATGGTTTTGATGAATTTTTTTGCAAACAATTTGCGATGGAATAACGATAGCATACTCCCATCTCTATAAATTTGTGACTAATTTATGACCGAATTATTTTTGTCGCAAAATTGAGTTGAGAAATTTATGATAGACACAATCTGTCGCAAATCCAATTTGCGATGGATTTGTGACGGATTGTACCTGTCTCTAAACTGTTTTTTTCTATTGGTGGGAGCTACAATCCATTTTATAGGTTATAACATTTTAATTACAAAAATTTAGAATTACTAAGTTTCAAACATTTATTTAAAATTTATCTCTTTTAGGCATTTTCACACTATCTTGAATATATGTTTGATTTCAACTTAAATACTTAACCCATTTCAACAAAACCACATTCAACTATTATTTCTAGGATGTTAGCTATCTTTCTTATTAAAAAAATTTCCTAAAATCAGTTTTGAACTCACTTAATTCCTCACATGAATACAAATAGAGCATTTGCACAATTCCTGATTGTCAAAATCGGACTACAAGGCTTATAAAATTCTCGTACTTGGGAATTAAATTATGAAACTTTCCAGGATAATTTACCAAGATGTTAGGAACATTTCATATTCAGCACTCCACTCCTAATTTATCCTTTTAGATCCTCTAATATCAGTTACATCAAAATAGGTTCAGTTAGAACCAGAAAATCCTAACTAAGTCTTCCAACATAGAATTAAAACCTGAACCACTCCATAATTGTCCCTTAATATGTTATGAATAATTATTACTCAGAGGTCCTAAGCTAATTCCAACCACAACCCCTCGACAAATTCTTCCAGACTGATTAAAGCTCGCTTAAAATCCTGCACCAACCTAGTTACAGTGCAAAAGCTCTAACGATAAATATACTTAGAACCATGTTACCAAATTTTTCATATATCATTTTAAGACCCTAAGCTACATTTTCTCTTTGTAACTCTTAATTTAATTTCATCCTTAAAATACTTGAAATACTGAATTTCTCTAACTCATCAAATATGCCCTGCATCCCTTCAAAAACTATTTAACTCTCACTTTCAATACTTTGCTCCATAACTAAAGATCATTTGCTCATACTCACTAACCATTTTCATCAAACCCTCAACTCACCACATCAACCAACCACTCTTTGCTTTTGTTTATGAACTTTTTATTCAAATTCTAATAATAACTAACTATCAAGAATTAAATCTACCAAGTTTTATTCAAAATGTTATAACTAGTTTCTTGTTGACATTTTATCAAACATCTTGAATGCATGATTTCCTTCTAATAATGTGTGCGTGTGTGTGTATATATATATGCCAATTTAATCCATATACCACATCAATTCAACATTACCAGTCATTTCCATTTTATTAAGTTCCATTCATTATACATCCTAAAAGAATCAATACAATTCACTAACTCCTATATTGCTTATATTCCAAAACCAACACAATTCACCATCATCCTTTTCACCCTTTACAAATTCAAAGGCAGCTTCTTAAATTCTCTACTATAACCTTTAAGTAAACATCAACTAGGAAAAACCTAAATTACAAATGACAACACTTAATTAATTAGAAAAGAATTTGCTGTCATAGCCCAAAGAATTACCTCTCACCCTTACCCTTGTTGGAAAAATAAAATTGAGGATGCAGTTGATGCAACTAAAGTTGGTTGCTTGAACAGGACCCTCACACTTGAAGGAGGAGTTGTTGCCTCCCTTCCAAACAGGACAGCAACTAGCCCTTGCAAAAGGTACGCACGGTAGGATAAGAGGCAGGCAACAAGGTTGCTGTCACTGCACAACCAATTCCATTACCTAGCTACTCCATTTTGGAAGGAATGAAAGAAACTAAGAGCACAAAGCTACTACCACCAACATTCTCCATGGCCTAAAGTAGATAAAGTGGCTGGCAACAAGTTCCAAGTGCGAACTAAGGCTTCAGCAAGGCAGCTAACAAGATTTGAAACAAAAGAAGGAGGAAAGCTCAAGGTTGGCTAAGATGAATTCAAGGCTAGCTAAGACAAATTCAATGCCAAACAAGAGAAAAGAAAAAAGGAACTGAACACCCACAAACGCATGGAGGTTCTCAGCCACAAGAAGGAATGAGTCTCATGGCTTCAACAATAAAAAAAAATGCAGATTTTTCTAGACCCATATATGGTGAAATAGTGAAATAGTTTCAAGCATTCATTCAATATAATTGTTCAAGACATGCCAATTGTTAACTAAATTTTATTTGAATTAATAGCAATTGTAATGTTTGAGACTCATGATACATAATATAAGGGTACGTCATCATGCATATAATGCAATAAATAAAATTATACTTAGGCATTATATTTGGTTCATAGTTTACAAAAAGATAAAAACTAAAAAAAGTTAAACATACATATAAAATAACAGACCTCGTCAAAAACGCATTTGCGCAGGTTCATGAACTTTTTGAATTTTTAAAAATAGAATATGGACCCTTGAGTTTGCATATACATATTTATGTTTATATTATTATAACTAGGGCTGGAATTCAAATAGCACCAAATACAACACTTCGAATTACGATTCGAATCTCAAATCTTGAAGCCGAACTCGAATTCACATACTCAATCAATCAAAGTTAACATTCAAATATAGATTTTTTATAGATATCCAAATTCAAATTTGAATTCGGTTCATATCTGAATATCCTAATTCCAATTCTATTCATAATCCAAAATATTTGAATTCGAATTTGGATTCAATTATAAAATTCGAATATCCCAATTCAGATATTTGATTCTAAATTTCAAATATAGTACATACTTTACAATCCAAATAAAAATTACAATAGTTAAAATGTAAAATTTACATCCAACAACAATAAAACAAACCGACAATTACCATCCAAATTACAATTCAAATTACAACCAAAGACTAAAAATATAATAAGTACTAGTTCTAGCTTCAGATGCTCCTAGCATCATTTCACAAAGTAGCTGCTCCTCCAGTTGACAATCAAGAACTTGGCATAACAAACCCACTTGAATCAAATAATAGAATAATATTTAGAGTGTTTATTTTCTCCATAAAGTTAATCATAATTAATAATAAATAAATTGTATGGATTAGCGTTTAGAAACTTGCAATATAGATAAAGTTGCCACCACATGTAAAGCGCATAAAATCTCATCATTCAACCAAAAAAACCACAAGAGAAGTTGACTAGCTTGCAATATAGTCATTGAAAAGGATAGTCAATGTAAGAAAATCAACATAATACTCAAACTTGTTTCAAAAACCTCTATTTAGTACTGAAGAGAATTAAAACACAAGTATAATAATATATGCTAAAAAATATGCCTCCTTGGATTTAAACTCCTAGGCTAGGTCAGATTGATATGGCCGTACAATTACCTTGCAAAGGAACAAGGCTATAAACAATATTTGAGATTCTTCACTCAGTAAGCACTATCTGTTCTTTGATCTGAATTCTTATGCTATTCTCAAATACTAAGAATATATACCCAAACTTTAATGCTAGTCTTTCTATCTCTCCCTCTCATACACATGCTTAGCAACAATATTTATTCATATACTATTCTATCATATGCATTCAATAAGCATTTGAACTAGCTAAACATAATATACAATATAATAAGAAACTCATACAAAATAACAATACAAATAATAATACTATCATATGCATTCAATAAGCATTGAAACTAGCTGAACATAACATGCAATACAATAAGAAACTCATATAAAATAATATTTGACAAAAGAATTAAGAAACAAATTAAGACATACTTTCAATAGTACTGCAATCTTTGCTACTCATTTTTCATTTTTCAAGGAAAGTTCCGTGCATAAACATAAAATAAGATAAAAATTATTAATGTGAAAATAAGAAAATAGTGAGTGCAATTAAATAATTTTTATCAAAATATTAACATACATTAAGAGTTTTCTGAATTCCATAAATAGTGCGAAGCCAATCTCTACCACAAATCAAAGCTTCCACTGTTTCTTTGGCTAAAGAAGATCTATATGAATTAATTATCCTACCACCAGCATTAAATGTGGACTCTGAGGCAACCGTAGAAATGTGAATTTCGTGAATGTCACATGCCATCTTCGATAGAATCTTATATTTTGTCTGGTTATACTTATACTATCCCAGAACTTGAAAATGTTTTTCATCATCTTCATTTCATCTAAACATAAGCTCCTGAAGGTATAGTTCTAATTCATATATAGATTAAAGTACTTCTTCTTGTTCCTTTGCTTTTTGTATGAGCATGCTAATTCCTATCAATCTTTTGGATGATTCATGACTTGTTTTAGATTATGAAATGAAAGAAATGTCAGCTGATGATCCAATGTTTGCTTCATTGGATGCATAATCATTGTAAATCTAAATTAGGGTCTCCTTACTTCTTTCTTCTTATACTCACTTTCAAAAAGATCATAAATTAGGGAAGAATGTATCAATAGCTACCATCTTCAACCTTGGATCCAAGATTGTAGCCATACTCATCACCGAGTTTGATTTGCCCTAGCACTTGTCAAAAGTTATCTTAATTTCATTAGCTAGATCTTGAATAAACTTATCTTATGTATTGGTAGCCCCTTAATCCAAAACTTGCTTAACCCTATACACCTCAGCAAGATACAAGTTAGCAATTGAGTATAAATTGCCAGAAATCACCTCCGTGACTTCATTGAACTCTTCTAGAAATCCACACACCTTCCTCACATTTTCCAATCTTCAGATGTTGGCAAAGTAGTATAAGCTAGTTCTTGTACTTGAAAACTTGGAAATGCACTTTGAAACTCTAGTGCACTATGTAACATTTTGTATGTAGAGTTACAATGGGTGGGGATATCAAGATAAAGCATTTTAGAAGGCAGTGCTTTTACCCGTGCACATTCTAAAAATAATTAAAGCCTGGCTCAAATGAATTAATGAAATTGATACTGTCTTTTACATTCTCAATGATGCCTTAAATTACTTTCATGCCATGTTGAACTATAATAGTAAGAACGTGTGCACAACATCGAACATGAAACAACTTTCCTCCACTTATCATCTTGTTGCTAATTTTTATGTTCTCTTTCAATGTCCTTAAGCATACATCATTGTATGATGCATTGTCAACGAAGATTATAATAACTTTTTTCTCGATTATGTAATGCACAAGACAATATTGTATATATCTTGCAATGTCTACACCACAACGAGGAGGAGGAACATGAACAAAGCTCAAAAAACATCTTCTACAATTTCCAATTGTCAAGAAAATGAGCTGTAATTGTCATTTACTAGATTTTCTGGCTTTGTGATTTCTAGTTATTAGTTATTAAGGAGACACGATTGATAGCCTTAAGCTTGGTCTTCAACTTTTTCCTTTCAATTTTGTAGACCCTCATACAGTCTTTCTTCTCGGTCTTACTAGATATCTTCTCAAAATGAGCAATCAAAGCTTTGTTGTGTAAGATAAACAATAGATACTCCACAAAGTTGAATGGAAGCTCATGCACCATTATTAGATGTGTTAGTATCTCTATAATCTTCATTGGCTAATGCATCCCAGGATCCACACAAACTGGAGGCATAAATGTAGCATCAACAGTATTTTTCTAATAGTGGAAAATTAAGTTGCTTTTGCTTCCTATCATTAGCTTTCTTAAACATGCATATCTTCAAATGGTTCCTCAAATGGCATGTGGAACCAGTACCATGATGAATAAGTTTCCTTTTACAATGGATACATCTTTTTTTTTTTCACACTATCTAGAAGTGTGATGATCTTGAAGTCAACCCACACAGTTGATCTCCTTTATTGGTAGCTTTCTTCTGAAATTCCATTGACTACAATTCAACATCAGTATCTTCGATAGTCATTGGATTATCGGGATCATCATCTGAGTCCAATTGATAAGAGTAGGAAGGATGATTCGTGATCAGTGACTTAGGAATAAAGAAGCATTGGTAGCGTATCCTTAGTTAGTGATTGCTCTGATAGATTCATATCTCTGTAATCAAAATTTTAAAAAAAATTTAAATGTACATCAGTAAAGAATTAAGGAGCAGGCAACCAAGAATACATTACACTAATAAACACTAAAGCTGTATTGTATGTATATCTAGCTATTTCAATTGGGTCATCATGTTCATTAACATAATATAAGCTGGTTAATCATCAAATACCATTTTTACCTCTATAATCAACATTTGCCACTACACTTACATCTCAAAGGTTAGAACTCATAATAAGATAGCCATTAGCCAAAGAAAAACTAGTCTATTAATATATATTGGTAAATGGTTTCTTGAATTGCAATCTTGATTAATTCTATAGCAGAAAGAAAGTTCCTTATATAGAGTTCTTGTTTTTCCTTCCTTGCTCTTCTGTAGCAAGTATATCTCACTAGAAATCAAGTAAATACTTTGATCTTATTGAAACTTCAAACTTGATAAATGTCAAAACAAAAGATATGATTTCATTCTCATCAAAAATATATATTGCCAAAAACTAAGAAACAAATTTAAACTCCAACATGGAAAAGCGAATGCTAGGATCATAGAAAGATAAGTACTTTGATAATCTTATGATTTAGTTTTCCTCTTATCAGTGGTCATCTTCAAGCCACTTTAGTTGTTGAAGCAAAACTTGATTTGATTTTACCCTTTTCAATCAACAAGATCCTAGCTAACCTTTTCTGTTTTAGGAGAGTGTAATTGGTAGATGAAAAAGAAAATACAGGAATTATATAAGTAAAATGACAAAGGTTCTTTAGAGGTCAACAAATAATATAAGTCAGTCACTAATTGAACTATAAGTGTTGTATAATGTATCAGGTTGAACATAGAATGTAAGTAATTCAAAGTCTTCCATCCATGGAGGCTTTGAAAGATAAGTTAGTCCTAAAACAGCTCCATAACATCTACCGCAAAAGGGAACATTCAAGAATTATTTTTAATTAAATCCTATAATAATTCCATCATTTTGAGATATGCACAAGCACACACACATGCAAAGACAAGAGGGAAAGGGCCAGGACTTATATCATCGATTTTCAACATCTTCTTACCAATCTTCTTACCGACAATTCTTTATTACAGCACAGTAAAAGACTGAAAAAGTTTAGAACTTGAGATAATCAAGAATGTATGCTCTCTTAATTGACTACCTAAGAAAATTTGTGTTTAAATCATTTTATTTAACAGCTTCTGGATGGACAACCCTATTTCAACTAGCAAGGCATCAACTAAAAGAAAAAACAAATTATATTTTCAACTGATTAGACAAGCCCTCTACAAAAGATAAAAAAGTCTCAAGTTACAATCTTGAATTTTGCAATTGTTAGGAGAGCCATTCCAGTCGTAATAAAGCTAAAAAAAATTAGTCTTACAAAAATATTTATGAGGAAATCAGAAAAATTTTAAAAAAAAGTCTCTAAGTTTGAATTATAAAAACTAGATAAGTACAAAAATTTAGTAATTGGGCCGTCCTCCTCCATGTGTTATAGTTTCAAGTCTCAAGTTTGAACTGTAAAGACGAGATAGGTACGAAAATTTAGTTTTGGGCCGTCCTCCTCCATGTGTTGTAGTTTTTCCTTCTTCTAAAATAGACTATATCCTTTTTTCCCATTCAAATAGGATTTAATCAGTCAATTGTAAATAATACACCTAAAAATTTACAATATATAATAACCTCCTTACAAAAATGCTACAAAGATTTATAACTTTAATTAAGCACACTTCTAATCCTTCTCCACGTATCTACTTTTTCATTAAAAAAATTCCTTTTAAATTTGCATGATATGAAGAACCCATACATCAATCTTTTAAAGAACAGTTTGTGTTGACCTTCTGTCGCAGGTAATGAATATTCATTTAACTTGCTTACTACTGTATATTTTTTTTTAATTAGAATTTACTAATGTATCTTTTTTTAATTAATATTTTTTTTATACAAAGATTTCAGTTTTGAACATTAGACTTGAACACTTCGCCCCATTTGAACATTAAGTTTAAATTTGTAATTGATTAGATAAATATTTAAAATAATATAATTCATTATCGATTTATCTAAATCAAAAAATATTAAAAAATAATAACTTACCTCCAACAAATTTCACAAAATAATACTAATCTATTTATTATGAAATTTATAATTAAAAATATATAAATTTCAAAATAACTTTATTTAAAATCTACAACATTTCATTTTCAAATATAAAAAATACATAGTTTATTTGAAATGCCTAGAGTCAATAGATTCAACACTTAGTCTTATGAAATAACTAATTAAATTAACTTAACTAAACCAATGCAGAAATGTTCAAAAATTTTCCCAGCCAAATAAGCTACCACAGTAAATTTAACTAAGCCAAAGCACATTAGTTGAGACGACAAGATTAGAAAGTTTAGCGGATCAATCTACTTGGAAGATATGCAAGCTACCAAATTTCATACTTTGTCGGTTGGTTTGAGTTTTCCATACATCGAAGGAGAGATAGAATCCAACAGCAAATGACTAAAGCGGTAAGCAAGTTTACAAATCATCAGAACAAAGAAGTACAAACCATAATAAAATTATTAATGAATCAGTAGAAAGCCGAAGTCCTAGAACTGCCTACCACACAACAGTAACAGCAAGAGACCAAGATACCTAGCACCAATTACTCATCCTCCTGGCTACGCAACCTGGCCAGTTTATTGGTAACAACAACATCCAACTGTGCTGCACGCTCAACAATTTCCTTTCTCTTCCTGGTTGACACATTGTGCGCTATCTCAGCACAGTATGTCCTGAAAATTAATCGAGCAAATCAACAAAATGAGAGAACATTCTAATAGAAGGAAACCATGAATTGTCCGGAACAAAGTTTTTTTTTTTTTTTTTGGTCACCTGTTGTGCATCATCAGAAGTTCCAGCTCCTTCACATTGTGTACCACAAATTTCTTGAATCCATTAGGAAGATAGTGTCGAGTCTTCTTGTCTGATCCATAACCAATATTGGGCATAAGAACGCATCCTTTAAACTTTCTCCTCACACGGGAATCAATACCCTTTGGCCTACGCCAGTTTGTCTGAGAATAACAAGTGCGCGTACTTACATCAAAATGATGAATATAATTATGGATGTAAGAAAAGAAAATAGATGCTCGTAAGTTTGCCATCAACTGTTATAGAATCTAATTGGAAACAAGCAACGTGGTTGCATCAGCCCTCGAGTTTCTGTCACGTGCCAGCATTCATGTTTAATTCTCTAGCCAAATATAGTAAAACCGGAATGCAAACTCAAGGCAAAAGGGTAAGACAAAAATGCAGTCTCAAGTACCATAGTGAATTATATTTTATAATAAACTAAAAGGTAGATAGTGATTCAAACTGTTGGTGAGAATGAGTCGAATAAACAGATCTGCATGCCAAATATCATTCAGTTTACTTTGCATGCATCAAAATGAGACATTCATTAGTGCCCTCTTTATAATATGATTTAAATCTTCTAGTCCACTTATAACAGTTTCCACTAGATACTGACCATCCCAATCCATGATTTCATAGTAATCACTCATAAAAGAAAACTGAACAGAACCTAATTGTTGAATGTCCAGAAGATGAAAAATTCGTGCACATATGCCTCAATCAGAGACTCCCCAACCCCCGCATTATCATACAATAGTAGCCAACAGAGGAAAATAGCTTGCAAAACTTCTCAAGAACTTTTGTCGACAGTAGATGCAATAAGGCAATTTGTGTTTCCTTTGAAATACATAGTTGAAAAATATATTAATATCACAACCATACGTCGTGTTCAATTCAATGGCACCAATTTTCATTTCTAAATCCTAACAATCCAACAAAGGAAATTCAGCTTTTCCAGGAAACAACTAACCGTTGGCGTCTAAAAGTAAGGATAATGAAAAGAATAATAGACAATATTTTCAAATAGAGAGTAAGTACCTTGAAAACAAATCTCTCTAAAAGCAACAAAACCTATCAATGAAGCCATATATACACTGAACTCTTATCAAACATAGTCATACAATCAATAATATCAACCGATGATATAAATGATTACTGATAACTATATTCTTGAAGAAACTCCGTACCATTGGGCCTGAGACTTGAAAAATCAATAATATTTGGTTGAAAAATGAAATATCTTTTCTATATACTAAGACTTTGAAAAAGGTAGGATCACTAAAAATACTTCCACATGTTGTTTAACCAAAATTAGGTTAACTAAGATTTACAGATTAATGAACAAAATACAAGAAAAATACGAAAAAAATCAAGGATTTTAAATAAAGTCATCAAGATAAGTAAGAATAGTACACATATACAAGAATAAAAAGAATTATGTATGTATATATATACATAAAAAAAATTGAGAAATATGCTTGAAACGCATACCTTAACAGAAATTTTCCTGTCACTTTGGGGCCTCTTGAACTTCTTGACACGCTTCTTTACAATTTTCTTTGTCAGCAAAGGAACAGCCATTGTTTATCTAAAATGCCAAAGTATAAGGGAGTCATCCCATTCCAGGATATAGCAGTAAGAGAATGGGGACCAAAACCCGAGAGAAACAAACAACAGAAGCAGATATCTCAAGTCTGGATATCATAATTTCCTCTAAAGCCCCGATGGCATGAACTAATCACCAACTTCAAAAACAACTAAATACAGAGCTACTGGGATTTAATTAAATAAAAACCATAAGCTACACGATTATTATAAAATAGCCTTTTCTATACATGAATGGAAAGCTTTATTTTACAAAACTTATAAAGTTTTAATTCAGATTTCAGATGTATGTTTGTGAATGAAACTTGGCATGATTAAGTTACAAATAACATATTTGTCCATCTTACTAGTTCCAATCAATAAGTACAACTCTATATAAGGCCCCTAATTCTGTCATGGAAATTACTTCTCAAAATGAATCTCAGAATACATTGTATGAACTAAAAAAAATTACTACTGCAAAAACTATCATTTCCCATAAAATACATGTTGTGTCACAAAACACCAGCAAAATAAAAATTCTTTTCCCAGAAAATATTTTCAGTGAGAAAAATTACCAACTGCATAAACGGGTCCAGTAAAAGTAACCTCAAATCGAGTATAATAGCTTTCGAAAAAACGTAAACCAGAAGAAGAGAGGGTTCCAAACCTGTTCGAAATGCAGCGCCTCCCTCTGTAAACTCACGGGTGGAGAAGAACGAAAGAAAGGAGCTAGGGTTTAAAACCTAAAAGAGCTATTTATTTGAGCACAATGGTAATAATCTGGTGTTAATTGGGACCACGATTCAGTATTGTGGAAGCTCGGGTTCGTAATTATGGGCTCGAAGACTCTAAATTGTTAGCACGCCCGCCCAAATATATTTCTTTACTTGAAGGATATTGGGCCTTTGATCAGTTTTCTTCCAAAGCCCACATGATGTTTCTTCTTTTTGAACTCATAATGATTCACATAACATATATATCTACCTATACTATATATAAAATTAAATCAATGACAATATTTGTATATATAAAATTTTACTATTATAATAGGTACACTTTAATTACTATTTCATAATATTAAAATATTATGTTTGAAATAAATTATTAACAATTTATATATTATTTATAATATTTAAAATATTTCAATAATTTTTATTATTATAATATTATTTTATCAACACTTTTCACATGTATTGTCTGAGTCACACATATTAGTTAAAATATATAAATGATAACTCTTAGACAATAACAAACATATATATTAATATATATCAAAAGAGTTTATGATTCAAGTTTCAAAAACTCTTAGTTCAATTCATTTATCAAATGGCTCATAAAATAAGGTTAGAGCTAGATCGTGTCGTTAAAGAGTAAACTTAGAAGCGTGTTATTATGTTTTTACCTTTTTGGATGCTAGATAAATATTTCTTTTTTTAATCTTTTTATTTATTTATTTGGAGCTCCATATAAAGGTCATATCACTCATACATTGTTTGCTTAGTTTACTATTTAGATCTCACCTTATGAGTGGTGCATGTTATATATTATTTGTTTTATTTTATATTGGAATCATAATCTTTATGAATGATAAAGGTCACAAATTACTAGTCTGGCGTAGTACATGTCATTAAGTAGATAGTGAGCCCCCATGCAGGGACCTATTTTGGTTAGGAAATGCAGTACATATCCATCATGGTCAATAAGTAGAGATTGAGCCCCATAAAGGGACCCATTTTTCTTAGGAAAGGCAGTACATATCCCACCGCTCATCTATTTGTTCTTATATAACTATTTATATACAATTCTTGTGTTGTTGAATAAAAAATTAAATTAAAAAAAATGGTCGACAAGCATGTTGGTTTGCTAGTATGAAAAAAATCATTGGAGACACCTTACGATCTCCTATTATAAAATATCTACTAAATTAATTATTTTTGCTTATCAACTTAAACTAATTAAAAATAAGAATTAATTTCAAAAAGATTTTTACTCTCCTAATAACTAAACACATTCTCTCTCACTTGCACATACCAACTCATTCTTCTTCATATTAATTTCCTCCTCCGCAATAGGTACCAAAAATATTACATACTTTCCTAAAACAATTTCTGAGCACATATATATGGCGTATAAGCAGGTGCAATGACGCTAGCTAGTATTATAAAAGCAAGTGTGAACTCAGAACCTCTCTTTAATATCATGATAACTTACTCCATTGTCTACAAATACAAGCTTGTACTAAGAAAAATAAAATTAATTATATATATTTTAGCATATAAAAATTCCTTTAACTAGGATTTTATGTAATAAATCATAAATTATATACAAGCCAATTAGTTTGTGTTTTGATTAAGGCCGGAATTCTTTCTACACCTAGGTGCTACTATAAAAAGAATCATTCAATTTTCTTGTAATTTTGTTGTTGAAGAAGATACTTTAAATAAATGGAGGTGTGTTAGCAAAGTAAGACAAAATGAACAGTCCTTTTTAAAGGAATCTCAACGTTTACTTACCATCCTAGACTCCTAGTAATCAACTGCATTAGACAAAATGTTAATCATGCTGCTTAATTTCCAATTAACTCTAATCAATTATACACTGTAAACTTTGTCCCCATGTTCCTAAACAGAGCACTAATTGATGTAGTTGAGGTTCAGGAAACTAAAACCCTAATTTTTTGTCCTCCTCCCACGCCTTTGAATTCACATTGATGATAAACTGCTGTCTAGCACTAGTTCAAACATTCTTAATTTTCACAAAAGTTCGTATTTACTAACAATAAAAATATAAATTACAATATGGTGTTTCACAACATATGATGTTGACAATAATCATGTCTAGAAGAAATTAATCACCAAAAAATATATTGGGGTTGAACTTTGAAAGAGGGAAAGATTAAATTGTGATCCTATCTTATGCTTGACAGGAAGCATAAGTTACTTATCTCTTAGTATTTAAGAATAAATACATTTTTGCTAAACCCAAATAAATATATACAAGTTTTTTTATAAAAAGTAAAATAATTAACATTTGATTCATTATCAATCTATACAACTTATGAATTTAATCAAGTCGCATGTTGTATTAGAATTTTATTTATTGATAATTATGTATCAAATAATAATTCAAAAATAAATATATTTTATGTTAGAATTACGTTACGACAAATCTAGGTTATATAATATAGTTGTTATTCAAAAAAAATTAAAATAAAATGATAACATTTTAATTTCTGGCCAAATTGTAAATTGATTTCAGAAAATACAAATTTTATACCAATCCAATTCCAAAGTGAATTAAATTTGAAAATTTTAAATAAAATAAAAAAGCAAAAGAATTAAATCAAATAAAATAAAAACCAAAACAATTAAGTAAAATAAGAAAAATAAAAATGTTAGCACAAAAGCGAAAATATTAATTTCTATTCAAAAAGTGCTCCACGTGTAAAGTTAGAAGGATGCAAATTTCAACACCATCAAAAGGCGCTACCAACTATAAATAAGATTTTTAGGTAAACAATAACTATTAACTATAGTCATTTTATTTTTATGGGTCTCTAAAAGGTGGAATTTATAAAAAAGCAGAAAAGTTATTTCAAGTTTTGTCTAACCCAAACATCAATAAAATTAAGGAGAAAAAAAGAAAAGAGAAAAAAGAAAAAAGAAAAAGAAAAAGAAAAGAGAGTAACATCAATTTTCAACTAATGTTTTGAAAATTGAATTAGAATTGTTGGTTAAATTAGTTAGACAAACTCTAAATGATAAACTAAATCGGATTGAATCAAATAATAGACTAAATTTTTCAATATAAACTTGTTAAGTTCTGATTTACTTGGACTTATATATAGAGGATAATTTCATGTGACGTTTAATTTTTGATCTGCAAAATAAGAGAAAATGGAGACTAGTTGTACTCAAAATTTCTCTTTAAAGAAGCCTGAAAATGATATATAAATTTTAGTATAAGAGTATAAAATAGAGAAAATGACGATCATTTTACCTTTGACTTCAACTCATTTATATAGTGATAAATGATTAATCAAAACTTAACAAAACTGATTATTAATTTCCTTCTTTTTCTTCAACTGACCAATGACCTAGTTATAGAAATTAGTCCCAAAGGGCCACCCACGAATTTGTCACGAAATTCTTTTTACAGAAAAGAAAAAATGAAAGCATAAAAAGGAAGAGTAAGGGTATGAATATAATTCTAATATGTCGGCCAATTTTTTTAATTGGAAAGGAATCAAATTTCAGTCGTCCACTACCACAAAGTCCATATCGATTACAAACAAAGTGGAACTAAAAGTTAAAAACATTTTAGTCCTTCAATTCATATCCACCAGAAAAATTCCACAAATGAAAATTATAAAAAAAGAAATTAGAAATATTTCATTTCACATTTGGGTAACTGTACATTATTCAACTAGCACGCATTCTTCACATGCTCAAGATATTGCCGTTATTAGACATAATTATTGTTTTGAGTCCATGATATTATATCATTTTCTAATATTCTCCATTTAATACTCAATTTTTTATATTAAATTTTCAATGAAGACATGTCCTATATAAAATTGGATGAAATTATTTTATGTCTTTTTGAAAAAAATTTGTATGGATGAGGAAAAAAGTATTAAATTTAAATTGACTCATTTATTAGAGAATTATGTTTTCTCAATTTTAAAAGTAAAACCTGAAAAGAGAAAGTAAAAAAATTTCTCCCCCTTTATGATATAGAAATTTTTTCATATCATCAAACCTTGTGTCCCACATAAATTTCATAAGTTTGACCGAATTAAGAATCTAATAACTAGAACTAATTTTGAAATATTATATGACAAGAAAAAACAAAAATGATATCTACAATCCCTAAATATATTATATTTTTTTGTTATCAATTTCATCCAAAATTTTCAAAACGTTTGTAATGCTTTTCTCAAATCTAACAATATTAATATTTTAGACAAAAAAGTATTGATATGATTTAAAATATTTTACTGAATGACACATGTATATTAAGTAAGCAAAACATAATTTATACATAAAATATTTTCGTGCTAAAACTATAATTTTTTTAAATTTTGTCCTAAAATTATTTACTCTTTCCCATTTCTTCAGAACTTTCAAAAAGTCTAAAAGTGTTATCAAATTGAAAATTTTGCCACTTCAATAGAAATGTGATAAAAAAAAATTATATGCCACCTCAGTAGAAATGTGATGAAAAAAAATTATATTTTAAGTCATATTAATAATTTTCAACCAAAATATTGATGGTATTAAACTAGAGAAGACATTACAAATATTTTAAAACTTTCATCCAATTTTTGGCATAAAATTCACAAAAAATATAATAATTTAAGGATGGTAAATGTTATTTTGTCAAAAAAAAAAAAAAAATCTTAGAAGACCCTTTAAGAAAAATACTCAATAGCAAAATAAGAAAATTGTATAATTTTAAGGGTCTAAAATAATAGTTAATAATTTAGAATTATAAAATTAAAATGTAACTCCATCCAAATCGTGCTGGTGACCTTCCCAAACCAAAAAAAGTCCCTACACTAGTAGTCAATCAGTGACCATAAAATGCGTACTGAATTCAACCAAACGCGCTAAATCAGCCATCACCCTATCGTCATTTTAGAAAAACCCACCCTGCTTACGTGTCATCACACTATTTGACATCTACATTCTACGTTAATCTACATTACCCACACCGTCTTACACCCCGCTAACCTCTTCCCACTATATATATAGCCCTCCGGTCTTAGCAAATTAACGGAAAACCAGAAAACATCTCATTGAATCTCTGCCGTTGATTTCTCCTTCATCAATGGCTTTCCCTTCCACTTTTCTCCTTTGATCCTAGGGTTGTCATTAAACCTCATGGTTTTGCTAATCTCACCGGTGTGTTCCCTCACCTGCACATCACAGAAACTCACCGGTAACAAACTTTACTCCAACTGCACCGACCTTCCGCAACTCGATGCCTACCTTCACTGGACCTACAATGCGTCTAATTCCTCTTTATCCGTCGCCTTCATCGCCGCTCCGGCCGGAAAAAACGGCTGGGTCGCGTGGGCAATTAACCCCACCGCCGAAGGTATGGCCGGATCTCAGGCTCTGGTGGCTCTGAAATCTGGAGGTTCGGTGGTTCTGAAAACCTTTAACATTAGTTCCTACTCCTCAATTGTCGAATCCAAGCTTTCGTTTGAGGTCTGGGACACGAGGGCTGAGGAAAAAGACGGAAAAATAACTATCTTTGCGACGGTGAAGGTGCCGGAGAAGGCGGAGAAAGTGAACCAGGTTTGGCAGGTGGGTCCCTCTGTAACCAATGGAAAGCCGGACAAGCATGAGTTTAAACCACCGAATCTGGCATCGAAAGGGAGTCTAAAGTTAGTGGAGACCAGTGCAGGGAGCACTACAAATGGGACTAGCAGTAATAGCAATTCTACTGGAAGTGGTGATAACAAAAGTGGGGCTTCAAGGATTGGGGAAAACTTTGGTTTGGGTTTGGGTTTGGTTATGTTTTTGTTGAGTATTTTTAGGTTTTAGATTTAGAAATTAGTGTTCAAAATTATATCCTTTGATGAAAAAAAAAGTTATTGTTTTGTTTGGAAATTGTGAGGTTTGTAGAGGAAGATTAATAAAGTAAAAGAATGTGGAATGTACCGAGACGTATATTTGTCTTCATACATCATCTATTCAATTTTATTTTGTTATTTTTCTATTTATTGAAACATATAATTTGAAGTCTCTTTGTTACTGAGCTCACTGGTGTGAAGTATCACCTTGTCCTCTTTCTTAAATGACACTCATTCATAAAGTAAAGGAGAGAGACTTTTAGTAAGAGCAGATTTTGTATATTTCTTACATCTTTTTTCTTGGCCAACAAACAGATCTGAGACCCAAATTTGTTTTCACTTTTTCATCAAATAAAGTACATTGCATGTGCAATTCAATTTATTTTTCCGGGTCAATTACATTTTATTTCGATGACTCTCACAAGTTTTATAATTATTTTTATAAATTATTAATTTAGATACATAACTCTTTTATTTAAACTACAGTTAGCCATCAAATCTATAAAATTAATTCATAAAAGACTAAATTACTTTCATTATAATTTTTAATTTATTTATTTATATTTTCTCCATTTTACATTTTTTTTATATTCTATGAAACTAAATTCTTTATATTGATTCAATTTTAACATACATAAATAATATTTGAATCATTCATAATTTTTATTTTCTTGTCATAATATTTATATTATTAAATAAATTTACTAATACTATTTTTCTTGTTTAGAAATTATTTAAGTTGTTGTTTCAATTTGCGTTTTAATGATAATATTAAAGAATAAGAGAAGAAATTCTAATTACTATTAAAAAAAAATAAGAGAAGAAATTAGAGATAGAAAGTGAAAAACATAAAAAGTAAAATAAAAATAAGAATTATAGTTTATCCTTTTCAAGTTAATTTGTTAAATTTTATAACTAATTTGGATGGTTAAGGATTGTTTGTTAATTCTAACTCAAATAAGGAGTTATTTGCCTAATTTAATAGTTTATAGGAATTAATGTAAAATAAGATATAGTTTATTGGAGTAAAGTATAGTTAACTAGTTTTTTTTTTTTTAAGGACAAAGACCTCAATTGTTGGTTTTGAATAAATTAAATATGAATCCTATGGATTCTTTTTCCTCAATTGTTGCTAAGAAAACTGATATGTGATTATATTATTACTTGAATTTGGACAAATGAATCATAGAAGACAAAAAGAACAGACAAATTATAGGGGGACACTTGACGAGGTTGGGTGAAGGAAAATCAAGCTCTGCTATTTATTTATTTAAGTTCTTTACTTAATTGAAATGGATCTAGCGGGAAAAAGGGAAGAAAATTATATAATTAGAAAGGGAGTCAACTTTTTCTAAGAGGAAAGAAAAAATGTATAGGATCCTGTTAACTAGTTGTTTATTATTATTATTTTTTAATATGTTGTAATATTTATGTTTGATTTTTAATTTTATTATTTAAAAAAAAAAGGTATCTTATTAGTTCAGCTTACCATTGAAATTTTCTTATTTCATATTAACTAAATAATGTTGTGATTCAACAATTAAGAGCGAGTTTGGTTTTACATTTATAATATATGTTTGGCTTTTATAGATCATTTTTGGTTCAACACCTAACATAAAACACAGTTTTAACTTATTTTTGAAAAATTATTTATATGTAGCTTTTTTAGAATACACTTACAATAAAATCAAGACACAAATTTTATATTATTATTGACAAAATTATATATTATTTTTTATTTTTAATATTCTTATGATTCAAAATGACTTTAATTTTTTATAACTAACTAAACAGAAAATAAATTATATTAAAATTAATTATTTCATAATCTCTATTAACAAAATCAATCATCTAAAATATTAATTTTCAAATATCAAATTAAACTAGCCCAAGAAAAAATAAAATTAAAGTCTTCATACGCTTACTAAGATAACAACAACAGTGATATTGTTAAAAATATCAATAATATAATTATGAACTAATTTTTTTTAATTAATGTCTATCGTTAATTTTAAAATTTTGAAGTCAATACATCACATGCACTCTCTATCAAAGCAAAAGGGTAAGTTGACGTTTGATAACGGTCAATACATATCGCAGGGAGTTGTTATGTTATTGTAGACTTTGAAACGCGCCTAGAGCTCCAAAAGCAGGCAAGGGTAGTTCATCCTAATTCATCTTCTTATATACTTTTTAAAAAAGTAATATTAACTTGTAAAGAGAATGTTTGATTCATTTATCAATTTTTCAAGTTTAAAATTTGTAGAAAAGTATGTGAAAAATAAAATTTTCGTAAGTTTTGTAATTCCGGTATGATGCATGTCTTTGATCGAATAATATATATGATTAATTAATATATATATAAGTAATCTGAATACACATAATTATTAAAATAATATATATAATACAAAGAAGATATATTTTATTTTTTTGTGATTTCAAATTATCGGAGGAAGTACTGTACTTGAAGAAGAAGAAGTAGTACTTTGTACCAGCTTTCTAATCATACTACTGTACTAGTACATTATGCATAAGAAATGGGCCTTAAAACGCGTTGATTTTTATAATCTAGACTAGACAGATGTTCCTGCCAATGTAATTAGTTAAAAACTTTATGGAATCTGACGATTTTTTATTTTTTATTTTTTTTTCAAAAAATAGAGATTGAATCACTCAACGGCTTAATTTTTTTCTTGGCAAAATGATATATATTATTCTTCAAATATTATTTTTTTATTAAATTCATTTCAAAAATATTTTTTTGATCAAATAGCACATTAGCTAATAGAGTAAAAAGGGATTCTATATTTTATATTTTATAGAGTTTGTTTATTTAAGCTATGTATAAAAAAAATTCAAGTAGAGTTGTTAAAAAAATATTTTATAAAAAACTAAAAAAATGTGTGGATAATTTAATATAAAAACTTTATAAGATATAAAAATATTTTTTGATTTTATTTAAAAAAAAAAAGATATTGTGTATTAAAATTACTAAAAATACTATTTTGAAAAATATTATAATAATATTTATTCAAATAAAATGATTATTAAAATTTATTTAAATAATATGATTATTAAAATTTATTTGAATTTTTTTTTGTTTTCTATTTGAAAAAAAAAATCTTTCTTTTCCTTAACTACAACTTTTAGGAATCTAGAAATCCAAAAATATTAGGAGCATAGCCTATGTGATTGCTTATGATGAGATAAAAATAGAATTCCGATGTATCTTCTTTCGGTAGGCCTATCATGATCGAAGGATGTTAACAAATTTAGCCTAATAAGAACGAATTGAAATGTGATTTAGTCAACAGAGTAGATGTGTAAGATGGATTCATAGTTAAAGTTTGAGACAAAAATTATAAATGTGACTTAACACATTATATTATTTTTATTTTTTACTGCTATATTTTATATATCCAGTCTCTTAAATGTAAGTAAATTGATAAGATTAAAATACCCCTAAATACATTTATTTAAATATTGAAAGTTTTAATCAATCCCACCAAACATTAATAACTTTAATTTTATGCCACCTATCCCGTCTCCTTTAATTCTTTGTCTTTCTCTGGTTGATTGCTTTCTCTCAACAATATCTCCTTTATAGTTGTTAAATCAAACTTATGTCTGGCATAAACCATGAATAACCTCACCAAAATTTTCAATGCTAACAAAGTAGATACATGCACAATGAATGCATGGATATTCCTTTAAGGCAGTTTGAGCGAGTTAAATCAAGCATGGATTTTTCTTCTAAGGCAGTTTTATTTGGGTAATAAATTTTTAGCTTAATTATGCTTATAGTTTGACAAAAAATTTACTTTCGTCCTTAAAAATTATGAAAAATATCATTTTTATATTTTTAAAAATCACGTAATGTAATATCTGTTATCTTTTTTCATTTAATTTAACCTAATTAAGAGTAAAGGCGTGACGTATTTCATGCCATCCCATGTGGCTTACTCATATATTATAGTGTCAATATAACTAAATAAAATTTCCATGCACATTTCATTCTCATGAAAATATTGTGGTAATTTTTCTCTCACAAATATCGAAAATTTATAGTATGATGAGAGATTGGTATATTGAATTCCAACACGGAAAGGAAAACAAAGAGTTTTTGCCTATCATTAATACTATACTATCCAACCCTCTCCTCTTTAGCCCCGATACTCACCTCTCCTATCTCACTCTTGATCTTCTTCATCCTTTACTCTGTGCCAGCCCAAAGTCATCCATGGTGGCCCATTAAAGTCTCCCTTCTGTTCACTGCCATTTGTCTTCCTGACCTCCGTCATCTGCCGATAGTCTTGCTCTAGAATCTCTTTCTATTTTCGTACAAAGTTTTCTTCTGTAATCCTTACCATTTAAAGTAATGTTTTAAAAGTGATCATGATGTCCACGTAACAAAATGAACCAAATTAAAACAAAAACTATTGTGATGATTGGACTAGTCAAAATCGTAAAATTAGTGCCAGGTTGGTCATACCTATTAGAGCTTCACTCTTGAAAACTAATCAATTGGTTACAAAAGAAGAGGTCTATTTACTTTTAAATATTATGAAGCCTGTAGGCTTAGCAATGTAAGAGTTCACACATTGACACCCTCCCTCATGTGGAAGGTGGATATTCGAAATTGTGAGATGAAGCCCATTAATCGTAGGTTGATCAATCATCGAGTGTGGGCGTAATGAGGCAATCTATCAGTAGTGGGCCTAGCTCTAATACCATGTTGGAGCTTCACTTTTGAAAACTAATCAATTGATTACAAGAAGAGAGGCTCATTTATTTATAAGGATTATGAGGCCTTGTAGCCTTAGTAATGTGGGAGTTCACACATTAATCGAGCCAAACTTTAAAAAAAATAAAAATAAAATAAAGAACTATTATTTGTATTAAAGATTAGTGAAATATTGACAGTTTATATTAAAGATTAGTGAAACAATTGTATTTTATATTGATTAGTTACCTTTACCAAAATCATTGAAGACTTGATTAGTTCCTTTTACCTCGAAAAACAAAATAGATGAAGTTTATCTGATGGACACTTGAACTTGGAAGTTGGAATCACTGAAGAGATGAGGCATGACTGAGTGAGATTTAAGGGCGAGGAAAGTTCAGCTAGCCAGTTAGGGTTGAATGGAGTAACTGCGTGAGTGTTGTGAAGGTGAGGGTGGAATGCAAAACTGAAGAGTTTGGGAGTTGGGACTTTTATGTTTAGTCATGCAGGGTGTATTTAGGACCAAGATGGGTGAAGGTAAAACCGGGCCAAAGGAAAAATAGCTGGTACTGAAGCCTTAAACATGAAGTTGAAGTCGATTTCAGTGAAACCATCTACGAGAAAAAATCAAAACCAAAATCAAAAGTTTTGTTATAAAAAATTCAAAATCGAGATGAACCCCAATGGAATGGAATCGATATTAAACCAAATTTTCAGTTTGGTTTCTCATTTTAGTCCAAACCATGTGCACTCCTACTAGTAACAACCCATTAATTTCTCATTAATTCTACTTCTATGACAAATTCAATCAAATACAAATAACAACAATTTTAGATATATATGAATAATCATATCCCAAAATAACTAAAAGTTCAAAAATCATTAAAATACCAAAAAAAAAAAATTTAAAATCTCATGCCATGACCGAAATTCAAAATCTATAAAATTTAACCAGAGGTGAGTGACCTATAAGAGCTGGGCAGCAACCAACAAGCTTTAATGGAGACTTGGACAGTGATTTGAAGGCATTGGTGGCTTGTAAAGATGCTGGAAGAGGGAGAAAAAGGGGGGAAATGAGAGAAAATTTACCAAGATCGTGATATGGGCCTGACTTTTTTGGAAAGTAAGGCCAGGGATCTCTCGCCTTTTCCTCACCATCTTCTTTGTAAAATAAGGTAAGGGAGGGGCGAGGAACACTCCCTTGCCAAAATGACGAGTATATATTTCATTGCCACTCCTTAACATTTCCAAACTAACAAGGATCCATTATCCCTTGGTATCCCTCGCCAGTAATTGTTTCCCTCCAAACTAGACAAGGAATCCATTATTCCTTGTTAAGTTGTCTTTTTCTTGAAATGTTCGTCGTATCTAGCAAGTCCCAACTATGACGGTTATTATTGTTTCCTACAAGTCATTACAGTGGTTATAGTCATAACAAGTGGATCCCTACAGTGTTTGCTATTGTTTCCAATAGGACTTGACAATGATAATTTTTACATCCGACGAGTCCCGATAATGGTGGTAGTCATCATATCCAATAAGTCAATGGGTGGTGACTGACAGCTAGTGGACATGGTTAATGGTAGCAACTAATTGGGTGGGGATGATGTTGGTGGATTGTGGCCAGTGATAAACCATGATGTGCCATCATAAATAAGTTACTATTAATAAGTCATATTTACAAATGAAGTGTAATGAAAAATATTTGTATTGTAATTATTAGGGTCTACTTCTAAGAAAAAATAGAGTTATCTAGTTATATATCAATTCCCGTTAAATAGTCTAATTCTCAATTCACTATATCCAAACAGACTGATGCAAAATAAAGAAATAAAGTTTAGGATTTAAAATTTAATAGTTTTTAAAATTATGTCATATTAGAACTAGAGATAAAATTAGTATTATTTTAGTGTTACGAGGAATTATTAGCTTCTATATTTATCTTTATGTTATTAGGGTTTCTTTTTATTAGGATTGTAAGTATTTATTTTTTATGTCATTAGTGTTTCCAAGGAGTCTATATAATTACTCATAATATTACATTGTAAAAAAAGCGTTTGTTGAATTTACATATTGTCCCTGCGATTTGTTACTTCAACTATATTATCAGTTAGTCAGGCATCAATTGGTAACAAAGTCTAGGTACTAGTCCTATTGAAAAACACAAACCACGACTATCCATAGCAATCCACCATCATCACTGTCAACAAATACACCTTTTGCTCTAACCGACATGACCACAGTGATCAAAAATAGCTAATCTACAAAAACGGTGAAGAAAATGGCCAATCGATCAAAGGAATGCCTTCATATGCCTAAAGACAACACCTTCATGGCCACTGGGCAGAAAAACTTGTCAGATTTACAATCTGCCACAACCAAAAGGAGCAAAAGCTACCAATCTATAATTTCCCCAAAGATCGTCACCTGACACCAATGCGCCTCCGTTTGCCGATCATAAGCTCTGTCTCTATCCACCACATTAGATCCGACCCAACTCGATACCACCAGAGCCAACATGTTCAAACTCGAACCAATTTGCTTCAACCCATACCCAAACTAGTGACCCAGAAAGAAATACTAATAACATAAAGATAAATCTAAAATCCTAATAAAAAGAAAATTAATAATTTTTAATAACACTAAAATACTACTAACCTATCCATAATTTTAATAATATATAATTTAGAAACTATTAAATTATAAATCCTAAATTCTATTTCTTAGTTCTCCATCGATATTGGCCAATCGATCAACAGAATGCCTCCATGAGCTTCCATAAACAACACCTCTGCTATTGTAGCCGAAAAAACTTGCCAGATTTATGATCTACCTCTGCCAAAAGGAGTGGAAGCCACTAATCTATAATTTCCTAAGATTATCACCTGACACCAATGAACGCACCTTTATGCACCAATCACAACCTTGTTGTCCGTCCACCACATCAAACTCGATTCAACCCATACCTAGTCTCGAGACCAAAAAAGAAATCCTTATAACATAAAAATTAATTTAAAATCCTAAAAAAATAGAAACTAATAGCACTAAAATACTAATAATTTTACTCCTAATTCTAATATCAGATAATTTAAAAATCATTAAATTTTAAATTCTATTTTTTTTTTCAATCATAAAACCCAATACATTACACGAGCCAACCTGTTTAACCAATTAAACCTAGCCGACTAGCTTACAATTCCAAAGCCAGTTTATATAATATATATATATAGATAAAGACAATAACCTTCACATATATGTAACCAAGGGCCGAATTCATAGCCCTACTCTACTCTAGTCACTAGATTTAGATGAAGTCTCAGGCCCACTTTTGTAACACCAGTCAGTACCTATTTCCAAGGAATTCGACACCCTAAGTTCAATTCCGAGGATTGATTTTTTAAATTATAACTCGACATTCATGTTTTGATATGATATGCTTTTTTAAAAATATAGCTCATCATTTCATGGCTTCTTAAGGGTTATATAAGAAATGTAGAGTTCAATGCTCAAATGAAAGCAAGAAAGAAGGCATTGTAGAAGGCATTACATGAAATTCAACACACATTTCGAGAAATAAAACAAACACTTCATGGAAAAAAAACAACAAATATTTCATGAAACATTGTCTAAACCTTAAAATGAAATGATTCAAGCCATGATGAATTGTAATCACAAGCAATTACTGCTAGTATTACATTGTAAAACAAGCTTTTGATGAATTTATAAATTGTCCTTTTCAATTGCCCGTTTGATTATACTAACAGCTGATTTTGCATCACGGACCCTAAATGTGTTTTACTAGATATATATATATATATATATATATATATATATATATGTATATATATATATATATATATAAAAGTAGCTGAGAAAATAATAGCTCAATTTTTTTTTTTTGTCTTTTTCAACTTAAAAATATTATATATTTATTTTTTCAATTTCGTCCTTTCACACTCAAACTCTCTCGAAATTTAAATAATATTATCAATTTGCTCATTTTTTTTCCCTACCTATTAAGCAAAGAAAAATATAAATATATAAAATTTTATTAATTTGATAAAAATTTCATATAATCAAAAATTCTAATCTTATTAATTTTTAATTTTTTTAATTTTCCCCTAACAAAGTATGCATCTATAATTATAATTTTAGAAAGTTACATTGAGTAGTTTTTCCCTGCACTTGTACATTTATACTCAACCAAAATGCAAATTAGACAGAGAAAAAAAAAGGAGCATAAAATTAAGATAAATACATGTATAGAAATATAATAAAAAAAATTTCAATTTTGGATATATATTTTAAAAAAAAATTACATTTGACATAAAGAAATTACTTGTAGTTGTTTATAATATTTTAATTTATATAATATATATTTTTCTAATATATATATAGATATATATATATATATATATATATATATATTATGAAAAATATTTTGTGTTATAGTGTGAAGGACAGGATATGGAAGCATATTTAGGGCTTCAGAAAGAAAAATTATTGTTCAAAGTTGGTATAAAGGTACTTAGTAAGTTAGGACTAGTTTGGTTTGGCATTTGAAAATCTATTTTTTGGATAATTGATTTTGCTAATAGAGATTTTGGAAGAATTAATATTAATATAATCTTTTTTATGTTTGGTTAGTTATCCAAAAAAGTAATTTTGAATAATAATAATATTACACATGAGTGTATTTTGATATAAAAAATGTGTCTTGTATTTTGATATATGTGTGTTCTAGAAAAGTTACACATGAGTAGATTTTGAAAAATAGGCAAAAACTATATTAAGCGTTTAACTAAAAGTAATTTTCAGTTTTAACCAAACATGCAATTATACAAACTGAGAATAATTTTTAGGTCTAAAAGCCAAACACATGTTCTAAATACAAAATCAAATTGGCACCTAGTGGCTTTAATTTGCATTAACTTACACGATGAACTACGTCAAACTAGCTAACTGGAAATTATGTGATGAACTTAAACTATGGTAAATCAATTTTGGTGGGGAAAAACACTAATGATAAAAAAAAAAAGTGATTGATTAAAAAATGAAAATTATGCCTACCAAAGAAAGTATGGGTTTAAACTTTCGTGACCTCAGGTTCTTTAATGTGGCAACACTTGTATAGGAGCAAAAATCTCATTTCAGTTACAAAAAATGTCATTTATCACTTGAAAGTATATGGTAACGACCAATGAATTGATGCCATGTGTCATATATGACTTAAAAAATACAATAAAATTTTAGGCAAATCAATTACACAGCATGATCAATAATATGCACATTGCCATGTGGCACCTAACTTTCCCCAAAATGTCTAGAAATAGGAGAGTTCATTCATTAATTCTAAAGAAGAATTGGAAGCTCCAGAGTTTTGCAAAATTCAAGTCTCGAGACCCTGCAAGACTTCAATCATCCAGGCTAGCTTCTCTTAACAACTGAAATCCCAACTTCAAACATTGAACAAAAAAAATTCTCAGAAACCTCTAAACAAGCTTAAAGCCTGGGGATTTAAGTTTGTGATCAATATCAAAGTATTTGAGATTAAAATCCATGAGCCTCATCTAAGAATTTAACTTTAGTGATCAAGCTCATAACATTTGAAGCCTCAACAATCCATCACAAATAAACTAGTAATCTCATAAGAACAAGATGTCTAAAACCATTTTTTCTACAACTAAATCCGATCTCAAGCACTTAACTCTCGCGGTTAAGCCACATGCCAACAAAGATCCTTCATCTTGAAGAAATCAATATCAATCTTTCAATCCCTCGAACATAAAAAGAAATTTACAAGAAGATTGAATAAGAGAATTTATTCTTTTATAAAGAATATTCATAAGACATTGTACATTATTCACTGATATAAATATTATTTTCTCTATATTCCTTAGTTATTTTTCAAGCTTGAAATCTGTGTTTACTGCTTGCTAAGCGTGCGTGGCATATCATGCAATAGCCAGCTTGTGCAACAGAGTACTGAAAGTAAGATTTTTTTACTTATGTTGGATTTCTTAATGCCAAGTTAGGAGTTAACCTGTCTTATACTTAGCACAAGACTGGAGGTTTAGGAAAATGGACTTATTTGAAGGGTGGGCAATGGTGAATCACCATGGATTGGAAAGGATAGATGGTTGCCAATTTATTGAGTTTGAAATTAATGTCACTAATCTACCTTTTACCTGAAGATGCTACTGTGAGTATAATTAGATTCGAACATTAGGACTTAGAACGTGTTGATTAGGTGTATCTTTCTCCTACATGATGCTAAGATTATTTTTTAGGTTTCCATTTTTTTTGAGGTCAAGGTAAACTTTTCATTGTTCTATCAATGAAAGAAGATTTTTTTTTTAGTTAAAAAATGCATACTATCCTTAATGCTCTTATAATATGAAGATGGCCTCTAGTAGCCACTGTTGGTATCTGTTAAAAGTTGAATTAGTTTTTGTTATCTATTTACATTTATTTCCTACTTGCCCTAGTCTTTAGGAGTTTTTCTGTTGTCCTATTCTTTTGGAGTTTGGTTACTTGAGTAATCTATTTTTCATGTTTTTATTTAGTTAACTACTAGTTCCTATTTTAGTGGAACTAGCTATTAGTGTAATGCCTCTAAAAGATGATATTGGTTGAATAAAATATCAGTGAGTTTTCTCAAACTCAAGTAAGTTAAGTGAGTTTCCATTATATTCTTTCTTAATATATTGTTTTGCGACAGTGGTATCAGAACTATATTAAAAGTTTGGTCAGTGTAGCAACACTATAGATGGCCTTTGAAACTTTTAATCAACCAACAATTTCACGCTTCAATGATCACTATAATAATTGAAACAAGTGAATGAAGAATTCTTATAATCTAAAGAATATTGGCAAGTGGTTGAAGAAGGTATACCAGAACCAGGGGTTGGAGGTATTTTGACAGAGGTATAAATAATAGAGTTTGATGCACAAAAGTAGAAAGATTTAAAGGTAAAATATTATCTTTTTCAAGTCATTGACCGTTCAATCTTGGAAACAATTCTTTATGAAGACACCTCAAAGCAAATTTGGGACTTCATGAAAAAAAGAGTACCAAGGAAATGCAAGGATGAAGCGGGTATAACTTTAAACTCTTTGTGGTTAGTTTGAGACTTGGAGCATGAAGTCATGTGAGACTGTTTCAAAATACTTTTCCAGAACGATGGCAATCACTAACAAGATGAGGATTCATGGTGACAAGCTTGAGGATGTTGCTATTGATGAAAAGATCCTTCAATCTATGTTGCCGAAATTTAATTTTGTTATTTGCTCTATTAAGGAGTATAAGGATCTTGATATTCTTTCAATTATGAGTTACAAAATTCATTGCTAGTCCATGAACAAAAAATAGTCTAGTAAGATGAAGAGGAATAAGCTTTACAATCAACTATCAGTATAAAAGGTGATAGTCGTCGAAAACGCTAGTGGAAAGGAAGAAACTTCAACAAAACTGAAGAAAACTACACTTAAGGAAGAAATGATCATAACCATCAATGTTCAATTAATGGAAAATCCAAGTCTACAGGCAAATCCAACATTGAATGTTTTCGGTGTTATATGTATTGTCATTATTGTTCTAAATATCATACGAATTTGACTAAAAGACATGGAGAAAATTCTTATCTTGTAGAAACAAATTAGTAAGAAATTGAAGTTTTTCTGTTGATGATGTGCAATTCAAAAGAGGAATCCCACAAAAATCTATAGTATCTGACATAGGATGCAGTTATTATATGTGTGGAAAAAGTTTATATTTTCTAATTTGGATGAAACCTTTCATTCTACTATCAAGTTTAGTGATAATTTATATGTTCGTTTTGAAGGAAAAGGAAAGGTAACAATCTAATTAAAATCATCGTCTATTCAAACTATTTCTAATGTGCTATTTTTTCTAAATGTAAAAACAAAACTACTTTGTATGGGTCAACTTCAAGAGAAAGAGTTTAAGGTGATTATCAAAGATGCAGTTTGCAAAATTCAAGATTCAAAGCATTATTTGATTTCTATCAAATGAATGCAAATATATTGTTTCTTCTTCACCTCAAAAAAGTTGAAATTGTTTGTTTTACAATTAAATTAAATAATCCAGCATGGTTATGACATTACCATTATGGTCATCTCAATTTTGGAGGATTAGAAACTTTACAACAAAAGAAGATGGTTGCTAGTCTTCCTTAATTGGATTCTTCTTCCGAAATTTGTGAGGAATGCATTGTAGGAAAAAAACCTCATGATTAGCTTTCTCCAAGGAAAGTTATCGAAAGGCAAACAACCACTGGAATTGGTTCATTCTAACCTTTGCAGACCAATAAACCCAACACTAAATGAAGGTAAATGTTATTACATAATGTTCATTGATGATTTTAGTCAAAAAACTTGGGTTTATTTTTTACAGGAAAAATTTGAAGCCTTTACAGCTTTTAAAAGGTTCAAGGCATTTATTGAGAAGAAATTGGGAAGCCAATAAAAGTCCTACACACTAATTGCTAAGATATTTTAGTAATTATTATAATTAAGGGTGAAGTTTATGAGGCATATGATTGAAATTATTATTTTGGGAGTTACACAATACAAAAAGTTTTGAATAGTGGAGTTACAAGAAAAAAATTAAATTAATTTAAATTCAACGTTTTATGATAACTGAATTGTTATAATTCAATATTTGATTTTGTAACTATCACTTAATTCTCTATTCATTTCAAATTTCAATTTATTTCAATTATTATATTGATATAAGAGTTACAAATTCGACTACTATATATACCCTTCATTCTCATTTTTAATTGAATATATATACAATACTGTATACATACAATTCTTGTAATTCCATTTTTATATTCTATTATATATTGGATAAGAAAAGGTGTAGGCAGGGAGAACTTGTCTCATTTCTTATGCAAATAAGTGAGAGCATACTGTATAGTACCTGAGCTGTTGTATCCTAAGGATAATATGTCAAGAAAATTCTGCATCGGTTGAATAATCTCCGTGGTGGCACAAATTATCTTAAAGAAAATGACATATTCGTGTCTCATCTTAACCTCTACATTTTCTTGACTAAGTTTGAATTTAATCTTTTATTTTAAGTAGTTTATTTCATTTTAAATTAGTAATTTTATTAGTAAATGTTGTAATATTGAATAACAATTTTAAGAAAATTCGGTGAAGGAAAAAAAAAACCATGGAACTTGTTGTTGGAGTTAAGAAGGAGAGACGTGTTGGTGATTTGAAGAAACCATTCTGCTTTAGAGGAGTTCATTTCAAGAAGTGTAAAGAAAAGGTATTATTCTATCTCAATCTACTAAAGGTAAATATTCTTGGAATTAATGGTAATTTTTTCAAAGGTTAAAAAATGAAGGATAATGCTCAACTGAAGCCAAAGAGTAAGATTATGAAGAAATGTTTTAAAAAAACTCACCAAAATAAAGGTAATGTAAATAATAGCATTAAAACAAGGACCACCTTTAAAATCTTTGGGTGAAGCATGCTATGTATGCAGCAATCTTGCTATACTACCAGAGTTTGTAAATTTAGCAAATATGGACCAATTTCTCATGCTAACATTACCAAGATCTTGAAATAAATATGATTGGAGGGTCCAAGGGTTAGTGGGCAGACTCCATGTGCCAACTAAGCATGTCTGCTATGAAAAAGATTGGTTCAAAAAAATATGTACCTTATAATGAACCAAAAGAAGTGATGCTTGGTGATTCCCACACTACCTCAATTTTGGGTGAAGGTGAGGTGGAAATGAATTTCACATTTGGATGTTTTTTTAAACTTATCAATGTATTTTTTTACACTCTAAATAAGAAAAAAATCTTTTGTTTTTTCTTCTCAACAAAGTGGGCTTTAAGCAAATTATTATATTTAACCAATATGTTATCACCAGAAGTGAAAACTTTGTAGGTAAGAGTCATGATTGTGATGGCATTTTAAAGATGAATATTGATATGAATAAAATGCCTTCTACTTCTATTTATATGCTTTCTTCTATTAACTTATGTCACAAACATTTATTTCATTTGAATAGTAAATGTGTTTAAAGGATGAGTAACTTAGGACTAATTTCTAAATTGGATATTTAAAAAAATTGTGATTTTTGTAGTTTGACAAAAATTACTAAAAAACCTCATAAAAGTGTCAAAAGATCTTTTGAACTTTTAGTTTTGATTGATACTGATATTTGTGAATTTGAAGGAGTTTTAACTAGTGGTGAAAATATACATTTTGTTTTATAGAAAATTTCTCAAAATATGCTTATATGTATTTGATGAAAAATAAAAGTGATGCTTTTGAAAAAATTTAATCGTTTTCTAAATGAGGAATGAGGTTGAAAAACAAATTTGGAAGGAAAACTTTAAGTTTTCGTAGTCACAGAGGAGGAGAATATGAATCAAATGAGTTTAGAACTTTTGTACAATATTTAGGAATTGTTTATGAAGTTACTCCTCCTTACTTTCTAGCTTCTAATGGGATATCTAAAGAAAAAAAATAGGACTTTGATATATTTGTGTAATGCTATGCTTGTTCATGCTAGTGCTCCTTCTAATTTTTAAAGGGAAATAATTTTAACAGCTTATTATTTGTTGAAAAGGGTTTCCCCATAAAGAATCTAATAAACACTTTTTGAGATTTGGAATAATCACAAACCAAACTTAGAATTATTTTAAAATCTGAGGTTGTTTAGCTTATGTGAAAATAGTGGATCCAAAAAGATCTAAAATTAGTGTTCAAGCTTTTACTTGTGTTTTTCTTGATTATACTTTAAATAGTCCTACTTGTAGATTTTCAAATCTTGATATTAATTTAATTATTGAGTCAGCTAATGCTTATTTTCATAAAAATAAATTTCCTTTTTGAACTAAAAATAGTAGGGGCCAATAAATTTTTAAAAGAAATATTTTTGAAACCTTTTCTTCTACTCCTTCATCTTATATTGAATTTGTGGAACCAAGAAGGAGTAAAAGAATTAGAGTAGAAAAAAGTTTTGGTTTTGACTATGTAGGTTATAATGTTAAGGGAAAAACAATTACTTTTCAAGAAGTATTAGCATAATCTGATTTATTTTTTTGGAAAGAATCTATTAACGATGAGATTGATTCACTTATCTTTAATAAAACATGAAAATTAGTAGATTTTTCTTCAGGTTGTAAAACCATAGTGTAAATGGGTTCTTTAGGAAAAAAAATAAAATAAAACCATATGGTACTATAGATAAGTTTAAAGCTAAGCTTGTAGTCAAATGTTTTAAATAAAAAGAAGATTTAGACTTCTTTAATACTTTTTCTTTGGTTACTAGAATAATATCTATTAGATTGTTAATTGCTATAGCTTCTACATACTTTGTTGATAAATCAAATGAAAGCTAAAATAACTTTTTTAAATATGGAAGCAAAAAAAGAATATATATGGATCAACCTGAAGGTTTTACTGTAAATGGGTAAGAAAATAAAAATTTCAAGTTATCTAAATCCTTATATAGATTGAAATAAGCCCCAAAGCAATGGCATGGAAAATTTGATATGTGCATGATAGAAAATAGTTTTAAATCAAATGAGTGTGATAAATGTTTACACTACAAATCTATTGGTGATTTTCATGTTATTGTTACCTTGTATGTGGATGATATGTTAATTTTTGATTTAAATTTGAATGTAGTTGCAGAAACCAAAAACTTGTTTCATAAAAAATTTGATATGAAAGATCTTGGTGAAGCTAATGTTATTCTTGGCATTAAAATTACTAAGAAAACATAATGGGATATATCTATATCAAGCATATTATATGAATAAAATCTTGCAAAAATGCAAATATGTTGATTGTAAGCATGTGACTACTCTTTTTGCATATAATTTCATTTAGAACCTACAAATGATGATAAATTGATTATAAATCAAAAGGAGTATGCTATTATAATAGCAAGTTTACGTTATTTGACCTGGCATTGCATATATTGTAGGATTACTTGGCAGATTTACAAGTAAGCCAAATGTTGAGCATTGGCATGCTATAAAAAAGTGTTATGAAATATCTAAATGGCACTAAAAATTATGAGATATTTTATCAAAAATACGTAACTATACTTGAGGGCTATTCTGATGCTGATTAGAATACTTTGTCAGGTGATTCCTTATCTACTATTGGTTATATGTTTACCTTGAATGGTGATTCTATTTGTTGGAAATCTAGGAAATAACAAATGATTGCTAAGTCAACCATGAAAGCTAAGCTTATTGCTTAAGCTTCCAGCTAGTGAAGAAGCCAAATGATTGAGAGTTTTAATACAAGAAATTTCAATTTAGGAAAAACCTGTATCACCCATCTTATTCATTGTGACAGTACTGCTACCATCAGTAGAATAAAAAATTATTTTTATAATGGTAAGTCTAGATTTATAAGAAGAAAACATAGTATGATAAGATCATATTTGAGTAATGGTACCATTCATGTGAGTTATGTAAAGTCAAATGATAATTTTGTTGATCATTTGACAAATTTTTTTAATTATAGAAAAGATTCGGAATACATTAGGGGAATGGGTTTTAGGCCTAAAAACTAGAAAATTACCTATGAAGATACCCAATCTAGTGATTAGAGATATTAAGAGCTAGGTTTAAAGGGAAAAACGAATTATAGAGTAGTTTGGAGGTGTGATGCGCAACTAAATATGTAAATGCATATATTTATATATATCTTTTCAAGACCATCCTTATGGTGTATATGCATCTATTTTGTAATGAATTGTAAGGTTGAGTTATTTTAAACTCTTAATGAAATATGTAAGTCTTATGAGTGGAATGCCACAAATTGCAGAAGTACTCTTGATGGATTACACCTATGTGAGTGTTGGAGTGTGACCGCTCTTATGAAAACTAGGCTAAATTCTCTATAACATTCATGAAACTAAGATAAGCACAAGGCTGTAAAGTACTGGCTTATGAGTTTAAAATTTGCAACTAGACTATTATGAGTAATATACATTTCTTGAATCCTTTAACCAGTCATAGTTCAAGATTATATTACCACTATTGACTCTGGACATGTAGAAATGCTAAGTGAAAGTTCAAAACACTGTTATTTTCATTAAGCATGATAGTCTATTTTTGCCAAATATTATGTAGAATACTCAACTAAACCTTAAATCCTAGTTGGGGTCGGCTATATGAATCATTTTTCCTCCATTCTCATTGATTCGAGACAACATTTTCAGTAATCCCTAGAGCAACAATATCTTTCTCGATGACTTCCCCCTATATAAGTTTCAGTCTCCTCTTACGATGTTTAACACCTGACACTAGTACCAAGTTACATTTCTTAACTACTACGTCTTTTGGCCGATGTTGAATATGTCTAAACCAACATAGGCGATTCTCCTTCATTTGCTCCTCAATAGGTGTTACTTCTACCTTTTTACGGATCTCCTCATTTCTTATTCTATCATTTCTTGTATGTCTGATCATCTATCTTAATATTCTCATTCTAGCTACTCCCATCTTATGCGAGTGTTGCTTCTTAACTGCCCAATATTTAGTACCATATAGCATAGTTGGTCTCACTGTCGTTCTATAAAATTTTCTTTTCAATATATTCGAGATTTTAGGATCACATAAAACTCCCGAAGCACTTTGCCACTTCACCCACCCTGCCTTGATCATATGGTTTATATCATGCTCAATTACACCATCTTTTTGTATAAATGAAACTAAATACTTAAACATATCCTTTGTAGGGATGACCGTCCAAAATTATTTCGTTCTAGCTTCCTCTAGTTTCACTGAAATCGCACTGCAGATACTCAGTTTTTGTTTAACTCAATCTAAGGACTTTAGATTCTATTGCTTTCCTCCATATTTCTAGTTTCGAATTTAAACCTTATGTATGTACCATGGAGCCCTATCTTGAATATTATAGATAAGTTCATCCTTGACTAAAACAAATAGGTAAGGGCTTAAGGATGAACCTTAGTGAAAACCTATAGTGATCAATAACTTTCCAATCATACCATCTACAGTCCGCACCTTAGTCATTATTCCCTCATACATATCTTTAATAATTCAATTGATTTGAATTTGTAACCAAGACTCTTAATTGAGTTTTCTAAATTTAGCATTTTGTGAAAATTGAATTGTTACAATTCAATATTAGATTTTGTAACTTATATCACTTCACTCTCTATTTATTTCAATTTAAAAATTGAAATTTGTTTCAATTATTTATTGATATAAGCGTTACAAATCTTAATACTATATACCTTTCATTCTTACTTTTAATTGAATATATATATACAACATTGTACACGTACAATTCTTATAATTTTATTTTTATGTTTTATTATATATTAGGCAAGGAGAACACGCCTGCTTTCTTATGTAGAGAATTAAGAGACATATTATGTGTAATAGCTGAGTTGTTGTATTCTAAGGGTAACTTGCCAAGAAACCTATACATTAGTTAATAAATCTCTGTGGTGGCACAAATTTTCTTAACGAAAACTACATATCTGTGCCTCATCTTAACCTCAATATTTTCTTGACTAAGTTTGAATTTAATCTTATATTTTCAGTAGTTTATTTATTTTAAATTGCAATTTTCTTATTTATTATTGTAATACTGACCAACACTGATCATGGTGGAGAGTACAATTCATAAGAATTTGTAAATTTTTGTCAATCATATGTAATGAAGAAGCAACTTACAGTAACAGCTTGCAACATCATATTCTCTTCAACAAAATAGTATAAGTGAGAGGAAAAATCGTACTATTTTGAATATGGTACAAAGTCTCTTACAAAGAAGTAATATTCCAAAATAATTTTGGTTCGAAAGCAGATAGTTGAAGCATACATATTCAAAATAGATGCCCTACGTATGCTATTCAAAATATGACACCAGAGGAAGCTTGAACTGGATGCAAACCAAGTGTTGATTACATTCATAATTTTTGATGTGTTTCTTATGTTCATGTTCCATATCAAAAAATGACAAAGCTAGATGACAAGGTTAAAAAATGTGTTTGTCTTAGTGTTAGTAATTAGTCAAAAGCATATAAATTGTATGTCCAAACACAAAGAAAATGATTATTAGCCGTGATGTTGTATTTGATGAAGGAAAATTTTGGTCATGGGATGAAAATCTTTGTGGAAAGCAAATTCCTGCATAATTTGATAGAGATCATGAAGACCAACATTCAACAAAACAACAATAAATAGCTGAAGCATAAAATTCTCTAACAACTGAAGTCTTAAATCAACAGAGTGAGGGCAATTCCCAACCCCAATATACTAGAAAATGACCAGCATGGATGATTAAGGAATTGAATGTACACATGACACTCTATCATTGAACACAGTGCATTATCTATATTGTTGTATACTTCCTAAAAAGGTAGTTTTTGACTTACTTTCGATTCTATAAAGACTATAATTCTAACTTACTCAGATTTGGCTTCGAAGTGTCTCCGAAAACAACACGGTCACTCAATTTCTTGTTTTACAGGCCAATACGATTAAGGAATTAACCTTCGCACTGTCACATCAGCCTGATCAGGTTAAGATTTAACATTGGCGCAAAGACTCTTTGCCAGGTATACATTGTTGGATGGACAACTATATTATTGATTGGCCTTTATACCCTACCATAAGCATTTGTCTCAGTCTAATGGAGCATATGTCTTAAAGGAAATGCACCTAAGGGTATGCAGTTCACCCATTAAAGCTCGGGCATTATCAAGTAAAATATTAAGGGTAAGGTATAATTGGCCAACTTTGTTGAAGAATTAAAAAGAATGGATCAAGAAGTATGACAGTTGCCAAAGATAAGCCTAAATTCATGGAAAACCAACCATCTAACTTTTTACTATCATCAGTTTGTTAACCTTTGTAATATGAAGGTTGGACATTTTGAGAACTTTTCTGATGGGGAAATGCGAGAAGCAAAATAAATTCCTATTTGTGATGGTTGATTACCTCACCAAGTAGGTAGAAGCTAAGCCAAGATGCACTATCACATCGAAGGTGGGAGATAAGTTCTTATGGAAAAATAGTGTACCACTTTGGTATCCCAAAGGTCATCATTATTGATTATAGGAAACAGTTCGATTGCAAGGTTACCAGAGATTAGTGCAAGGAGTTAGGGATTGGCATTAGGTTCTCATTTGTAGGGTACTCCTAAAGTAATAGACAAGCCAAAAGTACAGACAGGACGATATCTAAAGAATGACAAAAATGCTAAGTTAAGATAAAAAATTGTCTGGGAAGTTACAATAGGTATTATAGGTCCATGAGAACAACTCCTAAGGCCTCAACCAGGGAAACCTCATTTAGTTTGGATTATGGGATTGAGGTAGTTATCCCTAATCGAGATTGGTCTCTATTTACCAAGATAGAACACTTTGATGAGCAAGAAAATGAAAATAGCTTAAGAAACAACCATGATCTAATTGAAAAAGTGTGAGACAAAGCAAGGGTTAAGATGGTGAGTTACAAGCATAAGACTACATAATACTTTAATGCTCAAGTTAAGGAGTGCCCCTTTAAGGTAGGTGATCCTTGTGCTACAACTCAACCAATTTGGAACAAGAGATGGTTTTTTAAGAAGAAATTCAAGAGAGATTAAGAAGGACCATACCATATCACCAACATTGTCTGACCAGGAATATATTGGCTAAGGGATAAACATCATGGTGCATTGCCACACATATGGAACTCCCAGCACCTGAGGAAGTAACATGTGTAATGAGTTGTTTTATGCATTTCAAATTTCACTCACTTTAATTTAATGCATTTCATTCTGCCTAATAAAATTATGTCTACCAGCACTGTGTGTCTATTATTAGCTTTATGTGCATGTAAAAATTACTATTTGAAATTCTAAAGTTATGATCATGGGTACCCAATCAAGCTCCAATTGTTGGCCAAGCAAACTAACAGACACCTTTTCAGCTATATAATTATGAGGAGGAATGGTATCTAATAAGTCCACCCTTGTGACTATAAAGATCTATACAAAATAACCTGACCCAGAAGAGATGCATAATCAATTTTCAGCTTCTCATCATTTATTAAACGAGGCCCCTCGGATACTAAATAACCATTGGTACCAGGTTTTCACTTGATCTAGAGAGAGAATTGGAAAATGACATAAGGCTAAAACGTCGACGGTCATGAAAGGTATCTCAGCAAACACATTGCAAATATCGCCTCAATGAAAGGCACTACAGCAAAAAATTACAAATAAGGTAAAGAGAAAGTAGCAAAATATGTTAGTAAAATCAAGCAATATTAGTTATATGCCTTGTATGGGAAATGCCGAAAGTAAAAGACAAACATATGATACATAAAATAGTGATCTCGTAAAGGAAGCATCAATTGCAATATAATATAAATGTATGTACTACCTTGAATAACTTTTACCAAAGAATGCAAAAGGCATAAATACAAAATCGATCGAACTAACTTATCAAACAACTACAGGAAATATCAATTCATTCCTCTTCTGGGTACTTTATATGATCTACAAAGGTACTTTATGTGATCTATAGGACAACTCTGATACTTAGCCTTGAATTATTTGCGAAGTGTCACAACGCACTTTCTCATAATAGCTTTGGGTCCATCAAACAATCCTGATATTCATGAGACCCCTTATACACTATAACAACATCCTCACTAGTGGTGGTCAAGCTAGTCTCAGATTCTTTTAGCTTCACTATGCCCTAACTCTCAGTTAACTTAGTATTTTGCTTAGTAGCCGTAACTTTTCCTTCAAGCTGCTTCACCTTCGTCTGCTCATCTTCTAGATTAATACAAATGGTGACCAACTGCTTAAAGAGTTGGTTCGTGATTTTCTGAGTTTAGGAGATGGAATCACATATCCGTACTTATGCATTCCTAAACTGATGACCACCTTATACAAGGCAACAACATGACACATTTATATGATGGAATACAAGAAAAGTCATGCAAGAAAATCATGTAAAGTTTAGTACAAGTGTAAGTAACCTAATGACTAAATCTATCATAATCATGAATGTGGACTCAGGAAAGGCAGAGCTTATCAGATCTTAATCGGTGGAAAGCACGGTAGCCTGAGTTAAGGCAAAAGAAGCAGAAGGAAAATCAAACATATCACTCCTTTTCAATCATCCCAAATGATCCCAAGATGTGACCTTTAGAGAAGAAACATCATTAGGGATATTGCTCAGTCTGTTCTGCCCTTGTTAATCATGTGTGCATTTTCCTTGCTTATCTCTTCCTAAAGATATCCTGAGAAGACTGGCTCTTAGTTCCATGTATAGGATAAATCTCTTTAATATTGGGAAAGGGTATATAAGAACATGATGGGGGACAAAAGATGAGGATGGAGGGTGCTTGTACCTCGGTTTAGGAAGTCCCTACCCCCTTTCTCTCTCTCGCTTTTCCTTATTTTGCAAATGCCATCCCTAACTTCTTTATATGAGTCTGTGCATCCATATATGCGAAGAAATATGGAAAAAATGAGATATTGTATAATACATATGTAAATGCAAAAAAAATACATAAGTTGCAAACTATACAACTCGATAAATAACCCGACAACTACAAGGTGAGGACTGTCAATATAATGTAACATGTTTAAGTGCTAAGAAGGTTAGTTATTTGATAATTTCTGATCTTGTTATAATGAGTAGCCTAGTCACATGTAAGATCAGCCTACCTAAGTCAGAATGAAAGATCCATATTCATACTTTAGACTATTGAGGGTAGTCATACTCAACAAGATTTGTGTTAGGCATATCTATAAGAAGTTATACAACTTCACTAAGAAATGATGGAATAGAAGCCAAAGGCGTCCCTTCATTTGCTTCTTATAAATGCAAATGTACTAGAGGAGGGAGTCACATTGTTGGCAACCTTTACTGCTACCCAAAATTATATCCAATCCATCCGCGGGAAATACACCAACTTCATTGTTAAAAGTTTACTGAAGCCATACATATTCCTAATGGAATTGATAGTATGCGCATTTGTAAGGGGGTGAACTCATGATGCTCTTGTCAAACCCATTTGATCATCCCCACCTGACGATCCACCAATGCTAAGTTCACCAACCAACTCAGAACCATTCACATTTTATGAGCTTTACCCTATAAGAAGTTTAAATGCAAGCCAATCGTGGGCCCTTTTCCCTTTCCATGCTTTTGATGCCATTCCTCTTGTTCGTCACCCTCAACCAAATGGTTATTCATTGCCTTGTCAAAATGAATTGAAAATATGAGCCTCCAGAACCAAAATACAATCCCAAGAATACCTTATCTGAGTGAATAGGAATGTTTCTTTGGCAACTAGGCGACTAAGTGCTCCAAATTTAGGCAAAGGGCGACCAGTGGAGACCCACCCTTAGTCTGACTGGTTAAATGTCTTCTCCTTTATCAAAGGCTAGTTGTAATTTTACACGTAATGCTTTCAAAATAAAGTCATATCTTGTGTTAATATTTAAGTAAGAAGAAATTTTTGAGGGACTTTACATGAAAAATAAAAAAGGATTAGGTTAGGTGTCTAATTCTTCACATGCAACAAGTTATAAAATATAAATTTCTAATTTTTTTTTTTTGCTTCATTCAAATGCTTGAGGTAGGCAAAGGTATTCTTGTCATTAAGAGCATATCATTCACTATTTCTTTTAGACGTGCTTGGTTCATGATTGTTTTTGTGTGTTTCCTTTTATTTTCTTTTATGCAATTTATATGATTAAACTAAACAAATTTATTTTTCATAGTTTGTTTTCAATTCACTATTTTAATTGATAGTTTAATTATGATGATCGATAAAAGTTAGTTACATATATCAAGGGCAAGTTTTGAGTATATTAATGGCATTAAGCAATTCTTGGAGTTTTCTTTTTCTAATTTAGCTCAAGATTAGCTAATTCTTTGTCCATGAGTAAAATGCTGTAATTCTCATTTGGGCGATAGGATGAAAGTTTACAAACATTTAAAATGTAAAGGTTTCAAAAAAAAGGTACACTGAATGAGTTTTTCATGTTGAATGATCTTCATCTTCTAAGATGAATCTTGATAGTGGTGAAAAAGATAGGTGGAACACATATGATGATATTGATAGATTATTGCAAGGACTTTTAGAGATGTAGCTTAATGATTTAAGTCTATGAAAGGGGTTGTGAGTAAAGAAAGGTCAAATTAGGATGCCAAGAAGTTTTATAATTTGATTGAGGAGGCTAACAAGAAACTATATCCAGGTTGCAAGACTTTTTCAATATTTTCCTTCATAATTAGATTGTATTATATAAAGTGTTGTTATGGATAGAGTAATATGTCATTTACCATTTTCTTAGAACTTTTAAAAAAAGCAATACCCTATCTTAACATTCCTAGTTCCTTCAACAAGGCCAAGAGTATGATTAGTGATCTAGGCCTAACCTATGAAAAGATTGATGTGTGCCTAAATGATTGCATACTTTATTGTAAGGAGCACAAGCACAAAACCAAATGCCTTGTTTGCAGAACTCCAAGGTAGAAATTGAACAATGGCATGCAAAAATAATAGGGAAAAAGCATCAATGAAAGCCAAGGAAATTTCAACTAAGGTTCTTAGACACTTTCCTTTCATCCTAAGACTTAAGAGATTATATTTATCTTAAAAAAAACATTGGTTTCAATGTAAATGGCATGAAGATGAATGCCTCAAAGATAGGAAATTGGGCATCCCGCTAATGCACAAGTTTAGAAGGACTTTGACTCTTTCTATCCTAATTTTTGCAATGGTCTCTCGTAACATAAGGCTTGGGTAGGCTAACGATGGCTTCAACCTTTCTAGTACCATGAGCATTGCACATAGTACATGGCCAGTTATTTTAATGCCATACAATTTATGGCCATCGATGTGCATGATATTATAGTATTTTTGCTTTCGCTGCTTATTCCTAGACCATCCTCTTGTAATGATATTGAAATTTATTTACAACCATTAATTCAAGAACTTAAGAAACAATAGGACAATAAGGTGGACTCTTATGATGCCTTAACCAATCAAGCATTTTCTATGCGACCAATTTTATTATGGACCATGAGTGACTTTCCCAGATATTATATGTAGTCCGAATGGAGCACTAAAGAAAAGCTGACAGTCCTTGTTGTAATTATGAAACTCATTCCAAATACTTAAATCATAGTCATAAGATGTGTTACCTAGATCATCATGTATTTCTAGATATTAATCATCGATGGAAATATAATAGAAAGTCCTTCCATGGAGATATTGAATTTCGATGTGCACTTTTTTTTTATCAGGTTCAAAGATATTGGAACATTCAAAAAACTTTAATCATGTCCTTGGAAATAATAACACTTTCGTCATAAACTTGATGTGATGCATATTGAGAAAAACATATTTGATAATGTGATTAGGACATTATTAGATATTCAAGGAAAAACAAAAAATCATGCAAATGCTTATTTTGATATAAAAGACATGGGCATAAGAAAGGATCTTCATCTGGTAAAGTCTATTATTGATAGGGAAAAAACTATGGTCGCCAAAGAATGCTATTCATTGACACCTGATGAGAAAATAATTATTTTGTATTGTATTAAAGAAAGAAAAATTGCCAGAGGGTAGTGCTTCGAATATTTCACGATACACGCATTAGAATGAAAAAAATTACTTTTGGCTACAAAAACCATAATACGCATTTCATGCTACTTTATTTGTTGCAAGTTACAGTTAAAGCCACGTTGCCTCAACATGTTGCTATTACATCAATCAAAGTAAGTGACTTATTTCGAGGCTTATACAGCAAAGTTATTCAAGTGGAGGATTTAAAGAGTTTATAACATGAAATTATAGAAACTTTATGCCAGCTTGAGATAACCTTCTTTCCTAATTTCTTTGATATGATGGTACACTTGCCTATTCATCTAGTCAATGAAGTTAGGTTAAGTGGACCAATGTAGTTCTATTGGATGTATCATGTAGAAAGATATTTATGTAAGTTGAATTCATATGTTTGCAATAAGAGTCACCTAGAAGGACTGCATAGCTAAAGAATACTTAACTTAATTGAGAGTGTATGACATTCTTTTCAAGATACTTGAATGATGGTATGGAAACAAGGTTGAATAAGGCATCCAAAAATTGTGATGGTGAAAGAGCAAACGAAGAAATACATTCTCTATTTCGAAATTCTAGTCATCATATTGGAGGGAAGAAAAATAAAAGAGGAAAACATTTAAATTTGATCTTATTTTATGGACTCAGGCATATCAATATATCTTATTTAACTGTGATGAAGTTAAAGAGTACATAAAGTAACCAGTCAATTACTTTTTATATCTTAATTATTTCTTTTTATATACAATATACTACTAAACTCATATTTTATTTTAAATACAGTTAACACGAGGCTTTAATTAATAATCAACAAAGAAGAATAAATATGGGATAAAGCTCAAAATCATAGCTATGATTTTATTGAATGGTTTGACTCTTGGGTCTTTCAACAAAAGATCCTTGAGCAAATTGAACATCTAGCCACTGGTCCTAACTTCAATAGAACAAATTTTACTAGATATTACATTAATGGTTATAGGTGTTACCTTGACTGCATTGACTCAAAGCTTTGCTAGCTCAAGGGATGATAATCCAATATTTGGAAATGTTATACATTTACTATGAAGCTATACAACAAACACTTGAGCTAGATTATTATAGTCACTTCAAGACTATATTATTTAAATGCAAATTGTATGAAGCAAAAGAGGATAATTTTGGCACTACACGTGTTAACTTTAAAAAAAAAAAATGTTAATCTAATGACCCATTTGTGCTTGCTTCTTAAGTGCATCAGTGCTTCTATGTTCAAGAACCTCTTGATCCAGATTGGCTTCACGTTATAATTACAATTCTGAGAAACTTATTTGACATGAAAGGGGAGTCTGATTTAAATAAGATTCTTGTTTGAATGATTAAATTGATTCTATACCAGAACATGTTGTTGCAATTGATGATCTAGATTTTGACTTACGTAAAGAAGATATTCCTGCTACCGTCATTGTCCAACGTCTATATTTGCTTGATGTTTGTTCAACCAAAGATGATACTGATTAGGATTTTAAGGATTACAATAGTTTATTTATTTTATTAAACTATCTAAACTTATTTTTGTTTTATATGATGATGTTATTTTCTTAGTAAGAAGTCATTGTTCATGCTATTTTGTCAATTGAATTTTTAATACAATGAAACTTATGAAAAGTTGTGTATGGATTTCGCCATAAGCCATCTGTTAATTTTGAACAAACTGATTCTTTTGGTGCCCTTTGCATGTTGGTCTTTTTAATTAGGGCAACAAAGATAGAAGAAGTTTTTTGACTTAAAGCCTACGCTAGATTAATGTTCACCAAAAAAGAATACACACTAAGTTAAAACCAAAACCATATCTAGGTAAACACAATTTACTCAACCCGCATGAATAATATCCGTGTTCTTTTCCCCATAAAGAAGACATTTTGAGGTATTTTAGTGCGTTTCACTGTTCTTGATGGGTCTTGAACTTGTTCCCAATCTACTCACTTAATTTCTTGTATATATGGTGCCTGGTATGTTATATAGTTTTTTTTATTACTAAAACTTAATAGTAATTTTAAGCCTGATGCTCTTAATTATTATTTTTTCATATGTTGTGGACTGCATTCAAATTTAATGAAGAATGAAGCAAATTCTTCAAAAGATGAATCGGGTAGTGCAAAAAATATTCTAAATGTCAAGAAAAAAAGAAATTGTATATAACCTTCCTTATACAATCAATGTCACTCCACAATATTTTAGAACTTTGCAGCAGAGGCCAAGATTATGCTAAGCTAACAATCAAGTTGTGTAATGGTGAAATTGATCTAGCACATCAATTGTCAAGTAGGCAACAAAGTGACTTAAGTAAGTAATAAAATGTTTTAATTCAACCTAAAAGAAAATAGAGGCAATTTCAAGAAGACATCACTAAACCCCCAAAAAGTGTCAAGTCCACAGCAATATGTCTCAAGCCAACCTACACAATTGTCAAGACAACAACAAAAGACCTCAAGTCTGGTAGCAAAAAAGAAAACTCAAAGTATACAAAGTCCTAAGGAGAAGCAAAACTACAAAACATTGTGTCTGGCTATGTATGAGAATGAGCATAAGTAGCACATTGAAGATGATCAAAATCAACCACTAAAAATCCAATTAAAAAGAAAAAAAAAAGTATGTTATTCAACCTTTGACTCAAAGAACAAGTCAACCACAATGTTAGAGAAAATTCAACAAATGCAATCTTTTAGTAGTTAAGGTACACAACAAAATTTGAGTAAAGGGTCAAAGCAAACAAGTTAAGCAATATCTTCTTCAAATGAAGGACAAGAGCAACACCAAGAATTTAACATTTCACATAAGAAAGAAATTAAGTCGAAAGGCATATCATATTTAGCTAATAAATATTTTTTTTTAGGATCTACTTTTCTATATTAAAGTTTGTTGCCTTTTTAGGAATAAAAAGGAAAAAAGCTAGTGGAATTACAAGGTGTGAAGTTATCCATGCAAGAGACAGAGAAGTCGAAAACCTATATGCATCAATGAGTATGGGCAGCCAATTGGACCATATGACAAGATAGTGAATGAAGTTAGCTACTTAATTGGTACTCCGGCTAAGAATCACTGTCATTGCCCATTGATTTACACTAATTGGAAAGCTATCTTGGCTCATATGGAAAAAAGCAATGTGGGATTATGTCAATATAAGATAACATATTTTCCATCAATATGTACAAGATGTGTTCCTATTCAACTATTAAAATATTTTTCTCTTTATTGTAGACCAAGTTTATTCTTCCAACCAAAACTAAGGACTGGGTGTTTTTCTCAATCAAAGAAAGTTGGAGAATCTACAAGTGCAAGATAAAGAATATATATTTCAAAATGACCTAAACTACTATAGAAAGTGGAAAATTTGCCATATACCAAAAATACCATTTCAAGATATTACTTAATTATTGGAATCAGCCCAAAGCGAAAGTGAAAAGCTAATGAGGCTAAATTCTAATAAATTAATTTTTTTTCTTAGTTCATACGTATTATAAATCTCTTAATATTTTATATTGTAGAAAATTAGTGACACAAAAGTAGACATGCATCAAGTAAGTCCAAGAAGATTTACAAGAATACGTGGAGACTTTGTATATTTATTTTCCATCAATATTATTTGTTATGTCTTATTTATATCAGCTACATATTTGAACACAAAAAAATATAGGAAGGAAATTTATTGGAAGTATGCATGTATTATGATCAATCGAGAGATTTGTCTTTTTATGAATATAAATTAAAATTGTGTGTGGACCTTGATCATTAATAAATAAAAATTAGGAAGTGATTTTGTAAACAAGGAAAGAAATATGAATTATTAATAATGAAAACTTAGCATGGAATCAAATAGAATGTCCATGTGAAAAGGACTATCAGTCTGTCATGTGCTGAAATAAGTTCTCGGCATAATCTCCACTGCACCTTCCAACATTCTCAACATGATAGTTCAAGGTCTGTGTTGTAGCATATACTGAACATACAAAAGTGCTATCTTTACCATTCTCTCTATAATGTCCACTGTATTTTTTTGATATGCCACATACTATCATTCACTACATGTTTTAGTTTTTTTGTTTCAAATCTTTTCCACACTCACCTTGGAAACCGTTCTTAGCTTTCTGAAAGATTAATGTCAAGGTTCCTTCTTCTACCTATCATTCTGAATAACAACATTCCAAAATTGTAAACATCTCATTTATGAGTTACAAGAAATGTCATCAAAGCTCTGATGCAACAAAACTAGGAGTCCCCCTACCTCCTGTAATGGTAATATGAGTATTTTTCTTGTTACAAAGCCTAGCCATGCTAAAGCAAAAAGGGAAAATAGATAGATTTTCAAAGAGGTGAAAAAATTGTAAGCATTATCTTCTTATCTATCTTGAATCTCTTTTAGTTATAAATTCTTAATTTTATGAAGCTTATAATCTAATAATCATGTTTGAAACTTGATTTACAAAGATTATACACTTAGATTAAAGGTAACCATGTTCTCTAAATATGCAATTAAAATTGAAGACTTATAACATCTCTTACATGCTAGTGGTTGCTAATGATGAGACTTATAATGCATATTTCAATATATATAAGTTTGTCATGATTTTAAAATTGAATTTGTCTTTTGTTTGTAGTCAAAACTTAAGGAATGCATTGAGAATTCTAATGAAAAGTAGTGAAGATGTCTTTGCTACTATATATGTTTGGGAGAGAGAAACCCGAGAGAGCACTTTGCTTTGGGAGGAACATCACTCCATTGTCACCCAAAAAAAAAAAAAAAAAAATCTGAATTTGAGTTTATGCAAAAGGCCAATGCAGAAAAGTTTTAATCTTGGTAACAAGACATGCAAAAGAAGATGGTTGATGTTGTCCAAACTATTTTAGTTGGTCATTAACAAGTAATCCAAATTTAGTCATTAAACTAGAAATATTTGCACCATTATTGACTTGAACCACATGATGCTGGTGCTAGTGCACATATGTGGTCATCTACATCTACACATGTCCTAGCACTGTAAAAAGTATATTATATGAGATGAGATTATCTACATATGTATACACAACTTTCAATACTTTTTTGTTAATTTTTATTTTAGAATTTATTTACGATAGATCAATATTTGTGTGGAGGGGACAAATTTTTAATGATGAAGATGATGCTTGGAGAAGATGTTAGAATTGATGGAGATCATGATGCAATAAGATTTGATGGAGATAATATCAAGATGACTGGTGAAGATGTTAAAATGGATGAAAATGATGATCATATAGCTCATTTTTATTTCAATTTTAATGAGTTGTTATGCTATGGGAATATTGTTGGTTGTTTATTTAGTTATATTGGTATATTTTAACCAATGAAATAAGACTTAGTGTTTGTTGGATCCTTAATTTATGAAGATTGATACTTTTTACTTAGTGAAAATATTTGACTTTTTAGTTAATGTTATTATGCATTTCAATGCATGTATAATGTTATTGTAATAAGTATTTGATCTAGTTTCAGTGTATTGAAACTTTATATTAAAAATGATAATTTTATTTTATACATTTGTTGCTAGACTATTGAATGAAAAGGCAACAAAAATTTAGTGTTGCAATATATATATAAAATGTGTTGCCTTTGAATAAATGAAAGTTGTTGCACATTTAAAATAAACTGTTGCCTAAAGTATGACTGAACCTTTACAAAAGAAAAACAAATGTTGCCTAAGTAATAAATAAAACATTGCTTAAACCTTCAAAAACCATTGTTGTACTTGAATCTAAAAATCCTTGCCAAAAAAGAAAACTGTTGTAAAAAGTGTTGCCTTTTAATGTAAGAAAAATGTTGCATTCAATAAAAAAAATTAAAAACCATTGCTAAGAAGTGTTGCATTTAATTATAAGAAAAATATTATATTAGGCACTAATTAGTAACTGTTCTGTGAATACTGTAGTAGATAAGTGACAAATTGTTGCCAAAAACTTTAGACAACGCAAGTTTCACCAACGGCCAAAAAATTGTTACAAAACTGTTTCGATAGCCTTTCGCAGCAATTTTATCACCTGTAGCGATAGTTTTGTTTCATTGCTGTATCTGAGCTTTGGTGTAGTGGATGTCATGGGACTTTCAAAGGATGGTGAGCTATACCTTTTTGGTGTGCTTATTTGGCTATTTGGACAAATGGAAATGATGCACTTAGTCATGGTATTGCTCCTAAAACACCTTGGTTGTGATTTCCTAGAGACCGGAGTTCTCCATTGATTTTATACCACGAGTGACTAATCAGGTTCCTTTGTGCCAGCCAGCTCGACATGCAAAACATATTAGTGCGTAAAGGCCATATGCAATTGGAAGAACGTGAATATTAGGAGGAGATGTGCATGGACTTATATATAATATGAAGCTATATTAACAATGTAGAGTTACACGTTACCAGATAAAAATAAAAAGTTAAGGACAGGATTAAGTTGATAAAGCATTATATCGTTTTAGACTAAATTAATAAAACATCTTTCTAGGAAAACTAATAAACAATATTTAATCTGCCTAGTTTTTTATTAACCTTTTTATTTCAATTTGGTTTGTCGTTATTCTTCTTTGCGGCGTGTCTTATGTTTGGCGCTCTTAAATATGAGAAGTTATTATTTAATAATTACTAACAACTAAACAATATATTTAAGAGAAACAATCACATATATTGGTAGAAGAAAAGATTAAGAAGATTTTTTTGCGGGTGAAAAGAATTAGAAATAATTATTAGATAATACAGATGGTGTTAATCTACTTTTATGATCTAGCTTAACATATCTTTTAATCTTCCAAATAACTTCAATTAATTATTTTTCTAGAAAATGAATTATGTACAAATAAGTTCTAAAGAATATTTCTACATATTTTTATTGTCTCTAAAATATTAGTGTCATTTTCATAATATTTTTATATAAATTTTATGTGTTTTTATTTTTAAAATGTTTGATACAGTACCTTAAATAATATTTAAATATTATATTATATATATGCAAGGTATGGGCAAGTAATAAGACATGTTTGAACTCAGTGTTTGAAAAATCTCTATAATATTAGAGGTCCAAATTCTCAGAAAAATATTTGTTAGAAGGGTCAATCACGAATCCTGAACAAGATTAGGTTTATATTCAAAAAATATAAGAATACTTGTGAGATACTAATATATAAATATATATATATCATTTTGGACTAAATTAATGAAACTTCTCTTTTTGAAATATTAATATGAATAACAAGAGATCAAAATAATAGCTTAACCTTTATTTATTTAATTTTTTCAACTTCAAACGTCCACATTGCCAAAAGTAAATTTCTCCAGCGCTATCATGATTTGAAAACCCTCCTAACAATTGTTTGTTACGAAGTTTGAATTTGTCTTCTTTAAATATTTACTTTACCTATCTAAATTTTGAAATGTTTTTTTCATCTATTTTCTACTTTTTTAAGGCAATAAATTATTAATTCTTCAACAACAAAAAAATAAAAATTAGGTATAAATAATTATGTTTGAAAGATTTTTTTTTTTTAAATATTAAAGTATTGATTGATGAATATTGTAAAATCAAATATCATCTAACAATATTAATTAACATATTTGCATTAATTTTGTTTAGAATAAAGTTATACCAAACACTTTTGAAAAATTGATAAAATCTCCTAATAGTAGAAAACTAGAGAAAAAAAAAAATTAAATGGTTGTCCTATTAAGCTATAATAAATATGGTTATTGGAAATAAAAAATTCAAAAATAGTAATTTATACTTTAAGTAATACTGAAATTATAATAAACTATCGTAATAAATGTCATAAATTTTCTTATATAAAATTTTAAAAAGTGTCCTAAGAACACTCATTAGAAAAATTCTTAAAAAAATAATCTAAATTTACATAAATAATTGATCATTGATCATTAATCATGTTTGAGTAAATATAAATATTTAATCAAACATAACTAATTATGTTAAACATATGTTTTTTAGGAGTAAAATTTTCTTAAAAAAATGAAAACATTTATTGGCATATGTACGTTTTTTAACGAAGAGTTTGTAGGAGTGGGAACGAGTCGAGTTAGCTCGGAGCTACTCGTTAAGGACTCGAAATCGAACTTAGCTCACTATCTAAATGAGTAGATCTTAAGCTTTATTTTAAGATCTTTTAATAAAACGAGCCAAGTTCTCAGCTCGTAAGCTCGTTAGTCATTTTTTTAATATTATTTAATTAATTTTTCACTATTTAAATATAAATATGTAATAAATCTCTTTATTTGTGAAAGTTAATATAAGTTATAATATGGTTTGGTGATAAGTTATTCAAATTGTTTTCAAGTAGATATTGAGTTCAACTCTTCTTTTTAACTATGAATTTTTTTATAATTTTTATAAAACCTTCAAGAGTTTTTGACAAGTGGAGCTTGATCTTGGAGTTGGGTTTGGTAACTCTTAACTAGTTCAGGCTCGCGAGTTCTTAACAAACACAAGTTGAGATTGAGAACTTATCCAAAACTAGACTAGCCAAGCTGAGTTTTGTTAAATTTTGGCTCAAGCTCGGTACGTTATCACCCTTAAACACTTGATAATATGTCTACAAAAAACAATACTCATGTACTATTATTTTTAAAATAAATAAATAATACATATTTGAAAGCATATAGATAAATCCTTTAAAGAAAATGAATAATAAAAAAAAGTAATATTTCAAATCCAGACAAAATTAACGCTTGAAAACAACATTGGCAAAGTGAACAAACATTAAACCACGTGTAACTTAAATATAATTTGCCCTATTTCATTTTACGAGACAATTAATTATGATAAAAATATGAAATAGGGGAAATTGTTAGAAGTCAGTTTAGATAACTTCTGAAGCACAAGCTAGAAGAGTTTTCACGTGTATAAAATAACTTATTTTTTATTTTTTTAAAACTTAAAAATCATATAAAGTATTCTTTCTAACAAGTGGCCGACACCTGTTAAAATATTCTCATAAATATCCCGCCAAAGTTAAAGGCAATTTTTGCACATGGCTTAGATTTTGGCCTTCAATTGTACTCAAAAAATAAATAAAATAAAATTTGGCTTTCAAAACCAAACTGTGGCCGTTACTTTCTCTCTCTCTCTCTCCTTCTCTCACATTGACAAGACCACAACAATGGTGTCCCCGGCAAAGTTTTTCTTAATTTTGGGTCTTTCAGTGTTTGTTTTGCTATTCACATCGGTAAGCTCTCTCACCTGCACCTCACAAAAGTTTGCCAACAATCAACTTTACTCAAAATGCTTGGACCTCCCATCTCTCTCTTCCTACCTTCATTGGACTTACGATTCCTCCAATTCCTCTCTCTCCGTCGTCTTTCTGGCTCCTCCGGCTCAACGCGACGGTTGGATTTCTTGGGCAATTAACCCAACCGGAACAGGGATGGCTGGGTCCCAGGCTTTGATTGCTTTCAAATCTAACGGCGTGATAACAGTTAAGACCTACAACATCAGCTCCTACACTTCTATTGTCCAATCGAAGTTGTCGTTTGATGTTTGGGACATGAGGGCGGAGGAATCGGACGGTCTGATAAAGATCTATGCAAAAGTGAAGGTTCCGGAAAAGGCGGAGAAGTTGAATCAGGTTTGGCAAGTCGGGCCCTCTGTTACCGCCGGGAGACCAGACAAGCATGAGTTTCAAACGGAGAACTTGAATGCTAAGGGAACCCTAAGCTTGAATGGGGGAGAACAGAGTTTCAGTACAGGGGAGGGGGATTCGAGGTTGAAGAAGAAGAATGTGAGTTTTCTTTATTGGCTATTATTCTAATTTTAGAAATTCTTTTTCCCAATATGAATTTCTCCCATAATTTGCATTCATTTCATTCTTGGAATATCTAAAAGTTGAAACTTTTTGAAGCAAACCTTTTGCTTTCATGATCTCTCTCCAGTTTAGCTTCTTGGAGAAGAAATACCATCTTACTAAGAAAATTTTACTCTTTCTTTTGTTGATAAAATTAGTTCAAAAAAAAAAATAATAATAATAACTGGTATGATTTTGATGGATGTAATTCTAAGAACAGCCCAAAAGTTAATTGCTTTGTCTGTAATTTTTGACTGGAATCATGGCCCAGATGAAAATAGGTAGTATTCTAGTTGTAGGACGAATTTTCTCTTTCTTCATGGAAAATTGAATTGGTGGGTTCATTCATTTAGTTTGTTGTTGTTTCTAATTATGCATAGGTAGTTGGTTTGATAAAAAAAAAAATTCGCCTTCAATTTTAACAAATAGTTCATATTTGATCTTTGTTTATACCAGATACATGGAATACTGAATGTTGTGAGTTGGGGGATTTTATTTCCTGTTGGAGTTATCATAGCGAGATATGTCAGAACATTCCAGTCTGCGGATCCTGCGTGGTTCTATCTTCATATTTCTTGCCAGGTATCTGCTTATGCTATTGGGGTTGCTGGCTGGGGAACTGGCCTTAAGCTTGGAAGTGAATCAAAAGGGATTCAATTCACTGGTCATCGCAACATTGGAATTGCCCTCTTTTCTCTTGCCACACTGCAGGTAAAACCTCATCTAATACTATCACTAACAGTCCTATATATGTTTGTTAATTTCAAATCCAAGAAACAATGTGGACAAATAATAATGAACGTGACATAGTTTCTGTACATACGAGGTGGGTTCCAGCCTTTCTTTTGTTGCAACTATAACGCCCCTTGATTTTAATTTTTTTTTTTTTTTTTTTTGTAATTTAGTCTTTGTGAGTTCATGTAAATTGCATGTTGTAGAGGCCAATATAATGACATGTTTCAGATGTTGAAAATCAAAAGGTGAATCAATGTGAAAAGGATAGGCATTTGAAATGTTATAGATAATCCCTGCTTTCCAAAAAGAAAAAGAAAACGAGAAGAGGGAAAAAAAAAACCATCCTTGGTTTTAATATTCTATGCTCATGTAGCTAATCAAAAGGCAGTGTCCTTAGTTTTGTGTGATGTCCTTATTCTTTCCCTCAAAAGACATGCTAAACTAGTTGGATTCAAAGATTCTCTGATTAGTCTATTATATTAGAAGCTGAGGGAACTTGATGTGGTGTTAAGCATTATTTTCAACTGTTACATTTGATATTGGATGTTTCCTTCTTAAGAAATCTGCCTGTTTCGATTTACAGATTTTTGCATTGCTCTTAAGACCAAGGAAGGATCACAAGTTCCGATCTTACTGGAACATCTATCACCATGGTGTTGGATATACCATCCTCGTGTTGGGTATCCTCAACGTGTTCAAGGGTTTTGACATTTTGGATCCTGAAAAGAAATGGAAATCAGCTTATATTATAGTGATTGCTGCATTGGGTGTAATTTCCTTATTGTTGGAAGCGATTACTTGGGTTGTAGTCTTGAGGAGAAAGTCCAACAAATCAACTAAACCTTACGGTGGATACAACAATGTAGATGGCAGGCAACAACAAACTTAACATATGATCAACTAAACTGATTGCTGCTGGTTTCTATTGGCAGATTCTGATTTTGTAATATATTCCTCGCCTTCTCACTTTGCTTGAGATGTCATGGAGATTATCTATACTATCACAATTTGTTCCATCCCTTGTATATTGCTTGGTTTCAGTAGGATTTTTTCTTCATACTTACAGGTTTAAATCTCAGTCTGATCTCTGCTTTGGGTCAATGAGGCTTTCAGTGTGCTTGTGTCTTATTGAATTGTTTTCAGAAGTAAATTATTGATTAGATTTATTTATTCATATATGTCTCACTCATTTATAATACTATTGTCTAGAGATAGATGACTTTACTGCAAAAAGATTGCATAATTCAATTACCATTCTCCCTAGAATAGTAATAGAAAGCAGTCTCAATGCTAAATTTGCAAAGATTTCTCTTAGGTGTAAGCAATTTGATACATTATGACAGCCATTGATAGCTTTAGATGCATGTGTAGCTACTAAGTAGGTTACTAAATTTTCTTGATCTCTTTTAGCAAGTGGTGTAGGTTGCATTATCTGGACCTTATCCAGATATTCTGATAAACCAGACCACAAATGACGTTTAACCTTTTTTTTGAGCTTCCAAAAATGAAATCTGATCATAGGCAAGTGGTCAGAGTTGAGACCTCCGTCCTCTAGTACCAAAAATTTATACAATGTATTAGACATTAATAATTATACAGTTGTAATATCTTATGTTTTCCCAACGTCTTCAAATGATATTATATTATTATTAAGTATAATATAAGAGGAAGTTGTTCAGTAATATATGTGTATATTATTTTGTTGTCAAAAATATCTCAAACGAATGGAATAGTCTTCAATTATCTTGCCATGTATTAGTAAAGACTTAAATTCTTACACAAAACAAAATCTTACTATGCTCACCTGATTGAGATCCTTGATATGCTTTGTGTCAATTTGAGGAAAAAAACACGATTGTGATAATGACTTCCATTATGAGACAACTCATGGTGTTTATATGGGTAATCTGTCTACTACATACTTTTTTGAACTTTATGCAATTTGTCAACTAGTTCTCACGAAGTCTCTGGAGGTTGTCAGATGTTAGTGAAGTGTTAAGACTCAATTTGCTAAACTTCCATTTAGCTACTGGATACCAAAAGTCATCCCTTTCATCTTTTCTTTTTCTTTTTAGGAAGATAGGGTTAGTACGTAAAATTAAGGGAATGGGGGCTGAACCGGGCCTGGGGTTAGGAGAAACGAAGTCACTAGATACCAATTAGTTGGGAATATGGCCCTCGGTGTTAACAATTATTTACCAAACCTTCCTATAATTGAAAGCCAAATTGAAATTATTACATTTGTCCCTAAAGTCAGGGTCCCCTCCACCTTTTGCACTCCTCCTAAGCCATGCTTTTGCTTTCATTAGTCTTGCTTTTGTTGCTTTCTTTAATCAAAAGCTTTGTTCATGAGATTCCCATGTGATGTAAAGAGCTTACCCCTAATTTTTATAAGTAGTTGCCTCCCTTTTGCAGGGACAGTTATTAGTCTGTCTTCTCACCATGAAAACATATTATTTGTAGAATCATAGAGACTCTCGGGTTTTTGTTTTCTGTTGTGAGTTACAATATATAACAATGTCAATTAATTATTTTTTAAAACAATATCAAATAATTGAATATTACGTGTACCATAAAGAAAGATTACTTTAGAGATAGCTCAAGCATATCCTTAAGACAGACGCACTTATGTTCATCTCAAGATGTAAAAACAGTGAGTTTTCCTTTTCATTGTTCAATTAATTAATTTTCTTATTTTTATAGACTCGTCTAATAATTTAATTTTTTAATTTTTTAAAATATGTTATTGCAATATCTTAAGCAAATGATCAAATAATTTGAACATTGATGCTATACATTTTAATAAATTAATTTACTCAAAATCTTAAAATTTTTTTATAAGTTTTGGACGGAAAGAATAAGAAGTAAAAATGACGGAGAAGATGGAAAAAGGAAGATAGATCCTCTTAAGGTATATTGCACAGTTACTCTGTAGTAGGAATAGGGTGTAGGCCGATAGCAATGTTTAATTAAACGACATGGCATCTATATGGTCCTTGGTGACTATTTGAGTCTGAGTACAACCTTTGTTTGACCCACACTATTCCCCACGGGACATGGCCCTCTTATTATTGCAATGAATATGTTCATTTCAATTATGAGCATGTGAACCTAATTGAATGAGGTTTCAACTACCGTCGAATACAGTTATTATATTAATTACGTATTAATTTGACGAATTATATAAGTATGATATAATAATTTAATATAAAATTATTTATTATTTATTTACAATATTATTGACATGCTTATTTTAATAATTAATAATATTATCTTATACAAGAAAAAAAATAATAACTTATAACAATAATATAATTACATGTTTATATCTTATTTATACAAACAAGTTTTACTAAGAAATTCATATTTTGAATTATAGTTAAAAAAAGAAACAATAGACACGAAAAGTATATTTAATTATGAATTTATTGTCAATGATGACTTGAATGTGGGAAAAAAAGAAAAGAGACGTAAAATTTTATTTTTTCACTTTAAATAACATTTTGAAAGTGATCAGTTGAATTTGAAATTTGAATCATCATAGTGATAAACATATCCACATGGTCAAGAAGTTTTATCCTCTTCTTCAATTTAAGAGTTTGAATTTTTGAATGAGACCATAGTAATTAAAACTTTTTATAAAAGTTTAATCTCAGTATAAATAATATATGTATATTTTTAATTAAATTAGATAGATAAATCCTTTAAACATCACTAAAATTTTGTTGATGCTGACTCCAAATCAAAAGTTGGCATCACATTCTTCGAAGGGTGTCATTATGGGCCATATGAGTCATAATGACGATAGCATGACTATAAAATTGATCAATAAAGCTACAAAAGAAAAGGGGTTTGACATCATTACTCGGTCACCAATATCTCATATTTGATTGTTGTGTTTGCTCTTTTATTCAACCACAATTCATTATTATTTAGAGGAATTTGATTACTACGTGGGATACTATTCTTCTCATACATTCAGGTCCGAAAAGCTTTTGTTGTATTCGGGCAAAGGAAAATTGGTATAATTGGGCTAGGTTTTACAAAGTAGGCTTCAAGTCTAATTGGGTCTTGTGGCCCAAATTTGTTAGAGCTTAACAAGAGCTGGTCTGCGGATGTGTCTATTGAGCCACATTGGCAGGTTGATCATCAATTGATACAGGTTCTATGATCCTGATGTTACTGTTTTTTTTTTTTCATAAGAAACAGGGAGAATTCATTCATTAATCAATATTTACAACTGTATGAAGGATAAAATATTCACAGCAATTGATAAAAGCTCCTTAGTTAATGAAACAACTAACAAAGGCGACAATAGTAATCATAATGGGACTTGAGCCTAATACCATTCATAATTTTATTGCTACGGAAGTTTCTTAGTTAATCAACCAATATTTACAACTATAATTGAATCTTAGTCCATCATATTCTTTTTAACCAATTGAACTAAGACATCATTATAAAAAAATTAGTATAAAATCATATATATGAATTTAGAACACAATATATAAAAATAACACGTACTTGATTGAGCTTTAGTGGTGAAACCATTTAATCCTTAATTAAACACGTCTTACTTAAATCTTTATTTTAATTAGGTCTTTCTCTTCATATTCTCTACTTAATGGGAGCTCTCAATGGGGTAAACTTACACATTGATTGAGAGATGAGAGGGGACCTAACCTATTTATAATTAAACCCAAAGAATTCTTCCGTTAAAAACTCCTTTAAGGTACTTAAACTACACTTACTGCCAGCCTACATCATACCAAATATGTGGATTGAGCCTTAACAAATTAATCGCATAAACTAACTAGGCTCTAACAAGCTTGTCTCAATTAGACCAAAGCTTAATCTATTTTATTTAAACCAAAATCATACAATTATTGGCAGCCCACATATGAATTTTTTATTTTTTTGTTGACATTCTCCTATTTTGACAATATTAATTGTAATTTTAAAATATAAAACATATTTAAAAATACGATTATCGAGTAAGATATAATTTTTCTATGACCACAATTTTAAAAAACTCTGGTCTTGAGTTTACACCTCAAACGATGTAGCACACTAAGTTATCAACATCGAGTCATGGTAATTATTGCGCCTCTTAAACGACACAGGACCAATCTATGGTTACAACTGCCAACAATTAATCGACAAAGGATCTTTGATAGTCTAGCAAGGAAATAACATTGAACTATAATCTCAATATATATTATTTTCATTGTCGGTTCTCCGAATGAGTTCATTGTAAACCAAATGCTTTGAAGAAGCATTAGAAATCACATAAGCTTGATTGAAGCTTGTATCTCAATCATCATCTCGAGATATTCAATTGGTGCCATTTTAAGACATACCCCAAGTTGATAAATTAGTCATACTTAAAGTAGATATCAAGTTTTAAGATTTTAATACAATGACATATCATATATATCAATCATACAGTACCCATATAATATAGATCATATCACAATGAAATAATGATTATTCTCATTAACATAGCATACCATCCAAATGGTGTAAATAAAGCATAGGTCTCAAAATAGCATACATAATATGTTAACTAGTTTGAATAAAACAAGACAAACTCCCGCTAAACAACTACATCAAAAAACTCCACAATACTCATGTTGTCAACATGACTTTTGCAAACTCCAATACTAAGTCTCTTAGTTAAAGGATATGCTCACATTTTCTTTATATCAATATATTCGAACACAATGTCTCTTTTTTTTCATAAAATCCCTTATTGCCAGATATATAATATATTACTTTCAATGCACTAAAAGTCTTATTGTTCTTTGAAAAGAACATGGTAAAACTATTGTCACAATAAATCTTAAGAGGTCTAGAGAGCGAATTAACCACACAAAGGCAAGTTATCATGTTCTTCAACCATATACTCTATGAAAGTTTCATAACAAGCAATGAACTCAACCTATATAGTGAAAAAAACAATGATTATCTTTTTAAACTTTATCCAATATACAGCTCCCCCAGTTAACAAGAAAATATATTTCGAAGTGGACTTCGGATCATTTTTGCAACCAATATAGTTGGTATATGAGTAACCAATCAATTAAAGATGATCAACATTTTTATACACTAGCATAAATTATTTAGTTCTTTGTAAATACCTCATAACTTTCTTCATAGTAACCCAATGTTTTGGTTTTGGGTTTGATTGGTATCTGTCAAGAACTCCCACTACAAAAGCAATATCAGGTCTAGTGCAAACCTGAGTACATAACAAACTTCTGACTCATTTTTCATAAGACACATTTTTCATGAAATCTCTCTAAAATCATTCCTAAGACACTGAACCAAACTAAAATTGTCACCCTTAAAAACCGGTACACCCTCGAGTTTATATTTCTGAATATTGAACTTATTGAGTACTCTATTAATGTAGGCTCATTGGGAAATACCTAACAAATAGTGAAATACTCGATATATCTCAATACCTAGCACCAAAATCTTTTATGCCAAAAGTCTTAGATAACATTAATTTTGTCTCATGAAATAAAACCAATGCCATTGTGGCAAGGAAGATATCATCAACATACAAAACTAAAATGATAAACTTACTCCCCCTAACCTTAAGATGTATGTGTTGAACAATTTTATTCTCAACAAAATCAAGAGAGGTGACTACCTCATTAAATTTTAAGAACCATTGTCTGGATGCATGCTTAGTATAGACAACTCAAGGTCAAAATGAGCCACAAAAGCCATGATCACCTTAAAATAGTCTTTAGTTGAGACACAAGAGAAAATTTCACAAAAATCTACACCTTCTCTTTAGTGAAACCTTTAGCTATAAGTCTATCTTTGAAATGCTCAATCTTTCATTTTGAATCTTTCTTAGTCTTGTAAACTCACTTGCACCCAATAAGTCTACAACTCTCTAGAGGTTCAAACATCTCCCATATACCATTATGTGCCATAAATTGCATATTATCTCTAATGTCATCAATCCACTATCTTGACTGTGGACTCGAGACAACTTGTCCATGTGCAGTAAGATCAACAACATAACCAAATTAATAATCAATCTTACCCAAATACATAATGAAGTCATCAGAAATGACATGCGTTCTTTGCTATTTAGACCTTCTACAGGGTGCTTATGCAACTGTTGTTGTTGAGTAACTACATCGAAAACATGTGTAGTAGTTTCAATAGGAATAGGTGATGCAACTTTAACTTATTCATCGACTTCCCCCTATCACATGTTCTTATAATAGGTGCAAGTACAATTGCCTTTGACAAAACATGTAAATGAATAGTGATAATTTTATTTTGTTCTCCATGAATAAAAAGAAAGACCCGTTCTAATTTAGCAACATCAAACTCCAAGAATTTTGTAGTTTATGATTCCATGTGTGGATATAACTTGTATCCTTTAAAGTAATCTAGATAACCAAGAATGTAACAATGAGTAGATCTTCAGTCAGTTTTCTTCTCATTTTGGTAATTTAGTCTTACTTCAGTTAGACACCCTTAGACACAAAAATAATTCAAGTTAGATTTTCTCCCAATCTACAACTCAAAAGGTGTTTTAAGTAATATTTTGAAAAAAGGACCGGACCAGCTGGTCGAACCATCGACTGAGTGCCATTTTGGGCTGGGTTGGACCAAAAATCCAATTTGGAGGTTGGCTCGGTAAAAACTGATGAAACCCATTCATCCTGTAAGAACCGTAAGACCCGGAAATGGGTTTAGATAACTAACTGATTTTGATTTTTGGCTCTAAATTTAATGGGCTTCGCCTATTTTCATAAGCCCAAGTTAAAAAAAAAACCCAAAACACTGTTAAAGTCATAAAAGACTAAAAGTCTAAAACTCCAATTCATTCGAAGAATCCCTATCCCTCTACTCTGCTCATAAGCTGCGTTAGATGACTCTGGAAGACTAACTACATTCGATGACTCTAGCTTGCTTCAATCTTTGGATCTGAAGAAAGCTTTCATTACGGAACATCCTTCTATGTATTGTTTCTTTTTTTCTTGTCTTTGTCATCGATATTCTTCTATTTTGTGTTGTTGTTCTTCTTCTTCCTGTCATGGAAATTAAAACACAAATTTACTACCTACCATAAGAATAAAATAAAACCTTTGCCTAAAAGGAGTGAAGAACAACAATTGACTAAGTTAAAAAACATATAGTCAATATAAATAGCTGTATTGTGAATGAACCTTTGGGCTTTGACTTTACAATTATAAATACGCCCTTGTTGGTTTAGGAGAAAAAAAAATTTATTTTTATTCTTTTAGAATTGATTTGCTTTGATTAATTTCCCAAAATGCTTATAAGAAGTTTGTTAGTGTCTTTGTTGTTTTGCTATTTGTAATAGCCAAATAGCTGCTAAGTTGTTTGCTTTTTCTAGTAAGTAGTTAATTAATTTACATATATATTCATGTTTTTTGACCATGATCAAGTTTATTAATTTTTCATAGCTTCTACATCATCTAATTTTGATTGTGCAAGAGAGTCCATTTTTCTTTTTCCTTTTTATACTTGTTGTAAAACACTAAAACTTATCCTTCTCAAGCCATTTCAACAACATATTAATTAATTAATCATTATGAATGATTTTATGTATTTTTTTTTTAAAGAAATTAATCTGTGTATATAGATAGAGATTATTAAACTGTTTCACTTTTTTTACTAAGTAATGACTTCATTAAATGAAGATAGTTTCCCAAGACTTTATGATATGTTGCAGGAAGTAAATGTCATCATCAGGGGTGCATCAACAACTGCCTCTTCACAGTCTGTTAGATTCAAAACAAATCTAGAATAGGGCCATCGCTCTATAAATGTAGATGAAAATAGGAGAAAAAGTTTGGTATGCTTGTATTGTTCAAAGGTATTTAAAAGTGGAGGGATTAATAAAATGAAGCAACATCATACTTTTAAGAAAGGTGATGTTGGATCTTGTAAAAAAATAGTGCTTATGATGTTAATTTTGGATGAATGAAAGTTTGGAAGAAATTGAAGAGAAAAAATATCAAAGGTGGGATGAATATGTTGAAGATAATCATTTGTTACAATTTGAGGAGACTCACCAGAAATTTAAGAGATGCCTCAATACCATAACCTCAATTGAAGGACAAAACATTTTTGCTTTAAAACTAAGGCTATAAAAAAAACTTACCCACCCAGTAACTCGAAATCGACTCGTCTAGGCCCGAACAACGGGTCAACAAATGGGTTCTCAATCGAGCGACATTTTGTTTATATTTTCGGGTTAGGTCGAGTGCTTGGGTCCAAAAACAATTTACATGCCAGGTACCCGACCCACTCGGATATAGTATCATATATTTTTTAAATAATATTATATATATATAATATAGCTCTATATTTAAAATATCTTAATCTAAACCTAGCTAACCTTATCCTCTTTAGTCTTTACTTTTCATAGTTCTCATGCAAGTCAAGTATAACTTAGCTACTGCCTGCTACATTCTTCTTCAACCTCTATCTCTTTTTGGCCTCTTCTTTCTTGTTTTATGTTCGATTCAAAACTCTAGTTTGCAGACTTGCTTCAAGGATTAATGATCTACTGCTACATCTGATTTTTCCCCTCTTCCACCACCACCATCTCTGGTGGAAAATTGGCACCGTCCTTCACTGTAGCTCCAATCAAGTTAAGTGTGGTGTCAAAAACTCAGATCTTGAGCTCTTCCCTCACCTCTTCTACTTAGCTCCATTAATGATTGCTTTTTATTTTTATTTTTTGATTTTTTTATTATGTTAATAGAATTCTTTTGTGATTTGTGTTGTTTAATTATAATATTACTAGTAAATTAAAGTACATAGAATCTGAACTTGGCTTTCTACTATGAAAAGTAATATTCATTATTGATTGATTAGGACTAGGAACAACCATCAGTATTAGTTTCTGCCTTAACATAGATATGAGTTGTGAAGAAACATAGTTTCTTTTGGAAATATATGTATCTCAGTATGTATAATATATAATCTTGTTATTTTTCCTTTCTTAAGTCTTTCTCTAAGATTCAATAACTATCCATGTAGCCACAAATGCTATCATGAAAATGACTAGATTAGAAATGCATTAATCACTCATTTGATTTGTTTTTAACTCTTAATGTTGAAACATAGTTTAGCTGTTCTGTTTATTTGTAGGTTGGAATTAGAAGGAGCAGAACTTTAAGGATGTTAAATTGGAGATATATTTTGATTTTGCAATGACAATTTGAAATTTTAATTATGTATTTGTATTTTGTTATTGTTAAATATACATTATTATTCTAGATTTCTATTATTTTTTTTATTACATCTTGTAATGTTAAAGACTTCTCATGTATGTTAATTATTGAACTATTTCGGATCAAAGCCCAGTTAAAAGTTTTAACCCACCAGACCTACCCGGATTTCTTATTGGATGAAAAATTTACCTACTTGGCCACCCAACTTGTAAGTGGGTGAATTTTTATTTCACTCGATGTGCTCGGGTTGGGTGATGTTTATCCTTCACCTAGACCGACCTGCTCGCTTACACAAGCCTATTTAAAACAAAATGGAAAAACCAATACAAGAGAGGATGTCTTTAACTACTTTTCTCTAAGAATAACTTCTGGAGGATAAACATCTATTTAGAATGCTCTTGGAGATAAAGAGACAATTCATAAATCTCATATGACAGTGGCTAGGTTCTTTTTTGATAATTGGATCCCATTGAATTCTGTTCATTATTAACAAATGACTGATGTAATTGCTGCTATAGCTCCTGGTTTTAAGATACTAATTATCATGCTATAAGAACTCGTTAGTTGCTTGATTGCAAGAAAGAAGAAGAGTTGGTAGTTGATTTTCAAAAGAATTACTTAGGTAGATAATGGTTACACTATTATGGATGTTTGATGGCTAGATCAGTCAAATAGGCAATTGATTAATTTTATTATGTATTATCCAAAAAGAGTAACATTTGTAAGGTTAATAGACTCTTTTTCTATCAATGATGCTACTACAATATGCAACTTATGTGAAGAGTTAGTTGAATAGGTTAGACCAAATAATATTGTTCACTTAGTCACTGATAATGCTACAATTATAAGGCTCCAGGGAGGTTGTTAAGTGATAGATATCCTTCTATTTACTAGTCACCTTGTGTTGCACATTGTTAGAATTTTTTTGTTAGGCAACATTGAAAAATGGAGCATGTGGAAAATCTTGCAAGGCATGCCTCCTTGGTGACAAAATTTGTGTATAACCATGCATATCTGTTAGCTTGGTTAAAAAAGAGAAAATGGTGGATAGAGTTTATATGTCTAGGACCAACTCGTTTTACAATAACATTCATTATTTTGAAGAGCATAAACATGATTTGCAAGCATTGGTGACTAGTAAAGATTTTGAGGAGTCTAGATATTCCATGGATAAGAAAGCTAAAGATGTAGTGGAGGTCATCCTTGATAATAATTTTTAGAATAGTTGTGCTGTGATTGTGCAAGTTATTTTCCTACTTTTGCACTTCTTACAAATTGTTGATTCAAATTAAAGGCCTTCTATAGGTTATGTCTATTATGGCATGTACAGAGCAAAAACGACTATCAAGAAATCAAGAACATATTCATAAAGAAAAAAAACTTTGTACAAGCCAAATACAAGGATAATTAAGAAGAGATAGGATACTCAACTTAGCCAATCTATTCATGAAGCTATTTATCACTTGAATCCTTCTTTTATGTATGATAGGAAACATTTCTCACAAAAACAAGAGGTAATGCAAAATTTACTTGATGTGATTAACCGTAAAATTACTTCTGGAAGGATAAAAGTATTAGAAGAAAATATTATAATATCATAATAGAATGGAAAGTTTTGGTCAACCACTTGCTTTGGAAGCGTAAAAAACCATGCAACACGTTAATATGCTACTAAACATACTTGTGCTTGTTAAGGTTTTTTCATTACTTTGTTACAAACTCTAATATAATAAAATTCACAATTTTTGGAGGTGAATGGTGGAAGGCATTTAGACATAGTACTCCTTATCTATAAACCTTAGCTGTTAAAATACTTGCCTAAACAACTTCTTTAGGTTGTGAAAGGAATTAGAATGTTTTTTAGAGTATACATAGTAAGAAAAGGAATAGGTTCAAGAATATAAGACTGAATGATCTTGTAAATATCCATTATAATTTGCATTTGAAGAACATGTATTTTAATTTATTATTATATCATTACTTGATTGATTGATAATTTATATTTGTTGATAGTTGATAGTTGATACTTGATAAGTTGATATATACATACATTTCATTGTAGACATATTAACAAAAAAAGATACTTTGATCTTATTGATTATGAAAGTATTAAGGACACAAAGTTTTGGGTTATGGAAGATAACAAGTATTCACTACTTGATTATAATGAGTAAGAGAGAATGATTTACACTGAGAAATCACTCCCTAGAGATGACCTACAATGCCAAGTGGAAACAGATTATTATATGATTAGTTATATTTTTTTAAATTATGAGAATTAAGAATATTTAAATTGCAACATTTCTAATTAAAACCCTTCCATTATATTTTTTTTTTCTTAGATAATCATGGTGGGAATAAAATACAACCAAATCTTGACTTGGAATCTTTTTATAGAGATGCTATTGCAGATGATGATGATTAGTTAAACCAGTGATGGTGATTGTTGATACAAGATTTGTTCGAGCTCCAAGATCTCCTCAGGCGAACCTGCAGGGATGGTCCTCCTAGCTCAAAGGTAGTCCTTAAGTTATCCTCTGGTCGGAAGGTTTCCTCATATGCTCTTCTGGTCAGGAGGTCTCCTTATGTGCTCCTCTAGTCGGGAGGTATTCTCATGTGCTCTTCTAGTTAGGAGGTCTCTTCGTGTATTCCTTTATAGACCAGAAATATGAAAAAGGAAGCAGAGAAGTATGATAGGTTTTTAGAGATAGAGCTTACCTTCACTTTATAAGGGGAGTTCTTATTTTATAGGGGAGTGTTGGACCTTATTGGGCTAAATAGGTTAAGTGGGCCTAAGTTAATATATGTATTAACATCAGTCCCTTGAAAATGAGCTGAATGAGTGAAACGAATCAAACTTGATAGGTTCTTCTCAGCATTCAAGGGTCGAATCATGGTATACCATATCAAGTATGTCCCTAGTACGTCTCACATCAAATAAGAGAGTACGTTCTTCGAGATGGTTGGGACATAAGAATCTTTTTTTTTTTTTCTGAATACTTAAAGCTTAAAGAGATACTTAAAAGTGGAAGACATTCAGGAGCTAAAAAAAAGTGAAGCATTGGTATCAGAACATAGTGAAGCATTGGTATCAGAACATGGTATACCATATCAAGTATGTCCCTCTTTCTTGCATTTTGGTATCAGAACATAGTGAAGCATTGGTACGGGGGTTGAAGATACTGGTACTACCTCTACCTTTAGAGTTAACATCAGAAAATGATTATTATGCTTTGGTAAGCACCTTTTAGGTTCTGGTTGAGGAGTTTGGTGCTTCCTTAGCTTATAACATGTCACCAAAGTCCACTTATCATCCTCATTTAGAGGTTTTAGCTCTGCATGTATCATCGAGTATTGCATCATTATAGGTTCCAAATTACAAATTGGATAAGTTAAGCTTCCTGATAACTCTAGAAAATATAGTTATCTTATATCCTTTTACTCATATTATTTTAGCTGTTTTAGAGTTTTTGTTAGTTTTTACTTAGTTTTCAATCGAATTCTAGTTGAGTCCTTATCATATTAGGATAATTAATCTTAGTTGATTTAGGATTTGATTAGGTATTTTATATGAGTTCTAGTTTATTCTAACTTAGTTAGTGTGTTTTTAAGGTCTAATATAAGAAGGAGTCCAAGTAGAGGCCAAAACTGCTTAAAACAAGGAAGAAAAATGAAGTTGCCCATAAGGCTGGCGCCTCAACACCAGAAAGCTAGTGCCTCAACGCTAAGATGAGGTCAAGGTGATGCCCCAGTGCCAGAACATGGGCGCCCCAATGTCACAGCCACTGCCAGACTCCCCTGTTTTGTCGATTTTTGAGGTTGTGGCGCCGGGACGATTCCTAGTCCAAATTGAAGTAAACTTTAGGGTTTTTAAGTCTATAAAAAGGGAACTACCTTGAGGACTTAAAGGCATAATTGGAGACACAAGTTAGCAACTTTTTTTGGAGTATTAGAGCTTGTCAAGGGTGCAGGGAAGCAAGATGAGCAAGGATCATAAGAGCTTGAAAACTGACAACCTTCATAGCTTTCTCTATTTCTACTTTTCTTCACTTTTATTATATTCCTTTGATGTTTATTATTTTTAAAACCATATTTACATTAAGGGCTAGTTTGGTAAGCAAGAATAATTTTTGCGAAATTAGAATGGAAAGGGAATGAGAATAGAATTATCATTACATTCTATTGTTTGGTAGCAGTTAGTGGGAAATAGGCATTCCATTTATTGATTTATTTTCTATAAAGTTGTTAGACAAGAAATAATATAAGTATTATGCTAAAATGACAAAAAATATCCCTCAATAGATAAATTAATAAAAATGTAACATAATTTATGAAATACATATTTCTTAATTTTTTAGTTACTTTTTATATTATTTATTATTAATTAATAATTATTTTTACTTATATTTATTTTAGTATTTCTTTTTTTATTAATATTAATTTTTTAGTTTAAAATTACTTAACTATTTTATTTACTTTACAATAATTATTTTATATTATTTACTATGATATGAAAGGTATTTTTGTCATTTGAATAAAATGATTTGATTTATTATTATTTTTATATACAAATTTTTTTATTTTAAATGATCTTATATTATTTAATGTAGTATGAAGGGTATTTTTGTCATTTGACTAAATGAAATATTTTTATTAATTAATTAATAATATTACTATTTAATTAATATTTAGTTATTTATTTTATGTGATAGAATGAATATATATTTTTTTTTTATCATTTAACTAAACTAAACTGATTCCATAGAAGTAGGAATAAGCAATACCACCCCTCTAGCTGGATTTGAGGATTCATACTTCTATGAAATAAAATGACTAGAATGAAATGAGTATTCTGAGGTTAAACGTACCAAATGAAAGAATGTTAATTCCATTGAATCATGCATGGAATGGAATGACATTTCTTGTATACCAAACTAGCTCTAAATAGCATAGAGTGGTTTACTTTCTAGAATTGTAACTAGAACTCTACATGTAGCTTGATATTATGTTATGTTATAGATTGCTTAGGTTTTGGTATATGATTTATCTAATTCTTTTTATGCTTAATGATTCTAATTGATTGGCTATCTTTTGATTGAATTAAGAAACCTAAAGGAACTTGGAAAAGGGAATTTAGGTTAAGCCTTGAATGAATTAGCACTTGTTTGAATTCAACATAGGTTGTTAAGTTTGATTTGTGTATAGGATAGGAATATACCTATATGCCTTACGTAACCAATTTAGGTATGATTTTAATAAGTCTTTCTAAACTCAATTCACATAGGAATATAGTGAATTAGTCAAGTGAGATATTATTATAAGACATATTATAATTACTATAGAAACTTAGATTAATAATTCTTTGTCATAACTAAGCAAGACAAGATAATAATAATTCAAGTGAAGTGTTAAGGGAAGTTGAAATTCTAGGTTTATCTCTAATTTATCCTTGTGTTAATTTGCTTTTAGTTTATAATTAGTTCATAATCTGTCCAAATTTCAATTGTTTAAATAAAATTAGAATTGCTAATTTTAATACTTAGTATAATATTTAAAACTCCTCTTGGGAACGATCTCTACTTATCATTGTATTACTTGAGGAAAATAAGTAGCGCTTGCATTTGTAAAATCCATATCAAGTTTTTGGCATCGATGTCGAAGAATTATTCTTATATTTGTTAATATTAATACAAACCAATTCTAATTTTAATTCAATTTTGTTTTTTTATTTTATTTTCTTTCTGTTATCTTTTAATTTAATTTTGTCGTTTATTTTGTGAGATACATTGAATATGTTTATTGAATATCTCAACCGCACATGTTTCACTCAATGTGACTTGGGAGAGGTTCAATTATCTTCTAAAAATGTGTCCAACTCATAGCTTATCAAATTGACTACAACTCCACACATTTTACAATGGTTTGCATGAAAGGTCACGGAAAGTGATGAATATTCTAGTTGATGGAGACTTCATGGATCTAAGTATAGACAAAGCTTATGAGTTGTTAGATCATCCCAGCATATTCATGAGTGAGTCTACACCAAGTGAGTTGAGCCTACACCAAGAGAGGATAGAATAGAGATGTCTCAAGAATTGGTACAAAATTCCATTCTCACATGTATTCAATTCTTAGAAATTAAATCAGATGAAGAAATTCATGGTATCTAACCTGTTGAGCCTAATTTAGTCATAGAAGAAGAACCTACATGATGACCAAATTATAAGCCTCAATTGAAAGACTCTCAAAGTGAGGTATTAACCTAAGACATAATTATAGAGAAAAGACCACAATCTCTTGAGCTTAATATAGCCACTGAATTTTACATATATGAAGATCCTATAAAGTATACTCCTCTACCACCTTCTTTAGCATTATTCCTTTTCCAATACCAAGCAAGATTTTTAAAGCCAAGTGATGTTGAGCGCACGTGCCAAGTACTTGCATATATTGCCAAGCTTGAGGGCCGTCATGAATCAAGACCTATATCTAGTGTTGTATGACACTTATTATGGGTGAAAGCCACTTGTTTAGAAGCATTTTTTCAATAGTCTAGCCGACTACTATAAATCAAGCGCTCTTTTGGGAGACAACCCAAGTTTCTAAAGTTTTGTCTTTTTCTTTTTAATTTATATTTTAGTTCTTATTAAGTGTTGTTTATTTTTAGCATGTATATCATTTTTTACCTCCTACGAACTTGGGGCATACTAAAGACAACAAGGAAGAGAATTAGTGAGCTTTCCACCTTGATTGACAAAGGAGTTTCTTATCCATATTCCTTTTATATTTTTCTCATTAAGTTTAAAGTTTGGCTTAAGTTTGGGGGAGGGTGTTATTAGGTCTATTTGTTGCTTTTAAGTCTTTTGCTTGAGATGTCTTATGTTTTTTTCGATGATTTCCCTATCCAATGATAATATTATAATTAGTTGTGATTTTGGTTTTTAGGAAATTATGAGCATGATTTGAGTTTATATTAAATTCTTATGTTAGTAACATTGCTAGGATGTGATTTCCAACATTGAGGCACTTAATCTATTTCTTAGACTTGACATACTTATTTAGAGCCAGTTTATATTTAGAAAGTTCAGTTTTAGTTAAGGACCCTAGAATTTGTTTGATTCTCTCTTAAGGCAAAAACGTAGACAATACTGATTTAAGGACATGATTTAGGCTATCTTTAGAGCGTTTGAGCTTTTCATGCTAACCTTGATAATTGTATCCGTAGTTTACCTCATTAAGCGTAATTTGTCCTTTTCTTATTCAACCAATATTAATTTTTCCCCTAACCATTTTTAATTTCCTTTTGCAACCCTCACACATAAGCATGTTGGTCTTTCTAGGAAGATTAAGGAGTTATATGAAAAAAGAATATATAATAAAAGGGAGTGAGGGTGGAAAAAGAAAAAGAAGTTTATTTATGCTACAAGTTCACCCCCATTATACATAATAGATTGAAATAAATTTGGGGGTGTGTCATGGAGTTGTTAAGAAGGGAATTTGTGCTTCAAGTATCAAGAAAGTTTTTTATACCTTATGCTCTTGTTATAACATTGAGGGCAATGTTAATTTTAAGTTTGGGGGTTTGTAATTCTTTCGAATTATGATCAAAATTCCTTCTAATTTTGTTAGGAAAAAAAAAAGGAATGGGTGAAAGAAAAAAAAAAAGGTATGAATTTGTGGGAGATAAAAGAAAAGTAAAAGCCAGGTATGAGTTTATTACTTGGAATATAAAGGGAGTTCCAACAAAAGTTCTAGAATAAATAATGTGTTTAGGGTGATTTTGAGCTTTATAATTTTCTATATCATAGCTTTACTCTAACCTTACATTACAAGCTTATAAAGTCCTAATGATCATTGACCGATTATAGTCTATATTAGTGGAGAGAGAGGTGAAAAGCAAATCTCTAGGATTTGAATGCTAATCTTCATTCTTCAGGCAGTAAACTAATCTGGTTTGCATTAAAATTCTAGGTAAAAAGATCATGCACCAAAAAAAAAAAAAAAAATCCATTTGATAATAAGATTAATGCTTGAATTGAATTATAAATATGCATGATTACCTATGATTGTCCCTAAATTAATACTTTAAAAAAAACATATTTGAGGATACTTTGGAAATCATTGATTTAAGTGTGACTCATCTCTTGCTTTTCGTTTTTGTTTTTGTTTGTGTTTGTGTTTTGTTTTCTTTTGCTCAAGGACTAGCAAAACTTTAAGTTTAGGGGTATGATAACTCTTGATAATATAGTTATTTTACATCATTTTACTCATATTATTTTAGCTATGCCTTAGAGTTTTATTAGTTTTTGCTAGTTTTCAATCGAATTCTAGTTAAGTGTTTATCGTATTAGGATGATAAATCCTAATTGATTTAGGATTTTATTAGGTGTTTTATATGAGTTATAGTTTATTCTCACTTAGTTGGTGTGTTTTGAATGTCTAATACAATAAGAAGTCTAATTAGAGGTCAACTAGAGTTGAACACCTGCTAAAACGTGCAAGACAAGAGAAGCTGCTAAAGAGGCTAGGCGCCTTAGTGCCAGGATGAATTCCAGGTGGCAGCCCCAGCATTACAGCCACTGCAGACCCCCTTGTTTCATCAATTTTTGAGGCTACTGCGTTGGGACAATTTCTCGTCTAAATTGAAATGAACATGAGGGTTTTTATGCCTATAAAATGGGGACTATCTTGAGGACTTAAAGAGACAAGTTAGCAACATTTTTATAGAGTATTAGAGCTTGTCAATGGTGTAAGGAAGCAAGAGAAGCAAAGATCGTAAAAGCTTGAATGACCCTACAATCTTCATAACTTTCTCTATTTCTACTCTTCTTTACTTTTATTGTATTCTTTTGATGTTTATTATTGTTAAAACTATATTTTCACTAAATAGCATAGAGTAATTTATTTTCTAGAATTGCAACTAGAACTTAATATGTAGATTGATATTATGTTATGTTATGGATTTCTTAGGTTTTGGTATCTGATTTATCTAATTCGTTTTATGCTTAGTGCTTCTGATTGATTGGTTATCTCTTAGATTGAATTAGGAAACCTAAGGGAAATTGGGAAGAGGGAATTTAGGTTAATCCTTGAATAAATTAGCATTTGTTTGAATTCAACATATGTTGTTAAGTTTGATTTGTGTATAGGATAAGAATATACATATATGCCTTTGTTATGCATTTATGTAGCCAATTTAGGTATAATCTTAATGAGTCTTTGCTAATTTAATTCACATAGGAATTAGTGAATTGACTAAGTGATATATTATTATAAGACATAAGAATATGCTTATAATTAATTAAAAACCCTAGGTTAATAATTTTTTAGTCATAACTAAGCAAGACAAGATAATACATAATTCAAGTGAAATGTTGAAGGAAGTTTTAGTTCTAAGTTTATCTTCATTTTATCCTTTTGTTAATTTTTTTTTTAGTTTATAATCTACCCAAATTTTAGTTGTTTGAATAAAATTGGAATTGATAATTTTAATACTTAGCATAATATTTGAAAACCCCTCGTAGGAATGAACTCTACTTATTATTGTATTACTTGGTGCTATAAAAGCGGTTGATGACAAGCTGCTCCCAGGTCTCAATTAACTCTATTTCCAAATTTGAATACTAATCAAAAGTTGTGCTTTTGAGGGACAGTACAATTTAGCCAGTAGATCACCTTGTGTTCCAACATTCTAACAAGTTTTCATAAAATGGGAGATGTGTTGTTTTGGATTGCCAGTTCTGTCAAAATGGTTAAATTTGAGAGGTTGGTAGCCATTTGACATCCTCATGTTATCGAAGCATTTGGTGTATAGCTTTGAGTAACTTAGCTAGCTTTGTTTTAACCTTTCATATTTTGCCCAGATAATGTTGGTGATGATATCTTGCAGTTGCTGGAGTGAGAATGATGCAAGAGGAAATTTGTTGAGAGGTTACTCTAATCTCGATTGCCTTTTCCATATTCTTGGTGGTAGGGACTTGAGCGAAACTAGAAAGGTGTATTAGGTCTTAACCCTCTGGAATGTTCCCATTAAGCTTATTAACGAGATTATCGATTTAGGAAGTCATTTTCCTTCACCCTCTTAGGTCAACTTTTCAATTGCAAGCTCCATGCTGCAATTCTTTCATCAACAGTAGCAACGTTCACCGCCATGAAGGCATAACTTCCTCTAAATTGGGTTTTTCCGTCATAGTTAAGATTTCTTCATTATCCAAACTTCTAGGTGAAGAATAAGAATAAGAGCTAGTAGAGGAGAAGTAAATGCTCTTTGCTTTTGGAGTGACATTCTTTAATCTGGAAGACCTCATGGTAGATAAATTCCCAAACTTCGTAGAGCTGCTACCATTATTGCCAGCAAGAACGTCCAAGATGATGAAAGGAGTAGTATTCACGTGAGTCTTAGCTTGATGGGTGATGGTTATGTCAAAAAGTTGATCACCACTGTTTTCTAAGATGGCAGCACTAGAGACGACCTTCTTATTAGTAGCGACTCTCTTAGTGGCAACGTCGTTGTTGACATTCTTCTTCGGGGCCATTAGATCTAGCAAAGGTGATATAGAGATTTAAAGGAATAAGAAAAAGATAAGAGGCAGAGTTAGTTCCACTGGGCGTGTCAGAAATTTATGAACAACAAATTCATGCATAAAAGTAACTAGTAAAAAAAAAAGTGTATAAATAACAACTTATATTAATTGAATAAATTGGTACAAACTCTATTTATGTCCTTTATAAAATAAAGGGTGAAATCTTTTGATTCAATCTCCTAAGTAATTTGTTCAATCCAAGGGCTTGACAACTTGATCTCGGTTGAGAGATGGTATTATTTATGCAGGTTCTAAGCTTGATCGCAAGAAATTCTTGAGGCTTTTGCAAATCTCTGAGCACTTTTGGTTGGCTTGAAGGTATTGCAAGTTTGACCAATTGTTGAAGTCACAAACTTAAAGGTCTGAGGAATTTTTGTCTTTCCGTAGTGCTTTGACGCTTCAATTTTTTGTCAATTGAAATAGTAAGGGAATCCTCTATTTATTGAGTTTTGAGGAAAGCTCTATATGCCATGTGGCAAAATTTATTGGGTGACACATGTCATGAATTTATTTGACAATATTTGTTTTCCCTTGTTGTAATTGACACATTGCAAGATTTTGTTAGTTATAATTGTCTACATATAATTGACATGTAAATTATTTTAAATACGTGACATCTTTGTTCATTTAACGACATATATTAGGCTATCACTGTCATTATTATTGTACACGAAAACTTTGGTAGTGATGCATGACATCTTGTAATTTATGGTTTTGACGCGTTGCAAGTGTCATGTGGCAATTTATGATAGGCACAAAATTATTTATTTTATATAGAGTTTGACGTTGCCCTTTTCATTAACAATCTAAAGCATTGAATATAACATTTTCATCACTAGTACTAAGATGTCCTTCATTCACTCTTATGCAGCAGATTTGATTCACTACTCAAAGCACATCCCTCCAAATAAAATAAAATAAAAAAATACCACTTTTTTACTTTGCATATCATCCAACAACCCGTGTCCCCCACTAATTTTTAAAAAAAGTGAGATAAATTTTTTTAAAAATGTTCACCTAAATTTATAAGCAAGAGGAGCAAATTTTTTTGAAATGAGTCATGGTCATATTTTATATAATATATATATTGAAAACTAGATGAATTCGTCCTGTGCAATGCACATGATGTTTTAGTTTTTATTTATATTAAATTAATTTTACTTTAAAACTATAAAAATTTTAATTTATGATATTATAAGATTATAATTTTTTTAATTTATTTATTTATATTTTTGTGTTGTATGTATCTTTATAGATTTGTTAGAAATTTATTTATTTTAGATGCTCTCAATCTCGTGCAATGAATATGTTAATTTATTTATGTTTTATATTTTATTTGTTTATTACTTAAAATTGTCACGCAACTCCATTAAAATATAATTCAATATTTTAGTAGCACATTTTATGTGTGTCATTTTTTACTTTTATTTTTAAAAAAAGTTTGTAAGGCATCAAATTTTAGTGAAGTATATAGTTTGAAGATAAATGTTTTTTTTCTTTTTGGTTCAGGTACTCTGAAAAAATAACTTTGATGTCTCATTCATTCATACATACATGTCATTTTTCCAAGACCTAGATATAAATGTTCTTTTGTTGCTGTTGTCTTTCCATTAATGTTAGTTTTTATTTTATTTTTTTCAGTTTGTGAGGTTCACACACTGTATATTCAAAGTAAATATAACAAGCTATGATCTTAGTTGTTAATGGAAGAAGTTGAAAACACTAATAATTGCATGAGGAAAAGAAATACCTGCAAATTTCTCTCTAATTGTTATATTGAGTAATATTTAACTCAACTAAGTCTTAAATCCCAAACTAATTTAGGTCGACTATATGAATTCTTTTTCCCTATTCACATCAATACAATACATCATTTTCAATAATTCCTAAAGCAATCATATCCTTCTCAATGACTACCCTAATATAATTTTCGATCTCCTATCTATCCTATTTAATACCTACTACTTGCACCAAGTCATCTTTCCTAATTATGGAATCCACTGGCTTATGGATATGTTCAAAACTAATATAAGCGATTCTCACTCATTTTCATTAATTAGTATTAAGTAATACTAATCAATGAAAATAATTTAGTCATTAACCAAAACCTTCAAATTGTTTATGTTATGACTTAATTTATCATTAGTAATTAATTAATAACGTAAGTCCTAAAATCTCTACAACTATTATTTATATCATATATGGCAATAATTTGTCATGAATCTACTCTTAAAACCTCTCCCACTATTATTTTTATTTAAATGGTATTAATTTGTCATGAATTGAATTCACATTAATTTGTAAATTCTCTCTAACAACTTATATAGTTGTGGAGATTTTGACAAGTTTAATTTTTTAAATAAAATTTATTAAATATGATTAAAATTTTGAGAAGTTTTAGGAGTTACCTGAAAAATTTTAATATATAACAGAAAATCATTACCTAATTATGTTTTGTATTAACTTCAATGTGGGAAAGTTTGAATTTTTTTTATGAGAAAAAAGTTTGAAAGGTCTTCTTATGATTGAAAATTAATGTACATTAAATATAATTTAAATTTTCAGAAATTTTAGGAGTTACATGGAAAATTTTAATAAATAAGAGAAAATCATTACCAAATTAAGTTATGTGTTAACTTCAATATATAAACCTTTAGATTTTTTTTTTTTTGATTTATCCAATTAATTACGGTTTTCATTTGTTACCAGTTATGTTTAGTTCGATATTAACTTTTTATTTTTTTATTTGTTTGGAATACGTACCAAGTTTGACAAATCTTAAGATTTTGGTTTACATCTGTCCAAAACTTTTCACTTTTCATTTATCCCAAACTTCGTAAGGAAACTAAAAATTATAGTGTTGTTCTTGTGACCGTAAGAGAACCAAAATCTGAAATACAAAAAATCTATTGGGTCATGGATTGGAATCTTGATTTTTCTCTGAATTGAAATATCATGTGGGAAATTCAGTTTATGGGAAAAGAAAAAAGAATAGTTTCGGTGTTCATGGATGATGTCTTATATTGTTAATTCAATTCTCAATGAATTAATGCTACCAAATTCATTTTCAACATTTAAGCCTTCAAACTTCTTTCATCTCTAATTGAAACCCTCCATCTTCCCTTAGTTATCACTTTCAGTTACTTTCTTCCTCCATATCTTTAATTTTTGATAATCAAATTCATTAATATCAAACCCATAAGTTTTTTTTTTTTTTTTTTCTTTTTTTTGTTTTAAAAAAAATTGATTCGTTAAACTATACCCAAACATAATCAAAATATGATTTGACAATATTTAAGATAGTATTCAACAATAAAAATAAAATAAAATTGATGTGGCAGCATTTTAGATAGTATTTAAGATAATATTCAACAATTAAAAAAATATATGTGACACTATTTTAGGAGCTGATATGACAGTTCGTAATACTCTAATATTAGTTTATAATATTTTATAGGTAGATGTAATTTAAATATATTGTCTATGGACTTGTCACATATTTTTATTTTTCATAATAGAAAATCAAATTTTCTTTTTTTTTTAATTTGAAAGCCTTGACCACCGTTTTTCAAAGGTTATTAAATCTTGTCGTTGAAAAAAAAAAAAAAAAAAAGAGTCATGCCAAAGAAACTGAAGAATTAGCGTATGCTTTAGATAAATCAAAATATTATTTTTAATTTTTTTCCTATAGATAAAGTTTAGTTTAAACTATATAGTACTGTGATAAATCAAAATATTATTTTAATTTTTTTCCTATAGATAAAATTTAGTTTAAATTATATAGTACTGTACTGGTACACTGATCTAGGTTTGCGATTTCCGATTCTAATCTCCGTACGGACGATGGAGTTCATCCAGGGCCGAGTGGAACCATGGATCAGAGATCAGCGGAACAGACTCATGAAGGTCTCATGGGGCCCGCTGCAATGGCGGATGAGGTGGCCGTGGAGCAACGAGAGGGAGCGGAGGAAGAAAATGCAGGAAGAGTACGAGCTCAGAAGGAAGCAGCTCGAACATCTCTGTATAGCCGTTAAGGCCGAGTCAGTCTCAGACTTGCAGGATATTCTCTGTTGCATGGTTCTATCCGAGTGTGTTTACAAGGTATTTGGTAGTTTAATTGATTGCTTTCGGGCACTGGGGTATTCTGGGGTGGGGTAAAGGGGAATAAATGTCGCTCTTGATTTTTTCCCTTTGTAGGTGGTAATTACATTATAAGACAAAAAATTGAAATGTGAATTTGACACAAGTAATATTTGGATTGGTGGGTTGGATTTGCTAATCCTGTTCACAATGGGTTATATTTGGATTCTTGTTTGGTGCATCTATATGATTGTATGTTTTAGGATTATAAAATGTATTAGGTTGTAGAATTATTCTGTTATTATATTATTTTATCTTTTCCCACTGTATAATGTCAGCCATAGTAAGAGAGTCAAATAGTATAAGTCCATATTATTTCGTTGCTGCCAAATGTTGTCTAAGAGTTAACTGGATAGTCTTATACTATCATTATCCAATGCGCCAAATGAGCCCTATAATGTTCTTTGTTGCTTCTTAAAGGATCATATAACACAAGAAAGTTGAGTGTTGCTGGGAAAATCTTCTCTTGAGCATCATGTTCTTTGTCAGTGTTTTGTGTTCCTTGTCTAGAGAATTTACCCATGTTTCTGCTAGATCATTTTTTCCAATTTTTGCGGAGGTCAGTCAAGTGACCATCCCATGTTTCAAATTCAGTTATCAATTATGTACAGGGGCCTTTTCTCTTATTATAGTGCTGGACTGATGAACATATCTTTTACTGAAGTTTTCGAAGGCAATAGCAGAGAACTAGTGGTGGGATTAGGATTGTGATGTAGAATTGCTCACTGAGTGTCGAACCCCATAGTTCAGCTTGGACTTTGAGATAAAGCGGGGTTTCTGATAAACTAAAAGAAGCAGCTAATTGTGTTTAATAAGACTGGTTTTAAACTTGGGACTTTGTGTTGGACTGAAGTCATAATCAGTAATGTAGTTTACATTTTCAAACTGTTTGAATCTTAATGTAGTTCAGGGAGATTCTAGCTTATAGGGTAGTTCTAAATGTCAAGTGCATCTCAAACTCTGATGATACTGGATTACAGGTTAGTAGTACATTCTCATAGTGTCTGTTGGGTGGAGTTTTTATGGACTGCCATTAAACTTGCAGATTCCATAAAAAATTTAATTGTTTCTTTACTTTTATTGGGGAAGAACTGTTAATGTTGTCTCAGGGATGGGGAGTCAGAAATTAGTATTTTCTAGTTATAGTTCAAACTTTAGCATCAACATGAGTAAAGACTAGCTAGATCTGTAAAAGCCATTGCTTTGAGTCTGAATGCATATTTTCAATATGTTTAGAAAATTCTTATTAGTTGGAGTATGAAAGCTGTAGAATGGTTTAGCACCCTCGTTATTGGGTGGCAGAACTTGGTTTGTGTACGGTAGAAATAAGAGCAAAGGCTTTAATTTGTCATTTCACATTATAAATATGTCCTCTACAAGAGGAGCCACCAAAGACCTCTTGCTTTTATGATAAGATAGATAGATAAGGATATTTGATTCCTTTTGATTAACTTCAACTGCAATAGCCTTTCTGTTAATATCTAAGGCAATACCAAAAATTTAGTAATGAACTTAACTTTGAATCTTGATACAGAAGAAATTAGCTAATGGCTATGTACGTAGAGACAATAGAGTCTAAATTTTACATGGGTAGGAGAATCTTTGGCACCTTTTGGCTTAAGTCAAATGTTTGCATTGTCCTTGAGATTGAGGAGGATGTGCATTGTGAAGGTATAATTGATTGAAAGAGCTCAAGAAATCTGGTTGCAATTTTTCTGTTCAATGCTTATTCTTGATACCTGAGGGGTGAAATTTCAAGCAATATTGGAATATCAAGAACAATTTGCTTTAGTCATGGAGAACTTACATATACCATTCAAGATAGGGTTCTGTGGTGCATGCTCAGTTATTGATGACATTGTATTGGTAGACGAGACGAAAGCGGGTCTAAATTCGAACTAGAATCATGGAGGACCACTTTAGAATTTTATGTTTTAGGTAAAGTAAGTCAAAAATCAATTATATAAAGTGTAACTTTAGTCACACTAGAGAAGGCTCGATTGAAGTGATTTTGGATGGTTATGAACTTCAAAAGGCTTCGACTAGAGTGCTTTTGGATGGTCATGAACTCCTGATGAAGGAAGTGTTTAAGAACCTAGGTTAATTCTTATAAAAAAATGGTGCAATTAAGTATCATGTAAGCCACAAAATTAAGACTGGATGAATAAAGTTGAGAAGTGCCTCTAGGACTTTGAGTTTTATTTGATCCTAAAATCTCGAATAGGTTGTAAGAAAAGTTTTATAGGACGACCATGAGACCTAGGCTATGTTGTATGGTTCTGAATATTGGACAGTTAAGAAATAACACTAGCATAAGATTGGAGTGGTAAAAATGCGAATGTTGAGATGGATGAGAGGACATACAAGAAAAGATAAAATACGAAATGAGAAGATATGTAGAAAAATTGAGGTTGCGCCAATTGTAGAGAAAAAGAGAGAAAATCGCTTATGGTAGTTTGGATATATCCAACATAGGCTAGCAAATGCCGTAGTTAGGAGATGTGACTTAGTGGAGGTGGAATGAGTTAGACAGGGTAGAGGGAGACAAAAAATTACATGGGAATAAGTCATTGAGAATGATATGTTTGCTTTGGGCGTCACAAAAAATAATGCATTTGATTGATGCTAATGAAAGAAAAGGATTTATGTAGCCGACCCAACTATTTTGGGATTTAAGGCTTTGTTGAGTTGATTGGAAAATCAATAATAAATGTCTAGTCAATGCATATAATGGATTTTTGAGGATGCTGATATGAATGAAATTTTATTGATTAGTAAAATTTCAGGTAAACAATGCTAGAGGGGGCGAACCCAAGATGAAGTTTATAGGGATTTTTCTTGGGAAGGTAGCAAACTAAGAACCGATAGCAATCTTGCTGCAAGAGATGTAGTAAAAGATATAACTCTAGATGGGAATGAATCAGTGAGGGCAACAAGTTAGTCAATTCCCTAGCTGTCTTTTGTGCTTTTCGTTGTTTAAAAAATTACCACATTACTTTGGATTAAGATTGCTTAAATATTTGAGATTAGGTCTAAATTGTTTAGGTGTTTTAGTTATTAGTGAATGAGTTTCTGGAATTGTTCGTTATGAAGGGAAGTTAATTTTTCTTCACCTGGATCCATATATTGTTTTCTTTAATTTATTTATTTTATGGAAGTAGTAGGATTCTTCTTTGCTATGCTCTTTTTCTGTGTTAGTCCATTATTTTTCGGTCTCAAGTTTCTGCTGTAAGAATTGTGTTAGTTTGGATATGAATCAATTTTAGTTGTTCTGGAATAGCTAAGAGGCTCGTGTACTCCTATTTGTAAGGCATACCATTATTTGGTGCATACTCGGTACGTGTATGCTGTTGGTATGCTGGGTACATACAATTATATACCCTAAAAATGTTGGTGATCTGTAATGAACTGGATTTAGAAGCTATGCTTTTCACTGGTGATGGTGAAGGGAGTGATGAAATTAACAATTTTGGTGTCTGATCATGTAGTAGAGTGTTTGTTTTGTTTGGAACTTTGTGGTTTCAGCATATGTAGTTGTATGATTATTATGGTTGTGGATTAAATTTGATGTGTATTCTGTTTTTGTGGCACTTGAAACTTCGCAGTCAAGATTTTGAGATTTAATCATTAAGCGAGTGTTATTATTATGTCATAGACTCGTGGTAGTCGTGTTTATGATGAGTGTCAGCAAATCATAGTCATTATATATATATATATATATTTTTTTTTTGCAAATAGGACAAATTTATAAAATAACATTATATAACTTAATATATATCAGAATACCCGTATCGTAGATTTTCCAAATATTCCCATGCCATGTACCTTTATAGTACCTGTTTTAGTGTTTCCTAGTGGAATAGTGAGCTCTCTGTCGATATTAATGGTCCTAGTTTGCTGTATGCTTTATTCATAATCAACGTCAATGTAGATTGGGTTCCTACTTTTTGCAATAATCTTATTTGTAATTTCTTTTAGTCCTCTTTCCATCTTTATCTGCAATTTGCCTTCATATTTGTCTCTGACTACTTTGGGACCTTCATATGTGACTTTATCAATGCCATCCATGTATTACTTTCTTTACTTATAATATCTATTTGTCCCCTTTACCCGATAGAGACCTGTTTCTGAAATGGTTCGGGCGGTAAACAAATTTAAGGCTGACTTTGGAGGACAAGTTGTTTCTCTGGAACGTGTGCAACCTTCATCTGATCATGTTCCTCACAGGTGTGTCATTCTCTATGTGATTTTGATCAAGATTGTAGGATTTCTGCCCTGAACTGTATGCTTCGTTTTGTTTTTAGATTGTACTTATCTTTAAAAGATGATGATTTTCGCGTACTTTTTATCTTATCTTTGTAGAGGTCTCATTTGATTTTTCTGCTTCGAGTTGAAAATCTTAGGAAAATTTGGAAGTTCCAACAAGTATTTGGTGATTTTCTGCATGGTCTTTTAATTTTTTTTTATATATTATGTAGAATTGCCAATGTATCGTATCTTGGTCTGGATGCATCTTGTGCATTGTCATTTGGAAAGACAAAGGCTTACATTGTTTAAACTTAAGCTATCTATCAAAATAGTAACACTCTCAGTGGCCACAAAATTAAGCTATTTTCTGATTGAATAATTTAGTTTTCGCCTGTAAATCATGTTAACGATCCCCCCTAGACTCTGTAGCAGTGGTTTGAGTTTTATAGAATGTCATTTAGTTTAGTTGCATTATGTTGTAACAGGTATTTGTTGGCAGAAGACGAAGACACTTTATTTGCTTCCTTCATAGGAACAAAGCAGTACAAGTGAGTCTAACAAATAATGTATTGTCCTTTCAAGGCATTATAACTTCAGGAATATAATTTGTATTTACCCTTTGTTATCAAGGGATATAATGGTTGATGCAAATATACTTCAAGGTGCCATATTTCACGAGGATGCTGTTGAGTTACCTGATGGGGCTGAAACTACTAAATCACCCCACATTGAAGCACAAAGTGGGAAAGTGGACAACTCATTAAACTCCCTAGGATCAAGATCTAAACAACTAAGGGAAAAATCTAAACCTGCTGTTCACCGGGTAGTTAATTTATTTTTTTACAGTTTACAATTGTTTATATATTGATTCTGTTATACTGATATACTGATTTCTTTTGTGATCATTACATGCGTGTATGGTGTCTTTTCCTTTTTAACATTCTCCAGTTATTATAATAATTCAGGGTTTTCTGGCTCGTGCTAAAGGGATACCTGCTTTGGAGTTGTACAGGCTTGCTCAGAAGAAGAAAAGAAAACTTGTGTTATGTGGGCATTCACTTGGTGGGGCAGTAAGTCTGTTTGGTCCACTTTGATTTAAGGCAATTCCTTCATTGATTAATGAATGTACTTGTTACTAGTTCCCTGTTTTCTCTTCCTAGGTAGCCACGTTAGCCACCCTTGCCATTTTGAGGGTAATTGCTGCCTCCTCTCCATCAAGGGAAAATGAAAAAGTCTCTGTCAAATGTATAACATTTTCCCAGCCCCCTGTTGGGAATGCTGCTCTCAAGGAGTAGGTTTCGGTCTATCTTTCTTCAATATTTTTCTATGATCTCATTGCATAATTCTATGAGGAATCTTTTTTATAATTTTTTTTTTCTTTCTTTCACCAGCTATGTTAATAAAAAAGGATGGCAGCACTATTTCAAGAGTTACTGCATCCCGGAAGATCTGGTGCCCTCGAATTCTATCTCCAGCTTATTTTCATCATTACAATGCACAGCCTCAACCAGTGCCTTCTGAATCTGAAGCGACTAACTTGTCATTGTCAAAACATGATGACGGTGTACAAAAGCGAAAAGATAATGAGGGAGAGCAGTTAGTTTTGGGGCTGGGTCCTGTGCAAAGATCCTTCTGGAGACTATCCAAGCTTGTCCCTCTGGAGGGTTTAAGAAGACAGTACAATAAATACCGTGAAACATCTTGTGTGACTGATCCTGTTGGAACAACTTCTATAGAAGAGGAAGTGGCTGAAGCAGAGTCTCTTGAAATCCAAGAGGGTTCTGATGGCATCTCGCTTAAGCCACTTCCTGTTACTGATAAAGAGCCATCAGGTGCAGCAACAGGTGGAAAAGTAGCTGCAAACGGAAAAACTGGAACTGGCGATGGTAGGCAGTGGCGCCAAGTGCCATACTTACCTTCATACGTGCCATTTGGCAGGTATGTATTAGGATTCCCATTCATTTATCATTTGCATGCAAGAACGATGATAAAGCACTCCTTTTTAGCAACCAGGGTTGGTGCTTCTACCTCCCATAACTGTTGTGTTGCTTGATGTAGCAGGGTGTATGTTTTATGCCATCTGGTCTAGGTACCAGATTTAAAACAAAATCAAGAAGTTCCAGCAGTAATAAACCAAATCTAACAACCAGTATCTACTAGCTAATGTTATGGCATCTTACAAGTTTGAACACCAGTAAATCTGACCCTAGGCAGTAGTCATCATTGTCTTCAAAGCTCAAACAACGGAAATCACGCATGGATGAGATGGAATACTTGAAACTGAAACAACAGCAGAATGGGTGGTGAAACTGGTTCTCTAGTGAAAGAAACACCACAGCAGAGGGATGGGAAGGCACCACTAGAGTGACTCCTCAAAACCAGCTAGAGAAGGGGCAGCAGCTATCTAAAAAACAAGAGATCAAAATTGATGAAAATAACTGCCAAAACCCTTTAAAGCTTGAAGCTTCTTGGAGAAGCTTAGAGCCTCAAAAGTCAAAACTACATCTTACATGACCCATCCAAAACTGCATATTTATTCTTCCAGAAAGACCAAAAACTCCCACCGCCCTTCTAACATTACATAAGCACCCCTAATATCCAAATGATTCCAAAATTATCCAGACATGAGACCTGGATTGAAGTGAAATTACATAAAGTACCCTTGGTTCTAATTTGTCTCCTAAATGCAGCATTAGACTCATAGTTACGGGATCTCTTGACCCTCCTCGTTTCGCGTTCTGGAATTTCGATCCGGGATAGTGGTTCTTTTGTATACTGGAATCATTGTTGTTCACAATCCAGGTCATTAAAATTAACGACCCAAAATTTTAAGATTTTTTACTAAGAAAATGGAAAAGTATGATCACAATTTCAGCCTGTATCAATTATTACTTATTTCATTTATATATGTATTTATTTATATAATTAGTAGGTTATAATATTTCTTGTACCATAAATTAAAAATTATGTATTCTATTCATTTAGTAGAATTTAATATGAAGTACACCTCCAAAATATGGTACAGTGGCCCAAATAAGCACTTCAAACGTACTACGTCTCAAAATAGCGAATCAACGAAGCCTATCCCCGTTTTCCTACCATGTTCCGGAACGTACCGCGATCCTGTTAACTATAATTAGACTCTTATTCAACTACTAGCACTAGTTTAGTTTTTTTTTTTTTTTTCTACAGAATTGGATTGCATCAATGTTCTAGGGAAAAGTATGGACAAAACCCTCCTTTTACATAAAAAAAAAATATATAGATAAATCTCACTTCTTTTATAAAAGAATGAAAAAATCATATTTCTTTAACTTTTCATTCCAAATAAATAACTCCACCTTACAATGCAACTGATGCAAGAAAAAAGAAGATAGAAATAGTCAGCTATAATTTTCATAGCAGATAATATAGCTGCAGATTACTGTAATAGATATTGGAATTAGGGTTTGTTAGGAATATAATATTATTATATTGTGTAGTCCTACATTGTTTAGATGTGAAGATTTATATTTCATTATTTACTATAAATAAAACTTATGGTTGTAGGTTTTGAGATATCAATCAATCCCACAATCCTTTTCCTTATTTTCTTTTATTTAATATGGTATCAGAGTGGGTTTAAAACCCAAGTTGGATCTTGGTCCTATTTCTAAAACCCTAATCATCTCTTTCTTTTTTTGTAGCTGCCACATGAAGAAAAAGAAGAGAAAAAAAAAAAGGGCTTTGCATCAAGCCATCATTAAGCCTAGTTATTTCATTTTTTCAATCCTAATTTATTTCCTCTTTTCAAGCCTAATTAGTTTCACTTTTCTCTATCCTTAGTTATCTAATCTGAGCCTTTTTTTTCTTTTCAAGATCTTTTTGATTTAGGGTTTGATGGCTCAAAGAGTTTGACAATTCAACAGTACCTTCATGAACTTTCTCGTTGTGTCTCTTTCTAGCGGTGCTATTTTTTATTTTCTCGGAGAATCCTACTAGTGCTTCTTTCTAGCCAACATGAGTACTATTTATGGGTACCAATATGTTCATCAAATTGATTGAAGCTTGACGTAGGTTGTTGTAAGTGAGGGGGAGTGTTGAGATTGGTCATTGGGTTTAATTTGTACAAGATTGAGCATTTATATGTTCATCTTGAAGAGAAGTGTTAGGAATATAATATTATTGTATTGTGTAGTCCTACATTGTTTAGATGTGAAAGTTTATGTTATATTATTTACTATAAATAAAACTTATGGGTGTAGGCTTTGAGATATCAATCAAGCCCGTAATCCTTTTCTTATTCTATTTTATTTAATAGGGTTAAATGTTATTTATTATGTACAACCATGAATTTATTTATTTATTTTTAAATAAGTAATGAATTTATTTATGAAAAAGTTTTAATGTACACAAGGTGGGTACATAACACCTAGTAAAGTCAAGAAAAGCAATTATATATTGTAAACCAATCCATTTAAGAAGTTTGTAATAGATCATACTGAGGAAGATGGTAGGTGAGTAGGAACCTAACAGATAACAAAAGTCCTCTTTAGGTTGCTCATAGTCGCTTCCACATTGTTGAAAATATGATTGTTCCTCTCAAGCCAAATCTCCTCCATTAAATATGGAGTGGCTGCCTACCAAGCTAGCTTACGGATTCTTCTCTTTCCTTTCTTATGCCAAACATAAGTTTCATAATATTGCTAGGCATCACCTAATGAACCCCGAAAAGTTCGAAAACCATTTCCTAAAGTTCTAGCTATGGGACAATGAATCCCATGCTTTCCTCATTGTTCTTGCACAAACAACACCAAATCATGATACATATACCCCTATTCCGCAAATTGTCTGTTGTTAGTGTGTGATTAGGAGATGAAGCCCAAGCGAAGAAAGTGACTTTAGAAGGCACTTTAGCCTTCCAAACACCTTCCAAACAACATTCCACAGAAAAGGAAACATATTAACTTTATTCATCTGCTAATAGAAATTTTTAAAGGAGAATGACCATGAACTACTTTGGGCCCAACCATCACATCTGCCCCTTCTCCATTAACATTAGTCTGGGCAACTGAAAAAGGCTTCCATGGAATCAATTTCCTAATCTGGCTGCGGCCTATTGAATTGAGCATCCCAACACATTGGTTCTCCATTGCAAATCATAGAAGATGAGATTGTTGCCTATTTATCTTTTGCCAAACCATATAAATAAGGGAACATGTTCATCAAAGAAGATTCTAAGCACTACACATCCTTCCAAAACAAGGACATTCTCCTCATTGCCCACCTTGAAACAAATATTTTGTTTAACCTAACCTTTTCTAATTCCCATCCAAATAGAGACACCATAAGAACCTCTTCCTAATGAAGATGACCAACCTCTTGGAGCTAACCCATACTTCTCAATGATTACCTTCCGCCATAAGCTATTGGGCTTGTGTGAAAATCTCCAAAGCCACTTCTCCATGAGAGTAATGTTAAATTGTGTCAACTTTCCAATATTCAATCCCTTAGACTCATAGGGATTGCATATCGTATCCTTGTTAAAACAAAAGTGAGAATAGGATGAAATGTAGAACTAAAAAACGAAAAAGAACACAAGATGTATTGAGATTCAGCTAAATCTAGCCTATATTCTCACTGAAGATATCAAAATTCACTATTATGCTCTTGGAGAAAATACAACTGTCTTGCTCGAAAAAACTTGCTTAAATCCTAAAGTTAGCTGCCTTTATATATAGGCCTTAACAGTTAACCTGTGCCTTAAATCTAGCATCTTCAACCCCTAGAATTCCTCCAATTTTCTTGAAGTCCCACTTGCAGCCAACTGTCATTGTTTCCCTTAGGCAACTCCACCAATCCATGTCTGATTCTTATGAAGAGACTCAATCTATTCACTCATGGCAACTATATGCAGATTCAACATGGCTAACAGCCTTTGAATATGTTAAGGGCTCTTCCTGAATACATACTTCCTTAGCCAAAGTAAGTGCATAAGCTATTGAATACGGCTCATCAACACCTAACAATCTCAGCTTGAACCGCAATGCCAAGGACTAGAGTCTTCACCTGAAAAATCCACCTTCTTGCCAACACTCTCCTTCTCCCTTTTGTTTGAAGACTTCTACATTTTTTCTAAGGTTAAGCATAACTGACTCATCAAAAGTCACATCCCTACTTATTATAAATTTGATAACAAGGGCTGAAATAATTTGTACCTTAACCCACTGGCATATCCCATACACACACTTTCTTGCTCTAGGCTCAAGCTTCCCATCATTATAATGATAATATGCAAGACATCCAAATTTTTTTAAATTAGAATAATCAGAAGGTTTATTTGACCATATCTCATTAGGAGTCTTACATTCAACCAAGGAACTAAATGTCTTATCACTTCCTGCGATGAGGGTGAAATATATCCATATCTTAAGTTACGGATACTGAAATTATTGTCCGCTATCGATATTCAAATGTATCTATATGTATTCATGGATACTTGTTGGTATTCGATTGTATCTAAGGATATGGTCAGATACTGTCGATATTTTTGGATACTATTTTACAAACTTTCAATTTTTTTATATTTTTCTTAAGAATTTCTTAATGTCAATAAAAAGAGTAATAATGGAGATTAATTCATAAAAAAATTTAATCTTATTTTGTTAATAGAAGCGAAGAATAAGATGAAATCTAGAATTGAAAAACGAAAACAAGCAAAAGAAAGAATATAAGATGTATTGAGGTTCGGCTTAATCTAGCCTACATCCTTACTAAAATAATCAAAATTTACTATTCTTTTATTGGAGAAAATACAAGTGTTGTGCTTGAAAAAAAACGTATTGAAACGTTAGAGTTAAGTGTCTTTATATATATAGGCTACAAGAAAGAAACAAATCCTAAAAAAAATTTCCTTCCGAGAAATTTGCAGAACCCTCCATGTCAGCAACACTTGCATATTGATCTTTCATAATGAGAAATTATTATTGTCATTAAAGGTTGTTACTTCGAATTTCATAGAAGCCATCTCGAAAAACCCAACCTAGGGCTCTAATGCTGGTTTGTTAAAACAAAAGCGAGAATAAGATGAAATCTAGAATTGAAAAACGAAAACAGGCAAAAAAAAAAAAAAAAAAAAAAAAAAAAGAAAGAAACACAAGATGTATCGAGATTCGACTCAATCTAGCCTACGTCCTCAGTGAAAAGATCAAAATTCACTATTATGATATTGGAGAAAATATAAGTGTCTTGCTCGAAAAAGCTTACTTAAACCCTAAACCTAATTGCCTTTTATATATAGACTACAAGAAAAACAAATCCTAAAACTTATTTTTCGGGTCTCTCTTGGGTTGTAAATATTCAACAAGTTGCACCGTAAAACTTTGGCCTAACTGAATACACAAGATAAAACACAACAATCCTATTTGACTTTGAAACTTATGCTCCTCATCTTTTTCATGCCACAGGAAGTCCTTGTATAACCTTTCTAGTCTTGCAGCAGTGGGAGACTTCAGTAGTAATAGCAATTAGCAATAATATAATGAAGGGGAGCAATGAAACTAAAGAGAAGCCCAAGCAATGTAGGTTCAAATGACCTGGAGGACTCTTATATACGAGCTTCTTTCAAAAGAGAGCAATGAGCCTTACAAGGGCTCTCAAAAGACCTTGTATATTTGGTTTATAGTAATATGTTGTCATTAGATCTTAGCCTAGAAGTTAGAAGATTGCATGCATATTGCATGACCATTTACATGACCTGGACCATAATTACATAACTATTGTATAACGTAAAACGAAAACCTATGATATATTTATACCACTTTCACCCATTCTAAATACTTTTTAGGTATGAAATGTCAAACAAAGGCCTATGCCCTGCCCTATAAACCTCACTTGTACTTTATGCACATGCTGCAAAAATTAAGGTTCTTTTGGTCAATTGGCCAAAAACTAAATGGAGACCTCTGTTTCACTTGGCGGTTACCTCATATTTAGTGATATTATCGTCACTACGTTCATGTCTAAACCAACCTTCATAATGGTCCAATAACAAAAGTTACTCAGAATCCTATATAAACAGGGTAAATGACTAGCTGTTGTCATTTTTATCAAGTGAAAAAAATAAAATAAAAATACTAGTGGATTCAGCACCCATTATGTTGATGACAGTGCACTAGTTGTTCATATGCTAATTTTAGTTTCAAATTTCCACTACTAGGCAAGTTTAAAAAATTAAATTGGCCATAGAAAAAATTAAGTTTGACATCTTTTAAGAAAAAAAAAATAACTGACATGTTTTTCCTTTAATTCCTTTAATTCTAATTTCACAAGTTTCTTTCATAAAAATTCCTTTCTACAATTTTTGTTCTATAAGATTGTTTGATTGTAGTAATTAGTGTTAACTTATTTTCTTATTGTTAGGAATAAAATATTATTGTATTGTATAGTCCCACCTTGCTAGACGTGAAAGTTTATGTTTTATTATTTACTATAAATAAATCTTATGGGTATAGGCTTTGAGATATCAATCAAGCCTCACAATCTTTTCCTTATTCAATTTTATTTAACATGGTATCAGAGCAAGTTTGAAACTCAAGTTAACCCGCTTTCCAAAAGAGCCCTAATCTTCTCTTTCTTTTCTTTAGCCGCCACAGTGAGGCAAGAAGAAGAAGGAAAAAACAAGGGCTTTGCAGCCACCTATCATTAAGCTTAGTTATTTTCTCCATTCAAGCCTAATTATTTTCTTTTTCTATCCCTAGTTATCTTGTCTAAAAGACGACTCAACCGCTTTTCTTTTTAAGCCTATTTAGGGTTTGATAGGCTTAAAGAGCTTGACGGTTCAATAGTACTTTCTTGAACTTTCCTGCTGTGTTTCTTTCTAGTGTTGCTTTTTTTATTTTGTCAGAAAATCCAGCTGTGCCTCTTTCTAGCGATGTTCTTTTTATTACAATAGTTGTTACTAATTAATGTCTCTATTCCACTTCTATAAATTTTTGCATATAGAAATATGCACATAATCAAATACAAATAATAAAAAAAAGGGGGGTTTTAATAAGAAGAACCATAATGACCTCATTAGGCTCTTGTTATTAATAGGTTTTGTGGCTTATCATAATGTTATTTCTACTTTATATATTGTTTAATTCATCAGAACCTATTCCATTTTATAACAGCTTTATCTCCTGGGAAATTCCTCAGTGGATTCACTATCAGGTGCAGAGTATTCAAAGTTGACATCGGTAAGAGCTTTCTTTACTAAGCCAACTTATATGCAGATTTTCTTTTCCTTTTCCTCTTTTTTGCTTTTATGATTTTTGAACAACTCTTTACTGTTAATTAAGTAGTGTACCTTCCTCATTTGCTTGCTGTCCCGGCAAAGACATTTTCAGGTCAGATCTGTGATTACGGAACTGAGGGAACGATTTCAATCACATTCAATGAAGTCGTATAGGTCTCGATTTCAGAGGTAATCCAATATTAATTGCAGTCTTCTAATGTTGTTACTTTTATAATTGTTGCTTTAGAATTTCTAAATTGGCGTGAATGGGTACTTTGACCAATTTGTAATATATCTATACATTAATTTCTTTGGTATGTAATTTTGATTTGTTAATATTATGTTATAATTGAACCTTAGAATGAATATGTTTTTTTTTTATTATTTTTATAGAAAAAGAAATTTTATTAAGAGTGAAAGAATTAAGGGGAGGACAAGAAGTCCTGTTAAGTTAAAGAAAAGAAAAAACAGGCTTAATAAAAAAGGGTTCGCCAATCACGTTGCATGTCTGCTGAAAAAACACCTTGAAACACTTAGAAGCAAAGCACCAAAGAGAAGCGAGGAATACAACCTTATCTCAAAGAAGATGTTGTGGGTAGTGTCAATCTCAAAAAATTCTCGCATTATGTTCTAACCACAACCCCCAAATAATTGCAAAGAAAGCACACCTCCACAAACAATTAATATCTTTCCTCCCTCTAAAGCATCGATAACTTGTCATCAAAAGATTATGTGAAAGCAGAAATGAGAATAGGATGAAATCTAAAAGATCATCTTCTTATATAATGACTGATATCTTTCTATAAAAAGTGAAAGACTAAATGCAAGGTACAGCTGTCCAGAAGTCCAAGATAAACATAAACCAATATATAAGAAGATGATAGTATATCTTTTCATTTATTCACATTTAGGTTCACCCAAATTTCTAAAAGATAACAACTATGCCATCTTGTCTAACAAAGATCCTGAAAATATAGACTACAACTTTGTTGCTTCAGTTATACCTTATGTGCTGTTTCTATTTTATGCGCCCTTTTGCCAGCAAGTTATTCCCAGCCTTCTAGTATTCTCTAGTCCTTTCTATCACCTCAAGATAACAATTTTTTGGCATAATTAACATTCTTTCTCTGCGTACAACTAAGACAATGCAGAGGCAGGAATCTATTTTTCATCCACAAGATTTTCCACCTTTGTACTAGTAACTACTGGACCATTTCCCTTTTTCCCCAACTTGGATAAACACTGAGATAGACTGGTGGTATGATGACATTGAGAAGTAGGGTGAAGTCTGACTTCTTGGTTAACAGCCTACCTAGTTCAAGTGTGTGACTGACTGAAACAAAAAAAGAGAATTAATGATAGTAGGAATCCAGGGCTTAATATATGTGAATCAAACAAATCTTAAAGGAAAACCATAAAATTGAGAACTAAGAGATTATTGGGTCCTGTTTTTCTGGAAACAGTTTTCTGTTTCTTGAGAACAAAGACAAGAAAGTTTGGAAATGAGTTTTGAACTTCTTTCCAGAAAACAATTTTTAAAAATTGTAACTCAAAGAAGGAAACTGAGAACCTGATTTTGTTGTTGTCATGTGTTTTCTTTGAGCTATTGGTCTCAAATTCTGAAAAATATGAAGTACGACTTCCTTTCATTAATGGATTTATTGTGATATTCGAGTGCCAAAGCCTATTGACATCACTTAGTATGCGAACTCTACCTTCCCTGTTGATTTTTTATCTCAAATTCTTAGAAACACGCATGTGCATTGAATTTGTCATGCTACTGATCTTTCCTGTTGATATTTTGGTCGAGTTCGTGTACTGTTTCCAGTACTAGGTAAGGCATTCTTTCCTCCACTTCATCTGTTATGCTATGAGGTACCCATTTTGGTTTTCTTTTTTTTTTTTTCGTCTTTTTTCATAACTGAGTTATTGCAAATTGATCTTAGAATTGAGATTTGAAACCTGATGACATACAAATTGTGAATTTATTGATTTGTGCTTGAGATCATTCAATAAGCCACCCTAATTTCCTCCTCTACTATAACCCATGTGCTTGCAACCTATCTGCAACTAAGGCACTTGATCTGCAAGGTGTTCAGCACTAAAGGCTAATGCTAATGAGCAATACCCGCATGCCGCATCTCCATCAAATTCACATAACAAATATTACCCATTTACTTGGAAAATCGTAATCTGGGTTCTGCCAGTTTGCAAAATGAGAAAGAAATAGCAAAATGGACTTTCAGGTGTAGTTCATTAAGATGATGTGAAGTATAATCACCTGTCATATAAATATTATTTAGTAAAAATAAAATCACTTAAGTTTAGCATGGAAATTGTTAATGAAAAACACATGCAACCAAACAAGTTTTCATTTTCTTTTTTTCTTTAAATTTTAGAAACTGTTTGCTGGAAAAATATTCCCTGATGAATTTTATGTTTTTACTCTTAGAGAACTATTCTCAAAACAATTTTCACATGAGTATCATTTGATATTTTGTTCTTGGAAAAAAAAAAAAAAAAAAAAAAAAAAAAAGAAAAGAAAAAAACAAGAATACAACCAAATGGGCACTTAGTTTTGCAGTTATTGTTAGTTTGTAATAGATATTCAGATGTTATGCTGAGATTCAAGAACTTGCAACTGATGTGACAATGTGTAATTCTCCTAGATTACCCATGTTTTAAATGATATTCCAATTGTTTGGTATTTGGCTATTGGTTAGATCAACTAGGTTTACAAATATGCTTCAAAATGGAATTTCTTCGAGCAAGTACTTTGTTTGCATTTCTTTTGAAATTTTGAAACCTATCAGCACCTATTTCTTCATTGTCCTTTGGTTTGAAGTATTTGGTATTTTCAGCATTACTTGGGTTTGTCCGGACTCCATGCATGGTCTTTTGATGATTTGTCACAGAAGTTTTGGGGCAATAAGGAGATTAGGTGTTTATGGAATTGTGCTATCTATGCAGTGATTTGGAGTGCGGTTGAAACGTAATGCAAGAATCTTTCGTGATTGATTATTTCCCATGACACTAATGGGATAAGATTGTTTCCTCGCTTTTTTATGGTGTTCTGTTCTGGGAGCATTTTGGGATGTTTCAATTATGGATATGCAACGTGGCTGGCAGTCCCTTTTGTTTAGGCTTGCTATGCTTATTTTATTTCTGTATAGGAGGACGTCTTGTCCTCCCCCTTGTACTTATCTTTTCCCTTAATTTTTTTTTCCTATAAAAAAAAAGTATGAGTACCATATGTTTCCTGATTGATATAATCCTTTTTGTCTCCTGGTGCAGAATTTTTGACTTGTGCATGAATGACATTGCTTCATCTTTCTTAGGGATTGAGCAATGGCAGCAGTTTCCTCTTCTCCAGCAGTGGCTTGGCCTTTCAGCTGCCGGTACTGTGGAGCTTGGGCATATTGTAGAGTCGCCAGTTATTCTTACAGCAACTTCAATTGTTCCTCTAGGATGGAATAGTGTACCAGGGGAAAAGAATGGAGAACCTTTAAAAGTTGACATTACTGGTTCTGGATTGCATCTTTGTACACTTGTTCATGCCCAGGTGAATGGCAACTGGTATGTCCTTTTCCATATTTTGAATTATGTATAGATATCTACATGTATTATTTTTCCTTCCTTTGCATCTCTTTCTTGCATTGAGTTTAATGACAAAGCAGTATTCTTTAGTTTGTCTTTTCCGTCATGCCTTTTTTTTTTTTTGGTTGTGGGGAGGGAGGGGGGGATATGTGACGGGGATTGTGGGAGATAAGAAAACAGCACTTTATGCAGATTCAAGTTCTGGAAGTAAAGTTTTCTTAGAGTAATATATCTCAATAAAAAAACCTGACGGTCCTTAAATTTGACTCAGAATTGGAACCGACAGACTTGAGAGAACACTAAAAGGAGTAGAACTCCTAAAATAAACCACCTGGAAAGAATCCAAGGAAAACTTAAAGGAAGTGCTTAATAAACCTGCCTGTATGAGGTGATCCCAGAAGGAGGGACATAATCTACTTTTCTTTCTGATTCTTATGTAAACTTATAACTATCCTGGAAGACGAGCTGAATCAAATTTCGCAGGCACCTACTATCAGTTCCAAAGAAAAGAATAGTTGAGAATATCTTGCCGTTTTTGCTTTTTAAATAATTCTATAGGTTTAACTTGATCCGAGTTTGATTTGGAACACAAAAAATACAAAATATATAATAAAACTGCAAATCTGATATTAGCTGAATCTCTGAAGCTTTCAGGGTTTTTTGTTGGTACCCAGAAAAGAATGTCCTTTTTCTTAAATTGAAGGTCATATGGAATATGTGATGTCTATGGATTCAATATGCTTTTCAAATTTGTAGGAATCATAAATCTTTGTCACTGTTCATTGCAGTCCTATTTTTTAATATTCTAAATGCATAATCTAATAACTATAGTTTTCACAATGTAACGAAGTTTAGAATACAGAATTCTGATTACAAAAGTAAATACAACTACTAAAAATAACTTATTATATTCTCCATCAAAGTGAGTTGGAGAGGCAATTTCATGTTGGAATATAAATTGCTTGATGAGTGGCCAAGAATGATATGATGTTTGATACTCATTCTTGGCCAAACTAGCTATAAGGGTCTGGTACTTGATGTTTGCAGCGGATCAAAAGTGATGTTTTTATATAAAAATTCCAAATGCATATATGTTTTAGCAAATAACATACATACACCCAGTTGTATGTGATGCATATTTTATAACTGTTCCAGGTGTTCTACTACAGTGGAATCCTTTCCTTCAGCTCCATCTTATTCTTCAAATTATGAAGGTCAGTCGGAGTTGCAGAAAATGAGAGTATTAGTTGGCGCTCCACTAAAAAGGCCACCAATGCACCAAATAGTGTTAGAGTCATTGATGCCCATGTTTCCTTCTATTGATTCAGACTCTGCAAATCTCAATGCCTTACATGGTTCAGGATCTGTTGACCAGGATAATTTTATCCATCCTGAAAATTTAAGTAACGTTTTAATATTCTGTACCAGTGATTTTACTACAGCCTGTAAACAGGTTCATGTCAGGACTCGCAGGGTGCGGCTACTTGGCCTTGAGGTTGTTGTGACTTTCACACTGATATCATAATGTATATATTTAATTGTTTGCTATGTGACTTATATGACTTGGGGGCTGTGTAGGGGGCTGGTAAAACTACCCTTTTAAAGGCAATATTGAACAAAGGCAGAAATAGTGCCAACAACACCGAGAATATGATTTTGGAGGCTGATGTTCCCGAAGGTATTGCTGGTGGATTGTGCTACTGTGATTCTGTGGGGGTAAATTTGCAGGTATTATTTATGTTTGTGAGGCTGTATGTTTATCTTTACTTTTCTCTTTCTCTGTGTTTTGATCCCTTAAGCAGTGATCCCAGTCCGTAGTTCCATTCCAACGTTCCTTTGCCACTGTGCCTAATACCATTTGTAGAACGTTCTGTTACTTTTACTAATTGCTTTTCAATATTTTGGTTTATGATAGATGTTGACTATTGCGTGTTGGTCATAAATAAACCACTACTAAATCAAAGTTAACAAACCATGTGCAAATCTATTCCACTTTTTTGGTTGCAAAAGCAAAGTTAAACAGAAAGAAATGAATACGGGGGTTTGGGAGATTATCAAATCAAAGGCATTTATAGTTATATCGAGGGCAGGGTTTATTTTTCTCCTTTAGTATGGGAAGCATAGTTCGTTTCCCTTAGAAATCTGTTTGGCAGTGCCTTCCGAAGTCACATTTTTTGTTTAGACAACTTCCCTAAATCATGTTGAATTTCATCTCATGTTTGTTTCTTGTATTGCAGGAGCTGAATATGGAAGTCTCTCGCTTCAAGGATGAATTGTGGCTAGGGATCCGTGACATAAGCCGGAAGACAGATTTGATTGTTCTTGTTCATAATCTGTCCCATAACATACCTCGATACAGTAATTCAAATGTGTCTCAACAGAAGCCAGCCCTTTCCCTTCTATTGGATGAGGCTAAATCTCTTGGAATTCCTTGGGTTCTTGCAATAACCAACAAATTCTCAGTTAGTGCACACCATCAGAAGGCGGCCATAGATGCTGTTATGCACGCATACCAAGCATCTCCAATCACAACTGGAGTTATAAATTCCTACCCTTATGTTATGCCCAGTGTTGCTAGTGCTTCTTTATCTTGGGGTTCCATCAGTGGAGATTCTGAGAGAAATATGGGTGCTCAAAAACTTATATTTGCACCAATCAATTTTGTTAGGAGGCCTTTTCAGAAGAAAGAGATAGTTCTACCAGTAGAGGGTGTCAACTCTCTTTGTCAGCTAGCCAACCGTGTGCTTCGGAGTAATGAGGAGGCTTCTTTCCAGGTGGAAAATCTTAGTTGATGCCTATCTTTGAACGATAAGCTTCAATTATTTTTTTTTGCAAGTTACCATTTCCAGATAGTTTGTTGCTTAGTTAACTTGATGCATAGAATCTAGTTTGGAATTGTTTGGAGTTTAACTTGCTAGGCTACTATAGGTCTTTTAAAAGAGGAAACCACTAAATCAAAATAAACTTCTTAACGCACTAAATCAAACTTGGGACTTTATAGAACCTAATAGTGATTCTTCCCTGAAAACATTATGGAAAAAATCTTCGCCTTGTCTTCCCCATGCTGTGTCATTCAATTAGGATAATGTATTAAAAATGATATGTCCATTTCTTTAGGGGTGGGCAAGCGGTCGGGTCGGTCAGTTTTAGGCATTTAATCAATTGACTCTACCAAGTCAGGTTCCCAAAATCATAACCCAATCACCAACTGTATTTTTTGGTTATTCAAAATTATCAATCATCTGGAAAAAAAAAAAAAAATTGATAGTTGCAGGTTGGTCAGGCAGTTTGCAACATTGAACAAAGATGAAGAGAGAAACAAAGAGAGTTCTACTGGGTGGAAAACTTAAAAAAGTAAAACCAGATCTAAACTCTTGAAACTTACCGTATATATCTAATTCTATCCTAATATTACGAAAAAAAACAAAACTGAAATTAAACAAAAATGATAGATTCATAAAACTAAGTGATTGCACATTCAAACAGTAGCAGAAAGCAACATCCAATCCAAGATAGAAAAGAAGTTTTGATCGTGGGTGAGGTGGCCAGTTGTTGGTGGAGGCTCCTGAAACTTTACTTCCTTCGTGGCCCGTGAAGTCTAAGGGGTTTGTGTTTTTCATTTTCGTGTTTGAGAAGGGGCTGGCTCTCTGGACGTTGTTAATCTGATGAGTATGCAGAAAGGAAGGAAGAAGATTTCCTCTTATTTGTGTTAAGAGAAAAGTTTGGGTGTGAGGGAGCTACATACACTTCATGCAACCACCGAGCGAATGTTTGCCATTTCATTTCTTACTAACCTCACGTGTTAAAGAAACTAGTTTTTGTAGTTTCAGTTATCCAACTCCAGTATCTTGTGGAACTGATATAATAGTTGACACAAATTTCTTTTGAAAGTTCCAACTGATTGCTTTTATTTCTAAGTTGGGTGATTTCGGTTGAAATCTGTTGGATTTATATCAGTTATTTCTTGGTTATTTTGCTCACCATTACATTTCTTTATATGCCTTCTAGAGCTATCGATTCTTCTCTTTGTAAATACCTAGTGGTTCCATTTGAAACATTTCTTGATATGATGATTCAATGGACAATATTGAAATTGTTGTTTATGTTTCTTTGTGTCTTCAAAGGAATTTGCTAGAGATAGGCTAGTGCTGGAATTGGCGCGAGAAAATGCAATGTCAATAGATGCAAGTAAAGATTCTCAAGCCAAGGCAACCTCATTGACTGCTGCTACTGTGGGTGCATCTCTTGGGGCTGGTCTTGGCATTGTATTGGCAGTTGTAATGGGTGCAGCATCTGCCTTGAGGAAGCCCTAATTTTATTTCCATTTGATCATAATTTCACTAGTAAAATGGGAAATGGTTGCTGCATCTCCCTGTTTTATTGATGCACTGTTTATATGTATTGACTAGGATTTTTTATTTATTTATTTGCGAAGATATTGATTAGGATTTTATTGTTCATAAGTTACTAGCATATGACCAACCATTTATTCATTCAATTATAGTGATTCGATTTATGTAATTAATGCAATGCTAGTCCATCCATTTTAGGCAAGAAAAACAGGTACAAGTGCAAAGCTAAAATTAACGATGAGCTCGGTACAGATGAATGAAAACAGGAATTAATGGAGTGAAAATGTGGTGTAAACCTAAGTAAAGCCATTTATTCTCCTTATTTGCCAGTTACCAAGCATACTGCAACTTAGCAGTGAAAATTTTAAAGTGTAAATTGTTCAGGAATGTTTCTATTCTTTCAAGTGTAAAATGTCTATATATAGTTGATTTGTGGGGGCGTGATAGGGTGCGAATCTATTTGCGGGCGCATTCCATGCGAAGCACCTCACGTGTTGGATGAGATAGTTAATACTGAAAATACTAATGTGTGCAAGCATGGTATTTTGCAAAAAGACATGAGCAAGAGGTTTATGAATTTGTTTAACTGTCCTATTTGTGTTTCCTTTTGCTAATAAATCTTGTTTCTTTTCATTTATTTTTTATACCTAAATTCACATCATCTTATTTACAATAAAATTTCACAGCCTAAAAGTTTTTTTTTTTTCCCCTAATTATTACTACTTACGTTTCAACTATTAAGCCTTTTTATATCTTATATATCCTGCATACTCATCAACATATAAGTACACCATTAATTATTTAACACTGATTTAATGTTTTAATCATTAAAATGGAATATTAATAATAATTAATATTTAATTAAATTGAGGGTTATGTATTTTAAGACTAAAATTATATAGATCCTGAACATTATATTGTGTTGTACTGAATTAAGAATTATTATAAGAAAGAATTATCAATTAACATAGATCATGTGCTCTAATTCTTTATGATCATGGAAAATATGGTATGAGACTAATTCGATAATGATTTATTATGAATTTAATTTCTAATAACCATAACATAACACAATATACATTTTAAATTAAAATAGTGAATGATAGATTATAAAACTCAAACTAAAGATGTAACATAATCTCTATTCTAATCATATAAAAAATCTCAGTCAAGATAAACATTATGAGTTTTAATCTTGAGAGTTGAGATCACATGTGATATAGTTACAAAACTAATTATGCTCTATGTATGATGATTTGACATTTTGTGATGGCCTAATCATGATGAGAAAAGAATATAAGATTTATTTCAACAAGTTGCTAGTTTAATCAATAAATTTTTTTTGTCAAATTACCATCAATTCGACCTATATATATATATATATATTTATAAAAGTAAATTTTTTGAATTTAAGTAGCTAGGAATAAGACATTTTAATAAAAAATCAACAAATAAAATTAAAAAATAAATTATATAGTATTAAATAGAAGTTGATTATCTTGGTTTTTGTTTTAGTTATTCAATTCAATTAATAACATTATAAATGAAATTCAAAAATATAATTGAAAAATAAAGTATATGTATTGTGTTAAAAGGCTGACTTCTTATTAAAAAAAAAAAAAAAAAAAAAAAAAAAAAAACACGAGTATATATATAAGGTGGCTATAAAAAGGCTGACTTGTTAAAAGATAGGTATTCATAACAAGAAAAAAAAAAAAAAAAAAAAAAAAGTAATAAGAAAGAGCTGCGAATCTATTATGTGGGGTTGGGTATAAAAAAATGAAAGAAACAATGAGGACTTGTTTGTAAAATGCAAATATATACAAATTAAAGCAAACAAGTTCATAAATTTATTTCCTGTCACCTCTCTGTGTGCAGATTATGTACATAACGCAAGATGTCCATGATGCACTAGATAGACAAGCTTGTATTTATTACACACTGAAATATTTACCAAAATACTTAATATCATTAACACCCCATGTGCTTGTTGCTTTAACACCATAAATGTTTATAATTATTGACCTCGCATGGGATGTGCCCACAAATGAGCTCGCACAGTATCAGGCCTCCAAAATCTTCTAGAATCTGAACTTATGGAAGACGTACGTTATAACATTGTTTCTGTTTTTGTACATGTGCATCAAAAGAGTTTTATTTGTTTCGTTTATAGATCACAACATATGCGTCCCAAAACACTTAAAAGAGAGCGACCAATTCAAATTAAAAATCTATCATTCTTATAGTTAGTAGACTCAAGTTATTAAAAGAAAAAAAATTTCTTATTTAAATCAACCACCAACTCAACACTTAGTTAACCAATCAGTTGCTAATGTTATTCACAAGACACTAATTATGATTAAAAAAGATAAATCAAGTTCAAGTAACAACGAGTAATTATGAACTTTAATCAACTGTCCTTCCACTTCTAGGTTATAGTTTTTTCTTTCTCTTTTGTACCTAGACCCGAGACCCTAGGAGTAGGAATAAGCTTAATTTATAGCTTATACAAAAAAGAAGAATTCAAAGTTAAAATTGATATAAATATATAATAATGGGTCGTGAAACGGTGCGTCTCCAATTCTTGGCACATTTAGTGCGAAATCATCCCACGCGCCTATAAAGGTAGTTAAGTTAGACATATATTAAAGGCAAATGCAAACATTCACGAGTACCATAATGCACCAACCTTGTCACTAAATGAATTCATTCCTTCTTCCATGCAAGAAGACGATTGGCCCTTCCCTTCATTTTCACTCTCTTCATCTTCAGTATTACAAGAGTTGGTGTTGCCGCAATGGGCAGCAATTTCTTTACTCAAACCTGCCATGTTGGATAATCTAAATAACTCCATAACTTTTTTCTTCTGCTTAAATGTTGAACCCAAAGTCTTATTCTTCTAACTGAAGCAACTTCTTGTGAAATCCCACCACTCATTGAAATCTACATTTGGAACTTCAGCTTTTGGGCTGATTATATCCACGGAGAAGTCAACTTTTGGACATGGAAGAAAGTCCCTCGTGCTAACATCCATAATATAATCCACCTCAGACACTAGCTTCACATTTACAGCTTATCGGTTAAACTCAGAATCACCAGGTTTAGTCAATAATCTCCTTGCAAACTGTTTATGAAGTAGAAGTGTGGTGCTTCTAAATGAGTTTGCCCGATAAACCAAATTAACCACAAGTGGAGAAGATATTCCGTAGGGAATGTTAGCCACCACAAGACCAAATGGTGGAAACTCTATTCTCAGTGCACCCTTCCTTATAACCTGCAAATCCCAAAAAAAAATTTAGAAAGTCCAAAACTTTCACTTAGGCATGTCATCAATCAGATGAGAACCCTTGTTCTGAGTTTCTCTTCAAACCCGTCTGGAACCAGTTTTAGTCTCCAATTTCTTTCAAAATAAATGGTTAATGGTGCATTTATGGCACACGTGAATGTCAGCTTTTGCCTTTAATATCTACCAAACTTAAACTATCTTCATAGGCGTGTGGGATAATATTTCCCACAGCATGCGCCAAAGAATTGAAAACGCACCATACCCCTATAATAATCACTAAAAATGTAATGGTATAATATTGCGAGAGTATCTAACTAACAATGCAAACACGTACCAACACATTTATTATAGCAACAAATGAATTCGGTAGACCATCCTCTACAAGAAAAGTACATATCTGCAAGAGCCTATTAATGATGTTGATAAGTAGTATTATTAACATCCAAGTAACATAATTGCATTATTGTTGTACCTGATGAGTGATCAAAAATTTAAAATTCCAAACATTGATAATACTGATTGTCACTGATAATTTATAAAAATTTGTGCATATTTTATGAAATTATGATCAATTTTTGATTTTATAACATTTGTGTCAGCATCTACTATTTCTAAAATTTATCAGAGATAAGGGTGTTGTCGGTGATAATGATTCCTAATTTCAAGTCGTTATTCTCATTCTTATTCCCCCTCTCTCGCGCCCTCTTCATCTCACTACTCCTTCTACGTTGATACGAGACTCAGTCTTATGGGCTTGGGCCCAAAAAAAGGGGTCAAGACCAATCAAGCCAAGCAGTCTTATGGGCTTGGGCCCAAAAAGAATCAGGTCAAGCCCAAGTAAGAAGGAAGTAGAGATGACAAACAACGGTCATACAAATTACACAATCCATTTATGACTTACGAGGGCAGAGTGGATAATAAACTCGGCTGAGCTGGCAAAGGAAGCCGTTGGAGGTGCTGACGTCGTAAATGTGGGATTTCATTTTAAAATTTTCATTTGCTTTACTGTTCTTCGTTTTGCACATAATTAATCATGTGAATGCCCTGCATTTGTGTGTGAGCAACTTCTTCGTATTGCCGAAAATTAGTTATGGGATTTCGTTTTTAAATTCTGATTTAAGTTCTTATCAGAAATGTTTCAAGGAATTATTAAATTTTCATATAAATATAAAGGAAATTTGTTTTGGAAAAAAAATTATATGTAACTGTGCGAACCATTTTATACCTAGTCCTTTTGTGTGGTGGAGGTGGTAGCAACCTAGGATTCTTAAACTTTTGCTTATTTGGGAGTATTTGGTTTACTAAGAAATCAGGAGCAATGGTGTAAGATTCAAGATTGATTTACATAAAGATACAATGGAATGTGGGAATGACAGTTTTTCAACAACAATAATAATAATTAATTTCTTAATTTTTTTTGAACTTGAGAAATGTGGGAAAATGGCCGGATATGTTAGAACAAATTTCTATATTATGAAAAATTAATATTTGTTAGTTCTTTGAATTAAATATCATATTGTGAAAATATATCTGAATTTATAGTTTGTAGTCATAAACAACTAAAATTTATGCACCATGTTGGAGGCTCTGTTAATGCAGCTTTCCATGATGAGCAACTGGTAAAACAACTTACTATCCTAGTTTTTTTGGTAAAGTGGGTCATGGTAAAAAATAGTACATATTCAGGGGAGGACATAATCCCTACTCCCTATAAAAAGAAAAACCAAAATTATATAAAATAAAGAAGAGTTACCATTTTTACAAAAACACAAATCATGAATAAGTGAGACTCTCCACTTACAAACTCTGAGGAGAACGTACGATAGGACAAAATTCCAAGAAAATCATCTTGCTAAGATGATTTACAAGAGGACGGAAATTGATCATCAACCAAAAAACTTTGATAAGTTGGAGTTGAGTGTACATGAGCCACACCAACCATTAGCAACCTTGTTCTGTTCTCTATAGATGTGCTTTATACTTACCATTAACCAAGTGTATTCTTGTATAGGTGATATGTAAAAGGCAGGTGGCCAGGTTATTTACTACATCCACCAAAGCCTTTGAACTTCACACCATCTCTACTCTTTCACATCGATACCTTGAATACAATCTTAAGCCATCACGAAGGGCCAAAGCTTCAGCCAACATATTGGTGCTGTTAGCTTTTGTTTTAAACAAAGAAAGAGAGGAAGTTGCTAAGCAAAAATCCTTGCTCAGGTAAAAGCCTTCATTTAAAATATATTATATATTTTTTAACATAACAAGATTGACTTTCTCCATAAAACTAGGTCCTTAAAACTAGCAACACAATACTTTCTTATCCATTCATAGAGAAACCCATACCCTAAAAACTATATCAAAAGCTATATATATACATATAGATAGATACTTAAAAGTAGAGTGACAACGGAGTGTCACATCTCTCAACACTTCTACTTGGCAGACTTGCTCGAAGTTCCAAGACTTTTCCTCAGTTACTTGAATCTATCTTTGGACAATGCATTGGTTAAGATGTCTACCTTTTGGTCTTTAGAATTGCAATGGAACAACTTCATTTCTTCTTCTTTTTTAGCTTCTCTGATAAAATGGTACTTGATCTTGATGTTCTTGGTTCTTCCATGAAACATAGGGTTTTTCACTGTGGCAATAACAGATTGATTATCACAAAAACTTACAGTGACTTTCTCTTGCATTTGATGCAAGTTTATTAGAATTTTTCTAAACCAAATGGCTTGATTAATAGCAATTGTAGCAATTATATACTCTGCTTCAGCTATTAACTGAGCCACAACATCTTGTTTTTTTATGTTTCAACTTATCATACTAGAACCAATGGTGAAAACATATCCTGAAGTACTCTTCATATCGTCAAGTAAGCCACCCCAGTCACTATGTACATAGCCAACAAGTTGAACATCATTTATATTCTTGAACCAAACATCATAGTTAGTTGTTTCCTTCACATATCTCAAAACTCTTTTTGCAGCTCGAAAATGCATTTCACTTGGAGCTTGCATAAACCTAGACAACAAGCTTATATCAAGCATAATGTCAGGCCTTGTTGTTGTCAAGTATGACAAACTACTAATCAAACTCCTATAAATTCCATCATCAATTTTATTGGCTCCATCTTCCTTGCTTAACTTCTCATTTAGAACCAAAGGAGTGCCAATATCTTTACAATTTTCCATGCTGAATTTTTCAACACCACCATGGCATATTTTTCTTAGCTTATGAAAATTCGACAATCAGTTTGTAGAAATTCCATACCAAGAAAGTATGACATTTTACCAAGATTAGTCATTTCAAATACATTTTGCATTTCCTTTTTGAATCTTTGCACCAAACCAATGTTGCTATCAGTTATAAGAAGATCATTAACATATAAGGAAACCGTTTAAATTTTCTCACATGATTGTTGAACATATGGAGTTGATTCATTAAGACTGCTCTTGAACCCCAACTCCAGCAAATGCCCATCTATCCTGCTATACCAGGATCTAGGGGTCTGTTTTAAGGTCATACAATGCCTTCTCGAGAAGATAAACTTGATTTTCTTTGCCTTTCTCAATAAAACTTGGGGGGTTGTTCCACAAAAATATCCTCCTTTCAAGTAGCCATTGAGAAATACTGACTTGACATCAAGCTGGAAAATTTTCCAACTTTTATGAGCTGCTAAAGCTATTAAAAGCCTTATTGTATCACACCTAGCCATTGGAGCAAAGGTCTTTGAAAAATCTACTCCAAATTCTTATGAGTAAGCCTTGACAACTAGCCTTGCTTTAAACTTGTTAACATAACCAATTGGATTTAATTCGATCATGTATACTCATTTCATAGCAATCACCTTCTTATAGGTAGGCCTTTCAACTAGCTGCCAAGTCTCATTTTTGCAAATCATTTTCAGCTCCTCTTCCATAAAAGCTTTCCATCTTGAAAAAATTATTACTTATTCATGGCTGGCAGGTTCCACTAATGCCATATTGCATTGTCACAAATTTCATCCAATGACCTTGTACCTCTGACAGTAATTTCTTCATCTGAATCATCCTCAGACTCAACTTCTTCTACAATAGTCAGATCACAATTTGCACATCTATTCTAATTTGACTATCACTAAAAGGCTTAGCTATTGTCTCCCAATCCCAATGTGCTCCTTCATCAATTTGACATTTGTGTAAACCACCACCTTCTTAGATTGCAAGTTGAAATTTTTTTTAGCTTTTTGTTTTGCTGCAATAATCCAAAAGAATCCCAACTTTAGCCTTCTGGTCTAATTTGCTTCTTTTGACTTATGGAACATGAATATAACAAATGCTCCCGAAAACTCTAAGATGGTCAAAAACAGGTTTGACTTCAAATAGGGTTTTGTCTTTCAAGGTCTTTGTAGGAAGCCATTCAACAAGTAAACTGAAGTGTTGATGGCTTCTGCCCAAAATGTTTGTGATAATTTCTTCTAAAAAAGAAGACATGTGGCCATCTTCATAAATGTTCTGTTTTTTCTCTCATTGACTCCATTTTACTAAGGAGTATAATTGATAATTAGTTGATGATGAATCTCAGCTTCTATGAGAAAAAATTCAAAATTTTCACAAATGTATTTAGTTCCATTATCAGTTTTGATCACCTTTATGTTGCAACCACTCTGATTTTCTACAAGGACTTTAAAATAATGAAATACATTTAAAGCTTCAGACTTTTGCTTCATAATGTAAATGCAACACATCCTTGTAAAATCATCAATGAAAAGAATAAAATATCTGCTACCATTTAACGAAGGAGTTCTCATAGGGCCATAAATATCAGAGTGAATAAGCTACAGTTTTTCAGTAGCCTTCCATGCTTGGTTTTTTGAAAACGCCAATTTGCTTTGCTTCCTAAGTTGGCAAACATCACAAACACCAACACAATCATGTATAGCAAGCATATTCTGTGCTAGGCCTTTATTATGCATGTACTTCAATGATGAAAAGTTGAAATGACCAAATCTCATGCCAAAAAGAAGATTCATCAGTTGAACTTGAAAAAACATGAATATTAAGATGCTTCCATTATATAGAAAAGCTTATGTCTCTCATTTTCAATGTCATCAGTTCTTGACCAGTAGGATCCATAATAGTGCAAGTCAAATTTTTGAAAAGTAAGGTATAATTCTTTTCAAGCATTTAACCAACACTTAACAAATTTTGTTCTATATTAGAACATCTAAAATATACATGATACTGGTTGGAGTTTCTATAGCAACCACACCTTTTCCTTTAACTTCTACAAGACTTTTGAAGAGTGGGATGTGGCCAGATCCTTGAACATGCTGAACGTTGAAGCCATATGATGAGTGCATCCACTATAAACCAACCAAGCTATTAAATTATTGTTGTTGAAAGGCAAGTACCAACAAAAAGTTTCTCTTCATGTTGTTGTTTTTCAATAACTTGTGCGAGTTGATTCTATTGCTCACCTTTGTTTTTGTAAACTTTTCAACATGTCCTAAATTTTTAGAAGCTCTATATTGTACTCCAGGCTTGTACCAATATAACTTCTCAGTATGAGAGCTTTTTTGCAGTATGAACATGGAGGAAATTTGCCTTTCATGTCTCCATATTCTTTTTCCCTTCTTTCTCTAGCCATTTCTTTTTCACTAGAGATTGCTCTGACTTCTAAGCTCTGCCTTTTTGCTTGGAAAAAAAAAATGCTCATTTAGTGTTCTTTTCCATTCTCAATGATCGTCTCTGTCAGATGCTTGTAAAGCATTTACAAGTTCTGAAAGCGATATTGGTGGAAGATCCTTAGAACCTTCAAAAGAGGATATTTTTTCCTTAAACTTATTAGGAAGACTTACTAGAACCTTATCCACCACTCTTTTATCAGTTAACTCCTCTCCTTGCAACCTGATCTTGATTCACTACTTTCAAGAGTCTATCGGAGAACTCTTTAACAGTATTAGCATCGTTCATCTTCAAGACTTCAAATTCTCTTCTCAAGTTCAAAACTTGCATTTGCCTAGTTCTGTCACTACTTTGGAACTCTTTCTTGAGTATGTTCCATACCTCTTTTGTAGTTTTACAAGCCATGATTCTTGTGAATATAACATCAGACACTAAGGAATGTATACAAGTCAAGGGCTTTAAACCTTTTCGCACATTCTTCATTGTGCTGCTTCATTTAAGCAGCAATTAGATTGTCTCTCAACGGAGGTGTATCAATATCTATGTCCACAACTTGCTAGAGGTTAAAGGCTCTCAAATAAGCCTTCATTTTCACATCCTAAATTAGATAATTCTCTCTTGAAACAAATATAAGGTGTAGAGGTAGAAAAGCTACTTGAAGCCATTGAAGTAATAGTTTTTAGGTTTATGTTTGGATAGGGTATTTTACTGGTTTCTCTTAAGCTCTTACAATCTCATAAAAAAAATTCAAAGCTCTGATATCATGTTAAAAACAAAAAGGAAGAAGTTACAGAGCAAATTTCCTTGTTTAGGTAAAAACCTTCATTAAAAAATATGTAGTACATACAAAATATATTTTACTTTTCTCTCACAATCCCACAAAGAACATTCAAAGCTCTGATACCATGTTAGCTTTTGTTTAAACAAACAAAAAGAGGAAGTTGCTGAGTAAAAATCCTTGCTCAGGTAAAAACTTTCGTTCATACAACATATATTATATTTTTCCTAACACAACTCCAAGACTTTCTTACTAAAGTAGGTCCTTAAAATCAGCAACCCAGTACTTTCTTATCCATTCACAAAGAAACCCATACCCTAAAAACCATTGGACAAGCTGTATATATATATATACACCTAAAAGTAGAGTGACAGTAAAGTGTCACATCTCTCAACAATTGCAATATCATTATGCATTTGAGAAAACCATTGGACACTGTCTGGTCTAATAATGCCACCATCAAAACCTTGTCCATCCTTTGCTGAACTATTCGTGTTTAGCTTCAATAATTTCCTTCAGAGCCTTCCAGCTTAGCCTAACTCCTTTACAAATTAGTCTCTTTTGAACATAATTGACATCACCGATAAACATGGTTGATCAGGAGCTGAGATGGTCACATTCGACTGAAAGGAAGAAAGCAAGGAGAATTAATATGTTGATAGAAAATTGAAAAAAAAAAGTATAATTTTAAAGTTTTTCATTATCATTGTGACAAAAGAGATAAAGTAGGTAATAGAGAAGGAAGAGAAAAGGATTGTGAAGTCATAACCCAATTAGGTCAAGGAAGTGCTCACCTGTTCTCACTTGACTAGAAATTAATTTATGCTTAATCTTCACGAATGAAATGGCAATCCACCTCATATGTTTTGTCAATCATAGAACACTGGGTTTGAGACAATATGGATGGCAGCCTTAATAACACACCATGGTTGCATAGCTTCACAAGTAGCGCAACTAATTTGTTGCATATAAGTTGATGAACCCATGTAAACTGTTTAGTGTTATCGACCATAGCTCTATACTATGCTTCTACACTTAATCTAGCTACAATAGTCCATTTCTTATTTTTTCCAACCTACAAAATTTTCCCCAAGTATAACGTAATAGCCAGTAGTAGATCATCTACATTTGGAGAGGTAGCCCAATCGGCATCCAAATTTGATACTAAAAAGAACTAAATTGCTTTAAACTACAAACTAGTCCAATAGACTTCAACATGTTTAGCTTGGGAAAAGCCTAGTTTTAACATCCTCCAACCACAATCTATAAACTAATTATTATTTTCTTTCAAAAAATAATTCTAGCTTAGGCTTGCATATGCTTGCTTGGGTATCACGAGTCGACTCTCCTAGCACGCAAAGACGCCAATGTAGCACCTGCTATCTCTTCATAGGTAGTAAGTCAGATTCTCAAATGTCCTTCAAGTGTCAACCAGTAAGACTAGTGCACAACAAAGTAAGTAAGCAAGTAACAATAAAGTAACTATCACTAGAAAATGTAAGAAAGGCTTTAACTTCTCATTAATTGAAAAACGATCAACAATACAAATGATAGAAAAATGCTTACAAAATCTACAACATGTCTAAAACGTAGGCATAATGGCTTGGTGAGGGGAAGTTACAAGAAACATCAAGACATTCAACTCGCATCCGATAAGCTTGTGTACAACTTCAGTTTTATTGACCCTGCCCTAAAGAGCTTTTTGTAGCAAAGTCTCTTTGGCAGGAGGAAAACATCATTTTTCCTAGATGATAAAAAGGTAATTACAAAAATATTATATGTTAAGTCTATGTCAAACTACCCTACAATGATGGCCATCATAAGTCAAGCGGCCATGTGCGAAATGCAATTGATAGGCTTGGATTGAGACATTCTCCCCCTACTTAATTGGTCAACGTCCTAGCTGACTCAACTGTTTGAAAGTCTTTAGTCTTCTACTTAAACTTTGAAAAATCTTCAGCTTTCACCCAGCTGATTTCATCATCTCCAAAACCTTTCCACTTGACTAAGAAATCTAAGTATGGGTGTCGTTTGATGGTCACATTTCTTTCGAATAGAATCTCTTAAATAACTCTTTGTTGTTACTTCTAAAGGTTGACTGCTAGCCTAGTTGACTGGTCTCATGCTAGATCTTGAATAAGTTTGGGACTCTTATGACTACATCAGTGTTGTGACTTCTCTCAAACCAAAGTAGTTCTCTCCTCTGATTCTGCACAAGGTATCTATTGGCTATTCTTAGACCATTGTTAATCTCTGACACTTACACCTTTTTGACAATGCTTAGTCTTTCCTTTGACCCTGCCATAATGGTACTTTTGGCCCTTTTGTATCAATATGAAAGTTCTATCTTTCGATTCTTGGGACAATCTCTGACATCTCGGACCTCTTTGACAATGTTCATATCATAGCTTTCTCTTGAGTCTAAGTGGTCTTACCTTTGACATGCCATCAAGAACCTTTTGATCCTTCCACAGATCTCATGGCAATCTCTAACAACTCATAACTCTTCGACAACTCCTATATCGCAGCTTCCTCCTAAATCTTGGTGGTCTTACCTCTGATCTTCCATCAAGAACCTTTTGGCCCTTTTACATCTCTAGTGGCAATCTTTGATAACTGGAACCTTTAAATTTTTTCTTTTTCTTTGTAATGATGGAGTACAATTTTATTAACAAGAAATATCGATGGAATGGAATTTGGAGAAAAAATAAAGAAGGTTTGTTTCTCAAAAAAAAAAAATAATATATATAGCGCAATACTTGGATGGAAAATATATTTGTTATATACATATATTATTAAACTTCACTAAGACTTAATACAATATTAAATTTAAATTAAATCATTAAGACTATTTTTCTTCTAAAATAAAAAGGGGATTTTTATTTTTTTATTTTCTAAATTTATAAGGTGTAAACCTTGGACCTCTAACTTGCCGAGTTTCATTTACCACTATCATCTTAATCATAAATAATCTTTATGTACTACAAAATTGTTTCCTAAAAAATAACAACATAGCACAGTGTCACAATCCAAGCATGTTGGACATGACCACTTGCCTTATGATGGGCACCATTTTAAGATAGCGTGACTTTTAGCTTGGCATATGGTATTTTTGCAATTAGCTTTATGTCGACTAGGAAAAATGATGTTTCTCCTTGTCATAGGGACTTTGGTGCAAAAAATTCTTTAGGGAAAGGTGTATAATTAGTAACATTAAAGTTGTACATGAGCTTATCAAAATTGAATATCTTGGTCTTACTTGTAACTTCCCCTACACCAACCTTTGTCATAAATTTTGCAAGCATTTTGCTATTGTTTGTAATTTTTATTGTTTTTCAATTAATGAGAAGTTGAGACCATTTTTACAATTTCTATGATAGTTGCTTGCTTGCTTACTTCGTTGTGCACCAGTCTTACAAGTTGACACTTAAGGGGCATTTGAGAAGTTGACTTACCATCCACAAGGGGATAACAAGTGCTACACCAACGTCTTTGCATGCTAGCAAAGTCGACCTATGACAGTTGGTATCAGAGTTATGTTTTGAACCGTTGAGGAAGTAGCATTCTGTTCTAGTTTGCTGAGAGTGTTAACCATGAAGAGCATGACGACACTAACAAAAATAGTATTTGATTGACACTTTAGTGGGTGAGTTGTTAGGAGTGGCAGACTTCCTGACAGATATGCAGACCATGTTCCAAGAGTGGGACATTCTGAGCATGATCCAGAGGATAAAGGCCTTTGAAAACCTTGATAACTTCTTACGGACACCAGAGGCGAGCAAAGGAGTCCATGGTACGGGTGACATGTTTCTTGCGCTTGAGGAGCATGTGGAGAATATTGATCAGGCCTAGAGGGGATTGACAAGCTCGATGAGCATGAGCCATAGGTAAGCTTTCATAAGAAATAACTACCATGAAGGAAGTAATTAGTGATATGAACACCAAAGTCAACCTCATGATGAGAGCAATAGGGAACAACCAACAATACTATTGTCACGAGGGTATAGACCAACGAAAAGTAAGAGTACCTGAACAGCGTGTCCATGGAGGGGCACGAGATACTAAAAACTAAAGGATTCAGAAGAAATTAAGGTGACAACTACTTTGATGTATTTTTCATATGATGTGAAGCTCTAATGGAGGATAAAGTATGCCGACCTTCAAGCTAATAGGAGTATGATTGACACCTGGGAAGGTTTGTGAAGAGAGTGGAATGCTCAATTCTTCCTTGAGAACGTAAAGTATTTTGCTCGACGAATGTTAAGGGACCAAACACATATAGGAACAGTCCATGAGTATGTGAATGATTCACAAAACTGATGCTGGACATCCATGACATGTCAGAGAAAGACAAGGCATTATGTTTTCTTGAGGGTCTAAACTCTTAGGAAAGGGCTGAACTGCAGCCTAAAATGATTCAGGACTTAGGAACAGCTCAAACAACTGCTGAGCATCTAGGAGACTATGTTCTTAACGTCTTTACTGTAGTAAGAATTCCAAACCATGTTTACAGTCAATTGGTTTAAATGTATAGGCATTTAGAGGTTAAAAAATTTCCCAAACCATTTTAATCTTATAGGTCCAACAAGTAAAATTGGTGCGTGCACGTACAAGAAGAGGTCAATTAGTCTTCTTCAGAAATCCTAAGCTGACCCTGTGTTAGTAGTATGCCCTAAAGGCAATGACATGTGATGTTGTCGCATATTATTTTATGTACAATCTCATTTATATTATTAATAAATATAAGTGGAAAACATTATTATGTATAAGAGTTATTAATTAATTATTATGAGCCCAAATAATTAAAGTAATAGAAATAAGCATCATGTTGAGATCATGCTAATAAGATGTACTTCCTTTAAGCTTAATTCTTAAATGTTCCTAATCATAGGATCACTAAGTAAGGCATTAGTGAATCTGGATAGATTAGTACATATTTAGTTGGCTCAAAGAGTTGAGGGTGACTGATCTCATAGTCACTTGTGTATGAAATACTAAAACATATATGTAAGTTCTCATTAGAGAATGAGTTCACTAAACTAACTCAACTAAGTACACCTATATGGAGTTTCTCTATATGTCAATAGGTGGTTCTTATGTTACAGTTGTGCAAATAGTCATTTGACTTGAGACATCATAGTTATCTTGTATGTACGTCATTATACTTTGATACTATTTCTTATTCTATTAATGAGTCACCAAAGAAGTAGTAATTGAGTATAATCACTAGTATATGGAGATATATGAATGTGCAATAAAGAATCTATCACTCTTAGTAGAAAAGAGAGAAATGTGGTCTATAAAATATTTAACTTAAAGTATATGATCATAGCAAGGTGGATATTAAAATATGAGTTTCTAATTTTCCCAATGAAGTTATAATCTTAAAATTAGACACATATGATTAAATTTAGGGTTTGACATTATTTTCATACCCAAATAGATTTAATCGGGACATTGCATGATAGAAGGATTAAATTGCATGGTAATTGTTAACAAAAAGGTTCAAAAGGTTCACAGCCATATTTATACTATTATGGGTAGTCATCATGTGCTGCTATGCACCAATCTTGACTTGTAGGAAACCCTGATAATTGATTAATTATCTATAAATGATTAATTAATTAATTTTAATTAAAAGGTGAATTAAAAAGAGTTTTAATTTAAATAATTAGAATGAGTTCTAATTTAATTGGACAGGGTCCAGTAATAAATATAAAAAAGTTACATGCCTACTGTCATTAATAGTTTAAACCTAAAGGGTCACACATAAAATGATGATATTCAACTAAGGAGAGTTTTTGGGCAATCATGTAATTATTATAGTTTGTTAGACATTAGATTTAATTATGATTAAATCCTAATGTTAGCATAATCTCTAATGTGTTAGGATTGTCCAATACATAAGGAGGTGGCTAGTCTTTATAAAATATAAGACTTAACAAACTAAACAGAAACAGAAGAGAAAAATAATTATACGTACTGTACAGAGAGCCTAAAATCCATCAGTTTTAGGCTCATGAGAGTTTCTAAATCACAAGAGAGATTCGGAAACTTGTGCTAGCACACAAGGAATCCCTTGATAACCCCTTTCATCTTCAAGCATGAAGATCCTTAGTTGGATTCGTTATGGATAGTAACTGTTAACAGAAAGGTTCAAAAGGTTCACAACCATATTCATACTATTATGGATAGTCATCATGTGCTGCTAGACACCAATTTTGACTTGTAGGAAACCCTGGTAATTAATTAATTATCTATAGATAATTAATTAATTAAAGATGATTAATTAATTAATCTTAATTAAAGGGTGAATTAAAAAGAGTTTTAATTTAAATAATTAAAATGAGTTCTAATTTAATTGGACAGGGTCCAGTAATAAATATAAAAAAGTTACATGCCTACTGTCATTAATAGTTTAAACCTAAGGGGTCACACATAAAATGACGATATTCAACTTAAGGAGAGTTTTAGGGCAATCATGTAATTATTATAGTTTGTTAGGCATTAGATTTAATTATGATTAAATCCTAATGTTAGCATAATCTCTAATGTGTTAGGATTATCCAATACATAAGAAGGTGGCTAGTCTTTATAAAATATAAAACTTAACAAACTAAAAAAAAAGACACATAAGAGAAAAATAATTGTACGTACTGTATAGAGGCCAAAAATCGATTTAATGGATTTTAGGCGAATGAGAGTTTCTAAATTACAAGAGAGATTCAGTAACTTATGCTAGCGCGCAAGGAATCCCTTGGTAACCCCTTTCATCTTCAAGCATGAAGATCCTTAGTTGGATTCGCTCGTGTGGATACACTTAGAGACGGGACACCTGTGTCACTGCTGTGTTCCTGATGAATTAACAAAGGAGCGAAAGCCGAATTAAGAATATGAAGAAAGCATTAAAAGCCTCAGAGGTACATAGTTCTCTACTTGTTTAATTGCTAGACTATAATTAGGATCTTTCATATAATCATAAGTTGATTTCGGGTTAAAGGAATCAAAATTTTTTAAATTCAGCTGCGCATATGATTGCCATATTTTACACTGATTCCTAATACCTTGTCCCTTTGGCCTTTTCAGCCAACCAGTCTCACGGTACCCCCAATAGGGATTGTTTGGTCTAAGAGCTTTCTTTCTCAGCTTTCCCATTTTGTTTTTTCTTTAAAACCCAACCTTTCCAACATACTACCAAACTAAACCAAGAACCCAATCAAAATCTGAAAAGTTTTCACCACTTAGTGACCGATCGGTCACATTGTTTATGCATAATGACCAGTCAGTCACTTTTCTTTGGTTCGGTTGGTCCTTGCTTTAGGTGACAATTTCCTTCTCTTGTGTTTTATCCCCTTGCTCTTTCATCCTTAACCCCATAAATTGAAACTCTAACAAAGAGCTAAAGAGAAATAACCCAAGAAAACCAAAACCCCTAAAAATCCAACAGATTTTCCCCAAGGGGGCGACTGGTCTTGTCCCAAGGGACTGACTGACAGCTCTTCTCACAAGGCACCGAACGGCCTTCTTCCTAAGTGACCAAGCAGTCTTCTCTTGGCTCATTTAATCTCCTATCCATCAATAACACCTTTCAAAATCATGTTTACACAACCCCATCAAAGAAAAAATCCAATTAAGTTCCTCTTTTGGTTGCTAGTTATTAGTGAAGTTTTTTAACCTGGTCGGTCGATGGTTGAGAAAGCCATGAGAGATCATAATCATGCATCTGAGGTGATATATAAAGGTCCGATCATCCCGGGCATGGAAAAGGTAAGGGCAAGATGACAGGCATTCATCTGAACTTAGTGATGACGGATTTTCAAGTGGAGATGACCAATATCGACCTGATTAAGAATTTCATGAACCTACCCCTCTACCGACTTTGCCCTCTTTCAAACACAGACCCATTAGGAATGCACTTAGATTGGGTAAACTTATGAACTTGAAATCAATATTTTTCTCGAGGGATAGGTTAGAGATAGTTTTAGGTAGCAGTCAAGGTTGTCAGCCATATGATTCCTTGCCCCCGTATGTGTGTATTTATGAGGAACATGTGAAGGCGAGGCTTCGCTATCCTTTTCACCCCTTCATAGTGGAATTGTAAAACTTCTTAGGAATATGCCCGACTCAGATTTTGCTGAATACTATGAGGTTTTTGCTTGGATATATCAGTTTGTCACATGTTGTAAGGATACCTACTTCTATTCTTGTATTTCACAGTTGTTTTGAAATCAAAGGACAAGCTGGAGGATGGGTGTTCTTCCAAGGTAAAAAGAAGTTTGATAAAGCTCTAGAGAACAATAAGAAATGGAAGTTGAAGTTCTTTTTTTTTTTTTAGAGTGACCACTCCCACAAGATTGAGGTATGGGTGGAGGGTCCTCTATTCTGGTTTAAGTGGACCAACTAACCTGACCCATGACAAGTCTATGCACTTAGGAAAACTTCGATGTTTTTAGGATAATCAATCTTCAAAGTATTTAAGCATATTGCATTTCATTGACCGTCCTCTTCTTGTCGTTGTCGGGCTATTTACTGAATCATGTGGTATATTGCATTCTTTTGTGCATTGTTATTATTGTTGGTATATGTATTCTTGCCCTTCCCTCCTCCCCTCTTTTGTCCAGATATGGATGATGTGCCACAAAGCCAAGATGCACAACTGTTGGCTGCTAGAAGGAGGAGGCAAGAGCGAGAGCAAGGGACTGGGACTTCTTAGATGGAAGTACTGGAATCCACCTCTTTGATTTTGCATTCCTTGTCGCGCTCTGAAGTGCCCCTTCCAAGTTTTTGAGAGATCTCGCCCTGAACATGTAGACAGGAACCAATCCTCTTAGAACATCTCTCAGTTGGGACAAGCAAGGAAAGTGCCCTCAAGATCAATCTAAACGAGGTAGGTCGAATAGTTTTGCCAAGCACACATCATCGATCCCAGTCAAACCACGGGACATCTTAGGGTGCCCATAAGTGAGTGTTATGGCTGATTGGAATTCCTTGTCTCCTAAGGATTAGGGTCATATGAACTCTGCTACCCCTGATATTGCATTCCTGAATGGAATAGATTATGTCATCTAGGTACTTGAACTTACATTTCACTTTTGTGAAGGCTTGCATCTTTGTTATGGTTCACCGCTTGTATATTTTAGGTCGCTTTTTTTAACTAGGGTGGTCAGATAATATCACTTTTGACACTACCCATTAATATAATGACATGTGGCACCACATCTTTAGTAACTGTCAATACAGTTAGCAAGCCATGTGGAGCTTAGTTATTGGCCGAAGCAAACTATATAAATTGCTACACAGTTCTTAAAAAGGTAATTTCTAGACAAAGTACTTTTTGCTATGGAGATTATTATTATTTTAGTAACATTCTGACATAAGCATTGAAGTTCTTCCAGGTATTACCCGGTCACCCTTTTCACTGTTTTACATATTGACATGATTGGAAAGCTGACTATTATGGTGCCATGTCAATACAGTTAGATCATGATTTAACATTGGCACCGTCTGTGGGAACTCATTCTCGAGTTTTCTTATCTCCATATAGTTCTTAGCTAAAGCAATACACATTTATGAGTTATGTGATCTAAAACTCCATAACTTAGAAATTGAAGTACCGGAGAAAGTCAAGCTAACAAAGCTAAATGATTCAATCCTTAATTTGCTAAATCATGATTACGAAATCTATTGCCTCAATAGTGAAGAATCTGTATGCCTTACTATTATTAGCATAACTAAGAAAATTGCACTTTATCATTTTTTTGCCCTGTTTTGGTCTTTTATGATCAATTAACATTACTAATGGCTCTGCATCCCCATACCTTTTAATGGTCAATAGAATTTTTTCTCTCTTTTCGTAAATCATAAATTATATTAGTTTTCTTATGGAGTATACAGTTAAGTATGTTACAAAAAGTCATGAGTGCTTCCCTCCATAAATTCTTGTGTAAACCTGAAGTAAGTAATAAAGTATTTATCATATTTACCAAGATTCTATTTTTCCTTTCTGTAATACCATTTTGTTGAGAACTTTAAGGTATAGTGACTTGATGGATTATTCCAATATTCTCTTCACAAAAATTATTAAAAGTGATTTCAAATTTGTCAAAAGATCATCTTTTGTCCTTAACAAATATACATAAGCATACCTTGAACAATCATTTATAAAGGTAACGAAGTATCTTTTACAACCTCTAGTTAGAATACCTTCTAACTCGCATATGTCATAAAGTATTAGATATAAGAGTTTTGTAATTTTTTCTACCTTCTTAAAAGACTTCCTAACTATTTTAAACATTGATACAAGTTTCACATTTTTCCAAATCATTGGATGACTGAAAAAAAATTGCTCCTAGTTTATTCATACTTCTAATACTATTATAGTTCACATAACCCAAACAGACATGCTATAAATAAAAAGAAGTAGAAGTAGAAGTAGAAGAATAAGAAGAAGAAAAAAAAAATATATAATCAGAACTTATAACATTATTATTACTAATAGTAATCTTGTACATCCTATTGGTTACATATCATTTTCCGACATAGTTCCCTCCCTTAGATAGAATTACACAATCTAATTCAAAAAGACACTTATTGAGGAAGCTTCCAGAAATCAGATTTTTTTTCTAATGTCATGAACATGTAAAACTTCATTCAGAACTTAATTGATAATTCATTAACTTGAATGTATTTAAACATTCTTATCCTACTTTCTTTTGCCAATGTGGGACTTCATTAAATACAACATTTATTGAAGTCCCTTTTCCTCTTCCCAAGATTTTAATAATTCTTTGAAAATTTCTAACATTAATTGATAATTCAAATTTACTTTGTTGAAACTTTTGAGTTGACATAAATAAGATGTGCAGATACAAACGTTGAGTTTTGATAAGATCTAATAAAGAGTTTGTACTTTTCTATAATTTGAGTAACACTACACTAGTCTAAAAGAGATGATCAACTACTTCGTTTATGTGAAACTGAAAGTTTTGATATACGAAACTTCAACTGCAAACTCTTTCTGTTCAATAGTTGTTTGTTTTAATGAAATGATGTGCATCATCATTAGATGACTTAGTAGACAACGCATTGATTTGCTTTCATCTGCTTGACCAAGAATCAGTAGATAGTCATTTCAGTCTTAAGTTTCAATTGTTCACTTGATGATCAACGGATTCATTTCCACTTGCATTTTAGTGCTTGACATCATTTACTACTACGTATTATTCAATCGAGATTCAACTTTTGATGAGTTTTATTTGATTCCATTGAAAGTCTTCTAAAAATATTTATTGTTCTCATCTAGTTTCATTTAGCATATGTAAAATACAAAAGTGGATGGAATTAAAATTCAACATTTATTTTGTGATCATTGAAATAAAGATTTAGTGAAATGTTAGATTTAATAATTGACTTAACATATACCATTTTGAATTGATAAGTGTTTCAATAAAGCTGTATTGTTTAATATGAAAATATACAAGGTGAGTGTTTATTATATAGGTTGTACAAGTGGACCTTGCATAATGAACTTAGTTTAGTATGAGGCTAAGTACAATAATAAAGTATATAAACAAAATCAATTTTAAATCATGAGCCGTAATATACTCTAAATGTTGTGAATGCCTTCCATTAGTTGTTAGCTTCATGGTGAGTTGGGGAATATGGTGTCAGTGAATAATGTGGCATGTTTGGAATAACATGAAAGCTACATTTCATTAATACTATCTTTGATCCAAGACATAACCATGTATGCCATGTGCTTTTTGAATAATTTTAGGGATGCAACAAAAAGGGTTGGGGATAAACATCAATGTAGTAACAAGAGGTGGAAGACCATAGGTTTGCCTTTCTACAAGGTCAATGTAGACACTACCATCTTCAAGAATAATGGTGATGGTGATGGGTTCGACGTTCGAGGTGGTTATCAAGGATGTAGAAGGCAATTTCATAGCAGGGAATGCGAAGATAGATTATTGTCTCATCCAATTATAGATGAAGCATTAGCAATGAGGAAATGGGTCATTTTTGCAAAAGAGTGTGGTGTTCGAGATGTAATATTTGAAGTAGATTCAACCTAGTCTCCTCGGGTATCATGTTGCATCGAAATGACAGTTCTAGTGCAGGAGTAGTTTTCAAAGATGTTGTTAGCCATTACTTTTTAGTCAAGGATAATTTAGTCTTTACAATTTTCTTTTATGTTTAATTTAGTTACTGGCATTTGCTACCTAGAATAGTACTGGCAGAGTTTGTGTGGCCAGCCCAGTATCAACAAGATTCTCGTAAGCAGAGCTTCTAAGCCTCAACGGTCTCATTTGGAGGATTGTCCAGAATTATCAAATGAATCTTCTCTCTCTTTTCTTCCTATCTGTCTCTTGCTAATTTCTCTTCTGTTGCTCTGAATTCTATAATTCTCTTAGTTTCCATATTGATCCAAAGTCTCTAACATTCTGGTATCAAAGCCCGATCCTAGCAATCATGGTTAATCCAAGCAATAAAGCCCTGCAACAATAGCTAAATCATTAGCTTCAAGAATTTCAATGAGTGGATGACAGAACAACAATCTTAGCTGGTTGTGTGAAGAATCTAGAAACCCAAATGAATTAAATGGGTGAAAAAATGGTGGGATACGATCAAATGCAAGAGGAATTTCGAAACCTGCATCGAAGTTTGGATGAATGGTTTAATAGACCCCAAAATCCACCTCTAAACCACCAGAACCCACCTCAGAATCAAACTCAAAATCTACCCCAAAACCCTTTGTAAGAACCACCCTTGAATCCCCAGCAAAATCCACCTATCATACCCCAAAGAGAGGCTGAACCTGTACCCAGACAAAAACTATTTTAACCAGTATAAAGGAGGCCTCTATAGAAATGCACATGAATCTTGTATGGAAGATGCTTATAACTTATTCTCTGGTCTGTCAAGAGTTGATTTACCAAAGTTTGATGGTGAGAATTTTCAGGACTGGCTCTACAAGGTAGAGTAGTTCTTTGAGGTAGACAAAATACCTGAAATGATCAAGGTCAAGCTGGCATCCATTAATATGGAAGGCAAAGCTCTCCAATGGCATAAGGCTTACATGGCTACAATGTCTGGTGGTAGGATATTATGGAGACACTATATGAAAAACATGGCCTTGAGGTTTGGGAGATCTTTGGATGGAGAACCGTTAGCTAAATTGACCAAGCTTAAATAGGTGAGAACAGTACACCAGTATCAATAACAATTTGAAACACTATTAAACACGGTAACCCTCCCAAAAATTCAAGCTGTCAGTTTATTTTTAAGCGGTCTTCATGAGGAGATTGAGAGTGTTGTGAGGTGTTTTGAACTGTAGACCTTAATTAGAGCTATGAACCTTACTAAATCCCATGAGAATACATTCATTGCTTTGAATAGGAAAACACAAATACACATTAGACCTTACCATGCTTTACCTACATCTAAGTTGCCTCCATACCTAATCCCAAACCTTACACTTTAAACTCAAACCCAACTTCCTTATACCAACCTAGAACACAATTTCCAAATACAAAAAAAGCAGTGCCACTTTGAAACCCAACAAAAGTTTATCCCAAAAAGAGTGGGAAGACAAAAGAGCCAAAAGGCTATGTTATAGATGTGATAAGAGGTATACCTCTGGCCATAGGTGCAAGAAGGCCCAATTGTTCCAAGTATTGATAGATTTTAATACAGAGGAAGAAGAAGAAAAGAGAGAAGACATAGACCTGATAAGTTGGAAGGATAATCCTGCAGAGAACCAGCAAGAAAACAAGGGAAATGGAAAATTAGAGGAAGACCCTATCATATCTCTACATGCTGTATTTGGAGATGAGAGTTTTAAAACATTGAAACTTCAAGGGTTAATCAAGAAACATATGGTGGTTATGTTACTTAACACAGGGAGCACTCATAACTTTATAAACCTCAACATTGCCAAGAGGTTGGGGTGTAAATTACAACCTATAACCAAAATGAAGGTTTCTATGGCCAATGGGGAGTTTGTAAGTGCTCGGGCAAAATGCTTAGGATTGCAGTGGCAAGTGCAGCAAGAAGCATTTAAGGATAATTTTATTGTCATGCTCTTAGGTGGATGTGATGTGGTCTTGGGAATGCGATGGTTTGCTTCCAAGAGGAGAATTATATGGGATTATGATAGATGGCAGCTTGAGTTTCAAAAGGATGACAGGACCATCACCTTGCAGGCTTGCAAGAACTACCTGGAGACTTAGTAGAAGGAAAATAATTGGTTAAACTACTATGTGGCAACACTCACATGTTCATTGCCAAGGTTTTGAAATGGGAGGATAATCAATGTGATTAACAGGAGGGTAACATGAGTGGTATTGTGGTTTGTTGCCAGATGGAGGAAAAAGGGTTGTCTCAGGCTGAAAGAATACATTTAGACTCTATGCTGGATGAATTTGCAGCAGTATTTGAAGAACCAAAGCAACTGCCACCTGCCAGAACCCATGATCATAAAATACAACTAAAAAAAGAGGGCCAGACAGTAAAGGTTAGGCCTTACAGATACCCTGCAATTCAAAAAGATGAGATTGAAAGACAAATTGAAACCATGTTGCAGTCTGGAGTAGTAAGGAACATCAACAATTCTTTTTCATCTCTTATTGTAATGGTGAAGAAGAAGGATGGTAGTTGGAGGTTGTGTGTGGATTATAGACAGTTAAATCTAATGACAGTTAAGGACAAGTTTCCTATACCACTGGTGGAAGAGTTGATGGATGAGTTATTTAGGGCTACTGTGTTCACAAAGTTGGAATTGAGGTCTGGTTACCACCAAGTCAGGATGTATCCACCAAACATTCACAAGACTGCATTTAGGTCCCACAGTGGACACTATAAATTCATGGTAATGCCCTTTGGACTAACCAATGCTCCCTAAGCTTTTTAGAGTTTGATGAATGAGGTTTTTAGACCTTATCTCAGGAAATTTGTTATGGTATTTTTTTTGAGGACATTCTTGTGTACAGTCAAAACTAGGGCACTCACCTTAAACACATGAAACTCACATTGCAGTTGCTTAAAGATCACCAGTTATTTGTGAAGAAAAGCAAATGTTCTTTTGGGGAAAGGAAGGTTGACTATTTAGGCCATGTTATATCCTACAATGAAGTGGCCATGGATTATAGAAAGGTTAGTTGTGTGTAGAATTGGCCCACACCCCAAACTGTAAGAGAGCTTTGGGGGTTCTTGGGGCTAACTAGGTATTACAGGAGGCTCATCAGGGATTATGGAAAGATTTGCAGGCCTCTGATTGCTCTTCTGTGTAAAGATGATTTTAAATGGAATGATGAAGCTCAAAGGGCTTTTGAAACACTCAAGAACATCATGTGTACTGCACCAATTCTGGCTATGCCAGATTTTTCACAACCATTTACTATTAAGACTGATGCTTCAGGGAAAGGGATTGGAGCAATTTTGATACAAAATGGTAGACTATTGGCTTTCATTAGTCAAGCATTGTCCCCCAAGTCAATGAGTTTGTCTGTGTATGAGAAAGAGATGCTTGCCATAGTGTTTTGCGGTAAAAAAATGGAGTTCCTATCTAATTGGAAAGCATTTCATTATAAAGACAAACCATAAAAGCTTGAAACACATGTTAGAGCAAAAGATCAACATTCCTGCTCAACAAAAATGGTTAACTAAACTGCTTGGATATGATTATGAGGTTAGATATCGTAGTGGGAATTCTAACGAGGCTACAGATGCACTATCTAGACAAAAGTGGGAAAATGATCAGGAAGAAGAAATATTGATGGCCATTAGTGGAATATCCACTGATCTAGTGGAGCCGATTAAACAAAATTGGACTGCAGACACCTATATACAGCAAGTCATTCAAGCTAAGCTTAAGGATCCGTCTTCCTTTACAAAGTGAGTGGAAAAATGATCAACTCCAGAAAAGGGGTAAATTAGTTGTGGGTGCAGATGATAGGGTTAGAAAAGAATTGTTGCATCTTTTCCATAATAGTGCCTTAGCTAAACACTCAGGATTTCAACCTACTGTCAACAGAATGAAAGCTGTTTTTTGTTGGGAAGGCATGAGGAAGGACATCAAACAACACATAAGAGAGCGTATGGTGTGCCAGAGAAATAAATAGGTGACTGCTGTTACCCTGGCCTATTGCAACCTTTGCCTATCCTAGACAAGGTGTGGACCAGTATTGCTATCAATTTCATTAAGGGTTTACCTAAATCCCAAGGCAAAAAGGTAATTTTGGTGGTAGTAGATAGGCTTAGTAAATATGACCACTTTATTGCTTTAGCTCATTCGTATACTTCCATATCAGTGGCACAAGCTTTCTTGGATCATGTATTCAAGCTTCATGGACTACTTGAAAATATTGTGTTTGATAGAGATAGGATTTTTTTTAGCAAGTTTTGGAGTGAGCTAATGTCTAAGTTGGGAGTTAAGCTCAAATTGTCCACTTCCTATCACCCTCTGACAGATGGACAATCAGAGGCGTTAAAAAGATGCTTGGAAACATATCTGAGGTGTATGACAGCAAACAAACCTAGGGAATAGGCTAACTGGTTACCCTTGACAGAATATTGGTATAACACCAATTTTCATTTTGCTGCTCAAACAATTTCTAATGTAGTTGTCTATGGCCAGCAACCTCCATTGCATTTACCTTATGTGCCTGGGGACTCAACCAATGAAGCAGTTGACAGATCCTTGATTGTTAGAGAGGCCACCCTGAGATTACTAAAGCATCACTTATTGAGAGCACAGGATAGGATGAAGGCTCAAGCTGATAAGGAAAGAACTGACAAGGAATTTGCAAAGGGTACAAGGGTTTACTTGAGACTCCAACTGTACATAAAATTGTCTGTGACAAGGAGGCCATTTTACAAATTGGCATATAGGTACTTTGGACCTTTTCAGATTGTAAAGAGGATTGGTAAGGTAGCATACTAGTTGGCTCTACCATCTACTACCAAGATTCACATTATGTTTTACATTTCTCAACTTAAACAACATATAGGTGCTGCCCCTGTGAGTTCTGAATTGCCTAATTCCTCAGTAGAAGATAACTTGATCCTGCAACCACAAGCAATTTTGGATAGAAGATTTGTAAAGAAACAAAAACAGGGCTATGACTCAAGTTCTGGTACAGTGGAGACACTCATTTCCTGAGGATGCAAAATGGATGGACTTGGAAGCGGACTTGGAAGCATTCAAACAGAAATATCTAGATTTTGAAGTCAACACTTGAGGACAAGTGTTATTTCAATCGTAGGGCATTTGTTAGCCATTACTTTTTAGTCAGGGATAATTTAGTTTTTACAGATTTCTTTTATGTTTAATTTAGCTACTGGCATTTGCTACCTGGAATAGTACTAGCAGATTTTGTGTGGCCAGCCCAGTATCAGCAAGATTCTCGCAAGTAGAGCTACTAAGCCTGCAACGATCTCATTTGGAGGATTGTCCAGAATTATCAAATGAATCTTCTCTCTCTTTTCTTCCTATCTGTCTCTTGCTGATTTCTTCTTCTCTTGGTCTTAATTCTATTATTCTCTTAGTTTCCATATTGATCTAGAGTCTCTATCAGATGTACAGAGTTCAGCCTCGGATTTCAGAAAGTACAATTTCTCAAGAGTAAATCAAAAGGGTAATAGCCCATATTAGAGAAGCCTCCGAATGTTATTGTAGTTTAATTTCCGATTAATAAATGCCTGTTGCTTTTATCCATTAAAAAAAAACAAATAATTAAAAAAATAAAAATAAATCTCTGGTTGACAATAGCAATAAGAACTTTGTCGGCGATTTTGTCTAAGGAAATCATTACAAAAACTACAGGGTTAATCAGCACTGGTTTCCCCTTCCAAATATAACATCAATTACTAATACATGATTTAAGTTATTTCCTAATAACTTCTTAGAAGCCTTGTTCAAACTTGATAAAATTCCTAGAAAAGGATAACAATTCTCTCTTTTTTAGGTCAAAATAGCAACCGCAACATAACTTGTTTATTTAGCATAAAAAGGGTCAGTAGGCTATCAATGCACTTACTAAAACTTCTCATAGGAGAACTACAACGGCTGCTTGTCAACGGTTCAGGGTGAATGATTGATAAGTCAATCTTCAACACCAGAATTTGTGACATAAAAGGTTAGTATACAGTTTCAAACAAATACAGAGATAACCAATTACAAAACAATAAGAACTGCCAGAATAACTGAAATTCACTGATCACAAGAGATGCATTCAGGTAGTAATATTAACTTGGATGAGGGTAATTATCTTCTTTTTCCTTTTTCAGTTTTTGGTGGGGGCGTACAGAACTACAGAAAATATAAGAATGTTAAAAATGGCAAGAAAATACAGGGAAGATACCCAAAAGATCTAGAAGTGTAATGTGAAGTATAAGCAGAGATCATCAAGAACAACAAGAAAAATTGAGCTGACCAAGCTTTGATGATCCTGCACCATTAACCAAACTTACTCGATTGCCAGACAATTCAGCCTTATAAGAATCAGAATTTAAGACTTTTCGGCTGATATTTGTGTAAATCTCCCGGATAACAATCTCGAAAGCCGTTTGGACATTGGTAGAATCAAGTGCAGATGTCTCCATGAAGAATAATCCTTCTTCTTCTGCGAGGCTTTTGCCCTCCTCTATGCTTACTTCTCTAATATTCTCCAAATCACACTTGTTCCCCACCAACATTCTTGCCAGGGTGGAATCACAATGAGCTGCAAGATCAATTAACCAAGGATTAAAAATGTTCACCCCATACTAACAAAAACAAATTTGTTCAGCTGAAATATAAGCACGTGAAAATCTAAACTCATAACAAAATTTATGACACAAGACATTCATGGACAGGAAAAGAAGCGAGATGTAAACAAAATGAAGAATAATAATGACATGGTTAGGTCTGATAAAACCTCAGGAACTAAATTTCACTAGGCTATGAATCATATATGGCAGAGATTAATAAGCAACCCAACAAGATTATTGGTCTGACTGATAGGCATACAGTTTTAGGCAGAGACAATACAAGTTCTCTAGAATGGAGGTGCAGATTTTATTTTATTTTTCTTTTCTTAGAAAGAAAAAAGGGTAGAGATTGCAGATCTGACTTCCTTGCTCAAAGCCCAACACTGAATACATCTTTTCACTTATTGCTATTTTTCTTAAATAATAATACACGATCCATTGGATTCCTTTTGCCAAATCAAAGCAAATAAACCATACACCTACTTGATGTCCAATAAACACATATTAGTATGAGTTGAGTTCTGATGCACTTCTCAACAACTAGGATAGAACTTAGGTATTGTTGTGAACAGTATAGTCTTTAAACGCATGCCCTGATTCCTGAAGGATCTCAACTGGATGTATAATGAACCTAAGACAGTGAACACTAAAATTTCTCACACCAGTAAAATTGCATAGCCAAAAATCAACCACCCTCCATATCTAGCAGCTAAAAGCATGTATTTTCTGAATATTAGAATGCTTCCAATCTCTATCAATTTACTTAAAAATTATCAACTTGTTACAGAAAATTAGACATGCATAAGCAGCACTTTCATGATATCATACAATTCTCATCTAATCCTGCCATGTTGACAGTCAAACAGAAAGCAGGAGGCATTCAAGGAAAATGTAGCAGCACAAATGGGATATATCTAATAGTTCACCAATGTAGTAGCCTACTATGAAAATTAGATAAGTAATTGAAATAAGAGGTCTCATTTTGGTATATATCCAAGCAATCACTAATGATCAACCCTTCCATTTGACCTCAGCACCATCTATATTAGTCACATTACATGAGCAAGGTTCGTAAAATGTTTCTTCTCTTATTATTGTCATTATTAAAACCATATACTGGTTGCACTTGAACCACAATCATCATGTTTTGTGCATAATTCCAAACCTCAGTTGTCCTATTTAATATGCACTACCTAACTTCTATTGTGAGAGAACTAAACGACAAAAGAAATCACCTACAAGTTTTGATAAACTCATTTTATACACTCTCTCTTCTAGTAATAATGTATTTTAAATTACCTTTTTTTTTTTTCATTTTTCTTTCTTTCTTTTTTTTTTTTTTTTTTTTTTTGCATCACTGTTAATATTCAATTGTTTGACTGTTTCTCTAGTGCCAAAAAGACAAGGATGAATGAAAATAGCATTCCAAATTCTAGTGGATCACTTGAAAGAAGCCAATATCTGAGCAACAAACATTAGCTGTATTATCCATGAAATGTCCAAAATTCTGTTGCATATGAACAATATAAACAAATAAAATTAGGGTCACCAATGCAGCTGCACATATGAGACAGATCACAGTAACTACCTCTTTCATAATCAACTGATCCACTAGTAAATATTATACGACGTGATTCAGAACTTCAAATGAATAACAGACCAAAACTCCCCCTTAAAGTATCATAAAAGAATTTGCAGTTTAAATATATCTTTCTTTGACAGATACAATGTTCAGTCTTCTCCTTCTCTCCTAACGACTAAATCAGATTAAAAAAGAATCCACCTTTTACTGATTCAGATCGCACCCACCACATGGAATTCAGGACACAAAGATATGACCATAAGATCATACCAGTACATATAAGTAGAAATTTTAGCACCTCTTTCCTCTACAGTACTTTTCTGGGACATCAAATCCTTTCGAGTATATGCCAAACTCCAATTATCTCAAATATCACACCAAAGTCAAATTTCATTAAACCTCTCAACCATTTCAAAAAAAATTCAATCACATAACTAGCTTCCATAAGAGATTCCCCCCCTGCAGACCCAAACCATTTGTCATATGAAGTAGCAATATTTAAACATACTCAATATTTTGTCACCAAAATAATATAAAAATACTCAACAGGCCAATACCATTCCTCTTCGTAAATAAATAGTAAAGTAAACTGCCCTCTGTTTCAACATATTCTTTAGTAATAAAGACATACAAGAATAGAAAAAGCAGGTATCTTCACAAAATTATTAAATTGAGTTAATTTGCTTGTAAAACCAACGCAAAGACCCGGACTCTAAACTATCTCTACTCAGTCTATCTCAGATTCTGAGCAACGGAACACCATAATTAAACAAAGCCCGCAACCGAGAAAAACAAAAAGATAAATAAAAGCGAAGGAATATTAATGATAAATTACTGACACGCAGACATTATTTTTCCAAAACTTTCTATGCTTATCCTTCCCCAAACAAAGATTCCTTGTTAACCAAACAGATAAAGAAAAGAGAGTAACTTACTAGTGAGCTCATCGAGCCACCGCTTGACACTATCAAAGGTACTCCTCCGACTGATATCATAAACAATAAGGGCTCCAACAGCTCCTCTATAGTAAGCAGAAGTTACAGCCCTGAATCTCTCTTGTCCAGCAGTGTCCCAGATCTGGGCCTTCACTTCTTTGCCATCAATTTCCAAAACCTGGGTCTGAAACTCAACCCCAATTGTAGCCTTGGAGTTGCTATCAAACTCATTGCGCGCAAAGCGAGAAAGAAGATTAGATTTTCCCACTGCAGAATCTCCAATGATAACAATCTTGAACAAATACTCCTCACCCACTTCCTCAGATTGCTCCATTGTCTGATTCAGTAATTGATTTCTCAACTATTTCAAGATGGGTATGAGGTATATGAAGAGTATTGGGAATGGTGTAAAGAGGGTGAGTTTCATTCAGGCACGCGTGCGTGATTAGCGGGGTCTAGTGTGAATGCGGAGATTTTCCACTCCCCATGTTGTGTATGGGTGTAAGCTTTATGGCTTTGACTTCCTTGACCTTAATTAGTGTCCTCCCACTCCCTGCGGATAATGAATGGCCTTAAAAAATCGAGGCCAAAATACCAACCAATCTTCTTTTTTCAATTATTAAAATATCTGACCCCATTGATTTTTAAGAAATTTAAAAATTCTAACATAGTCAGTATACTACCCAACCTTTATAGCCGGAGAAATATAGGGTCTTTCATGCTATTAAGGCCCACATATCAACTTGACATAAATTATTGTTAAATTAAAAATAAATTAACGAATTTAGATTGCATTATAAATTATTTACTAAAATTAAAATAATATACTCGCATACTATTGATTAATTTTCCTTAATCATAAGATATGTGATTTATTTTTCTTAAACAACAGAAAATTAAACTGCACTTTAAAATTTTTATAAAAACCAAATAAAAATTATACTATTAATTGGGCACTATAATTGTTTACATATCATAAATAATACATATTCATATAAGTAATTATTTATAAATTAATTAAATATTTAATTTAATTTTTTTGTATTAAAATTATGAATCATAACTATCAATTATTCTAATTGAACATGATAATGATTCTAATTGAATATGAAGATCGATCATATATCATTAATATTAGTTTTAGTTTACTCACAATGAAAAAAGTAATATTTTAAGTTACTCCTATAATAAATTCATATTCTTAATCACTCATATTTTTAAATTTTCTTTCTAAATAAGTTATAAATTTTTTTGTAATAATACTTTTTTTCTGTCAGTCTTACATTTATTTTTAGTTTTAAATTTAAAATATTAATTAAGTAAAATAATTTTCAAAACACACATTATTTAATAATTAATAGATGAAAAAAATTCTTTTACAATTTAATGGTATCTTCATAATCCATTTAATATAATTTCTAAAAGAATTTAAAAAAATTATATTCATAAGTAAATTTAGATTTATATCCATGCCACTTATTTGAGGGATAGAAATGTCATTTTAAATAGGTTTCCTCCTATGTCAGTTATGTAATTCAATTCAAAACAGTTGGCCACATAGAACTCCCGCGAGTTACCCAATCTTGAAGAATACCAAACCCTCTGCTGACTGCTGCTGAGCCGGAAACCAAAACAGGGAAACAATCCCTTTCCTTTCGCTTCCAACCTCTACTCTCGCTTTCTCTTCCCAAGCAAAGCATCCATCTCTCTCCCTTATATTTCCACCATGTTCCATCTTCAAAATCCTATTCAAACCCACATTTTCTCTCTATTTCCTCATCAACCCACCAAAACTTTCATACACTTTTGTTTTCTTGACCCATAACAATGGCTTCCGAAGACGCTACTGCTGCTTCTCCGGCTACCTATTCAAAATATTCGAACCGGGTAGTCTTGAAAACCTTATTGGAAAGTAGCGATGGCGGGTTGGGTTTGGTTGGTCAGAGGGTTGTAATTGGGGGCTGGGTGAGGTCTTCTAAGGAGGTCATGAAAGAACCTGTGGCACCGCTGCCACCTATTGATAATAGGATGGATGAAATCAAGTCCAAAGATGTCAGTTGTGTGGAAATTCTTCAGTCTCGGATACCCTTATTCCGATCAATCATAAAAGTTTTAGGTGGAAGCGGGTATACTATTCGAGAAAAGTTTGAGACTGTGGCTCCTAAGCCCAGTCCTCCTCCACCATCGACTGCTTGTCTGCAAGTTACAGATGGTTCCTGCGTTGCAAATCTTCAGGTGAATTTCACTGGTGCTTTCTCTCTCTCTCTTTTTTTTTTTTTTTTTCCTTCTTCTTTTAATTCCCTTTTGGATAAAATTTCTGCAAAAAGTAATGTTATTAGAAAATGGTTGTGACTTTTTTCCTTTGGAAGTTGCTCATCAAGATGTGATTGGTTATACCAATACCAAGATAATGCTTGCATGAATACTTTTTAGTTAGGCTAAGTATTAAGGTTGGTAGCAAGTAATTTAGACAAATGAAGGACTCAACGAATTCTATAGGTAACAAAAGACATGAGAATTCAGAGTCTTAAGAAGATTTATTGATATAATATTCTGGCAGGGGTTTCTGAAAAATCTGAAAACGGAATCCACTACCTATTTATATTGTAAAGTTTCATTTCTCTAATAAGCACATCCAAACTTCTGTTATACCCTATGCCCCTCCCCCTCTCTCTCTTTTAAGATTCCAATTGAACTGTGGCTTTCAACCCATTTTCAAGCACATATTTATATGTCCAGCTAAGTGCACTATTTTATAATAGCAAAATAGAGAAAGAATTGACAAAAAGTTAATTTATTTTTACTTAGATCTTACAGGTATCCCTTACATTTCAAGCACATGGCCTTGTTAGAAAACAAATACTTTTATTTGTCATGTCTCTGATTGGTATAAAAAAAAAATTCAGGTTCTTGTTGACTCTTCAATAGCTTCTCCTAGCCAGCTCCTGCCTACTGGTACTTGTATATTAGTAGAAGGTGTATTGAGGCAAGCACCAGGACAGGGGAAACATGTTATTGAGCTCAAAGCTGAAAAAGTTCTTCACATTGGAACGGTAGATCATGACAAGTATCCCTTATCGAAGAAAAGGCTACCACTGGATATGTTAAGGGATTATTCACAGTTTCGGCCTCGGACAACTACGGTGAATTGGATATTGAGATTTATTCCTTATTTTCTTTTGGCTTACCTATTGTCAACTATAACTTATCTTTACAGTAACAGGGTCAGATGTAGTCTTTCTAGTCCATTTTAGGAAGAACTGTCATTGTTAACTTTAAGTTGTTTTGCCATGGTACCTTTTTGACCATACTCTAAAATTTAAACTGAAGTTATGGTGACATGTCACAATTTAGAGAGGCTATCCCATAATTCCTGTTCTATGAAAGTTCCAAATAGTACTCTTCTTGCCTGAAATGAAATATATAATGATTTAAATCAACTGGCCATCTTAAAAAGGTGAATCCTGGAAATGATATTGGAAAGTGCTAATTAGTGCTTTGCTTGCATTTTGCTGTGCAACAAATAGGTACTTTGTGCTGCCTGTATCTACAATGTAAATCTGAGATCTTTTTATGTCTCCTCCTTCCCTTTACTAGCCTCTGGAAAATGAATTTTGAAAACATGTCCTTTTCTTTTGGCTATTTAAAAGTTATGTGCTAATGGGTCATATGTCTATCACTTCATGTTCTTCATAGCTCTCCAGTATTACAATGAAATGGTTGCCATGTTTATGTCTATCATAATAACATTGTAATGGTTTAGATTTCTTTTAAGATAAATATAGATTAAATTCGAATTTCTTATATAATTCAATTGACATGCTGGACATATTTAGGTGGCCTCTGTTATGAGAATACGTAGTGCCCTGTCTTTTGCTACTCACTTATTTTTCCGAGACCATCAATTCCTTCACGTTCAAGTTCCCATTATCACTACCACAGATTGTGAAGGTTATAGCAACATGTTCAAGATTACCTCTCTTGTTGGTAAAACAGACAAGAAAGAGGAGAAAAGTACCATTGATACGATTGAAGGTGTTAGCCTTGATGTTATCAAGGCGGCTTTGAAGGAGAAAAGCAATCTAGTTGAGAATTTGAAAAGAAGTGAAAGCAACAAGGAAGCACTGGCTGTGGCACTTCAGGATCTAAGAAAAACAAATGAATTAGTATCACAGTTGGATGCAAGAGAAAAGCTAAAATACGGAACCTCAGTAAAAACTGATAAAGTAAATATCTCTGAAGAGTTCTTCTCTTGCCAAACGTACCTAACTGTTTCAGGTCGCTTACATCTGGAGAGCTATGCATGCGCCCTTGGAAACGTGTATGCTTTCGGACCCAGATTTCATGCAGATAAAACTGAGTCTTCAAAACATGCAGCAGAGATGTGGATGGTTGAAATTGAAATGGCTTTTTCACAGTTAGAGGTATAAATTCATTTGTCTTCTTTCAGCATTATTATATTCAAATACTTCTGTCACATAGTACCTGTGTTGTCTATTGCATTTTAACTAGCTCATTTTTCAAATAATATGGAGAAATTTGTCCACTGGCCTTTATTAATAACTAAAATTCTCACCCTGCCAAGAACATAAATAATGATGGGAATATGAGATATCAACAAACAATTTCTTACCCTCTTTCATTGAGATTCTGGAATAGTATTTAGAATTAATCAATGGTTTAAATCATGTGGAACCTCATTTTTCTTTGTGTATCTTTTTCTATCTCTTGAATCAAAGTCATGATTACAAATATTTTATTGATGAGAAGGTTGGCTGCTCATTCCTTTTGAGTTCTAGAACCTCTTCGCTAACATGAAAGGTACTAACATGGACCAACTGACTCTTAAAAAAGTCAAGCAGACAAAAAATATTTTCTAGTCAGCTATCTATGCAATTTTTCAATGTAAAAATTAAACTGATTAGCTAAAATAAATTTAAAAGGGAATACAATATGATTACTGTTAATCTACTTGGTGATCCTTTCTTCATTTGTCATCAAATTGATTGGCCACACCGCCACATATAGAGTGGGCCTCAATACTGGCAGTTGGACCTTTGCCTTCTTTTGTATGTTTAACCACTGCAATTCTGAAATATTTATGAGACCCTAGAATATAAATATCAAATAAGGCTCCTAGGTTCCAGTTATTGATTGATTTAACTTTGGTAACCTTATATTTTTGTTATGAAATTTTCTTCTTCTTTATTTATTAATTTCATAAAATTTCTTTATATCCGAATTTTGTAAGATCCATCCGTTTTTCAATAACTCTGACTTGAAGTTAATTTGTGAAGTTCAATTTTTGGTTATGTATATTTGCTCCTAGGCGTTAGCTTTTCTTCCTTTGATGTAATGCAATAGAGAAACAATATTTAGCTTATCATTTTTGTCAAGACCTTAGCTGTGTAGTTTTTTTTTTTTTCGAATGGAGTTTGGGCTTCAGAAAATGTTACTTAAAGTTCTTCCAATTGGAATTATCTATGAATTTTATCAATTATGCATCTTATTCAGATATTTTGGATCAAAGAATATTTTATTTGATAAAGTATTACACTCTGTGGCATTTGTAGGATTCTGTGAATTGTGCCAGTGACTATTTCAAGCACCTCTGCAAGTGGGTTCTGGAAAATTGTTCTGAAGATATGAGGTTTGTTGCAAAAAGAATTGATAGTAACTGCATCGACCGCCTTCAGTTGATGACATCGAGTTCATTTGAAAAGATATCATACACTGAAGCATTAAATGTTCTAAAACAGGTGAATATTATCACATAGTCCTTGGACATATCATTCTGTCTATTATTACCAGACGGAGAGTTTCCCTCTATATATCTATCTATCTCAAGTATTTTTGTTAAATGGCTTTTGTATCATGTACCACAGATTCCAGAGAAGAAATTTGAAACAAATCTTGAATGGGGTGTTACTCTAACTGTCGAACATCTAAGGTATGGATATTGTTGTAATAAGCTGGAAATTGTTGATACCTGATAAGATAAAGTGGAGGCCATTATGCTTTTTTACTACTTACTTTCTGTTTATGCAATGGCAGTTATTTGGCTGACGACATCTACAAGAAACCTGTAATAATTTATAATTATCCCAAAGAAGTTAAGCCATTCTATGTTCGCCTGAATGATGATGGAAAAACAGTGGCAGCATTTGACATGGTTGTACCAAAGGTAAGGCAAAAATGTGTTCCTGACTGGTGTGTTTGGGTGCAACTGACAGTAAAGGGATTTTGGTGAGTAATTAGAATATTATAATGTGATTATAGGTTGGAACATTAATTTCTGGAAGCCAAAGTGAGGAGCGCCTCAATATGATAACTGCAAGGTATTTTCAGTTTAGTTGACTTTTTTTTCACCTTGTTCTTTGCTATTTCATGCTAACTGCTTTGGTTGTTTTTCAGCTTGGAATTTAATTGGATTTAATCTAGTATGTTGGCCATTAACCTGTCATTCTGACTTTCAACATATTAGTTGATTGAGGTTCCTTATCTGTGTACTGAAAATTTAAATTTTTACTATTGTGAGTATTTAGTATTGATACAATGTAATAGAAATAGTGAAAAATAACCCATTTGTTGTCCACCTAAATTGAGTATTTCCAGGATGCATGTTCAATCTGTTGGGTTTTATCTGAAGAATATTAGAAACTGCATTGATGTTCAAATTTTACATATTTTTATGGTTCAACAATGAAACCACACACACCATAATATGCTAGTTTAGGTAACTAGGAAGGCTTTTGAGTCAAGTCCTTTCAAACCCCTTCTTGGATCCTAAGAGCTAGGATGTGCAGTTCTTTAGAGCAAACTTTTGATCCCAAAAATTCTGTCCTGGGTTTTAAAACATATACTTTTCTATGTTATGATTATTTTTATTAGTCAAATATTCACGAAATTAGTCAGCCAAACAGTCAGTTTAGTTTATTATGTCAATTTATTAAACAAGATCTGGAGGGATTCTGGACCTTCTAAGAAAGGGACTGTCTCTGTACATTTGAAACAGAAGGCTTGAAATAACTTCAATCCCTGATACCTATCTGGTTTCACTCCAGAACCTGACGGTTATCCTTCACATGTAGGATCAGATTTTGAGATTCAGAACTGTCCTAGGAATAGCCAATAAAAAACAAAAAAGGATCTGTCCTAAGAAGCGGACTCTTGCATTTACCTTCCCACTCTAATGTCCGTCTCACACTTCACTGCCCTTCCCATCCTTTATTCAAAACCGAAGTCTTTTTGATCTGCAGCTTCACTGCGCTACATCTGTTACATTTTCTACAAATCAATACATAGAATGTTCCCATCAGTGATATTCTAACTTGCAATAGATTTAGTATATAAATCTTATTTCAATGTATATGTTGGCAGGATTAAGGAGTTGCACTTACCTAGAGATCAGTATGAATGGTACCTAGATCTTCGCAGGCATGGATCTGTCAGGCACTCTGGATTCACTCTACGGTTTGACCTTATGGTCCTCTTCATTACTGGCCTTACTAATGTCAGAGATGCTATTCCATTTCCTAGAAGTTATGGAAAAGCCAAAAACTAATCAGATTCCCAAGTCCCAACAAGTATTCATTTCAGCCATGAAGAATTTCAACATCTTAGTTTCGAAGTGATTGTGTACAGAATAAGATACAAAGTTCAAACACAGAAGTTGTACCTACTTGCATAAATCATACTTGTGACAGTGAATAGTCAATTTGCTTTTCTGAAGAAAAAGTTGTACATAAGGAAATTTATAATTGAAATGAAAATCTCTGCAAGTTTGAGCAGTTCTTTTCAAATACAAAATTGAGTTTGGCTTAGAGATTACAATTGACAACGGATTGACGCCTGTTACTGTTGAACAGCGAGCTACTACTTTATTTGAGTTGTGAGAAAGGAAGTAAATGGAATCACAAGAACCTCTGCTCTTGTACATTGGAGCTCTCAATTCCAAATATACATCGTTAATAATTTATCGGGAATGAAATAAGTGTCAACTAAGGCTTAACTATTGGTTTTGTATACCACCAAAAGAAGCTAAATCTAGATCAGAACTATCCTTGCAATGATTGATCAATGTCGAAGAGTATTCTTAACTGCAACTTTGGACACAGCATAAGTTGTTCTTGCCTCTTGCTGGTCACCCCTTTATGGTGTCTGGCCACAGACTTAATTGGCCAAAGCTTCATCATAAGAGGTAAATATTTATTATGAGGAGGGGAGGAGAAATATTACAATACAGTTTGAAGCAAGCAAGATAATACTAGTTCTGTATTAGGTTTCTGGCTAATAAATTATTTCCACCATTTTTACTGCACTTTTTCAGGTGAAAATTTTCTCTATATATGGCTCTGCCCTATGAAAAGGACATATCAAGCATGTAATACTTTATTAAGAGCCAAAATGACAGAGTTGGAATTGTGTTTCCAGTATTAATGTCTAAGCCAGTAAGTTTGTATTATACTAATTTTCTTTTAAGAGAATATGAAAAGTTGTTAAAAGGTCCATTTGTGTTTAGCAAGAAGTGATCGTGTTGAGGTGTAAGCTTTTTTTATATCACAGAAGAACTCCTTTTATAGTCGCCAGTTTTGGACTATTATTCGGTTCTCACATTGTGCTTGTCTAACATGGTGCTTGTCTTTGAGAGTATGCATTAGTCTGCATGAAACATTTTCTGAAATCATTTTGACAATAGCTGACCAACTTCTTTTGCCAAGCCGTAAAAGATCTATTATCCCTTTTTTGCCAAATTCTATAAACTGCAGAAGCATAGCAGAGCTTCTCACCTCTCTAGCCATATCATGTCCTAGACTGCTTTGCAGCATCCAGTTTAATTCATAGGCCCACCCATAACTTCTTTTAACAGAACAAGTACTAGGAATGAAAGACCCAATCTTAGTAGCAAAAAAAGACGTTCAGAAAACAGGTGGTTTTTACTGTTAACATGCCATGCAACAGGAAAAATACGGGAGCTATCGACATTCACTCCTTTATTAATTACCAACTTATGTCTAGTTTTGCGTACAATTAATACAATGATCCCTGACTTGTTTATGCCAAGGAACTATTAATAGCTGCAGGTGGAGTCCATCTGTCACTGGACCACAAGTCCCTTGTTTTCGCATAAGGGATAATAATTTCTCTTACGTACCCATCTCCCAACAAATCAACATGACTGCCGTTCTGCCTATTATCCCACATGAAGTAGGTGTTCAAGCCATGTCCAACAATCAAAAACAATACGTTAGGAGTTGATTGTTTGATCCCCACGTCAGCCTTGTCAGATCGCTTGTTTTGACGTACGTGTGAGGAAATGAAAGTTATAACTGAATTGGTTTGTTTATGAGGTGGACAAAGGTTAGACCCCTTAATGTTAATATCATTTTTAGCAAATTTCGTTTCTTTAATTCAATGGAAAAATGTATCTATTTTTCAGAAATTCAACCTTTTTGTATGATAATAATGTGGATAGATATCCCCAATCCATTATAATTAATTGATAGTTTAATCAATTATATCTTTAATGAATATTATAGATTATACTGTTATTTTTCATTTTTCAAAAGAACACTTAAAACATTTAAGTGTGATGAATTCATTGGGTATATATCCTATTTTTCTAATGGACCCCAATAATTTGAGATTACGGCTTCTTCTTCTTGCAGTCGGTAAATGTGATGACCCTACATAACAATGTTGTTATTATCAGTCAACAATGAATGATTTTGTCAAACCGTTGCTGTCTTGGGTCTGGCTTTTGTGAATATATTCACCAGTACTAGCCTAATTCATTATTCGTCGCCTTCCCCTTAACTTAAGGCATAAAGCTAAAAAGACTAAATTAAGTCATCTGGTAGAAACACAACTATATGATAGTTAGACTTCCAGAAAAGAAAATACTGGAATAAGAAAAGTTATTGATGCTAATTTTCTATCTGAAAGTTCCAATCTGATCAACTACTTGCAGTAATTACCACCCAAATGAGCATAAACAAGATATATGTGTACATGCATATAATATTGAGTACAGATGCGTGACTATCATGACTTGTAGCCAGATATCATACTTATGGTCTTTATCTTCAACTACAGAGCTGTTGTCAAGTCAATTTTTAATTCAATACAAAGTGTATAGGTCAGAAAGAATATCAATATATCATGTTCATTACTCTCATGTTCGTACTTCGTACAAGCTGCTCTTTATGGTTTGCTGAATTTAAGCTGCTTACTGGTTCATAAAATTTCTGGTTCATGCACACAGAAAGAAATAAGTAATGTTACAATAGCATCGAGGAAATTTTATTTGAAATGGAAATTCCACTTTTCCAGGAGTTACGTACCGCGGTAGATTTGCTAACAATGAAAGCTAACAAGTCTATGTTTTCCCAGGTCAGAAAGTATTGGAGAATTTATGGATAAACTTTAGCCATTACAGTATCAGACAAGGTTTTGTTTGAATCAATTGGGAAGAAAAACGGATAAAGCTCGTATCGGACATAACAGCTACTGTATAGAACTCTACATCCCTTCCGGTTGTTGCAGAAGTTGGGAAAATTGGCAACAGCAGTAGCCTAAACACTGAGCACATGATAGTTGAGACAGGTCCCTTGTGCATTGAACAAGTGCATAAAGTGTAACAAATGTAGACAGTTTAGACTCTCCTTTTCCAAGCCCTTTGTTGTAAGGCACAACAGCTTGCAGTTGAATTTGATCCATCAACACTCCAAGCTTTTTGTTAAAACCTTCAGGATCAGTTACATTGTCAACATTGAAGTAGAATATACCAAAAGATGTATCAACTTCTTCAATGAAACTCTGGTTAGAAAATCGTAAAAAACAAAAGTCGTACCAAATCCTTGCATCCACTTGGTTTGGACAGCGTTGAATAATTTCTGTTGCTGCATCTTTAACACAAATTAAACATTCTTTATCACTCACGTCCCCTCGACACTGAGCCAGGCCATACACTTTTTCCTGCTTTTTACCATAGGAGTTGGCAGTAAAGCCAGTGAATGAAGTTTTGAGAACTAATTCATCCAATAAATGATCAATATTTGCTGATATTTTGCTACCGGTACTTGTGTTGAAATTTTTATTGCAAAATTCCCCCAAGGGATCTGCTGATTTCACACTAAATGTGCATAGAACCTGCAGGAGAGTAATTTTGTACAAGAAAAGCATGGTTCTCATGTGTACCTCACATAAAGCTTCAATGGGTTCTTATTAGAGGAGTGGGGGATGATAGTGGAATAATGGGACGGGACAACTCAGCAGACATTTTTGACTTTATGGATTGAATTGCTACCACACCATAATGGGTGGAAGAAAAGTAGTCAATTTGTAAATGGTATGATACAAAAGGTATTGGAATAAATTGTATCATCAATTAGAAATAAAATATGGAAATAGTGTTGTAGCTATTTGGTAGTGATAACTCTCTAAAATAGAGTTATTTTATATCCTTTTACTTAGTTTATAAAGTATAATAATCCTTACGTACATGGTTAAAAGACAAAAAAAAAAAATCTCAAGGGCACTCTGGTCATTTTACCCTCCCTTATATTTTTCCCCTAACCCCACCATGTGAGCCTAAGGCTCTTCTTCCTTGTTTCTGTAGCCTCTAGAAGATTGGAGAACCAAATCCTCATTCTTGTCCTTTCCACAATTCCTTGCTCCTCCACTTCCAAACTAGCAACCCTCTTCATTTTTCTATTCCTTCTTACCACATTTCTTTTGTTTATTTACCCAAAGGACGCAAAATCTTCAAATTTCAGCCCATGAAATTAGTAATTTCAACCTCTTAGATTTGGTGATTTTGGGTCTTTTTCTACTTTAAATCTCACTTAGGTAAGTGAATATTCTCCTATTTTGTTGTATATTCTATTTTCCTACATTCTAGTGATTGTATTCATTTTTAAAAATAAAAAAAATTCATGTTAGTTTTGAAGTTCATCTTGAAAATTAATTTAGGGATTTAGTTTTTATAACACTTTAAAAGTTTATTTGAATATACTTTTGGCTCTAAAACTATTTAATTAAGATGGCTAGATCTTACTATTTCTAAATATTATGATTAATAGTTTTGTTAGTTTAGCTTTATTGATTATACTTGAGAATTTGAGTTGTAATGTAAGAACAAGACCTTTTATTTTTATAATTTTGGGAAACTTGAATACTCTTTACATGTTGGTTCTAAAAAGATAAATTGGTATTTTTCATTTGGGCACACTAGAATAGTAGTAGAAGTTCTTAAGTCTCTTGGAATGAAAGATTGGTTGGTTAACTAGTTGGTACTCACATAAGGTAAGAATTCTAGAACTAAGCATTGGTTAGAAGTATCTTTATATATTTGTTAACTCTATTTCGAATCTTTATCATTATTTGAATATTGTGATGATGTTATCATTTTAGGTTCTTCAGAGACTCCTCTTGGAACCATGTGATCATTGGTTTGGAATCGTTTGGTTTAGCATGATTTGTGAGTAGATAATGCTCACTATGACACTTTTAAATTTTACTAATATCCCCCTTGCACTCTTATATTCCATCGAAAAGTTATACCTTTTTTTTATTAGTTCTTATCAAATCTTGGTTAATTAAGTATTGAGATTTTATCTTTAACTATGAATATGTAAATATATATATACTAACTTATCTTATCTCTTATGATGTAGAGCATAGGAATTCTTGGGACAAGTCTTTTGATTTACTTAGTTTTCTTTTAAAGAATGTTATGAAAATATGAATTGGTCTTGTGCTTTATCTTGAGATGTTAGTTGATATTTCTGATATTTGGATTTATTTGGTTATAAGACCCACTTGTGAAGTGGAGTTGCATGATAAATTATGGAAATTTGTTTTGTTGAGTATATATGAGTTATAATATGTTTATTAAGAATTTATTAGCGGAAATGTTGAATTTGGTAATGATATAGGGAATTGGTATTTTTGGTAAACGTTAAGGATGTTGAAACTTTTTATTGGTTATGCCATATTTGTTTTTGGAGGAAACCTTGTTAGAATATCGTAGTAAACAACGTTGATGTTAGCCTTAGGTGCACCTTGGTTCAACCCCAGCTAGCAAGGGTGTTGCTAGCCCTATGTTAGGCCAAACACATGGATTGGATGTTTGGGCCATATAGAATAACAAGAGTTTAGGAAGCCTAGTTAGTAAGGTTGATGTTGACCTTTGGGTTTAGACCCATTGGTTTGATATAACATTCTAGCTTAAAATCCTTCATTTCTCTCTATGCTATAATTTTCTCTCTAAATTGGAAAATGACTGTTCATTTCCAATTATTGTGTATTCATATACTCTTATGGCTAGACTTTTGATGAAACAAAACTAATTTCTTTTACTTAAAACATTTTATGATATTTTCTTTGAAATTATATTAGCATCATGTTAGTATGTCATATTCATTTATTTAAATTGCTTTACTGTTCATAAAAAGTTCGTGCTTTATGCTTGTCCCATTTCTGTTGTGGTATGCATTGTCTGCTCGCTTGGTCTATGACTCATTATTGTGGTTAATTATTTCTTTTAGATTATTAATTGGCTCGAGACCAATTCCTATAGCTTGGAGGAAGCTACAATCTTTTGGATTTGGTAGGCACGACTTGATCTAGCTATGTCCACTTTATTTTGCATTTTGAAATCTTTAACACTTGTATAAACAACTAATTAGTTCCACAGTGCATTTGGACTTATTGTAATATGAATTGAATTGAAAGTTTTATCTTGTCTGCCTTTGAATGTAGTTAGGTATCTTTGTTTAGAGGCTAGTTGGGAGTCAGACAGGTCTTAGTGCCTGTCAAGTTTCCCTTCGTTGGTCATGGCCTTGGTTGGGTCAATGATATAGAGTTTTAGTTGAATTTTGTTCAGTTTTTAGTTAAATTCCTAATTAAGTCCTTATCGTACTAGGATGTAGAATCCTAGTTGATTTTGGCTAGGAATTAGGTGTTTAATAAGAGTTTTAATTTATATAAACTTAGTTGTGTGTTTTGAAGGTCTGATACATAAAGGAGTCTCTTTGTAAGTCAAATGGAAGGACAATTCACGCAACTTGGACAAAGAGCATGGCATCGTGATAAAGTATAAACTGAAGCTACGACATTGGAGATCATGAGAAATTACATATTAAGTCAGAAAAGGCAACACTAGCACCATAAAGGGTTGCCATGGTGCCTTAAGTTATCACATGTTTACTGGCAAACTAGAGGCCTTAGAGCAGCAGTGTCAAGTGTTATGATGCCGCACTGCGTGTGCGTGCTCAAATAGAATCCTAGTTGGGTTTTGAAGAAGGGAAAAAGGCTTATATAAAAAGGTGAATGTTGGGGTTTAGAGCACATAATAAAACTGAGTTTAAAGGAAGCCATCAAGGATGCAAGGAAACAAGAGGGGCTTGGGATGATTGAAGATTGAAGACTGACAATCTTTATAGTTTTTTCTTTTCCTGCACCTTTCTTTTAGTCTTTCTTGTATTTTACTTGATGATGATTTTATTTATTTAAGTTTATGTCTACACTAGGTAGCATGAATTAATTTATTCTCTAAGATTGCAATTGAACTTAACATGTAGCTTGATGATTTTTGTTATTTATTAATTGCTTAGGGTTTGGTATTTGAATTATTTATTTCACTTTATGCTTAACGCTTCTAGTTGATTAGCTACCAATTAGATTGATTAGGAATCCTTAATTTAACGTGGAGAAGTGAATTAAGTGTTAGGCTTGAATGAAATAGCACTTGATTGAATTTTACACATTATGTTGAATTTGATTTGTGTATAGGATAAGAATATACATATATACCTTGTGTACCAATTTAGGTATAATCTTAATGAGTCTTGCTTAACTTAATTCTCATAGGAATATGGTGAATTGATTAAGTGAGATATTATTATAAGACATTATGCTTATAATTGAATTAGAACCCTAGGTTAATATTTCGATACCATAACTAAGCATGATAAGATAATAATAAGTCAAGTGAAGTGTTGAGGAAAATTGTAATTCTAAGCCTTTATCCATTGAATTCTCTAGTTTAATTTATCATTAGTTAGTTTTAGTTTAAATTAGGTTTTTCACTCTAATTTGTTTGTTTGAATAAAATTAGGATTGTGTTAATTTTAGTATTTAGCTAACTATTAATGATAATTCATCGTGAGATGGACACTCTACTTTACTCTATATTACTTATTAATGATATGTGCACTTCTGTGGTTAAAATCAACAAGTAGCTTTGAAGGAGCAAATTTAGAAACTTATGAAAGAGTATATTTGACTATATATAATTAAGAATAGCTCAAGTTCCCTTAAGAACTTTAATAGGATAGACAAGCTCAATCTTACTTTGGTTTTGCACTACCTTGTTGCATTTTCATGTTTCATACACTAGCATATATCATGTTTTGTGATTTTGATAAAAGAGCTAGCCAACTCCAAAATAAAATGAATGGATGCTACCCTATTGTGAATCATTTGTTCATCACATCTAAAATTTGGTTTTTAAGCAATGTCTATTCAACTTGATTATTACAATGAATAGAGAAGAACTGATTTTACGTCCCTATAATCAACTATATATCTATTAGAGGCTTAAACCATTTATTTGTTTTATACCTACTGCATGCTACACTATAATTTGTAATTTTCAAAACACTACTTGAAAATTGGTTCAAGGGTGACGTCATCTAGACAATGTGCCCTCCTCTAATAGGGTGAATCTCACATAAAAGTCACATTTTTCTTTGTTAAAGGCTAATTTTGCCACATAAAACTCTCACTAGGATTATATGCTTATAGATCTTCTTAATTTGTCTAATATACAGGTGATTCAAATTCAAGTTCCATCAAACAAAAACTTTTCATTACTTAGTTATTCAGCATTTTCAAGTACTTGGATTCACACCACATAAATCAAAATGCTAACCTGAAGATACTTAGTATTTGTCACTTCAATGCTATATACAACTCAATTTCTCTCACATAACCAATGTGAGACTTTTTAAAGGTATTACAAGTGTTCATCAGCGATGGGATCCCCAAATTCAAAGAGTGGTACACATGTTTGTATGGGGTTGATTAGGACAATCCCATACTAACACTAATCCCAAAAAACGAGCTTAATTAAAGAGTGTAGTGGATTAGGCTTATATTGGTTCCAAATTTCTTGACCTGACTTACTTGGTTCCACTTTCATTATATGAACGCTTCATCATGTTGTGTGTGGTCATCCCAGAGGCTTGTTCCCAAATTGGTGAATTTATGTTTGGTATGTCAACCTATCCTTTAGGTTAAGGTAGAGGATAGACTGAAGTTCTTGCTTTTTTTGATATTCATTGATTCATTGTGGTATACTTCACGTGTCCTTCTTCCATTACTTATGGAGTGAATTTTTGTCCCTTTTGGTTGTGATGATTCATTTTTGGGGTCAAGTTTTAGCTTTTAAATGGTTGGATTTGATTTGTCGTTGGATGTTTGATAGGTGATTGCATGTGAATGTGTACGTCTTTTAGAAGCCACTTCATTTATAAGGGGTTGTGTTCAATTTCAAATGCACACTTTCTGAGAATTTTGGAGAAATTCTATCAATTTGTCCATTTAGAGATTGATAGTCAAGAACTAGGAATACTTGAACATTCAGGTGATCAAATTAATTTCTGTGAACTAAAGGTACAACCTTAGAAACTTGGTCTCTTTTACTAGAAAAGAAACATGTTTGGTAGATGGAGACTAACATCGCTTGTCATTCCCTTCCTCTATCTTCCTCCCTAAACACAAATACTATGGAGTACACTAATGGTGAAGTTGGGATCTAGCTAGTGTAGAACATTGTGTGAATTTTGGAGAAATTCTATCAATTTGTCCATTCATAGATTGATAGTCAAGAACTGGGAATACTTGAATGTTCAGGTGATCAAATTAATTTCTGTGAACCAGATGTACAACCTCAGAAACTTGGTCTCTTTTACTAGAAAAGAAACATGTTTGGTAGATGGAGACTAATATCGCTTGTCATTCCCTTCCTCTATCTTCCTCCGTAAACATAAATACTGTGGAGTATGCTAATGGTGAAGTTAGGATCCAGCTAGTGTAGAACATTGTGCCTTTGGCTATTTGTCTCCCAGGTAAAGGTAAAGGGCCCATGGGTTTTAAACTGGGTCAGACCTGACGACTTTTGAAAAGAATTCTTGGGAAAATATATTGTACTTTATGAGAGGTAGGGAAGCTAAGCAGAGTTCTGATGAGGTTTCCCCTAGCCTATTATCAGCAGATATGATGGTTGAGTCAAATGCTGATGAGACTGAATTTTAAGGTCACAAGGACACCAACCTTGTGATTAGGATCGCCAATGAAATAACCTCGGAAATTGCTGCCAGTCTTGGGGAAGAGGTATCTTTACAAGCCCACAGTGAGACTACTTACCCAAACGTCCTATGGGAACTATCCTTGTGATTCCTGACTGTGAACCATGGAAATCCTAATCCTCTTAGAGATGATCATGATGTCCTACACATTTTAGGGGTTAGGGTAAAGTAGTAATTTTCCACCAAGTTAGGGATGATTTAATAGGTTTTTTTAGAAAAACAAGGAGTCATCATCCTACTTTTCAATGGAAGTAGAGAAAACAAAACAAAAAATAAGATAAAAAAGAAAATTAATGCCTTTTAATCCTTTTAAATGACTTCAATGGCCAATGAAAAGGCTTTTTTCTTTTATTTTTTTATTTATTTTTATTTTTTATTGTTGTTGTGAATTAATTGTAAAACTAAAATGCATGTTATAAACATAAACAAAACTTCAAAATAAACAACTAAAAAGTTGCCTAAAATTTAGATAAACATCACAGTTTGCACAACAGTCACTAAAACGGCTATGTCTAGAGTTCCTCCAAATTGAGCAAATTTAGATGCTATAAGAAGCTAAGATTTTTAAAAATACAAGGATCATTTTCTAATTCTATAACTCTACCCTCTGGTGCCCCTTTTCACCCCAACTTTTTATGATCTCTGTTATTTTTAATTTCCACTCTATTGGTGTGGTTAAATTTGGGAAATTATTAACATAAATTATATATTGGTACATGCTTTTTTGTTATGTTTGAAATTCATATTATGGAACATATATAATTATTGGAACCTGTTAAATTTTTATATTTTACATATTATGAAATTGAAAAAAGTACATACTCTCCTTAGATTAAAACTAAATATTATTGTACTCATGTTTTTAGAACATGTATTAGTAAATATTTTTTTTTTTGTTTTGATTCAATTACTTTAGAGTTTGCAATGATCTTTTGAGATACTTTTGAATTGTATTTCAGTTGGGAATGTTATATTGTGAGTAATTTGATTTTTCCAACTTAAGAAAATCTTAGAGATTTATATAGGTAGTTACCACCAAAGTGGCATATTTATATAGATTTGTGGGGCTTTTGAAAACCAAAGTACGTGATATTTCCTAAATTATGGTACATAATTTCTTGCCCAAGTATTGCCAATATTCTAACGAACAAAAATTAGGCTAAAAGTTGAATATATAAGCCCAAAAGTAATTATCAATTTTGGATGCCATTTAATTCAAAGGACAACTACAACATTACATTTAGAAGTTCAATGACTTCTTAAATTACAATGTAATAAGATGGACAAAAAGGACAAAACCACTAAAATACGTTAGACTAATATAATAAAAGAAAATATTACCTACAAAATGAAAATAAGCCTCACAATTACTAATACATTTTTTACCATTTTTTCCGTTATAGTCATACAAGACTAAGGGCGATTTTAATATATGTTGATAGAAAGACAATATCTATGCATAAATGATACATTAAAGAAGTTCACATAAAAATTTGCAAGAGAGTAAGAGCCAAATAGGTGAAAAGACTAAAATGACAGAGTCTGTGATTACACGGTAATCAATGCCTTAACATAATAAAGGTAATGAATACCAATCACAATCCATGAATTTAGAGGTAAGATGAGGAAACATCTATTTTCATTTGTAACTATGAACCAGACCTTTATCATTGAACAATAACAAAATAAAAATGAAAGAAAGCAATTTGGATAAAAGTACTACAACAAGTTAAATTCAGAATAGTTTCAAAACCATAAACAAAATACCAAATCATATCCATGAGTTCCAGGAGAGAAAATAAAAACAAAAATCAGAGCATAACAATCAATGACAAATAAACAAAATCCAAGCTAGATCAATAAAAGGAAGACTTAGCACTTTTGGTTATAAAAACAAAACAAACAAATAAATAAACAAAGTAAATACATATCCCTTTCCTTTTATTTTTCCTTTCCTATTTTCCTATTGGTTTATTTCTTTTCCTTGTTTTTCTTTTCTTTCTTTTCTCTTCTTTCCTTCATGATTTTTTCCTTCCCTGTTCTCGACATTTCCAGCTTCCTCTTTAAGAGCCAAAAGCTTGCATTTTTCCTTTCACCCATTTATGCATACAACCTCCTAAGCCTTCGCATCTGGTGTTGGCTAGTCTAGGACCAAGCTACATAAGCTGTAATATCTTCTTAACCACTGTAGCAACAGTTATGTTGGTCAGTCAGCAGCCTTGTTTCTGCCATGCTCGGGTATGGTTGTTTTGGGGGGTAACTTTCAACTAATTTCCTTATTTTCTTGTAACCAATTACTACTCCTTTTGTTTTGTTTAAGGATTAGTGGTAGGGTTTGAGTGGGTTGTGAATAGAAGTGTAGGATTAGAGGGTGAAAGTGATGAAAATGGTGGATTTAGTGTTGGGTTATTGTTGAACTTCCATGATTCAAGCTTTTGATTGCTCCTAAATGGTTAATCCAATTTTAAAATTACTATTTGAATTATGGATTGTGTTAAATTTAAAGAGTTAGAGCTTGTTTCATTTGGTTAGATACAATAAGATATATATACATGAATTGGAATAAAAATGTGTGCTAAGGTGTTAGACAAAATGCCTAAAAGAGGTGAAATGTAATATAATGAATGGAACTTAACATATTTAAGTTTTTATGGTTAGGAGCTTATAACTTATGAAATTTACAAACTAAATGATATTTGGAAAATGTAATTTCAGATCTGGAATGTAATGTTAATTTGACGACGCTTTTAGACCAAAGAGGAAGCCATAAACAAAATCCATAAATTTATGAGTGAAAGATACTACCTTTAGGTTATCAATTGTGTTTTGAATGTTTTTATAGATGTATAAAATGGTTGAGTGAGGGTGTTCAACGCTTTGAGTTGGATTATGTGATAAGAATATATATCTTTGATATTTTGCTATTTAGTATGTTATGTGCTAGCGTGAACACTTGTATGTGATTGATAGGGCCAAGGATTTCATTTTTTTTTTTATGAGTTAAAATCCGTGTGCACCTAAAATATATTTGATTTGGTTATTCAAAATTTGAATAAATTTATTCAAGTAACTTAGCTTAGGGGAAACTCCGCGATCCTAAGCCCGGAATAAAGGAGAACGATTTCGATAGGTTGACTGCTAGCTTAAAACTAGTCAAACCCTATAAGATGAATCCTACTGAATATTTATTGGGATATAACCCTCTTAGTGATGCACTGCATCAGGATCCCGGGTGTAGTGAGAAATGAGCAAGAATTAGGTCGTCATATCCTTAATGGCGCGCTACACTGGTGCTCGGGTGTGGTGCAAAATGAGCAAGGGTTCTTACATTGAGAGTGGGTGTGGGTAAAGAAACTAGCCTAAGAGAATATTCTCATAGCTAATTGGAACATAAGGACTGTTATCATAAATTGAAAGAGTCTAGTATATACAATGAATAGAAGGATGATATTGCTTGCTTGTAAGAAATAAGTGGTAGGAGAAAAGGTTAGAGAGATAGAGTGAATGAGATTCAAGATGTGGTATACAGGCAAGAATAAAAATAGGAATGGAATTGCAATTATTTCTTATGGAAATTTCAAGGACAAGGTTGTAGAGGTTAAGAGGAAAGGTGATAGAATAATCTTAGTGAAATTGATGATAGACGTGGAGGCATTCAATGTCATTAGTGCCTGTGCCCCACAAATAGAACTAGAAGAAACTACGAAGGCATTTTAGGAAGACTTAGATGAGATAGTTCAAGGAGTACCGTTAAGAGAGAAACTTTTTATTGGAGGAGATTTGAACGGTCATGTAGGAAGTACTAATGAAGGTTTCGAGAGAGTTCACGAGCGTTTTGGTTATGGAGATAGGAATGAGGGTGGAAAGTGTATTTTAGATTTTGTAGTTGCATATGATTTGATTTTAGCCAACAAATTCTTTAAGAAGAAAGAGTTGCACTTAGTTACCTTTAGTAGAGCGCTTAATAAGAGCCAGATAGATTTTGTAATGACTAGGAAGGTTGATAGGGTGTTATGTAAGGATTGTAAAGTTATACCTGTCGAGTGTTTAGTGTCTCAGCATAAGCTTTTAGTTGTGGATGTTGGTGTTAAGCATTAGAAGAAAAAGCATAGAAGTAATGGGAGTAGTAGAATTATATGGTGGAATTTGAATGGAGGTAAGATTGCCCTTTTTAAAGAAAAGATGTTACATGGTGACTCATGGATTGTGGATGATGAGCCTAATAACTTGTTGGACTTCTTCGTTCCATCATCATGTCTCCTTAGTTGGTAGTCCACGTACTCTACTTTCTCCGAACACCTCTCATCATATCTAAATAATTTCAAGGCACGTACTTAGCTGAGCACGAAGCTAACATTACCTTTACTAGCTAGGGTCGAACCAAGGTGCACCAAGCCTAGCAACACCGCTGTTAGCTATGATATTCTAACAAGGTTTCCTCCCAAAACAAAGTTCCATCAAACCAAATTATATTTTCTCATAAAACCATATAAGATGCATTAGAAAATATCTTATTCCAAACTAAATATTGAACACCACGATACAAGTGGATTACATATTCTAATAAAATCACTTTCCAAAACAAAATGAATTTTTTTGTAAAATACTATATATTCTCAGATATTTTTCCTTCAATTTTTCATAAACAACTTATTTCATATCAATGTCTCATAAACAAATTCTTTCGTTTCAATTTCTCAAATCTAAACCGAAATCATAACCAAGATTCTAAAACTTCAATTTCTCAAATCAAACCCCATCCTCAAAGTGATCCACATTTTCAAATTATTATTATATTTCCTAAAAGGTAAACTAATCTTCAAAAATTCATATTATAAAAATAAACTCAATTAGCTTTATAAAATTATTCATCATATGAACATCAAATATGGAGTCAAACCTTATCCCAAAAGTAACTAATGTAGACGCAAATACAAAATGAATAACAATTAGTTTCTAAATTTAGATACTTTCTTAAAAGTAAGACATTTTATAACAAAAAGTCAATTCAATAAACCAAATAAGGAAACCTATATTACTTCTTGATATTCAAAATGGAAATATAAACTTCAAAGATGCCCATCCCAGAAGTTAGACTCCAATGTAAGTTTTCCAACTTTAAAGTTTTGTTTACATTTATTTTCAGTTTCATAAGAAGAATTATTCACTAAAAAAAATTAAAAATCATACTAGAGTTATAAAACTATGCCATATGTTGTAATTACTACTCACCTCGACTAAACAAAACTATCCAATATCGAATAAAATCCAAGCACATGACCACACATGATCATTCTAGTGAAATCCGAGTCACTTAAAAAGATTAATCTTATTAGCAGATAAACATATAACTATCAATATAATGATTGACAATGAAAGTTTTTAAGAATTGGAGCAAAAGAGCTATAAGTAACAAATGATTTAATTTGAAGTAGCATAGCCATTACTTTAAAAATGTCACACTCCAAATTGAGAGCATGACTGGCCAGAAGATTCGATATTCCAAAATCCCTATAACCCTGACTTATACCATGATACACATATATGACTATTACTATTTACAACTGAATAGACAAGTTATAATAGGATTACTTAAGAACATATCAAGTTTGTGAAACGTATGATATTTTATAAAAAATTTCAGTAGAGATTCCTCGTAAATTAGAACATGCCTGAAAATATACAAACATATAAATATATAAAAATTGGTTACAGGCAACCAGTCACATAAAACAAAATAAATACATAGAAGTTCAACTTCAAATACTCCATAAACCGACAAAGTGAAACCAATGTTTAAAATAAAACACAATAACTCAAAGTCTAAATGGTGACTACAATTATGTCATTTGGTTTCAAGAGTGTGACTTCAACAATATACCTTGCCGCAAAGAAATCGGCAAGTTAAGCTTATTTGGGCAATGAGCACTGATGTCTTGATACTAGAAAAAAAAAATCACAAATAAAGAAGGGTGAGTAGCAAGGACCAATGAGTGAAAAATGTACCTTTCAGGTACTAGCACCAATCAATAATAAATTAATACATATCATTTAAATAATTATACATATGCTATTCCTAAATTCATAATCACAAAGTACATTTATGTATCCAACTGATATACAATTAAGAACCCATAAACACGATATAAAAAATCAACCAAACAAACCAAACAATAAGAGGCTAACTGGAATAAATCAACACCCGCACGCCAAGTATCCTCTCACCGAGCATTTACGCACCTGCACACCAAATAATATATGTTGCACACAATCCATTCCACCGAGCTGAGTTATTCGAGTATTCAAAACCATTTATCACATGATCACATAAAGCACCCTAGGTGCACCTAGATTCATTTCCTGAAATAAAAATCATTTTGAAAAAAAATGAACTTGATTGGCCCCATCAACCACAATTCAATTCACATAACAAGTAAAGTTCAACAACTCTATCATAATGCTACACATTCCTCAATACAAATGTATCTCTATACACACACATCATTTCACATACTAATCTAGCAACCAAAGGATACAAAATTTACTTACAAAGCTCAAAGGTGCGGCTCGTCGAACTGTTTAAAATGTGAAGGTGTTGATAAGTCCTCAACACGATCCGGAGTTGAAATTCATAAATTCATGTATTATACATAGTAATCATTTTATTATTCAATTTAAAATTTATCAATCGTACCTATGAATTAACTTAACACATTACTTAAGAAATCAATTCTTTTTAACATTTTACCAAGTATCTTAAAGAAAAGTTAGTTACTTTGATTTATTCAATAATTCCAATTCTATAATTTAACATTTATATAATCAAGTTTTATGTTTTCTCATTAGCTATTTAATTAATGAGACTTACGTAAGTCAACCAAGCTAATTATCTAACTTTCATCAACCCAAGACTTATACAATACTAGTATCAATATACATATTTTAATTCCACGACTCCTTTCTTATACTTATTATTTTCAAGCTACAAATATCAATATTCTAAATACTAATTTCATATATAAGAAACAAATTACCCATTTTAAAGTTCAAAGTGGTGAGAGCCACTCAGTTCATTACTCACTGCAAGCATGGCAACCTTGCTGTCATGAGCTACCTTGATGACCATCTATGCTATCATTTGACACTGCTGAAGAGAATAATCCTACAACCTCGTAACTACAAGGCTAAAACATGGCATAATTAACTCACTCATAGCTAATTTTTTAAATAATTTCACACACTCACTCAGACAGCTTCTAAACAATCACACCAAAATCACTTACACTGCAAAAAGGAGAAGCCAAGCTAAGACCATCACAACTAACCCCCAACGCCTTCACTATCACGGTTTAAGCAACCAAAGTAGTCCATACTGAATGAGATTCAAGGAATCAGACTAGGATTGAACACTAAGGAAGTAAAACAAAACAAACAAATCAAACCCTCCTATAACAAAGCTCTCAGCAGCAGGGAGTTAAGGAAATTGAGAAAGAAAAATAATAACTGTTAGCTAGAGAGGGACTGGGGCTCTCAAACTCCTGCAATTCCAAGTTGCCATAGAATACAAGAGGAAATGAGGAAGATGACTCACCACCTAGCTAAATTTGAACACCAAAACTAAAAACACTTTATGGAAAGCAAAGAGGACGCAAAAGAAAGTCACAACAAGGCATGGATCTAGGGCTTATTAGCTGTTGTCCCAACTAACTCTCTCGGCGACCCAAGCTAAGCAAGAACTGAAATAAAAGGAATCAAGCATCAACGAAGAGGGGAAGAAAAAAAAATCCTTTATGCTGAGGAGTGATCGAGTAGAGTAGAATAAAAAAGTAAAGGGCAAAGTCTTGGTCAAAAAGTAGAAATGTGTTGTTCATAAAAATCTTGTTTTGTATGTAAATAAATTTATTTACTTAATCATGCTTATCTGATGTCAATATAATTTATATATATATATATATATATATATATATATATAAACATAGACATTCTCTACATTTTTCCCACACACCCAAGTAAATATTTCCTTAAGTACATTTCAATAAGTTATGTAACTAACAACACTAAGTTATGTACAAATTTTTTTCTAAAATGTACTTAAATTATAAGGTTATAACAATCTCCCCATTTAAAAGAAATTTGTCTTAAATTTTAACAATAGAGGATACGAATAACACGTTTAGTTAATTTAGTCAAATAGATACTGGTTTTTATTATGTCATCGAAATTTTTAGTTCTTACATAACTTGAATTTCAATCGAAGTTCTTGTTTATGAGATTATTCTAAGAAAACAAATTAGGACGAAATATATTTCCTAATAGAATCCCTTATGGTAACAAGCCTCGAAAAGCTCAGAAGCAAAAGGCAAAACATAAAGAATAAAAGAAGACGTACACTCCAGTTTAGATAATATAACTTAGGAAACAACAACCTACCTGGTTCAACTGCTTGAGACACCTGATCCTCCTACTACATCAAAGCATACACTCGGGCCTAACCCTTGCCCGTTGATGATGAACCTTTGATAGAAATACCACAACGTCTCTGAGATATATCAGGTGTAATAGGTAATTTAGGTTCACCCTGAATTGAATGAGATATTGAAGCTGGAGAAACTTGTTCAACCATCATCGGACAATCTTTAATAAAGTGACCTATAACACCACACTTGAAACAAGTACCAAACTCTCTTCGAGATTGTCCTAGATGCCTATTACTACAAATAAGGCATATTGGAACTTCAAAAGTTTGGGGTTCACTAGACAATGGTCTCTGTGACTGACTACCTAAATCTTATATAATTTAACCCCTACTTGGTTAAAAGTTCTCATAAAATAAATAATGTCCTAAAACAAATTCACCTTCAGACCTTTGAGGATCACTGGATATAGAAGTGGAAGGACCTTCATGTCTTACCTTCTTATAACTCTTCCTTTTTTATTGTCTCTCCAAAAACATATTCTCTAATCGATAAGCGTCATTTACAACCTGGGTATAAATGGTCGTGTTTGTTACAAACACCAACCTGAACAAGGAATCCTTCAACCTATTAACAAACCTCTACATTCTCATTTGCTTGTTAACAACCATATGCAAAGCGAAAAGAGATAGCCTAGTAAACTGGGTCTCATAATCTGCCATTGACCTATTCTCCGTTTGAACTAACCATTCAAAATTTCAGGCATACATATCTCTCACGACCTCAAGCAGAAAACGATCAATAAAAGCTCTACTAAACTCAAGCCACGCAAGTGGTGTAGGCTCTGCCTGCAGCTACATAAACATCTTATATAAATCATAAGCCACGTTATACAACGGATAGCTTACCAACTCAACTGCATGAACAAGATTACATCTTAAAGCTACACATAGTTTTTAAGACTCCTCTAAGAAAGTATAAGGATCCTGCGATGGGTTCACACTTGAAAATCTTGGTGGCTGTATCTTCCAAAAATCATGCAATGCTATAAATACACCTCGATTTTACTGAACTGGAATGAGAGGAACTGCCTCTGTCTAAGGATGAACATGAGGAGCTATTGGAGACTTGAGGCTAAGGCTAAGCTAGATCTTATTGGGCTAGAATCCCAATTAGGTTGCTCACGGTCCTCTACACGCAGTCTAGTCTCTAAACAATCTGCTCTAAAGTAGGGCTAGGGGCTACTACCTAAGCTGGTTCAATAGCTTTACCTCTGCCTCTACCACGCCCTCATCGACCCTTACCCTTAACGGCCACTACCTCTCATGGACTGCAACACGACCTCTAAGTCTTATTGTATCTAAAACAAACACAAATGATTTCAATACAATATATAGTTGACAAATAAAATGAGAGAAAGTATGTTAAGAAAATCACAACACGAAGTTTTAGGACAAATTAGGAATGTATTACTATGTTCACATATGCCCCAGATAATGTACGCAAACAAAGCAACAACGTCCTGATTTGTAGTCACAGACCTCTAAATCCAAGCTCTGATACCAATTTGTCACACCCCCAGTTGATGGCTATGACTAGCCGGAGGATACAGTATTCCAAAACCCTCGTAACCCTGACTCATACCATGATACACATATATGACTATTACTATTTACAACGAAATAGACAAGTTATAATAAGATTACTTAAGAACATATCAAGTTTATGAAACATATGATATTTTATTGAAAATTTTAGCAGAGGTTACTTGTAAAGTGGAACATACCTGAAAATATAAACACACATATATATAAATTGGTTACAGCCAACTAGTCACTTACAATAAAATAAACACATAGAAGCTCAACTTCAAATACTCCATAATCCAACAAAGTGAAACCAATGTTCAAAATAAAACACAATGACTTAAAGCCTAAATGGTGATTGCAATTATGTCCTTTGGCTTCAAGAGTATTACTTCAATAATATACCTTGCCTTAATAAATCGGTAAGTCAAGCTTCTTTGGGTGACGAGCATTGATGTCCTGATATTAAAAGAAAACAACAAATAAAGAAAGGTGAGTCGTATGGACTCAATGAGTGAAAAACCCTTGAAGTACTAGCATCAATCAATAAGAAATTAATACATATCATATAAATAATTACATATACGATATTCCTAAATTCATAATCACAAACCTACATACATGTATCTAACTGATATACAATTAAGAACCCATAGTATTTATCAAACAAGATATAGCAAGTCAACCAAACAAACCAAATAATAAGAGGCCAACCAGAATAACTAAGCACCTTGCATATCAAGTATCCTCACACTGGGCATCTACATACCCACAAACCAAATAATTTCTCTGTACATAATCCATCCCATTGGGGCTGAGTTATTTAAGTATTCAAAACCATTTATCACATGATCACATAAAACATCCTAGGTGCCCCTGGATCATTTCCTGAAATAAAAATTATTTTGAAAAAAAATGAACTTGATTAGCCTCATAAACCACAATTCAACTCACATAACATGTAAAGTTCAACAACTCTATTACAATGCTACACATTTCTAAATACATATGTATCTCTATACACACACATCATGTCATACCCCTCACGGAGGCATGACTGGCCGAAGGATTGGATAACCAAGCCATCGTAACCCTGACTTCTAAACAATGTAACAACCATGACTTGTGACCCAACTAAAGAATAAAAGTAACTTTTCAAAAAAAAAAAAAAAAAAAAACGAAGTTCACTATAAAAGTTTATTTTTTGAAACAATTAACAATTTACTGAAAATTATGGCAGAAGTTCCCTACAATATGGAACATGCCTCAAAATATATACATATATGTTTATAACTTCACACAACAATGACACAAAGACAACAAGAAGCTTCACTCCATCCACATTTTAAATAAAACAAATAACTAGACTTTTACATCATACGTAACTTAGACGCCCTACAGTTCTAGTATGATTGTAAACTTCCTTCCTTAACTTCAAGTCTGAGATCCTAGAAAATACATTGCCCTATTCTGTCTGTAGGTCGCTAGCTCTGCAATGTCATATACATGACTCTTGTTATTAAAAAAAAAATTCACAAGAGTGGGATGAGTTTCCACGGAATCCGTGAATGAAAAATCGTACTCAAAGGGTATTAGCATCACTCAACACAAGTATATAACATATATAGTCAATTAACATCATGAAATGACGTTCATGCTTTAAATCAAAATATACATACACATTATAATCATCATGAATTCACAAATTACATGATTCATAGGATCACAAATTAACCAAAGCAAACTGTAATATACAAAGCAAACAAAGGGCCAAGGAGTAACTCAACCCTGCATAACAGTATCACCCTCTAGAGGGCATTTACGTCCCCGCACAACAGATTAATCTCCTTACATAATCCATCCCACCAGGGCTGAGCACTCAAACTTTTAAAAATATTTATCAGAATTAGAATATCTCAGAGTTTCAAATTAACATATCCTAGGTGTACCTGGATCTCAGTTCCGGAAATAAAAATCATTTCTCAAAAAAAAAATAAAATTGAATTTGTTAGCATTTATTAACCACAAACAATTTCAAATAAACTTGGTTCAAATAATTCACTAAAACATTGCACTTGCACATTTATTTAAAACACCTACAATTACACATAATAATCTAGTCCCTAAAGACATCAATTAATCACTCACCATAAATTGATATTGATTGATACTCCTTTTTCGGTCACGTATGTCATTGGCTTAATCATAATTTCAGAACTGCAATTACAATTTCCAAGTATTATTGAGTTTGTCCACGTTATATATTATAACCTTTAAATAACAATAATCTAGAGTTACTCTTTTAAAATTTATTCAAGAGCTTGAATCATAATATTTCAATATTAATACGATTAAATTCTTTATACTAGCTATCAAGTTTACATAAATTTTAATTATCTCAGTACGTATCCATACTTTAATTTATGTTTAACAATTAAGCTAATAACACATCTTAAAAATTAATTTAATCACTTAATCACTAGATATATCTTGAGCTCAATATAAACCACACTTAACTTATCAATTCCATGGCCAAGACTTTAAATTAATCACTCAGCCAAGATTGAAATGCCCTATAAAAGTAATCCTCTCCCCTAGCTGTCACAATCCAAAATGCTCATGACTTAAAGGTAATTAGCTTCTTCAACTTTATTGAAATCAGAACTTCGTTTATTAGATTAGCATGCCATCCTTATCCATTAGGATGAAATCTATTGAAAATGCCATATAGTTCAACAGGATGTTATACTAACTCGTTAAGTTAGTGAAAAATGTGAACTTAAATGAACTACCATAAAGCAATATCTAAGTCATCAATTTATATATATATATATATATAATATATATATATTAAGTCAGAATGTAGAGAATCACACATAACATATTTTCTTGACAATTACTTTATATCGAATGAATAGTTGACAAAACATGGTCCAATAGAATATTTATAAGCCCCTTGCAAAACTGGAACAATTTAAGAAACCAAATTCAATTTGCAGGGCCTACTTTCAAACAACCTCCTTAGCAAGTCAATTACAATATCATCCTTTATCATACATAATTGCACCAACCATGTTTTCTTGAGAATTAAGTCCTCTTAACCTTTTATCCAAATGACTTAAAATAAAGTTAATTAGTTCAATATCAAGTTTCCTAATTATCTATTTAACAATTGAAACTTACATATGCATTCCACTTAACACCCTATTTGGAAACTAATTCCTTTTTAAATCTTTTACCAATTATCTTAAAAATACATTTAAATTCCTTGAACATATAATTATTTATGTTGATTCTTACACCAAATGTTACATCATTCATTCGTTTTTTTATTTTGTTCATGTTACAACCATGGAGTTCAAATCAAATTCATTGTTTAAATTTAATTAAAAACTTAGACTATTCACTTCCATTATTTGTGTAATTTTATTCCAATTATTCCCTTTTTATTCCCATTGTTTCCACCACTACTAATTATTCACTTTACATTTATGATTAGGCTTAAAAAAATTGCACTAACTTAGCATAACCAAACTAACAACAATTCAATTAATATACCTAACTTAACTAAATTAAGATTTTAATTCAATAAAACTCCAACATTTAACCCTTATTGCCAACTCTGTCTAACACCACAAAATCCTCTTTCAGCCTAGTTATATTTGCCACTTCCAAAATCGTCAATACTTCAAACACTGATATTGCCTGGTGATCTAAAAATTTAAGATTCGTAACTGTTCCATAGATGAATTTAATCTAAGCCCAAATATATGGCATTATAGTTCATCAATTTTATGTCTTACCTTAGTTTACTTATCTTGTTTTGTATAAAACAATACTTTGTAGACGTATATAGTAAAATGGAGCTAAATGGAGCATTTAGGTATGTAATGGAGCTAAGGACTAGAATGAGCACATTGAGCAAATTTATGAGCTAATGAAGTGCAAATCCAAATTGGACAAGGAATCCTAGTGGCATAAGGATTTCTACATAAGGAATCCAACTTTGACAATGAATCCTATTGGGATTAGGATTGAAACAAGATGCAGATCCAAGTCACATGAGGAATCCAAGTTTGGCAAGAAAACCTTTTCGGAATTAGGATTGAAAGAAGATCAAGATCAGATCAGAATATTCAAATTTTGAATATAATGGGAAGTGCAAATCTAATCTAATAAGGAATTAGCTATTAAGTAAGAAAAGATTTTCCTTCTTGTTTAGATTTTGAGTGCCACCCCTATACTCTATAAATATAGGAGGTATAGGTTTGATTTAGGATTCCCTTTTACAAGTACATTTCTTCTTCTTTGTTTTCTAAATTTCATACAGTGAACAAAATATTTTCTTTTCAAGTAATGATGATGCTAGCTTAAGTTTCTGTTCAATTGCAAGAGGTAAGCAACCTTCACTTATGAAGCTATTATGAGAATGTTTTTAAGAGGAAATCTGATGTTATACACACATGCAAGTATTCATGTTTTTTTTTCATTAATTGCTTAATGATTATGTGTTCTAGTTTGTTATGATGTACACATGATAGATTGATACATATAGTAATAAAAGTAGCATTTGAATTAATTTGAGTTTATTTGTGTGATTCTTGGAAAATCTAATTTATACTAAGTTGATACCTCTTGTGTGTTAATTGTTTTGAATCAATTACACCTATCTAGTTCGTAATGCTTTTACGTAATTAAATCCATAACACTAATGAGGGTTATTATGTGATTAGTGTTAGTTATTCCGCTTGACCTAATTAACAAAGAGGTAAGGATAAGTAGGAAATATTTGTTTCCATGGTTGATTTGCATGCATATGTGTATATTCAAATTGATACTTGTTTTTCACATTCAGAATTTAATTTTTTTTTTTCCCCACTTACTTAGATATTTTAATTTAGTTTAGATCAAAGATCAGTACCCTATTTAGTTACTTTGTTGTTTTGAGTGCATATTAATTAGTTGTATATTTATAACAAATTATCATCACAATATGCTTTAGAACTCCATTCATTGTTATACATCTATTTTGTTTGATATTTTCTTGCATTAGTTAAATTTAATTGTATTGCTCATTATAGTATTCAGCTTATAATTTAAACTTGAACTTGTTGTGCTATTTTGTTTTGGTTTCAAGTTAATTAAATAAAAACTACTTGCTTGAGCTAAATTTAATTAACTTTATATTGTTTCTTTATGGGATTGATACCCTACTTAATATACTACAAATATAGTTAGTTAGGCTTTAATTTGGTGAACATCAATGACTTATCACCCTCCATAACCTTGACGTTAAAACAAAGAAATAAATATGACTTTTGACTAAACCAAATAATAAAAGTAAAGTTTAGAAAACACAAGTTAACTACAAAATATTTATTTACCAAAATGCGTAACAATTTACAAAAAATTTCAGTAGAGGTTCCTTATATATTGGAACATGCCCAAAATATTAACATATAATTTTTTGTTATATTTAACCAGTTTACACAATATCCATATACTCAGGGAGCTCCACTCCCATCATATCATAAACAATAACCATTAAACTATTACACAAAATCAATCATGACATTGAAAACCCTAATGTGACTACAAGCTTTCATCTTTTGGTTTCAAGTATGAGATCCAAAAAAAGTACCTTGCTATACACTATCGACAAGTCTCGAACTCGACGATGATGTATACCAAAATTTTGTTAGAAAAGAAAAAAACATCAACATTAAAATGGTAAGTCCCACGAACTCAGTGAGGGGAAAAACATACCTAAAAGGTACTAGCATCAACCAAAGTATAACGAACACATAAATTAAATAATCTCATGTAGCCATTTTTCATATCTTAATTCAATGGTACACATACACAATATTAATAAATCAATCAAAATGTTCAAAACTCACAATTCAAACAAAGCAACCAAAATATTCAAAGCATACAAAAGGCTAATAAAGTAACTCAGCTCCCGCATACCAATAATCTTCCTACCAAGTAGTTTTGTGCCTATATACCAAAAAAATATATATATGGAATTACTAAAGTAAGGAACCACTAAAATATGAAATTACTGAAATCTTCATAGTTCCTCACAAATCGATCCTCGAGGCTAAGTTACTTTAATATTTTAATCAGTGTCAAATAATCAAATCAAAATATTTCAATTGAATTCTATTTTGGAAGTAAAAAATCGTTTTGGAAAGAAAAACACTTTTATTAGCCTTTATCAAACACAATTCAAATAACTCAATGAAACACTACATATGCTTATGTTTTCATATAGCATATATATTCAAATATAAATGAAAAATACACATATTAATCTAGTAATCAAAAAGTAGCATTTATCCACTCACCATTTACCGATCTTGTTTATCACTTCCTCTCACGTTCACAAGTGTCATTGTCTAAATAACACTTTCTAAAGTTGCAATTAAATTTTCCAAGTATTACTTAATTTTTCAATTTATAGATTATAACTTTTTACTTACGAAAATCTATAAGCACTAAGTATTTTCACAACCCCCTTGGAGATATGTTTGATTTCAACTTACATACTTAACCAAATTCAACAAAACCAAGTTCGAACATTATGTTCATGAAGTTAGATATCTTTCTTATTAAGAAACTTCTCTTAAAATCAACCTTGAACCCACTCAAATCCTCACATAAACACAAATAGAGCACACACAATTTCTAGTTACTAAAACCAGATTCCCGTGCTTGTAAAATTCTCATACTTAGGAATTAAATTATGAAACTTTCCATTCTAATTCATCAAGATGTTAGAATCAATTCATCTTCAGCACTCCAATCCTAATCAATTTTTAAGATCCACTAAAATTAGTTACATTAAAACAGGTACAATCAAGACCCGAAAATCATAACTATAACTTCCAACACCTCCAAAATACACATAACATGGAATTAAAACATGTAAAGCTCCATATTTATTCCTTAATATGTTAGGAACAATTATTATTATAGGTCCTAAGCTAATTCAAACCACAACCCCAACAAAATCCTCTGGACTGATTGAAACTCACCTAAAATCTTCCACAAACACAGCTGCAGTCCAACAACTCTAATAGTAAATTTATTCAAATCAAGTTATGAAACTTTCTAGATATCATACCAAGACTATAAGCTACATTTTCTCTTTAGAATCCTAACCTAATTCAGTCCATAGAACACTCGAAATACCCGATTTCTCTAACTTATAAAATCTGACCCAGTTTTCTCCCTTTTTAATAATCACTCAATTCTATACCAATTATTTCCATTACTACCCACTTGTATTTTATCTCCTAAAAATTCTTAAGTCCAAACCTTTAAACCATGCCACAAAAAAGTAACTAAGTTTTAGGAAAAATAAGAGAAATTAAGTGACTCACACACTTAGTTCTTTTAGGCCTTTCAACAATTACCTTAAGTACAATTTATCATATTGCTTGTGTATGTATATATGTTTACATATATATATATATATACCTCCCAAAAAAATCAACACCATCTCATTAATTCCTATACTACCAATACTCTTAAAATTACACTCTAAGTTAATAAAATCTATCAAAAGCTTCAGTTATCCATTTTTTTCTTCAACATAGTACAACTAAATTCCCATGTTTCTTTTTTAATTATTGCTTACCATCATGTTCTCATTCTTTTATCATCCTCCAAGCTTTCTTCTATTTAAGTAACTAAATAACCTTACAATACCTATTTACTCTAAACTTTCAATTCTTATTCAAATAACCCATAACCATAAAAGTTTGAACATACCAAGTTTTACTCATTCTATTACAACTTAATTAGGCATTTTTACAAATATCTTAAAGGCATAATTACTTTTGTTTTATATGTATGTGTATTATATCTATACATACCCCAAAATAGTTAACATAATTCTATTAATTCTCATGTTACTTATATTCCAATATCAAACTTGAAATTGGTTTAGTTAATCAAAGTAATTAAAACTTGAATTATATATACTTCTAACTATATAATCCTATCTACTTCAAGCTTTCTTTTTCCCTTAAATGATTAACTATCACACTTCCAATCAATTTCAAATTCTAACTACTCCTCTTTAAACTCACTAAACTCAACCCCTCCTCAATTATCAACAAGTAAAAGAAAAGAATGAATTAATTATATGAAGACATAGATGTAACCCATTCACTCAAGATATATGATAAGGCTTCCATGGCTGAAATAAGAGATTCAAGGTTGGCCAAAATAGGGAACCAAATCTACTTCTTGGTTACAACTTCCTTATGGTGGCTGTTATAGTTAAAGAGCTACAAAACAATAATAAAATGTGACAAAAAACGGAGCAGCTCAACTGAAAGTTTGAAGGCAAGCTACTGCTACCTTGCTGCTGCCAAGGAGAAAAGGAACTCCAAAATGGGAAAGGAAGAGAGAAGGAGGAAGGTGGAAGCTGCTGTCCATGAGGTTGTACATGCTAAAGTTGTAAGAATGTCACCCTCTGCAAGACAGGGAACTTAGGCAAGAAGAAACAAGAACGATTTATCTAGAGTAGAGGAGGGCTTAACCAACATAAATAGGAGGAAAGACAAAGATAGTGTGGGAAAAAGATAAGGGAAAGGAAAATGGAAAATAAGAAAAGAAAAACAAAATACTAAATGTTAGTCAAAGTCAAACTTTAAATTTGTGATGGAGTTTAATTCTAGGTGTATATATAAATTTATATATATATATATATATGTATGTATGTATTGATTATTAATCCACTTTACTTTATTTGATTCACACTTTTTATTGATTTACAACAATAAATTAGACACAAAATTTTAAAACGCATACTAGGATATCGGATTACAACATGTTTAATTATATATTGCTATTTATTTAATTTGTTCATATATTTGCTATCTTATAAATATGATTTACACATTATGTCTAAAGTTCGACTTTACGATATCGGGTTATGAAAAATCTAGTGATAAAATATTATATTCATGATCTATGTAAACGTATGTAATAACTCGTACAAAAAAACTTTAAAGAAAATTGTTGTAGTGTGAATGGTATATAAATTTAATATTTCTTATTATATATTTTTAATTTTTATTAAGTAAAATTCTATAAGATGAACGAGTTATCTAAACTTTTCCAATTAATATATAAAGATAAATAGAATTTGGAAGTTTGTTGTATCCCATGGCTTCACTTCTTTTTCTTTTTTTGGCATGAAGTAGACATTTTTGAATAGGTTAAATTTAAGAAAACATAAGAACCAAATCCAATTATTAACTTTTTATAAATACTCTTTTTTTCTGTTATAAAAATAATTGTAAACTAAGATAGTACTATATTCAAATTGCCTGTTCATTATACTTCAACACAATTTCTGTCACACCTAAACAGATGCATAACTAGCTGGGGGAATGGGTAACCAACCTCCGTAACCCTAACTTCAAAACAAAGAAACAAACACGACTCTTGACTAAACCAATACATAAAAATAAATTTTAGAAATTATAAGTTAACTATAAATGTTTGTTTACTGAAATATATAACAAATTACTAAAAATTTCAGTAGAGATTCCCTATAAATGGGAACATGCCCAAAATGCAAACATATAATCTCTAGTTACATTCAACCAGTTTACACAATATTAGCATACACATGTAGCTCCACTCTAATTCTCCCCACAACAACAAATAACTAAACTATTACACATCACAAAACTAGACACTCAAAGTCCTAATGTGACTGCAACTTTCATCGTTGACTTATACCTTGTCGCCAAACACTCGGCAAGTTTAATATTGGTCATTGATGCTCACAAAGATCTTGTTACTAAAAAAAAAAGAAAACATCAACAAAAGAGAGGTAAGTCTCCTAGACTCAATAAGTGAAAAAGCATACCCAAAGAATACTAACATCACTCTACACATGGATAAAAATATATAAATCAATTAATTTCAAAATAACATGAATTCTAAACAACTAAATTCCACACATATGTAAATAATAAACGTAAAATAAACCAAAAAAAAATAAAATTCATGTAAGATATTATATAATAAAGCAATCAAACATTCAAATCACTCAAGCACACAAAGAGCCAATAGAGTAACTCAGCCTCACCAAACAAATATTATCCTACCAGGCAACTTTACGCCCACACAACAAATATATCCTCATTCCATATTCATACCATCAAGGCTGAGTACTCAATTATTTCAAAACACTTATCAAATCAGAATATCTCATAATATCCTAGATGTACTAGGATTCTATTTCAGAAAACACTTTTATTGACCCTTATCAAATATAAACAAAGTTATGCACAATTTAAATAACTCAATTAAACACTAAACACATTTATGCTTCCATATAAACATATGTTTTCAAATATACATATTAATCTAGCAACCAAAAAGTAGCATTTATCCACTCGTCATTTACCAATCTTACTCATCACTTCCTTTTTGTATTCAGATGCATTATTGGCTCAACAATACTTTATGGAACTACAATTAAATTCTCCAAGTATTACTTAGTTTATCAATTTTATAAGTTATAACCTTTTAATTAAGAAAATATATAGAGACTAAGTTTAATGTATTTATTTAAAGTTAACCCCTTTTAGGTATTTTCATAACCAACTTGGAGATATATTGGATTTCAACTTACGTACTTACCCACATTCCATAGAACCAAATTCAAACATTATCTCCATAACATTAACTACCTTTCTTATTAAGAAATCTCTTTTAAAATCAGCCTTGAATTGACTCAAATTCCCACACGTACATAAATAGGGTAGACACAAAATTTCTAGTTGCCATAACTAGATTCCAATCTTTATAGAATTCTCACAGCTAAGATTTAAATTATGAACATTTCCTGTATAGTTTATCAAGATGTTATGAACAATTCATCTTTAGTAACCCACTCCTAATTCATCCATTATGACCCTCTAAAACTAGTTACACCAAAATATGATCAATCAGGACATGAAAATTACAACCATGACTTTCAACACCTCCAAAATACACATAACATGAAATTAAAACTTGAAAAGCTTCAGAATTGTCACTTAATATATTAGGAACAATTGTTATTCAATGGTTCTAATCTAATTTAAACTACAACCCCAGAAAAAGTTCCCCAGACTGACTAAAGCCCATTTAAAATCCTACACTAACCCAACTGCAGTCCAATAGTTGTAACAATAAATATACCCCAAGTTAGGTTATGAAACTTTCTAGATATTATATCAAGACTATAAGCTATACTTTATCTTTAGAACTCTGAAATTAATTCAGTCTATAAGACACTAAAAATACCCGATTTCTCTAGCTTATAAAATCTGACATTGCTTCCCTTCAATAGCCACTTAACTCCCATTTTTACCACTTTACCCACAACTAACCATTTTTTATTCATATTCACTACTCATTTTCATTAAATCCTTAAATTACCACCTTAACCAACCATGCTTAACTTTTTGTTCTTAGGCATTTTTTTATTCAAATTCAATTAATCCTTAAGCACAAAGATTTGAATATACTAAGCTTCAATCTTTACTTTCCAACTAGTTTCTTTTAAGCCTTTTATCAAACATCTTAAGGGAAACTTATTTACTTTAGTTCATAAGTAAGTGCATATACATAATTATCCCAACTTAATCAACATAATTTTGTTAACCCTTATACTACTTATGTTTCAATTATTGGATTCAACTTAAGTTAACTATATAAAGTTAATCAAGAATTTGATTCATACATTTCCATCATAAACATAATTAATTTCAAACCTCCTTCTTTCAATTCACAACTACTCACTAATCACCTAGGATTCCATGTATGTACAATAACTAACTAACAAAATTCTTAAAACCAAGACTTCATTATTTTAATTAAAATCATAACAAGCTTTTGTTAAGCTTTAATACCCCCTTGTTGCCTTATTTTTTTGAATAGTCATCCACACACACAAGCTATACTGATTGAAGGAAGCAAGCTCATGGATTACTTCAGTTAAGATGGTTGGTGGCGGCGGCTAATGTCTAGTCTTGACCAAAATGGCTGCTACACATGTAAGGCAAGAATAACCCACAAAGAAAGAGTACACAATAAGGCAAGATGCAGGGCAATAAGCTGCTGCCCCTACACGTTCAGCACATCTACCCCAGCTATTCTTATGGCTAAATTGGGATAGTGAAGGGAGGAAAAGAACCAAAAACAAGGGATACCCAAGCGACAGCAACAAGTGGCTGATGGTTGATGCAAGGTGAGTGATTTCTAGTTCCCAAAAGCTTCCAAGAATCAAACTTCCAGGACTTACAGACAAGAAGGATAAAGGAGACTCACCATCATGAAGAAATTGGCTGCTAGAAGAGGGAGTATACATGACTACAAGCAGAAAGCAAAATTGGGGACAAAACCCACTGTTGTAAAAAGGAAGAATACGACCAAGAACAAGGGATACCAAGAAGTAAGAACAAATAAGATATAAGGTGCAAGATCAGTGCAAAGATGGAGGAAATGAAGACAAAATAAAGAAAATAATAAAATATAAAATTTAAGGTCACCTTTTTACTTTACAACTTGTGGTGGAAATTCATCCTAGCTATAAATCTATAGTATATAATAAAATTGATACTTGAATTTTTTTTTAAAAAAATCTAATGTTGACATGTAGGATTTTAAATTTTATACCATGCTAGCTTTTGAAAAAAAAAAATAAAAGTAGCTGATTTCTTTCTCCTATCCCCCACCCAACAGCTTTATATCACTTAGGATTTTATTTTTATTTTTGCCACATCAACTTTTGAAATTAACAGCTCACTTCTTTCCTTTTTCTTCTCTACATCCTATTACTTTAAAACATTAGCTATCAAAAAAATAATTAATAATTGAATTCTTCCCTTATTCTTCTCCCCCACTTATTAATTTTACATATCAACAGCTGACTTCTTTTCTTTTTATTCTCTCCACCCTATTATTTTAAAGCATTAATTACCCAAAAATAATTAAAAGTAGAATCCTTTCCCTTTTCTTCTCCCCCACCTTAATATTTTAAAACATTAGTTATCCAAACCCATCATTGCTTTTTCAAATTTTGTTCTACCCACACCCATTAAATTTACACATCAATTAGCATAATTAAAACATCTAACTTCTTTCCACATTCTTCTTCCCAACCTATTATTTTAAAACATCAGTGATCTCGTATAAATACAAACTCACCGCTACCTCTTCACCTTACCATTCCTTATATTTTTACACTTGACCAGTTGTTGTTATTTACACTTGAACTATTTTGTTTGAATTTGTAGTTTCCAACACTTTATGTCTGTACAACCTCAACTTATTTAGAAACTTTCTAATAGTGATGGTGAGCTAACATTGAAGTCAATGGTCACAAGCTTGTATATATATATATATATATATATATATTACAATTATTGTATACATACTTTAGCTTCAATTATTAATACAATTTACACAAAAATGAAATCTAATTCCAAGTCAACCCAACATTTGGTAGTAATTAACTACCTAATTACGTGTGTATAATTATATACACACATATATATACAAGTATCCATTTATTTTAATTTTACTTGATATAAAATTTTATTCACCTAGTCACGACAAATTACATACAAATATTTTAAGGTGATCATTAAGCTATCGAGTTTTAACATGTTCAATTGTATTATTATTTATTTAATTTGTTTATTTTATGATGAAAATTTACACATTATATTTAAAACTCAACTTTACAATATTAAGTTATAAGAGTTATGACAATTTCAGATAAAACAAAGAAAAAAAAAAAAAAAAAAACATGGCAAACAACAAATAAGATACCAACAAAAATTTAGTTTTTGTTATAGGATTAATGAAATATGTTACCCATATAAAGATGAATTAATACAATTTTTTTTAATATTGCAATTTAGGTTCACATAAATTTGTAGAACTAAATTTTCTAAAAGGATGGAGTAGGAGTTGGTAAAACTGTTGTACATCTTTTCCATGTCTGTTCACTTTTATGGAGAATCTTTAATGTTTTTGTTTTGAACTCGGGTTTCGAAAGAATGTTTGCATCCATCAATTGGTTATGACAGGTTGAACCCAATTGCACAAGATTAATGTAACAATCGTAACTAACCACTCCATCATCAACAATCAAAAATATCTTTGGCACATTTTGGGTTTACCTTGTTTATGCAATTGTGGAGAAACTTGTTATTCGATGATGAGATACGCCTCTTTTATATTTTTGCACTTTTCTCCAAGATCTCTGATGATTTAGATTTAAACTAAGAGTTAGAAGAATATTTGTGCTCATTAGTTCTTTATAACAAGTTTCCCTCACCTGCACAAGATTTTTGCAACATTCGTTACTGACAATACCATCAGCAACGATACTATGAAATATTTCTTTGACACACTTTACAATCGTCTTCCTTTTGCAATCATCGAGAAACTTGTCATTCTATGGTTTTGCAGAAGCAAGAAAAATAATAGTTGTGAAAATCAAAGTTACCATAACGAAATAATTGTTGAACTCACTAGCCATCTTGCTCAGTGTTCTAGATTTTACTCTCTTTTTTTGTCTCAACAAGTCATGTAAGATGAGCTAAAGGTTAAGGACAGTAATAATTTATAGGTTTACGAAAAATAAGTAACCATACTATTGTTACAAATCTAATATATGAACTGTTTTATGAGTTTATGAGCAATTAATATATTGTAATTCTTAACTCATGTTTCTAATGATAGAGTATCTATGATTAAGGATTTTAATATATCAAAGTAATTAAAAGAAATTCTCATTTCTTACATACAGTACCTATCAGTTATAGTTATCAAGAAAATAATATTATTTTCTACATTGAAAAGAATACAACTAAGTTGCTTAATATCGAACATCTATCAATTATTTTTCATTAATAGATTATTATTAGTATACTTTCTTATAAATGCAATCAACTAAGTTAATTTGGTTGAGCAAAATCAAAAGTTTTTTTAAGGAAAGACGGAAAAAAAGAATGCTAAGTAATTTTAAGTCAAGAAAATAAAATTTTATTAAAATAATTTAAAACCTAATTTAAACATATTTGACAATCTAATTTCCAACCCCGAAAAACTTTTCAAGATTCACACAAAACAATGAATAATGTGACCAACCAATTATAGCATGGGAATAGTATTTTGTGAATTAAATTTATGCAGTGCCCATTTCATAAATTAAATTATACAAAAAAAATATTAAAAAATAACTCTTTCTATGCCAACTTGTAATTAAACTATCAAGATATTGTTTGAATTGTCCATAAGATCTTGAATATGCATATAAGTGAAAATATAATTTTGTTACTCATCTAGTTACAAACTAACTGATTTATGGCTTAACTCTATTAAAGAAGGTAAACTTTTTCATCACTTTTCTATATTATACTAAAATGTTAAAGCTTTATTGACAAGAAAAAATCTTAACATGAATAAATGAATATATATATATACTAGAACATCTTATAGCTTATATTTTTATTATGTAATTATTGAATCTTTTTTAGATAATTAAAGTTAATTCCATTATAATTTTTAAAGTTGAGTTAAATATTATAGATGAAAAATCTGGTGAGAAAATTATTATATTCATGATCCCTTGAAAAGTATGTATTAACTCGTACCCAAAAATCTTTAAATAAACTTGTAATGTGAATACAATGTGAATTTAATATTTAATATTATATATTTTTAATTTTTATTAAGTAAAATGCTATAAGATGAACGGGCTATCTAAACTTTTCAAATTAAAATATAAAAATAATTAGAATTTGGAAAACTTGGTGAATCCCACGGCTTCATTTTTTTTTTTTTTTTTTTTTTTTGTGTATGAAGTATACATTTTCAAATAGGTTAAATTTAAAAAAACATAAGAACTGAATCCAATTATAATCTTTTTATAAATCTCTTGCTTTTTAATCAAAATACTTGTAAATTGTTATAACTTGGTTTCGAAGAGGGAAATTTTAGAGAATAAGAAGGAAATTTCTTGTACTTTTGGTTATAAATAACAAAATAAACAAACACCATAAACATATATATATATATATATCCACTTTGCATTTTTTTATTTTACTTTTCCTTTTTCTTTTCCCTATCCTTCCCTTTTCCTCCGATGGTTCTTAAGTTTTCCAGCTTTTTCTTTCAGTCGAGACTTCCTTTTTCCTTCTTGCCTTTGTACCTAACTACTGTCCAGCTTGGGCCTGCTTGTATTGAACCTCATTCCAACTCACAGTTGAGAATGGCTGTAACACACCTAAAAACTTAATCTAGTTTAATTAGACTAAATAGATATTAATTACGGTTAAGAATATAATTAGTTTAATTCGTGCATTTCAGTAAGAATTCTCATGCATTCATTCTATGCATTTAATTTAGGAAATTTTAAGGTAAAATTCCATATTTGGAAATAGTGACATCATCATTTAGTTAAGTTAGTTAGGATTTAAGGATGGAGACATCATTAGAATGACATCATCATTTGTAATTATGAAGACATTTCATAATGGAACTAAGTAGTTAAGAAATAGTTAGAATGGAACAAGAAAAGAAACTAAACTAGGTAGAATCAAACCAAAAACATTAGGAGGGTATGAATGCATTAATTGAACTCACTTAGGTGTAAGAGCTATATTAAAAGAAGAAAGAAAATAATAAAGTATAGGTTACTTACTAGAAAAGGAAATTTGATGAATTAGGTGTAAGAAGAAGGTTAAGCGTGGCAATTTATAATTAATGCAAGGGGTGACGTGTAAGACATGTGACAATAGGTGTAAAGTTTCATTAAATGCAAGGGGGTGAGTTGTAAGACATGTGACATTAGGTGTAAAGTTTCATTAAATGCAAGGATGAGGTGTAAAGACATGTGACAATAGGTGGCATGCAAAGTGTTAGAAAACTAGGAAAATGAAGACATGTGTAAAGGTAGTAGACAACTTGGAAGAAAACTAGTGGAAGATGGGAAAGTAAGAATGATTAGCACACATTAATGGGGAAAAAGCCAAGGAATTGAATTTCTATATAAACTGGTCATGTCTCCTTAAAACCCACACACATACACTTCCTTAAATCTATACCAAAAGAAGAAAGAAAACCTTAAACCTAGACATACACCAAAAGAAGTAGAAACCATAACCTCCAAGAAAAGAAAACCAAAATCGTAGGCTAGAAAAAGAAAAGGAAAAACATGAACTAGAGGAGGAGAAAGCCAAGCCGCAGGAAAGAGAAAAAAAGAGGAAAACCGAGAAAAGGAGAAGAGGATGCGTAGGAAAAGATGGAAGAAAAATAAATAAGCTAAGGGTATTAGGCAAGTATTTACACATATCCTTATCTTTCTCATCTTGTTTAATGCTTACTTCATTGATTCCTTCATATTCCTCATGATATTATCATGATCTTTTATGCATATGAAATAAATGTGAAATGAAAATGATTCCCTTTGTGGAAAGTTTAAAAGAAAGAATTAATAATTATAGTAACCTATCTTGAGTTTATGTTGGCCAAAATTCACCAGGTATCCAAAATGGGAGGATACTTAAACCATAGTATGGATCCTACTATTGAGAGGCAGTAAGAAGTAAGAGTACACAAAGTCTTTGTAAGGCAGCCTCGGGTTTGCATGAATGGTCAAGAATGGTTACTAAGGGATGGATAAAAAAAAGAAAAGAATAAAGTTTGCATTTGCATATATTCTTATATTTTAAAAATGCCATCAAGATATTCCCCTTTGCTATATGCGAATACTTATTGAGGTTCGACTCATTTTTCCTTCACCTTAATATGCAGGATAATTAGTTTTTCATGGAAATGTTTATTGTGCAAACTTTTCATGTATTCATTGGTTCTTGGGAGGACGGTACCGTATATGTTACTGAAAGATGGCAAGTAGTGGACTGGTGCTACAAGAAGGGAGATGAAAATAGCCCTCTTACAGTTGTATGTGTAATTCCACTTACCACCTAAGTGGATGATAGACAAATGTTTTGGTGTTATGGTCAAAGGATCCTAAGTGAGTATTTAGTAATGACCATAGTATATATATATATATATATAGTTTGGACTTAACTTAGAAGTTTAGGAGGAAATTGTAAAATAGTTGTAATGTTTCTCTTTTTGGTCCAAACTTGGTATGAAGTCTATGTAATGATAAGTGTCTTGTAAATTAATAAAATGGAAGGTTGTGTCTCTTTGTAAACTTTTAATTGTCCATCTAGTAAAAATCAGCCAAATCGAATTTCCTAGGAAAAACAAGTGTCTAATTTGGCTATAGTAACAAAAGAAGATGACTATTAACATAAGACAAATGAAACAAATTAGGAAGAATTGGGTAAATTGTAGAGTACTAGTCAGTCATGGAAAATAAAATATAAGGCAAGGAGTTAGTAAAAAATTAGGAATAAGAATTAATCTAAGTCTTGAAGAAGGTAATTGATGTAATATGAAAAGTAAAATATCACTTAAATAAAATGCTTGAATTTGACTAAGGAGGAAAATGGAATAAACTTGGTAAATTAGGACTTAATGAATTCGGCTATGAAAGAATAAAAAGGGAAAAGAAAAATTTAGGTGAAAAGATGGTTTAAGGTGGTTTAATTAATAAAGGTATAAAAAGAAAATTTTAGTCTCTTGAATAATTAAAGAGTAATTACCAATTAAATTTAAGCATTAAGATAATAATTAACTTAAGTATAGGATTAGGAAAGTAAGGTCTCACATTTATGCTAAGGGTAATTGTAATACCCCAAGAGAAAGTCTCATATTAGTTGGGAAAGAAGAGAGTAAAAGTGTACATAACCTATAAGAGTCAACTACCAAGTACCTTCTAGCTAGCATTTTAACCCATGTCGTATGGGTTGTTGATTTTTCAAAGGTACTTGGGCCAGTTAGACTTAGGTGTTATAGATAATATCAGAGCATTTACCTTTTCGTGATGTGTAGGCCAGGCTCCAGAGGACGGTGACAGCAGCATGATGGGTTGGGCCTCCAGAAAACCCACATCACCTAAGGGAAGATCCTGATATTGAGGATTGACGAGAACATCTAGATTCTAAGGGGGTGGGGTAATTATAATACCTCAAGAAAAAGTCTCACATTAATTGGGAAAGAGGAGAGAAAAGTGTATATAACCCATAATAGTCAACTACCAAGTACCTTCCAGCTAGCATTTTAATTCATGTGATGTGGGTTGTTGACTTTTCAAAGATAGGCTAGTTGGACTTGGGGTATTCCAGCCCCATGGCAGCAACAGCCACACCTTCAGCAACCACTTCTAGCTGCCACACCATTAGCAGCTTGGGTGTGGTTTGTTTAGGGTAGCTTTCAATTGATTTTCTTGTTTTCTTTTAGTTGATTATTTTTTTTTCTTTGTTTTGTTTGAGGATTTAGATATTAGGTTTGAGTGGATTATGAATAGGAAGCATATGATCAAGGTAGTGTCGTAAATGGTAGGTAAAGGATTGTTGGGTTGTTGTTGAATTCCAAGATCTAAGTTTTTATTATCCCTAAATGACTTATATAACTTCAATTTGGTATTTGAAAAATGTAATTTCAGCTCCAAAATGTAGCATTTAGCTTGGCAAGACATTTGGACTTTGGAGAAGCCTCGATCAACAACCATAAAATTGTGAATAAAAGATACTACCTTTTGGTTACTAATTGTGTTTTCTAATGTATGTATATAATTGTTGGTAAAAGGTATGTTTAGTTCTTTGAATTGAATTATGAGATAAAGACTCTACATCTTTGCAAATTTTCCATTTAGTGTATTGTGTGATGGTGTCAATGCTTTGTATGTGGTTAGTAGGGCCAAAGAATCTATTTTTTTAGAATCTAGGTTTACCTAAGATAAATTGATTTGTTTACTTGATCATTAGGATAAAAAAAAATATTCAAGTAACTCAACCTCGGAAAGGTTATTGTGGGAGATTATATATATATGGTCTGCGGGAGCAAAAAAAGTGTCCGAAGAAAGATATATATATATATATATATATATATATATTTATGGTGTGTGGGAGTTGAGTTACTATAATTACTGGCCCTTGGTGGTTTGTTTGATTTATTTGAGATATGATTACTTGTGAGTTATGTTAGCTTTACATTATATATATGGAATGTAATTGCATAGTGAGATATGTTAATGTAAATTTATTAAGAGAATGTTTTATAATTGTATGATGGTTGATGCTAGTACCCTTTGGGTACATCTTTCACACACTGAGCCTATACGGCTCACTCCTATTCCTATGTATGTTTTTTCAGCTCCAGGTCGTCCTTCTCAAACTCCCCCAATAGGATCTTGACTTGCCGATAGCTACTTTGGCAAAGTACTCTTTAAAGGCTGAACACTTGAAGCCCAAGGATTTAAACATTGCATTCATATTAGGGCTTAATATTATGTATTTTGATTTATTAAATAGTATGTCTTATTGTTTTTTTTTTTATTTTGATGAAGCAGAGCTCCCTATGTATATGTTGTAAGTCAGAGTGATGTTTTTGTTTGTATTATTCAGAGATGTTCCATTTTATAGGGAAACTCTATCAGATTTTTTGTAAAACTATCATTTTCGGTAAATATATGTATGTAAGTTTATATATATATATATACTTTAACTTTTACAAAGGTTTCTTGAACTTATATTTTAGTTAGTTGTTGTGTGTGTTCTTTTTTATTTGAAGTCAGGGTTACAGAGATTTGGGTATTTACTCTTTTGATTGGTTATACCTCGATGAGAGGTATGACAAGTTTGGTATCTGATCCTATTTTAGAGATCCATGATTGCAAGTGTAGTATGTGCTTACTCTGTTTACGTACGTTACCTAGGGCATATGTGAAGTTAGCAATGCATCTTAATTCATCCTAAAACTTCAAGTTGTGATTTTACAATATATTGTTCTTTGCCTTATATGGAAAATGTATATTGAATTCGTTTGTGCTTGTTTTTTATACGATATGGCATAGTAACCGTGTTGCTGGTTGTGGATAACCAGATGCTGGCTCAGACCAGGGCTCTATTAGCTCTCAAGTGCTTGTAGTAAGAGGTCGGTGTCGTAGGGGATGTGGTAGAGGTAGAGGCAAAGCCACTATAGAAGTCTAGGTGGGGGCACCTGGTCCTAATTAGAACACCTCTTGTAAGGACTTGATAGAGTTCAAAAAACAGTAGGTGACTTAGTTGGAATCTTAACTCAACAAAAATAATCTCAAGAAGGTCAACCATAACCTTTTCAAGTTCCTCTTGCTCAGCCTTAATAAGAGGCAAATCCTCTAGTTCCAGCTTAACAAGGTCAAGGAGCGTTTGTGACATTACATGACTTTAGGAAGATGTAGCTACTAAAGTTCTCCAGCATGGATTCTATGCAAGATCCTTATACTTTCTTAGAAGAGTCTGATCGATTATGTAAGGCATTAAGGTATGACCCTGTTCGAGGAATGGAATTAGTTAGCTACCTATTGCATGATGTGGCATATGAATGGTATAAAATCTTGGTGCAGCATCGAACTGAACCTACTCCACTTGCTTGGCCTAAGTTCAGCATAGCTTTGATCGAAAGTTTTTTCCCTTAGAGCATAAGGGATAAGTATATTTGGAATTTGAGCGGCTGGTTCAGACATAAGAAAAGACAGTGTCAGATTATGAGACTCGATTGACCAGACTATCCCGTTTTGTGTATTTGCAATTACTTGATTTCTAGGTAATGTAAGTTTCAATTTCTTTTGTATTTGTTCAATCTGTCTAAGTGTTAGTAGGAGGTTTCCTACTTGTATACATTAAAGAAATTCTCACTTTTTTACACTTTCTTAAGTACTTTCTTGTAAATATAGCAACAATTCAATTTAACTACTAACAAGCCTTTTATCCATGTTCAAATTATTTTACTATAAGTCTAATTTCTCAAGTTGTGGTAAGTGACTTTAAATAAGTTCCAATTTAGGTTATTTATCAACTTCATTATATAATCTATGCAAGTCAAGCCCTGCAATTCATCAAGTAAGAAACTTTAAATAAAACTCAGATTGTCATAAAAGGATGTCCATTCCTCATTCCACCTTCATTGCATGTACATTCCTAAATACTCTTAGTTGTTAGATTTACTACTCAAGCACACATATCATTTAAACAAGTAATAAAGAGTAAGTGAGATCATTCTCACGAGGAATTAAGTCTATCAAGTCAAGTACTAAAATTTACCAATTCTAAAATTATCCAGACAATTAAATAATTAAGATTTTTTATTATGATTAAAATAAATCAAATAAATAAAATAACTGAACTTGAGATTATGTACAAAAGGCTTAGGAATATGATTTCACTCACACTTCATTTGAATTACCTTTATCCTATCATGCTCAGTTATGATATTATGTTATTAACCTAGAGTTCCAAGTTAATTATAAGAATCTTTCAATTGCTTAAAATTCATACCTTGTTTAATCAATTCATTATATATCTATCAGAAGATTCATTAAGAACAACCCAAAATTACCTACATATGGTATATAAGTTATGTCTATCCTATATGTGAATCAAATTCAACCAATAAAGTGAAATAATTCAAACATGTGCTATATCACTTAAGTCTAACCTAGATTTCGTTCGTCAAGGTTCCTCTAGATTACCAGATCTATCTAATTGGTGATCAAGAAATTATAAGAATAAATATAGAATGATATAAATAACATAAATACCAGAACCTAAGCAATCCATATAAAACTACATGTGAGTTCCACTATAAACCAAGAAAAAGGAATTAGTTTATGCTACTAGACGTAAACATGACTACAACTAAGCAAATCATAACAAACATACAAAGAAACTAAAAGAGTAAAGGAATAAGGAAAAACTATGAAGATGGTGGTCTTCAAGCTTTTTGAAATCCTTTGCTCCTCTAGCTCCAAAGAAAGCTCAATCTTTTTTTTATCACAAACTCTAAACTATCTCTAAACCTCAACCCTCGTCTTTTATTTATAGCTTTTTTCCTTCTATTTTGGATAAACTAGAAGTCTTCAAACTCCTCAAAATCCATACAAGTGCCATGGCTCAGATATATATGGTGTTGTGGCTTCACAGGATCTGTACAATCTCAATAGGACTCATCTATTGTCATGTCGTGGCCTAGTATTAATAGGCCCTGCGACATCAATTCCTTACTTGGTTTACGAAAGTCGTCCTTCCTTTAATGCTACGGCTTCATCCTCATTATTTTATGGCATCTATCTTCATGCATTGTGGCTTCAAGCTCTTTACTTATGTACTTTTCTCCATTTGTATTAGCACTGCGGCTTCATAAGGGTGGTGTTACGGTGTTGTTCTCTCTACCTTTTTTTCCTTAATTCTTCCTTTTAGGGCGTCACTGCTTTATTTTATGCAGTGCTACATTAAAGCTTCCATTATTTAATTCACACTAGGACATTGTAAAAATGCCTAAAATAGATTAAATATCAAAATTCAGAAAACTAATTCTAAATAAGATAAAAACAACCTAAAACAATTCTAACACTATATTTAACTAGTACTCTAATTTAAAATATTAGGATTATGATCAAATATGAATTAAATTTATAGTAAAATAACTCAATTATTGTAGAGTTATCATACTCCCAAATCTAATATTTTGCTAGTTCTTAACAAAAAGAAAGAAAACATCACAAGTAATTGTCAATGACAATCTAATTATTCTCTTAAAAATCCTCAAATTTTATAACAAAGATTTGACTCAAGAAAACACATAAGTATAATTTCCAAATTTATCATGTTCAAGTAATTCTCATATGTGTGTGTGCAAGGCATTGTCACCAGAGTTAGATGGCTTTAAAAATATTCTCAAGATAACTCAAAAACTAACTCTAACTCCTTAACTTCATTTTTCCTTCCTCTCTCCACTAATATAGCTAATACTTAGTCAAGAATCAATAGATCTTTATTTAGCTTGTAATGTCAGGCTGTAAGGTTTGATGAAATGGAATTTTTGGCTCAAATACCCGAAGCACAAATTTCTTGCGTGAGTTTACCATTCTTTTCCACTCTTTGGTTTTCAACACCTTAATTCCCAGATACTCGAGCTTCAATGTTTTCATAAAGTATATATCACCTGATATATTTTCTTTTTGTGTGGCATATTTATTCCCTACTTTTCCTCTCTTTCCTTTTTCTTCTCTTTTTTTTTTTTTTCTCTTTCCTTTCCTCTTTCTTCTCCTTTGTAATGCATTCATCTTCATAGATTTGCTTCAAGCTCATTCTTTCTTTAAACTTAGTGAAACTGCATATTGAATGTGCTTAACGTATTAGGGTGCGAATGGATCTTACTAACAAATGATTGGTTAGCATATGCATATGTTAGAAAATATATATATATGTACTAAGCATTAGGCTCAAAAATAAGTAACTAAGAAAATACAGAATCATTGGTGGATGTACAAATGCTCTACCGGTCTAAAAATGACCTAAATCATGTTCTCAACTAAGCTTCATTTAGAATTTCGCCTCATGAGGAATTCTTACTCATTAAGGAAGTCAAAAAAAGTATAGGATTTGTAAAAGGACAATCTTAACAACATCAACCTTAAGCAACAATAGCCTTGTGTAATGTATATATGAGGTATATACCCTAATTATAATAAATTCAAAAAAAATTATTTTCGCATGTTATCAAAATCAAAAGCAATGCATAAAAATACTATAATGGGAATAAGGGAACATTAAACATCATTAACAAATTAACTTGCAATATTTTGAACACATTATGAAAAAATAACACAATACAAACAACCTAATTAGTCAATTACACATCATCGGGAGTTAACCAAACACTAAGATAGAGAATTATTACACAATTTTAGTTACCCCCGTAAAACCTATACTAAACATTGTCCCAATGTTGGAAAAGAAAAGCAAGAAAATAACAAAAGGAAAGAAAACAAAGAAAAGAAACTCCCCTTATTCCTAGAAATCTATGTCGATGTCCTCCTCAGGTCTTGGGAATGGGGCCAGTGGCTCAGGACAAGGGAGAAAAGTGGAAAGATCTCATCCTTATTGCTATAGCATTATCCTCAACATCTAATTATTTTGGTGATTGACAAGCATGTGTGTTTTGCCAATGATTCACACACTTCACCTCCAGTCTCGAAATTCTCTGAGCCAAAGTCATCTTCTGTGTACCAATAGGTTGGGCTAGAGTTGCTGGATCATTTTCACTAGCTTCAGCATTCTAGATTTGAAATTTGTTCATAAATTTATCATTAATAGTTCCCATAGTTAAGATCAACGATTCTGTATTCTCTCAGAGTACACCTAACTCCATGGCACAATTCCTTGATAAGTGAGGGAAACCAGATAACCAAGTGCCTAGAGTTTGGTACTTGCAAGATTGCACTGTGAATAACTCTATCAATATCAATGGACATACCTCTAATAATAGCATAGACTAGAATGACTCTCTCCTTAGTCATATCACTGGCATGTCCACTAGGAAGGATGCTGGTGAGCACAAAGTAATACCAAGCCCTTGTAGGGGCTAGCAATTGATTGGCCCGGAAATGACCTAGCTCTCCATTGGTCAGTTTCCACACAACTCCTTGAAAGCACAATGTATTAATCACTTTATCATAGTCTGCTATCCAGCTTGAATAAGTCACATACTTATCAAGTTCGGGGATATCCAGTATGCTATAAAATGCATTGATCGTTATGCTTGTGAATGAAACCATCTTCCCTCACACCATGACTCTATTGTCCGTGTTCTCCACCAGGTTAGCATAAAACTCTGAAGCCACTGCAATGACCCTAGTTGGGGGTGGTGCATATAAATTGGCCCACTATTTGTTGTTGATCAGATTGGCTATCCTTGAAAAGTAATCTTGGCTTAGGTGTAAGACTCACTGTGCCACAACCTTCTTTATGACAAGCCCATCATGAAAACGCTTCTCAGCTATAGTGGAGATGAACCGGCTGTTGTCAAAGCTTGGTCCAGATGATCGGGCACGCTTGGTAGCCTTTGTCTTAGGTCCCATTGTCCTAAAAAACAACACCAAAATAATCCCAACACCAAAATTACCCAACAACAACGTCAACCACAACCCCTTAAATTCATAAATAAAAAAAAGTCTCAAATTGGCATAATATTTAGATAAATTCTCAGATATGTTATCTCAATAACATATCATTTATTCAAGAATCATCAATATGTATATTCATCTCTCCGTCCCCCAGACCTATTTCACTATTAGTGATTTCTGAAGAACATTAAAGAATTATAGGGTAATGGTTACGTTGATATGATATACATTCATATAACATCAAATTTATGCACCATTACCTAAGAACACATTACCAAGATAGAAAACATAATTCCCACGTAAACAAAAACCCAAAATAAAAAATTATGCATAGGACCCCTTAAAGATCATATCTACCCACAATCCATTAAACATTTAAGCAAACAACATAAGAAAAGCATCCTACCTACAAGAAAATTAGTATATCATAAAAAGAAAGGAAAGAGCACTTACTTGTGTTGAAGCAATTTCAAATACAATGCAAAATGTGATGTGGGTGAGGGGTTTTAGTGTGAGAGTGATCGAAGGCACTAGAATGGTATTGTCTTAGTGCTTTTATGGCCTAAAACATCTGATTTCACAAGTTGGGGTGCTTAGGATAGGGGTTATAGCTGTTTTGGTTTTGAATTTTGGTTTTAAAAATAGAGATCACGATACAGAGATGTGGCGTCAATGTATAGGTGTCATATCGCTATGCCCTAGAATTTGAAAATTTTGAAATATATAGGTTGGCGCTACGACTTGCAGAACATAGTGCCACGGCGCATAACTCTCTATGTAAAACTCTTTCGTTTTCTAGGTAAGTGGCGCCTTTGCTATAAGAGTACGACTTTGCGGCTTTAGGCTTACTACCCAAACTGTGTTTTCTTTGTTGATTTAAAAGTTGCGGTGTGTTTATTTCAAGTGTCACGGCTCAAAACAATCTGGAAACTTACAAGGGTTTTCTTTTCTATCATGCCACAACTTGAATTCATGGGCGCTGTAGCGCTATGCTCTCTAGTTGGTTTTGTGGATATTAAGTCATAGCTTGTATAATGATGTGTTTTTGCACCATGGCATCAATGCATTATGCTGAGGGGTTTAGGCTTTATTTCCTGAAAAAGAATGATATGAAGGTTGAGTACATTCTAAATATTACTAAACTAAAAAAAAAAAAAAAAAAAACTTAAAGAGCAAGGGTTTGAGAAACTTGGGTTGCTTCCTAAGAAGCTTTGGTTTAAAGTCCTCAACCTAACTTAGTTTTACTCAATCGGCATTTGCTAGAGTGATAGAGGTCTTTTGATGGTCAATAGGACCTCTCCAATAATGTTTAAGCCTTTGCCCATTAACCTTGAATTTGTTGTTCGGCTGCTTTCTTCATCTATCTCCACAACTCCATAAGAAAACACTGTAGTGACTATGAATAGTCCGAACCATCTTAACTTGAGCTTTCCTGGAAATAGCTTCAAACGGGAATTAAAGAGCAAGTCCTTCATACCAAGCTCAAAGTGGCAATCTATGATCTTCTTGTCATGCCATTTTTTTTTTTTTGTTCCTTATAAATCTTTGAATTTTTATATGCTTAAAGCCAAAAATCATCCATCTCATTAAGTCAAAGAAGCTTCTTCTTACCAACTGCATAGGGATCAAGATTCAATTTCTTAATGGCCTAATATGCATTGTGTTCTAACACCACCGGGAGGTGGCATGCTTTCCCAAAAAACTAATCTATATGAATTTCAATTATGGACCCTTCTGTGGGCCTAATGACACACGTGAGCTCAAAAGTAAGTGACAAACAAGATTTGGAAACCAGTGAGTAGTTTATTATTACACTTAGGTTGCTAGATTAGTTTATTTGATTGTTTGATATATATATATATATATATATATTTATATGTGAATTTTGTTTGATGTTTGAAATTGTTTGTGAGCCAACAAAGTGAATTGTTTTCCAAAATGATTTATTTTCAAAAATGAAATCTAGGTGCATCTAGGATATTTTAATTTAATATTTTGATATGAAAATTTTCTAATAAGTGTTTTTTTTTTTTTTTTTAAGAATTGAGTACTTAGCCCTGATAGGTGGATTTGACGAAGGGTTTTAGTGATTCCATTTCTATATGCAAGCGTAAAACTGCCAGATAGAAGATGTTGTACGAGGCTAAGTTACTCAGTTGGCTCTTTGCTAGTTTTATATGATTTGGTTGCTCTGATTTTTATGAATGGATTACACAGAGTGTTACTTGAACTATATTTGCGATGCTTTAGAATTCTGTAATTGGATATGTGTAATCTTATTAGTTATTTGGAATGTATAATATATTGATATTAGTGGATTAAATATCCTGTATGTGTGTTAAGTGATACTAATACCCTTTGGGTACGTTTTTCCACTCATACAGTCTGTAGGACTCATCCCTTTCTTTGGCTTTTTTTTTTTTTTAGTAACAAGATCTCACTGGACAATAATTATCGATACTGGACTTGCTGAGTGTTAGTGGCAAGGTAAGTCTTTCGAATCTCAATTTTGAAGTCAAAGGGTGAACGTTTGCAGTCACGCTAGAGCTGTGAGGAGTCTAGTCTTATGTAATATAATAGTCTAGTTATTTGTTATTGTGATGAGAATCGGAGCGGTGCTCCTTGTGATCTTTTTTTTTTTGTGGTTCTTATTGTATAACAATAGGAATATTTGTTTATATTTTATGGCATGTTCTACTTTGCGGGGAAACCTTTATTAAAAATTTTAATAAATTGTTATAAGTTTCACTAATCAAATTTTTTTAGATAACACATGTTTTACAAAATTTACTTTTACTTTTTAGTTTAATCAATAGTCATGTTCGTTTCTTATTTTAGAAGTCTGAGTTACGGAAGTTTGGTTATCCTATTCCTCTAACCAGTCATACCTCTGAGAGATATGTGACAGGGTTCTTGCATAATGCCCACTGTAATAGAAAAATCTAAATCGAGTTTTTAAGAGATTGCATGAATAGAAAGAATGAGTGTACTCAAGATTGAATAAAAGGCTGTTGTGGAGTGTCATGACTCTAAGCCTCTTATCCAAATAAGTTTCTCTTATTGAAATTTTTCTTTAACCTTTTAGTCCATTTCTTTTCTTTCAAGGATATTTCATTTAAATATGAGATTGGGTCTTTCGAAAACTATCAATATAATATTCAATACTTTTGAAAGAGTATTAATGTTTTCTTGTAAGAAATCATCACAGCTTTGTTGTTTATAGTTTATACTCAACTATGCTTAGCATGTATCCTAAATGTTTGGATTGGTTAAGAGAATCTATTTCTGGGACCTAGTGAAATTTCTCTTCTCATGAGTTGTGTTCTCCAGTTGTCTTTTTCTTTTATTAGATAACTAATAAATTTCATAAAAGGCAAACCAATATATTTAAGGGTATAGTCACAATGATACCTTACGAAAGCAAATGAGGCACTAGTATTGTTTTGTACCTTATCTCCAAGTAAGGAAATTGGCTGCTACCCAACATCATTTAGAACATGTAAGACATTGTCTTATTTATGACTAACCAAATATTGGGCAGCAAGAAGATCCCTGATTTTACACCTTAAAAAAGTAACTGATATAAATTTGCATTGGTCCATTGAATGGCTGAAATGGGTTAGTAAATTTTAAGGGTAGGAAACATAACTAATATAGAAAACCATAATAGTGAAGAAGTAGCAAAATATGATGTACTTTAGCATATGATGGCTCTTCTGGCCTTAACTTCAAGAAATCCCTACAAGGAATTTTAATGTCTACATTTAGTTCGAAAAATATAACATAGATAAAGAAAAGCTTAAAATTTGACTTCTATTAATGTCATTTTGGTCTTCTCATTCTTTTGTTGTCCTACTTAAATATTCTCACTACTTTACATCAGTGTATTTGTATCTGTACAACAATGTACATTACTAGAACCCTCTTAATCGATTTCCTTCCTTTTCCCCTCAATTGAAGGAGCTTTGATCTACAAAGATTCACATTTCCTACCTTATGTTTCTTCATGTGGCTTACAATTTTCTTTAAACATGTAAAAATGTTATATTTAAAAATATTTTAATATACAAAAGCTAGCTGCACTTCAATTCATTATCCAAAAATCTTAAATAGTAAATTGTCCTAATCTTAGGATGTTGTGGATATTTGACAAAGATAACGAGGAGCAATCCCTTTTCTTTGTATCTGTATGTGTGTGTGTGTGTGTGTGTGTTTTTTTTTTTCTTTTTTTATTATTCAATTTTATTTATTTCAAACCAAGACCTTTCTCACCTTCTCTATTTCTTAATAAACTTACATTCCATATCCTCAAAATTCTACTTATATCAAAGCCTCAAGATTCTAATCTACGCTGCTGAAGTTTCAATTTGAAATTAGGATCGTTATTGAAAATATAGGTAACATAAATAAAAGTATTGAAAATTTGATAATAATTGAATGTAGAGTTTATATAAAATAAATAAAAGTATGAGAATTTTACAAACATAGGAAACTAGGTCAGTTAACCTAGAAATTTGTATGTGCCATATTTGTGTACTTGTGAGGATTTGAGTGGGTTCAAAACTAATTTTAAGAAAATTTTCTAAATATGAAACATAGTAAACTTCAAAAAGATAATGTTTAAACTTGGTTTTGTTGATTTAGGTTAAGTATGTAAACTGGAATCAAACACATCTCCAAGAGGGTTGTGAAAATACCTAAAGAGGAGTTAAATTTCAATAAATACTTAAAACTTAGTAACTCTAGATTTTCGTAATTAAAATATTGTAACTTATGAAATTGATAAACTAAATAATACTTGGAAAATATAATTGTAGCTTCGGAAAGTATTGTTGAATCAACAATGCACGTAAACGCAAGAGTAAGTGACAAATAAGATCGGTAAATGGTGAGTGCTTAACTATTATCCTTTGGTTGCTAGATTATTATGTGTGATTGTATGTGTATTTGAATAGATGTATTATATGGAAAATAAGCAGGTGTAGTATTTCATTGAGTTATTTGAATTATGTTTGATATTTGAAATTGTTTGTGGTTGATAAGGGCTAACGAATTAAATTTTTCTTCAATATGATTTTTACTCCTGAAATTAAAATTTAGGTACACCTAGGATATTTTGATTTGATAATCTGATCTGAGATGCTTTGATTTTAATAAGTGTTTTAGAATATTTGAGTGCTAAGCCCTGATGGGATGAATTATGTACTAGAAATATATTTAGTGTGCAGCACAAAAATTGCCCGTGGGTGGATATATGGTGTGCGAGGTTTAGTTACTCAGTTGGCCCTTTGTATGATTTGTGTGTGCTTTGATTGTTTTGATTGAATTATATAGAGTACTACTTGAACTTATGCTTGCTATGTTTTATGCTTCCGTAATTATGTACGTGTAACCTTAGTGATTTTGAAATATATGATAAGTTGATATTAATTGATTATATATTATATACTTGTGTTGAGTGATGCTAGTAACCTTTGGGTATGTTTTTCCACTTAGTGGGTCCATAAGACTCACCCCTCTTTTGTTAATATTTTTTTTAGTAATAGAGCCTCAAGAGATGGTAATTACCGATATCAAACTTGCCGAGTATTTGGTAGTAAGTTATATTAGGAATCTCATACTTGAAGTCAAGAATGAAAATTTGTAGTTATACTAAAGATGTGGAGTGTCTGATTTTGATATTATTTATGATATAACTGGAGCAAAGCTCCCCTATGTATCTTATGGTCATTATGGTCTATTTGTATGTAACCAGATGTGCTTTATTTGTATTTTAGGGCATGTTCCACATTGCAAAGAACCTCTACCAAAATTTTTAGTAAATGTTATATATTCAATAACAAGTCTATGTTTTTAATTTAATTCAGTAAAAAAATTTCTTTGTTTTAAATATAATTATTCAAGAGTCATATGTGTTTAATTGTGGTAAAGTCAAGCTTACAGAAATTTGATTATCCAATCCTCCTGCCAGTCATGCCTTCATGCCTTCATGAGGGGTGTGACAATGTAGGAGCTAGTAAAACAGTAGTACATCTCTTTCATATTTGTTCACTTTTATGGAGAATCTCCAATGTTTTTGTTTTTAACTCAGTATAGATAGAATGTTTACATCCACCAATTGGTTATGACAGGTTTCTCCCAATTGAAAAACATTAATGCAACAATCATTATTGACCATTCCATCATCAGCAATACTATCAAAAATCTCTTTGGCACATTTTAAGTTTCGTTGTTTATGTAATTTTGCTGAAACTTGTTATTCGGTGATGAGAGACAAATCTTCCATGTTTTCACACTTTTCCCAAGAACTCTGATGATTTAGGTTTAACTCGGAGTTAGAAAGAATATTTGTGTTCACTAGTTCTTTATGACAAGTTTTCCCTACATGCATGAGATTTTGCAACAATTATTACTAACAATACCATGAACAATGATATTATGAAATAGCTCTTTGGCACACTTTAGAGTTGTCTTTTATTTTACAACCATTGAGAAACTTGCATTTGATGGACTTGCAGAAGCAAAAAAACCAATAGTTGTGAAAATCAAAGTTACCATAACCAAATAATTGCTAAACCAACTTGTCATCTTGCTTGGTTTTCTAGATTTTACCTTTTTTTTTTTTCTCGATAAGTCATGTGAGATGAGCTGAAGGTTTGCTACAGTAATTTATAGGTTTACTGAAAATGAGTTACCTTACTCCTATTACAAATCTAATATATGAACTATTTTATGAGTTTATGAGCAATTAATATATTGTAATTCTTAACTAATGTTTCTAATGATAGAGTATTTATGACTAAGGATTTAAATATATCAAATTAATTATTTAAAAAAAAAAAAAACTCATTTCTTATAAACAATATTATAACCCAGTACGGTGATATTCCATTTAAAAAATTGTGTGTAAATTTTGTATATAGGTAAGACAATAGTCAATAAAATAAAACTAAAGTGAATAAATATTCACATATAAATATGTGTATAGATATAAACATGCATATAAAGCAAGATTAATTTTATAACATGCATTGGCTTGACTTTGACTTTAACCCTTTTTAGATTTTGTCTTTGTTTTGTGTCAAATATAATGTAAATAAAAGATTAAATGGATTGAATATATATATATAATAGGAATTGAAAATAAATATGAGCCATAAATTGAAAGAGAACTTTGGCCAAACTTTCCTTCCTTCCATTTTCCATTCCACCAACTTATGCTTCCTTCCTTTCTTAATTTTCTTGCCTTATTTAAGTGTTCCTCCTTTGTTTTCAACTTGTATAAGAAACTCTTGAAACCATAACACTTTGGTAGCTTGATGCTTGAAATTTTGCCCTTATCGTACCTTAGTCTATGTTGGGTTTTGGTATTTGACAACAAACTTTCATCATTTGGATTCAAGTATGAGATCCCAAAAAAATATATTTCCACACGCTATCGGTTAGTTATGAACTCGTCGATGATGTATACCGAAATCTTATTACTATAAAAAACATTAACAAGAGAGTGACGAGTCCCATAGACTCGGTGAGTAAAAAAAAGTACTCAAATGGCACTTGCATCACTCTACATATGTATATAATACATAGTCAATAATATCAACATATCATAAATTTCAAGCAATTGAATATTACACGTACGTAATTATAGAAAACATAAAATTAAATAAACATCGTTCAAGTAATACATTACACAATCAAATCAAATCAATTAGTACATTTAAAGCACATAAAGGGCCAATAGAGTAACTCAGACCCGTACAATAAATATCCCTCCCACTGGGTAACTTTTGCACTTGCACATATCCATCCTATCGGGACTGAGTACCCAATCACTTCAAATCACTTATCAAATCAGGGTATCTCAAAATATCCTAGGTACACCCGGATTCTATTTTGGAAGTAAAAACCATTTCGGAGAAAAATTTACTTTATTGGCCTTTATCAAACATAAACAATTTCACATATCAAATATAACCCAAATTAAACACTACATATTCCAATATACCACTAAATATAAACAAATTTATTCAAATACAGATAAACAATTGTACTTATCTATCTAGCAACCAAAGAGTAAGCAATCCACTCACTGTTTACTGATCTTGCTTGTCACTTCCTTTTGCGTGAACGCACGTCGTTGGCTCAACAACACTTTCCGAAGTTATAATTGAATTTTCCAAGTATTGTTTAGTTTGTCAAATTTATAGGTTATAGCTGTTTAATTATAAAAATCTATAGATACTAAGTTTCATACATTTATTTAAAGTTAACCTCTCTTAGATATTTTAAAAACAACCTTGGCGATATGTTTGATTTCAACTTACATACTTAACCAAATTCAGCAAAACCAAGTTCTCTGGACTTTAACTATCTTTCTTATTAAGAAACTTTTTCTAAAATCAGCCTTGAATCTATTCAAATTCCCATATGAACAAAAATAAGGCACTCGCACAATTTATGGTTGCTAGAATTGGATTTAGTGCTTAAAGAATTCTCATAACTGGGAATTAACTTATGAAACTTTTAGTATAGTTTATCAAGATGTTAAGAACAATTCAACTTTAGCAACCTACTCCTAATTCATCCATTAAAACCCTCCAAAACCAGTTACATCAAAACAGGTATAATCAGGATCCGAAAATTCCAACAAAGACTTCTAGCACTTCCAAAATACACATAATATAAAATAAAAACTTGAAAATCTCCATATTTGTCCTTTAATATGTTAGGAACAATTCTTTTTTGGAGGTCCTAAGCTAATTCAAATCACAACCCTTGACAAAATCTTCCGGATTGACTGAAGCTCACCTAAGATCCTACACGAACCTAGCTACAATCCAACAGCTTTAACAATAAATATATCCCAAATTAGATTACAAAACTTTCCATATATCATCCTAAGACCATAAGCCACAATTTGTTCTTTAGAACTCTTAAACTAATTCAATCCATAAAACACCTTAAATACCTTATTTCTCTAACTTATAAAATCTGGCCCTCTTTCCTTCAATAACCACTTAACTTCCATTTTCAACACTTTGCCCACAATTAACCATCCTTTGTTCATACTCACTACTCATTTTCATTAAATCCTTAAATCACAACATTAACCAATAATTCTTTACTCTTTGTTTTTAGGCCTTTTATTTAAATTCAATTAATCCCTAATCACAAAGATTTAAAAATTCCAAGTTTTACTAATTTTGTTATAACTAATTTCTTGTAGACATTTTATCAAACATCTTAGGTTCATAAGTTCTTTCCATTGATGCGTGTGTACATATATATATATATATATATATTACACTAGGAATTCCAATTCCCATCTTATTCACATTTCAAGGATAGATTTCAAATCAACTAATTACTTAAAATTCATTACAAGCTTGAGTTACCCCTTTTCAACACAACACAACCACTTTCTATATATTTCCATTCCAATTATTTCTTTAACCCCTTACATCTTATGTTCTTTGTTCACCATTCATAATTCAATTTACTTAATCCTTCACCCATAACAACAACCAACAAGAACTCTACCAATTTATAACAATTAAACTAACAAAATCTTCAAAACTAAGAATCAGTCCATACCTTTACCAAGAAACCAAATTGCTACCATGAGGTGTGCTTTTCAAGACCAAAACGACTCACTACCGTCCACCATCCAGCCAAGTCAAGAAGAGAACTAACCAAAGCAACACCAAGCTGAAAACAAAGGAGATGCTACAGCCAAGATAGGGGAAAGAGATGTCTCACGACTGGCTATTATGGATACTTTAAGGGTGCTGAAATTGTACTAGGCACAACTACAAGGAAGGGAGGAAGTTGGATGTCTCAGCCAGCACAAAGGAAAGGGATGCAACGACACTTTGGATGGTTGCTATACCTAAGTACATACGGACTGCAACAAAGGAAGCAGTTGCATGATTCAGAGAGAAAAGAGACAAAGCTTAAAGTGAATTCATCTCACACTCCAACTAAGATAAAAGAAATTAGCTGCTACCTCACAAATAGAGCTAAAAGTGGGAAGAATAACTCACAACAACATAAAACTTGAAAGTAATGAAGACAATATGAGCAATAAGGAAAGGAAAATACTAGAAGGAACTCCCACAGCCAAATAGGAGGAACAAAACAAAGAGGAGAAGTCTATAAGCAAGAAGCAAAGTCAATCAAGAACAAAGAAAACAAGGAAAATAAAATAAAGAAAAAGGAAATTATACTGTTAAAGTCAATGGTCATAAAACTTATGGTGTAGATTTATATATACGTGGAGATGTATATAAGTATTTATTTAATCTAGTTTACTTAGTTACAAGTATTTCACTAAAAAAATTAAACCATATAAAGTCAAGTTTCAAGTCAATCAAGTTTTAATTTAATTGTACATATATATAATTTATATATCTATATATGTGTAAGTACATTATTTATTTACTTCAAATACTTACATTTATTTTTATAATCAAAACTTACACCAAATTGTTCAAATTTTATGTTTTAATATCGGGTTATTACATGTTCAATTTTATAGTTATTTATTTAATTTGTTTATTTTATAACTAAGATTTATATTTTATAACTAAAACTCCACTTTACAATGTCAGATTATAACATGTATACTCCTCTTTTCATACTGAGAAAATATGTTTCCAAAAGAGCTCTAATTAAAGAAAAATCCTAAATGTTTTGGCATAAAATCTAGGTCATATATCAAGGAAAAGAGTTAAAAAAAAAAAAAAACCTTAATTGTCTTGGAGACTTAGAAATTTGGGTTAATTACATTAGGAGTAAATTGACCAAGCAAGTGAAGAATTGGGCAACTCATAGTTCAAGTTTCTTAAAGATTTATTGCACTGATGTTAGTAGACCTTATTCCACCACCACTAAAATTAAAGACTTTTCCGGTTTTGGTTTTTTGTACTTGAATAAAAATAATATTCTCTTGAAAATTTTAAAATTGAAGTTGAAAAAAAGAAGGAAAAGTTATTAAAATTATGAGGTTTGACCATGATGATAAGTAGTATGGCATGTATAGTTGTGGAACTGTAGCCTAATATACCATGCACGGTAGCTCTGAACAATATGTTGTGGCTAAAAGGTATAATCATACCCTTAAGGACTTGATGATAAATATGATGAGTATATCAAACTTGCCTGAATACTTTTAAAGATAAGACCTTAAAACTATCTTGTATGTCCTTAATAAGGTTCCCAATAAATTAGTACCTAAAACACTTTTTGAGTTATAGACTAGGAGAAAACCTAATTTAAACCATTTTCGCGTCTAAGAGTGTCTAGTTGAATCAAGAATATATAACCCAAATGAGAAGAAAATCGACCCTAGATCTACCCACAGTTACTTTAGTAGTTATCCATATCATTCTAAGGGACACAGGTTCCTATCCATACAAGGAACCAAGATAGTAGAATCCCACACAACTAAGTTTTTAAAGTTTGATTTGTTAAGTAGTATAAGTTATTCAACTACTAGTAAAAAAGAGAAAAATAAGTTTGTCACCATTTCTTTACATGTCTTGAAAAGGCATATGACTGTTTAAATTAAGACTTTGTCCTCATACTCTAATTCACCTCTGGATCACTAACACTTGTCTTAGAGTAATTATGGATTGCATCTCTTCTAATAAGATGCAAGTTCTATGGAATGAGAAAAAGATAGATACTTTCTTACCAACTAGGGGTGTCTTCCAAGGAGACTCATTGTCCCCTTATATCTTTGTCCTCTGTTTAGAGAGGTTAGCACTTGAGCAATGATGCAGTGGAGCAACGCATATGGATAACTAACATAATTAGAAGATATTAACTCCCTTTATCTCACTTAATGTTTGCAAATAACCTAATTCTGCTTTGTGAGGTCAATATGGACCAAATTGTGGTGATGAACTCTATTTCTAAGAAATACTATGATGCAGTAGGTTAGAAAATTAATGTAGGAAAATTTTTTCCCCTAAAAATCTACACATAGGGACGGTGAAAAACATATATGGGAAGTGTGGTTCCAAAGTTACAAAGAATTTGTGGAACTATCTGGCTGTTCCTCTCCACCATCAATGAATTTCAAGGAACATTTTTTAGTATGTTATTAGTAAAGCATATGATCGTCTCTTTGGATGGAAGGTGGAGCACTTATCTTTAGTAGAGAGGATTACCTGGCTAACTAAGTTATTATGTCATGTTGGTATATGTCATGCAAACCAATAAATTACCACAAGATACGTACAACACAATTAAGAGACTCTGTCATAACTTCATTTGGGGAGAATGTTCATTTATTTAGTTGGGACACTATGTGTCGTTCCAAGCAGGTAAGGGCTTAGGCTTTCGTCGTCTAGCTAATTTTAACAAACCTTCCATTACGAAACTGAGATGGGGCATTGTGAACTGTTATCAAAGTCTTTGGACCTCAGTCCTAACTCAGAAATCATCTTATCTAGTGGTGTTAACAACTCTATTGAGAAACGACCTAAACTCACACCTATGGAAAGCAATCTATGAAATTTGGAATGATCAAATGAAATGTGTTAGTTGGATTCTTGGTGATGGAACTAAAGTATCAATTCTAGATGGGCAAGTAGATATCATATGATAGTCCATTAATATCTCAAATGACTATCCCGATAGAGGAAATTGAAGTTGAAGCCCATAAAGAGAATTGGGATTAGGATTTTATTTGTGCCTATCCCCCAACCTATATTCGTAGCAAGATCAGAGCTATTCTAGGTCAAAAAATGAATTTGGGAGAGGATAAAATCATTTAGAACACCAACACAAATGATAAGTTTACTATAAAGTCTACTCATAAAATTTGAATAAAGACACGGGGGTTACTATTTTGACTTGGAATCTAATTTGGAAATGGCTTGGTCCTTAACAAATCCACACCTTTGTGTGGTTATTAAATCATGAAAGACTAATGAACAGAGATACATGAGTTATGCTCTGTCTGCAGCTTGTAGCAAGTGCCTTACCCTCGTGGAAATGACCATTCACTACCTCAGGGATTGCCCTTACTTTAGCTATGTTTGGAATCAACTAGTTGATCACAATAATATCACATTATTCTTCAACATGACGGCTAATGATTGGGTTTCCAAATAAACTCTGGTGGCTTTGGCTTTGGTAAAGGATGATAACCACCATAATAAGCACATAAACATGACCTAGAGAATTCGTAATCCTTTACATCAGGATTGGATGGTTATATTGAACCATGTTTATCAAGAAAGAAACTCCTGTGTTGATTGGTTAGCTTCCTCGGCTATGATGGATTACTGAATATAGATCAATTAGACACACAAATGCTTGGCTTATAGTTCTTGTTACTTTGAGATTGTATGAGATTTCTACTTCTCGCTCAATTCTTGCTTATTTTTCTTTTTTCTCAGTTGTTAGGCCTATTTATTCACAAAATAAAGAAGAAGAAGAAGAAAAAAAAAAAATACCCTCACACCCTTCCACTATTTCACTTTTCCCACTCTCTCCTTCCCCCCATCCTCTATATACTAGCTTTCGTGGCATACGTGTTGCACGTGAATCGTATTTATGATATATACATATATGTTCATTAACAATTAAAATACATATCAAGAAATTATAATTAATAAAAAATAATACTCCATGTTATTGAAAATAAACAAATAGATAAATTCAATTAAAAAAATAACTCATAATATAAACATATAATTTATTTTATTAATTTCTAATATTATAATTATTTTTAACTTATTAAATTAAAAAAATTGAGAATTCAATCGTAATTACTATTGATATATAGTTATTGACAAATTGTAGATTTATTAATATTGAAAAGAATTAGGATAAAAAAAAAAAACAATAGTTACTAAATAATTAAAATTATATTAATATTAAAATGGAGAATAATTATGAAAGAAGTCAAAAAAAAAAAAAAAAAAAAAAAAAAAAACCTATTTGAAGTAAAATAATAACTAAAAAGTATTTATGTAATATTAGAAACTCATAAGGTACTTAAAATATAAAATTTCTTCCACTAAAAGTTAAAACAACAATATTAATTATAGAAACTATACTCTAAACAATATTATAGATTAGAAACTTATTAAACAAAAAAGAAAAATTCAATATTAACTAAAATTGACATATAATTATGAAAAAAAATAAAAAAATTATGAATTAAAAGTTACGACAACAATATTATAATCATAAAAACTATATCTTAATATTTATTTTTATTCCTAATAATTTTTTAAAATTTTATAAGAACTAAAAAAATTAAGATCACTAGGTACTTATTACAGCCAAAAAAAAAAATCAATTTTAATTACTATTGACATATAATTATTTAAAAAAATTATAGATTTATTAATATTATGACGAATTACTGAAAAACAAAAAGAAAAAAAAGAAGTACTCCTACAATAATTACAACCCTATTGATATTAAATTGAGAAAAATTAAGAAAATTTTTTTCTTTCAAAAAAATAGTTTATTTGAAATAGAATAACAACTAAATATAAATATGTAATAATAAAAACTCATAAGGTATTTAAGAAAATTAAAAATTTATGTCATTAAGCCACTTTTATATATAATACATATATAAATATTGAGAAATCTTATTTTAAAAAAGCTTGTAATTTTATCGAGTTACTTCATTCTCTCTAACACACCTCCATTATCCCCATCCACTTACATTCTCTTCTATACCCTTACGGTGTGTTTGGAACCCAACAAAAAATAAATTTCATTTCATTTTAAATAAATTTTACCATTCAATTCATTTTAAATAAATTTTCTTATTTTGAATAAAAACTATACATATAGAATTTAGTCTAATTTTCTTATTTGGAACAAATGAAAAATTCATTTTAATTTAAGTATCTTTTCCATCCTACCCTTAATTTTTTTAATTAAAACTAATATTAATAGTCTAAAAATCAAGGAATTAAAATTAGTTTCGAGATACCATTTCGACAAGTCCAGAAACGGAAATGATTCAAGAAACAATATGGAAATGCTAATTTTTGTGAAAATGCATGAAAATATATAATAAAACACATATTATAATAATTGTAGGTATCTAACATTATTAATTTAATATATAAAATACTATTAAATATATAACAAATTAAAATTCTAAACATAGACATATAAATTGGAGAAAAATATCAAATTACAATTACATCCAACTAATAATGGAGTGACTAGCAAGTGCTCAACCTATATTTAATGAATTTTTTTAATTTGAACCAATATATATATGTTCTGAAAATTTAATATTATCAATCACTAAGTTAAACTAAATTAATACAAAATATTCGTATAAAAAAATAATAAAAAAATAAAAGACCAATAAACCTAACACAGGTGAAATCTTAAAAAGAATTATCTTCAGCTAAATTATACCATCTGAATATACATCAAATAAGATTAAAAAAGAACAATTGAAATCTTAAAAAATGAAGAGAACTAGAGCCAAAACTTTAGATTTTTAAATTTTGAAAATGCCCTGTTTATGTCAACCCATTTCGTGTGAAAACTATAGAAACGACCCCGTTTTGTATGGACACACTCATGTTTCGTGTGAAAATGCTTCTGTTTCGTGTGGAAAACGATGTTGCGTTTCTATAAGTGAGTTTAGTTTCGAGTAGTGTGGAAACGGAAACGTTTCGCACGTTTCGACATGAATTTTTAAACCTTGCTAAAAATATAAAGGTGGGAGATTAATTATCGTTAAATAAACAAAAGACATGCTTAGAGAAAAAAATTGTAGTTAGTTAGATAAGTATTTGAGTGAAGTGATAGTGGTTCTTTATTAATTTATTTAACTAAAAAACACGTGTAATATTAAGAATAAAAATATCATTTGAAGTCGACAAATTAATGGCTTATATTAAATAAATTTTATAAAACAAATCTCACTTGATTAGTGTATTATTCATAATTGAATAAAATGTTTCATTCTTTCTGAATATAAAAAAAAACATAGAATTCATTTATTGTGTGTTTGGAACAATATTAAAAATACAATTCATTTTATTTTAAATAAATTCTATAATTCATTTCAATTCAAATAAATTTTCTTATTTGGAATGAAAATTATACTTATAAAATTCAGTCTAATTCTCTTATTTTTATTTTTATTTAAGCATTTTTCTAATACTAACTTTAGAATTTTTAATCAAAACTATCATTGATCAATAAAAATATAAACACTGAGAGATTAATTATTGTTTAATAAAAAAAATAAATTCGAAAAAAAAACTTATAATTAGTAAGATGAATTGTTAAGTTAAAGTAGTGGTGGCTATTTATCGATTTATCTAAATAAAAAGTATATATAATTGTAAAAATAAATTTTATATTTATAGTTTTAAAATAAACCAAATTATTTAAATTTTAAATAATATTAATTTGAAATTCTTATTCTATCCAATTATAAAATGTAAAATGTCAGTAAGAAAAGTCCAAAAATTGCTGCCCATTCGCCCATTCGCCCATTCGGCCATGTCTGCGCTCCTCTCTCTTTCTGGCTCTCTGCTATAAACGCACTGGCTTTCATGGTAGAGGGGACTGGGGACTTCGCCTTCATTTCAACTGACTATTTACTTCATTTTCATCCTTTATCTTCGTAAACAAGACATTTGATTCAATGAGGAATCTTGTACACAAGCGATTGATCAAAAGCTCATTCACTCGCTCCTCAAGATCAAATCCTTCTCTCCCGTTCTTGCTCACTTCTAAACGCGTGAGTCTCATTCTCTATGTGTACATATATTTCTGTGTTTTCTTTTGTTTAGTTCTTCCTCGCTCTAATAGCATTTTGTTTGGACTCTGAGAAATTTTGGGTTCTTAAATACAGCTCTAAACTATCTAATTCTTACAGTTACAGTTAGTCTCCGTTCAAAATTTGAGGTTGGAAGCTAAAGATTTTATGTGTTTTTTATTATAGCGATAATTGGACGATTAGTTTCTAGTACATAGTTTATGGGTCCGACGAACTGAGTTTTGTTTTCTAGTAATTATCGTCTGAATGGCCTTATTATGATTATTATTTGAGAATGAAACATGGATTTTTGTTCTAGTAAGTTAATGGAAATTATGTCTTTTACAGTTTTTAGCATTTGTTTTGATACAAAAAGAAATGTTATTAAGTAAGAAAAGAAGGACTCTTGTTCTCCTAAACAGAAATAGGAACACAAAAAGGGCGATCCTAATACAAGAGTTCTCCAATCTCCAGCATATATACTAAAGAAACACCCTGATACTCTCTCGAAGCAGAGCACCAAAGAGAAGGATGAAATTTTTTTTTTATCACTGAGAAGATGCCATGGTAGACAACGATTCAGAAAAATCCTTGCATTACATTTGACCACACTCCCCATATCACAACAAAGAAAGTTTTAGCATTTGTGTGTAGCCAAAACTTAGCTAGATACTGGCTTGAGCTTTGTAAAAAAGAACTTTGCTTTGTTGGATGAAAATATGAGAAATCAATCAGGCCCATGTAGCCAAATCGCTGAAGAAGTGTTAAAATGGTCTTAAGAGTGTCACATGGAGTGAGTTTCTGTAAATGGTTGAGTTTTCTGGCTTGTTCTTGGAGAGTGTAGAAATTTGCCTCTGTAAACTAGAGCTTCTATATTTCACAATATGGTGTTGTTATGATTAAGAATATATTGTATTTAAATTTAATATTTGTATGCTTATGAGAAGTATTTTTTTCAGTGACTGCATATGTATTCAGTAGCTAGGAGGAATTTCATAGCTATATCATTACATTGAAGTATTAGTGTGCTATGGGAATTCGACATCATGCTTATCTTTTGATCTGAAAACTTGTAGTAGTTATCTGAATAAGAAAACTGCTTTAGTTTGATTTGCTTTTAACCTTGGTCAGTTGGTCTATTATTGCTATGACTGCTGTGTGATAAGGCGTGACCAAGCTTGCAATGTCTAGAGATTAGCTTCTGACTTGATCTGATATCTGGAAGTAATGTAACAGGAAAAATCTCATGTTGGTTCTTTTACATGTCTCGTGTTTTGTGAATTTTTAGAGTACATAATATATTTCCTTCATTTTTCCTTTTTCTTTGTATTTCCTTAATTTGGCATCGATAATGTGAATGAAATAATACTAAAGCATACAGAAGGATAACTAAGCTACAAATAATCACAAATTGTAGAGTACAATGTTGAAACTTAATGCTTTGGTCGGGCTGTTCTCAAAACTGAGTTATCTTTGCCTAGAGTATCATGACATTTAGAGCAACAATCAGTAGTATAACTTTTGCATGTTGACTCTGGAAACAGAGCAAACCCTTGAAGTTATACCTAATTGTAAATTTGTAATAATAATTAAGCTTTTGTCTAAGACTTAGATAGAATTACAGGATGTATATGGCCAGATAAAAGAGAAAGATAACCGGTACAGGAGCAACCTCTTCTGGCTCTGGGTGGCTGTCAGATGTATATGTGTGCTCACCAAATCTACAAATAGACTTACAACAAGCTTCTTTCACTAAATGACAATTGACACGTGGCTTACTATATTTTCCAGCCCTTCGCATGTTTCGCATTCTATGTATTGAAGTCTAATCTGCCAAATACCAAGTATTATACACAGGGAGTCAGTGAAAAGAAATTACATCCGTAGGTTAGGCCTTAGGGAGACATGTCATGATATAGCTAAAGACCCCAATCGGAAGCTAAGTATTACTTTATTTTGTGTGGCCGACTGCAAAACAGTATAATAAAATAGCAAACATTGGTGGTTGGAGATCACTTTGTTTTCGCTGCTGTTGACATCCTCCCTCGCCCTTTCCATGGATAATTAAGTTGTACACTTCCAGTTGTCCCCTTTTCCTTGGGAAAATTAAGTTGTCCTGGTGTCATGAAGCATCTTTTGCATTTGTTGCACCAGGTTATCTATGAGTTGAGGTGGTTAGCCATAAAAGTCAATCTCTCTCTCCTACACCATTGACAGCCATTAGTCAATCTAAAGAATTGTCATTTCAATAAAAATGGATTGTACACAAGTCCTACCAATTTCAAAATGTAGATGTTCAGATGCTAAAACGGCATACTAAGACATTGCTACTGCCTCTAATAGAAAGAAATTGGTGGCAGGTTATGTGAAATGCTGTTGTGGAAAGGTGCATGTGGTGCAGCTATTTCAATAGGATTATGATGATAATTCTTTGTAAGGGTTGAGGTGTCTTTCTCTACCCACTTTGATTTACTGGAAACATTTCACCTTTTGTTTTGGGGAAGACGTACTTCTTATGAATGCTTACGTATACATAATGTGCATATATAATATATATATATATATATATATATATATACACACACTATTTATTTATTTATTGTGATGCTGTGAATTGTAGAATGCCATTTTTTGTTTTCTTCTTTAAAAAGAAACTCTCTAGAGACCAGAGCTCTAATTGAATCACAGTGTATACTGGGTGCGCCCCTTGGCTCTTTTGTTTACATGTTTTTACTTAATAAGATTACATTTGAAATAAAAATAGAAAATGATTCACCTTCATATATGCTAATAGACTCTATATTTGTTGTTGTTTTCTGGATGGCATTATCATTGTTTTTCTTCGTGTTCCCTTACGGGTCAGATACTTATAGCAGTCGCAATATGTGATTTGTTATGATGATATGAGTCATGGTATTTTATTTCTTTGGTTATTCAAAAGATTAAATGTGAATATGCTAGACATCAGCCATGAAATGTATCACGGGTACTTGTAAATAACATTTTCATTCATTTCGCATCATTTTATGTGAATAGGAAACAGATTAACCTATGATGTATATTATTTGAAATAACTTATTATTGTTGCATATTCCCAGAATGCAGAATCAGCCTCACAGGCGGAGGAGGAAGCTGAAACAATTGTGTTTCCAAGGTACTCTTTACTGAGTTTTCTCTTGCTCTTGTACTTCATTGCTTAATTTGGAGCTGAAAGCATGGAGTTCAAATTTTATAAATTTTTTATATCTTGTCATTATTAGCTGATAGACCAAGTAACTTTGGTGACAATATTTGTTAATCCTACCTGATATTCCTGTTTGTTTGATAACCAATCCTTGCCTATTGAATATTACTATTATGTTATAATTGTTAGGAATATAATATTAATGTATTGTGTAGTCCCACATTGCTAGATGTGGAAGTCTATGTTTTATTGTTTACTATAAATAAAGCTTATGGGTGTAGGTTTTGAGATATCAATCAAGCCCATAATCCTTTTCCTTATTCTATTTTATTAAACAATAATATTAATTATTTTTCAACTGTCAATCTATTCATTCTCATGCTGTTCCCGGATTATTCATACATCTAATTTTCATGCATGCTGGATTTAGTTTGGACATAGATTTCAGTCCTTAATTGCTAAAAGCTAGGGTTTTCCTGTAGGATAGCATTGGTATATAGGTATATGAAGTAGTGAGCTGCAGAATTTCATTTGGTAGTTAGTCTGTACAAGGATTAGTATAATTTTTTGAAGGTCCTTAGAAGAATCTTATAGAATATATTAGTATCATCTGAATTAGGACTTAGGATTAAACATGCAAAGAAATATCATTGATATCATTTTATTCTAACAATCTTCAGACAAATTGGCCAATACATCATTCATAGATGAATCTAAGAAATTGAAGTGGATTTCCATTGTCAACTGATTAAGTAGGGTACCTGGATTAATCATTGGAAGGAATCAGCATTTGAAGGTGGTGATTTAGTGATATTGTTGAAGACATGCTTAGGTCTTTGGTTATTCTCACTGAAATTTAGGTACATCCTTCATTGTTGACATGGTTCTTGATTGAGTGTCGACGGAAGTATTACTGCTGACTTCGTACTTTTTGGTTTCTCCTTTCTTATCACTTATACTTCATGCCATATTCTAATATAGGGAGGGCCCTGAATTTTCTTATGGTCTTAACTGGGCTTTGGCTTCAAAAGGTGTAATTGTGAATGACAAAGCTTTCTCAAACTTAGAGCTGTCTGAACTAAAGCAAAAGGGCGCAACCAGTCCCGGTAGCTTGCATATAGTCATTTTGGATTTACTTGGTTTGTTCCTACTTGTGGTTAATCTGCCTTACACCATACACTTTCGATGTTAGAATCCTTGTCAGGACTTCCTGTTCATGTTAGAGGAAGTGTCACTGGTGGAGCCTCAGATATCTCAAAGGCACAATTCGGTAAACTTTTGAAACAGGTATGCCTCAGAAGTTGGCTGTAATGCTGTTCTTTCACTTATTTGTAGTGTAAAGTTTATTCTATTGAATTTGTATGATGTGGTTGTACCATAGAATAAGTCATGATGTTCTTTCATTTATTCTAGTCTTCCTGGTATTTGTTAGGTCACAAATCACTTATCATCCATCTCAAATATTTTTGTTCATGATGGTGCCGTTGGTTCACCATCAAAATGTGATGCAAAAGTTCGAGTTATAAGTGACAATCCTACAGCAATAGTGTCACTTTCAAATGTTCTATGGAAGACCCCCAGTCGTTCAGTTTCCCATGATTCTTGCCCTTTGACTATTTATGTCGCTACATCTGTAAGGTATATTTTCTTTGTCGTCATTCAGTTTTTCTTGGTTTGACTACTTGTTAAACAATATCTGTAAGAGTAGTGACTCGGGCTCGACTCGTGAACTACTTAGTTCGTACTTGGCTCAAAACGAAATGAACCAAACTCGAGTTTGATCTTGGGTTCATTTAAGATTTTGAGCCTAGTATCAAACTTCAAATACTTAGGCTCGATTTCGAGCTCAAGCTGAACCCGAGTTCGAATTGAGCTCGAGTATCTCAAAACTTGGTTTGACTCGGCTCATTTTCAACCTTATATAAGAATGTAAACTAAATTGTTCTCACCTTCAACACATGATATCTAACTTTTGGGATAGTTTCGTCTAGATTTATTATTATTATTTTCTTTTAACAAATGAGCTTATGAAAATATATATAAGGATGCCACGGCCCAAGAATTAAGGGTTTTAAATAGTTACTTAGTGAAACTTCCAATGTTTTACGTTTTTTTCCAAATATATTCTCTTTTGAAGGAATAACATGATTTTTGGAAATTGATGTAATACCTAGAAGAGTTAGGTGGTCATAGTCAGTAGCAACTTCGTAATGCTAAGAAACCTTAAACAATACATAGTCACGAGTAATTTAGCCTTGAAAAGTACCATCTAAACTACTGCAAAAGGAACTTCAAATAAAAATTGAGGAAATATTAAATATTTTCTTCTTTGTAAAATAAAGTATTTCTCCCAGCTTCTTTACCTTACATCAGCTCATTGAAACAATGGCTAGTTGACTAGGTTTGGCATTTTCTTTATTGATCATACCCTCGCATATATTTGTAATCAAGTAAATGCTATAGGCATTTTATCAGATTAAAGAAAGGAGAAAAGTATTGGCTCTGTTAAAGGGCTAAAATATGAGGAAACTTGAGTCTGTTAAGGCCTGTGATGTAAATTGCTTTATGAACAGAACTAATGTGTAGAAAAGAGGGAGAAGGGGAATAAGAAGTGAGAGGAAGAGAGATGAAACTAGGCTATCCTGTCTCAGCAGTCAAACAATCACAATGCCCCAAATCTCACTTTTGTCTAGATCTCATTTTCTGTCCAAATTTTATGTTGTTCAAGCATAATGAGAGATTTATCTTGAGCTCAAGGAGCTCCTTGCTAAAGCAAAATCGGACATAATCATAATCTCGTATAATTTGGGTTTTGGTCAATAATAAAGAACTCACAAATACATGTTTCAAATCTAATAAATGATTATTTTTGAATGGATGGAGAAGGGGAAGAAACTTCACATTTCATTTGTAAACCAATTAACGCCCTTTGTAACTTCAAACAGAAAACAAATACTCCTTCCACAACCAAATGGGCCTAGTCAGACAATCCAGAAATGGCTTTGAAATCAGCCCAACCTTTTCTATACACTATTATATCTGCAACAATCACAAAAAGTTCTGCAGCTGAATGAGGCAGTCTCACCAAGTCTACCTCCAAGATGGTAAAAGCTATCCTCCAGGCATGAGTTTCACGCATCCCCAACCCATTGTAAGCTGTAGGTTGCCAAAATTGAAAATGATCTAAAAGACAGTGACTTGACCTTGATAAGCTCTGTTAAAGAAATCATGTTATGCTATGACATGCAGGTGGAAATGGCATTGTTCTATTGTCTGTGAAAATCATATCTTTTGCAGATCGTACCAAGAAGGGAAAATAAAAAATTGTTTTATTACTGTAAAATTCTTTTATCACCTAACCGAGCTTTAGCTTTAGTTATGCAGTTCAGGTGTGGGGGATGCTATCGGAATTGGGACTCAAGCAAATAATGGATTTATAGCAGCTGACATTGAACGTTTATCTCTTGTTTTATGCGGGAAAGCTTTCTCAGATGGTAATGGAACAAAACAAGCACTAGCCGCCTTGTCTGAACCTATAATATCTGCACGAGGAGGTATTCCTCTATCTGCAAGGTAAAGTTCTCTGATCTAAAACAGATTTACAATCTGCTGGAGTTAGTTATTTACAGTTGGAGGTTGCAAACTTCAGGCTCCTACTGTCTGGTGATTCCATGATTGTTCTATTTGCATCCAAAGATATCATTCGAAGCTGTGCAGATTCATTGCTCTCTGCAGATGCAGGTGTAATTCTTTCTTCCCAAGGCGTTGCACCATTGTTTCCAATCGCAAATTCTTGTGGCTCAAATCTATTTAAATTGCCAGCTGCTGTTATCCTTGTGTCTTCTGATAGGTAATCATATTAGACAAAATATGTCAAGTTTTTCCCCTATATGAAAGTGCATAGAAAGGAAACTATCTTTGGCTCCATTACACAGAACGTTCTTTTCCCCATGCATATGTAATTATGTTGAGAGCTTTATCTCTCTCTCTCTCTCTCTTGATAGGTAATTAATTTTTCAGAAATTAGTAGTGCATGTGAACTAAACAGTAAACACTATTTCAAGTAGTTGAGACTCTGAAGCTTATCTAATGTAAATAAAGAAAAGCTTGTTCAAATCTGAGAACTAATACAAGAAAATGGTATAAAGTACTTGGGAGTTTTTTCACCATAAGCAGTATCTTAGTACTTGAGTTTCAACCATTTTTCCACCTCCAAGAATGAGTTTTTTAATATGAACTGGTGCCCAGTAGGAAAGAAGTTCCCTTGAAGCAGCTCTCCTTGTCCATGTGAAGTTCTAGACTACCATATTTTGTGGTGGTTAACTCCCATAATATGAGGTTGTCCTGCCAATTACTTTCTTTCCTAACTGAGAAGGTTATCCAACAGAATGGAAGAGTTTTGTGGGAAGTTATAATTTTCAAATCACTATTTTGTGCTAGTTGGTTTTTCCATTTGATTTTATTAGTTTCAACTCTGTTTTCTCTTTTCTTTTTCTCTCCTTTATACCTTTGGTAAATTGTAAATGTATTTTTGATGGCATGACATGATCGATACGGGGTGGCAATTGGTAATGACACTCGTATTTGTTTTTGGGAGGATGTTTGGACAGGACTAGATCATTTAAGGTGCTTTATCGTAAACTTTACCCGACCAACTATCAACTCTTCATTTTGTTCCTATTTCTTCTTTTTAAGTTTTGGAGAATGACAATATTGTTTGGGATCTTCACTTTTTTAGAGGTTTAAATGAAAGAGAAATATATGATTTTACCACTTTGTTGGACACTCTTGCGTCATGTCACTTCCCAGATAATCCTGATAGGTGCAATTGTTCCCTTGATTCATCTGGGTCCTTTTCCTGTAATTCGTTTTATAGTTTTCTTATTTAGGGTCCAGGCACTTCCTCTTTTCCATTGCATAAATTTATTTAGAAGGCTAAGGTTCCATCTAAGGTTGAAGTTCTGTTTGGACTACAGTTCTTAATAGTGACAATGCTAACAATTTATTGCAGGTGCAGAGACCTTCAAAAGCAATTTCATTGGATATATGTGTAATGTAGAAGTTTATGTTTTTTTTTTTTACTATAAATAAAGGTTATAGTCATAGGCTTTGATATACCAATCAAGCCTATAATCTTTATTTTATTTTATTTTATTTAACATGATATTAGAGTGGGTCTGAACCCAAGTCCGATTTTGGTCTGATTTTCAAAAATTCTAATTCTATTCTTTTTCTTTTCCCTAATCGCCATATGAAGAAAAATAATTAAAAGAAATGGGCTTTACAATCAGCCATCTTTTCAAGCTTAGTTATTCTCACTTTTTTGTTATCTATTTTGTATAAATGATAGTTCAACCCATTTTCTTTTCAAGTCTCTTTTGTTTTAGTGTTTGATGGTTCAAACAACACCTACATGAACCTTTCTTATATGTTTCTTTCCAGCGGGGACTCTTGTTATTTTTCTAAAAAATCTCTCTATATCTCTTTCCAATTGTACTCTTTTTATTTTTTTGGTAAATTCAATTGTGTCTATTTCCAGCCAACAAGGATATTGTTTATGGGTACTATTCATTAGTACGTTCGTCAAACGGATTGAACTTTTACCTATTGTTCTTAGCTTGTTGTAAATGAAATAGTGTTAAGATTGATAATTGAGTTTTATTTGTACAAGATTGAGCATTATATATGTTAGAGTGTAAATATAGATAGCTTAGTTAGTGTGTCAGTTTCCTTATTTATGTATAGTTGACTTTACTTGTACTCCACACAATCTCATAGTATAAATATATTATCTTAATGTGAGGATTTCTTATCTAATTTATCAATATACTTTAGGTATTTCTCTTTTTAAGTTTCACATGGTATTAGAGCTTGGGGAGAGAGAACTCTAATTTTATTTTCTTTCTGCTATGCTTCTTTCCAGCATGTCTTTCTGCTGTTGTGTTTTATTTCAATAATACGATTGAAAATCAAGATCCGGTTGTTTCGAGTACTGTTCATCGACATTATTTATTAGTACTGTTCACCGAAACTATTTATTGGTGCTGTTCACCAACATTATTCATCGGAATGTCTATTTCTGAAAAATCTAAAATCGGTATGTCAAAATCTAGTGCTTTTACCTCTGTGTTTTCTAGATCTCCTGTTATTACTAGTGATAAAATGAATGGATATAATTATTTGTCTTGGGCTGCATCTATTGAATTATGGTTTATGGGACAAAGATATCAAAATCATCTTATGAAAATATTGACCGATATTCAAACTCCTGAACGACCCAATTGGAAAAAGATTGATGCCTAATTATGCAATTTACTTTGGGTATCGTCTTGCATTTTCTATATTGCAGATTTTCTAGGCATATAAGACATGTTTTGAATTGTGTAAACCGGGTTAGGGGTTTATACACTAATGATATCCAACGTTTTTACAGTGTGATTTTTAATCTGTTGGATCTAAATTAGATTTATTACGATATGTTCACTTATTTGGATGAGATTCAGAATGTCAAAGCTGAATTTGCTAAAATATTACCTCTTATTACTAATCTGGTTGACCAAGAGGCACAAAGGCACAAAGGCACAAGCTATTCATGATTCTCACTCTATATTGCCTTCCTAGTTGATCTTGATCTAGTTTGCCATCAAATATTGGCCAGTCTTACTATTCTTTCCATGGAAGACATATTTGCTCGGTTGTTACGTATCTCCTCTCCGATAATAACACATGTTGAGAATCCATCTCTTGATTTTTCGGTCTTGATCTCCCACTCTAGTACTCGTGGAGGTTGTGGTCGAGAGGTTCGGGGTCGTGGACGTCACCAGTGCACTCATTGTAACAGGATGGGGCTATATTAAGGAAAAGTGTTATCAGTTGATTGGTTATCCGTGTCCTAAAGCTAACATTGTTTAGTCAGCCAATCCACTTGAAGTTTCACCATTTGAAGACAAGCCTCTTGTAAGACCTAAAAAAAGAGATAACTAAAGTGTTTTGATGAATTGGATGAGAATTCCTCATACCAAGATAATATATTTTTATTACGAGATTGTGTGGAGTATAAGTCAACTATACATAAATAAGAAAACTATAAGTAAAGAAATTGACCTACTAACTAAGCTATCTATATTTACACTCTAACACTTCATTTTCAAGTTGGAGCATAGAAATTATATATTCCAAGCTTGTTGCATAGATATCGTAGCCAGTTTCCTGCCAAAGACTTTGTGAAGAAGTCTGCTAACTAATCTTTGGATTTTGTATATGTGGTATTGATTATATTATTTATAAGCTTATCGCGAACGAAATGACAGTCAACCTCTATATTTTTTGTTCGTTCATGAAAGACTGAATTTGAGGCAATATGTAATGCAATAGCTTGATTATCACATACTAACTCCATTAACTGTGAGTGCTGAAATCTAAGTTCTTCTAATAGATTTTTCAGCCAAATTCAACAGTGGTACGAGTCATAGCCTTGTATTCAGATTCAGCACCTGGCATCTTGCAACAATAGTTTGTTTTTTGCTTTTCCATGAAACAAGATTCCTCCCAGAAATATACTAGTATCCTATAATAGATCTTCTAGTCAAATGAAAAGCCTACCTAATCAACATCACTATAATCTTGAACTGGAGTAGAATCATGTTTCTTAATTAATGTATGACCACAAGCATATCCTCGAATAAGAGTGTGCCTATAGTTCTTATTTAGTAACCCCTTTCCGGGTGCAGTTTTAAGGTATTTTAGGATACTAATAACAGCATTTCAATGAGATGTTCGAGACTGAGAAAGAAATTAGCTAAACATACTAGTTGCAAAAGCAATATTTGATCTAGTGATTGGGAGATAGTTGAACTTACTAACAAGATATTTGTATTGCTCAGAATTTGTCAATAGCTCCTCCTTATCCAGTACAAGTTTAGTGTTGGGATAAAAGTGTCCGCAGGTTTTGAATCCAACATATCTGTATTACTCAAGACATCGAGACAATATTTTCTTTGAGAAAGACAAATCTCCAATTGTGATCTCGCAACCTCAATGCCCAAGAATTATTTTAAATGTCCTAAGTCTTTAGTTTGAAACTTGGATTGTATGAATAATTTTAATTACTGAATCTTATGGTTATCATCACCTGTAATCACAATATCATCCATATATATAATCAAAAGAATTCTGTCATTAGATGCATGTTTGTAGAAAATTGAGTGATTAATAGAGGCCAAAAATAAAAACAACTCACTGAATTTACCAAACCAAGTTATGGGAGATTGATTTAAGCCATATAGAGACTTTTACAATTGACACACCATACTTGACTCCTCCTAAACTCGTACTCCTGTAATTGTTCAGGGAGAGTCAAGTATGGTGTGTCGATTGTAAAAGTCGTTATATGACTTGAAGCAATCTCTCAGAGCTTGGTTTGGTAGATTAAATGAAGTTGTTCTATTTTTGGCGTTCAAAGGTGTATTATTGATCACTTAGTTTCTACAAATATATACCTAATAGCATTATTCTTTTGATTGTATATGTGGATAATATTGTAATTATATGTGATGATAATCGTGAGATTTAGCAATTGAAATCATTCTTACAGTCCAAGTTTCAAACCAAAGACTTAGGATAGTTAAAATATTTCTTGAGCATTGAGGTTGCGAGATCATAGTTGGAGATTTGTCTTTCTCAAAGAAAGTATTGTTTGGGTGTCTTGAGTCATATAGGTATGTTGGATTAAAAACCTATGGACACTCCTATGAATCCCAACACTAAACTTGTACTGGATGAAGGAGAGCTATTGACAAATTCTGAGCAATATAGACTTCAATCACTATACCAGATATTGTTTTTGCAACTAGTGTGGTTAGTCAAGTTCTTTCTCAGCCACAAACATCTAATTGGAATGTTGTTATTCGTATCCTAAGATACCTTAAAATTACACCCAGAAAAGAGGTTACTATATAAAAATCATGGGTACACTCTAGTTTAAGGATATGGTCGTGGTTATTCATTAGTTCAGAAACATGATTATACTCCAATTTAAAGTTATAGAGATGCTGATTGGGCAGGCTCTCTATTTGAAAGAAAATCTATTATAAGATACTGTATATTTGTGGGAAGAAATCTTATTTCATGAAAACATAAAAGTAAATTGTTGTTACAAGATCCTAGTGTTGAATCTGAATATAGAGTCATGACTCATATCACTGCTGAGTTAGTTTGGCTTGAAAAATCTATTAGAAGAACTTGGATTTCAACACTCACAGCCTATGAAGCTAGTATGTGATAATCAAGCTGCAATATATATTGCCTTAAATCTAGTTTTTAATGAACGAACAAGAGATATAGAGGTTGATTATCATTTCGTTCGTGAGAAGCTTCTAGATAATACAATCAAGGCCAGATATGCAAAATCTGAAGATCAGTTAGCAGACTTATTTACAAAATATTTGGAGGGAAACCGGCTTTGATATCTAGGTAACAAGCTTGGAACATATAATCTCTATACTTCAGCTTGAGGTAAGTGTTAGAGTGTAAATATAGATAGCTTAGTTAGTTGGTTAGTTTCCTTATTTATATATAGTTGACTTGTATTTCGAACAAACTTGTATTATATACAATCTCGTAGTATAAATATATTATCTTGGTGTGAGAAATTCTCATCAAAATAGTTTGGGTATTTCTCTTTCTAAGTTTCACAATATGATCAATCTCGAGGTGGAGTATTAGGAATATAATAATAATGTATTGTTAAGTCTCACATTTCTTAAATGTAGAAGTTTATGTTTTATTGTTTCTATAAGTAAAGGTTATAGGTGTAGGCTTTGATTCACCAATCAAGCCCTATAATCCTTTTCCTCATTTTATTTTATTTAACAAAGACTAATGAACATTTATTTCTTCATTGTCCTTTGGTTTGGTGTCTTTCGTGTAGATTCAATATCGTAGGTCTGTTAAATTGTTTGCATAATCTTTTGATGACACGTTATCAATGCTTTAGAGGGAGGTAGGATGTTAAGTGTTTGTGGAGCTATGTTTTCTTTGCAATTATTTGGGGGTGTGGTTGGAACATAATGCAAGGATTTTTCAAGATTGTCACTACCCATTAGGTGGATGCTATAATTAAGAGAAGTGATTTGGTAGCAGATAGAATAGGTTAGACAGAATAAAGGGAAACCAAAATTACATGGGAAGAAGTCTTTGAGAAGGATATGATTGTTCTGGTGTCTCTAAAAATAATACATTAAATTGATGCGAATGAAGAAAATGATTCACATAGCCAACTCTAACTAGTTTAGGTTTTTAGGTTCTGTTGAGTATGAGTTTTTTTTTTTTTTTTTTCCTTTTCTGTAGTTAGAGCCTCCACGGTGGAATCTCAAAAAAGTTGACTGTAGAAGTAGTTGGATAGTCTGGAGGCCTACTTTTGAGAATTTAATTTTTACCCATTTCTATTTGCTTTTACATATAAAATTAAGACTGAAATTAAAAAAAAAAAAACTTGTTATCTGTAAGGTTGTCAGATGAAAAGACATAAAATAGCGTCTAATTGCTCTTTGCAAGTGCAAGAATGTTGCCTTTGTCTTGTTATCCTGGTTTTGCTCTTGCCTCTTGCCTCTTATATATCTTATCATGTGTATTTTTGTTCAAGCAGTTCTGGAAGTATCCCTTCTGTTTCAAAGCTTTCACCTGGTCAAGCAGCTTATCACTTCCTTGCAGGCTATCAAAATGGAAACTTCGTGCCTGCATATAGAAAGGGTCCTTCATCTATTTATCCATTAGAACTTGCAAAGGCTCTTCTACTCAAGGTCGTAAATGAACCCTGCTTGCTTGCTGGGTGCTTCTTCCTTGTACTATCAAATGTCATTTATTTTTTGTTAATTATGTGAAGTAATTTATCTTCGTACACATGCTGCAGTTGAAAGACAACAAAATCTCTGCATTCCTGGTTAACGTCAGTGAAGGAGAGAAGACACTATCTGGTAAGTGCAATTTGAATAGGAAAACAAAAATCAAGACTTGGGTTGACTTACACTATGTCATGTATGACACATACAGCATGACAGCTCCCTTGTTGTATGTGTCATAAGCGTTATTATAATGCCAACAAGATACCCAATGATGTTGCAATAATAGCGAAAGACTTTGTCTACATAATCTGATTATATTATCTTACAAATTACGGAATAAGTCACACGATCTCTATGGCATGATGTGACCATTTATAAAAGAAAAAAAATCAGCAAGGAATATACAGAGAGAAAAAAGAAGGTTTCATTCATGAAGAAAGTCTCTGGAAGAATTCTACTACATCTTACCCACTGATTTTCATTTTAGATCTTCAAGAAAAGGAAAAATAAATGTAGTGGCTTTAAAAATTCTCTTAACATGCATAAGGAATGGAAATCTTCTATACTTTTTTCCTTGTGTGCTTGTAATAAATCAGTCAGTATAAAACTATAGCTTCTGAAGCTTGTATCAGACTATCAGACCTATTATCTAGAGATGAGAGACTAGTACAGTTGTTACTTTTGCCAGTAAAAGCCAGCATATATCTATGATTACATGATATGGAACTTGAAGTTTTTGTTGAACCCCTTTACAGTCAAGATAGAAATTTTCAAGTAATATAAGTTGACCTTTCAGATAGGAATTTTCATTAAGTACTGACACGAGAAAAAATTGAAGGCAGGAAGAAAATTAATTCTGTTAATTTCCTCCAATAATCAACAGAAGCTGCTGTTAACCAAGTGAAAATGGAGATTAGCAAAAAGTGACAAAAAATCAAACCACAGGGTGACAATATGACAATTTAAGGAGGTGAAGCAAATGACTAAACATACTAAGTTGACCCTGTGTAATTAAAGGCTCTAGGCGCACATAGGCGCAAGGATCTTTGGAGCCTTGGTTGTAAGTGCCAGGTGCAGGCACGCACCTGAGGAAAGCCACGCACCTTATTAAAGAAAATAACAAAAATTGCTACAAGCAAGAATTTCAGGCTTTTATCGAGTAAAATCTAGTGTCAATATGTTATAAGAGAATAAGAATAGGAATATATATATATATATATACAGCTGTAGGAAAGAATTCCAAGTAAAAAAAGAAAAAAATTGGCTAAAGTCAAGAGGCTCATCATATAGTCTACTAAGTTCAACAAGTAAAAATTATCTCAACCAAAAACAATAAAATTAGTGCTTTTGTTTTCTAAATTCCTAATAGGTCTAACAAGTAGTCAACTAAGAGTCTAGGCGCAAGCTTGAGGGAGTTAGGTGTGCTCGTGAAGGCCTAAGTCTCGCACACCTTTAATAATATTGTAGCTGACCATATATTTTGAAGTATTATTGTATCATTGTGATTTAAGATTTATTCTTTCTATGTTTTTGTTGCTAGTTTCTATCAACACTATTTCAAGATTTTTTTTTTTTTTTTAACAGTAATATCATTTGTGTATTTTTCAGGTATGGATATTATTAATTTGGTAGAATCAACTCTTTCTAAAAACATTCCACCTTTTCATTCTAAAGGTAGGCTTCAAGATCCTTTTCATCCCCTACCTATTTGTATAATTGGCAACATCTCTTGGGTAATGTTTGAGCTCTTTTCAGGTGGAGATCTTCAAGAAAAGTACAAGACTTTTTTGTCAGAGAAATTTCAAGAACTACCTAAGGAATTTTCTTTCTGAAAAAGTTGTTCCCCTTTGTTTTATTATTGTTTGTTTGTGACTTTGTGTGTGGCTTTGTGTCACCGATGTGCAAAGATGCAATCTTCTCATGAAATTATACATCTTTGCATGTATAGATTTTTGCTTTCCCAACATAGAGCCTGGTTAGGAGGGACATGGCATGAAATATTTATTCCTGTTTTCCATCTTGTGTTGCTAGTTGTTTTTCTAGATTCTTTTTTTCATGTTTGAGAAACTCTGAGGATCGGGTTGAACATCTCAAGTTTGAATTTAACATCCAAAATTCATTGTTTTTACAAAAGATTGAAAACAAAAAAGAAGAAAAACCCTATTTACGTTAGAAGTCCTGGTAAGTAAATGAAGACAAAAGTTGATATTTTGGTTGGTTGAATTCTTGTAGTGTTTGCTAGGTTATGTTTAATGAGTTTTTATCTTTGGCTCTCATATGTAATTCAAGAAAAGGATGATGACGACCCAAAGGTGGTTGGTTACAGTGATAAGTGAATTGCAATTCGTGGAGGAAGCCAAAGATTCGAACTTGGAGTTGCTCCTTTAGGAAGAGTCAATAATTGTTTCGCTCTTTAGATTTAAACAAGATTAAGCTTACATTTAAAAAGTATAGGAATACTAGTGGGAAACTAAAAAAAAAAAAAAAAGGATGATGGCGATAATTAAATATTTGGATTATGTATTTTGATATTTTAGTTGGCTATAATAATCGTATACTTAAAAGTTAAGGGTATTGATGTGTATATTATAAATTGTTAGATGTACTATAAATATATTAAAAGATAAAAACAAAACTTATTATAATTTTTTAATTTTAGTTCATCTATCAATATTGGGTAGTGCACATATCACTACCCAAAGTTAAAAGGTAAGACTATATACAGTCACAAACAAAATTGGTGCCTCGTGAATGCACAAACTTTTTTTTGTTTATGTGCTCATATTCAAATAAAATTATATGTGTACATAATTTCACTTAAAATAGGTGAGTTGTAATAAACAAAATTACAATTAAAAATCAACAACTAATGGCAATTGGCTAATAAATAAAGTTAATCCATAAGACGTGGGTCAAGTGATAATGTCAGGGGTTTGAGTTCATAGCAAAATACTTATTGGGAGGAGCAGTCATGGATCCAAACAAGATTAGGCTCACACTCGAAGGGTGTGAGGATACTCGTGAGAAATCAAAAAATAAGATTAGTCTAATCTTAAATTGGTGGAAAGTATCTTCTTTTTAATTAAAAAATAAAAAATTCTAAATAGATGGCCCAAATTTGTATCTTTATTTTATTTAATATTTTGACGATAAAATAGAGAAGAAGGAAAACATAGGCAAAGCCCAAACTTTCAAGTTATACTCCATCTATCTCTTTAAGTTGGATTTGGAGCATTTCCGGTATAACAGTACAAGAGAGGATTTTGTTCCATATGAAGGGCTCAATGTCTTCTCTCTCAAAATGTATCTAATCTCAAAAACTATTTGCTCATTGCATTTACATCAATACTATTTATGTTCTTGAAGAAAAATGAAAAAATGGGGATTCAATATTTCCTCAATATTATAGTATTTTATCAATTTCCCACCATCCACCTATCTATATCATTTTCCTGGCTTCTAAAATTAGGATCAACATTCACAAAAAAAATGGCATTTTGGCTGTTCCCAATGCAAGACCATTCAAGAAAGCCTCAATCCTCTGCCATCAAATTAAGAAATTTTGATTAATATAACTTTAAAGGGATTTCCCAAAAGACCAAAATTTAAGTGATATTAAGAAATTATGAAATATCAAGTAAAGGAAACAGAATTGTGAAGCATCATTTCCCAAGTAAATATTTCAAGAAATGAGGATTGGGTTTTGTTGAGAATTGGACAAACATGTTTTCAACTGTAGATGAAAGCTTTGAAGGCCAATTGACCATATTATAAATACAGAGAGAACCGAAGTCTAAATGATTTTCACATACATTCAAGAATGAGGATCTTTCATTGAATTCTATAAGCAAAATAAAAAATGGGAAGCCCTAGAAGCTACTTGTGGTTGTGGTTGTTGAGATGTCCTTACCAATCTATGGGCTTGAAAATGATTCTCTGTATTGGAATCCCTTTTCTACCCTTCCATTAGGTCAAATAAAACCTATGTTGATATTTGCAAGTGTTAGAATAGCTATGGGTATTTTTGTAATTCTAGGAAGCAATCCAGATTCCGCATGAATTAGCTACTACTAGAAGTCTGTGTGTCTGGGAGTCCTTGAGCATCTAGTTGTGCTCCTCTGAGTCATTAAAGATTTTGCCAGTCTATCTCTATATGGTCACTAAATGACCACAACATCTTTTTCTCTCACTTTCTTTGTCTTTTCTCTCTATCTTTGCCTCTACACAAACACACATTTATCCTTCAAATATTCATATCCCCTTCAAAGTTAGTGCACACAAAATTAAGGAAGGAATGGCCAACACTAAACTACACAAATTACTCTTGCAACTCTTCACCTTAATCCTTGCAGCAAATATCTTACAAGGTCAATCAATCTCTTTACCTTCTACTTCCTTACTTAGCGTGGGTTCCTCTTACTACAATTTACTCTCGTTAATAAATAATTAGTTCTAGATGTGGGTTTTCTTCTTCTCTTCTTTTGAGTTTTCTTTCAATATAACTTTTCTAAGATAGTCTACTTTCTATCTTCCCTTGATACTTTTCGTTCAATTTTCTTAAAATAAACTATTTTTTTTCTTCCCCACATGTCCAAGGCATGCAAGAGTCTTGGCTATTCATTTTATGCTATTATCTTTATGTTTTTGCAGGATACAATACTCAAGCAAGAGTCTCTCTTTCCTCCCAACCCCAAAGAGAACTAAATTTGCAGGTGAGGTAAACTAGCTAGTATAGTATAAACTATAAATTGCTTAATTTGGTATTCAACATAAAATTTGATTGTTTTCATAAAGTGAAACATTTGGAACCTACAGGGCAGGAATTATGAAGGATGGACAATGAGAAATTACAGGAGGTTGATGATAGGTTCCACAGCACCAACTTGTACTTACAATGAATGTAGAGGATGCAAGTACAGGTGCAGAGCAGAGCAAGTGCCTGTAGAGGGGAATGACCCAATTAACAGTGCATATCACTATAGATGTGTTTGTCATAGGTAATTCTAATAGAATACTGAATCATTTTGTAGTTTTATTTAACTAGTTCAATTGAAAGTGGGTTTATATCCACAATCAATTTTCCTTTTCCCAATTCCAATCTCTCAAAGTTAGAGTTGTCTTTTGTTATTGAGTAATGTATGGTGTAAAATTCATTAAAATTTTTGAACTATAATTCAATTTTTCTGGAGGAGTATGTCTAATTTTTTTCATTTCCAATTTTATTATTATACAATCTCAATCTGCAAATTTCTAATCCAATATAATAATTCCAAGTAAATGAAATCCCCAAAAAAAATAAAATCAAAAGCATAACCTTACATTATAATTTGCTTCTCTTTTTTCTTTTAAATTTGTTCATTATTGTTTCCCATTTTAGTGTTGTAGTATGCACAATATGCTTTACTATCAACGTGTCTTCAAATATCTGTTGACTATATGCCTCTACACAATTTCCTTCGTTTTTTTTTTTTTCTTTAGGTAAAGAAAAAGGGTAGCTACACCAACCCCGAGGAGGACGATCCATTAAATTTTTATGTTTGGTATTATGATAATATTATGTCAACAAATAAAATATATATTGTCAATTTGCTATTCACTATGCACAAATTAAGATTTACATGGGACTATAATTAGCAGATTCCACAATTTAAAAAATGATCAATGCCTCTGGAACATAAAAATAAACAGTGGAATTTATTTCATTTGAAATTTTAAATGAATTATATATTTTTTATGTTTGGAACAAATGAAATAATGTAAAATTTAAATAAAATTAACATTTTATCCAATTATGAATTTCACACCTAAGGATTTCTTTTTGTAAAATTAATTTGAGATAAATTAGTATTTTGTCACATTTTAAATGACATTTTTATAATTAATATTACGCATATTATTTACTTAAATAAATCGATAAAGAGTCACTACCACTTCATCTTGCATGTTCACCTAACCAACCTCAAATTTTTTTCCCTCTCTACTTGTCTTTTGTTTATTTAATAACAATTAATATCTTATATTTATATTCTTAGTTGATTTATACTAGTTTTAATTTAATTTTATTTTAAATTAGGATAGTATGAGAAAAATACTTATACTAAAATGAATTTTTCATTTAATCCAAACAAGAGAATTAGATTGAATTCTCATAAATTTAATTTTTATTTGAAATAAGAACATTTAATTTAAATAAATTAAAATTTAAAATTTAATTAAAATAAAATAAATTCTATTTTTTATTTTATTCTAAACCTTCAACTAGTTTGAATTCATTCAAACATATTCTTTCCGTGTACCTCACTTGGCCATGGGCACAAAAATTGAGTGAATCTTACACAAAAAGTGAGAGATTGCTGCAAACAGGCACATGAAAGTGGTCCCAAATATTAAAACATAAGCGACCAAGAGATCACATGGGTAATTTGTTTGAACTCATTCATTTGCACAAAATGGCAAAACTAAATTTGAACAGAGCAGGCCATGCTTAGTAGCTCGGAGGTCCCATTTTCAGTGTAAAGTAGGCAAGCCACAGCCAAAAAATTGTGTTTCTTTGGACTTGGTCACTTAGGCAATGACATGGAATGCAGATGACTTGACAGGGATCTATATTACTTTGCTTCCTCAAACATATCAAATTCACTGATTAGTTAGTTCTGGAAATTGCAGCAGCTTATGTAGATCATGTCCAGAAAATGAATGCAAGCAAAACCATCTAGCTTCATTAGTTTTTAACATCTTTTCCCGATATCGATGGCAAATGAAACCAAATTAGTATCAGAATCACAACCCACTCCCAGGGAAGAATGAAGTTCTAGAATAGATAGAAGTTACACGTCTAGATCAATGAAAATCCCAACTCTTTAATGTAGTGATACTTGCAGTGTCTGTTCTGTGTATCTAGGAGAAGATTGGAGCAGTGCTTTAGTTTCCCCACCTGGAACCTGAAAACCCATACCATGCATCACATGTTAGTTTATTTAGAGAAGCTATATAATTAGCAAAAAGTTATCAGCAATCAACTTGGAAACTCTCCACAGCAAGAATGATTATACACAGAACAAATGAAGCCTCTGCACCATATATGACAGAAGACTATATTCAATTCATTCATAATAGTCGGTTGAGTTTTCTAGGGACATCCTTTGACAGTGCAACGGTTGAAATGAACCTTAAATGGGTGTTTTTAATTATGCCAAAGGTGTGAGACATGGAGAGATGCAAAGTTGTTTGTAAAACTATCTTTTTGAATTCATTTCAACAGTTAAGATTTATTTCACGTGTTATAAATCCATTTTTAGTAGTTATAAATTCATTTTAGCAGTTATGAATTTAATTCAATAGTTATGAATTCATTTCAACAGTTATGAATTTATTTCAAGTATTATGAATTCACTTGTACTTATTAGAGAATAATATCTGAGACGGTTATTATTCTCAAAATGATTACAAAATTAAATATGTAATTGAAAATTATTTGAATAATTATGAGAAGTCTCTACATTTATATATATGCAATCTTGTTCTCTTCTCTAAATAAATTAACCTTCACATATAAGCTTTCAAAGATTTTTCTTTAAATGCTATCACAGGAAAATTATTTTTCCTAAGGCTTGACATATATCCTAGAAGTGTATTGCCTGTAACCTTTAGCAAGCTTTTACAACAGGAGCAATGAAAACCTTAAGGACAGGGAAAACCCGTGTCATTCCTTGCCCAATTTTCCTAGCGAATCATATTTTGTAACTACCAACCTAATAATCTTAAGGTTCTATAAGTCGTGATGGATTTATAGTCATTCCAAATCAGGAACCAGGACTTTGTCAAGTTGGATTATTTTGATGAGAACAATTTCAGCCGCTTGCAAAACAAAATGAAATTCTTGCTAATGGTGCTGAAAATTGCATATGTGTTAGATCCTAATCACCAACAAATTCCAAAAGATCCAAAACCTGTTGAAGGCCAAGAACCAAATCTTTATGTGATTGAATCACTGAAGGAGCAGAGGAGAAAAAACGTTGAAGATGAGGAGCTTGCTTGTGAACACATCCTCAACACTCTTGCAGATCATTTGTATGATTTCTACACAAATGCCCAATTGCCTAAGGAGTTGTGAGAAGCTTTAGAGTTTAAGTACAAAGCTGAGGAATAAGGTACAAGTAAGTATTTAATTTCTAAATACTTAGATTTTAAAATGTTTGATAATAAGTCTATTTAGAGAAAATACATTAGCTCCAGGTAGGGGTGAGCACAATATATGGCCCAACCCTAAAACTAGTCCAAAATAGTCCTGTATGGCTCGCCACCGACCCAAGCCCGTCTCCTTGTTAAATGAGGCGGGTGGGTAATTCTAGATTTTTTGAAATCGGGTTGGTTTATCTGGTTGTAAAAAAATTAGGAGTCGAATAACCAACCCGACCACCTTATAGCCCAAATAAATTTTAAATAATATTATTACATATGTTTAGGTGTTATTGGTGGTGTAAAGTTTTGTTCATACACCGAGATGTACAATATCATTCATTGTTTGAAGCACTAATTTATTTTTATTCTCACTATTCTCTCTCTCTTTTGTAATCATAGCCGATATTTCTCAACTCTCAAGTCTCCGTTCTCAACTCTTTCAAAAACCTAACTCAGTAAAACACTCCTTTAGCCCTTAGGCCTTCAAGACTCTTTATCAGCGATCAAGGTGCAATGGTGGTGGCGTGGTGCTGCATGCTGCTATTGGAAGTTGAAGGAGGAAAGCAAACAGCTTGCACGCTTCAAATTTTCAGTAAGTCTCTTCTCAATTTTATTTTTTTTTGGAAATCTTTGCCATTTCTTTTCTTTTTTAATCTTTGATCTGTGTTGCCCTAGTGTTATCTTGTCAATTACTTTCTTAGATTTGAGTCTTTTCCTTTATTCCTTTACTAGAAATGTTTAGTCTTAACTAAGGCGAAAGAGCGCCTAATTGCAAAGAAGGAGGAAGGCTAGGAAAACAATAAAGAAAGAAGGAAGAAGACAGGCAAAAAAAAATTAAATAAATAAATAAAAGAAGGAAGGAAGAAGAAGCGTGCACTTTCAATGAAAGAAGATTTGATTTTCTTTTTTTCCTATTTTGAAAGTTAAGCCCAGCCTAACAATCTCAACCCAAAACTTTTGTCTAAACAAACAAACTAGTCTTCATGTTTAGATGAAAAAATAATAGAAATACTGGTGATAAAAAAAATACAAAATTTTGTTAATATGTTTTTGTAAGATGTACAAATAGAAAAAAAAATAAAATGGGGTAAATATATTGTAAAATGTTTTTATAAATTTTGTAAGTTACTACTTAATTACAAATAAAATTTTAAAGTTTTTTATGGTATAATAAAATCTTATTAACAATACTAAGTAAGTAATCTAATAATGAATCACCTTGCATGTTATCAATATTTGTGTCAAATATTGGTTTTGTATTCTAGTTTAATTATGTATAGTATCGTCTTCAATACAGTATATTTAGTAGTACTTTTTAGAATTGTCATCTTAATTCGCTTGGGATATTGCCTTTTTGGCATATTTCACCTCAGGTTATTTAGGAACCTATTGTCTAAAATGTTAGCTATTGACTAGGTTCTATCTATTTGAATTTTGCACTCTTGTATTTTGTCTTACTTAAGAGTTAAGAGATGACTCTTCTGCTTCATCTCTTATGCTGTTGTGCATATTTTTTTTTTTTTTTTCTTTCTTAGTAAGATATGAAGATAGAAGTCAACCCTAAAACAAAAAGAAAATATCAACCTATATATACTTGCAACATAAATAGAAATTATACTAGAAAACGACTTGGTTAATGGAAATGTAAAGTCAGAAATAAATTGTAGCTTTTTGTTTGTGTGGATGGGTAACAAAGGTGTTCAAAGTGAAGGAGGAGCAAATGGGGAGGGCTATTCAAGGAACATAAAAAAAATTTCAGAAGTACCATGGGTTTTTGACATATTTCACTAAGCTTGGGGGAACACTAGAGGATAAACACATACATGAATGTACTTTTTATGAAGCTAGCTATGTTGCTAACCCTAAAACTCATGGAACATTAAACCTGAAAAATCATCTAATGAATAAATGTGTACATTTTCCTAGAAACTTACTGTCTGATTCATTTAAATAAGATGAACCTGAAGTTGGAGCTGAAGTGGAGGAGTGTAACTAACTAAGTTTTTCTGATTTTTAGTTTTCATAGTTTAACTATGAACTTGTTTCATGTATTAGTTGAGAATTATGTTATTGAACTCTGTATTGTAGAGATTTCTTGTATTGAGCTAAGTTATTCTAAGTCATGTTATTTGTTTCATTGATGCTAATTTATGTCTTATTCATGTTATGTTCTTGTAACTTGAATTCCTATTGTGATTTTTGAAATTAAATTTTAAATATTTTTATCATAGATGGCAAGTGTAAGAGCTGTTAATGTTGACAGTTCTAATTTTGAGAATGAATTGCGGAATGTAGATAATGCAACTAGAGAAAAAGCTGAAATTGTAGGAAATGTCAGTGCTGATGCTTCTTCAAGAAAAAGATAGAGAAAATCAGAAGATTCTAGCAGTGGAAAACTAGCAAAAGCAGTTATAGAGGGCAAGGTAAGAAACCAAGTTAATAATTCGTGGGTTTGGAAGTATTTTACACATATTGAGGGTACTTCAGGTAGGAAACATAGATCCAATTGTGATTTTTGTAGGTACAACTTATGCTAGTGACTCTAAAAATAATGGAACTACTAACTTAAGGAACCATCTAACACATAAATGTAAGAAATTCCCTAAACGCCTTCTTCCAAACAAGGATGCTAGTCAAAGTGTTCTAGCATTTTCGCAGGCTAAAAAAGATGGTTTAGGAGATGATGGGGTGGTTGTGAATAAGGGGATGGCTGTTGTAAGTGATAAGTTTAATGAAAAGACAAGTAGGGAAGCATTAGTGAGATATATTATCATAGATGAATTACCTGTCAAACATGTAGAAGGTGAGGGTTTTAAGCTTTTTGTGATGTTGTTTGTCCAAGAATGGTACTACCTTCTAAATGAACAGTTGTAAGGGACATCTTTCAATTGTATTTGAGTGAAAAACAAAAAGTGAAGAATGTGGTTAGTGGCTAACCAACAAAGAGTATCCCGTACTACTGATTGTTGGACTTCAAGTCCAAAACCAAAGCTATTTATGCTTAACATGCCATTTTGTTGATGATAAATGGAAGTTGCATAAAAGAATTATTAATTTCTACCAAGTGAATGATCATAGGGGTGAGGCAATAGTGAAAACCATTGAGAAATGCTTGTTACAATAGGGGTTGGAAAAGGTTTTGTATGTCACAGTGGATAATGCCTTTGCAAATGATGCGGGAGTGGAATATTTACAAAGAAAGTTGAATGATTGGGGTAGGAGTGTGTTGCAAGGTAAGTTAATGTATCTTAGATGTTGTGCTCACATTTTAAACTTAATTGTGACTAATGGGTTGAAGGATATAGACATCTCTTTACAACAGATTAGGCTTACTGTTATAATATGTGAAAGCTTCACCATCTAGGTTACTAAGGTTTAAAAAGTGTGTTGAAGATTGTAAATTGATTACTAAGACACTTCCATCTTTAGATGTTCCCACTAGATGGAACCCCACCTATTTAATGTTGGATTCAGCTGTCAAAAGGACTTTGATAGACTAGAAGAACAATATATGCAATACACTTTTGAATTTAATACTTGCAACAAATTGGAATAGCAAAGGTCAAACACATCTCTTGCTAATGAAGATTGGGAGGCGACCAAAAACTTTGTTTAGTTTTTGAAGATTTTTTTTTTGATGCAACTAACAAGATTTCTGGTTCCTTGTATGTCACTTCAAATAGTTATCTTCATTTGTATCTTACCGTTCTTAGTAAATTGCAGTAATGGTGCTCACTTATAAAAGATTCTTCCTTGAAAACAATAGCAATCAAAATGAAGTTGAAGCATGACAAGTATTGGGGTCGCCTTAATAAAATTAATCACATACATTTTATCGATGTAGTGCTTGACCTTAGATACAAGTTAAAGTTTGTTAAATGAGGGTTTCGAAACTTGTTTGGGAATGTGATGGCTGAAAAATTAGCAAGAAAAGTTAAGGGGACCTTTGTTAGGTTATATGATCATTATCGGGTTTTTGGGAGTAGTGCCATTGATTTTGACTTTGTGACTGGAACTTCTACTCAAACGGCCACTCCTAACGGTTATTGAAAATGATTTCAATGAAGTAGATCAGTTTTTCATTAACTTTATAAGAGAATTGAGTAAAAATGAGTCTATGAAAGGTAAATCAGAAGTTGATTGATATTTATTAGAATCTCATGAAACTCCTTCAGATAAATTTGACGTCTTAGAATGGTGGAAAGTAAATTATGGTAAGTATAAAGTCTTGGGAAAATTTGCCAAGGATATATTTGGTGTTCCCATCACTAATGTTCCTTCAGAGTTTGTTTTCTCTACTGGAGGTAAAGAAGCTCTTTATCATCAAGGACTGGCTTCGATGCACCATTATACCGATAGGTATAGAAGAGTCACTTGAAGAGCTAGAAAAGCTAGAATCAAGTAATTAGTAACTTTCAATTAATTTTCAAATTCATTACTTTTAATATCATGTTATGTACTTATAACTTATTAATTTAGTATACATTTGTTTCTGCATTTCATATTAGATATACCTTGGGACAATGAAGGTGATCTTGATATGCTGCCTTAAGATTTTATTGCTTACTATTTCTAGTTATTGCCTATTGGTAAGTCACTGTTAATTTAATTTCTTCTTTATTCATCGATGATGTGTTGCTGTTTGTTTAAGTTGATATCTATTGGGTGTTGCAGGATGTTGATTTTGTGGATGGTTACTGAGTTGTGGATCAACCTTTGAAAGTTGCTATTTTGCTAACTTATTTAATGACAACTATTTCTTTTTGTTTAACATTATTGGTTATGTTTTCTAAATTCTTTAAACTTAAATATTTGTGTAATGTCTAAATGTTAAGGAGTTATACTTATGCTGGAAGTTTAAATTATGTTTGTGCTTGAAGTTTAAATTTATAAGTTGAGTTTAGAGAACTTAAATGCAATTATGCAGGTTATGGATTTATGCAGGTTTTGGAATGTATGATATTTTGTTTGTTAGAGGACTCAGCAGATCTGCAGATGTAGTATTTGATTGTTATTAATTTATACGTGTCTAAAATGTATGTGCATTTGTAAGTTGAGTTAGAAAATTGGTTTATATGTTGAATGATGCTTGTTTGATTGTATACAGGTGTCTTGAAGTTTTAGCATTTTAGGTGTATATTGATGTACACATGCTTTAAATATATTGATGTTATTTAATTAATTATGTGTGTATATGGTAATTGAATTATTTGTATGCTATTTATTTAAATATATTAATGTGCACAATTTTGGGAAAAAAATAATACAGTTTTTAGGCCTAGTATATCTTAAAATGGGTTATAAAATTTGCTGTAAAAAATGATTTTGGGCCTAAAATTTGGACATTAGGTTGTAAAAATTGAATTTGGGCCTAAAATCTTGAAAGCCTAACTACAGGCCTGAAAGCCGACCGGCCGGTCTCATTTAAATCGAAATTCAACCAATTTGCAAAATTAAAAATCTGCGTTAGGTCAGTTTTCTGGCATGTAACATTTTTAATAAACCAAATTGATCGGGTCAATTGATAATAGCCTCATAGCTGACTTGACTCGATCGCTTGCACACTCCTAGCTCCAGATTATTATCAACAAATTGAGGGTCCTTAAAATTGTCTTCCTCGAACCACTTTTTGAGCGATAATTGAAAATTTTCTTTTAACTTGGAAGGATTTTGTCAAAAAGTTAATACGTAAATATGAAAACTTTTCCTTGAATCAAATTTAGAAACATCTACATATTCAAGTAGAGGCTCGAAAACGCGACGCTAAGAATTTGACTCAAGGACAGTCTAATGTTAATTATGTGGAGACAAGATCTTCAAAAGGGAAAGGACATTATATTAAAAAGAACAATGAAAAATTTAAGAAATTCGGATAGAAGTTTAAGCCTAGTACTAATAAAATAAAATAAAAGTGTCAAGTTTGTGAAGAGACAGTTACTATGCCAGAGAATGCCAACATCACAAGAGTGGTTTGGGCTCAGCTAACATGGGAGGATAACCTTGTTGCCCTTGTTTCAGATCTTAAGTCTAGATGTGACTATGATTTCTTAGGCTTTAAAATTTCTGTTGAATCCCTGCAAAGTCATTCTTACCAAGAATGGTGTCTTTGTTGGAAAGTGACATGCTTGTAATGGAATTTCAATCAATAATATTAATTATGTTTTTTTCTTGCACTGAGTTGCTCATTTCTATATGACATAATCGATTAGGACCTGGTAGGGCAAAGAATTTAAAAATACGCATGCTATGGGATTAATAAATATTGGCAATGATGAACTTGAAAAATGTGAAGTATGTGTTAAATAAAAAATGGTGAGAAAACCATTTCCAAGTTTATAAAAAGAATTGCAGTTGTTAGATTTACTACATAATGGTATTTGTGAATTAAATGGAATGTTGACAAGGGTTGGAAAACAATATTTTACTACATTCATTGATGATGCCAATAGATTTTGTTATGTGTATATGTTGAGAACAAATGATGAAGCATTTGGCTCATTTAAAAAAATATAAATTAAAAGTAGAAAATCAACTTGAGAAGAAGATTAAAATTCTATATTTTGTTAGAGAAATGAAATATTGTTTAAATGAGTTTGATGTATTTTGTGAAGAAAATGACATTATTCATCAAACAAGTGCTGCAAATAACCACAACAAAATTGTGTAGCAAAAAAAAAAAAAAAAAAAGTCTCTATATTTATATATGTACAATTTTCTTTTCTTCTCTAAATAAATTAACCTCCACACAGAAGTTTTTAGAGATTTTTCTATGAATTGCTATCATAGAAAAATTATTTTTCCTAAGACTTGACATATATCCTGAAGGTGTATTGCCTGTAATCTTTAGCAAACCTTTACTAATAGAGGCAATAGAAATCTTAAAGATAGGGACAACTCATGTCATTTCTTGTCCAATTTTTTTAGCTCATCATGTATTGTATTTGCCAACCTAGCAGCAACTCTAGGACACTGGAAGTATAGATATTACAATTTAAATGACATCTTACAATCTTTTCAAGAAACAACAAATTGGAGCTTGCTACGGTGCGAAATAGGTTATTGACGCATTCCGTATGAAACATGCATGTGCCAATGTGGGGTAGTTAAAGAAGGACAAGTCTACTGAAATTGATGACAAAGTGAATTCATCTACAAGCGACTCCAAGTCCAATAACTTGAATATAATTCATCTCCCTGTAGAAGAACTCTTTCCTTGTTTTGTAAATTAGATATTTGCATCAAAATTTTGTATTCTTTATCAAAACGAAAAAGATGGTTAATTTGTATGTTTTAATGAATAGTATATACTGTATATTTTATCTTTGTTGTTAGTTGATGAATAAAATTCTTTTATATTAGAATGTGATTTTTTAAATATTTTGTTTAATAGGTGTTATTATAAGCTCTCCATATGTATTCAGTTTATACGTGGGATACACATTTTATTTCATTTTAAATTAATTTTTACTTTAAAATATTCAAAATGTATAATAAATTAAATAAAATCTTTGAACACGCCGATGAGGCTAGTAATAACAAATATTACAATATATCAAATTAATCTCAATTCAAACATAGCATCTCATCTATACACGAGTATAGTTATTGCTCAACTTATAATATCTAATTTGAACTAAAAATAAATATTTTTGTATGTCACTAAACTTTGAATTTTTTTTTAATTGTGTACAATATTTTAATCTAAATACATATATACTCTATTTATAATAAATAACTCTATTCGTATTTTTTTAACGTAAAATGATATGTCGGTTTACATGCAACTCGATTAATTTTATCCCTCTTATCCAACTAAATGCAGTCCATCACCCTTTACTCTTGTTCTCCTTAACCACCAAACCATTCTCTTGAAATTACTCCTATTCTTTTTTCTTTTTTTATTATTATATATTTTGAGTATTTTCAAGTGAAATTAAATTAATATAAAATGTGTATTGCACACGTAGTAAATCGCCTGTAATAATACCTATTAAACAAAATATTTAAAAAATCACATTCTAATATAGAAGAATTTTATTCATCAATTAACAACAAAAATGAAGTACTATTCACCTTAAAACAAACAAATTAACCATCTTTTTGGTTGTGATAAAAATATAAAATTTTGATGCAATTATCTTATTTATAGGCCAGAGAAAGTAGTTCCTCAAAATGGAGATGAATTACATTCAAGTCATTGGACTTCGAGTAACTTGGAGATGAATTTATGATCAGGATTTGCCATCAATTTTAGTAGATTTGGCCTACTTTAACTACCCCACATTGGCACGTGTCTATTTCGCACGGAATGCATCGATAACAAATTTTGCACCAGAGCAAGGCCCCAACAAATATAATCTCAACTTCCAATAAGTTTTCGCTCACTGAGATACATCTTCTAAGTACTTTAGTAAGATTTACATTTTCAGACAAAGCCAATCCCCTGTCTGGCGGTCTCTTGGACATTAGTACAGAGAAAAGTTTACTGTCGATCCAGCTCCAACTTCCAAAAGCTTCAATACAGCAACTTTAGCAGTGTAACAGTATTACAGTAACCACGTGGTTTTTTCACATGGTTATCACCCTGCAAAGACAGCATTTTCTATTATCCCTGGAAGCCTGCAATTAATGCTTAGAAAATGCATAAAAACCCAAGTATGTTTAAGAACATCACAACCTGTAACGAAATGATAACATCGAATGCAATTATAGCGGATGAGATAAGGATTTTGTTGGCTGGAAGCAAAAAGGTAGATGAGAGTAAACAGGAAAATTTTGAATGTCCTAACCTTGACCGGTAGATATAGCAAAGACTTACTATACAACTAAAAGCTGAACAAGTGTGACTAAACTATTTAAGTTCTCTGGTTTGAGCCAATTGCATGCATAGAATAATATTTATTATTGCAATTTTCTTATCGTTTGAATTAAGACATTCATCCTGCTGGTAAGTAAATGACCAATGGAAATGTCTACCTTTCATTAATTATGATTGGAAACATATCAATGATATACCTGAAAAGTAGTGCCTAGCATGTATCTGTACATATAAGCTCAATGCCATGCACAAACTTAGTTCCCATGTAAGTTTTACTGTAATTCTCTATTTATTTATGCTTTTCTCCTTTCATCCTCTCCAACTGACCATACTACAGAAGTATGCTCCAAATTCTTTTTTTTTTTTAATTCTTTTTTTATGACAACAAAGGCTGAACCATGGAGCTCTTTGCCTAAAAGAAAAAGATATTTAACATCTGAGACAAAGGATGGAAGGCTTTCCTACAACAAACTTCTATATCTAAAAAACAGAAGCATCATGTGAATATGCTAAGAGATATTCTTAACTTCAAAATTATGGGTGCTGAGCCCTACATGCTAGGGTGCACTCTAAGGCCTACTCTTATCTTACAGGTGCACAGAGAATCAAGGAAAATCAATTTATGCTTCCAAAAGGTATACAATAACATCTTAATTCTTAGTATTAATTAACTGCCCTATATTTATTTCCTTTGGTAATTTTCATCACAACATACTCATAAGCCAGAATCACGGATCAAGAACAGTAGCCTTTTGTTAATCAAGATCAAATCGTTATGCCTACCAGCATAGAAATATTAATTTGAACTGCCTCTCTGGTAATTAAAGAACCAGAGTCCTTTAGAAAAGGATATCAATATGTTTCTTTAATTATATTTACGCAGCTGACAATTCCTAAACCAGACCTTAAAATCAAAGAAAATAAAATGGAGAAATTTAGTGATGCAAATATCTGCAGATTTGACCAATAAAATTTGGCCAGACCAAAGCCAGTTGTTTTCAACTCCAGCAGCTTTTCAACAATGTCAGGTTTCATGTTTTCCTACATAAAACCAGAAGACACGGTCATAGATATTCTTATGATAGACTAATTTAGAATCAAATTTAAAACTATAAATCTTTTCTTATAAGCAAGATAAAGTTCTAAAACCGAGTTTATATAGCAGAGCTCAAACCAGAATATTTTCATGACTGACACTCGTAATTCTTCTCATACAAATTAAACGGAGAGAGAGCATACATTTATACATTTCCAAAGATTACTCTAGACCTCTAATCATCAAGAAATCATGGGGATTGAACCATACCATGAAACAATCAACCATAAGGAATTGGAAACTCAACAGGCACCTTGTTTTATTGACTCAAGAACCTTCATATATAATTCATGAATATATAACTCTGACTCGATTATTCAAGAAAGTGCATTGCTACCAACAATTATGTTCCTTTATCAAGAAAGGATTCTCATTGATTTGGAAACAATATTACTCAATATTATTCCAACTTTCTCCAAATGAAACAAAAAAATGTAATTCACCATGCATTTGAAGAACCGTAAGACACATGGAAAGGGACAATGAAAACGAAAAACTAAATGCACAGGATCTAATGTTAGTATACTCTAAAGATTGATTAGGCAATATATAAGAACTTGGAAGAATATTCTGAGGAAACCAACTTTTAACTAAGACCTGGTCATATCTAGTGTCTTTGTTTTCCACTCTTGTAAATTTCTATATGGTTTCGTTCCATGTTCTGTTACTACATAACCCAAACACAACATCATAGATATCAAGTTCCCTATCACCAGAATAAGTTCAATCTATTTCAAATTATGGTTAGCACCTTGTAATTAGGAAGTTTGGTAAGTTGTTGTAACGGATTTGTGTATATTGTAGCTTCTGCTACACCAATCAAGTAAGGTTCATTCTCTCCAGATTCTCTTTCTATTCGTTTTAACTTATGAAAAAAATAATTTAATAAGATCTCTTACAGTTTTTCAATCTTTTCTCTGGATTAGCCAAAGTACACTTGAAATTTGAAAAAAGAAGTATACATACCATGAGATATATATATATCCGAGACCCTTATTATAATAAGAAACCTCCACAACATACCTGGAAATAGTTGGACCCAAAGAAGTAAACAATGTTAGTTAACAAGTGCTCTTAGGGTTTAGCATAAAATGCAGCAAGTCTGGCTTCTTGATCATCCCACCATTAGTATGGTATTATTTACCATACACAAGAATGCATAATGAGATTTATGAATTAAAAAACGTTTTTAACATGTTAGTAGGTTTCAAAATAAAGAAAACTTAATTGAAGTAATTTTATTTTTTTTCCTTATTTTAACCAACCAATAATGCCTCAAGCTCAAGTCTGAGATAAGGAGGGGAAGAAGAAAGTTCGTAATGAAGGGGCCAAAACATATCTAATAGCTCATACAACTGCCAACAAAGTTGTTAAAACTAGTACTAATACAAGATTTGAAAACTAATAAGATTTATGTTGCCGCTTCTTAACCAATTAAATGAAGGTCAAATTACACTGAGTTTATGTGGTTTCCCTGTTTTATTCAATTAGGTCATTGCGCTTTCATTTTTAATTTCAATTGAGTTTAACACATTTATTATTTTTTTTAACTTACAAAAAAAAGTTATCTAAAAAATGAGAGCATCATTGGTTTCATTTTTAATTTCAATTGAGTTTCACATATTTACTTTTTTTTAACTTACAAAAAAAAATTATCTTAAAAATGGGAACAAGACGAACAAAAAATACCTAAAGCTAATGATTCTAACACTTACAAACATAGGTCCCCATAAAATACAATAAATTTTGATAAGATGAAAGAAGAATTTGATGTAAATGCACCCATGCCAACAAATTAAAATTAGAATGGTTCAATAAAGAAATTTAAAATACAGTGACTTGTCTGCAAAAGTAGTGAAACCACGTAGACTAAAACTGTAATTTGTCCTTAAATGAAATAACTGAACAAGGTTTCTTAATAGTTCCGTTACCTTATTCCACCATTCACGTGCTCACGTGATATGGTTCATATCCTAGACTGAATTTTTGAATTGAAAAATGGAAAATGGAAATGAAAAAAAAGAAAAAGAAAAAGAAAATAAATTCAATTCAATTCTGATAGGGTAAACCTTTTCGTTTTGTCCATCACGGAGATGAAAAGCCTCCTCGTTCCAGTTTCTCAATAACACAACATTCTCCGATAATCCCAAGGTGGCATAAGCCATGGCCGCCCTCACAGTCACAGCCACCGCCACTGGTAGTAGCTCAACTCTCTCTAAATATCTCAGAAAGCCCCTTTCTGTCCTTCCTTCCCAATTCACATCCATTTCAACCTCCAAATCTGCTTTCGGACTCAAAACCCTAAGCCCCATCACTATCTCTTCCTTCAAATCCTTAACCCCTCTAAAATCTTCCACCTCACCTTCCGATCCATCTCGCACTACCCGTGGAGCCACCAGTTCCGCCGTCCAATACCCCAGAACCCTCAAATCCCGTCTTCAAAATGGCGAAACCCTTTATGGCATCTTCCTCCTCAGTTTTAACCCTACCCTCGCCGAGATCGCAGGTCTCGCGGGATACGACTTCGTTGTAGTCGACATGGAACACGGCCACGGCGGGATCTCCGATGCCCTTCCTTGTCTTCATGCCCTAGCCGCCACCAGGACGCCGGCGATCATTCGGCTACCCGAGACTTGTGCCACCTGGGCTAAGAAAGTACTGGATCTGGGTCCGGAAGGGATCATGTTTCCAATGATCGAAAGCCCAAAAGCTGCCAGGAAAGCGGTGTCGTATTGCCGATTCCCGCCCGGCGGTGTTCGTGGGTCAGCCCACACGGTTGTGAGGGCATCCAAGTATGGGATTGATGAAGGGTATTTGAGTAATTATGAAGACGAGTTACTGATCATGTGTCAAATAGAATCTGAGGAAGGTGTGAAGAAGGTAAATGAAATCGCTACCGTTGATGGGGTTGACTGTATCCAAATGGGACCGTTGGATCTAAGTGCCAGTATGGGATACTTGTGGGACCCAGGTAATAAGAAAGTGAAGGAAATGATGAGGACGGCTGAGAAGGGCGTGTTGGAGAGCAAAGCCGAGAATGGTGGGGCCTACCTGACAGGGTTTGCGTTGCCGTTTGATGGACCATCTGATCTGAAGACACGTGGATATCACATGGTGTCTGGTGCTGTTGATGTGGGTTTGTTTAGGAGTGCTGCTGTGGAAGATGTGAAGAGATTTAAAATGAGTTTGATAGAAGGTTCTGATGATGAGAATGATGATAGTAAAGATAGTGATGAGAAATATTGGAGTGAATGAGAAAAACTCAAACTTTTTGAAGAATGAAAATTTATGCTTTATGTTTTTATTGTCTTTTATTCTGTTTTTAGATTTTGTATATATTTTTTTAAATTTGTTTCTGTAAAAAATGTCACAAAATTATTGTACATGAGTTTGGGCATGGGCCTGGGGTGGGGTGACTGGTCTGAAGTCCGACACAATTACTTCAAGAATTATGTTTGAGGCCGGTCCATACTAAGGGCCCATAGTGCAGAGCCAAAAGAATTAGTAGAAACTGTCCATACCCATTCTCATTTGTTGTCCATTTTCATCATCCCTCACGAGTAAAACAGGATTAGAAAACTATGCATGGAGCCCAAGTTCAAAGATTATTATTCTATTATGGGCTTAGAGAGCCCATTTGTATTAACTCTTGATTTCAATGTTGTTTTCATCAATCAAAATTGGAGAACAAAATAGTTTAATAGAAAAATAATCCCCCGGTGTTATTGCATTTTTTTTTTCTTTCTCAAAACAGAACAATAACTAAGATGAGACCCAGAAAACCCAGTTGTTAAAATTTTAAGTCTCGCACCTTAGCCTCTAACCAAGACGAAAAAAATTATCCCTTCAGAAGAGCAGTCGCATTTCGTGGTACCTTGCTGCTAATACCAAATCTACATAAGTAAATGAAAAGAATTTGGATACTAAAAACATACTTATTGAAAAAAAGCAACAAGTGGGGTTATATGATTTTGGATGGAAATGAATGCTTTGGAGTATTGGGAGAGAGATTGTACGGAAAGAGCGGAATTTACCAGAGAATTCCACCTTGGAAGAGGTTTTGGGAGATTAGGAACGAAAAGTTGATATGGAAGATGAAGGAATCTTGTAACAGTTTTGTGTGTTTATTTGATAATGGAATACAATATTTTGTTGATATGGAAGATATTTTAGAATAATAATACATTATGGTCCATATTTAAAATGGGGTGTTTTGAGAAAAAAAGAAAAGAAAAAAAAAATGTTACATGTTTGTTAACCTAATCAAACAATTCATAATTATATGCTTTTAATACAGATATTTACCTCGAGTCATCTTTTTTTCAAGCAACTTAATTACCCACAAAAATAATAGAACACAATAAGCCTTTTAGCCTATGTCTGAGGAGTTACTAAATGCACTGATTGAGTCTGATGGTAACACATGCCAATTTATAGACCAGGCCAGGGATCTTGTATAGTCTCACTTAAACTGTTCATTTCATTAACGAATCAGTTACATGAATGGATAAACATTTATCCTTACTTAGAGAAATAATTGAAAGTGGTTATTATCTACTATTATCTTTAACAGAATTTATCACTTTAAAATTATCTTTAACAAAAAATAATTATCCTTTACACTAACAGAAATTACTCTATCAAAGCAGACTCAGAAAATCAAATGCTGATATAAGCTATTTGGGCCTGCATATAGAGTTTTTGCATCCGTAAAAATGCAAATGCTGATAGATTAAAAAAAAAATAAATAAATAAAATTGCAAACACTGAAACTGACAATGCAAATGCTGAAACTTACCATGCAGACACTGAAACTAAATTGGCTCTATATTTAGTGAACCCACCTGTGTTTGTTGTTTACTATCCGCATCTGCTAAGGTAGGCATTGTTATCATGTATTAGCGCAATTTTCAGCATAAGTTATCAGCATTTACTAGTAATTTGGTTGCATCTACAAAGTGGCATAAGCAAATAGTTTGAATTGGCGCTATTTTCTACCAAATTTATCTACATCTGCATTAACCTCAACTGCGTCTGCCATTCTGCAAACACAACCAATATAATATTTTAAAAAAAATATATGTTTATTTTTTGCATTTGCCACTTAATGTATCTGCTTCTGTAATGGCAGACATAGAAAGTATTCCTAGTTTAAATCTCAAATTGAGCTCTCTTCCTTTTCATTCCTCTTCTTTCCTTCATTGTTGCTTGGTTGCCGTCATGCCATGCCACTGCTAGAGCCGCGGCTGTCCGATTGTCCTTCGCAGCTATCTAGCTAGTCTTCACCGACTTCAAATCTATAGGAAGCCGTTACACACCTATAGGTATGTTGTATATAGATTTTTTATACATTGCTTTGTATTGTTTACTAGCTATAACGATCAGAAACTTTCTTGCTTGAATAAAACATATTACTTACTCATACAATAATGTATTCATATGTAGTTTTGTATAGATCTAGTATATATAAGAGATGGGGTGTTGGTATTGTATTGTTATATATAATTTAGGTAGGAAATGAATTGAAGTAAGGGTGTAGAGTGGGAGCCTCGTGCTAATGGTTGAAAAAGTAAGCATAAACATAATTAACTAGTGCGTAGCTTGTCCATACTCTTATATATTAATTAGTTTTATAATTTCTCCAGTGTTAGGCTTTTTCTTAAAAAAATCCTAATGAGTTCAAGTCCAATCAAAGATCCAAATGCCTTAAAACCTTGAAAATATTAATATAATTAAGTCTAATAAAAGATCCAAATGCCTAGATAGGTAAATTACCAATCATAGTAACTTAATTCTAGCTAATAATAAATCCTAATGAGTTTAAGTCCAATAAAAATTAATTCATATGCCTTAAAACCTTAAAAATATTTTTATCCAAATGCCTTATGTAATAAAACCTTGAAAACATATAAATTCTAATTAACTAATCTAACAAAATTTAAAAAAATAAAAGAAAACCCCAATAAAACAATAAACTTCTAAACTTTAAAACAATACCTCCTAAATCATAGCCACACACAATACTAGGTTACTGAACTTTGAAGGAATTATTTTAGCAATTTATATAGATAATTAATTATTGTTATTCCCTTTTAAATAGTTCTTACCTTCAATTATTACCATGATCCAAATATGCATTGACAGGAAGGCTTATTACATATATATTTCAATGCATTCACAGGAAGGCTTATTTCGTATTTTAATTGTATTTTTACATATTCTTGTTGTTCCTAGCTTTGAGTACTTAGTTCTTTATAATTTAATTTTTTTTATTAGAAGACTTGGATGGGCAATCATAAATCTAATGACCTATGCAACCACATATGTAGTATTTACTTAATTGCATTATCTACAATAGCCTTAGAGATAATGCAAGTGAGTAAATGCTACAAATATGGTTGTAGGTCACAGGATTCGTGATTGACCATCCAAGTCTCCTAATAAAAAAATTCAAATTCAAGGAAAAGAGTACCCAGAGGTTCATTGCTTTTGCGGTTATATGAAAGCATCATACTGAAAATCAAAAACCAAGGGAACAACTATGAGGATATTATTATATAAAGTTTCACCATTGATAGAGTAATTTTTCAATTTCTCTTCCTCTATTTAAGTTTCATAACTTTGTGTACTAATATATGTTTGTTCATTAATATTTCAATTCATAATAATGTCAATATATGTTAAATATGCATTGCATATCATATCTATCTTAGAAGCCCATTTGAGAATCATTTTAAATAAACTAATATATGTTCATCTAATGTGAAAAACATATATTAATTTCATTCAAAATGATTCTTGAATTGTCCAAGTTAAGTGGACAGTTTAGGAAAGCGAACACTCCATTTGTTATGGTGATATGCTTAACTTTTTTGTCTATTTGGTTGAATTTTCGGTTGTGCTTTTCTATGTTTTCTAGGTACATACATAGACATAGCAATATTGGCTTGTCTATGTCATGTGCTTAGAAGACCACAACGAAATATTGCCTGAATTTCACCAAGTAGGGACAAAAAGATTAAGCATATCATTGGAATGAGAGTGTAGCTTTCTTTAATGAGATATGACCAACCTTTAGGATGGCGTTGAAGGTGGTAGAGAGCATATACCAATAATTGGTCCATTCATTTTAATTAATTGAGCTGAAGTGTTATATGACCAATACAGAGACAATGTTTGTTGATAGAAGTTAGATGTATTGTCATGTGGTGGATCATGCTATGTCATATGAAATTAGGGAGGGGGTTAAAAAATTTCTTGTTTATGCCTTGTTCGGTACATGTTATACATTGGATGGATTAATTAGGTGTCCCTGCAAAAGATGTGACAATTAGTAAATTTCTTACTAGAAAAGAAGTAACCCTTCACCTTTATAAGAAGGGTTTTATTGTAGTATATAGAAAGTGGAGTCTATATGGTGAGGGTCGATGTGGTAATACTAAGATTGTGGAGTCTGCAGAAGGTGGACCATCAAATGTTGTTAAAGATGAAATACTACCTGATACAAATCGGATAACAGAAATGACATTAAACTCAGTAGGCCTAAATTACAATTGGGAGCCGGAGAATCCTAATCTAGAAGCTGCAAAGTTTTATGAGATGTTGGCATTTACAAATGATCTGGTATGGGCAGGGTCTGAAAAAATCATCAATTCAGCCATAACTCAACTATTAAACTGCAAGTTATAATTCAATGTCTCAGAGAATTGTCACAATAGATTCGTCCAAATCATTAAGGGTATTCTACCCAAGGATGAGAAGTTACCTAGATCTTTTTACGAGTCTAGGAAGTTGGTGAAGGAGTTAGTACTTGGATATGAAAAGATTGATGTTTTTCCAAATCAGTGCAAGTTGTATTACTATGGGAACGAGTGCATGAATGCTTGTGATGTTTGTAATGAGCTCTGCTTCAAGAAAGGTGGTAAAAAGAACATACCTTATAAGGTATTGGGACACTTGCGGATCAGGAGGAGGGTATTAAGACTTTTTATGTCTGAGGCACTGCAAAAGATATTAGATGACACAATGAAGGTAAACGGAAAAAACCTGACGTGATGATACATCAGTCCAATAGGGAGACGTGGAAGCACTTTGATGAAGTTCATCTACTATGATCATAAGAAATAAGAAATGTCAGACTTGGGCTCTTAATAGATGGATTACTCCATTTCGTAATTTGGGATCTCAATATTCATGCTGGCCGGTATTTGTGACTCCTTATAACCTTCCATTAGGCATGTGTATAAAACAACACAAACATTTTCTTAACTTTGCTAATTCTTGGTTTGGTCAATCCTAGCAAGAATTATGATGTCTATTTCAGGCTTTTAATAGATGAGTGAAAAATACTTTGGAAAGATGATGTCTTGACTTTTGATAAGTCTTTGAAACAAAAATTTATTATGAAAGTTGCTATTCTATGGACTATTCATGATGAGAATTAATAGTTCTTTACTTGTAAATACGTAAGGACATTCATATATAATTCATATCTTAAGACAATGTTATTTACTAGCTAATTTTGTTATTCATTTTATAAAGAACTAACATAATCATATAACTTGTTGTTTTAGGTTTGTATATTGCACTATCATTCCTAGAGGTATTAATTTTTTAATTTCATTTTCATTATGAAATTCTTAAATAATATTTTATGCTAAAGTTATAATTTAAAGTAAAATCTTTGGGTTTGAGGCGTAAAACGTTCAGATACAAATTCGTTTTTGATTTTAGGAGTACGACCGTAAGAACAAATAAGACATGTAAGAAGAAACAAAAAATCATTTAGATTAACGGTTAGGATATTAAGCCAAACCTTGAGTTTCAAGGTAAAGGTTTGTGACTTTGGGTTCAGAGTCGAAACAGTCAAATACAATTACGTTTCAAATTCTAGGAGTACAGAAACAACCATAGGAACGAATAAGATTTGTAGGAAGAAACAGAATGCCATTTGCATCGACGATTATGATACTAAGCCAATGTTACAGTTTCAAGGAAAAAGTTTTGTAACTTTAAGTTTGTGGGGCAAAATGATTAAATACAAGTACGTTTTGGATTCTGGGAATACTAGCACTACTGTGAGGACGAATAAGATCTTGTGATAACCCGATACTTTAACTTGTGTTCTAGGAATCTTGTACGGAAATTTTCACGACTCAATAATTAAATTTCATACTAAGACAAATGCACGTAATTGAAAACTTGTATAAATATGGAAATAGTGCAAGAATAAATTTTTGTTATAATTGTTTAAATATGAACAAAAATATATATATGTATATAGGGGTATATACCCAAGTAATATTATTTAAATTCAAATCCCAAATATACACATCACAAATATAACTTTTTGACTTTGAACCTAATTGTATTATTTTATTTTATATTGTTTTCTTTTTCCATTATTCCATCCCTCCCCTCACGCCTCTATTTTTCTTTTTCTATCCCTGCCAACCGAGCTTTCTAGAGAAAAACCTTGCGTCCATTTTTTTTCCTTCTCCTGTCATGATTTCCTTCCTTTCAGCCGACCTTTGAGCCCTTGGTATCAAATTTCCTTATTTTTCTTCCTTGCTTAGCGTGGGCTGCCACGGGAGTTGCTTGAGACAGCAGCTGATAAGCTTTGGAGACTTGCTCTGTTGCTTCTTCTTGCTGGCCGTGAAGTGGATCCTTTCTTGGGCATTCAAACTCAGTTGGGTGGTGAGCCTCCTTCCTCCTTTATTCTGGTATTCACGGCTATTTGGATTTGAAGGAGTATGAGAGATTGTCTTACTCTAGTTAAAAGTACTGCTTTGGTTTTCTTTTCCTTGATTTCCGTAACTTCCTGCTGTTGAGAATTTGGAGAGAGGGTTTGATTTAATTGCTTTGTTTTGTTTCCTTAATGTTGAATCCTGCTCCTATTCCTTAAATTTCAGCTACGTAGATTATTTGGGGTTACTGAAATAGTGTGGGTTTAGGTGTTAGCAAGGGGGAAATTGGTTGTGCAATCTTAACTCAGCTTGCTGCCGTGTAAGTGGGTGGTTGGGAGTGTTTAGAGGCTGCCTAAATAAGGGTGGATAACCAATCAAAGAGTTAGCTGAGATTAGGTTAATTGGTGCCCTGTTTTCAGCCTTTGGTAGCCGTAGGGGAGGATAGAATTGGCAGCAATTTATGGTGTAGATGTGGGCTGAATTAAGGATGATAATCAAAGAACACAAAAAGTAGAGGATTAAGGAAGTAAGTGGAATATGAATAAAATGTAATTTGATGGACTTGTGTAAGTCCCATGGTGAATATATATATAGATACTTGCTCATAAGATAAATAAAAACATGCATATAAGGTGGTTGATGAAATGACTATAAGAAAATAATTGTATTTTAATGAATAAGAATTAATTGGATTGATATTGGAAAGTGACAAATTAAGTTCTTGATTAATTGTAAACCACTAATACAATCTTGAATTTTATTGGACTAAGAGTAATGTTAGTGAATTAGGTGGAGAGAGGAGTATGAATTGGAGTTTGAAAGTGGTGGAAAATGAGAGTTAAGTGATTTTGGAGGTGGTGCAAGGGCAGATTCGTGGATGAGAGAAATATTGTATTTCGAGTGTCTTCAGGACTGAATTAAATAAAGAGTTCAAAATATGAAATGTAGCTTATAGTTTCAAAATATTGTCTGCAAAAATTCGTAACCTTATTCCAAGTATGTTGTTAGTTATAGCTGTTAGACTCTGGCTAGGTCAGGCAGGATTCGTACTGCTCGGTTTTTGGTTCATGTAAGAAATTGAGTGAGTTAATGACAGATTCTAGGAAAAGTTTCTAAATAATAAAGATAGATATACTTGTCTATTAATAAACCCAACAAACGGAATTGGATTTCGTTTTTCCTAGAGAAAGTTATGTTCAATTAACTAAGGTAAGGTCAAAGCTGTCAAAAATCTTGCGTGTTGCACAATTTGATGCAACTTCAAACAATAAACTGTATTGATATACATATGTAAAAATTACAAATGATATACCAATATAAAGATACATGTGTCTAGTATTTTATAAATTTTACGGAACTGGATTCGGAGTTTCTTGGAGAAAAATATGACCGTTAAAGTGGACAGCTTTAACATTTTTAACTTACTAAATGATTTCTATTCTTTTCTAATGGTTCCTCTTACCATATGCTTTGTCAAGATATTTAAAATGCCTCTTCATTATTAACATTATCACCTAAAGTCTAATCCATATTAATTATGTAATAGTTTAAAGGAGAACTTACATAAATAAATCTATATAAGTTGAGATATAAGTTAGTAAGTAAAAGAGTATAACAATAACGTTTATGAACTAAATATTATTTGAAATTATGAATTTCAGTTCCGGATTCTAAAGTGGACCGGATGAGACACGCGAATTCGAGGATTGAGTGAAGAATGTAATTCATAATACGGTGAGTGGTTAATTGCTGCCTTTAGGGGCTAGATTAGTATGTGTGAGTATACGTTTATTTGAATGTGTGATATATGGAAAGTAAACTAGTGGAGTATTTCAGTAATTTTGCTTGAATAATGTTTGCTTGATATTGGTTACTATGATTGACATTGATTGTGTTTGATAAGGGCCAACTCGTGAACATTTTCTGGAAAATAATTTTCATATCTGAAATTAAGATCCAAGTGCACCTAGGATACCCTGATTTAAAAGCATGAGAAATCCTGATTCTGATGAATATTTTTTTAAATTGAGTGCTCAGCCCCGGTGGGATGGATTGTGTACGGAGATTAATTTGTTGTGCGGGCACGTAAATGCCTGGTAGGGGGTGATACTGTTGTGCGGGGCTGGGTCACTCGTTGGCCCTTTGGTTGCTTTGTTTGATATTATTTATCTGATTGATTTGTGATAGCGTAGATCTTGTAAATTGTGATTTTATGATGATTATCATGTATACATGTAACGTGAGTTATGATATGAACAATGTTATATGAGGTTAATATATATGTTATACGTTTGTGCTGAGTGATGCTAGTACCCTTTGGGTACGATTTTCCACTCACGGAGTCCGTAGGACTCATCCCTTTTGTGGATAATATTTTTTTCAGGAGTTCAATATATGGTGTCGCCGAGTTTATGACCTGCCGACAAAGTACGACAAGGTATTTTTCAGGATCTCATACTTGAAGTTAAGGATGAAAGTTTGCAGTCACACTTAAGTGGTGGAATGTCAAATTTGGCATGATGTAATAGGCTAGACATCTGTCCTCATGTTATTGTATGAAATTAGAAAAAACTTATTTGTGGTATTTTGAAACATGTTATATAACTTTGCTGTAAGTTGCTAATTGGTTCAGAAAAATAAACTTTTACTGCAAATTTTTATTTTATAAAAATTACCTTTATTTATTTTTTTGTTGGGTCAAGAGTCGTTGTTATTACTTTGATTTGAATTCAGGGTTACGGAGGTTTAGTTATCTAACCCTTCGGCCAGTCATGCCTCTGTGAGGGGTGTGACAGATCTGTTGGAAGAAACAATTTCTTTTTTGTATCAACAGTTACAATATTAGGCTAATGTTACAGGTTTAAGACAAAAGCACTGGCTTTGGGAAGCAAAATGGTCAAATACAAGTCTGCTTTAGATTTTAGGAGTACTATAATGACCATGGAGACAAATAAGACATGAAGGAAGAAACAAAATGTCATTTGGATCAACGGTTAGGATATTAGGTTATTGTTATAGTTTCAAGATAAAAGCTTTGTAACTCTGGGTTTGGGTGAGTATAATGGTCAAATACAATTTCGTTTTGGATTCCAAGACTATCGGCACGACTATGTGGATGAATAAGACTTGTAGGAAGAAACAAAGGGTTATTTAGATCAATGGTTAGGATCTTAGGCCAATGTTATAGTTTCAAGGCAAAAACAATGTAACTTTGGGTTTGAGGGCAAAATGGTCAAATAAAAATTCATTTTGGATTTTGGGAGTACCAGTATAACCGGGGGATGAATAAGACTTGTAGGTCAATGATTAGGATATTAGGTCAATATTATAGTTTCAAGGTAAAATCTTTGTAACTCTGGGTTTGTGTGGACAAAATGGTCAAATACAAATTCGTATCAGATTCTGGGAGTACCGACACAACCGTGGGGATGAATTACACTCGTAGGAAGAAACAAAATGTTATCTGGATCAACTGTTAGGATATTAAAATAATAGTACAGTTTCAAGGCAAAATCTTTGAAAATTTTACTTAATTTTTTAAAGTTATTTTTTAACTTATAAGCATATTAAGTTAAGTATAATTATTTATAATTTATTTATTTTGATTATTTCGATTTCACCTCTAACATCCACGTCTTCGTGTCTTAGTCAGGATAACGGGCAAGCTCGAGACTACGATGACTTAGAATTATAAGATGGTTTTTTATATAATATTTGTAAATAATTTTAATGTTACGATAAATTTTGTATAATATTTTTATATATATACCAAATTTGGAATTTAAATATAAATATACTTTTATACATGTATTTACAAGTGTAAAATTATAAACTAAATAAAAATAAAATAATAAAAGAAAATTATTTATTCCATATGCATATGCGTTTTGGATTATTTGTTTGCTTTAATTTTTATTTTTTCTAAAATAAGTGCTTTTGTTTTTTTTTACATCTATACTGTAGAGGAAGTTATATTGGTGTATGCAGTTTCAGCATCTATGACTCAGACACAAATACTTGGCAAGCAATTACAGGTGTCCAAATTTTGCGTCTACCTTCCGGATGCTATTACTTATCTACATCTGTGTTCCAAACACAATTAATTATTTGTGTCTGTGCATGAACAGAAAATAGTATTAGCATGTAGGGTTATTATGTATGTGTTTTTACATCTAGAAGTAGACATAGACTATTTACTATGTCTGCATTTGGTAGACGTATATATGTCATTCCTTTTAATGTTAGATAAAACTATTTAGTTAAGGACGTGGGCCACACTTGGTCTCCTATTAAGAAATGTGTTTTACATTCTCCCACTTGGTCTATATGACACAACTAAAATACTGAATAGATAATAAACATAAAGATAATTTTTTATTTTTTTTTACCATGCAAAATTCTCTAGACTTGAATAGCTCACACTCAAATTAAAGAGTTTCAATACATGAATCATGGCAGTCATATCCTATAAACTTGAATATTCACTTTCATGTATCACAATGCTTGATACTCTTTAATAGAGCACTTTATGAGTAAATATTTTACGAATGAACTCCATATAAGTCATTAAAGTTCATACTTTATTTTGACATATACTTTATGTGCACAAAATAATAACATCGAACTTTAGTTATTCTTCATTTGAACTAATAATTCCTATATAATCTACATGATTTTTATTCTTATAAGCCAATACCTTTAGTTATGAGATCTGCTATCATTAGTTCGGTACCATTGTGTTGGATTTCGATTTGCTTATTGTCACATCCACTTTATTTATTCTTAGAAAAGAATATCGTAGTTGAGTTGTCACAATGAATCTTTATTGTCCTTACTATAGAGTCATTAGCTCTCAACCTGGTAATAATCCTCAACCATAATGCTTGTAACATGGCTTTATAGCATGCTATAAATTCTGCATCCATGGTAGATGAAGCAATTATTAATTACTTAGCACTTTCTCTAAGATATTGCTCATTCGATAAGAAGGAAAACATATCTTGAAGTAGAATTTCTTGGATCTACACATCTAGCAAAATTGAATTTGAATATCCAATCACTTCTAAGTGATCAAAATGTCTGTATGTTACCCTATATTCCTTGGTTCCTTATAAATGACACATAACTTTCTTAATAGCTTTCCAATGATCAAGGCCATCATTACTTTGATATCTATCCAGCATTCCTACTGTAAACCCTATATCATGTATTGTATGAACCTGTGCATATAAGAGACTGTCAACTGCAGATGCATAGGGAATTTCTTTCATCTCTTTTCTTTGAAAAGATTTTAGGACATTGCTTTAGATTGAATTCATCTCCCTTTACAATAGGTGCTAACTTTAGATACACAATACTGTATTTGAAATCTTTTCAAAGCCTTTTGAATGTAGGCTTTTTGAGGTAAATCAAATGTTCTTATAGATTTATGTCTATGAATCTCTATGCCTATGACATAAGAAACTTCAACCAGATCCTTCACTTCAAAATTTTAACAAAGAAAATCTTTCACCTCACGTAGTAAAACTCACTGCTTGCAATTAGATATCATATACATAGGAATAAATATATAATTTACTCCCACTGACCTTAAGGTATACACAATTATCAACAATGCTTTCACTGAAACTATAAGAGGTAATAACATTATGAAATTTTGTATACCATAGATTTCTTTAACTTGCAAACTAAGTGACTACTTTTAAAAAAGCCTCAGGATTGATTCAAGTATACATGTTCTTTAAGATCCTCACTTAAGGAATATTGTTTTCACATCCATTTAATGTAACTCTATGTCAAAATGAGCTACAAAAGCCATGATTTACTCTAAATAATTCATTCTTTGAAATCGAAGAGAAGGTTTCATAATAATCAATGCCTTCTATATAAGTGAAACCCATTGTCACAAGTTTAGCCTTGTAATTTTTGACATTACCAAAAGTATCCTTTTTGGTCTTGTAGACCTATGTACAACCAATGGTTTTAGAATCTTCTGGTAATTCAACAAGTTGCAAAACTTTATTTTTGGCCATAGATTCTATCTCTTCCTTCATGGTATTGTACCATATATTGGAATTTTCTCCATTCACAACATGTGAAAAAGAAATTAAATCATCTTTGAGAAAGTTTGAGAAAGTTTACTTCAAAATTAATACTTTGAGAAAGTTTACTCCCACTAAATTCATGATCCTTAAGAAACTTTTCATTTCCAGTTTCGACAATCCTAGGTGTGTTTGAGGGACAACAAAATATACCCTTGAAGTTTACTGCATAAAGAATAGAATATCCACTGACTGTTCTTGAATCTAATTTCTTTAAGTTTGGGTTATTAACCCTTACTTCTAATGGACATCCCAAATGTGTAAATGCCTTAATCTGGGTTTCCATCCATTCCATAGCTCAAAAAGAGATTTAGGGACAACTTTAGATGGAACTTTAATTAAAACATACACTACAGTTTTCAATGCTTTATTCCATATACTTGAATGGAGATTTAGAACTCTTTATAATGCTTCTCACCAAATCCATAAATGTGTAGTTCCTTCTTTCTACCATACCGTTTTGTTGTGGTGCTCCTGTTATAGTTTATTGAACAATAATACCTTCTTCTTGTAAGAACTTAGCAAATGGACCAGTCATTTGACCTTTTTCTATATACTTCTCATAATATTCCCACCTTTATTTGACAATCTTTATTTATTTTCCTTTTGTTTCTTTACTTCCATCTTACATACTTTAAAGACATCTATTATTTTAGATTTATTAAACTTAAGGTAGAAATACAAATATCTTGTATCCAACTAGTTTCTATTTGTATTCTTCTAATACACCAAAAAAATCATTACCAAATAATCTTCTTTGATTTTCTTGGTATCTTATATATTTCCAATGTCATGTTAATTATCCCTCACAATTTAAACTATTTCAAAATCGGACCCAGTCCTTTCAAAATCAAGGAGTACATGAAAATATTTATACTCATACTTTTGTCATAGCTTCAAGTATAATCCAATAATCAAACTACATTAAATTGAACAATGTCAAATAGTATCACATATATATTATTTTCTACGAAAAGACATTCCTCTAACTAGAGGAGTTTTTATCCAACCAAAAGTTTCACTGTTGAAGAGATATTTCCATTACGTTAGTAGATAAAACAATTTTTTTTATTTTTTATTTTAATTTTAAACTCTATAGACTTATAGTCTTTAACAACTGCATTTTCACACTTGAAATGATAATGCAATTTAAGAAACACAATTGTGAATATACCACAATAGATACCAAAAACTATTAACAGTTAGGTTGTATATACAATTTTCCTTCTTTTCTAATCATGCCAATTTGATTTCTACTCTTTAACTTCCATCACAGTTGGAACTTTACTTTGTTGACTTTTCAAGACTCATAAGACAACCATTGGGAAGTTCTGTGCAATGTGATCATATTCATGGTAATTGTTCTCCATGATTTCAAGGCCTGCACTATTTTCATGGTCCACTTCAATAAATAAGTAAAAATACACCCCCATGACTTGAAAACAAATAATCTTCATAAGAACATGATCTCTAAAATCCGTTGAATGCTTTCAAAAACAAATAAGATTATATATTAGTTCACAAAACAAAAATTTGATACTTCATTTCTTGATGAAAAATTCAACCACTCAAAATCATTGTGTCTTTCTTTTTTCAATCAAGATCTGATTATTGTCCACCAATATACATATATTATATATTAGTTCACAAAACAAAAATTTGATACTTCATTTCTTGATGAAAAATTCAACCACTCAAAATCATTGTGTCTTTCTTTTTTCAATCAAGATCTGATTATTGTCCACCAATATACATATATTTTCATTAAATATCCATGAAATCTAATAAAAAACCAAATTAAATAAAATCATAATAAACAAAACATGTTCATCCAAAGTGAATCGAAAGCCTGTACTATAAACATTTCTTGTTTTTGACATTTAATGGATAAGTACCTAGCTGTTAGAGATATTAAGTTTACTTGAGAATCCATCTTTCCCTTGGATTCTTATCTTTCTAACTTTCATGACGTTGTGGAACACCCAGAAAGAATCAAGATGCAACGAACTTTAATCAACATCTTAAATGGTTTTCAAAGTACAATCTCTTTTGCAATGTCTTTTTCAAATTGTTAGAAAAATAGTATAGATAACATAAAAGAGATTTGAAGGCTTTAAGGCGTGTGATGATTCAATACTGTTTTTAAAAAGATATTGCCTGCATACTGTTACAATTTAGAGGTTGTAGACAAGTCTCTTATAGGGTATAACAAAAGCTAATTATAATAACTACTACTTATAGAAGCCACATATATATATATTATATAGGGAATGAATAGTCATGTGTTCATTAGTCATAATTATTGACATAATAAACTATAATATTAAATTCATTAATTGTGTCTTTTGCACAAATAAATTATAATTATTGAATCCAATAGTTATATCTCTTGACATACATTACTATTCATGATAAGACATTAAAATTAGGAACTTATATTATAATTTATGCAACATCATGTCCTACGGAGAATATGGAAGGCTAAGAATGATAAAGTCGTTAATGAAAAATATTGAGTTGTAAGTGAAATCTATCTAAAGCTATCCTAGATCAAATGGAGTTCAATATTGCTTAATCTATTATCTCCTCCAAGAAACCATATCAATTGACTTAGAACAATGTAGCTTGGCCACATATTCCACAAGGATACATTAAGTTTAACTTCAACGCAGGAGTACGAGCTGAATAAAATGTTGGTAGTATATATTGGTGCTGTGACCTGAGACGATAACAGACATGTGCTCTATAAATCTGTAACTGATGATGTTTTGTATAAATGTGATAGGTCTCAACATTTTTCAACCTCCACACATACATTTTTTGAAATTTTTTCTGTGAATTGCTATTACAAAAAACTTGTTTCCCTACGGCTGACACCTATCATGGAGGTGTATTGCCTATAACTTTTAGCAAACCTTTATGGTAGTGGCAATAGAAACCTTAAGGATAGGGACAACTTATATCAATCCTTGTCCAATTTTCTAATTTCATCAAACTTTGTAGCTGTCAATATAACAATCTTAAGGTTTCTATAATTGTGATGGATTTATAGTCATTGAAGATCATGAACCAGGACTTTGCTAAGTGGGATCGTTTAGATGGGAACAATTTCCGCCACTTGGCAAGACAAGATGAAGTTCTTGCTAATGGTGTTGAAAATTACATATGTGTTGGGTCCTAATCTCCAGGCAATTCTAGAGAATCCCAAACTTGCTGAAGACCAACAACACTAGACCTTGCTACAATTGAATCACTGAAGGAGTAGAGGAGGAAGAGGGTTGAAGATGAGGAGCTTGCTCGTGGACACATCCTCAACACACTCTCAGATCGTTTGCATGATCCTCTACACCAACTGTCTAATCAGCCTAGGGAGCTGTGGGAGGCTTTGAAGTTTAAGTACAAGAGCTGAGGAGGAAGGTACAAACAAGTATTTAATTTCTAAATACTTAGTTTTAAAATGGTTGATAATAGGCCTCTATTATAGAGCAAGTGCATGAGTTTTAGATTATTGTCAACAAAATGAGAGTCCTTAAAATTGTCTAGCATGAAATCTTTCAAGTTGTAGATATAATTGCAAAATTACCTCCAACTTGGAAAGATTTTGCCAAAAAGTTAATGCACAAATTTGAGGATTTTTCATATGATCAAATTTAGAAACATCTACGTATTAAGGATGAGCCCAAAAAATGTGATGCTAAGAATTTGACTTGAGAATAGTTTAGCATTAACCATGTGGAGATAGTATCTTCAAAAAGGAAAGGACTCAGGTGTGAAAAAGAACAATGAACAATTTAAGAAATTTGGACAGAAATTTAAGTCTCATCCTAATAAAAGAAAAAGGCAAGTGCCATGTTTGAAGAGAAACAATACACTATGCCATAGAATGCCAACATCGCAAGAGTGGTTTGGGCTCGGCTAACAAGGTTGAGGAGAACCTTGTTGCCATGGTCTCGGATCTTAGTATAGATGTGACTATGATTTATGAGATTAATATGGCAAGTGGGCCCTTGGGTTGGTGGTTGGACTCCAAAGCTACTGTTCATATTTGCCATAACCATGATATATTTAAAACATTTGAAAGAGATTGTTCGGCAGAAAGTTCAAATGGGAAACAATTCATGTGCTAGTGTTGGAGGCAAAGGAACTATGGAGATTAATTTTACCTTAGGGAAGAAATTGACCTTGACTGAATGTTTTGTTTGTGCCAAAAATTAGAAAAAATTTAATTTATGTAGATCTTTTGGATAGGAAAGGCTTTAAATTTCTATTGAATCTGGCAATGTTATTCTTACCAAGAATGGTGCCTTTGTTAGAAAAGGATATGCTTATAATGGAATGTACAAAATGTCAATCAATAATATTAATTTTGTCTTTACTTATTTAAGTTGTTCAATTTCTTTATGGCATAGTCCATTTGGACATGTTAGTGTAAAGAATTTGAAAAATATGCATGCAATGGGATTAATAGATATTGGTAATGATCAAGTTGACAAATGTGAAGTATATGTTAAATAAAAAATTATGAGAAAACCATTTTCAAGTGTACAAAGAGAATCACAATTGTTAGATTTAACATATACTGATATTTGTGAATTTAATGGAATGTTGACAAGGGGTGAAAAATGACATTTCATTGCATTCATAGATGATGCTAGCAGATTTTGTTACATGTATTTGTGGAGAACAAGATATGAAGCACATGGCTCATTTAAAAAAGATATATCAAAAATAGCAAAATCAACTTGAGAAGAAAATTAAAATTCTACGTTCTGATAAAGGCATGAAATATTATTTAAATGAGTTTGATGTATTTTGTGAAGACAATGACATCATTCATCAAATAATTGTTGCATATACACCATAACAAAATGGTGTAGCTGAAAGAAAAAAAATCGTAGATTCCATGTTATAATTAATTATATGTTAAATCATGCCAATTTACCAAATAATTTGTAAGGTGAGGTATTTTTAACTGTTTGTGATATTTTAAATTGGATTCCTAATATAGTTATGAAAACCAGTCCTTATGAAAATATGGAAAGGCTAACAAAAATTATTTTAAAGTGTATGGGTTTAGTTGCTTATTTTTGAGTTCCTAACCCTAATATGACTAAATTGGGGGATAGAGCTATTAGAATTGTGTTCAGTTGGATATGCTGCTAATAGCATAGCCTGTAGGCTTCTTGATTTGGAGTTTGATTTGGAGCCTAATATGATAACTGAGTTAAGGGATGTGAAATTTTTTGAAAATAAATTTTTGAATAGTGTTGAAAATGTTGCTACACCTCACTTGATAAGCCTAGGAGTCCTATAATGTTAATTGTTGAGGTTGGAGAACCTAGTGTTCCAGAAAAACTAAGTGGACCTAAAAGGAGTACAAGAGCTAGAAAAGAGAAAAATTTGGATACTGAGTTTATTTATTCTCAGTCCTTATTATTTTTAGTGGAGGGGGACGAAAATACTGAGGTGGTAAATGAGATACTCTATGTATATAGTCTTGAGATTGATCCTAAATTATTTAAGGAAGTTGTAGCTTCCAGAGACGTTGCTTTTTGGAAAGAAGTAGTAAATGATGAAATGGTTTCAATCTTGGGAAATAATACTTGGATATTGATGAATTTACCTAGTGCTTCTAAACCCATAGGGTGCAAATGAGTATTTAGAAGAAAATATAATACCAACAGTACTATTTCTACTTTTAAAGCAAGATTAGTAGCTAAAGGTTTAGATAAGCACATGTTATTGACTATTTTGACACTTATGCATCGGTAGCATAAGTTACTTCCATTAGAATTCTTTTTGCCTTGGCTTACTTTACAATCTTTTGTTCATCAATGGATGCTAAGACAGCCTTTTTGAATGGCAATTTGAACAAGGAACTATATATGGAACAACCTGAAAGGTTTATTGCTCTGAGAAATGAGGCTAAAATGTACAAATTAGTTAAATCTCTTTATGGTGTAAAACAAGCACCAAAACAGTGGCATAAGAGATTTGACACTACTCTTTAAAGTCTGGGTTTACATATAACAGTGCGGACATGCAAATGTTTATACTCTAAAACCATTACAGACTATATGTTGATCATTGGACAAACATGGTTGGAGTAAATGAGACTAAAAAGTATATATCCTCTATCCTTGAGGTGAAAGACTTAGGTGAAGTAGATACTATTTTAGACATCAAATTAAAAAGACATAATGGGGGTTTTGTGTTGAATCAATTCCATGATATTGAAAAAAATATTAAATAAGTGTAGTCACCTTGAGATTAAGGAGGTGAACACTCCTTTCAATAAGTGGAGTTAAACTTGAAAGAAAGTTCTAGCAGAGCTATTGCACAGTTGGAATACGCAAGTGCTATTGGTAGCCTTATGCATGTATGCATTGCACTAGACCATACATTTCTTTTGCAATTTATAAACTTAGCTAGATACACAAGCAGTTCAAAAGTTGTTCATTGGAAAGCTATTAGTAAGGGTACTTGGTTACCTTAAGAGAACTACTAGCTTGGGATTCTTTGTCTTGGAGGGATACTGTGAAGAGAGTTAGATCAATAGTGTAGGAGATAATAAATCCATAAGTAGGTGGATTTTCACTCTTGTCGGTGAGGCCTATTTCTTGGGCAACTAAGAAACAATGCTTTTCCTATTCTACTATAGACTATGAGTTTATAGCTTTAGCTTAAGAAGGGCATGAGACCGGTTGGGTAAGACATATGCTATTAAACATATATCTTTGGCCAAATCCAATGCCTCCCATTTCACTATATTGTGATAGTGAAGCTACGCTTACAAAAGCTTATAGTGGGTATAATGGTAAGTCTAGACATATTGGTCTTAGACATGAGTTTGTAAGACAATTGATACATGATGGTTATGACACCCTACTTTCCTAATCCTATACTTAAGTTAATTAATATCTTAATGCTTAAATTAATTTGTAATTAACCCTTAATTATCCAAGAGACCAAAATCTTCCTTTTATAGCTTTAGTTCTTGAACCACCTTAGACTATTTCTCCACTAACTTTCATTAAACAATTTACCAAGTTTATTCCATCTTCTTCCTTGACTGAATCCAACTACTTTTATTTAAGTGATATTTTATTCTTTATTGTTACAAAAAGACATAGTTACCTAAGCTTTCCTTTAATTAGTCTCCTTAATATTACTTATTACAAGAAATACTTTAATTAATTTCCTTAATTAACACTGACACCATCAAGACTTAGCTCCTTCAATTAGATTACCAATTAAATTACCATTTATTATTCTAACTTGATTTAATTCTTAACTTGTCAACTTAACTAAAATCAGTTAGACACTAAATGGACCAAATCACTTCTTGTTACCTTCTTTCCTATTACTTACTTATTATGAATTCATATTTGACTACTATTAAGTCTACTAATGATCTTTCTTTATCCAATTCTAGGCTTTTATGGCCGAATTAGTACTATACTATTTAACCAATTCTTCATATCTTATATTCTATAATTAACTCTTTCTTTCTCTTAAGGAATTGCCTAGCAAAATTGAACACAAAGGTTACCAAGTCAATATTACACCTATTTACTTATACAACTTTATACAAAAGCAACCCTATACTACATAATCATATTTCAACATAGATACTTCTATGTTTTCCAAACAAGATCCACTTGCCATCTTTTCTCATTACATAGATCATGCCTTTCTCCAAGGAAAACAATACACATTCATGGTACTAATTAATCTGCACATCAAGATGAAGGAAAGTGAGTCGAACCTCAACAAGCATTCATACATGACAACGAAGGATTCTTGATGACAGTTTTAGAGATATAAAAATATGCAATGCAAATTAGTCTTTTTTTCTCATTTCTTCTAAGTTTCCTAAACGGGATTCATTTTTCTCATTTCCTATTGTAGGACCTTTCTTGCCAATATGCAAACCGAGGCATTCGTCTCTAGACTTACTGGCACATTATTGTACCATCTCATGAGACATCGTCCTTTAAGACTTACGACACATCTCAGTGCCATCTCATGAGACATCTCCCTACCAGACTTTCGGCACATCATTATACCACCTCTTTTAGATATAGATCCATCTCAAAAGACATCATCTCTAGACTTACGGCACCTTATGGTACCATCTTATGAGACGTCGCCTTTCAAGACTTACAGCACATCTCAGTGCCATCTTATGAGACATCGCCCTGTAAGACTTTCAGCACATCATTGTACCATCTCTAGATAGGATCTATTCTATAGTTTGAGAAACATAATGTCAAGATAGACTAAAAGTGTCAAAACCATGCCAATTCCACACCTTTCATTTTCTTTGATTACATATAACTTATTTTCTCATAAAACATGCCATTTCATATGCATGAAGGATGTAAGAGTAGCTTGAAGAATATAAGAGTAACAAGGAAGTAGCATTCAAAGCAAGGATAAAATTAAACAAAGGAATGCATAAATACTTGCCTAATACCCTTAGCCTTATTTTCTTTCTTTTTTTTCTTTCTTTTTCTCATATGTCTCATTTTTCTTATCTCTCTCTGTTTTCTCCTTCTCCTTCCTAGCTCACAATTTGCCTTTTTTATTTTTATTTCTTACTATTTATCTCACTTTATGTGTTTTCTTACTTTTTTTCTCTCACTTTCTTTACTTTCTTACTTTTTCTTTTACTTTCTCACACTTTTTCCTATGCATTTTGGTCACTAATTTCCCTTTCCTATTTATAGTGCATGGCCAAGGTTTAGGATTTAGGAGAAAGTTTCATTTCCTATTTACCCTTTTAGTTCTCTAAAATTACAACCACCTACTTGTCATTCTCTAAATTAACATAGTGTTCTTTCATCCTAACACTTGTCTTCCTCCTATTCCCTAGTTTAGATTCTTTAATTATTACTTGCCACCTTATGTACTAACTTTCTTCCACATGCCCCCTAATTATAACAAATTTTCCACCTTTTTCCTCCTTTTTACAACTAAGCCCCCTTCATTAATTACAAATTGCCACACTTAATCTCATTCTTACACCTAATTCATCACATTTCCTTTCCTAGCAAGTAACATATATTTTATTATTTTATCTTCTTCTTTCAACATGGTTCTTACACCTAATCCATCATATTTCCTTTTCTAGCAAGAAAACCTATATTTTATTATTTTCTCTTCTTTCAATACCACTATGTATCATTTTTCCATCTTTGTTCCAACGCCTACACGTGTCCATATTTTATATATATATATATATGTATTTATATGTATATACATTCATGTATTTATATGTATTCTTATACGTATACACTACTCCTATACTAATATGTATCCTGATACATATTTTTATACGTATTTTATACGCACATTTACTATTCATATACATGAAATAATATGTAATTAAATTTTAATCCTATTTAACTCATAAGATAATTACTTATCCTATAATTAATCTAAGTATAAATTTTGGGGAGTGTTACAATGGTAATATTACAATTGTCTATATGAAGCTACGTAAAAACTTGGCAGATCTGCTTACTAAGCCTTTGACGAGAGACTTAACAAGTTTGACTACTATGAGATATGAGACTTAAACCACTTTGAGCCAGGAGTGATGGTAACCTTGACTTATATCTAAGTTACTCCTAGTCTCTAAGTTCAATTGGAAAAACAAGTCACAGTTACTGACTGTATTACTATCTTGGGGTCTTATATGTAGTTTATGATAGTAATCTTTGTTGCATAACTGAGATTGAGCCATGCTTTTAACAAAGTGTTGCACTTTTACAACAAAAGTGCATCATAAAAACTTTGCCTATATGAACTAGAAGTGGAGTCACTTCTTATAGAGAGTTATGGTTTACTCTTTTAGAGGTTCATGAAACAAGATATTGCACATAGCTAGAAAAGAGCAAAGCGATAAGATTGCTTATTATGGAGGAAGGGTTGTGTATGTGTGATGACTTTGGTCATGTCATATAGGAGTAAAGGGTTCAATCTACGAACACCATCAACTTTGACATGACCTTGAGTTATTTACAATAAGGGAAGGTTCTATCATACCCCGTATAGAGGCATGACTGGCCGGAGGATTAGAACCAAGCCTTCGAAACCTGACTTCAAATCAAAGAAATACACATGATCATTGACAAAACTAGAAGTTAAAAAGAATATCTTGTAAAAAAACAATTTCATATGTAAACACATATTGAACAAAAGGAATAGTAACTTAAAAATTTTTTGGCAGAAGTTCTCCGTAAAGTGAAACATGCCCGAACAATACATATAACAGACATGTCTATTTACACAACAATAGTAACACAGTGTCAACTAGGAAGCTGTGCTCCATTCACACATAAGACAAATCAAATAAACATAAGTCCCACAAATCAAAACTTTACCATGCCAAACCTAAAGTGACTACAACTATTCATACCATGACTCAAGTAAATGATCTTAGGTGAATACCTTGCCACAACATTATCGGTAGGTTAGGTTTCAATCAGAGAAGCTTGTTGAGATCTTGATGCTAAAAAAACATAAATAACAAAAGCGTGAGTCATAAAGATTTAATAAGTTAAAAGTGTACCCAAATGGTACTAGCATCAATCAACATATTAGACATATGCATAATAATTCCACATTAGTGCAACTTACAATGTAATTCACCATGTACATGTACATAAACACAAAACCAAAATCTAATAAACTCACAAAAGATCATATTCAAACAAAGCATCCAAAAGGGTCAATAATCGAACTAACTCAGCACCTGCACACCGAGTACACATTTTCATCAGGGCTTTTTGTTCTTCGCACACCAAGAATATATATATATATACTTCTTACATAATCTCCTCAGGGCTGAGATACTTGAATACTTTTATTCGAATATCAACTATTCACATCAAATATATCCTAGGAGCACTGGGATTCTATCTCATATAAAAATAAATAATTAGCCCTTATCAAATGCAAACAAGATTTCACACTAATATATAACACATCAAAAGACAGAGTTTTCCAAATACATAACATTTTTACTATATAATTTAATTAAAGCATTTAAATCACATTACTCAATCACTATATATACATACACATAGAGAGAGAGAGAGTGATAGATATATATATATATACGCACATATAAACATTTCAAACAAATCTAGTAACCAAAAGGTAATGCTTTCCACTCACAAAGTTATGGATTTTACTTGTCCCTCCTTCTTTGGTCATAAGTGTAGTTTGATTAATCTTGCGTTCTGGAGTTGAAAATCATATTTCCAAATATTACTTAGTTTATTAATTTCATGGATATAATCATATAATTACCAAAACCTATATATATTGAGTTTAATGCATTTCTTTGAAACTAACCCCTTTTAGGAATTTTAACAGACACCTTAAGAGCATAACTAATTCCAATTCATGTATATATATATATATATACTAAGAAAATCAATACAAATCCCTCACTTTCAACATTATACATATTCTAAACATTAACTCTAAAATTGATTGAGCTATTTAAAAGCTTGAATTATGGAAATTCAATACTAATTCACTATAAATCCTCCATTTTAGTCACTTGCAATCTTCCATTCTTAGACTTTCATTCACAATTACTCAAACCCTTCATCTAATTCTTAATAAACAAATAGGGAAAAGGGATAAACTATAGGAAAACAAAGTAGTTACTTGGATTTTAGGGTAGTTAGAAACTACTAAAGTAAAGACTTGGCCTAACAAACTGTGGCTGCCGTTGATGAAGCTCCTGCTACCAACAGCTAGAGCTGCTGCCACCGTCATGGATGGCTACCAATACAAACCAAGGGTATCCCACGGCGGCACTACAAGGAAAAGGGCTAAAGAGCTAGGTTTGTACAAAACAGGGTTGTTGCCTTAAAACAAAATGTTGTAGCTGCTGACAAGGTCTGAATTCTTAGCCACCATACACGGTTGGAGGGGAGGCTTAAAGGGAGGATGGCTGAACAAACAGTCATGGCAAAAGAATTCCAAGACCAAGCTATTGTACGATGAAGAAGGAAGAGAAAGGACTAGAAGTAGGGGAAATAAGCAGAGGAAGAGAGTCGGCCAAGGAAAGAAATAGGAGGAAAAAGAAAAAAAAAAGTAAGTCTTGGTAAATATCAAATAAAATTAAGATTAATGTGTATATACTTTGTATATACATATGCATAATGTTTTGGTTATTTTGTTTTGTTTTGTTTTATTTATGTATTTGTAAAATTTTCATAACTAAAAGTTACATACAATTTTTTCTAAATTAACATTATAATACCCGATTATAATAGTCTCCCCCTTTAAAAGAAATTCAGCCTAAATTTCAATAAAATAAATAAGAATACATTGTTGCCTCATCACATTTTCGGATTCCTAAGTAGATTCTTGTTCATTGTGATATTGTCAAACAACTTGTACTAAAGAAATGATATTCAGTAAAAGTTTACGGACTTGTCTATCGATGACTGCCACTGGTTGGTCTTTATACGTCAAGTTCTTATCCATTTGTACATCTTGAACCCACAAAACGTGAGACTTATCTAGAAGAAAACTTTTGAAGTATAGACACATGAAAAACAAGATGTATCCTATCCAAATCCTGGCAACAACTGCCAACATACGAATCTCGGACTCAGCTTCCCTTTTTTGCCAAATTTTATTATGCCTTTGAAAGGTGAAACCTTCAAAAACACATGATCGCCTACTTTTAACTCTAACTTCCCCCGATGATTATCAGCATAAGACTTCTGCCTACTTTGACCCATCCTTAGTCTCTTCACATATCACTTGTATATTCTTTATGGCATCATGAACCAACCCTGGTCCCAACAATTGATGCTCACTAGTTTCTAACCATCCAACCAAAGATCTACATTTTCTCCCGTACAAAACTTCAAATGGTGCCATCTAAATGCTACTATGATAAATGTTATTATAAGCAAACTTCATAAGTGGTAAGTGTTGATCCTAACCCCCTCAAAATCCATCACACAAGCTCACAACATATCTTGCAAAGTTTATACAGTTATCTCAGACTGGCCATTAGTTTAAGGATGAAAAGCTGTACTAAATAGCAATTGAGTACCAATAGCTTCCTGAAAAAACTTTCAGAACACTGCAATAAATTGAGCACCCCAGTCAGAAATAATAAAGGCAGGTACTCCGTGTAGCAAAACAATCTCATTCATATACAACTTAGCTTATTGATGGGTTGAGTATGAGTTTTCAACTAAAGAAAGTTCGTGCATTTAGTGAATCGATCTACAATAATCCAGATTGAATTATAACCTCTAAAGGTCTAAGGAAGTCCTATTACAAAGTCTATAGTAACTTTCTCACATTTCCACTCTGCAATATCTAACCTTTACAACATTCCTGAGGGTTTTTGATGTTCAGCCTTCACCTGCTGGCATACCAGGCACTTGGAAACAAAGTCCGCCATATCCTTTTTCATACCATCCCACCAATAAATTTTTTTCAAGTCTTGATACATCTTGGAAAAACCAAGATACATCACATATGATGAACAGTAAGCCGATTCAAGAATTTTCTTCTCAATGCAGGTTTAGATGGCACAACAACACGATCATGATACCTTAGTACTCATTCATTATCCACATTGAATTCACTGATGGTAGACTTATCACATTTGATTTTCTTACCACATACCTTAGAGTCAGCTTACCTGTGCTTTTTTCACAGCTTTAATCTAAGTATATTTCACCTGAATATGGGCTAACAACACTCTATTAAGAGACACTTTAAATCTAACTCCATCATCCATGCATCTTTGCAAATCTTTAATAGCCCGACTGCGAGCAGCTGTCGCATGGGATAAGCTACCTATTGAATTTCTACTCAAAGTATCTGCAACCACATTAGTTTTTCTTGGATGATAAGAAATATAGCAATCATAATCTTTTAATAGCTCAATCCATCTATGTTGCCTCAAGTTCAAATCTTTCTAATAAAAAATATACTTAAGATTTTTATAATCAATGAAAATTTCAGTAAGTTTCACAATACAAATAATGCCTCTACACCTTAAATGCAAAGATCACTACTGCCATTTCAAGGTCATGGGAGGGATAGTTCATCTCATGCTTTTTTAGCTGTCTTGAGGTATACGCAACCACTTTTCCATCCTTTATTAAATCACGTCTAAGTCTAAAACGAGAAGCATCATAAAACACCGTATATTCCCCGTACTAGAAGGAAGTGTAAGGACTAAAGATGATATCAAACAAGTCTTAAGCTTCTAAAAACTTTCCTCATAAGCCACTGACAAAACAAACTTAACACCTTTCTAAGTCCATCAAGTTAAGAGTACAACAATACGGAAGAAATTTTTAACAAATCTCCTATAATACCTAGATAAACCCAAAAAACTTTGAATTTTTGACACTTTTGTTGGACGAGGCCAATTCTGAACTATTTCAGCTTTCTTGGGATCCATATGAATTCCTTCTTTAGAAATCACATGACTAAAAAATGCTACTTATTTCAACCAGAATTCACACTTAGAGAATTTAGCATAAAGCTTATTTTCCCTAAGAGTTTGCAAGATAATACGAAGATGCTTCTTATGCTCCTCCACACTCTGAGAATACACTAGAATGTCATCAATAATAATAATAATAACAAATTGATCTAAGAAAGGCTTGAACACTAGTTCATAAGATCCATGAATGCTGCAAGAGCATTAGTGAGTCCTAAAAAACATGACTAAGAACTCATAATGTCTATATAAGATGCAAAAAGCAGTCTTTGAAATATCTTCCTTCTTAATCCGGAGTTGGTGATACTTCGAACAAAAATCGATCATAGAAAAATTCTGAGCTCCCTATAACTGATCAAATAAATCATTGATCCTGGGGACGGGATACTTGTTTTACATTATGACTTTATTGAGCTGACAGTAATCAATACACAGTCAAAACGAATAATCCTTTTTTTTTTTTTTCTTTTACAAAAAGAATTAAAGCACCAAAGTAGACGTACTAGGATGATAAACCCCTCATCTAAGCAAGTCTTACAACTATACCTTTAGCTTTCTCAATTTATTAGGAGCTATACAGTATAAAGGTATAAAGATTGGTTGAGTGCCAGGCAAAAAATCAATACCAAACTCTATCTCCCTCTTAGGAGGAAGACCAAGAAGTTCTCCCTGAAACACATCAGGGAATTACTTCACTACATGAATTTGCTCTAAAGGAGGACACTCTAGCTAAGTATCCCTGACATAAGCTAGATAAGCTGTCTAGCTTGAATGGCCAAAATGAAATCAAATTATGATTAACTTCATTCTGATCTCCTTAAAAAACAAAAGCTTCTCAAGAATGCTACACTTGACACTTTTATCAGTGACAATCAACTATAGCATGATAATTAGACAACCAATCCATACCTAGAATCATAACATATCCAATATTATTAAGTTGACCAAATATACACCATTATCCACCATCACCTCACAAGAAGGAATGTACCTATTTGCCAAAATTATTTCCCCCAACAGAGTCGAAAATTGCTAAAGGAATCCCTAAAAGGTTCAGATGCCCTCTTCACATAAGAGAAAAAAATATGGAGATACAAGAATGAGTAGTCCAGGATCAAATAATATTTTAGTACTAACTGAATAGATAAGCAATCTATCCTATAATACTACATTTGAAGCTTTAGCATCCTGCGTAGTCAAAGCATATACACAGGCTTAACCTCTACCTGAAGGTGGCAAACCTCTAGCAAAAGTACCACAACCTCCCTGAGATCTAGCAAGAGTAACAGGCAAAGAAGGTCCACCTTGCACTGAATGAGAAGTTCAGGATAAAGAAGACTGCCCGCTTATCATTAGACAATCCCTAATACAATGGTCCATTGCACCACACTTGAAACATACACTAGACTTCCTTCTGCATTGCCCTATGTGTTTGAATACCACAAGTATGACATCTAGGAACTTTTGAGGTTCGAAGGACTACTAGATGATGCCACCTGTGTCTGACTTACAAAGCTCTGTTTAGTCTGATCTCTGTCCCAACTGAAAATCCCATGAAAAGAACCATATTCTAAGGTAGATTCACCTCACCTCTAAGCCTTCGAGAACCACCAGATCTAGAAGTGGAAGAACCCTTATGTCTTGCCTTCTTATGACTTTCCTGCTTTGATTTCCTTTCCAAATAACTGCTCTGCAATCGATAAGTGACATCAACAACCTGAGTGTAAATGGTAGTGCTTGTCATAAACATTGATTAAAACAAAAAATCCTTCAAACCATTAACAAACCTTTTTACCCTCATATGCTTTGTTGCCACTAAATACGGAGCAAATAAGGATAACCTAGTAAACTGAGTCTCATACTCCCCTACTAACATACCTTTTATCTGACCAACATCTCAAGCTCTCAAGCATACTTATCTCTCACGCTTTTTGGAAGAAAACGTTCAGTGAAAGCTCTGCTAAACTCTAGCCACACAAGTGGAGTCGACTTAGTTCATCTTTGCACCAACACCTTATACCACTCATACATTACATCATATAGCTCATAATTGATTAACTCCACTACGCGAACATGATCATACCCCAAAGCCACACATAATTGATTTGACTCTTCCAAGAAGGTATACTGATCCTGAGTAGAGTCCACACCAGAGAACCTAGGTGGCTGTATCTTCCAAAAATCATACAATGATACAAATACCTCTCGATCTTATAAAATTGGAACTGGAGGGTTTGCCTCTTACTAATGCTGAACATGAGGAACTTGAGGGGCTGTGGTTAACCTTGCTCCCTGCAATAACTGATCTAAATTAGGACTAAAGGCTGCTGCCTCAACTTGCTCAACGACTCTACCTCTACCTCTACTACGTCCTTTACGATCTTTACTTTTGGCTACTGGCACCTGAGGACTGGTAAATTACTGGTCGGAGTCAGCATCCTGCTGCCTTCCATAATCCACAAACACGGCCACTACGTCTCATCAAATCTAAAACAAGTACAAATGAATTCAATATATATTTCTTATATGAAGCAAATGACAGTATATTATAAAATCACAACTTAAAGTTTCAAGATGAATTAAGACGCATTACTAACTTTACATACGCCTCAAATAACATTACACAAACAAAGTAACTACATCCTACACTTGCAATCACGAACCTCTAAAACCAATCTCTGATACTAAATTATCACATCTCTCATGGAGGCATAACCGGTCGGATGAATGGATAACCAAGCAACCAAACTAAAAGTTAAAATTTGGCAAAGGTTTCTTGTAAATTGGAACATGCCCGAAAAAACATATAACATACATACTTGTTTACACAACAATAGTAACAACAATAATAACACAATGTCAACTAGGAGCCCCACTTTATTCCACACATACGACAAATCAAATAAACACAAATCCCATAAATCAAAACTTTACAAGCTAAGCCGAAAGTGAGTGCAACTCTTTATCCTATGGCTTCAAGTAAGTGATCTCTGGTGAATACATTGCCACAGCACTATCGGCAAGTTAGGTTTCAGTTAGAGGAGCTTGTCGAGATCTTGATGCTAAAAAAAAATAAATAACAAAGCTTGAGTCATAAAAACTTAGTGAGTGAAAAGTGTACTCTAAAGGTAATAGCATCAATCAACATATAAGTATAAGACATATGCATAATAATTTCACATTAGTGCAACTTACAATGTAATTCAAATTTCTCACGTACCGTACATAAAACAAAAAAATAATAATAATAATTTACTCACAAAAGATTATATTCAAACAAATCAAGCAAAGCATTCAAAAGGGCCAATAATTGAAGTAACTCAGCACCCGCACACCAACTACACATCCTTCTCGGGGCCATTTTGCTCCTGTACACTAAGAATATATATATACTTCTCATATAACCTCCTCGAGGCTAAGTTACTCCAATATCAAATACATCCTAGGTGCATCCAAATTCTATCTCATATAAAAATAAATAATTGGCCCTTATAAAACATAAACAAGATTTCACACTAATATACAACACATCAAAAGATAGAGTTTTCCAAGTTCATAACATTCTTACTATATAATCTAATTAAAGCATTTAAATCACCTTACTCAATCACGTTACACACATACAAAGATATATATATATATATACACACACACACACACATAAACAGTTTCAAACAAATCTAGTAACCAAAAGGTAATGCTTTCCACTCACAAAATTATAGATTTTGCTCATCGCTCCTTCTGTGGTTCACAGGTGTAGTTGGATCAATGTTGCGTTTCAGAGCTGAAAATTATATTTCCAAGTATTACTTAGTTTATTAATTTCATGGATATAATCTTCTAATTACCAAAACCTATATATATTGAGTTTAATGCATTTCTTTGAAACTAACATGTCTTAGGCATTTTAACAAAACCTTAAGAGCATAACTAATTTCAATTCATGTATATGTGCATATATATATATATACCTACGCCAAGAAAATCAATACAAATCCCTCACTTTCAACATTATACATATTCTAAACGTTAACTTAAAAATTGATTTAAGCTATTTAAAAGCATGAATTATGGAAATTCAACACTAATTCACTCTAAATTCTCCATTTCAATCGCTTTCAAGCTTCCATTCCTAGACTTTCATTCACAATTACTCAAACCCTTCATCTAATTCATAATAAACAAAGAGGGAAAATGGATAAACCATAGGAGAACAAAGTAGTTACTTGGATTTTAGGGTAGTTAGAAACTACCTAAGCAAAGACTTAGCCTAATAAATTGTGGCTTCCGTTAATGAAGCTTTTGCTGCCAATGACTAAAGTTGCTGCCACCTTCAAAGGACCACTAGCCAACATAAACCAAAGGTATCCCACGGCTGGAGGAATTAAGTTGGAGTGGCCGACTCTACAAGGAAAAGGGCTAAAGAGCTTGATTTGTACAAAATAGGGTTGTTGCCCCAAAATAGAATGTTTTCGCTACTTCCAAGGTTTGATTCTTGGCCATCATATATGGTTGGAAGGGAGGATGTTGAAATGGACAATTCTTAAAACTTTTTTTTTTTTATCAACTTTGGGAAACTTTATAACCCATTAATTGATTGAATATAACTAAGATTGAATAGTGTAATTGATAGTCCACAATAAGTAAATTAAAAGTGAACTTTGTATATTCGAGTAATTATGCCTAAAATGGGGTACATGAAAAGATGCATAGTTATTTGTAAAACTTATCTCTTTGAATTCATTCAGCAGTTACAAAAGAATTCATATGCACTTAATGGAAATAATGTTCGATGCTATTATTATTCTCAAAATAATTATAGAATTAAATTTGTAGCTGATGGGTTTTTTTAATAAATATGATAAGTCTCTACATTTTCTAAATCTCCTTCTCTTCTCTTGTTTTTTCAACCTCCATATGTACAAAAGCTTTCTTAGATTTTTTCTATGAATGACTAATACAAAAAACTTGTTTTCTGAAGGCTTGACATATATCCTGGAGGTTTATTGCCTGTAACCTTTAACAAACATTTACAGTAAGAGCAATAGAAACCTTAAGGACATGGACAACGTGTCAATTATTGTCTAATTTTGTGAGTTCATTAAGCTTGGTAGCTGCCAACATAGCACTTACCTCATGGTTCCATCCTAAGGCTTATTCCACTGGAGGAGATGCAATTATATTGCATGGATTAATTACAAACACTCAGGTTATACACTTAACTCGCTCAATCCATATAACAATAGACCCTCATATTTATAAGCATCTCTAAATAATCATGAATTATGAGATAATTGCAATAATAAATAATCATGATAATCTAGTAGTTATTATATGACAGGATTACGATAATATATATTATTTCAAACTCAAATCTTAATTTATCTTTATCTTTATATATATCTCTTAACACGCCCTGCAAGATAATGAGTGCTCCCTTTCACAATTATTGTGTCTTCTCTTGAAATGAAAAAAATGCAATATCGTCATGAAAAAGAGTCTTTTGATGCAAACACAAACTATTTACAATGTCTTACTGCACAACTTTTAGTGTCTTACTGCTATGTGATGGTACTTGAACATGTCGAAAAAATATTAGAATATTCAGAGGTAGTCTCATGCAATGCTTGTTGCACAACAAGGTGCCATAAGAGAGGCCTTTGAGGATTAAATGCGACAAATAAAATTACAGCTAGAACCAAAACACTAGGATCATTAATCGTTGGAGCTTGAACGATCTGATTCTATATTATATTTTAAAATATAAAATAAACATAGAGAGATAATATCATTATATGGATTACAAACATTCACCTTAGACACTCAACTCAATTCACTGCACTAAAGGTTTACAATGGTAGTGTAATAACCCGATATTTTAATGTATATGTTAGAATGTTTGTACGTAACTTGTTGTGGTTAGGTGAATAAAAACTTTACACAAAGTAGAATTAAAATAAATAAACATTTATATATACACACACACACACATGTAAATAGGAAAATTTACTTTCGTCACATTATTAGTTGAAGTAAAACTTGAAATTTACTTGTGTAAATTTCATTGAAGAGTGTAACATGTACAAATGAAAGGAAGACAACAAGAAAACAAACATAATATATATGAGGATATAATTAGGGAACAATTACACCCCAACTTTTAAAGACTTTGACCTTGACCTTAACTTAATCATGTCCTTTTTAATTTCTTTATTTTCCTTCTCTTTTTCACTTGGCTAACTTCCCTTGATTCAACTTCATTCCATCAACTTTGTTTACTTCCTTTCCTTGTTTTGGGGCTGTAGAACTTTCTAGTTTTTCATTAGTTTTCAGCCGAGAGAAGTGCCTCATCTCCTTCTTGCTTCGCATGTATGTTCACTTCTAGTTCAGCCTCTCAAGTCTTGCTTCCCATAAATCAATGTGAAGTAGCAGCTAGCTACTTTTGGGTGACGTGCCCTGTTCCTTCCTTTCTTTGTTTTGGTTGTGATAAAACCCTTGCTAAACTACCCTTCTTGCATTTGCTTTCTCATACTTGCATGATGTCCCTTTTCACTTTCAACTCCTAACCCTTCTTGCTAGCTAGAAACAACTCTTGGCCATGACAATTACTCCCTCCTCTAAGAGCTTCTTGGCTACCCTATTTTAGGTTTGTGGTAGCCAATTTCTTGAAGCAAAGTCCTTCTTTGCTCTTTGGTCATTTAGGTGTTGGAGTTCCTTGGAGTGTCCTTCAACCAATTATGCCAAGATAGCCTCAAAGAGTAGCTGCTATGTTTTGTTCCTTTGTAGCTGCCACTTGTATTTGGCGATCAGCTTCTTTCTCGGTCAAGATAGTAGACCTTAAGGGTGGCAAGAGCAAGGGCCAGTAGCTAGCCTCCTTCATGCTTACACTTTTAGTTGGTCACTAAATCTTGCATAAAGAGGTGATCTCTTGATATTTTAGGGAAGTAATAAGCAATCTCCTTGTCCAGCCATGAGGGTAGTTTTGGAGGGCAGCAAAGGTAGTAGTTCTTTTAACTTAACTTTTTTAATGTGTTAGTGGTTTAATAAAAAGTTAGGAAGAAGAACAAATAGGAGGATAGTTAATAATTGGAAAAGATAAAGTGTATAGTTGAATTAAGTTCATATGAGTATAATTTAATTCAAGCTTTGATAAATATTAAGTAGTTAGTTTAATTTAAATGCAAATTAGAATATGAATATGATTGAAATTTGAGGATTCACACATCAATGGAAGTTAAATTATGCACTCAAGATGTTTGATAAAATGCCTACAAGAAACTAGTTATAACTTTATGAGTAAAACTTGGTAGATTTAATTCTTGGTGGTTAGTTGTTATTGGAATTTGAATAAAAAGTTCATGAAAAAGAGTAAAGAATTATTGGTTAATGTTGTGATTTAAGGATTTTATGAAATTGGGTAATGAGTAAGAACAAAGGGTGGTTAGTTGTGGGTAAAGTGTTAAGAATGGGAGTTGATTGGATATTGAAAGGATGTAGGGCTAGATTTTATAAGTGAGGGAAATCGGGCATTTTAAGTGTCTTATAGATTGAATTAATTTAGGAGTTCTAAATAGAAAGTGTAGTTATTGTCTTAGGATTATATCTGGAAAGTTTCATAACATAACTCGGGATATAATTATTGTTAAAGCAGTTGGACTGCAGCTAGGTTCATGCAGGATTTTAGGTGAGCTTTAGTTAGTCCAGGAGACTTTGATAGAGGTTGTGGTTTGAATTAGCTTAGAACCTATGAATAAGAATTGTTCCTAGCATATTAAAGGACAAATATGGAGTTTTTCAGGTTTTAATTTCATGTTATATGTATTTTGCAGGTGTTAGAAGTCATGGTTGTGATTTTCAAGTCCTGATTGAACCTATTTTGATGTAGCTAATGTTAAGGGGGTCTTAACGGATGAATTAGGAGTAGAGAGATGAAGATAAATGTTCCTAACATCTTATTAAACTAGACTTGAAAGTTTCATAATTTAATTCCCAAGTATGAGAATTCTCTATATGCATTAGAATCTGATGTTGGCAACCAGAAATGTAAATGCCCTATTTGTGTTCATGTGAGGATTTGAGTGGCTTCAAGACTATTTTTAGAGAAGTTTCTAAATAAGAAAGATAGCTAACTTCCTAAAGATAATATTTGAACTTGGTTGTATTGAAATTGGTTAGGTATGTAAGTTAAATATAAACATATTTCCAAGTTGGTTATGAAAATGTGTATGAGTTAACTTTAAATAAGTATGCATGAAACTTAGTACTTTTAGATTTTCGTAATAAAAAAGTTATAAACCATAAAATTATCAAACTAAAGAATACTTGGAAAATTTACTTGTAGCTCCGGAACTTGTGGTTGAGCCAACGATGCGAGTGACCATAAAAGGGAGTGAAGAATAAAATCTATAAACTGTGAGTTGTTAACTGCTACCCTTTGGTTGCTAGATTAGTGCGTTTGATTGTTTTGATGTAATTGTATATATATTTATATATACATATGTTATATAGTGGTAAATAAGAATTGTATTGTTATGATTGACTTAAGTGAATTATGTTTGATATGTGATCTTGTTTGTGTTTGATAAGGGCCAATAAAACAGTTTTCTTTCCGAAATGATTTTTAGTTCCGTACTAGAATCCTAGTGCACCTAGGATGCTTTGATTTTATTATTTGATATGTGATTAAAAATATTCGAATAACTTGCCCGGTAGGTGGATTTGGGAGGAGATATGAAGATTTCAGTGATTCCGTATATAATTCCATTTAGTGTGCGGGCACAAAACTACCTAGTGGAAGATATTGGTGTACAGGGTTGAGTTACTCTATTTTCCCTTTGTGTAGCTTTGATTGTTTTAATTAATTTGATTTGATTATACAAAGTACTACTTGAACTGTGCTTGTTTAATTTTATGTTTTTTTTTTTTCATATTTGCGTACGTGTAATGCTTAGTTATTTTGAATTCATTTTATGTTAATATTAGATGACCTATATATTATATGCATGTGTAGGAGTGATGCTAATACCTTTTAGGTACGCTTTTTCACTTCACTGAGTCAGTGAGACTCACCACTTTTATTAATATATTTTTTTTTAAGTAACAGGATCTCTATAAACGTTAACCATCGATAATGGACTTGCCGAGTAATTGGAGGCAAGGATTCTTTCCAGAATCACACTTAAAGCTAAAGGGTGAAAATTTGCATTCATATTAAGGTTTTGAGTTATGGTGATTTGATTATATGAGTCAAATGGTTACTGTTTATGATATTAATGGAATGGAGCTCCTTGGTTATATTGTCATTGTTGTTATCCTTGTTGAATGCAACTAGGAATTATATGTTTGTATTTTGGACATGTTACAGTTTATAGGGAACCTCTGCCTAAATTTTTAGTAAATTGTTATATATTTCTGTAAATAAACATTTGTTAATTAAATTGTGTCCTCTAAATTTTACTTTTATTCTTTGGTTTAATCAAGAGTCATATTTGTTTCTTTGTTTTTAAGTCAATGTTACAGAGGTTTGGTTACCCATTCCTCTGGCTAGTCATGCCTTCGTATAGGATGTAACAATCTAAATTTATTTAGATAGGATAATATACAAATCATTTCAAATCATTCATTTATCCATATCCCTTAACAACCTCTGTTTTTGCACTTAAAGTTTTGCCATTCAATAATGCTTAGCCAATCCACTCGGTGGAACCACATCATTTTTTAGGGTGATGCCAAAATGGTCATAGAAGCAGTCGTACAAGGCCCAAGCATGGAGGATCAATCTAGTTTGGACTTAATCATTGGAGATATATGCCAACTTTCACAAGCAATGTGTAGATGTGATTGTCAATTTGTTTTTAGAAATTTTAATTGGGTGGTTCATACAATAGCCAAGAAAGCCCTCTACCATCCCCTAGGTTGTGTCCTTTTGGGATGGCCCATGGACAATCTGTAAGAGTCTCCTCTGTTTAGTTCTCATAATAAAAGCTTTCCATCTTTGAAAAAGAAATAACTCAATAGATTATTAACTAAAATTATAATTTTATTATAAATCTCTCTAATTAACTATCTCAAAATTAAACTAATAGAACTTGTTAAATTTTTAAAGGCTTAACTACTATTTTAGTCATTTAGCATGAATTTCAATTTTCAATTTAGTCATTCAAGAATTTTTCTAATTAATTTCATCTTCTAAGATTTATTTTTAATCAAATTTTACTCTCATTCACATGTTATTCTTAATCAAATTAATCTTATATAACTAAACGATAGATAACAATACATGTTTTTCAAATCATGAAAAGAAACTGAACATATGTCAAACATGATTGTTTTATTTATACGTTACAGGTGAACATAAGACTTAAACTTGGCTGAAATACTATGAATTTTGGAGAATGAATTGGATCAGAAAATTCAGAGAAACATGAGGGATCAAAATTATGGTTAAGTTATTTTTAAAATATATAATATAATTAGAATTGACTCATTGATTGTCTGCATCAAAATTAAGAAAACATTGCGGGGATGAAAGGGAGTAATAAATTTACTACTAGAGAATCACGTGAACTTTGCATGTACTTGACAATTAAGGAGTGAAATCATTTGACGCGGTTCGAGTAGTCCACAAAGCGCCGAAAACCAATTTGACTGGGAATATCATTTTAAATTGATTTGTTAGTTTGTCTAATCCTTTGATAGATTATAACACCATATCTTCCTCTATGCATATAATTAAGTGTTTAGAATAATGGGTCAACTTTGATAATTTTGAATTCACATTGAACTACTACTTTGGTCTAAAACAAAATAAACTAAAAATTGTGACATATTGATCCAAATCAAGCCCAAATTTGAGGAAATCGAGGAACAAGAATCTTTGAAAATTCTTATGATGATAACAACACACGTTTAAAGAAGCTAGTTCACTTTCGGTTCTATAAAATTGTTTTCGATGTGATAGTGACTTAAAAGATTTATGTCTACTTACACATTCAAAACACTACCTTTAAAACGAATCACTAAAGAGTTTTAAGATTAACAATTATCTAGTAAGAGTCCATGCAAATATACGATTTATTACAATAATTTTATAAATCAAAATTAAACTTTAGAGAGTTCATTCAATGCACCAGTCATTCTTTAGTAAATGATGATCCAATGATGGGGATATCTTCAAAAACTAATGTGTAATGCTTTCACCTTGGGAGTGTAGTTATAAGTGAGATGCACTCTCAAGAAATTAGTGGTCTAGTCACCATAGAGTCCGAGAAATTAGTCTTAGAGCAATGACGAATGTGGGGAAGTCCATTTATTTATGAAAATAAATAATAATTAATTTTTTTTAATAATTTTCATTCTTAGTTTACTCATGATCTATATTATTGGTGATAGGTTGTTAGAGCACCAATAGTGATTTATTTTAATTTTTTTTTTAGTGTTTTCATTCTTAATCTACTTATGATGGTGATAGGTTGCTAGATCACCAATAGGTGATTTAATCCCCAAGGACATACTTTGTCACTATAATTATGAAAATAAAGAATAATTAATTTTTTTAAGTAATTTCATTTAAAAATTTTCTATTCTATGCCCATTGAACACATGATAACGAGTCTTTAATAAGCAATTAACACTCTTATTTTCCTCAATTTTATAAGAATGCGTTCATATTTATTAGTCTTGGAGTCCCCATTTTATACTAGAACACTAATATTCCTAAACTAAATTCAATATTTTATTTAAGTAATTATTTCTAATATAATTTTTTCTCATGTTAGGGTTAGGTTAGGTTAGGATTAGGGTTATGATTAGGGTTGGGGTTAGAGTTAGGGTTAGGTTAGGTTAGGATTATGATTAGGGTTAGGGTTAGGGTTTGGGTTAGAGTTAGGGTTGGGTTAGGGTTAGGGATTAGCTAGAGTTAGGGAGATTTATTTTAATATATTTTTATTTTAAGAATTAAAATGATATTAGAAATAATTACTTAAATAAATATTGAATTTAGTTTAGGGGTATTAGTTTCCTAGTATAACATGTGGACTCCAAGACTAATAAATAGGAAAATAAGGCTATTAAAATGCTTATTAAATACTCTTTATAATGCTTATTAATCTACTTATGAGCTAGACCATTGGTATTAGGCTGTAAGAGCACCAATAATAGTTAAGATTTAATTCCTAAATCATAAATAGTGATCTTATGACCCTATAACTAATCATTTTGGGAATAGAATACATAAATCATAATTAATTTGATTCTTTAAGGATTAAATTTGAAAATAGGTCCCTAATCATGAGAAACAAATTACATATAATCCTAATATTGAATAGAGTGCATAAATCATAAGTAGTGATCTTATGAACTATAACTAATGATCTTGGCAAAGTAATGCTATAAATCATAATTAATTGGATCCATTGAGTATTAAATTTAAAACTAATCCTTAACCATAAATTAAACACAAGTTACATGTAATACTAAATCATAAGTAGTGATCTTATATGATATCAGTATAAGGATCTTGAAAATAGAATACATAAATCATAGCTAATTAGATAATTACTAAAGAAGTAATTTTGAATTTCATTTTTAATCATGAATTAAATACAAGTCTCATTTGATTTTTTTATCATAGACAATAATTTTATACTCTGTTACTAATAATCTTAAGAATAAGACGCATAACTTATAATTAATTAGATTAGTTTGACAATTAATTTTGAGATTAATGCTACAAGTAAATCACAGGTGAAAAAAAAAATTGCAGGAAGAAAATATTCTAAAAAATAAAGTATACATACATGCAAATAAGATAGAAAATAAAAAATATATATATTAAAAATAGACATAGAATAATTAAAGTCAATTAAAGAAAACTAACTAATTTTTTGTTTTACAGTTCTTATGAAACATTTTGCAAAATTTTAAGTAAATGTGACTTCTATTATTGGTTCCCATTGTAATTTTAAGATGCCAAATTAAGTCAATCTCTTAATGAATAAAGTTTCAAATGTGTAGTGTTTCAACTATGTAGTATTTCAAAATCAACAACTGAACACTTCACAACTGAAATATTATTGTGCACTGATACGTAAACTCTTCTTTTCTATGGGTGCATGGGTGGGACCACATATGATTTTTTTGTTTTATTAGTTATAGATGTTATATTGATAGGCCTGCAGTAAAGAGATTCTAATTTTATATATTTTGATCTCTTGTATATTATGGAGAGAAATGAGAGAGGTAAGTGTAAATAAGATATCACAGGATTAATAGTCTTTTCATGGAGGGCTATGAGCAATTATACAAATATCAATGGAGAGAAATGAGAGAGGTAAGTGTAAATAAGATATCACAGGATTAATAGTCTTTTCATGGAGGGCTGTGAGCAATTATACAAATATCAATGGTAACCAGTAGCTAAGGTAGCAGATTTAAAAAATTTATGACACTTTTTCCACTTTTCATTTACACATTTCGTTCACTGTCTTGAGTTCATGTTATTGGTCCACCATGCCCTAAATTTTTTTAGTGCACAGAATGGACTCCTTAAAGTTTAATATATATATTAACAATTAAATACATATGAATGTTTCAAATATTTTTTTTATTGAATTTTAAAAAATAGATACAATTATCTTCATTTATTTTCAGTTGTTATATTGAGATAATTTTAAAAACTTAGAGAGATTCATTTACAGCCTGGTCATGAATGCCAACGTGATTGACAATCGTAATTGGCTCCAACTCTTCCCACGACATAATTATACAATATTAGCATCCGGGCAAGAGGTCATTCACTAAAATTGTAGTGATCAAAGCAACCACTTTTGTTACTAATCTGACAGGTGGAGAGATTAGAGAAACATAAAGGGAAAGAAGATTTCAGTGGACTTGTCTGTGGTGAATAGTCAAGTAGACCTCCATTTAGAATTCTAGGAGTACATGCATGATTATGGAGATGAACAAGATCTATAGAAAAAAATGAAATTTTATTTGGATCAACATTTTGGTTGTTAAGCATAAGTTTCTATTTCAAAGCAAAACTTTTGAAAAATGGGGGTCAATGGTAAAATGGTTAAGTAAACATTTGTTCGGGATGACCGTGGGGACCAATAAGAACTGTAAGAAAAAACGAAAATTCATTTGAATCAATGGTTATAATATAAGGCCAAAGTCACAATTTCAAGACAAAACTTAGTGAATTTGGGTTTGTGGGCCAAAATGGTCAAATAGCATTCGTTCGGGATTCTAGGAATACTGGCATGATCGTAGGGATGAATAAGATATGCAGAAAAAAAAATGTCATTTGGATTAACAGTTAGGATATTAGGCCAAAGTTACAAGTTCCAAGGAAAATGTTTGTAAATTTAGGGCTCGAGGGTTCAAAACAGTCAACTAGACGTTCATTCAGAATTCTTGGAGTACCGGCACGACCTTGAAGACAAATAAAACCAATAAAAAAATGGAATGTCATTTTGGAACAACGGTTTGGTCATAAGCACAAATTTCTATTTCAAAGTAAAACCTTTGAAAAATGGGATTCGGGGTAAAACAGTCAAGTAGACATCCTTTCAGAATTCTGGGAATACCGACATGACAATAGGACGAGCAAAGCATATAAGAAGAAACAGAATCCATTTGAATCAACATTTAGGATAGTAGGCCAAAGTTAGCTTTGTAGCTTTAGGTTTGAGGGGCAAAACAGTCAAGTACAAGTTCGTTTCCAATTTTCGAGAGTACCAACATGACCATGGGATGAATAAGATCACTAGAGAGATATGAAAATCTATTTAGAATAACGGTTAGAATTTTATGCCTAATTTAGAGTTAATTCAAGGTAAAAACTTTATAAATTTGGATTTTGTTCAAGTTAGAGTTTTAACTTATATACATATTAAGTTAATTATAATTTATAACTTTTTTATTTTTATTATTTTAGGTTGCACCTCCTACATCCAGGTATTTGCACCTCAGTTAGCAGAATGACGAGCAAGCTTCAAATGAAAAAAATTTAGAATTAGGAGATGAGTTTCTTAACTCTATATATGTATTCAAAAGCTTTATTGTAAATATTGTTATGATAATTTTTGTAAAATATTTTTATTTATATAAATATTTGAATGTAAATATAAAATATGTTTTTATACAGGTACTAATAGGTATTAAAATTACAAATTAAAAAGTATTTTTTTACTATCTGTGTTTGCAATGTGCAAACATAGATAATAATAATAATAATAAATAATTGCATCTACACATTACATATACAGAAAATGCCACTATTAATTGCAATCTAGTATTTCGGCGTCTACAATGAAACAAAATTCGCATCTATGTTTAGCTTCTTTGGGACAAACTCAGATACTTGGAAAAATATTATTAGAGCTACATATTACATCGTGGGGGCAGACGATGATATTGTCTGCGTCTGCGCAGACGCAAATAATAGTATATGAGTTTAGGGTTATTGCATTTGTTTATCTGCATCTGTGGATATGACTTTCCTTCTTCTGGTTTTGGTAAACGCAGATAAAGCCATTTTTGTAATAAAATAATTAAATTCTTAAAAATTTTGGACTAGATTTTTACATGTATTTGGTAGATGGAACAAGAGGTAAAATTAGCAACACAATTCCAATAGTCTTAAACATAGATTCTAAACCTAAAACATTTGAAATCTCAAGATGTTGCATTCTAGAAAGAAGGGAAACAAAACTTGGAAATTGGTCCTTCCACCAGGTTCCAAACTTGTTGGCTGCAAATGGATATTTGAAAAGAAATGGTTGGAGGCAACTATCGATAAATTCACGGCAAGATTGGTGGCAAAAAGATATACACAAAAAAGAAGATGTAGATTATTTTGATAATATATTCCAATAGCAAGAATAGCCACCATTAGAGTTCTACTTGCAATAGCTTCTATATATAAACTTCATAATCACTAAATGGATGTAAAATCAACATTTCTAAGTGGTGAATTAGATGAAAAAGTTTATATGAAACAGCCATAAGGTTTTATAATTGAAGGTCAAGAGCACAAGTGTGTAAATTGGTTAAGTACTCATATGGGCTTAAACAAGCACGAAAACAATGACATAAAATTTGATCAAGTAGTTCTTTCAAAGGGTTACAAAATTCATAAATCTGTTTATAGTAAAAAAATTAATGGTAAATGTGTCATAATTTTTTTTTTATAATGGGATAATATGTTAATTTTTGGTACTGATTTAGGCCAAGTACAAAATGCTAAAAAGTTTTTGTCTACAGAATTTTACATGAAAGATATGGGTGAAGCTGTTATAATTCTAGGTATTAAAATAATTAGAAATAATGATGGCTTTTATGTTAACACAGTCTCATTATATTGAGAAAGTGTTAAAGAAGCACACCATTTGATAATAATATGAAATTAACTCGAAATGATGGTAGAGCAATTGCCAAATTGGAATATGCAAAGGTAATTGGATGTTTAATGTATGCCATGACGTGTACAAGACCTGACATAATATTTGCTATGGGAAAACTTAGTAGATTTACTAGTTGTCCAAGCAATGAGCATTGGAATGCTATTCATAGAGCCATAAAGTATTTGAATAAACTATAAACTATGACATATATTATAATGGGTAACCATGGGTTTTAGAAAAATATAAGGATACTAGTTGAGTTACAAATCGAAAAGATGATTTTTCGTCAACTAGTGGTTGGATATTCACCTTGGTGGGGGTGTTATATCTTGGCCATTGCAAGAAATCAACATGTATTATATAGATTCTACCATGGCATCTGAATTTGCATGTAGCTTTAGCTGCAAGTGGTAAAGAGGCTGAATGTTTAAGAAATCTCTTGTTAGGAATACTATTATGGCCAAAGCCTATGGCACCTATTTCAATAAGGTGTGATAGTAAAGCAACACTAGCAAGAGCGTATAGTCATGTCTATAATGGAAAATCAAGACACATGGAATAGAGACATAGCTATGTGAGACAACTAATTTCTGATGGAGTAATTACAATAAAAAATGTAAAGTTCTTGGAAAATCTAGCAGATCCAATGACTAAGGGCCTTACAATAGAAAAAGTGTTTGAGACATCACAAGAGATGGGTATTAAGTCCACACATATTAGTCACAAGGAAACTCAACTTACCACTTGCTAAATACAACTCGCAAGTTCAATTACAAAGTATTTCATTAGATGTGATTGCAAGCACCAAGTGAATTAAATCACGAAGAAAGTGTATTGCTTGGTAAACGTAACGGTAAAGAGTATGATGAATATTAAGTTGTTAGTAGACTTAAAAAGGAAATATTCTTGGTATGCTAAAGTTACAAAGCATACTTGATAAGTCTACCTAGTGAATGAACTGAGGCCGCTTCTGTTAAGATCGGGGACTTGGCTCAAGAGCATTGATGAAATAAGATACAAAATACATGACCTTCAAGGTGTCGGCAATCTAGTTTCAACTGCTACTTGGGTCTAAAACAAAACAAAAAAAATGGTGACAGATTGATCCAAATCAAGCCCAAATATAAGGAAATTAAGGAACAAGAATCTTTGAAAATTCTTATGATGATGACAACACACGATTAAAGAAGTTCACTATCGGATGTTATAGTGACTTAAAAGATTTATGTCTGCTAACATATTCCAAACACTTTACCTTTAGAATGAATCACTAAAAACTCTAAAATTAACAATTAACTTGTAAGTAGTCCATGCAAATACACAGTTTACTGTCCTTATAAATTAAAATTAAAGTTTAACATATATATATTAACAATCAAATACCTATAATATTTATATATTCTTTTATTGAATTAAAAAAATAGATACAATTATCCTCATTTATTTTCAGTTGCTATTCAGAATAAGATAATTTAAAAAACTTGAGATTCATTTTACAGCCTTGTCATGAATTCCAACATGATTGACAACCGTAATTGGCTCAAACTATTCCCATGACATAACAAAACAACCATGGTTGTGGAAAGGTAGAGAGAATAGAGAAATACAGAGGCAAAGAGAGATTTCACTGGAATTGTTGAGTTGGGGTGTTGTGGAAAGAAACTTAATTAATGTTAATATAATACAACTAAATAATATAATTATAATTAATTAATTAATTAATATAAAAGAAAATAAATAATTAAACAAAACTTTGTACGTAAATAATATAATAATGTAAAATAAATAAAAATCAATAAATAAATAGGTTATTTTATTAAAATAAAAAGGTAAATAAGTAATATAAATATTAAAAATAAATATAAGAATAAGAAATAATAATATCAATATAAGTTAAGTTAAATTTTATTACTTATCTAATTATGAATACTTTTACCATTTTAACATAATTTTTATATCATTTCATGTCTAAAAATTGCATATCAAGTAATGAAAAGAATGACTAGTTTCTCATTCGACTACTAAATAATAAAATTGAATGATTATTACATGCCACAACATTCCATTTTATTATCATTTCACAAAAATAATTCACGTGTATCAAATTGTTAATGATTTACAAGAAATGTTATGAATTCTTGGGAACTCTTAGTACTAAGTTAAGATATATCTCATTCATTACTAAATAATAAAATTAATACAATCCACAACATTCCATTTTCATTCTCATTTCACAAAAATAATTCATGTGTATCAAACTTGTTAATGATTTACAAGAATTTGTTATGAATTCTTGGGAGCTCTTAGTACTAAGTTAAGATATATATGAAAACAAATTTGTTATTGCAAAAATAAAAGTTTTAAAAGGCAATGTTTTAGAAGTCAGACCGAATTATCGATTCGAAAAAATGTCGAGTCTCGAGTCATTGGTTCAATCAAAATCAGACCGATGGTCAGACAAAATGATGTCATAAATATATTTAATTATATTTTTTTAAAGTATACATATTATATAATTTTTTGTTAATTAGAAATGCTAAATATACAAATAAAACAAAAGATAATAAGTCAATATTTATTAAATAATAAGAAAATCATATTACAAATAATCAAATAAAGTTCTTAGTAGTCATTACGACATCTGCTAAATTTATTATACATCACAATATTCAAGTTTCAACTTATACATCAAAATAATAAACGCAACATCAATATAAAATATAATTGTTTCATTAATCCTTAATATATAATTCAAATATTTCATTGTTCTTAATATAAAAAATTTAAAAAAAAATCATTTTGGTTCAATCAACCCTATACCAATTCAACGGTTCTTCTAATTTTTTTACAGTTTTTATTGTTTTTGACAAGTCTAACCACTAAAATAATTTGTAAATTTAATTCGATCGGATTTATACCATACGATGATTCAACCAACCGATGATTTTGAAAACATTGTAAAAAGGTGATTGTGACATTTAGACAATATAATATGAGCAAAAATTAATAATTTAATGTGTTCCTTTTATATTGGTGATATTTTGATTCAAATAAATTTAAATTGAAAAAGTGGCACTTTGAAATGGAAGAGTGAGAGTAATAAATATGTAATTATTTTAGCAAATAATCAAATTTTTTTTTCTAATCAAGTAGTCTAGAATTAAGAATATTATATGTAATTAAGATGTCCGGGTTATTTGTGCAAGGTACAATGCAATGCAAGCCTTCTTCGCGAAGAGTGAGTGAATGAGTGGGCCAAAAACATTTCGAATAATTTGTCTATTATTGACTTATTGTCATGGAGCCTCCCCCCATATATCTTAGATTTTAACCCGTATGTAAACAATTTAAACCAAACTGTTGAAAATTGACTACAACTATATAGTACCAAAAATCTCATTTTCAGTTTTTCTTTTCAAATGTGTTCTTATTACTTACTTTTCCTATAATTCAATCTAGTTTTTACATTTTTGTTTCATAATAGCAATACATTAACCTCATTGACACTTTATACTTTTAAAAAATTTATATGACAGGTGTGCAAAACACGTACAGACTAGTATTATAAATATAAAAGTTTTAGTTTATTAACCTCACTATACAAAAATTTTGGCTCCTTTAGGTATTGCTATGAACATAAAGTGAATTTTTCAGAAAGAAAAAGTAAAAAAAGAAAACGTGAAGCTTTGAAAAAGAAAATGGGGACCCATTTTGGTTCTACATTTGAAAAGGAGATTTAGCCACTATTTTTGAAGGATCCTTTCAATCTTTTTTACAGATTTGACTTTTATTATTTTGAAGTTTTAGTTTAATTTTTTTTTTTTTTTTTTATATATTCATAATGAAAATGTAGATTAGTCATATTGATATTTTGACTTTCAACTTCATTTATTTTGCTTTTAGCTAAAAACTAGCATAAGGTACAATCTTCTTAATTTGTACTATTTTTCCTTTTTTGGTTTTTTTTTCTGTTTAAAATTTTTTTAATGATATACTTTCTGTAACTTTGATATAACAGGTTGGATTTTTTTCCTAGAATAATTGGTGAATGGGTATGTTTCGGATTTAAAATCAATGAATTTTATCATGATAATGCTTAGCACGAAAGGGAAAAATATATGTTTTCTTGAATAGCTCATATTTGATAGTACTATCGCTGATGCCTGTTTTCTTGTAGTGTACGTGTCTACACTTGTTCCTGTATTTCTCTTTTTTAAGAAAAGCCATACTGAAGGAATTGGTTGCTTTATGACTTATGCTATCAATTGCTAAAAACAGAAACTAATTTGAAAAGTAATATAAAAATAAAATTAAATGACAATCTCCTGTAGTTTTAAACTTCTAATTACTAATAGGATACTTAAAAATTGGTTTTAGTGATTGAATTATGCTACATATTAATATAATCTCCTGTAATTTTTTTTCTTGCAGATTTAGACAGTTTGACAAGTTATCTAATGTTAGCAACAATATTCAAATTGATGTTGTGAGGAAATGACGGTTCCAATTTCTGAAATTGTTGTTTTGGTATACGCTTGAAGATTGATGATCAAATTCATGATGATGGGCTATTCTTAGACAGGCATTCTTTACAAATTACTATCATCTCAAATCCTCACAGCAGTCTACTTGTTTGGGAAATTTATGTTGATTAATTATATGATCTAAATTTAAGTTTTTTATTTTTTATAAACAATATAATTTTTTTAAAATTTAAAGTTAAGAGTTTTTTTTTTTTTTTTGGGTTGGTGGGAATAATTGTTTAAAAATAGAAAGGAAATGAAGATAAAAATATATTTAACTATTTGAAGTAATTTTATGTTTTCTTCTTCTCTATTCTTAGGCTTGTTTTGGTAATGTTATAGCTTTTAAAAAAGCAGTTGTGACTTTCATGCTATGAAAAAGCAGCTGTCAAAAAGTCACAACAACCCTGTTTGGTAATTTTTTTTATAAAAGTTGTTGTGGATAGTAAAAGCAATGAACAAGGTGTTTGGTAAAACAAATCATAAGCTATTATGAATCTATGAAATGACAAAAATAGACATAATTAATTAAAGATATATTTAAGGGGAGAAATTTAATGGTGTATAAATTAATTTAAGATATATATGGTAAATTTTAGAATAATAATGAGGTGATTTTTGTACTTTTAATTTTGAAAAGTCACAACTAACTTTTAAAAGCATCACTTAAGGTATTTCGAAAAACATCAATGATTTTTTAAAAACAATAGAATTACCCCTAAAAAATAAAATTAAGCAAACAATATTTAGAAGTTTTAGCTTTTTAAAAGCCAAAGCACCATTTTGAAAAGTATTATCAAACCAAGAAAAAAAAAATTGGAAAACATCCCAATTACACATTTTTTAGGAAAACAACAGTAACTAAAGCTATTTGTAACTTCAATGGTATCATAGATGATATTGCCAAAGTTAACGTCTGTAAATTTCCTATCTAGTTGTAGCATCAAACACATTTTGAAGTTCTCTTCTAGAATGACTGAACTCCATCGATTCATCTATGCAAATAGTTGCTAGAAGCTGCAATAGGCCAAGAGTCATCACTATCCTCTAAATTGATCTGAAACTCATTATGATAGTAAGCATCTTGTCTGAACACTTGTTGCACATCCCATCTTTTACTATTGAAATGTTTGTCATTCCTAACCTTCCATATATACCAAAGAATGAAAGCAATCTCAGCAGCAGCATCCTCCCTTGGAATTGGATCAAAAATGGCAGAAAGCCAAGTTGTAAGTGACGTTGAATGCATATTGATAAAGTGCAATGACAAAGTCGACGACATCCATACATGTTGTTCAAATGGGCATTCCACACATAAATAGATTTGGCTTTCCTCTATGTCACAGCACACAGGGCATGAAAAAGACGATAGTGGGACTCTTCGACTGATGTCCCTAAACATAGTAAGCCTATCATGACAAAATCTCCAAAGAAAACTCTTCAATTTATTTAGAATGCTCAAATGCCATATTCTCCTCCATATAGGATTATTCAAGTCATCCTCCTACTTGTTTCTACTATGATAAAGAATGTCACATGCCACCTGTTAACTAGTAGTCACACCACCCCCCTCACAGAGGCATAACTAGCTGGAGGAATGGATAACCACACATCTATAACCTTGACTTCAAATCAAATAAATACATATGAAATTTGACCAACTATAACTAAAAAAGGAAAGCTTTATCAAATAAAATTAAATGCAAAGACTTATTTATCAAAGTACATAACTCTTTAACTAAAAACTTTGGCAAAGGCTCCTCGTAAAGTGGAACATGTCCAAAAATACAAACATATATACTCTGGTTATACTCAACCAGTTAACGAGAACAACAGTATGCATAGGGGAGCTCCGCTCCACTTGTATCATAAACAATAACAGTTAGATTATTATATGAATAAAACACGACACCCAAAGCCCTAATGTGACTGTAAACTTCCATCCTTTGGCTTCAAGTATGTGATCTTGAAGAAATATCTTATCGTACGCTATCAGTAAGTCAAGTACTCATCAGTGATGTATACTGAAATTTGGGTACCAAAAAATAAAAATAAATAAACAATGAGAGGTGAGACGTAAAGACTCAATTACGTGAAAAATGTACCCAAATAGTACTAGCATCACTCAGTACACGAATATAAGTCAAATAATTTCCAAACAACATGAATTTCAAAGAAATAAACTTCCACATGTAAGTAAATAAGAAAACATGTAATTAAACAAACATTATTCAAGTAATATACTATATAAACAAATCAAACAAAGCACTTAAAGCACACAAATGGACCAATTAGAGTAACTCAACACCCGCACACCAAATATACATCCTCCCCGAGATAATTTTGCTCCTACACACCAGTAATATACTCTTCACATATCTATCATCAGGACTGAGTTATTCAAATATCTTTAAATCACATATCAAATAAACAAATCAAAGTCTCCTAGGTGCACTTGGATTCTATATCTTGTGTAAAAATCATTTTAGATAAATTTTTTTTTTTTATTGGCCCTTATCAAACATAAACAAAATCACACGTCAAATATAATTCAATTATTATGCAAAAGTCAACAATACAATACTTAATTCAATTAACTCAATTCAGCATTACACATTCATATTTGTAACTATATAAACATACTCATAAAATACACCGAAGCAAATAACCAAGATAATCTAGCAACCAAATAGCAATGTTTTCCACTCACACTGATACAGATCCCGCTCATTGCAACCTCTTGCGTTCACGTACGTCGTTAGGGCCAACAATAGATTCTAAAACTAAGAATCATATTTTTCACGTATTACTTAGTTTATAATTTCATAGTTATAATCCTCTACTTACTAAACTTAGATACATATGTCAACTTCCAAACATTTCTTCATATATCAACTTCCAAAAATTTCTTTGAAACTAAGTCCTTTTAGGTATTTTAATGAATACCTTATAGGAAACTTGGTTCCCTATCATGTATAAATATGTAATATATACATACCAATAAATCTTCTTTGAAACTTATTAACGAGACACTAATTTAAACTAAACTTGTCACTCTTGACAACAAGCACATTCTCAGTATAGTATTTATGCACATTGAACCTGTATAACACTATATCAATATAGGTTTACTAAGGAAGACCTTACAAGGGTGAGACCTATCCAGGTGTGTCTTAACACCAAGAACGAAAGATGTTTTCCTAATATCCTTAATGCTAAAGGCCTTAAACAACATTACCTCTGTAACACAAAATAAGCCAGTATCATTATTGATGACAAGCAAGATATCATTAACTATTATCAGGATATGATAAACTTGCTACCACTGACTTGAAAGTATATTCATTTATCAACCTTAATCTTAATATAATTAAGAGATGTGACTATCTCATCAAAATTTTAATAACCATTATCTCTATGCTTGTAGGATACCAATTGATTGATTTATTAAACATCCAAATAATATTATTACCTCTATTCTATTTGAAACCTTCACGATGTAAACATGATTTATAAGGTTTCCATTCAAGAAAGATGTTTTCACATCCATCTAAAACAACTTAAGGTTGATAAATGAGTCATTAACGCCACGATCACCCAAAAGAATTTTATTTATTATTAAATTATTATTTTAAGTTGAGACATGAGAGAAAGTCTCAATAAAAGCACACATTCTCTTTGCGTGAAACCCTTGGTTTTCTTTGAAATACTCAATCTTCCCTTTTGAGTTATTGTTAGCAGTTAGTGTTATAAACTCACTTGCATCCTAATGAGTGTTGAACACTAGGGAAGATCAACCAACTCTCGAACATTATGGAAGATCAACCAACTCTCATAGACCATTATTTATTAGTAGACTGTATCACATCTCATATGGCATCAATCTACATTCCTGACAGTGGTCTAAAGACAGGTGCTAGTGCAACTGTATTCTAATGTTGAGGAACTATATTAGAAACAAGTATGACAATTTTAATAAGAATAGGTGATGCAATTTCAATTATTCTTAACTTCCCTCCATCACATGTTCTCACCACATGTGTAGGTGATGTGGTTCCTAATAAGATATATAAGTGAAGTGTGACAAATTTATTTTTCTTTCTTTACTAGTAGTTGAAAACCTTTCTAACTCAATTAATCAAATCCTAAGAATTTAGGAGTGTGAGATACTACTATTTTTTATCCATACATAGATAGAACTCGTATCCTTTATAGTAATCTGGATAACTAGTAAAGTAATAGTGAGTAGAAATATGGTTGATTTTCTTCTCATTTTGGGTTATATAAACTTATTTCAGTTTGACAACGTTAGCAACGAAAAAGGTTCACACTAGATTTTCTTCTAATCCATAACTCAAAAAGGTATTTTAAACCCTGATTTAGTGGTAACTCGATTAAGAATGTACAAGCCAATTTAGGGACTTCACCTTAAAAGTATTCAGGGAAGTTTAACATATTCATCATATTTCTAATCATGTCCATAAAGGTACGAGTACATCTTTCAGCCACAACACTTGTTAAGGGCTACCAGGCATAGTATAATGGGTTAAAAACCCACACTCTAGTAAGTACCTAGCAAGCAATCTCATGTTTATCAACATCATGTTTGCCATAATACTACAACCCCACGGTCAGATCTTAAAGTTTTAATAACTTTCCCTAATTATATTTCAACTCAATTTTGAAAAATTTAAAAATTTCAAGAAAATCAGAATTTTACTTAATCAAGTATAGAAACCATAACAGAAAAAGTCATTAATGAAAGTGATAAAACAACTTCTTCTTTTTTAATGCCAATCGATGGAATAAAATTCACTTAAATCAATGTCAAAAATCTCCAAGAGACTTGACCTATTAGTCTTCCCATTTTTCACTTATTTTGATCAATTTACTCCTAACGCAATTAACCCAAAACTTTAAAGTTTCTAAAAACAAGTAAGGGAATAATATTCTTTATGAAATTTTCAATTCTTTCCCTTAAATTTGACCTAGATATTTATGCTAAATCATTTAGGATTTTTCTTTAATTAGAAATATTTTGGAAACAAATTTTCTTAGTATGAAATGAGGAGTATTATATTTGAAAGAGTTAAAGACATCCACTAAAATTTTTAAAATTTAAAGCATTTGAACTTTAACATTACCCAACTCAAAAAATAAAATGACCATTTTGTCCAACAAGGAAATTAAAATCAAATTTCACCTACATGTTTAAATCACTTTTGAGTCATGAAAAGACAACTCCAATGAATCCACTCTGGCACCTTTCCAGACTCAAGGTTTTACCTCTAATTCACTTGGGTTCCTTTTAAACACATTTCTTGGTTTTATAGCCAAGACATTAATTTAAGGCAATATGCCTTCACATAACCTCTCGTACTTCACTAGAAGTACATTAGGTCCATTTTCATGACAGACTTAGAACCGTCCACAGTAGATTTCTGATCGTTACCATGCCTTTTAGCATCCTGAGATTTCTTATGATAAGTATGTTTCAACTTACCCCAAAGGTACTTGCTGAAACTACGTTTGAACTAAGAAACTTAAAAGTCACCCTCAATTTCAAACAAACCACTCATGAAGTGTTAAGAGATAGACATTTTAAGGCAGATAACGGTTGACCTATTAGGTTTCTCCTATTTTCTAAAAAGATATTTCTAAGTATCAATGCTAACAACATGAAGAGCAACAAGATTATTACGTACATGATTAAATCATGTCTATAATTTTTAGGACAAACTCAATGTCTTCCTTCCATTAATTAAAAATGACTAATTTAACAATCTATTGCAAGTAGTATAGTTGCTAACAACAAATGTGATGATTCAAAATAAAAGAATACAACATGCCAAAGAATCAAGGGTAATTAATAACAAAAATAATTACTTATTGTTCATGATTCCAAGGCGCATCATTACAAACTCCCATTTGGACAGAGAATGCAACATGCCATTAGGATCTCACAGTTCAACCCTATGAAACCAAAAACATGAGAGCATCCCAAGTTTCCAAAAGTCCATCCCCTTTTAGGTAGATAAACCTTCTAAGCCAGGAAGGCAATATTTCAATAAAATGGATACTAAATGATCAAGGATAAGAATTTATTTTACACGAATCCAAAATGCATAATTACAAACTCCCATTTAGGGCAGAGAATGAAACATGCTATTAGGATCTCATGATCAACCCATGAAACTAAAATTAAAGCATCCTAGCTTTCAAAAAGTCTATCCCCTTTGGACATATAAACCTTCTAGGCCAGTGTACCCCTAACCATATGTTTCATGTATTTTCTAAAATTAAAGTATATAATAACCCCCTTTGGGCAAGAACTTATATACAATAATGTAAAAAAACATCTCGTACTATAGCTTTTGAAAATTCCACAAATCTATACAGAAAAGACTAGTTTAGGTGGCAACCATCTATATAAACCTATAAGATTTTCTCAAGCTGGGAAAATTTAATTAGTCTAATTTATCCTTCTTAACTGAAATACTATTCAAAAGTACCTCAAATGATCACTTAATACATGTTGCAAACTTTAAACAAAATTGAATCAAAACAAAAGTTTCTACTAATATATGTTTTAAAAATATGAGAGTATGATAATATTTATCTCTAATTAGGGAGAGCACTTACTGTTTTTATTTTCAAAACATATAAAACATGAAAATCCAACAAGCCTCAACAATTATATATGTGCAATTATATTAGTTTTAAACTTAACAAAATAGTATTCACTAACACTATACTTTACTGCACATAATTTTCTAAATATAACCATACCATAAAATTGTAAAATTCAAATAAAAAATATCATAAAACATTGGGGAGGAGAAGACTGCCAGGTCAACTTGACCTTATCTGGATATATTTCGGATCCTTTTGACCTAGTTTTTCAGAAAACTGTGATTTTCACCACAATATTTATGGGGTTTCTCAAAAAATTTGTATGGGTTTTGTTTTAAATTAGTATTCTAACAAAAACTCTCAAACAATTTGATGTTGTATATCAAGAAAAATTGTCAATCAATTAAAATTGAAAAATTATGAACCCTAACTTTAACCCAAAAAGGTTTTAATTCGAATTTCTAAAAATTATGTGATTCCCACTAATTGATTTGGATTCTAATGAGTATGAAAACATACTAGATGCAAAAATCATGATCATAATATATCAAAACAACATGAAATCATAACTTTTCTAATTCAAAAATCAAAATTCAATTTTATATCAACCAGAATCTTAAAATCCAAATTTCTCAACTTATAGTTAATGAAATCATACAAATAATATATCAAATTAAAGATATTTCAAAGAGGAAAAAAACCTCAAAATTAGGAATTCAATTTCATACATTTAAGGTTTCGATTTTTGAGTTAAAAATTTAACTTAAATGAACCCTATAATTTTTTGTTAAATAAATAAATATAAAGGTTCTAAATTCATGTAGATTAGGCTCTGATTGCACATGTAATAATTATGCAAGATCTCATACATGAATTTAAAACACATTAACAATAAAGCTTGTGAACCTGATTGAGCCATAGCAGTAGATATGTGAAAGCCTCAGTAGAATGCTTATACAGCCAAGTCTTCTTCTCCATACTCTCTGTATTTACTGGTAGCTCTCAATGGACAAGATACGCATATTGAGAGAGGAGAAAGGATCGAGCTTATTTATTGTTAGATAAACCCTAAGAGTCCTCCCATTAAAGACTCCTAAAGTCACTTAGCCGACACTTACTGCTAATCCATATCTAACTGACAAGAAGTGTGCTTAGCCCTATCCAAAATGATCACATAAATCATATGGACTTTTACCAGCATGTCTTAAGTAGACCAAACCTTAAGCCTGTTTTATTATTAAAACAAAACTATACAATTAATGACAGCCCACATATGAAATTTTTAATAACTCTTTCATAGATTCTTAGAATATATATCCAGCACCTTAGAGCACTCTTGCTGTGAAGCATGACAATACAGAAGTGAATCATCGGTAAAAAAAACAAATGAGAGATTGAAGGACACCTCCTAGCAATCTTAAGCCCGTGAATGTCCCTATATTGCTCTACTCTATACAACTAATTTGAAAAGCCTTCATGACATAATAGAAATAGATACGGTGAAATGGGATCATCTTGTCGAAGTCCCCGAGATAGGCCAAAAGCTCCGAACCAATACTAAATAGGATACAATTGAGACACACTCCATAATCCACCCTATCCACCTATAGCTGAATTTGAGCTCATGCATCATCTGAACAAAGGAAATCCCATTCAACTCGGTCGTAGGTCTGGCTCATATCAAGTTTGATGGCCATATTGTAGCATGATCCTCCATTGCTGGTGTTCAAGTGGTGCATAAGTTCAAGTGCTACCATAATATTATCAGTTATAAGTCGATCATGTGATCATGTAGGACAGCACTTTGGCACAAACTTATCACTTTAGACATAACCGGTTTCATTCGAAGAGCAAGGACTTCAGAAATAATCTAGAAGACAGTATAAAGACTAATGGGTCTAATATTCTGCATACTTCTAGGAGGCTTCATTATTTTATTTATATTTTTTAATTTGGAAATGCTTCTTTTCCTCTTCACCTATTATTAGTAAGTTTCTCATCTTTTCCTCATCCTTTCTTAATGCAGTTATTTATTTCAAATGGCTCGTTGACATTTGGATTTTCCTTTCTTACATGCTAACAAGTTGAATGTGAAAAATTAATGCTACTTAAACATGTTTCATAATTTTCATTACAAACCGTTTTGTCCTTCACTCTCCCTCTTGACCGAATATTTTCACTCACAAACTCTATGAAAAGAAAAGTTTCCAAATTTACTAATAATGGCTTGGTGCTATTATCACTCACAATGCTCCGCTTGATTCTAATTTGTCTATATATTTAGATGATACCAGTGATCAAATATTGTTGACTCTCTTTCGAAAATTATTCAACTGGTAACTCTGCCGTATGGAGCCTCTCATTGTTATACACCATGTCATGATTGTTGACTTATGGAGAAATCATTTTCAAGTATTTACTAATAAAAATTTTGAGAACTTATTTTTAATCAGTTGTGATTTGATCATTGATTCAGTCAAAATAGGCCGAATAAAAAGAGATTATTGTAGGTACCGACTTGTTAAAATCACGTACTATCGAAGAATTTGATCAACAAACTTTGAATAGAGCTTTCAATTTTCATATAACCTTGTAAGTTGCAATGGCGTATTTAATTATAATATGGTAGGAGTGTTCACATTACTACATATTAATAAAGTGTAAGTCAAGCAATATATAAGTAATTTTACATAATTTTATGTAAAAGAAATTTAGATTAAGTTTTGATTTTTTATCGTTTTCATATTATAGTTTTATTTTAATTTCTTAGACTAATATAAATTTTATTTAATATTTTTCAAAAAATATCTCTTACTATCAGAAGTATGTTTATGTGTTTGAATATCATTAGTTATTTCAAATAAACTCATTAAATTCAAGAGAAATTCATTATACAAAAAGTTATCAGACGTTTAAGATTGAGTTAATCTTACACCTTTGTATAAATTAAATAAGCAAGGTTAAAATGAAGTAAATAAATAAATACAAGCTTAACTATTGTTCTAGTCCTTTAAGATAGCCTCATTTTTTAATTTAGTCATTCAGAAATGTTTTTGGTCAATTTCATCTCCTACGGTTTAGAATTTTTCAATCAAGTTATATTTTTTTATTTTCATGTTATGCATAAATAAAGTAATTGTACATAATTTAATGATAAAATGACCTTTCTTTTTCTTTTTTCTTTTTTTGCAAAAAATAAAAATAACTTATGTACGTTATTATCTTTATACCACATGTGATTATTTTGTTAATTCATTATATGTAACGGAGGAATGAAATTTAACTGAGAAATTTTAAATCTTGAATGATAAAATTATTGAAGGATCAAACTGAAAACTGATATAATCCTGAATGACCAAAATAGTAAATAAGTCATAAATAAATTACTTCAAAAATCGTCAAAAATTTTTTTATAGGAAATTATGGAAGCTTATAAATTAATCAAACATGAAATTCTAACTCAATTCACAATACAACTCACAAATAATAACAAGATGAGACTTAAATATGAGACATCCCGATAACTCTGCCTTATCTAATTGAACTAAATTTATCATTGGTAAAAGAACATCATATTAGGAAGAAAAAGAAAGAAGCCTTTTTTTAGGGGTTGGAGAAAGAAAAAAAAGATTTACAAATACAAAATTTTGTAGGATAATGTTTGACCATCTCCGTGATACCCCGGTCTCCAACACAAGAAAATATAAGTCCTACTAATTAAACCACCCTACTACTATTTTTTGGGAACCACCAATACCTACGGTCGCATTCTCAATCATGATGCTTTAAGCATGCAAATTATTTACTATTTCTATAGTAAGCATGGGATGACCTCTTAACTAAACTAGTTATAACTTTCGTGTATTAATGTAATGCAATTATGCGATTCTTAACTATTTAATGCTTTAGGCCCTACTTGATTAATATAACTCATTAAGGTGTCGTATATATCTAGGTTTGGCCAAATAATATTATTTAATCAAAAAGTTGTTGGAGGTAGATTAATTAATACTCTCGTCAATTATCCATAGAGTTCGAACTTAGTGGATAATAAATTGACAATTAGACAAAATATTTTTTAACAGTTAAATTAATTTTACTGACACTAAACACTAATAAATCATCATAATTAATCTTATTACTTTTTTTATTTTATGTCTATCCTAATGTTAGTATCACTTAATCTATATGATCATAGGCTGGGCCAGCAGAATCCGAATAAAATAGTTTCATATATGTTAAAGATAAGTTAATTTAGTCGATCTAGTGGACAAAGCATAATGTATCAAGATTTAGGAAACCCATATATTAATATTCTTGACTTCCTTCAATTCAAAGGTGACAACTTGAATTCCAATTTGTATATAAACTTGTGAGTTCATAAATGGACTTCTATGAAAGAATCCCTTTTTTTAATTATAATGTATGCAGAATGTGGATTCATTTATATTTAAATAGGTATAAATGTTATTTTCTTTGATTGTTATGGAAAATAAAATAAAATAGATCTCTTTCCTTCAGCAAATTAAAGGGATGTTTGAAAGTAATTTAAATTAAAAATCGTAAATTTGTAGAAACAATATTGTTTTCAAATTTCTTCTATCTTGGGGAAAATATCACATTTAGGTCTATAAACTTTCTCACTTTCTCCTTTTTATCAATTTAATCCTTAACCATTAAATTTCCGTCTTATTCCTAAACTTTTGTAGACTGGTTCAATGTGTTTCCCTGACTATTCCGTGTCACGCATATGAAATGGATTTGATGCCGTGACCTTCATTAGTTACTCTCTTTCCTAATAGAATAGTTACAAGTAAGTAGGGATGGTAATAAGCTGAGCTAGATCAGTGAATAGTTTGTGAACTACTTGTTCAATAGCTCAGAATGAGAGCGGTTAGTTTTCTAAATGAACCAATCTTGAGTTTTATTTTTATCTCGTTTAGTAAAATGGGCCAAACTTAATTTTTCCAAAACTCAGCTTGTAAGCCAGCTTGTTTAATATTTTTAATAATTTTTTTATCATTTACATATAAAATTATAATAAAAATATTTATATACAAAAACTAACAAAAGTTGTAAATTGGTTTAGTGGTAAGTTATTCAAATAATTTTTTAGTATGTCTTAGATTCAACACGAGCTCGATCTTGAGTTAATGTTCATTAGCTCTTAATGAGTTTAGAGGCCCGAGCTCTTAACGAACATGAGCCTGAGCTTAAGCTTGTCCAAAATTTGACCAGCTGATCTTTGTTAAGACTAGGCTCGTTGCCACACCTACAAGTAAGAGTGTGTTTGGTAAGAGGTTAATCATATGGAGATCAGATCAAGTGTTTTATGAAAAGAATTATAAGATTAACAATTAATGAGAAAATTTAAATTATTTTATTTTATTTCAACATGTAATAACTACAAATTATATTGTATCAGCAATTAAGGTAAAGTTCATAATTTTCTTTTCTTTAGTACGAATAAAGAAGAAAAAAACACAAAATTACTTCAAATAGTTAACTATATAATTATCTTCATTTCCTTTCTATTTTTAAACAATTATTTTCGACAACCAATAAAAAAATTTATATTTCTTTCACTTAGCATTTTTACAAAACTTGGTCCAGAGTGAATAGTGGTAGTATGAGCTTGAACTATGATTGCTTAAAGGATTTAAGAAATGTAATATTGCATATAATAGTCCAGGTATAAATTTTGAACTCATAAGCCAGCACTTTACAACATTGTGCTTATCCTAGTTTCATGAGTGTTATAAAGAATTTGATCTAGTTCTCATAGAAGTGGCCCCACTCTAACACTTACATAGGTGAAATCCATCAAGAGTGCTTCTGCAATTCGTGACTCCAGTTATAAGAGCTACAAAATTCATTAAGAGTTAAAATAACTCAACATTACATCTCATTGTAGAATAGATGCACATACACCATAGGATGGTCTTGTAAATATATGCATTTACATACTTAGTTGTGCATTACACGTCCAAACTACTCTATGATTCATTTTTCCCTTTGAACCTATCTCTTAGGATCTCTAATCATTAGGTTAGATATCTTCATAGGTAGTTTTCCTACTCTTTAGGCTTAAGACCCATCTATTTAATGTACTCCAGATATTTTCTCTAGCTAAAGATTTTGTCAAAGGATCAACAATTATAATTTGATTTCACATAATTCACATGAATGGTACCATTACTCAAATATGATCTTATCATACTGTGTTTTCTTCTTATAATCTGGACTTACCATTATAAAAATAATTTTTTACTCTACTAATGGTAGCAAGTACTGTTACAATGAATTAAGATAGGTGGTATTGGTTTTTCCCAAATTGGAATTTCTTGAATCTCTCAACCATAGTGGACTTCTTCACTAGCTTAAGCAAAAGCAATAAGCTTAGCTTCCACAGTTGACTTAGCAATTATTTGTTGTTTCTTAGATTTCCAACAAATAGAAGCTACCATCCAAAGTAAAAATATAATCGATAGTAGATAAGGAATCACCTAACAAAGTATTCCAATCAACATTAGAATAATCCTCAAGTACAGCTGGGTATTTTTGATAAAATATCCCATAATTTTTAGTGTCATTTAAATATTTCATAACACGTTCTATAGCATGTCAAAGCTCAATATTTGGCTTACTTGTAAATCTGCAAAGTAATCCTACAGCATGTGCAATGTCAGGTCTAGTATAATCAGTTAAATAACGTAAACTCCCTATTATACTAGCATGCTCCTTTTGATTTACAATAAATCTATCATCATACGTGGGTTTAAATGAACATTAGATGCAAAAAGAGTAGTCACATGCTTGCAATCAACATAATTGTATTTTTGCAAGATTTTATTCACATAATGTGCATGATCTAAATATATTCCATCATGTTTTCTAGTAATTTTCATGCCAAGAATAACATTAGCTTTCACCAAGATCTTTCATATCAAATTTTTTGTGAAGCAAGTTTTTGGTTTCTTTAACTATATTCAAATTAGAATCAAAAATTAATATATCATCCACATACAAGGTAATAATAACATGAAAATCACCAATAGATTTGTAGTATAAACATCTATCGCACTCATTTGATTTAAAACTATTTTCTATCATGCACATATCAAATTTTTCATGCCATTGTTTTGGGGCTTATTTCAATCCATATAAGGATTTAGATAACTTACAAACTTTATTTTCTTGCCCATTCACAATAAACCCTTCTAGTTGATCTATATATATTTCTTCTTCTAAATCTTTATTTAAAAAAATTGTTTTAACATCCATTTTATATATCAACAAATTATGTATAGAAGCTATATCAATGAACAATCTAATAGATGTTATTCTAGTAACTGGAGAAAAAGTATCAAAGAAGTATAAATCTTCTTTTTGTTTAAAATCTTTGGCTACATGCCTAGCTTTAAACTTATCTATGGTACCATCCAATTTTAATTTTTTTCTAAGAACCCATTTACACCCTATGGTTTTACAACCTATAGGTAAATCTACTCATTTCCATGTTTTATTAGAGATTAGTGAATCTATCTCATCGTTTATAGCTTCTTTCCTAAAAAACTGAGTCAGATGATGCTAATGCTTCTTGAAAAGTAATTGTTTTTTTCTCAATATTATAAACTATATAGGCAAGACCAAAATCTTTTTCTATTCTAACTCTTTTACTCCTTCTTGGTTCCATATATTCAATATAAGATGAAGGAGTCGAAGAAGAGGTTTCAAAAAAAATATTTTAAAAATTTATTAGCCCCCACTATTTTTAGGTTAAAAGGAAATTTGTTTTCATGAAAAATAGCATCAGCTAACTCAACAATCACATTATATCAAGATTTAAAAATCTACAAGTAGGACTATTCAAAGTATAACAAGAAAAATACAAATATAAGCTGAAACACCAATTTTGGATCTTTTTGGATTCACTATTTTCACTTAATCTAAGCACACCCAAACTTTAAAATAATTCAAGTTTGGTTTATGATTATTCCAAAACTCAAAAGGTGTTTGATTAGATTCTTTATAGGGAACTCTATTCAACAAGTAACAAACTGTTAAAATTGCTTCTCTCCAAAAATTAGAATGGCACTAGCATGAACAAGCATAGCATTATACAAATTTATTAAGTCCTATTTTTCTTTCAACCTACCCCATTAGAAGTTAGAGAGTAAGGAGGAGTAACTTCATGAACAATTCCTAAAGATTGCACAAAAGTTCCAAACTCATTTGATTCATATTCTCCTCCTCTATCACTACGAAACTTTTTAATTTTTCTTTCAAATTTGTTTTCTACCTCATTTAGAAACATTTTAAATTTTTCAAAAGCATCACTTTTATTTTTCATCAAATACACATAAGCATATTTTGAGAAATCATCTATCAAAGTAATAAAATATCTATTTCCACCACGAGTTAAAAGTCCTTCAAATTCACAAATATCAGTATGAATCAAATCTAAAAGTTCAGAAGATCTTTTGACACTTTTGTGAGGTTTTTTAGTAATTATTTTATTCATATCAGTATTCATCTTAAACATACCATCACAAGCATAATCCTCACCCACAAAGTTTCCACTTTTGGTGATAACATATTGGTTAGATTCAATAGTTTGCTTGAAGCCTGATTTGTTAAGAAAATAAGACAGAAGATTTTTTCTCATCTGGGGTGTATAAAGAATATTGATAAGTTTAAGAGCACACCCAGATGTGAAATTTATTTCCACCTCACCTTCACCCAAAACTGAGGGTATTGTAAGAGTCACCAAGCATCACTTCTTTTGACTTTATCATAAGGTACATATTTTTTGAACTAATCTTTTTCATAGCAGACATACCTAGTGACACCTAAGTCTGCCCACCAACTCTTAGACCCTTCAATCATATTTATTTTAATGACCATCGCCTATAAGTGGCTCCTCAAGTAACATTGGCTTGAGGAATTGGACCATGTTTCCAGAATTTACAATACTCTAGCAGTATGTCCAGGCTTGCCGCATACGTAGCATGCTTCAGCAAAGGATCTTAAAGGTGGCCCTTGATTTTTGATGTTATTAGTAACATTACCTCTTATTTTGGTGAGGATTTTTAAAAGCTTTCTTTATATGCTTACTCTTTGGCTTCAATTGGGCATTATTTTTCATGTTCTAACCATTGAAAAGATTACCATTAGTTCCAAGAACATTTACCTTAACATTGGAATCACCATTTCCATTCTGTGTGATGATCAAATCTTGACCTCTAGCTTCCTCCTCAACATGGATGTGAGTAATGATAATTTCCAATGTTGTCTCCTTTTGCTTATGACATAAAGCTTTTTGGAACTCCTTCCATATGGAAGGAAGTTTGTCAATGATTGCAGCAACTAGAAGATTATAGTCAATCTGGATGCCTTTGGATCTCACTTCATGTGCTACCATTTGAAATTCTTGAGTTTGTTCAATAATAGACCGGATCATCCACCATTTGATAAGCGGAAAAATCTGCTAGCAACATAGTTCTTTGCTCCAGCCACTTCAATGTCATATTTTTTCTGCAAGGCTTTCCAAATCTTTTTACAGTAACATAAGTACACTCATAATAATCATAAAGTTCGTCAGCCAAGCAATTCAAAAGATAGTAATGACAATTATATTCATCATTTTCCCATTTTTCAGTTTTTTCTTGATATTTTTTCTTTTCATCATTCTGACTTACTATCAGTTGAATATAAAATGAAATAGATAAATGATTTAATATAAAATTAGTCAAAAAAGTGTCGGAAGCCTTAGATGGGGCACATATATATCGTTTTCTTTTTCTTTTTTCTTGATAAACAACATTACTTTACCACAAATTGGCATTTCAAATGGATTATTCTATTAGAACACATGATACCTTCAACATATTAAGATAAAACTCATATCTCCTTTTCATCTTTTGAAGCAAAATGATTTGTTCAAGTCATCAACTCCATCATTGATTATTCTTGACTCCAATAATGAGATCTACACCTCATGGCAAATTTTCTTAAAATTGCTACGCCTTAGTAAAATTGCTCCATGTCGAATTGTCTTAAAATTGTTGGTCAGTATTACAATAAGCAATAATAAAAATTACAATCGAAAATAAATAAATTACTGTAAATAAATAATTAAATTCAAATTTAGTCAAGAAATATGTAGAGGCTGAGATGAGGCACGATATATTATTTTCTTTAAGACAATTTGTGCCACCACAGGAGATTACTCAACTGATGTAGAGTTTTCTTGACACGTTGGTCCCCATGATACAATAGCTTAGCTACCACACAGAGTATGTCTCTCAATTATCTGCACAAGAAAGGAGATGAGTTCTCCCTGCCTACACATTTCCTTGCCCAATGTATAGTAGAATATAAAGATGGAATTGTATGTATATAGTGTTGTATGTATGTATGCAATTGAAAGTGGGAATGTAGGGTATATATAGTTGTAGGATTTGTAACTCTTATATTAATATAATAATTGAAATAAATTTCAATTTTAAAATTGAAATTGAAATGAATAGGGAATTAAGTGATATAAGTTACAAAATCAAATATTGAATTGTAAAAATTCAATTGTAATAAAATGCTGAATTTTAAAAACTCAATTAAGAGTTGTGGTTACAAATTCAAATCAATTGAATTTTTTCTTATAACTCCATCATTCAAAACTTTTTTTGAATTTTGTAACTCCCAAAATTATAATTTCAAAAATATGTCTCATAAACTTCATTCTTAATTATAATAAATATCATAACATCTTCAAGATATTAGTATACCAAAACAACAATCTCATAAAATTGAAACATGAATATTGTTGCTAACATTAGATAAACTTGTCAAACTGTGAAAAATTACATGAGATTATATTGAAATATAGCATAATTCAATCACTAACACCAAGTTAGGTTATTGAGTCATGAAATTCAATTATATAGATTACTGAGACATGGAATTCAGTTGTAAAGGCTTTGCTAATTCAGTGCAAAAGGTTTCTGTTGTAGCCCTAGAATTCAACTATAAGTTGAATTGAACTCTTAATAGAAGCTTGAGAAGTGGATGTAAGCCAGAAAGACATGGTTAACTACTAAAAATCTGATAAGCAATCTGTTTATATCCTTAATCTCTTTATTTTTCGCAGTTGAGTATTTTTGATTGCTTGCTTGATTATCTGTTGTTTGATTTGAAATTAAAAAGATATTGTTTTTAACTAAACAAACTATTCACCCTCTTTTAGTTTGTCTTTTTGGGCCAACACTTGGTAGCAAAGCAGATCATAATACTGTATTTTCAAATATGTCTTTAACAAAACACTGTAAAAATTTTAAAATGGAAAACCCAGGTGTTGTACTTGGTGAAGGGTCAATTTTCGTCTAGACTCCCTTTGTTTAATGCCTAAAGGTATTGGAGAAATCGCATGGGTGTTTTTTGTTCAGGCTATTGATTTTGACATTTGAGATATGATCAGTAATGATGGTTACTTACCTAAAGTAACTGAAGATGAAAAATTACTTTGTACAAAAAGAAGTAAATGGGATGATGTTGACAAGAAAAAGGCTCAACTGAATATCAACGCCATGAGCTTGATTTTCTGTGCATTAAATGTAAATGAATTTAACCAGGTAGTCTTGTTATATCTTTGAATAGGAAATATGACATAAACTCAATGTCACACATGAAGATTAAATGTAAATGAATTTAACCGATGGTCTTGTTATATCTTTGAATATGAAATATGACATAAACTCAATGTCACACATGAAGGTACTTCTCAAGTAAAGAAATCAAAACATAAATATGCTTGTACATGACTAGGAATCATTTTAAATGAATTATGATGAAGTAATTTCAAAAATCTTTTTTCTAGTTCACCAGCACTAACAATGAACTAAAGAGTGTCAAGAAAATATATTCTAATGAGAACTTGAATGTAAAGATCTTAGGCTAGTTACCCAAGCATTGAAAAGTCAATGAAGACATTGATAGAAGAAACAAAAAATCTTGATTACTCTTGATGAGCTACTTGGCTCACTGGTGACTCATGCAATACAAGAAAAGCAAGAGGAGAGATAGTGAAATAAAGCATGAGAAAGTCAAAAGATTTGCCTTCAAGTCAACTACAAAATAATTCACTGATTCCAGTGATGAATTAGAAGCTAATGAATAAGATCTGGCCTTGATAACTTAAAACTTCATAAAGTTTATGAAAGAAATATCAATCATTCAAGAGGGACTTCATCAAAAAGGAGTAGATAAATGAAAAGAAAGAACCAATCATATGCTTTGAGTGTAAAAAGTCTAGATACATGAAACATGATTGTCCAAAGAAGAAAAAATTATATCTAAAGATGAAAATAGCTATGATTGCAACTTGGAAGTGGTAATGATCAAGATAGCTCGGATAAGCACTGTTGCAAGGAAGAAGCCAATCTTTGCTTGATGGCAATAACTAAGATCATAGTTGAACCTTCAACTGATCTTGAAGTTGATCAGTCAGATGATGAGGTAATCTCTTCATACACTTTTGAAGAATTACAAGATGCTTTGACTGAAATACATGAAATTAATTGAGCTAAAAAATAGTAATAAGAAAGTGGTTGCTATTAACAAGTAAAAATGAGATGCTGAAATCCAACTTATTTACTAAAAATGAAAAGCAAAAACTAAAGATGCCTAATTAAATTCATGCCTACTATATCTCCATATATGCATACTTCAACCTCTGACAATAGTGACTCTGAATGTACATGTAGCTAAAATTGAAAACTTAATTGTCACTCTTGCTAAATTTGTTAATGTCAAAAATAATCTAGATATGTTGCTTGGAAGTCAAAAATGTGCATTTGATAAAATTAGAATTTGGTATCATCCTAAGATTGCATATAAAGCATATAGCACATTCTTTGTAAAGGTTGCATCACATGTCTACCATCACTGCAACCTAGATACCTGGTCAAAAAGTTCTTCTTGCAAAATGAAAAGAAAAATTGCTATAGTGGCAAGGGAAAACTAGTTTGGATTGTTAAGACCTCAAAACCCCTTTTAGCAACCATGAATAACATTGTATGACCCAAAGAAATTTGGGTACCAAAGGAAAAATGAACCATCTACCTACAGGTTTTGTCTCAATAGGAAAAAAAAAAGTCTTTCTGGGTGTTGGATAGTGAATGAAATGTTCAAGGCACATGGCAGGAAAGAAAGAGAAGTTCAACTCTTTCAGAGTCAAATGACAATGAATTTTCAAAAACTACATTTATTGCATTTTAGTAAGTGTTTCTCTTTATAAAAAATAATTTTTTAATACAAAAATTCTAAATTTTATCACATAATCTAGTCCATTAAGCAAAAGGGTTTAAAAAACTCATAATAAGTTTTATAAAGAGAAACAATAAATTGTACCTAAAAAAAAAAAAAGAGTAAAAAATTATATGAAAAACTTTTTGAATGAACAATTGCTCTTTACTCTCATTAACTACCACTCGTTTTGTAATAGTCCCGTGAACATAGTATAAGTCATATAATCTCTTTATTTGAGTCATAATTAACAAATAACCCTCAATCATCCAAATTAATTATTAAATCTAACAAATTAACTCAAAAAAGACTAATCTATTATAGTCATAAGTTTTTTTTTTATATTTGTCACTTTCCATCTCTTGTTTCTTCTTTTATCTTTTCTTTTTTTAGCAATTAAATTATCTATTTATCCAATTTTAACATATCTTTTAATAATTGTAATAAAATAATAAGGAAAAAAAAAAAAAACCATTGATGAAATTATTATCATTAAAACAAAAATTGAAACAATAATTTTTTTTTTTTTGTCTAATGTTTATTTCATCCGTTTCTTATCAGTGATGATAAATTTTGTATTATTAAACTATTGTTTTTTATGTGAATTCAACGAACAAGTTATTTCTTGAAATGCGAATAATTGGTTAGTAATTTGAGATGTATGGAGCTCTTTTTTAAAAATTATATTTATATTCTATCAAAAAAAAATCATATTTATTACATTTAATAAATACTTTCATTATAAACAAAAATTCTATGTTTTATCACATTATCTAATTCTTTAAGAACAACATTACAAAAATACCATGGAGAAGAAACAATAAAAAATAATTTTCAGAAAGGTTTTATTTTATAATGATGTCTAAGAATACAAGTCAAGATATATTAATAATTAAAATTAATAATATTCTAGAAATAGTAATTTATTAATAATATTACATTAAAATTTTGCAGCGTAAATGTTAGACAAAATTCATAAAATTATCTTAAAGACTTGGTAATTTTTTCATGAATATTTTTTAACAGGTATCTCTAGTAAAGATACAATAAATATGAATTTTAAAAATTGAAATTTTTAAAAAAAAAAATGTTTATTGATAAATTAACACCAAAATCTAGGGTTGAAAATTGAATAGAATAACATCGAATATGGCACTATTCAAATTCAAATAGTAATTAGAATGTAAATTAAAATTTGAATTCTAATGTAATTTCGAATATTTGGATTAAATTTGAATAAATTTTTGAATGTCAAATTCAAATAGAATATATTTCAATTTTTAAAGGTATTTTGGTAAAAAAAATTAATTTGTAATTTAAATTTTTTAAGAAAATAAATATTATTTTGAACTCGAACTATTTTGCAAATATCGAAAAAAATATATATTATTTAAATTTGAATTTAAATTTCAAACATAACTTGAACTTGATTCGATTCAAATCAAACTTTTAATTCAAATATGAATCTAGTTTTTTTGGTTCGAATTCCACCCACCGCAGAAATTATAGTTGTATAAAAGATTACAAATTTTTTATTTAACAAATATCTGTAAAATACTATTTTTGTTACAGGTAGAAGAAACAAGTGGTGCCCACCGAGTCCCCCGTGTTCAGTAAGTATCTTGCAGAAGTTACACAAATTTTACCGCCACGTGTCCTCTTATCGATACGGAGGGTGGTGTCAGTGCTATATATTTACCGGCATATCCGATGGAAATCGTTTCGATGCGTACGGTACAACCGACTCGCTTTCAATAGAAAGACGCATCGCATACGGCATTCATAACCCAATTTCCAAAACGACAGTGTGCTCCCTGTTCCCTGCCTTCCAAGCCCTTTATATATTCCAGTGATCCGTCACAATAGAAATGCACCCAACATTGTTTTCTGCCTTTGGTCCATAGGCTAAACGCAAGAGCTAGCTGTCTCTCATTTTCATTCCTCTGACTCTCTTTTTTGTTTTCTGGGTCTAAGCTATATTCTCTACTTTCCATCATTCTTCTTGGACTCTTTCTCACAAGCCAAACAGAGATGACTGGGGTCCCAGAAGCAGAGCCTGTTACTCTTGATCTTCTTAAGAAGAAAATGGCGGAGTTTGCTAAAGAAAGAGACTGGGACCAGTTTCACAGCCCCAGAAATCTACTTTTGGCTCTGGTTTGTGACGTTTTCAGCCCCAAAATTTAATCTTTATGTTTGTAATTGTGAACTCTATATGACTAAGTTTTCTTGTCTGCATATTATTTCTGGGTCTGATTTTTGGGTGCAATTTTCTTCTGTGTGATCCAGGAAAGTAGGAGGATCTCAGTGGCAGTAGAAGAATCTATTAATTAGTATTGGAATTTTTTTTTTTCCCATTTTCTTTAAGGGTTTTTGAAGATTGACCGAATAGAATGCAATTGATATGAGTGGGATTGATTGTAGTTCTAAATATTTTTTTTTGGTTGTTGTACTGCTTTTCAAATTCAGGACTGCTTGATGCTTCCTTGCAAGTTGGCTCTTTTTTATTAAAAAAATTAGTATTTAAACTTTCTTAAATCCCAAGGTTCTTTACATTGTAGCCAAGCACTTAATGTGTATGCTAATAAGCCTGAGTCAAAAATCAACTTTGCAAGCAGATTCCTTTTTGTTGTTATCTTAGTATTCTTTGGAACCCACTATTCTCTTTTCTTTATTGCTTTTGTTTTTTACAAAAAAAAAATTAAAAATATATATATCTAACAGTGAAAGAAATTTATTGTTCACATTTGCTGCTGTGTTATGCTCATTTTTCAGGTTGGTGAAGTGGGAGAATTGTCAGAAATTTTCCAGTGGAAAGGTGAGGTTCCAAAGGGGCTGCCAGATTGGAAAGATGAAGAAAAAGTTCACCTGGGTGAAGAACTTTCAGATGTTTTGCTGTATCTTGTGAGGCTCTCTGACATATGTGGTATTGATCTTGGCAAAGCTGCTCTGAGAAAGGTTGAACTCAATGCTATCAAATACCCATTAACCCTCTGCAATGGCACAGCCAATCAACAGAACCACACCACCACTTCCCCAACAACCACCACCAATAATGGCTCTGAAAGTGGCTAAAGTCTTTTGGTTTTAGACACCACACCTAATAGTTAAATCTTATGCTACATATGGATGTTTTGGGGTTGTAGGGGTTGCAACTTGTAGGGGCTTAGGATGTAGCTCTGTTTAGAAGGTGGAGTTGGCAGTGCATGGGGATTAGTATGTGGGGAGTGGGTGGCATGGTTTTGGCATTTATTCTCACAGATGTTGTTACTGTTTTGTCAAACAAAATCGAATCCCTTGGACAGATCTGAGATATGGTGTTTTTCCATATTTGGTTACTGATCATTATTTTACCTTTCATCCATCCAATTTGATTTTCCTTTACTTTTGACCTTTTGTGATCTTTTCAGATTTGAAAAGTCTATGAATTACCTTCTAGTTGGATTCTATAAATAAATAAATTATTGGTGCTCCAGTAAAAAAACCCAAAGAGACGTGTAGAATCATTATACACATTCCATTTCTACTGATTCAATAATGACCATCCAAAGCAAACAACTTAAAACTGGCTTACTGAAAATATAAAAAAATTATGTTTTATACCCAGTTTGAATTAAGAATTTTGAGTTCACCCATAACCCAACATTAGATGCCCAACTGTGTTCTTCAGACTGTTCCTCTTCTGATCCTTCCAAGCTCTAACTGAACCAATTCCCCCATAAACTATGATCTTCTCTTATTCGAACCCGGCAAATATCTCCTCAACTATTTCTACAATTTCTCAATCAAATATAAGAGTACTTGTGATGATTATCATGTTATGTGTAGTTAATGTTTTTCAGCGAATTTTGATATTTAGTGTTTTAGTTTTTGACAAATTTTGATAGTGACCAATTGAAAAATGAAAGGAATAAGGAGAAAACTGAATGCATCCAATAGAATATGGCTGCAAAACGTAAATATCAACTTCTCTTTACAAGTTGCATGTATTGACTATTAGAGGTTAATTGACACGTGGCTAATTGGAATTTTGATACCTAATTTATTAGAATTGAGCAATTAAAATTATACTCTCTAGATTGGGTAATGGGTACTGTGCCTACAATGTGCTTAAAAAGATGTGACAAAATTCAACCAAAACAAGGCCTTGATCTTGATAACGTGAGTTTAGTATTCAACAGACTGTAAGGATTGTTTGATTTTATTCTTTGTTTATATGGGAGTTGCATCTCTCCGGGTCACAATTTTTTCTCAAAGTATATTTTAATAATAAAAACTTTATCTTTTGGATCACTAACAAGTCCTAATTAAGAGAGGATCCGAATTTGTTTATATGGAATGATAGGATATAACCGATTATTTTTATTTATAAATTTATTTTATTTTGTTTTGTATTAAGTTTATTTGATAGTTATATTATTCATCTGTATAATATTTTAATATCAATTATTTTTATATATTTTTTTATTTTTGACCATCTTAATATTATTTTTATAAGTTACATCAAACTAGCATTAAAGCTATTTAAAATAATTTTCTCATGTCATGATAACTAGTGTTCATGGCCTTGTTCAGAAAATGTCACTGTAAATAAAATAAGCAAAGCTTGGAAGGGACTAGGAAGGCACGTAGTACACTTTTTTACTCAACAACACGGTAATTGAGGAATATGTTGGAAACTAGTTTTCACACAATTGCGTGTTTGATTTTGAGTTGACCAACCAATAGTGGAGAAGACGATATGTGGGGGTTGCTACGTTCTGTCAGAATTCATAGGACATTTCGTCGACAGGTTGACTTTTTAGTAACTCAGATGTTTTCAATTTATTAATTTTGTATGTTCAAATTTTTTTAATAATAAAATTCTCAAAAACTATTTTAAAACATCAATTTTGGTTTACCATCAAGTATAAGAAGATGATTTATTTATTAATGACTCATTTAGTAAATGAGCTAGACTTATTCACCCGTAAAGTTAGGCTCAAACTTGCAAACTCAATTGTTTCAGTAGATTTTTATATATTTTTATAATAAATAATATAATAGAAAGTCACGTTGGCTTGCCGGTACTCAAAGGCTTTTGGGCTTGATACCATTTCCTGCTATTGTACAATATTTTTTTGGGTCAAATTTTATGTTTTTGGTGGACTCCATAAAGAGTTAAGAAAGAAAAGTCCAACTTTTAAAGATTACTTTGCGAAGGACTAGGCCTCAGTTTAGCCCTAAAGAAATTTGAACGAATTAAAACATACTTGGACCCTAGAAATGATTTTTCTAAGAATTTGGGCCGTGGTCCACCATAAAGTGACGAGCTAAGCTTGAATTTGTATTAGTTCTGACTTGGTAGATTCTAACTTGACACGTGTTTGTCTTAATCTCGAGAGCCCATTAAAAAATTGTTGTAAGAGAAGGAGATTCAAATCCAGGACATGTTAGAGAATAGATTACATCAAAAAAAAAAAAAAAAAATTTAAATCCTCTGTCATATTTGTGTTACTCACCCCATCTCACTAATAATATTATGTCATATGTGTTAAGGATCAAGCAGAAGGTTGAGGGGTCTTTTTACAAAAAAGATTTAGAGGTTTTAACGAAAGATGGAGTATCAAAGATGATCACAAGTGTTGAAAGCTCCTCTCTTTTTATAAGAGAAAAATCTCATCTTAATAAGGTTACAAGAGATAAAATAGAATTTGAGAAATCTATTTTTATTTTTATTTTTCTGTAAAGTATACTTTTTTGTCTTAAATTATATATTATTTATCTTTTTTTAGTTGAGCTGTCTTTTTTAAATAGTGATCTGTCATCTTTCTGTCTTTTTCAAATGATGACCTGTCATTTTTTTGTGTTTGAACTATCTTTGTCATGGTTCTACCATATTTGCTATGTTGTGTTCTATAACATTATCAAAGGAGTTGGCACCATCACTTCTGCTATCATTACTGGCATTTCTGTCAGCTAGCTCTTGCTTCATTATTCCATCTAATATTAGGTCCTTCTACCTCGAAGAATTTGATTTTTTTTAATTATCTGATCACAAAGATCTATTTGTTTTTTGGATCTTTTATATTGTACAGGAAGCATAGTTGCAAAGATTTTTTTTCCATCAGTTATAGTAAAGTAATATTCGCTTTCAATGTAATTTATTTTTTGAACAAACTGTTTAAGACTTCTGATATAATATTGATCTCCTGTGATAGCTTGGCGAGCTCCAAGAGTTTCATCTTCGTTTGATAAGTCAAAATCATGATCTATTATTTTACTTAAAACGCAGATTTGATAGAATTTTTTTTCTTTGAAAATATCGCATCATGCTAGTGATGCTGAGAGTAAACGTAGAACATGCTTTCATCTTCCATGACAATATAAAAAATCATGGTTTTGAGGAAAGAACATAATGCTGAAATTTTAATCAAAATTTTTCTTTTTCTAGGATTATAATTTTAACAAATCTCATCTTAATACTTTCTATATCAAGGTGTTCAAAAGAAGCACAAAATGTCAATTTTAGAATATTTATTACATCTCAATATTCAGAGCTGATATAAATGTTGAAGGAAAATTATTCTAATTTTTTCATGAGTTTAAAATGATGAGCATTGTTTATGTTGCTTTGTAATTTTGAAAGATAATAATGTTGAGAGAATCATCTTATCTTTTTTTATAAAAACTAATTCTTTTGACTTTTTGAAAAATGGGATCATCATCTTGTTGACTTCCCTAATAATTCTGAGAGTTCAAGAACTGTATTAATTTGATTAAAATTTACTTTTTTGTCCCAAGTTTACATTCTTAAGAACTTTTTTAGTTAAAACTTTAAAAATTTTAAAGATATTGGCCTGGTTAACCAATTATTCTAATAATTTTCCCATATATTTTCTAAAAACTGTTTTCTTTTCGAGAATATGGAAATTTCAAATTCCATTTCAAAGGATTATAGAGGTTTTCATGTAATTCTAGATTATAAAAATTTAAAACTTGTTTAGCTTCTTCCTTCTTTTCATCAGCAATTAATTTTTTTGCCTTTTAACACTGTTTGTGCGTATGACTTTAGCTTACTCATAAGATTTTGAGCATATTAGATATATTGGTGAGGATTATAAGTCATAGTTTGAGGTGGTTGATAGTATAGTAGGTCTACCATATATAGGTTGTGGAAGGTAATTGGAATATGTTAGATGCATAGGTCCTATTAAAAGCAAATCGAGAAACATTAGGAGTATTTGAGGATTGTCCTTGTTTAAGATTATTCCTTGTTTTTGGCGTTACAATTTGACATTCTCCTGTTATTTTCAGTTAAAGGTTTTTTTACGTTTATCTTTCTTGGACTGGCTCATTTCTGCTTAGACAATTTACAAGAAAATTGTTATTACTTTTGATATGTTCTATATCAAAAGAATATTGACAGATAAAATTATACCATTTTATACTTTTTGGATTTTCTTCTCATTTTCTGGATTTAAGAAAATCATTCACAGTTTGATTATCTGTTCTAATAAGAAATTTATCTGGTGCTTGATAAATATGAAATTTTTTAAACCATTTTTTATGACTAAAAGTTCTTTTTCATAAATAATATAATTAATCTCATTGGGCTTAAATTTTCCTAAATTATAGTCACAAATCTTTTGCTTCTTTATCTACTATAGCTTTTAAAATTGCTCTCCAATGTTCATTACTGGCATCAATATCTAATATTAGTTTATCTCTTTGTTTAGGAAAATAGACAGTAGGCAAATTATTTATTTCATTTTTTATTTTCTAAATTAATTTAGAATCTTTTTCTTACCAAAAGAATTGTTTATTCCTTTTGAACTTTTCTAATAAGGTTTTTCTTTTATGAATTAAATCTTTTATAAAATTTCTTCCATAGTTTAATATTTCTAAAAATGTTTCTAGTGGTTTTTTATCTATAATTTCATTAGAAATATTTTATTTTTACAATAATATGTTCTTGCAACTAAATTCTTTTTGGAGTTAATTTTAATCGTAAGAATTCTATTTCTTGTTTTTCTACTTCTATTTTCTTGGGATTCAAGATAATTCCTATGATTTATAAAAATATCTCGAACTTGTTCTAAATGACTTTTATGTTCCTTTTTCTGTTTTACAAAAGACTAAAACATCATCTATATATACAACGCAAAAATCTTTAACATTTTTGAAAATATTATCCATCCAATTTTGAAAAATTTAGTGGAGCATTATATAAATTGAATGGCATAACGGTCCATTGATAATATCCATATAGGAACACTAAAAGCAGTCAATGGTTTTGACTCTTCAGTTAATTTTAATTACCAGAAACCTGACCTACAATCAATTTACTAAGATATTTAGCATGTCTTGTTTGATTAACAATGACATCTTTTCTAGGTATGAAATAATTATCAAATTAAAGATTTTGGTTTAATCTTTTATAATGATGACCATTCTAGTTTTTCCTCTTTTTATTTCAGAATCATTTCTTACCATAAAAACTAGGCTAGAATGAGGACTAGTAATTGATTCTATTAATCATTTTTCTAATCATTTTTAAATTTGAATTTCAAATTTATATATATCTTGTTTATTATAGACTATTGGTTTAACCCTAATTATTTTATTAGGATCTGATAACTTTAGACTACAATATCTAGTACTCTTTTCCCATAATTTTAGGGATCTTCACTAAAATTTGGTTCTAACTATTTATACAACCAATGTGAAGTTTCTAAAATTTAGGATTTATTCTTCCTTTGTAAAAGGTTCACATCCTTTTCACATCTATATTTATGTTCTACAAGTATAGGTATAAATATTTTTAATCCATATAGAGTTAATTTTAAGAAATTATTATCCAATTTTAAAAGAAAATATTTTTGTAAAAAATTATTTCCTAACAACATGGCTCCATGCATTAGTGAAAAACATAAAATCTTTGGAATAAGAAATTTTTATTTCCTAACCAAATTGGTATATTTTTAACTTTGTATTCAATGACAGTTTTTCTGTCATCTATTCCTTTGACTAAAATATGATGTTTCATTAACACCTATTTTTCTATAGATAAAGTATTAATTTTACATATACTAGTAGTAGCACATGTATCTATTATAACATCTAATTGATATATTTTATAACCTGGAAAAATTAAAATTTTCTAAGACATAATATTATTTCTTTTTAATTTTGATGTAAGATAATAATATCTTCAATCCCAATTAACAATTGAGACACTATTACGATTTTTATTTCTTAAAAAACTATTTGAGCCTGGAAGTATTGACAAATTAATATTGAGATTTATAACCCTTTGGCTATTTCCTATACTATTGTCTTCTAAGAATTCATCTTCTTGAATTTGTCTTTGATTTTGACTGCCAACACTTATATTAGGAATTAATCTAGGTTGAATATTACTAAAAGATTTTCTATCCTTAAAGTAAAGATTACTTCCTGAAGCAATAAATTCTATAAGTTGAACATTCCTTTGTTATTTATTTTCAGTTAAATCTCTTATTAACTAATTAGAAGGTATTTCTAAATCCTTACAATTTATTAGTCGTAGTTGAATTTCTGAATCAAATCCACAGTGATTCAAATATTTCAACAAATCTTCTATCAATTTCTTTAGTCGATGTTTGTGTGAGATTTGTTAGCTCACAGATAGATTTCCATTATATTCCTATATCATTACTATCTTCCATCATTCCTATATTTTTAGTTTGATCTTTTTCAATTTAAATACTGAAACAAAAATCTATTCTCAATAAGAAATAGATGAGTTAAAGCCATCTATAGAAAAAGAAGATAGAAAACCTTCAACTTTTGAAACTCATATAATCACAAGAAAAGATTATTCAAATAAACAAAATATTGCAATAAATGGAACATATTTGGATCTAACAAATGTTCCAATATAATATTACAAAAAAATAATAGATAAATGGATACAATTCATTGTCCATAGTTATAACCAGTTATAAAAGCACTTGGTCTAAAGAAAAATTTTCAGACTTTATACAAGGAACATTATAAGGAGACACTTTGCAGTTTCTTAGGAAATGGAAAAGTTCTATAAAAAGAATAGTCCAGAAAAAAGACTTGCTTGCAAACTTCAACTCTTTTGATAAAATATTACAAGAGTTTGTTAATGTTATTAAAAAAAAATTTGTGGTCATATAGATCCACAAAACGCTGAGTCAAAAATAAACTATATTTTGACAAAAGTAAAATTATGTGACATTAGAGAAATAGAAAAGTTCTCAAAACAATTTCAAAAATATTATCATAAATTAGATGCTATTGAATCAGAATTTTGGCTTAATCAATATTTTCATAAATTACCTCTTCCATGGGATGAACTATGTAATAACTCATATAAATCCTTTTTAACTAACACTAATATAAAAGATACCTTAAGTAATCGAATTAGATATGCAATTAGACAAGTTCTAGATCATTGTCTAACTGGAAAAGCAACTAAACAAGTTAAAAAACAAGTAGGGGATAAATATTGTTCTAAATTTCACAAAAATAATTGGGAATTTGGATGTAATAAATCAAAACCAAAAAGTTTATAAGGGAAAAATGGAAGAAAAATACTCTAAAAAATTTTAAGGACACATAAAAAATATCTACCAAGAAAAAAAAAATTTTGAAAACTTAAAAAGGTTGTAACTGTTATATATGTAATGAAGAAGATCATTATACACCACAATATCCTAAAAAGGAAAAAAATAGGAAGAAAATAATAAAAGCCTTAGAAGAAAAAGAATTACAAATTTGTTATGGAGAAAAAATCTCTGAATCTATCTTATATGAAATATCAAGTGAGGAAGAAAGTTCAGATGAAGAATTAAAATTTTCTTTCATCTTTTAAGAAGTCCCTAATTCTGAACAACAAGTTACAAAATTAGGAGATGTTATAAAAGAAAATATGCAAATAGAAGATTCTTCTTTAAAAAATTAAAAAATTCCTACAAAAGAAGAAATCTATAAGATATCAAAATTTAACTTCTGGAGTGCAAGGTATTTTGAACAATTTTCAGGAAATATTACAAGTCAAAGCATTAGAAGATGTAACAGTCGAATTAAACATTTTCGACTTAGAAAAAATAAAAAGACTTAAGAAAAAATTTTCAAAATTTGATACATATACATATAGGTATAATCCAGATAAAAATCAAAACATTATTTCAGTCAAGTAATAGATACACCTATATTAGCTATCCTATATGACAATAGGTTAAATGACCCTATGAAAGTCCTCATGAGAATTCAATCTAATTTAGTTACAAGAGTAATTTGGTTTAAAATTAAACCAAATTATTTTATATCCATTAATAATCCTAATATTTAGAATTCTTTAAAACTAAGAATTCAAACTAAAAATATAAGAATAATGGAAGTTAGTAATGATTTAGCAATATAATGGAAATCCATCTATGAGCTAACAAATCTCACGCAAACATCAATTAAAGAAGTTGGTAGAAGATTTGTTGAAATATTTGAACCACATTAATTTGATTCAGAAATTCAACCACGACTAATAAATTTGAAGTATTTAGAAATACTTTCTGATTGGTTAATAAGAGATTTAACTGAAAATAAGAAACAAGTGAATGTTCAACCTATAGAATTTATTGTTTCAAAAAGTAATCTTTACTTTAAGGATAGAAGATCTTTTAGTAATAATCAACCTAGATTAATTCATAATATAAATTTTGGTAGTCAAAGCCAAAGATAAATTCAAGAAGATGAATTATCGTAATAGTATAGGAAATAGTCAAAGGGCTATAAATCCTAGTATTAATTTGCCTATACTTCCGAGCTCATATAGTTCTTCAAGAAATGAAAAAATAAAGACAATAATAGTATCTCAATTGTTAATTGGAGAAAATAAGATATCATCTTCTCACATCAAAATAAAAAAAAAATATTATGTCTTAGGAAACTTTAATTTTTCAGGGTATAAACCATATCAATTAGACATTTTAATGGATACAGGTGCTACTACTAGTACATGTAGAATTAATAATTTACCTCTAGAAAAATGGGTATTAATGAATCATCATATTTAACCAAAGGAATAGATGGCAGAGAAACTGTCATTGAATACAAATCTAAAAATATACCAATTTGGTTAGGAAATAAAAAAAATTTATTCCAAAAATTTTAAGTTTTCCACTAATGCATGGGAGAAATGTTGTTAGGAAATAATTTTTTACAAAATATTTCCTTTAAAATTAGATAATAATTTTTTAAAGTCAACTCTATATGGATTAAAAATATCTATACCTATACTTGTAGAATATAAATATAGATGTGATAAAGAATTCGAACCTTTTAAAAAGAAAGAAGAAATCCAAACTTTAGACACCTTACATTGGTTGTATAAACAATTAGAACCAAATTTTAATGAAAATCTCTTAAAATTATGGAAAAATAGTCCTAGATATTATAGTCTAAAGTTATCAGATCCTAATAAAATAATTAGGATTAAACTAATAGTTTATACTAAACAAGATATAGATGAATTTGAAATTCAAATTAAAGAATTATTAGAAAAAAGATTAATAGAATCAACTACTAGTTCATTCTAGCTCAGCTTTTATGGTAAGAAACCATTTTGAAATAAAAAGAGGAAAAAGATAGAATGGTCATCAATTATAAAAGATTAAATAAAAATCAGTGAATTTGATGGTTATTTCATACCAAGACAAGATGTTCTTATTAATCAAACAAGACATGCTAAACATTTTAGTAAATTTGATTGTAAGTCAGGTTTCTGGCAATTAAAATTAACTGAAGAGTCAAAACCATTGACTGCTTTTAATGCTCCATATGAACATTATCAATGAACCGTTATGCCATTCAGTTCATGTAATGCTCCACAAATTTTTCAAAATTGGATAGATAATATTTTCAAAAATGTTAAAGATTTTTGTATTGTATATATAGATAATGTTTTAGTCTTTTTTTTAAAACAAAAATGAAACATAAAAGTCATTTAGAACAAGTTCAAGATATTTTCATAAATCTTGAAATTATCTTGAGTCCCAAGAAAATAAAAGTAAAAGAACAAGAAATAGAATTCTTAGGATTAAAATTAACTCCAAAAGGAATTCAGTTGCAAGAACATAATCTTGTAAAAATAAAAGATTTTCCTAATGAAATTGTAGATAAAAAACAACTACAAATTTTTAGGAATATTAAACTATGGAAGAAATTTTATAAAGGATTTATCCAAAAAAGAAAATCTTTATTAGAAAAGCTCAAAAAGAATAAACAATCCTTTTGGGAAAAAAAAGATTCTAAATTAATTCAGAAAATAAAAAATGAAATAAATAATTTGTCAACCGTCTATTTTCCTAGACAAGGAGATAAGTTAATATTAAGAGACTGATGCTAGGGATGAACACTGGGGATCAGTTTTAAAAGTTATAGTAAATAAAGAAAAAAAAATTTGTGACTATAATTTAGGAAAATTTAAGCCCAATGAAATTAATTATAATATTTATGAAAAAGAACTTTTAGCCATAAAAAATAGTTTAAAAATATTTTATATTTATCTAGTACCAGATAAATTTCTTATTAGAATAGATAATCAAACAATGAAGGATTTTCTTAAATCCAGAAGAGGAGAAGAAAATCTAAAAAGGATAAGATGGTATAATTTTATCTGTCAATATCCTTTTAATATATAACATATTAAAAGTAATAACAATTTTACAGATTTTCTTAGCAGAAATGAGCCAGTCCACGAAGGATAAAGGTAAAAACCCTTTAACTAAAATAACAGGAGAATGGCAAATCGTAAAGCCAAAAACAAGGAACAATCCTAAATAAGGACAATCCTCAAAATCCTCAAATACTCTTAATGTTTCTCAATTTCCTTTTAATGGACCTATGCATCAACATATTCTAATTACCTTCCACAACTTATATATAGTAGACCAATATACTATCAACCACCTCAAATTATGACCTATAATCCTCACCAATATATCCAATATGCTCAAAATCTTATGAGTCAGCTAAAGTCATAAGCACAAATAGTACAAAAGGCAGAAAAATTAATTGTTAATGAAAAAAAGGAAGAAGCTAAACAAGTTTCAAATTTCTATAATCCAGGATTACCAATTCTTAAACTCTACTCTCAGAATTATTGGGAAGTCAACAAGACGATGATCCCATTTTTCAGAAAGTCAAAAGACTTAGTCTTATTAAAAAAGTCAAGATGATTCTCCCGACAAAATTATCTTTCAAAATCACAAGCAGTATAGACAATACTCACCATTTCAAGCTCATGAAAAAATTAGAATAAGTTTTCCTTCAACATTTATATCAGCTCTGAATATTAGGATATAATAAATATTTTAAAATTGACATTTTGTGCTTCTTTTGAACACCTTGACCTAGAAAGTGCTTGAGATGAGATTTATTAAAACTATAATCCTAGAAAAAGAAAAATTCAATAAAATTTCAAGATTATGCTCCTTCCTCAAAACCATGAATTTTTTATACTGTCATGGAAGATGAGGCATGTTCTGTGTTCACTCTCAACATCACTAGCTGTGATGGAATATTTTCAAACAGAAAAATTCTATCAGTCCTATCAAATCTACATTTTAGGTAAAATAGTAGATCATGATTTTGACTTATCAAATGAAGATGAAACTCTTAGCTCTCGCCAAGCCATCACAGGAGATCAATATTATATCAGAAGTCTACGAGAGTTGGTTCAAAAAATAAATTACATTGAAAGTGAATATTACTTTACTATAACTGATGGAAAAAGAATCTTTATAACAATACTTCCTGTACAATATAAAAGATCCAAATAACAAATAGATCTTTGTGATCATATAATTAGAAAAATCAAATTCTTAGAGGATAGAAGGACCTGAAGACCTGATATCAGATGTAATAATGGAGCAAGATTTAGCTGATAGAAAGGTCAGTAATGATGGCAAAAGTGATGGTGCCAACTTATTTGATAGTGTTACAGAACACAACATAGCAAATTTGATAGAACCATGATAGAGACAACTCAACCATAGAAAGATAATAGGTCATTATCTGAAAAAAGACAGAAAGATGACAGGTCACTATCTGACAAATGGAATACTGTCTTATAAACTCTCTTGCCTCCCTTTTTTAGCCTTCCAATACAAAGTACTAGAAATTCTTTTCGAAAGATGGTTGGTAGTGCACCAAAGTGACCACCAATGGCACTGACATGATAGAATTGCAGCAATTCCAACTTCAATATGTAATGGTTTCCAACTGCCTGCTTCCCTTTTTTTGTGAGATCAAGGCCTTGCCCTAATGGTGTATTTGGTATGGGGTTAAAAATGTGAGGGTTAAGCAAAAGATGGAGATAATATCATGGAAGATAGATTAAGGAAATAAATCTTAAGCTTAATTGTGTTTGATTGGGATTATAAATATAAGTTAGTCTTTAATTTCTTAAATGTTAGTCATAATTAGTACAATATTAATGATCAATAAAAAAAAAATATTTTAGGTACGATTATTTTATTTAATCTTGCGATAATGATAAAAAATTTCTAACTTTCATAAACATGTCATAAATTATCTTGTTTTAACATTCAAAGCTCAATTACATTAGATATTATCTTGTTTTATAGGTACTAAGATTATAAATGAATCTAATTATTTTAATATAACAATGAAGTTAATTACAAAGTACTCATAACTTACAAGTGAAAAAAAATATTAATATTTAATAAAAATTAAATTTTACATGTATACATACAATATTTTAGATAAATAAAGAGGTTGAAAAATATTGATTCTCTTAGTAAGTATAGAAGAGATGTTTGCAACAACAAAGCAAAAAATAGTTTCACTTAATTAAAGATATGGAGATTGCCAGGTCCTTGAGTGGATCTAGTTGCACCTGTTGTCCTCTACCTATCTAGGAGGTCCAAGGGTCCTACTCTCCTGAAGGTCTGTTTGGAGGATTTATTTCTCCTTTCCTCTTTCTTTATAAAAAAGAAAAAATAAAGAAAGATATGGGGGATTAAATGCTATTGTAGTATATCATTAATTAATTGTGTTTGGTTAATTAGTACCTAATATAAAAATTAAAATTCATTATTTTATTTATTCTCATAATACAAAATAAAATATATTGTATCATTAAAATAAAAAATTGAGGTTTTTTCTTTTCTTTTCTAAAAAAAATAAAATTACAAACACTTTATATGCATTATTATCTTTATTTTCTTAATATTTGTAAAATAGTATTGAAGTTATATAGGAAATCTGTGCAAAATTAAATTAAAGTATATTTAAATCAAATTATCTAAAAAAATAATATTCCTCACTTTATATGCATTATTATCTTTATTTTTATAATATTTATAAAAAAAAATATTGAAGTTACCTAAGAAATCTGAACAAATTATATTAAAGTATATTTAAATCAATTAATTAAAATCTTGAGATAAAAAATAGTATATCTCACTTTATATGCATTATTATCTTCATTTTTATTTATTTTTTTACTATTTGTAAAGTGAAGTTACCTAGGAAATCTGTACAAATTAAATAAAGTATATTTAAATCAAATAATTCAAACCCTTAAAAAAATTAGTATTTCTCACTTTATATGCATTATTATCTTCTTTTTATAATTTTTGAAAAAACTATTGAAGTTACCTAAGAAATTTGTATAAATTAAATTAAATAATTAAAATCTTGAAAAAAACAAATTTATTTCTATACTAAATCTTTGGATTTGTGCCAATGGGCAACTATGACTATGAAGTGAGGCAAAGGCTGCAAAAAAGAGGCTTATATCTTAAACTAGTTCAATGTTTACTACTAACTTTTGACACTCCTTAAACATTACTCTATAACTAATTGATATGCCAAACACAGTTAAGTGGGATCAAACGTCACACTATTAATCTTTATACCCTCTTAACCTTCTTCCAAACACACCCTAAGTGTAATGCTTATGGTCGCAGGTGACTTCTGAATTTTCTGAATAAATTTATGTAGCTTAGGATCCTGATTTCTGGAACCCTTAATTTTCTGAATTAAATCAGAGTGCATTGTTGTGTTATAAATCACACAAAGCCCAGGATCTTAATTCCTTGATAAGGCATCTTTCACTTTATTGGTATTGTCTATCTCGTAAAATATTTCATAGTCATACCCATAAGTTTTGCCAAGAATTCCTGTTGTGCAGGGATTGTTAATGTCAGGTTCGATTACTTAAGGTTCTGGTTGTTAATTTTAGTTTTGAAATGTCTTCCAATCGGATTGCGACTGTATTTCTTGACAGTAAATATTATGGACAACATCTCCTTTTCATACATTGACATGTTTAGTAGACAGCCTTGCTAATAGAAGCTATGCAATCTCAACACTGCTCGAATGTCAATTCCACTGGCATCTGTCTCAACAGTAAATTACTGAACTGAAGTTTGACATAGCTAAGACTAGAGCTTAAGTCATTTCCCTTTTTAATCTTTGAAAAGTTTTCACAGCTTATACAAACCACTGAAATGCCCTATGTCCTTGACAAATATGTCAGTGGTTTAGTGATAGAATCAATACCTTTATAAACTTTATATAGTACACAGTGAGACTCAAAAAAGAATCTCAAAGCTTTGTCAGATTTTGGGGTAGGCCAAGATAACATACACTAAATCCAACTAGGATCATCTGCTACCTCTTGACGAGTAATTATATGCCCTATATATTCCATCTCAGGTAACCCAAATGAACACTTATTTTGTTTTATAAAAAATTTGTGCCTTTTCAGTAGATCAAAGGTAATGTTGCATATGGTCATTCCAACTCCTGCCGTAAATCAGTTTATCATCAATGACACCAGTGCAAACTTTCTGAGTTAAGGCCAAAATCCCTCAGTTATTACGCTATGAAAAGTAGAAGGAGCATTGGTTAACTCAAAAGGCATCACTAAATACTTATAGTGGCCTAAGTGAGTTTTAATTTTGTCATTGAAACACTACAAAAGTGACGTTATCTGCGTCTGCCAGTTGCAGAGGCAGAAGATCATAATATAGAAGTGAATAATAATCTGTGTATGCTCCAGACCCAGATAATAATTTACGTATGCTCTCAGACGCAGATAAATAGACACAGACGCAGATAAATAGATACAGTAACTTCAAACTCAAATACTATTTTCTACATCTGTCTTTTTCATTTAGCAGCAAAAGCAACATGTAAACACCAATAATTACTTGCTACGTATTGGAGTCTGGCTTTCATACGCTAAAATACAGACACAAATACAATTGTGTCTGGCCTACGGATGCACTACTTTTTTTTGTTTTTTGAATTCTATGAAGAGCATCTTCGAACACGTATACAAAGATCAAGCTACCTCAAAGAAATAGATTTTCTGCTAAAGATCACAAAAACTAAAAAAAATTATATATATTATGAAAATTAAACATAAACAATGTAAAATTATTGCAAAGGAAAAAACTTATTGAGTAAACAACCCATGATCAGCAAATTTATGTTGAAACCAAATAACCCATGACCAACAAATTAATTAAATCAGCTAAATATCAAATTTCCTAGGTCCCTAGACTAATTATACGTACATTCAACTAATTATAAACCCTAAAACTATGAACTTAATGAAATTAAACATAATAGGAATCAAAAATTGAGTGAAGAATATAAAAATTTTAGATATTTATAATGGAGATCAAATGAGAAAGAGTGAAGAAAATAAGGGTGTAGATTTACTTACCTTCCTCTTTGTTATCAAAACAACAAAATCAGAGAAAGCTAGAGATCGCTTGTTCAAATGTCATGCAATCGACATCGGAGTGGAAAATGGGTGGAGGTGGCTAAAGGTGACCAGAGCTGAACTGAGTTTCTTCTAGGAGCTCTGTTAGCAGATGTGCCAAAGTGAAAATAAAGGGGAGGGGAGAGGCTATTCGGTTTGAAGAATATGGGAATTAGGTTACTGTAGCATTACGAGTAGGCAAAATGATCATTTTGCCTATCTTTTATCTTTCTCCACCTTGGGTAAATAGAATAGACACATCCTTGAGGTGGGAATATCTTTCCCGTGTTTTTGGGAAAAAACCCCAAAAATATTCCCACCAAAAATAAGTTAGCTAAGAAAATTATTCATTATTTTGAAACAAACGAGGGTAAGATGCATTCCAAATTGCGTTTACCTGAACAAAATTTTTATCACCCAAAACAAACAGCTCCATATAGTGTTGCTCCAAAATTATATTAGACTTTGGAAGAGTTACCTCTTATTGTTTATCAATTTTTGAGCTGTCTATTTCTTGTAATTTGATATTAGTGTAAGTTACACTCCCCTCCCTTGACATTTATTAAAACAACATTGAAATTCAAAATTTAGAAAATCAATACTCTCTTTCTTAGAATGGTTGAAAAAGTTAACGATGTTGTAGGATAATTGAAAAAAATATTAAAAAATCCTACATTTATCTTAAAAGTACCAAGAAATCTAATTTTTTACTTTTTTTCTTTTCAATAAAGTTCTAAGTACTTACTCTTTTTTTTTTTTTAGTTATATATACTTCAACTACATTTCTAGTTTTTTTTTTTTCTTCTTAATGTTAATACATTATGTTAGTCCTATTTTTTATTATTTTAACATATATTTTTAATAAAATAGAAAATAATATTCGACATATATAATTGTACTTTAAAGAGACATACTATAAAATATATCATTTTATGAAATTTCCTATGGATGAGAAATTAGAACTAGGTTGAATATAAAATAAAGTTAGATTTGTTTAATTTATATGATATGAAGGATATAGAAATTTAAATTTATTTGAATTTAAAGAAAATTGGTGATTGATTTATATAAAACAACTCATAAAAATATATTTTTTTCCTTTAGTTTTTGGAAGAAGATATGAAAATATTTTCTTGATTTTCAATTTATTTTTTTCCTTTATTTAATGACTACATCATAAAAGTTATTAGTTTTCAAAATTTATGATATCTTTTTTTTAAATAAAATAAAAATTATACTTAATAAACATAAAAGTTTTAAAATAATAATATTACAATGGGTAAAAAGGAAAAAATATATATTTTAATTTATAAGCTTTATTTAGAATGAAAATCTTAAAAGTGTGACTTAAACTTGATTTGGTTATGCTTTTTGGGAGAGTGCTTATGTTTATTAAAAACATAAGTCAATTTTTTTTTATTTTTTTTTATTTTTATGTTTGGTAAAAAAAGCTAGGGTGTTTCTAGCTCTGGGCTTTTAAAAGCACCTTAAGGCAATACTTTTAAAAGCTAACTTCTGCTCTCAAAAATTTAAAAGTCTAATATAAACTTATTTTTAATAAAAAAGCTACAACATTACCAAACCAAATTTACTTTTGTGGCTTCTACTTATTGAGAGCAATTTTTACATTATTTTACCAAATACTACTATTGTAATTTTTTTAAAAACAAAGTCTAAGAAAGCCATGAAGAGCACAACACATCTCAAAAAACCACTACATTAGCAAACCAAGCATTATTTTTCTTATCAAGTTATAACATAACTTATTGATGATACTTCTAAATTCTATTTTTTGCTTTGAAATTTACTTCAAATTTTATTTACTTATATATGGGATGAAATATTTCTATCCCATTTTATTAAAATAAAGATAAAAATTTAGGCTCACATAATGTACTGCTATTAAGAAAAATACAAAGGTAAAAAACTAACCATGGAGGGAAAGTTCAATTTTATTTTATTCAATATGTAAACTAATGAGTAGATTTATGTCACACTTTCAAATAAAGGTATGACTACCATGAGGAATGAATAACCAAACCTCCGTAACCCTGCATCCACAATAACTGAACACAAATGACTCTGTAAACAAATTATAGTTAAGACCAAGAAAACATGAACTGGTTATGAAACATAAATATTTATGAAAAATTCAGGCCAATAACCGGTACAATTCATTGGTAAACCATAATATCAAAATACTCAGAGAAGCTCTGCTCCTAACAACACATTAAGTTACAACAGTTAACTCAATATACGTAACAATGCATGACACTTAAAATGACTGCAAGTGTCGTCTTATTAGCTTCAAGTATGTGACTTCAAGGTATACCTTGCAAGCAACAGTGTCGACAGGTAGCAAATCTTGACGCATCGAACTGTGTCTTCCTGACACTAAAAAAAAAAAAATAACAGAGAAAAGTGTGAGTCACAAGGACTTAGTGAGCAAATCACGTACCTTAAGGGTACCAGCATCACACAACAAATATATCATAGCTTAAACTCGTATTTACATTTACTTAGGGCACATATGTAATTCTAATTATCATACAATCACAATTCACGTAGCTTACAAATTTCAACATAGCAATCAAATCACTACAAACAAGCAAACAAATATACAAACAAAGGGCCAACGAGTAACTCAGCCCCACACAACAGTATCTCCCCCTACTAGCTATTTACACTCATGCACAATAAATTAATTCTCTATACATAATACATCCCACCGGGGCTGAGCACTCCATTTGTTTTTAAGATAATTGTCAAAATTAGAATAACTCTTATCAAATGTCAAATCCAAATATCCTAGGTGCACCTTGGATTTCAATTTCGAAGATAAAAAATCATTTTTCAGAAAATCTCACTTTGTTAGGCCCTTATCAACCATAACCAATTTCAAATATCAAACATAATTCAATTACTCAAATTCATATAGATTATTTCACATAATTATCTAGCAACCAAAGTGTACATAATTCACTCACTAAGTTTACGGATGTGAGTCGTCACTCCGCCTGGGATGAAAGGAGGTCTGAATATTTTTGGCACGATTCAGGAGCTGAAATCATAAATGCATATATATAATTTAATATAGTCATTTTATAGTTAATTTCATGAGTCCCTAATTCTATGTACATATAAAATATACTAATTGAAACTAATTCCTTTTTTAAACCTTTATCGAATATCTAAAAAGGTATTTAATTCCCTTGAATAGGTACAAACGTATATTTATACATACACCTAAAATTTCACAATTTAACTTTTACATCGCCGAATTCCATGGTCCCTATTTTACTAATAAAACCTATATTAATAAACTGTTATGCATAATTTACCTTAAGTCATGTATATGAATTCATGTACCTGCACACCGTCTAACCTAGTTAGCATAATCCTATAATCTTAATTTATTCAAAAATTCAAATTTTATAGTTTAACATTAATTTATTTAACTTTCACGTTTTCCATTTCAGTATATAACTAACGAGACTTATGTAGATTAAGTTCTATACACAGCTTGATATTTAAATTCTCTTAAATGTTTTATTAAACAACTAATATATATATCCTTCATTTTTAATTCACACATATAATCATAGGTATATACATGATTTCTAATACCTTTAAAATGATTCTATTATATCTTATAGTACTCATGTTTCACTTATCAATTCAATCTAACCCATAATATAACTTCTATTAAAACTTACACATACACATTCTAAAATTTATATACTTGAATCTTGACTTTCGTATTTCCATAATTGCTTAAAACCATCATATATATAATCACTATTTTCTTTAATATAAACCTAAACATACACATACACCTTAATATATTTACTAAGAAATCCTGTATCATCCAATTCTAAACACAAACTTTATGTTACTCACTTTCCTATTCTTGAAATAATTCTATAACTAATCAATATTAATTAACAGTAATAATCTCATGAAAATACCTTAAACACTTAGAATCTATATATATATATCCTCTCACGGATTGGCTTTGTTGACCATGCAGATTCTAGCTACCTTAGCCAAGAAAGATTATCCCCCAAGTTTAAGAGTGGCTGTATAACGGCTGCATAGGACAGGGCATCATTCAACTTTATCTTAATTTGGTTGAAATATGAAGGAAACGCAAAGATAAAGGGCAGAGCAGAGGAGGTAACAAGGTGGCTGCTATCAATCATTTACCAATCCATTCAACAACTCTAAGACTCACCCAATCCTACTTTAAATCTCCAAGTTCAAAAGAACAAAATCACACTATAACCTTTGTTGATTGGCTGCCAGCAAAGTGAGTTCACATCAAGAAAAGAAAACAACACCTCACGGCATGGATGCATATTTGGGCTTGCTGTCATGGAAGAACAGCACCACAAAAGAAATTCTTAGAAGACACTTCCACTTTCTTATCCTGGTAGATTTCATACATTAAACTCCATTACAGGGGGTTTTGTTTTTTTTTTTTTTTTTTTCTTTATTCCGAGTCTCTGAGTCCTTATTGAGTGGTTGAGTGCAGTAGATTGTCCGTCAATTAGAACAAAGTAACCACAGCGTTAGGAATAAAGGGGCAGGGGTTAAGACCGATTGGAAATGGAAGCTTGAGAGAGTTAGGGATGGTGCTGTTGTTATATTTTGGGACGACATTCCTCCATGTGATACAACGCCACGAAAATAGAAGACGTTGGTTGCAAGAGCTGAGTCGATTAGTAATGAACCCTAGCAACTTGTCTTGAAGGTCTAACCATAGTAGCTGGGGCTGAACTGCTCACGGATAGAAGGGGTAAAGCAAGGGCTGACGAAGGAACAAAGAAGCAGCTGCAAGGAGAGCTCCATGGCAGGACCAAAGAAAGAGAAACAGAACTTCTCCTGAACTTCCGAGAAGCAGGGGGAGACAAGAAAAATTAAACAAAATGGAAGAGTGAAGACAAGAAAAGTAAGTCGGTTTATAGGAAATTAGAAGTAAAGGTAAAGTAATATAAGTCCAAGGTCCAAGTTTTACTTTGTGGTGTACAAAATTTCTAAATTTTATAATATATATCTACTTATTGAATTTTTTAATTCCTTAATCATCTTTCGCTTAATAAAATTTACAAATGGCAATATTGAAAAAATAGGTCCAAGTCAACTATTTAAATTTATGATTATGGTTTAATCATAGATATATATAACTATATATATATATTTATATCTACCATCAATATTTAATAATAAAAGTTGTGTAATTGAAACAATAAGATAAGAAATATTGATGGTAGATATATATATAATTCTTTTTTTTTTTTTACCAATACAATTTACACAATTGGATTTTAAGTTTCATATCAAGCAATGAAGTGTCACATAACTTATGTACAAGCATTCTAAAGTATACACGAATATTTCGTAGTGTACATTAAAAATATCGGGTTATAACAATTTATATAAATCATTTGTCTTTTTTTTTTTTTTTCAAGTTCTTGAATTTATCTTTCAAATTCATATCGATGAATATTTCTTAATAAAAATGAAAGAAATATCCGACTTTATTTTATTTAATATTCAAATTTATTTTTACTTATACATGTGTCGAATATATATATATATATTTATTAATATAATATATTAAAATTAATACTATTTAATATTAGCATAATGTATTAATATTAAGAAGAAAATTGAAAAATAGAGAAAAAAGTATTTAGGATTCATTTGTAAAGATAAAATTAAAATAGGATTTCTTGATAAGTTTTAAAATAAAAGTAGGACTTTTAGTATTTTTATAAAATTTTCTTGTAACATCGTTAAGTTTCCATCCATTCTAGGGAGAGAGTGTCGATTTCCCAAATTTTGGACCTTAGTGTTGTTTCAGTAATTCTCAAGGGAGGGAAGTGTAACTTACTTTTAATATTAATTTGAGGCTAACTTGACTTAAGGTGAGCCTCGACTTTCCTGGGTTCTTGCACCCGTCATAACCTGAGATTTGGGTTATCACAAAATTATCAATACTTTTAAAAATAACATGTGCGTATAAATTGTTAATGATTATGGAAAGAGTAATCAGTACTCCTTAATACAAATTTAAATGGTCTCTAAGATAGAGTCTCTCAACACGAAATGAAACTATCTTGAAGTTTCAGAAGTTACTCTTCATGAGTTTAAATTGCCTTCAAGCATCAACATTCGTCTGAACGAATTTAAACTGTACCTAAGCATTAGCATTCTCTGACACGAGATTAAACTCCTTCTAAGTGTTAAGTTTTCTTGGCATGAGAATAAACTACATCCATGCATGCTTTGAAGTTTTAGTAACACAAGATTAAACTGTCTCAAAACAACAACGTTCCTTGGCACAAAGTTTAAACTGCCTCCAAAGATCAAAGTTTCTCGTATAAAATTTGACTGTCTTCGATCTTCAAAACCTCCTCGGCATAAAATGAACCTCCCTCCAAGCATTGGAGTTTCCTCGGAATGAGATTAAAATTTCTCCAAGCTCCAAAGGATTCTTGGCACCACTCTAAACCTCCTTCAATCATCAACTCTACTTGGTATAAGTATGAGTTTTAACTGTCTTCAAGACCAGTTGAAACTTTTTCAAAATGTCAAAGTTATTCTGGAGAAATTGCTTACAAGGATCAAACGTTCATCGGCACGAGTTGAAACTTCCTCCAGAGCTTGCCACAAGGAACAAAGATCCCACAAAAAGCACAAGTGTATACATTGGCGACTGATGGAAAAGAACCTAAAGGGTATAAACTTGCATCCGTAGGTCTCCTCTTGTCGCTTAAGACATAAGTGCTTAGAGAAGCTCATGCACTCATGCCCCCAGTCCCCACTCTCTTTTGGTCTACGTGTACACCTCACTCGGCATAAAATGCCCCACAACCTACTCGGCCAATGCCAATTTCTACAAGCCCAAAGCTAACTTTCTTCAACCCATTTGAAGTTACCCAACTCTGTCAATATTGCGACTGTGACAATGAAAAATGATTGCATCAGCTTATACTGTTGCCACCTATGTATCTTTATAAATTAAAAAATTATACGTGGAACTGAACTTTCTATGGTAGTGTGATCATAATCCCACCTAGTACCTAGACACATAACACTCAAGAATCATTTCTTTGTTTTTGTGAATTTTAATAGGATTAGTGCTAATAATTATGAGACAATTAATTGATCTGTAAGAGGATTATATATAGATCAATGGATTAATACTTTTGGGTTAAGGTACGTAGAATATTGTCTTTGTTGTCTCTACTGAGTGTAAAGTGCTATACATCTTATTTTTATTTATTTTTTGATCCCATATTCATTTTTGATGATGTTTTGTCATTTTGGATCCAGTTATTCCAATCTTTATAAACTTTTATTTGACAGAAGGGTAGACTTATTACCACAGCCTAATAATATTTATGTTAAATATAGATTAAATTACCTTTCACGAGAATAAGAGCTGGAAACCAATACAATGAATCAATAGTTGTAATCCAACTATTACTCTCTCTCTTATTTATTTTCCTCATCTCTCTCTCAATAAAACTCCATTCATTAACGATATTTCTTTTTATCTGGTATGACATGCTTTTTCTGATGAACTCTATAGGAGGGGACCATGTTGTCTTGTTTTTCCTAATAATTTCCTATGACCAAAAGCTCATAAACATTCCAAGTAAATGTGAGGAAATGAAATCTCATTTATTTAACTGATCAATTGATTAACTACATTAGAAAAAAAGAATAATAATTTGCTCTTTGAATTGAATCCATACACAAAATATAATCTCAGTTTTATCGAACCCAACAAAAAATATGGATCCATGATCCATCTACAAAAAAAGTTTTCACTCTGTCTTGATATGTGATTCGGTGGCTAATAAATTAACCCAAATCTTATCTCATTTGGAATTAGAGATAATGAAAGAGATGTTAAATTAGTAAATCTTAAAGCTAGCCCAACAATATGAAGAAATAAAGTGTATTCTTTGCTCAAACAGAATAAGAAAGAGCATTAAATGACAATATAGAGGCTAATAAAGAGGGATGGGGGAAGAGGGAGAAAGAGAATAATAAATAGTCGTTCTTGTGCTGATATTAATACTTTAAATAATATATCTTAAAAAATATAAAAAATTGAGGGTAATATTGTCCATTTAAATAATTAAACAGTTAATAAACTGTGACCATAAAATTTTTAGCTGTGATAATAAAGACACCCTTGACAGAAACCTTTGATATTAAGTGTTGTTTTGTCCTTGCCATTTTTGAATTTAAAAGACTTTTAACATGGTTTCTTATCTCCTTGCTATTTTTGAATTTAAATAAGTTTTAAATATGGTTTCTTTCACATACCTAGAGTTCTATCCATGTGTTTTTCCTTTAATTTTAATCAAATAAAAGAAACTTACATTCCCTTTAATTTTAATGAAATAAAAGAAACTAATATTATATTACTTTTTATAAAAAATTATATATTTAAAAGTGACTCCTGTGTTTATGGATCTGCTTTAGAAGAGTGACCTTCACCAAAGCCAATGAAGAACGTTAAATGCATAGCCTCTTACTAGAGTTTCCCCACCCACCGGCCCATACATAACTTTTCCGTAGGACCAAGGGTTTCCTCTGAAGTTTTATCATATTTGGTGGTTGAAGAGCTTTCTCCATTGTCCATCAAGCTTTTTGCTACTCCAATTACTGAGACCAGGTCCTGCAGATTTTGATCTTATAATTTTATTATTTCTTCACCTCTTAAAATTCAAATTTAATGTCACCCTAATCCTACATGTTATCATATCAATAGTAGAATTGTAAAGCTCTTGTTCAACTAAGAACATTTTAAAGGAGGGCTATGAATGATTCATGCACGACTCCTTTTCCAATTTAATTGAATTGAATAGATAATTAGTTAGTATGCGTGTAAACTGGCACAGATACACCTGACAATTAAATCAAAAAAGAAGAAATAAAGAATTGTGCTCCACCTGAAGTCTCTCCCTACTATTGTTAAAAAAGTGATCCTTGTCTAGTTTATTTATTCTTTAGTTTTTCTTCTCCTCAATACAAACAATGCACAAGGAAATGATAACACTCTTAAAGTAAGCAATACATCTTACCTAAAAAATTATTGACACTTTTTTTGACAATATTAGGAAATATTTTATAACTTTAAACTCATTGATTATCAAAGTAAGTTTCCCTTTTATCATGACTACCACAACCCTAAACAAGTGAAGGAATAAAAAACAACTTTTACATGCATTACTTTATTGCACTCTAGCATTATTCCTCAAGTATTATTGATTGTTATAATTGCTTTCATTATGACAATCATGATGAACATTACTGTTCCATCTTTTACACACTATATAAGAATTAAGAATAAATCCTAGCAAAACAAACCAGAACAAACTGCAGCACTGGCCAGCTATGGTTAAGAGAGGTCCTCTTACAATATCAATGTTTTCAAATTCCACAATGTTAGTAGGGTGGTACCGCCCAAGGCGGCGGTTTAGGCGGCGGAGGGGCAGCAATATACGGCTTGGGAATAAGCGGCGGCAGGTTCTGTCTTGGATCACGTCCGTTGGTGCAATGGGGTGTTATGATTGGTCCCCTGAAGACGTTGAAGAAGTTCATCATGGAGATTGCACCAAATGGGAAGTTAATAGAGGCTTATTGTTGGTCATTTTCATTTCTACTACCCCAGCTATTTCCCTTGTGTTAAGAACTAATAGCCTTTTCTTTTGGTTCCTCCCAACATTTCTCTCTTTCTGAACTTGTAATAAGAGAGTCTGAGATCTTAATAGAGGTTACAAAAAATGTGAATGTGGTTGTTTTTCAAATGTAAAAAAGAAAAGAAAATAATGTTTCCTTTTATCATCTTCTAATGGTCAATACTTCAACATACCAACAGTTTCCAAAGTTTGTACACCCATGCCTGTAATACTGCAACTATGACTGTTTAAATTCAAAAGTCTGTAATTAAAACAAAGACTCTGGAATTCTTATTCTGACACTACTTATAACACAACTCGAAAGTTCAAATTAGTGCAACAGAACTTTACCCCAGGCTACATTGTAGGATGATTAGTACAACAAAAACTGATACATATTTGACTACATAAGCAAAAACATTTTTCACAAATATGTAATATTACACATACAACATAAACATTGGATATGGACCCCAAAAGCACATAAGACTAGCTTTTTCCAAAGTATGACAATAGTGTTGGCTGTTTATCACCTGATGTCTTCAAATTCCCCTTCTTCTTCAATGGACTTGTGCACACCTGGTCAGTTTTCTCAACAGCTAGCTTTGAATCAGCTGTAAACTCCTCATAATCACGCTTTATTTGGCACTTAACTGCATCCTCTTGAGAACGGGTAGAAACAATAGATTTTGGGTCATGGTCTTCCTTCTCATCCTCTCGTTCCTCTTTAAGGTTCTCAGGCAAATCTGTTTTGTTTGAGTCTCCTCTTTTGACTCCCTTTGTTGAAAAGAAATCAGAGATTGAATTGTTCACCTCTGTCTTCAATTGAATCTGAGAAATGTTGCAGAAGTAAGCAGAGGTCAAATATTGTAAAATGATACTAAAAAAATGAGAAAAAACCACTGTGGAAGCAGTATTCATGAAAACTTTCTGTAACACGACAACTTTCCATATAATAAAATAATAAATAAATAAAATTCACTGAGGACATTACTATATGGTAATGGCGATAATACAATAAAACAATGAACTGTTGATACAAGTCTAATACTCTAGTAAACTCTAGTAACTTTGTATATGTGGTAGCCTTCTGTAAGTGTGCATTGATGAAAGGAGTGAAAAAGTAAAAAGAAAAAGAAGAGGTCACAAAATGTCCTACTCAAAAATCAGAGAATCTCAAAAAAAGCTGTAAGCTCAATATTGCCATCCTGGAAGTAAAATAAACAGTCCAGCTCGGGCCCATGCAATATAGATGGCAACCATAGGTTTAATCATAGGTGAAACTCGTAAAAAGACCTATCTAAGATGTTTAATCTGAGACATTTTTGTTGTAAATAGTATTGTTCCATTTTAATCTTGATGGAAAATTAAAAAGTCAGACCTCCTTTATGCACTCTGGTCCATCAAAAGATGCTTTGCCCATAGCAGGTGACACAGGGTACCACACCTGGAAATTTGAAAAATTGAGCATCCATGGAAATTGAGAAAAGAAAATAAGATAATATTGGAACATAGCACAATCTTGATGTCAGGAAGTAGTTGATATGAACCAACACCCCAATCATCACCCACCCACACCTCCACAGAGAGGCAGAGAAGGAGGGAGGGAGATATCATGCGCCAACCCTCCTTGAAGGTACATACCAAATCAGATTCTTCATATGGTTTGAGCAACATATTCAATTTGGAAGAACTGTTTAGCCAAGTGTCAGTTGATCCCTTGTCACCCAAGATGACGGGCATCCTGTCTACAGAGAATGATGAAAATTATACTGGTACATGCACACTCAAATTTAAGATTGACAACAGAGCAACCTACATTCATTTAGCACAACCAGGAAAAAAAAGACAAATGCAAAAATCACCCCTTTCCTTTTTCTGTGGGAGAACAAGCGTAATGCCATAATCTAGCGTAAACTACAAGAATTTAGTACAATAGATTTACACAATTTTAAACAAAATGCATAACACTGACATCATTAGTATTAGTCAGAAAGTTCAATACACGGATAATTTTGGCAACTTCTTCCATTCTTTTAACAAGCAAAATTTTACGACAAAGGCCCCAACAGGGAGGGCAGCCTGAGTACACAGGACTTTGCATATGACATAAAATCTAAAAGAGGTGGGAAGTTGCAGAATATGAAGGTCATCTCCCATTTATGTTCAATTCCTGAAAATAAAAAAGAATAATCAGGAACTTCAACCCTTTTACTATCCCATTCATATCGGATATCCCATGTTGAGTACTGTGGACCAAAGTGGAGGAAATACAATAGCAAGATTTTCTTGTTTGCTCATAATGGAGGAAAATAATAGAAGAGCAAGTAGAGGAATGAATGGCCCGGGTAAGGAACGATGGAAAGTTAAGTAGGAGGATCAAAGAAGGAACAAAGTAACACGGGACAACTGATTGCTATTTAATGATGAGAAGGGAATCCATGTGGACGATACACAACTAGTTTTCTGACGATTCATGTAGCCAAACCTCTACTAAATTGAGATTAAGGTTATCATAGTTGTATTACAATTAAGAGAGAGTTGCTACCACGTGGGAAATCCATATATCCTTCTCTTTAAACTACCATTTACCACTCATCATATTGAAAACCTCAGATAAAGGCACTGCCCTCCTGAAGTCCTGCCTATTGAGTCAACCACAGGTCCCTTAGTTCTTGTACTGTCTCAGAAACACTAGCAACGTAGTCCATAGTGCAAACTCAAATGCATATAGCAGGTTCCCCTTCAGTCTACATCATCGAATTCGAAACCTTAGGCAGTCCTGCTCTTTGATATATGAAACAAATATGTGAGAAGTGGGCGCTGAAGGAGAAAAATAACCAACTCAAGCTAAGCCAAAACCTACCCAGCATATACCATCCACCAGGCAAAATAACTTGATTTATAAACATCTATCTCTTGCATACACTCTTTCCCTGCACAGTCCATAAGAACCTCTACTAAAGAATACCAGCGGCAACAAGTCAAGCCAAATTACAGGAACCTATCGTGCTTCAAATGATTATTATCCTTCCCTCCCTGGATAACCTCCTAGAAATAATAATAAATGTGCCCGATTAGAAGTAATAAGTGCGTAATTCTAATTCCCGAATTTTCCTTCTTGTCAGAGTATACACCTTTCTTGAATCCAATAAATCATGCACAAAATTCTAACTTAAGTCATCCTCCAAAGTCTACTGGTACTTACACTAAATGCTTTTCTCTAGAAATAAGAATAGTAAAAGAAAAATGAATAAGTTAGGTTTGAAGACTTCAGTTAGTATCTTCTCGAAAGTAACTTGAGATATTTCTAATATATTTCTAAAATTCCTACAAGAGGAAAACTGAGGAAAACTTCTTTAACTTAATAATTTTGAAAACATTAGGATGTCCAAGTCCAACTATAGACTTTAGACCAATATGAACGAGAGAAACATTGATGACAAGACAAGAGATTGTGACATTTCTCTTGTAGTCCATTGTTTCCTTTTCCTTCGGCAATGAGAAGAGTGTGTGAAGTTAAAGTTTCCCCTATAAGGGGGAACCAGTGGAAGGTCACTATAAGTTTTGTTCAGATTGGGAATCTTAGTCCCCATTACAATTGGGATTTAGATGTTTGGGAAGACTAGGATGATCACTTACAGGGTAATCTTGTCCCTAACGTTGTTAAGGGTGCATAATGCATACCTGGTGCTTGGGTCGAATAAATATGTGCTTGTTAAATAAAATAGAGAGAGGAAAAGGTTGTAGCTTGAATTGTCAAAAACTACCACATAAGCTTTATTATATAAAACAATAAGACAAGACTATCACATTTAAACAATGTGGGACTAAACACTCAACATATACTCTTACACTCCCCCCAAGCTGAAGCACTTAATGCTTCAAGCTTGTACAAGTAAAACTCAAGTATCAAAACTCTCAACAGTGTAATATCTAACTTTAACTATCAGACATCAGTGATGGCACAAACAACTATGTGCCTTGTTGGTTCACACCTAACACATAACTTAGAATGCCACATGGCAATAACAACATCTGCCGATAAATTTTCTGGTCAAAAAATAAAATCAGGCAACTTTTGAGTTGGCAATGCAAACAACAACGAAAAAAGAATGTTGAAGCTCTTCAAACTTGATTGAGGTTATGCCAAAGAACCAAAACAGTCAACGAACTAAACATGGACATCATCCAGCAGCCAGAAAACAAAACAACCAATCAGTTACTGTTCACGGGTTACTGCTTACCAAGATACTGTTCACCCGATAGTTGACCAACCCTAAATTGAAAAAAAGAGAAGTGGGTTTCAGTCGTCAAACCCTAAATTGAGAAAAATAAAAAAAATAAAAGAAAAGAAAAATTAAGTTTGTTTGACTCGTCTAACCCTAAAACAAATGTTTGCAAAAAGAAGAGGGGAGGGTTTTAGTGAAACCCTAAAATGAACAATTGATGGCTAAGAATTCTTTTTTTCCCCTTCTTCATGATTGATGAAGATTTTGAGGAGGTTAGAAAAAAGAAGGAGAAAACGAGGGTTTAGATCAAACTCACTTTGATATCATGTTGAATAAAATAAAGAGGAAAGTTTTGAAGCATGAATTGTCAAAGACTACCCCATAAGCTTTATTTTTATTACAACAATAAGACAGGACTACCACATCTAAAGAATATGTGACTAAACAATCAACATATACTCTAACAGTGTTAAACACTTATTTGACTTATTTGTAGAGCCCTGCCCATATATTAATTAGTAACAGAAATCAAGTGCTTGACACAAAAAAGCACCTACTAAGGTTCTATGCATGAAGCACTGGGCCAAGCAAATCACTTCAGAAAGAAAGCATTAGATGCAGAGTAAGAATTCCCCATTCTCATGCAGTTTTGAACTAAAGTTTTGTCATCAATCAAGGACTAATGGCAGAGCAAAAGGTGACCTGTTGTAGCACCTATCGAGGAGAAAATATGAGAGAATTGCCTACGTTGGTTTGGACATATCCAATATTGGCCAATGAACGCAGTAGTTAAGAAAGGTGACTTGGTATAGGTGTCAGATGTTAGAAGTGGTAGGGGGAGATCGAAACTTACATGGGAGCAGTCATCGACAAGGATATGACTGCTCTAGGCATTACTGAAAATGATGCCTTTGATCGATGTCAATGGAAGAAAAAGATTCATATAGCTGACCCCAACTAAATTGAAATTTAAGGCTTAGTTGAGTTGAGTTGAGAATTGGGTCATTGAAGTTCATTGGTTAGAAGGTCCATTCATAAAACTTAACAGCAGAACAATACTAGGTCTAGATCCTTAAGTTGGATACCCTCTAGGACCCTTATATTCTGGTGTAATTCATTCAGCATATTTTGCAAAACCTATTACAAGGAAACAATATGGTACAATCAGTTATAGGCTTAGGAATTCTAGCACTACTGAACCTCACATGATAGTTCCTCCAATTAAGGTTAAGATTTTCGTTTGGATTGCATTTTTTAATAGAATCAATACTAAAAAAACATTTTTGAAGGTGCGAAAACCTTCTACGGCACTGTCCCTTGATGACTGTGTGTTTTGTGACTTTTGTCATTGGAATAATGAAACTAACGAGCATCAATTTCTTGTTTTCTCGATGACTTGTACACTTGGTGCAGGCTTTTTCGAGTTGGTGTTACTTGGATGTGTCCGAATTCTTTATTTGATCTTTTGATGACTCATTATCGGAGTTTCGTAGGAATAAGAATGCCAAATGTGGGTAGAACTGAGCTTTTTGGAGGTCAGTGTGATAGCTTTTTATGAAGCTTACTTGTGGTCCATATGGTTTGGGATAAGGTCGTTTTCTAGCTTCTCTTTGGTGATCTGCTACAGAAGCCTCTGAGGTTGACTCTTAACAGATATGCAACATGATTGGTGAGAAGTTTTGTCTTAGCTTGGTTTCTCTCTTCATAAAATCTTTTTTCTATCCCAAAAAAAAAGAAAGAGGTATTGGTGTTCATGGATTTTAGGATTTTACTTTGACATAATTAAGGCTTTCTTTTGAATAGAGTTTATTAATTATGAGATCCTAATTACTTATTAGGATTTCCTTTTGTTTTTCATACAAAAAGAAATATTATTAATAGACGAGAGAATGAAATACAAAAAAGAGGATATGAAATCCTCCAAATTACAGAAAAGACAATAACAAAAATAAAACAAATATAACTAAGGAAGAACAAGAATGAAATTGCCATTACGCTCAACCATCGAAGAGAAAGAACCTCTGCATATTTTTGAGAAGTATGTTCCAACCATAAAAACCACATCAAACCAATACGGACATTTTCCAAGTACACTAGTCTTTGTTTCTTCAGCCTACTGCAAGAAATCCGGTCAATAATTCAGCTCTTTTAAGTTACTTTGAGAGAAAAGCCAGCTTCTAAGAAATTTCCAGACTTAATGATTTTTACCCAATCATTCCATAGGGTTTTCATAGTTAACAGGTGATTGCAACTTCTGTAATTCTCTATCAAGTTTTATCTGCTTTCGATTTGAAGTATTAGAGGAACCAGCCATTTTAATCTCATGCCCCGATTAATTTAACAATTTAAGGCCTAAAGCATCCAAAAGTGATTGGGGATCTCCATGGTCTCTCTCATCCCCTATAGGATCTAAATTCATGAGTTGGATGTTACGCTTTCTCAGTAGTTAGTAGGATATCTTTAGGTTCAACTATAAGAATGTCTATTCTAAACTATTTTTTAATATTTCAGTTGCATATTTGCATTGATAAATGTAAGCCCCGAACTCCTCTTTGCTCCCTAGGTTCTACATCAAAGTAGTATCAGAACCATTTACCAAAGTGGTATAGAAATTTAGCTCTGGCTTCCTCATTTTTATAAGTATTAGTCACCAAACAGATAAAACTTTTACATGAAAGCTTCCATGATATGGAAAAAAGCCTATGGTATAAACTATGTTCAATTATAGACTTCCATTGTAATTAATGAAATTTCAAACAGTTTTGCTAGAAAATTTTCTCTGTGCCATTCTTAGTCCTACATCAGGCGTTAGCCTTTTATACACATAACAAAGCACTCACAGAATCATCAAGAAAAAGATGGGGAAGCAAAAGGAAAAAAATAAAATAAAATAAGAAAATGCTGACATTAACAATTTATGAAATGACACTTCTTTTTTATGCTATGGTTGTAATTAAAAAATCCAACATGATACAATATTAAAGAGGAGCTACCAGTGGATTAATTACCTTCTTTCCTGGGGTAAACAAACAGATGAAAAAGTGTGATTTACTCTAAACTTCTAACTCTAAGTCACTTCTTAGTTCTTATCTTTTGAAATTGATGTTTCACAAAATATAAACACAATACGATTGAAAAATTCTAAAAAATGTCAGTGTTGAACTTTTGAACAATTATCACATATGTAGAAATCAGGAAAGCTTAAACAACCAAGACTCACCATGCAACCATTGTAAAGCGGAGGAGGAAGAGGTTGTAAGAATAGTAAACGTGTAAAGTATTTCACCTGCATGAAAGAGTATAGGATTATTTCCCAAAAGAGTATAGGATTATTTCCCAAAAGAGTATCTACTATGACTTACACCCTTTTCCTTCTTTTGGTAAAAGTCGTTCACCTTCAGCATCTTTCCAGGAGTCATAAAGTGCCGCAAAGACAAGAGGCCGCCCATCTTTGAAGTGTATGTAGTATGGCTGCTTCTTTGACCCATCTTTTTTCCACTCATAAAATCTGAATACATGAAAGTCAATTTATAAAACCCCGCATATGGAAGTGGTAGAAAGTTAATTAGAAGAAAATGTACAAATATGCAAGTGCAAAGATTAAAGAAATAGGTCTAATAAACTTAAAATTGATAGCAGAAGGTCTGCGATTATAACAGAAAAAAGAATTCAAATGTCTTTAAGAGATTCAAAGACTCAAACTTATCCCTGCTGCTAGTTTAGGACAGGGCTCACTCTTGGAATTTTCAAGTTTTAAAGAAAGTCATTTAAGTTTACCTAATGGATGTTGAAGGAGGAAAATCACAAAGTGGTGACTCACAATAAAACATATTTAATGTAGTTCAACATTTCAACAGGAAAGAAAAAGAATTGGGTTTATATATGAACAAGTAATAGACTCACTAGAGTAGTGATATCATCCAAGGAAGGAGATGACACATGGTGCAGTGCAACGGTGGGGGCACCAGCAGTCATTCGGGGCAAAGATGTATTGGTGCCTTATACACACCTTGTACTTGGCATGTCTAAATCACCACTAGGAGCCCTCGCCCTGAGCTGGAGTATCATTTTGACAATGATTCCTTTTCTGTTATTTTAGGATTTATGCTTGGGCTGAAATTATTTTCAATTCGGGTTTATTCTAAACAATTTGTAATTTAGATCCAATCTAGGTCTTAAAAGGTGTATTCTGTTGATTAGGTGACAGTTGGTGGGTGTGTGTTTCTGAAAAGAAGTAACCTTTCCCAACATAGGCAAATCACACTTATCCAATCTCTATAAAAAAATAAAAAATTATTGCTCATCCTGGAACTTAATTTTCTTCCCTCTCTCAGTTTTTATAATTTATGTAAGATTTTGTTCTGCTCAGAAACCAGAGTTTGCTTGTTTTATCTTGCAAGGCAAGGTATGCTGAAAACTGGTTTGCAGTTTTTAGGGGAGCAAATATTGTCTTAAGGAGAACATCATTAGACTTGGGCTTTTCCGTTATTCTCCATTGTTCCAGACTTTTTCTAACACTCTTAACCATTAGAAACAGCACATACTTGAAGTAGTTATTATAAAAAGATCATCTTATGAGTATCCTGTCAAACTGAAGAATCTAATTGTGATATGAGGGGTAAATTTCCTGTTCTATTCAATCTGTTAAAGTCTCTGAAGCACAAACACTTCTAATTATTAGCGTGTAACATAACACTTTGCGCCACAGCACGACATGCTATTTGAGTATCCCGTCAAAGTGAAGAATCTAATTGTGATATGAGGGGTAAATTTCCTGTTCTATTCAATCTGTTAAAGTCTCTGAAGCAAAAACACTTCTAATTATTAGCGTGTAACATAACACTTCACGCCACAGCACGACATGCTATTTGTAAAGATAATTGGTGTAAGTGTAACATCTTTTAAGGGTAACTGGTGTTATATTGTCTCCATGTCCGTGTTAGTGTTCAAGCTTCTTAGGTTAAAGTCTATGTAGTTATTACCTAATAGAAAATAGGCTAAAATGAAAGAAAACTCCTCTAACTTTACAATCCGAAGAACTGACTTTCAGTTGTAAGTCATCCATTCTGCTCCTATCTAAAGTGATGGTAGGCTGCTTCACACAGGTGCGCTTTGCTTGGTCCCAAAGAAGTCGTTCCTTAGTTACAATAGTAAGCAAAAGGCCTTGTCTTCTGGCTTGCGAATCTTTTCTTTTTCGTCCTCTCCTCATTTCCATATAACCCTTCTACATTAAGAAAATACAGCACCTTGTCCTTCCAAAAAAGGTGCCAATTGGCACTTATCAGCATTCCATCCAAATCAATAATGTAGAAAACATGGGAGATGCACGTTCTCACTTTAAGCAACCTCACTAGAGGCTCTTCAAAATTTGCATCCCCAAAAATCATTTCTCTATAGGGTTTTCTCTTTGATTCATGCTTGCTCTCAAATCAACACTAGAAAATTGGGGGAATAGCCAAACATTTATCTAATAGACTAATCAATTCATTAATCGACTTTGTTTCCCTACTTCTTTCAGTCACACCACTTACCACAGGCTTCCTTCACTAGGTCGGTCTGAGGTCCTCTGCTGTTGCCACTCTTCTTCTTGGCTTTCTTTGACTTAATTTGAAGTTTTGAACCTGATATTTCAAACAGCAACATCTTCTCTTCCTTCAACATTAACACCACGGATTCCATATCTTCCCCATATTAACCAAGCCCAGAATTAAATCCAGAAAATTTGATATCTGACACTAACTTCTAACCCATTTTCATTGATGTTTAAAAATTTCATCTGAAATTCAGCACTCTCGGTTTGTTTTTTTTTTTTTTTTCTAATGTAACTCAAATTCTCTTATTTTGTATGGGTGGTCTTTCTTGACATTTTTTATTGTTCAAATCCAATAGGAGAAGTGATGAATAACCTTTTGCAAAATGGTCTTGCAGGAAAGTCTCAGCTTGCACTGTATAATTCTTTAAATTAAGTTGTGCTCTTCTTTAAATGTCTGTATCACCCAAATGCTTCAATGGCTAGCTTGTCAATCTTTGAATGAGTTCATGGACTAGAAGAATCAATGGGCCTGCCAATAATGTCTATTTGTGTGAATGAAGGATAGTGCGACAAGATGAAATTTAATTTATAAGATCATTTTTTTTTTAGCAGCAGTGGAATTTCCAATTTTTTTAGATGAAAACAGGATGCACAGTACTAACATAAAACCATATTCGGTTCTGCAACCCAACAAACAAGTTATGAGATCATTAAGTAGGAATCAGAAACTCCATGTAGAAAAGAGAAAAGAATGAGCTATGAACAAGTCATCAAGTTGCATTCAACAATAAACCAACTATTCAGTTTTAACCTCAGGTCAAGTTATTGATTTGCATGGAATGTTGACGGAAGGGCCTACTGGAATGTTTTTGGAAGGCCAAAGTGTTAAATGCACATTTTTATAGTACATAGGGGTTAAGTTGCATTTTAGCCAGGATAACAAAATAATAAGATGATATAGCAAGAAATAGAAAATTACAAACTTCACAAAAAACTACAGTCACAAATGGTTTCCCTAGGATCACTACCTGCTCTAAGCATTAATAATAATGTCAAAATGAATTAAACTCTGCTTCAATTCAGTGTCCTCATGTGGGTAGTCTGTGTTGTTGGTTCACTGGGCTTCGCAGCTCATTTTGAATTTTTGTGTGGCCAGCTGTTAGTTAGAGATTAAATGCTAGGTAATGGAGGTTCAAAAGGTTATTAAAAGCATCATCAGAGGGCTTCCATGGAATATAATGCAAGTTGCAGACTGGTACACTAATGGGGGTAGGTAGGTTCGAATCGTGACACTTAAACTTCAAATAAATATAGAATAGTTAACCTCCTCTTCAGAAGTTTTTATACAACCATAAAAAAATTGACAGCAAGTAACCCAAATTCCAATTTATATTGTTAGAATCTTATGATTCGATTTGGTTCATCTACCAATAGATGTGAATCTTATGGATGAATCTAAACTATAACTGAATCTTATAATTCACGATTCAATATGATTCGTAGATTCATAATCTATTGAACTAGACACAAATCTTAATGTACCCATCGGACCCCAATTAGACCCCATATGTTAAAAACTCCAAATAAGGATTTCCCAAGTTCCCACAAAGTGAAGAAGAAGCAATGATTTTGAAGGGAAGAAGATATTTTTTCTCAAGATACAAATTACTGGCTTTAAAGCCAAGTTCCTTTTGAATGGGCCGAATATGTTAAGATATCTCATTTCACTATGCATTTCATTTGTGTTACATCAATAAATTTAATTTAGAATTGATTCGAAGAATTCATAGAGTCTTGCAATTCGATTCTCGATTCACAAAATCAGTATTTGGTTCACGATTCGAATTTCGATTTGACAACTGTGATCACCAATCTTAAAGATACTTTTCAATCATTCAAATTTAACTTAATAAGCCGTATGAGGATTTCCCAACGGCACTTGAGTCAAAAGAAATATTAATACCAAGATTGATTATATACAATTCATGACTCTAAGCAAACCGCTGGAGATAAAGTACAAATGGGGCATTTATGCACTTGGAATAAAGTATGTTCATGGAGGAACATCTACTTGAAGATCCCATTTGTTTTCCATTAAGATATCTACTTACCTATCAGTAAGCTGTTTATGGTGTCATTAGATAAACTAACACTAAGGAAGCTTTTTGGCTTTTCCTAGTAAACAAACAACAAAATCAAGCCATACCAACTTAGTTCATAATGCAAGCACAGATGAGAAAATTGCTCTCACAAAGATCAACTATGTCTTCAACTATGTATACAAGGTTCTCTCACTTATAGGTCACATTTTGAATATGCAACGGATATGATTAAAATAAAAGTGGTTTAAGGTATTATAAGAAAATGCATTAATTGAACATGATATTAAAAGAAACAGCAGCGGAATATTATGGAAAAATCTTAACTAAAAGCTTTTCCAAAAGGGGTGCAAAAGCAAATTAGCTGTATAGATAAGGCAGATTAGTTACAGTATATACCCTTCGGCTGCTACAAGACACCTGCTTTTGGGAACTAGACGACGAAAAGAAGCCTTTTCACCTAGGGACTCGGATCGAGCATTAAACTGCAATAGACAATCCACATAAGATAGAAAACATTTCAGACAATGATTGCATTATTTCACAATTTCCTCGTAGGATACAAAATAATACAACACATATATACCATGTAAAACTTTACATTCCACAATTTGTTTACAATCAAGCTGCTTGACATTTCTAAGCAACAAAACATTGTTTACATTTGATAAAGAAAATTTTCATGAATACTGATGTCCCTTAAATTGCTGTTAGGATGAAGAACGTAATAACTAGTACTAGATTTATTTTTCATTCCATCACAAATGAGTGTTGATTCCCCTTTATTTTACCATCGCATGCACACACCCATATCAGCTAAGATCCACTTGAGTGGACTCTAATGTCTCACATGCTAAAAGTAACACATGCCTCACCTCTTTTTATTCTAGGCTAACACTTACAACTGCAGACACCTGCACATGCATCTAACATTTTTTTCCTTTTCCTTACAGAAACTGAAGAGAACAAATTCCTCCTAAGGTGCATGCTAGGCCAAAAGGTAGTCAACATCTTTTTGTTTCATTGATCATCTGGAGTGAAGGCCAATATGGGCAAAACTGTTTAAGTTGTCAACCGCAGACGAGGCTAAATTTATCGCGAATTCAAAGTCAGGAACAAAGCAGCGGTCCCCGGTTTCATGGAAAATTGGAAGGTCACAAACTGCCCTCTATAGTTGCAAATGTGAAACAATGATTTTGGTCTCTATTCTTTTCTTCTCACACTATGGGCCATTATTTCCTTTTACTCTCATCACTCTCCAAGATAGCTACAGAATTAAGTAGATCTTTTCATGCCTATGCCACAATGTAGAGAATGGTATAGGTAAACATTGTTTTGCTTGTCAATTCATTTCTGCACTCTGGCCTCTTGCAAAAGCTTTTATCTTCTCTCTCACTATGTGTACATGTATTTGTGTGATAAAGATCTGATATGTGTATGACTAAAAGAAACTTGATTTTCTTTGACTAGATGGTTTCATGTTTTTCTAAACTAAATTCAAGTTTTTGGAAATCACTCAATGAATAGGCACCAAGAGAAACAAAGTGTAGTTCTTCTTCTGTTATTTGAAGCATGCCAAAGTTATTGACACTATGAGATCTTGCAATAATAGTGTATACAGTTTCTAATACCCAAAGGAGAAGATAAAGAACACCAAGATAGTAGGTACAAGTATTAATGCTTATTTTTCTTCAATAGTTTGAAACTTATCAATATAAATCATAACATGAAGGCCCATTTTCTTTCCACTATTATCTCATTACATTTTCGTCTTCCTTCTTCTGTAATTTCCTTTCTGTTTGTCACAAAACTTGTCTGATGGTGCAGATTTTGGGGTCAAAGAGAAGTTAATAAATTTGGGCTTTAGAAATCTCATGCAGAAAACTTGTCTCATACAGAAAACCCAATTTAATGCAACTAAATAACATGGATGCATAACTTCCCAGATTGTGAGCGCATATCCGGGTTCATCCTTTACACCTAGCAAAGTGCTAACACCCATTCCTCAGAAACTTAATTTTGATTCTGAAGTTCATCCTTTTTATGTCTTCCTAGTTACAAACAATTTGATTTCTTATAATGGCACCCTAGAAGGACCCCAGTTTCATCATATATATACACTACTCTCCACTTATGATCACAAGCATCGATACTCAAATAAAACTCACAAGTCAAATCCCAAATTTCCACCCATGAAACATTCTATTCAGTGAACATCAACTCAAGAAGTATAGATCCTAGAACTACATGTACGAACACAATAGTACAACTGAGTTGCAGGCTTGCAGCATCTAGTATATTGCTGTAAGTAACAATTGCAAAAATGTGTAAAAGCATAAGCCTCATATTAATCCAAAAGTAATATGAAATTCATATAAGCAGACAACATATTTTCGTGGCCAACTTGAATGACAAAGTATTAGTAAACTAACCATCCTATAGTGATTCGGTTTCTCATTTTTCTTGGTGAAACTGGGAATTAGTCCCCATTTCATGCAATGGAGAACATGTCCTACACAATCAGGCCCATCCTCTCGAAGAACGACTGGCAAGTTCGATCCCGGTGAAACATTGTAAGAGGGCCGATACCTAATTACATTCCCAGACTGAATCAATAAGCACTAAAACACCACATAGCTAACAAATACACGAAACGTTCTTTGTTGGTAGAAAAGAAAAAAATTAATTTTCTCGTTCTGATTAAACCCTATATTAATCCAGTCCTAAGAAACAGCTTCCACCACCTACTTGAAGTATAACTAAAAATTTAGTGGGAGCCCAAAATGACGTAAAACACATAAAAAATTTCACTTTATTTTCCCGGGCTTTCTCGGAAACCAAAATGAAATGATGAACTTGAACGGACCTATCGTCACAACTACCCAGTGTGCTTGCAGGGAAGAGAGAGTTTACCGGTCCATATTAACGGTACGAACGGGACCATCGCTACGATAACAAGCCCTAGGAATGTCATCAGCTCTCAGAGTACAACGACCTCTCCCACACATCGATTGGGTTCTTCGATTTTGGTCTGACCCTGTGTTTTTGGCCAACTGAATAAGGGCGGGAAGGGAAAGGGTAAGGGAAATGTAAATGGAAACAGGAGTGATCGGTTACCATTTCACTGATCAACGGTACATTTGAGAAACAAATATGACCGTTAGATTTACAATGTCTTGAGATTCCAGCACTGCTCATAGAGGCGTCCAATCGCGAAGTCCCAAATGTTGTACTCTGCCTCCCTTCAATAGCATTTTTAGTCAACTTTCTCTCCAAAAAAAATCACTTTGTCTGGTTTGGATAAGCATTAGAGCATAACTCACGTTAATGATGGGAACTTTTTTTTTTTTTTGGTTATAGAAGAGGAAAGTAAAACAACAGAAAGAAAAACCAAGTTACATCAACAGCATACGGCGTTGCTACGCAACTCTGCACTATCAGGGATTTTTGGCCAAAGGGCCACTTTTTTAAACAAAAAACAGAAAGGGAAAAAACTAAACTAAAATGCCAATATAGGAGAACTGTAGAAACCGAATTTTAAAATTTGGTTTCTCTGTCCTAGGCACCACCTAAATTGTCACAATTTTAATTAGATAGCATTAAATACATAGTTAATATCAATAATAACTACTAAATAATTTCTATATATAACAATTATCCGTTACAAAAATTATAGAAAAAAAAACTAAAAAATAAAATAACATGAGACATCGTCTAATTAGTCCAACAATCTTTCTAATGAGCAGTGCATTGTGCAGGTGTGCAGGTGTGCAGGCAACAAGACAAAGTGGCCCCATTATGTGACAAGTTGGGGACAAATGTGGCAATTCAGGTGGTGACTAAGAGATAGAAACTGAATTTTTAAATTTTCGGTTTCTATAATTCCCTTTTATTGACATCTAGTTTTTTTTCCCCTTTCCTGCTTTTTGTTTCAACAAGTGACCCCATTTAGCCAAAAATCTCACTATTAGCCTCCAAAATGTTGCAAAGAGAGGAAGGATAATAAGCCCAGTTAAACTTTTCTTCTTGATGGTCTAAGGCAAGATTGGCTAAATGATCTGCTGCTCTATTTCCTTCCCTGTGGATCTGAGTAATCTCGAATTCCCAGTCTAAAGAGATGAGGTGCTTAATGTCGCATATCAGAGGCCCATGAGCATTAACACTACACAGTATCCTTGCTAACCAATTGAATAACCACATTTGAATCAACCTCTACTAAAACATGTCAAAATCCTCTAGCCCAAGCAGCTAGAATGTCCTAGCCTCAGAATCCAAAATTCAGCTCTGATGGAACAATACCATCTCAATTTCTTGCCAAAGCCATGGATTCAATTGCCTTGACTACTGCAAAAAACACCCACCGTAACAGCCAATCATGGTTTCCCTCTTGGAGCACCATCAGTGTTAAGTTTAAACCAACCCTCAAGAGGAGCCATCCAAGATATCCAAATCGAAGTGGTTCTTCTATTAGGAGTAAGGAGCTTAGTGGACTCTTCTGCTATCTCAATATCCTTCAAATACTTCATAATGATATCCCTTATGAAGTGAGGCCACTCAAAACCCTCTTGAAAAATTAGCCTGTTTCTCCACTGCCTAAGATGCCAACAAGACAGACCAAAGATAGTAGGCCAGTTAACACTTATATCTTGCAATTTTAGATTCCTAACCAGCCACCTATCCTGGGATTTCGTGAAGAAATTATTAATTACCTCGACTTGAAGCATCAAGCACCACATATGTTGGGCACGGGGACAGTCCCTATGGATGTGTAGAGTTGTCTCCTTTGCCAAGTTACAACTTTCACAAAGAGGGCTAATATTCGCAATACGGTGGGCTCTAACACTGTTAGTTAAGAGACAATTGTGACTACTAAGCTAAAGGAAATGCCTAGCCCTTGTTGGTCCCTTATAATTCTAAACTGCCTTCCAAATTGTAGGTTTGCTCTCATTTTCTTCAACAGTAATTAATTCATAAGCTGAAAAAACTGAGAACTTCCCATTTGCTGCCTTACCCCAAGCTCGAAAGTCCTTATTACCATGCAAAGAAGGGGGAAGTAAAGATTGAATTCGAAACCCTCTTAAGATATTAAAAATCCCTACCACTTGAAGCTGTAATACAGTCATATACTTTCTCCCAAGTGTCCGCCATGATTTCAGTTTGAAGCTTCTGCGATAAAAGAGGACCAGACTCAGGGGCCTAATTATCCATCCAAAAATTAATTTTGCTCTCATCTCCCACTATCCATTGCATGCCATGTGAAATATCAGGCTAAACATGGCAGATGGATTTCTATAAAGGCGAGTCATAACCTTAGCTTTGATAGGGCTGGAGTAAGTCTCCTCCTTTGATATACTTTGCTTGCAAAATTTGAGACCATAGGCTTGTTGAATCATTAATCAATCTCCAACCATTTTTCATTATGAGGGCGTCATTTATCCTAGTGAGGTTCTTTAGTCCCAGACCCCCAAAGCTCCTATATTAAGCTATTTTGCCCTAACCAATTTTATGGAACTTTTTGGTCCCCTCTCCATCTCCCCTTAAAAAGCTTCGGCTATGCATGTCAATTTCATCACAAACATTCTTTGGGAGTTTCGATGACTGCATGGCATAAACTGAAGAACAGATTGAACTAATATTGCTTTTCTAGCCATAGATAACATAAAAAGTCTTCCAACCCACTAAACGTATTTTAACTTTGTCAATAATGTACCTTTGATATTTCTTCAATTGTCGTCCGTGTAGTAATGGGACACATATGTGTCTGCCCAAGTCAGTTGTATGATTCAACCCATACTGTCTTTCAGTGTCTCTTACTAAGCTATTCTTGACCCTTTATGTGCAGTAGAACTGAGATCTATCAAAGTTAACCTCTGCCCTGATGCATGCCCAAACTCCAAAAGGGTATCTCTGATAAGAGTAGCTTGTTCTGTTGTGGCTTTTGTGAAGAGTATAAGATCATTAGAGAATATTAAGTGGGAGACACTATGGCCATCCCGACCAATATTCATAGCTTTCCAAGAACCATTCCTTACATTTTTTGCAATTAAATGACCCAATCGTTCCATGCAAAGCATAAAAATGTAAGGGGACAAAGGGTCTTATCATCTTATACCCCTTTTTGGCACGAAAGGATCAGTAACTTCTCCATTCCACAACACATGAAAGGAAGTGGAACTAACACAAATGCATAACTAAATTAACAAACCTGTCATCAAACCTAATAAGTTGCAGGGTTTCCTGGATGAAATCCTAACTCAGCCAATCATAAGTCTCATTGAGTGTAACAGCTCTGAGTAACAATGATGTTATCTTGAATGCTTCTACCAGAGACGAAGCTCACTTGGTTGGAAGCCACTAGACTGTTATAATATTTTTCAACAGGACCATTACAATCTTCTAGAGGATTGTACAAACAACTTTGCATAAACTGATAGGTCTGAATTGCTTCATGTTAGCAAGTTGATCAAATTTGGGAATTATACTTGTAAAAGTGCTGTTGATTCTTCCTACTTCATTAGGATTCTCCATGCCTTCTTTAATGAATTGACCAAGAGAATGACCCACAATGTTCCATTGAGACTAAACGAAAAACTGGTTGAAAACCGTTAGGCCCTGGGGCTTTGAATGGATGCATTAAAAAAATGGCATGCTTTGCTTCCATCAAGTTAGCTAGTTGTGAAAGCTTGTGGCTGACTTCCATTTGGATTAAAGTGAATCCACTTGTAGTGATTAACTTGTCATGGTTAACTACGTCTTCTGCAAATAGATTCTTGTAATAGTTAATTACCAATGCTTCTAATTCTTCAGTATCCTCTAACCACTTTCCATCTTCATCTTGCCGCATGACAATCTTGTTTCGTCCTATGCCTATTTAGCCTGGTAGTATGAAAGAAGTGGGTGTTGCGGTCTATATAAATAATCTATTTACTCCAGGATTTTAGAACCAAAGCACTTCCTCTTACTGCAATAATTCTAAGAGCTCTTGACGTACCTTATTTTTCAGCTGGTGTAAGGAATGAAAATTGTCCCGTTCCAAATCAACTTATATACCCTTCAGTCAAGCAAAGATTCTTCCTTTCCTTTTATTTAGTTTTCCATTATTGCAGTGGATCTATGAGGCCAGCCAATTTAGAGAGAACATCAATGGTGCCGTCCCAATGCTGATTCATGAATCCCACAAAAATCATTATGAAGCACCCACATAGCTTCGAATCTAAACGATGTCGAGTTCTTATAACCCCATGTATCAAGAAGTAAAGGGTTGTAATCTGACTTTACTAGTGTGAGTACTTTGAGCAATGGCTTTAGAAAATTTATTTATCCAGGCATCATTGGCTAGGCCTCGTTTCAATCTCTTAAACACTCTCCTAAAGCTGCCTCGTCCAGCTCCTTTCCAAGTGTATTTCGGACCCTTGGCTCTAAGATCCACTAGATGGCAACTCTTAGTCCATTGTCCAAACTGAGTATTTCTTCCACTGATACTTGGTGCTCCTCCTTTTTTCTCGTCTCCGCTAACAATGTCATTGAAGTCACCTATAATGCACCATGCTTTATTAATGTCGCAAGACAACTTCCAAATCTCATACCAGGACTCTTGTCGAATATCAGTCCTTGGACTTGCATAGACAGTGGTTAGGAACCACCTTGTTGTTCTGCTCTCAATAATTTGACAATGAGTGAATTGAAGGTGAGTGAAAATTACTTGTAAATTTACCTGGCTCTTGTTCCATAAAATCCAAATACCATCCCAAATATCCCATAGCTTCTTCCAAGTGACTACTATCAAAACCTAATTTCTTAACAACTTGTTAAGCTTTCTCACCACTTACTCGAGGTTTTATAATTACCACAAACTTCGGCTTGTGCAAATTCAGCAAAGTTTTCATTAATGGGAGTTCCAGGACAATATCCTTATAAAAAAAAATAAAAAATTGAAAGCTAGGACCCTGAAGGAGAATCACTCACTGGGTTTGTTCCTGTGGAACCAAACTTTCATCATGCATTTTACTCATGACGATATCACTAACCCATCTTTATCTTTAGTCACAGACTGTACCTCATCTGAGTGATTTGGATTATCAACTCCCATTAAATTATCTGGAGGTATTGGTTGGTGGTACCCGACATTTTCCTTTAGCTTATGGGGCTAAAAGTTGGGAGTAAGGTGGAAAGGGGTTGGATTTGTAACAAGTGGGTAAGTTGAACTTACATGGGAGTCTAAGCTTGTTTGAGATGGTCCATGGCCCAATTGCGTTGAAGGCCCTGCACTCTCTACTCAGGTTGAACCTCAGGACGGGATTCCATCCTTTTGGAATGAACTGAGTGGAATGAACGTGATACTCCTTCCTTAATTAAAGGTTCATCACCCATAATCATAAAGCAGTCTTCCTTTGCAATTAATTCATGCATAACCATTTTTTGTCAAATTCATCCTAAAAGTATTAAATTTTTTGTCACATCATCACAAATCTTAATTTTATGAATTTTCTAAAGAGGAGTGAGAAAGAAGATTTCAATTTAAAAAAAAAAATAAAAAAAATCAACTAAGCATACTTGTGGCAAAAATATTACATATAAATTTGTATGGGTCTCCAAAACTAAGGAATTTATGAGAATTTTACTTCACTTGACCTCCCCAATAATATATGTATCTATAAAATTAAGGAATGAATCACACTTTCTTAACTACCGGCCAACTCCTTGAGGATGTTAATTTTATTGAGTGGACACATGATTAATGAGTCGATAAGTATATATATGTTTTTTATTGTTATTATAAAATACTAGTGAAAGTGTGGAGCTTGGCAGATTATCTAGTGTGCTTTGTATTTTGAGTGAGTCTTTAGGAGATTTTAGCTAATTAAGAGAGTTAGTGGTCCTCTAGTATAGTTGGTGAGTGAGTCCCAATCATATATTGGGTGAGTGGTTACTCAACAATACAAGAAAATTAAGCATTTTCTACGGACCAGGTTTGTCGGGTAAACGATTACCATCAAACTTTTTATCAGAAATGGGTTGTAGAAAAAGTTATTTATGGGTAATAACAACAAACCATTGTCGGTAACGTTTTATAGATTTGGTAATGTTAAAGTTTGTCGGTAAAAGATATATCACCCACAAATCTTATTTATTGGTATTACCTAGAAACCTGCAGATTGTAAAAGATAGATTAATTATAAGTCAGATTGCAAAAGTCAGCTTGATCATAAACCAATATGTGATTGGTATGCAGATTGCAAAAGTTACTTTAAATATGTCATTACCATTAACGACATGTATAACAATAATATTTTATTTACATATTGCATAAGTTTTTTTAATATTTTATTATTATTTAGTTAATAATAAAATATTTTTCTATATGCTACATTATTAAACAATGTATTGTAATAATGATTATATGAATATCATATTACATAATATGATTTTTCAAGTGCATAAAATAAAATATTAGATTTGAGTTAGATATGACATCTATTAATATATAAAGATATATAATAAATTAGACAATTCTATGTTCACATGCAATCTAAAAAGTCAAAAACTCTACTATAGCTATTACTATCAATTGGGGAATATTGATTGCGAATTGAGAAAATCTCAATCTTTTAGGAAACCAAATGCTTCCAATTCCACATATTGGACTCCTTAATTGGTAACCAGACTTTGCAATTTGTATACCAAAAGAAATCTCAGTTTAGTAAGACTAACTTAAAATGATTTTCTATGATCTTAAAACAAGTTTGCCTATAATACTATATGTATATCCAAAAGTTAGTTTGCATATTATAACAAATAATGGATGAGATAAGTTTTAATCTAAAAATATTATACTAGGTACTATCCATAGAGGTGACACTCTAAAATTCAAACAACTATACATATGGGAGCTTGAAGAAGCCTGTTTAAGGACAATATGAAGAAATAAATTAATCAATTACAACTTTCGATAACAAATTAAAAGTAGGAATGGATTAAACTAACAAAGGAGAGAGTGAATTCCTATAAAAACCTCTTGCTAAACGATTCTATACCAAAATAAATAAAGCTACAACCCTACGTATGAAACCCAAGTTTCTAAATTTAGTACAATCATCTATTACCACCTCTAGTGAGCTACAAAAAATTATCATAACAACTAAATAATAAAATTTAATAATAACTATATTTATTTTTCAACTTAATTATTGAACTTAAGGATTCACACAAAACATATTAGCTAATGAAAGACAAATACCAAGAATTAAAATTTTATTTAACCTATTTACATAACCCTTTAGCTATATCAAGCAAAGAAAATCAAGTAATTTTCATTATACCCATCAGTATTACTAAATTATTTAAAATAAATCAATTTATCAAAAATTGATTCAATAAAAAAATAATTAGAACACACTAATTAAATCATTTCTCAACTAAAATTTGTAACAAGCAATTCATGATCTCTCTTTTTTACTCACATAAGTATAAATCATGTAAATTTAGGTCTACAAAAATAAAAGAAAAATAGTACATCCAAAATTACAAATTTAGTTTTACTACCTACAATAAATAGACCTAAGAAACCAAGGCATGTTTACTTGTGAATCTATATGAATCAAAGTAACAAACAGAACAAAAACATTGGGAAATGAAATATAAGACAATGATGGAGTAGTTTAACGAGTGATGATTCAAATCAATGAGGGATGTGGATCACAATGAATCTAAACAAAATATAGTGAGATAAGGAGACAAGTTGTTTCAAAAAAAATTAAATGAGGAAAAATAAAAATAAGGATGGCGAACCTCACCTCATTCATGTCTAGTAAAGTGGAGATCAATGGCAGGAGAGATATTCTTTAACTTGTACGACATATAGGACAAGGAAGTATGAAGTAATTGAAATGTGGTCTTCAACCAAGTAAATGGGGAGTAGAAAAATAAAGTGAAAGACCAAATCTTGATCTTCATGTGATCAAAAAGAGGATGGTGGAAAAATAAATAAATAAATAAGAAGAAAATGGTCACATAATTTGTTTGTAGTATCTATAGACTAAAGCCTATTTGGTATACTGAATTGCAAAGTCCAATTGTTGATTGAGGAGTCCAATCTGTGGATTAGGAGCGTTTGGTTTCTTGAAAGATTACGATTGGTTCAATCGCAATGTCACACCGTTCAATTAAATGTATGACTAGCCGTAGGAGTGGATAACCAAATCCCTGTAACTCTGGATACTCATTTACAATGCACAACTAACATTCAAACAAATTACAGTTAAGACTACAGAAAACTTTACTGAAATAATTAAATAATAAAGATGGTAAGTAGATATTTACTGAAAATTTGGCAGAGGTTTCCGCTGAAGAGGAACATGCCATATAAGATGTATAAATACTCTTGGTTACAATTTACTAATAAACCATAACATCAAAACATACAGTGGAGCCATGCTCCTAACAACACATCAGATGTATGCAGTTACTTCAACATATATACAATAGTACATAAAGCCCTAAGTGACTGCAAGTGTCACCCAACATCTTTAAGTATGTGACTCTGATATATATCTTGCCACAGTAATATCGGCAGGTAGCAAATCCTGACATCACGAACTGTGTATTCTTGATACTGAAAAAAACAACCATAGAGGAAAAGGTGAGTCATAATGGCTCAACGAGCAAATAACAAACCCTAAGGGTACCAACATCAATCAATACATAATCATACATATCATTAGTTAAATACATGTAACCATATTCATGTCTTAATTTAACAATACACATATGTACTTGTAATCATCAGAAAGTCATCGTTTCACATGTTTCATAACATATATATATATATATATATATATATATATATATATATATATATATATATCAATTCAAATATTCATAATTCACAATTTTAAACAAAGTAATCAAAGCATACAAGATATGCAAATGGCTAACGAGTAATTAGCCCTGCACAATAGCATCATCCCACTGGTCATATATGCACTCGTACAACAGATTAATCTTGATATATAATTCATCCTATCGGGGCTGAGTACTCTACTTTTAAAATAATCATCAGAATCAAAATATTTCAGAAACTCAAATCAAAAGATCCTAAGTGCACCTGGATTTCAATTTCGAAAATAAGATCAATCTTAGAAGATTTCACTTTGTTGACCCTTATCAACCACAAACAATGTCAAACAAACACAATTCAAATACATACACAATTGTACATAATAATCTGGCAACCAAGATACACGTATTTCACTCACTAAATTTAAGAACGCAATTCATCAGTTTGCCTAGCCTGTAAAGATGTTAGAATGTCTTCAACATGATTCAAGCTGAAAATCGTAATTCATATATTATTTAACATATTTCTTTTATGATTGATTCTTCAATTCTAAATTCACTATTTCTTTACAAATGTTTATGTAAAATAACTTTTATATGCATAATAACATTCAAATTATTATTTATTTATCTTATCTTATCTTATTATTATTTTATTTTTATTTTATTTTAATTTGTTTAACACATGACATGCATATTTCATTCTACATGAATTCGAAGTTCTTATACTTATTTACCTTCCAATATGATAGGTATAACCTCATAAATTTCTTGTATTACTTATATTCTACTATTGAATTGAACTTAATTCAATTATCTAAAATTATTCAAGAATTGGAACTATATACTTCCACCCTGAATATAATTAAATTTTTAACTTACTAATTATCTATACTTTAGTTTAAATATAACAATAAAAAAAAATAAAACAATTCAAAGTTAAATCTAATTGTCTTGACTCTTTTTACATATAAGCTATTTTGTTAAAAGTCTTTGCTCTAATATCCTATAAAAACTTTTAATTAACACACAAATATAGAACTTAACATAATTAAAACTAATTACTTTAGCTAGAAACTATCATGTTCCACTTATATAAGGCTCACGGTTAAGAGGATTTCCTGCACCTCTATTTCCTTCTTGCTACCTTGATCTTAAAGAGGTGTAAATCTCTATTTTCTTTTCTATTTGCAGTCATTTATAAGGAAACTATTGGTAGTCGAATTGCTGCTTAAACAAGAAATAAGCACTTGCTGACTTAATTTCAATATGAAGTTATACCTTTCCTTCCACACAACCAAATGTCAACTAATTCTTGCATAAAATATAAATATTAGTACATTCAATTCATACCTTTCACTCAATCAATTAACCAGCCAGCAACTAACCAACCAACAAAACTCGCATCACCATCAAAACAAGAGAAAACTAATCCTAAAAGAGATTATGGTAGCCTTCTGTCACACCCCTTTCAAAGTTCTCAAAGTTATGACTGGCCAGAGGAATGGATAACCTAAACCAGGGCACTCATACAATTCTGAATACCTAACGCAGATTCTAATGCTTCTAGAATTCTTATACTAAAGAAATAAATAATGAAACTTTCCAGTATAGTATTTCAAGATGTTAGGAACATTTCATTTTCATCACTCTTCTCCTAATTCATCTTATAAGACCCTCTAAAGTCAGTTACTCTTAAAACTGGTTCAATCAATGCTAGAAAATCATAACCCTGACTTCCACCACCTCCAAAATATTCATAATAAAGAATTAAGACCTGCACAACTTCACATTTTATCTTTAGTATGCTAGGAACAACTTTGATTTAGAGGTCTTACACTAATTCCAACCACAAACTCGACAAAGCCTATTGAACTGACTAAAGGTCACTAAAAATCCTGCATGGACCTAGCCTCAGTCCAACAGCTCTAACGATTAATATACTTGGAATCATATTACAAAATTTTGTAAAAATTACCTCAAGACCCTAAGCTACACTTTCTCTTTTGAAATATTAATTTAATTCAGCTCCAAAAGCACCCGAAAAGCAAGATTTCTTTCATCCACAAATCTGCCCCTGCACCCCCTTCAAAACCCACTTAACTCTCTTCCAACACTTTCAAGCTTCAACTCATACTCTTCACTTCAACACTAATTTACTAAAATTACTCCTAATCCAATTAAATTCAAAGTTGTATTGGTAATTTAGAATCAATCAAGAGTTTAAGTTGTCACTTTCCAAAATCAATCCAACCAAGTTTTGTTTATTATGTTATCACTATTTCGTCTTACATTTTGTAAATACCTTGAAGGCAAGTTTGATTCTATTTTATTTATGTACATGTATATATATATGCATAGCAAGATAACTTGTATTAATCCACAACATTCAATCTTACTCATAATCTCACACTTTCCTAAAATTTATACAATTTATCTAAGAACATTAAGGTTTCAACTAAGTAATTCCATAACAAACCATAACATTTCCCTCTTCCGTTTACCATCACTTTGAAGCTTCAATTCCTCTCCTAACTTTCTAAATTTCAAACCCACAATCAACATTATTACAAAAAATCCTAGTTTTAAGGTTTAATCATTCACAGCCTAATTCAAAATCATGATCAAACCTTCAACCACACTTGGGATAACAACTAACTAAAAGGAAAACAAAAGAGTAACTTAGATTTAAAGTAGGGAGAAATTTATCCCCAACCAAAGAGTTGCTGGTCCTGAATCAAAGGTGGCAGACAACAGCTTTGCTGTTTTTCTTGGCTGCCACAAAGCTTGCTGCCCCCTCCTTACTTCTAACGGCTTCCACTGATTGAATGGAAAGGAAGTCAGGCAGGGCTGGCTGGCATTGATGGAGAAGCTACTACTGAAGTCCACATTATCTAATGTCCTGTTGAAACTCCAAGGCCAGCTGCTACTCACTTGGAGCTAGGGCTGAGCAAGGCAAGACAAATGACTAAGAAGGAGGTAGGAGGAATCAAAGGACAAGAACAAAACAAAAGGACAGCAGTAAAGTTGCTGCTGTTGCAACAAATAGAGCTGAATACCAGCTCCAATATTCACCCAAAAACATTCTCCAATGACCTACATAAGAAGGGATTAAAGGAGACTTACAAGGTTCCTGAAGATAACTGCCAAGAAGAGTTCAACATATGCTACAACAATGAACTCCCAACAGGCAATGACAAAGAGTTGAAATCCACAACAAAAGCAAGACATTAAGATAAAGCTCTTGGATGAGAGTTGAAGTGGCCGAGAGAGATGAAGAATCTTCAAGAAACAAAGCTATGGCGGTGGGAGGAAGGAGCAAGGGAGGTTCGGTTAAAGTGAAGAGAGAAAATTAAGTAAAGGAAGAAAAAAAAAAACCAAGTCGAAATCACATGTCTTAAAACATCTGTTGGGAAATTTTTTTGCATATAAATGTACATATATATATGTATGTATTTATCTTGAATGTGTGGTTCAACTTTCTTCTTAGTTGTATATATATATATACACACACATATTTTTAATTGTATTGTTCACTTGTTTAAATTGGCTTGTGGTAGAGATTAAATCTTGGTGTATTTATATTTATACATTAATTAGTCACTCACTTGGATTTATTTGGTAAAAATGTTATTTATAAATCTTAAAATGTATACTAACGTTACACTAAGGTATCAAATTATAACTTATTTAACTATACTTTTATTTAATTAACTTATTTATTTTATAATGTAAATTTAATCATTGTGTCTAAACTCGATTTTTCGGTATCAAGTTATCACAATCTCTCCTCTTAAAAGAAATTAGTCCTAAATTTCAAAAAATAAATAAATAATAATAATAATAAATTGTTTACTTAAATTGGATGTAAAAGAAACTCGATAAATTGTTTCTTGTTTTCTTGGTTTTTAGCAAAGAATTAATCAAAGTTTATGGACTTGTCTACTTATATTCGCCATTGATTATTTTTCACATATTAAATCCTTATCCACTTTTACTTCCTAGATTCGTAACACATGAAACTTTTGTAATATCAGATGTACACTGATTAAATTAACTATCAAACTTAAATAGCCAACATTAAATTTCAAGAAATCTTGATTAATCCAAGCCTTTTGAAAATGATGTTAATCCCTTAGAACCATTAAACTGTAAGAAATTTTATCACGACACTCGACCATGCTTCTACTGCGCCACACTGATAACTAAACATTTAAATCTCAATTCAAGCTTAAAATCATATCATATTTCTTATTTAAAATTCAAATTGAAGAACTAAATAGATAATTGCATAAGTGAAATAAATTAGTTAATTGAAAGACTTAAATTTCTAATCTAAGGGAATTGAAAGATGAAAATATCTAGGACTTGTCTTATATTACAATAGAGTTCAAATTTCCTATTTAATTTATTAATTTCCTTCAGTCACTTTTTAGGAATCAGTCTACGTGATATTGATATGCATGATATATAATTTTTTTTTTTCATGATACATAACTTTTTATGCCAATCAATGAAATAGATATTTTAACTGTGATTTAGTTGTCTTATATATATATTTGAAAATCCTTGCCTAAACGTGTAATTTATAGAAAATAAACAATGAATTTAGTAAATCTTTTTAAGTGACTCCATTGACTATAAATAAAACCTATCCAAGTTTATACGATAATTGGTTGCCCATGAACGTTGCACACGAACTAACGTCGTTTAAAAAAAAATCAATATTAACAATGTAGTTTATCCAACGATAAACCTAATCTCACTTGTGAAACTACGACACAACCATACTAGTCTCAATTGGTTTATACTTCAAATTAAGTTCATTCCTGCAGTACTTAGATAAACTAAGTCAAATAGGAACATAAGAACTCAATGGAATGACTCAAATTTATTAAAGAAATTCTATAAATCTTGGCTTAACTTTTTATTAGACATAAAAAAGTATTCAAGTTTTTTAAAAAATATCATAAAACATCGTATATTTCCCTGTATCAAAAGAGCATAAATATATAAATTAAAGTTACACAAGTCTTAAGCTTTGAAAAATTTTCTTCACCAACCTTTAATCCATAAATTCAACATTTTCATTAAATCCATCGAGCCAAAGATACAACCGTATGAGGAGAATTTTAAAAAATATTCTTCTAAAATATCCAACTAACCCCAATAAATTTAAATTTCAGATATGTTTTATTAAAATTTTCACTCAAAATATTTAGCACATAAATATTTGGCATGTAACTTCCTACTTCTTGCTTTTAAACTATATGATATCCACAAAAACTTTATAAGTTCAAAAGACATGACCCAAAATTATTATACTTTCATCTAGTATGGAGAACAATTATTAGAACATCATTCTTCATGATTTGGAATCGGTAATAAACTATTAATATTAGGGAAGAGAACTTCATTTAACTACCAACTATCATCATACCGTTTGAATAATTTAACAAAAGGATTAGAGCATCTTAAGAAAACCTATTAAAACAAATAAACTTCTTGTCTACCTAGTCTTACATCTGCATTTGAGCTTCCAGAAACAAGATGTTCAATAAAAGTTTCATTAAATTCAAACCAACCTAGTGAATTCAGTGTAAGTACACCTTATACCACTCATACGTCAAGTTAGCTAATGTCACGTTATCTAATTATATTTATCTAACTCCTCTATCTAATCACCTCCTAAAACCACGCACAACCGATCCAACTCCTTAAGAATGTATACGAATCTTAAATAAAGTCTATACTCAAAATCCTAAATAGCTACATTTTCCTAAAACTATATAGTAACAAATGTCAAAGTGTCTTATCGATTAGCATACACAGAATTTTGATGATTTTGATTTTATTTTTTTAACCAATATGTGTGTTGATTCCAAGATTTGATATTCAATATAGGGATTAGCCTACAAACTTGACATTGAAAAAGGAACTTTTCATATTTCTCAAGAAGAAGGTTCATAAGGAATTAGATGAACTGCACATGTATATGTGTTTTCACCATCCATTTCGAAGAAAAATAAATATGATTGAAATGGGTTTCTTTAATAATTCGTCTAGTCTACATAAAGTAGATCTTATTTCTTTTGCTTCTCATTGTTCCTATCTAAATTTTAAATATAATAGTTTTACAAAAAAACTCTTTTTTTAGTTAAACTAAACTAAAAGGTTTACCTCTTATGGAGGTTAGTATTGCTAAATTTAAAATTTCAATTAAATTAATCATGGTTATTTACAACTTAGTTTCTCATCAAAGATGTCTAAAATCTAATTCACTACTAATCGAAGCCAATGTTCTATTATCTCATCAAGGCATGCCTCATTGTATGAGGCCATTGATGGTATGTTAAAGAATCACAACTTGAAGTTTCAGGATGAATTGAAACACGTCACAAAGTCCACATATGCCCCGGGTAACATACATAAACAAAGCAACAAAGTCCCACATTTGCAGTCACAGACCTCTAAACTATGCTCTGATACCAACTTGTCACACCCCTCTCGGAGGTATGACTAGCCGGAGGAATGGATAACCCAAACCTTCGTAACCTTGACTCCAATACAAAGAAGCAACTATGACTCTTGACCAAACCCTATAAATAAAAGTAAAAACTTATGAAACAAAAATTAACTTGTAAGAGTTTATTTACTGAAATAAATAACAATTTACTAAAAATTTTGGCAGAGGTTTCTCATAAAGTGGAACCTGCCCATATAATTTAAAAACACATTCTTGTGTTATACAATAATAACTACAACAACAAAGCCAATAAGGAGTTCCGCTCCAATTCTCATCATAATAACTAATTAACTAGACTATTACACAATATAAGACCAGACACCACACAGTTCTAGTGTGACTGCAAATTTTCACCATTTGACTTCAAGATTAAGATTCCAAAGAATTACCTTACCACCAAACACTCAGCAAAGTTCATTGCCAGTAATAAGTGTCTTCGAGATCCTGTTACTAAAAAATATAACCACAAAAAGGGATGAGTCCTAAGAACTCAGTGAGTGAAAAAGTAGTACCTAAAAGGTACTAGCATCATTCAACACTAAGTAATATAATATAATATATGTATATAATCATTTAATATATCAGCATATTCTAAATCACAAAATCACTAATGTTGCATTTAACACTTAACAAACACAATTCAATTAAAACAATCAAGGTAGTCAAAACATACAAAGCAATCAAAGGGCCAACGAGTAACTCAGCCCTATACAACAATATCTTCCTTCACATGGCATTTACGTGCCACACAACAAGTTAATTATTCGTACACAATCCATCCCACTGGGGCCGAACACTCATTTCTTTTAAAACCATTGTTAGAATTAGAGTATCTCATATCAGAATATCAAATGAAAATATTATAGGTGTACCTGGATTTCAATTTTGGGAATCAAAAATCATTTATCAGAAAAAAAAAAAAAAAAAAAAAAACTCACTTTGTTGGCCCTTATCAACCACAACCAATATCACACAATCATAATTTAAATAAATTACCGAAATACTGCATTGGCTTATTTCCCATATCACATCTATTCAAATACACATATAATTACACATAATAATCTAGCCCATAAAGTTAACAGTTAACCACTCATTTTTAACCTGATTTCATTTGTCACTTATACTTGCGTTCATGAGTCTCATCAGGTCCACATTAGGATCCAGAACTTGAAATTCATATTCTCAAATAATACTTAGTTCATAAATGTTATTGTTATAATTTTTTAATTATTAAGATTATATTTGAACTTATATAAGTTTCTTTATAAAGTTTTCTATTAAGCTATTACATGTCAAGTAGTATAACTGTACTTTATATGATAAAGGTTGATAATGAAGAGGCATTTTAAATGCCATTGACAATGCATAGGGTAGCAAGAAACTATTAAAAAAGATAGAGAGCACTAGTGAGTTAAAGATGTTAAAACTGTTCAAACTTGGGATTTGGACCAGTGTTTACTCTAACAATCATATCTTTCTCTAGAAGATCCCAAATCCAGTTTCGTAAAATTTATTAATACTAGACACATGTAGCTTTATAATGGTATATCATTTGAAATTTTTAGATTTATATATCAATACAGTTTATTCTTTGAAGTTGTATCAAATTCTACAAAAAGTCATGATTTTGGCAGTTGTAACCTTACCTTAGTTATTTGAACATAACTTTCTCTAGGAAAAAGGAAATCCAATTCTGTTTGTTAGATTTATTAATAGACAAGTATATCTTTCTAAATAAGTATGTTTATTTGGATATTAGTACAGTTAATTACTTAAAATTTACTCTTTTTAGACATTTCACGACCTTCTTGGATACATGCTTATTTTCACTTACATACTAAATCAAATTTAATAAAACCAAGTTGAGAAATTAAATTTAGGAAGTTAAATAGCTTTATTTTTTAGAAAATTCTCCTAAAATCAACTTTGAACTTACTTAATTTCTCACATGAACCAAAAATAGGGTACTCAGACAATTTTGATTACCTGACGTGGATTCTAATGCTTGTAGAATTCTTATATTAAAGAAATAAATAATGAAACTTTCTAATATAGTATTTCAAGATGTTAGAAACATTTCATTTTCATCACTCTTCTCCTAATTCATCTTATAAGATCCTTTAAAGTCAGTTACTCTAAAACAGGTTCAATCAATACCCGAAAATCATAACCCTGACTTCCACCACCTCCAAAATATTCATAATAAGGAATTAAGACCTGCACAACTCCAAATTTTCTCTTTATTATGCTAGGATTAACTTTGATTTAGAGGCCTTACACTAATTCCAAACAAAATCGCAACGAAACCTTCTGAACTGACTAAAGGTCACTAAAACTCCTACATGAACCTAGCCTCAGTCCAGTAGCTCTAACTATCAATATACTTGGAATCAGTTTACAAAATTTTGTAGAAATCAACTCAAGACCCTAAGCTACACTTTCTCTTTTGAAATCTTAATTTAATTCAGCTCCAAAAGCACATGAAATGCAAGATTTTTTTAATCCACGAATTTGTCCCTGTACCCCCTTCAAAACCCACTTAACTCTCATTTTCCAACACTTTCAAGCTTCAACTCATACTCCTCACTTCAACACTAATTCACTAAAATTACTCCTAATCCAATTAAATTCAAAGTTGTATTAGTAATTTAGAATCAATCAAGAGCTGAAGTTGTTACTTTCCAATATCAATCCAACCAAGTTTTGTTCATTATGATATAACTAGTTCGTCTTACATTTTGTAAATACCTTGAAGGCAAGTTTGATTCTATTTTATTTATTTACATGTTGTATATATATCTATATATATATGCATAGCAAGAGAACTTGTATTAATCCACAACATTCAATCTTACTCATAATCTCACCCTTTCCTAAAATTTATATAATTTATCTGAGAACATTAAGGTTTCAACTTAGTAATTCCTGTAACAAACCATAACATTTCCCTCTTCCGTCTACCATCACTTTGAAGCTTCAATTCCCCTCCTAAATTTCTAATTTTCAAACCCCCTAATCAACATTATTAAAAACAAATCTTAGTTTTAAGGTTTAATTCATTTACAACCCATTCAAAATCATGATCAAACCTTCAACCACACTATGGATAAACTAACTAAAAGGAAAACAAAATTGTAACTTAGATTAAAGTAGGGAGAAATTTACCCCCTAACCAAAGAGTTGCTGGTCCTGAATCAAGGGTGGCAGACGGCAGATTTTCTGCTTCTCTTGGCTGCCACAAAGCTTGCTGCCCCCTCCTTACTTCTCACGGCTGCCACCAATTAACATGAAAGGAAGTCAGGCAGGGCTAGGCTGGCAGTTGATGCAGGAGCTGCTGCTGAAGTTCCGCACTATTTACTATCCTGCTGGAAACTCCTAGGCCAGCTGCTACTCACTTGGATCTAGGGCTAAGCAAGGCAAGACAAATTACCAAGAAGGGGAATAGAGGAATCAAAGAACATAACAAAACAACAGCAAAGTTGCTGCTATTGCAGTAAACTGAGCTTAATACCAAGCCCCAATATTCACCTAAAATATTCTCCAACGATCTACACAAGAAAGGATTGAAGGAGGCTTATAAGGGTCTTGAAGATAGCTACCAAGAAGAGTTTCAACATACGCTACAACAAGGAACTCCCAACAGGCAATGGGCAAAGAGTTTAAATCCACAACAAAAGCAAGACATGGAGGTGAAGCTCTCGAATGGGAGCTTAAGTGGCCAGAGAAGATGAAGAATCTTCAAGAAACAAAGCTATGGCAGTGGGAGGAAGGAGTAAGGGAGGTTCGGTCAAAGTGAAAAGAGAAAATAAAGTAAAGAAAGAAAGTAAAAAAAAAAAAAAAAAAATCTAAGTCAAAGTACATGTTTTAAACATGTGTTGGAAATTTTTTTGCATATAAATGTGTGTATATATATATGGATTTATCTAACAGGTGCCCAAAGGACATTGTTAAGCTCCTATAAATAGAAAGTTTATAACATTTATTACGGTAGTTGATTATGATTTCAGTGCTATTTATTGTATAAATTACTACTTGTAGAAAAGTTTCAATTTTCAATGACTGTATTTATTGTAGCTTAACAAGTATCCTTTAGGGCACCCAATAGAAAGACCCTACATATATATATATATATTTATCTTGAATGTGTGGTTCAACTTTCTTCTTAGTTGTACATATATACACACACACATATTTTAATTGTATTGTTCACTTGTTTAAATTGGCTTATGGTAGAGATTAAATCTTGATGTATTTATACAATATACATTAATTAGTCACCACTTGGATTTATTCGGTAAAAATGTTATTTATGAATCTTAAAACGTATACTAAGGTTACACTAAGGTATCAAATTACAACTTATTTAACTATACTTTTATTTAATTAACTTGTTTATTTTATAACGTAAATTTAACTAATTGTGTCTAAACTCGATTTTTCGTTATCAAGTTATTACACCTTCCTATACTCTGTAGGACAGAAAAAGGAGACTAATATCCCTTCAATTTGTCATAGCTAGCTTCCTTCCACTTCCTCACTTCTCTTTTCAAAAGTGAAACAAAGGAAAAGATGGAGTTGCTGCAAGTTTTATTTGTCAAAGAATTGAATTTTTGCTGCCATAAAGCGCTAGCTCTTTCTCTCGGCCATCACAAGGAAAAGAGAATTCCTCACACACAAAAATAGGGGATGATAATGCTAAGGGAAGACCTAGACTATACACTAGGCCAGCTAAAAGAGGGGAAATAAAAAAGCAATCATATAATAATATATTAATATAAATTCATGGCTTAAATTAATTTTCAAGACATATGGTAATAATTTACTATAAAACTATATATATATATATATATACACACTAATTTCAATTATAATGCAATTCTCATACAAGAATAAAATAAAATAAAATTTAAATTCAAGTAAATCAATAAGGTGAACTTTAATTCCCTAAATATATTTTTATATCTAATTATTCTCTTATTTTAATTTGCCTTATGAAAATTTATGATTTACATAATCATGATAGTTTACGTACAAGACCCTAAAATATATGCTAGATGATCGGGTTATAATACATAATTGGTCTAAATTGGAGAAATTCTCTAGTTGTCAGAAGTAGTTATAGATGAGCTTTTGACATTTCATATTGCATGTGATACTAGAAATATCTAATTTACCATTTATCATTTTATATATTAACATATCTCTCTAACCCTCATTCTCTCTCAAATTTATTTTGGTTAAAAAATTTGAATTATTTTAGTTTATGTACTTCATTATATTATGTAATATGATATTCATATAGTTATTATTGCAATGCATTATGTAATAATGATGCATAAAAATATTTTATTAATAATTAAATAAAATTAAAATAATGTATGCAATCATATTGTTATTATGCATGCCCTTAGTGGTAATTACAGTATTTAAACTAGACTTTTGCAATATGCGTACCAAAACACATATTTGACTTATTTGTAATACACATACTAAATATAATCAATCTAACTTATGCAATCTGACTTATCACTAATATGGCTTTTGTAATATGTATACCAAATGGACCTTAAGATATTATTTTTCAAGATTTCTATAATTCTAGGTAGAGTCCCACCATTTTAGGAGTTTCCTAAATAATAAAAGTAAAATAAATAATAATTTATTAAAGTTCTTAGTTAGTATTTAAAAATAGGCACATATGAAATAATTATTATTTTTTCAACAATACCATAAATACTTATAACTCAACAACCTAAATAAGATAAAGAATTAAGAGTATAATAGAGAAGTCATAGAGACTTAGTGATTCTTTTTCAAGACCCGGATTTTATTTATTTATTTTTTCATTTACCAAAACAGCAAGTTTTTTTCCTATCAAAATAGCGGTTATTATATGTACCAAGTGTATATAATTATCAAGCCATTGTCTAAGTTTAGTTCTTATAATATAAACAATGGAAAAGAAATCTTCCACCCTCTGAAAGCTAAATGGTAACACCATGAGTGGTTCCTATACAATGATTTGTTTGATCGGCCTTATAAATGTAGCATTCTTATATGAAATTACTTGCTACCTCATACATAAGAAAAAAAATACAAATTTGTTAGTAAAAGACCACTAAATTGTTTTCATCTAACTAGACATATATTAGTGAAGAAAAGGATTTTTAAATGGTCTATTTTAAACATAACATGATTTTTGAAAATAGGTTTATTTTAAGGATGTTATTGTTCTTTCATATTTTATATATAATCTTGAAATTTTTTTGGTACATTGGGAGGGTTCAAACTTAGCATTAGAGATAGTGGAAGATATACAAACCGCATTGAGCTAAGCGCTCAGTGGTTAATCTTTGATATTTAATAGCCAAATCATGAAAAAAACCTTTTTTCCAGAAAAAAAGTTATGTAGTTATTAGAATTCAAAGAATACACTAGGCTAAACCAAAATCTAGATCTTTAGAGTTAATAATTCATTTTATTTTCTGAAATGGTCTTGTTAGATTATGTCCATATGGCCTCCCAATGTTAAAATTAATAATTTCATTGATATTTCAGTATGTATATATTAAGGCTTAAGGTCAAATAGCCAAGATTGTTTTTATTAAAAGATTTTATGAAACTGTATATTTGACTATACTACAGTTGTTTTAATATTTCATTTTATTTTGTTAAAAAAAATTAATTTAGATAGAAAATAAGAGAACAAGCCACTCTAGATAGCTTACCATGACAATATTGTTTTCAGCACATATTATAATATAAAAAATAATTACTTATGTTATGTGTGCACATACCCTACTTTGTTTTTTGGTAAAATGAATTAAAAAGTGTTTGACCCTAATAATTTGACCAAATGATAATAGAGTCATAAATTATGATGCAATGTTTCTTTACACTATGGCATTTACACATTGATTTAAGTCTTGAAACTCAAGACTTAGGCCAAATTTATTGAAATTCTCTATTAAAAGTCTAAAATGATCAATAATATGTGAGTTTGACTTAGAATCAATTTTAGGCGTCATTGTTGTAGGAGCCATACCTCATCCAAAGTAATTGAACCAAAGCCAATTTTTTTGGATCAAAAATCGAATAACCCAATATGATCCTTTAATACCTAACTATCCATCCACATGATAAAATCCTTAGATTGTCCAGCGGTACCAAGCCTTCCTTGCTATTTAAAGGGTCCAAGGGTCGACTCTTCTGGAAGCCTACATTGAAGTTTATTCTCCCTTTCCCCTTTCCCAATAAAAAAAAAAATCATCTGTAATTCATTTAAATTATCTCAAAAAGGAGAAAACCCAACATTACATCTAAGAATATCACCAAAAGGAAAATGACAATGAGTTTCCTTTCTTACAACCATCAAATTTGAGTTTATCAATCTAATAGAGTAAAGGAGATCATCTGTATTCAACCCTAATTACAACCTGTATTTAAATCATGCTTCTCTTTTCCATTTGTGGAAGATACCAACAGTAAGAAGTAATTATTATATATTAATTGATTTTATTTTGTGACATTAACATAAAATAAATATAGCAAGATTAATATATGTAAGTAACATTTAATTATTAACAATATATAGTAGATTAAGAGATGAAAACATATATTTCGGATCTAATAAAAATGCTAAAGTATTTGATTTAGATTTTTTTTTACATAGAAATAAGTCTCTACTGTTAAGTGGATAAATCAAATTATTACAATTAATAGTTAAGGGGCCTAAGTGGTCTTTTAAAGTTAGTGGCTTTCTTTATGTGAGGTTCTAATTATTTAATATTTAAACAATAAGAAGATTTCATTTTGTTCATCAAAATTTAGGTACATTACAAAAAAAATCATCTTTGTATAACACCAACCATAGGCAAAATGCCAATAATACCTAGAAAATTCACAATTTGTCAATATTCAAATAAGGATTATGTTGTAAGTTAGTGGTAAACAAATGATAGTAAAAAATTACCACATTAGGGATCGTCAAGTGAAAAATTAACAAAATTGAGGATCAATTAGAACTTCTTGTTTCGCAGTTTTATGATAGTAGAACTGCAAGCACACACATCACTTTGTACATAGATGGTCTAAAATAATTTAGTATATTCAACATCTTATAAACAAATGCCTCTTTGTGGCCTATATACTCTTTCAACTCAAAATTTTGGTGGTTTTTTTTTTTTAAAGAAAAACTTTCAAGTAGCATGCTGTATTATGAGAATATAAATATAGTTATCCTTAACAAGCATCATTTTAATTTATTAAAATTTATAGGATGTAAAATAAAATACAAATAATTTATTCTAACTTACCATATCATTTATTCTATTTGCACATTTTCGACGGCTTGATATTCTTGCCCTTTAACCTTTCACGAAATGTGAATCCACTCTTAGTTTGATTGGTATTTATTTGAGATAACTATATCTATTACGAATTGACCATGTTAGAAAATTATCTAGAACACATATATATGCGAATATTTGAATTGAATTTATTCTGACCCCTATTACACATACTACATACCTTATTCATGTTAATACGATTTGAGATATTATCAACAGAAGGTGTGAAGGAAATATTGATTATTCCATTAGCCAAAACAAGTGTCACACCCCACACACAGACATGACTTGCCAGAGAAATGGATAATCCAAATCTCTGTAACCTTGACTTCATAAACAAAGAAGCATATATGACTTTTGACTAAATCAAAGCATTGAACGTAAATTTTAGAAAACACAAGTTAATTACAAATGTTTATCTACTGAAATGTATAACAACTTACTAAAAATTTTAGCAGAGGTTTCTCTATAAACTAGAACATGCCCAAAAATACAAACATATAATCCTGCTTACATACAACTAGACCACAACGACTACAGTATACATAGGAAAGCTCCGCTCCAGCCATGTCATAAATAATAACAATTAGACTTACCACACAAGAAAAATACGATGACTCAGAACTCTATTGTGCTTGCAAACTTTCATCATTTGACTTCAAGCAAGTGAATCTCAAATAAACCTTACATGCCAAACACTCGACAAGCCCAGTATCGATGGTTAACGTACTTTAAGATCTTGTAACTAAAAAACAAAACTTCAACAAGAGAGTGGTGAATCCCATAGGACTCAGTGAGTGAAAAAATGTACTCAAAAAATACTAGCATCAACCAAAACAAAACAAACGACATAAATTAAATAAGCTCATGTAACCATATTTATATCTTAATTCAATGGTACACGTACATATATATAATTATTGTAAAATCTATAAATCATTATTTATTTAATACACAAGATGAATAAATTAATTAGAATGTTCAGAACTTACGATTCAAACAAAGCAATCAAAACACCCAAAGCACACAAAGGGCCAATAGAGTAATCCAATCCCGCACCGGGCAATTTTGTGCCTACACAACAAATATATCCTTCGTCTATATCCATCCTACTGCAGCTGAGCATTTAATCATTTCAAAACAGTTATCAAATTAAAATATCTCATAAATATCCTAGGTGATCCGGATTCTATTTGGTAAGTAACAATCATTTCGGAAAAAAAAAAATCAATCACAAACAATTTCACATATCAAATATAATTCACACAACTCAAGTTAAAAATTACACAAGCTTATGCTTTCATATTAACATATCCATTCCTATATATATAACAATTACACATGCCAATCTAGCAACCAAAAGGTAGCATTTATCCACTCACTGGTTATTGATCTTACTCATCACTTTCTCTTATGTTCACGTATGTCTTTGACTCAACAACTCTTTCCAGAGCTGCAATTTAAAATTTTCAAGTATTGCTTAGTTTGTCAATTCATATGTTATAACTTTTTACTTACAAAAATCTATAAATACTAAATTTCACATATTTATTTAAAGTTAACACCCCTTAAGTATTTTCACAACCACTTTAGAGATATGTTTGATTTCACCTTATATATTTAACCTAATTCAATAGAACCAAGTTCAAACATGAATTCCATGAAGTTAGCTATCTTTCTTATTAAGAAACGTCTCCTAAAATTAGCCTTGAACCCACTCAAATCCCTACATGAACACAAACAAAGCACACATAATTTTATGTTGCCTGACCCTGATTCCAATGCTTGTAGAATTCTCGAACCTGAGAATTAAATTATGTAAATTTCTAGTATAGTTTATCAAGATATTAGGACCAATAATCTTCTGCACCCTACTCCTAATTCATTCTTTAAGACCCTCTAAAATCAGTTACATCAAAATAGGTACAATCAGGACCCAAAAATCATAACCATGACTTCCAACACCTCCAAAATACACATAACATGAAATTAAAACCTGGAAAGCTCCATATTTGTTTTTTACTATGTTAGGAACAATTATTATTCAGAGGTCCTAAGCTAATTCAAACTACAACCCCCGACAAAGTCCTCCGGATTGACTAAAGCTCCTAAATCCTTGCACAAACCCAGCTACAGTTCAACTACTCTAACGATAAATTACTTCAAATCAAGTTACAAAACTTTCCAGATATCATACCAAGAGTATAGGCTATACTTTCTCTTTAGAACTCCTAACCTAATTCAGTTCATAAAATACCTCGAAATATCCAATTTCTCTAACTTACTATAATCTAATCCTATTTCCCTTTTCGAATAACCACTCAATTATATATCAATTATTTCCATCACCACCAACTTGTATTTTACCTCTTAACAAAATCAACACCATCTCATTAATTCCTATATTACTAATAATCCTAATATTAAAATCTAAGATAATAAAATCCACCAAAAGCTTGAGTTATACATTTTGTTTCCAATATAGTATAACCAAATTCCTATGTTTCCTTTTTTAGTTATTAATAACCATCAAGTTCTCATTCTTTTATCATCCTCCTAGCTTCCTTGTATTCAAGTAACTAAATAATATTTTAATACATATTCACTCTAAACTTTCAATTCTTATTCAAATAATCCTTAACCATAAAAGTTTGAATGTACCGAGTTTTACTCATCCTATTATAATTAGTTTCATTTAGCCATTTTTACAAACATCGTAAAGGAAATCAACTTCATTTCTCACATATACACATATTCCTAACAATAGAAGGCAGAATTTGGTGGCTAGTTGCTCAACCAAGCTTACTGTTGTCCTCCTCCAAAATAGAGCTATAATGACCACCCATCATGGCTACATGAAGTGAGCTGATAGATAACTTTGCAATGCCATCCAAGGAGTTCTTCAAAGCTTGAAGGAGGAATGCTTGGAGATCCAAATACAAGAGCACAAGCTCACAATTTAAACAAGGGAAGCAAGGGAAGGCAGAGATAAGAAGAACAAAGTCGGTGGAGCTAAGAAATGGAAAGAAAATCGGCCCAATTGAAGAAAAGAATAGAAGGACCTAAAGTTGGGACAATCGGTCCAAAGAGAAAGAGAAAGGAAAGAAAGTAAAAAGAAAAGTGGGTAGGAAAAGACAAAAAAGAAAAGTCAAATGAAAAGGTAAAACATATATACACATCTATGTATATACATACACATATTTTAATTGTACTGTTATTTTATTTAGTTTGTTGCTTTATAACTAAAATTTATACATTATATCTAACTTAACTTTACGATATCCAATTATAACAGTTGTTTAAAATTTATGGTATATGACTTTTCTTATTATATATATGTACAATTGTAAGTATATATCTAATATTTTATACACAAAAATTTGGAAATGTATACTAAGATATTGAATTATAATATGTCCCATTGTATTATTTAATTAATTTATTTACATATTGATTATCTTATAATTAGAATATCGTATGACAACAAGTAGTTGTTTTTCTTCTTGTCTTACACTACAAAAGATTACATCATCTACATCTGCCTTTTGGTAGGTTTAGATATGTAGATGCAGCTAACACAATCTGTGTTTATAATTTATCTAATTACAGGCATAAATAATGATTTAAAATTTTTGCAAGAAAACACTGATAATATTTAGCCGAAACATATACTAGTTTATTTTTTACCTCATTTTTTACAGGCCTATCTGCATCTGTCGATTTATTATCTTTGGTTTCCTTTGCAAACGCATATATGAAATATTTTAATGAAACAAAAGTTATGTATATAAATTTGTCACTTAATGTACCTGCATCTGCAGTGGCAAATGCAGATACTTCTAAATTGTATTAGACTGAGGCACTCAATTTTCTTCTTCCTCGTGCTCAATCCAATCCATTCTTTTCTCTCTAAACCCATACCAAAAATTCGGTCTCTTGTAGCTGTTGGTCGTGAAGACCACAATTCTACTCCCCAATGTAAAGACTCTGTCAAGCATGTGCTTCTAAATCAGAACCAGCATGTGTGCTTTTCCTTTTTTCTTTTTGATTTTCCTGCCTTCTTAAAATTGTTTTGGTTTGATTTTGAGTATGAGTTTTGATTGTTGACGTATTAATTTGTGGTTTAGGATTTTTATTGCTCATTTTATGTATATTTGTAGATTTGTTGATTTTTGGGGTTATGGAATTGTAAATTTGTTGGGTTAGGAATTTGAGAATTTGTAGGATTAGGAATTTTAGAATTTATAAGGTTAATTAGGGATTTTAGAATTTGTGATGTCTTGGTTAATTATAAATTTGTTATGTTCGGGTTTTGAGAATTTGTAATTTATGGAGTTAATTTGGAATTGTAGGCACACAAATTTATTTTGTCTATTGAAATAATTGGTTGAATTAAGAGTCAATTAGTTAATTTACAAATTGAAAAATTAAATAATAATTAGTCAATTTGCAAATTAGACATAAAATGATAATCAACCTTAATCACCAAATCAGTGGCAATTTGTATTTCAATCAATCAAATGCCAACTATTTGTTGTCAATTTTTATTCTTCTCAAATCACCTTTAATCTCATTGAATTACCATAAATCATGTTAAAAATATTCAATCACCCAAATTGTCTCAAATTCTTAAATTTCTATATCCTACCGTTCTCCTTATAAATAAACTCACATAGGAAATCAAAAATAGGATAGACACAAAAAAAGTTCAAGACATAAAACTCTTGAAATTCTCTTACTTTCATAATGTTGTCTTGAGAAAGAAAATTTTATTACATCTGATATCAAGATTTATAGCTTTCGGGTCAAATCAAATTTATCAGGAGATCGAATCAAAGGAATCATAATTCTTTTTTTGCAAAATATATTATACGAAATTTATAACCATTTATTCTAATGGCCCCAAAGAAGAATATCACAAAGGCCGCTGCCGCTGCCACCGACAAGAAGGTTGTCTTTAGTGCTGCCATCATGGAAAATTTTGGTGGTCAACTATATGATGTGCCTATAACTTATCAAGACAAAACTTGGGTGGATGTTACTCCTTTCATTAGCTTAGATGTTCTTACTAGCAAAAAAGACGGCAACCCTGCAAAATTCTATGATTCATCTCCTGTGGAGTATTTCGAATTGGATAAGCGTCACACCAAAAACAAGGAGCATCTACTTTTCCTTAGCTAGTTCATACTCTGATTCTTCACCTGCAAGCAAAGTTTAGAAAAAAGGATTAACCAGATTAGTCGAACCGTTGCTTGGGTGACAAATTTGACTGATTGAACTAAAGAACCGTTTTGGTGGTTGGACCGGTTAAAACCTTAAGAATTGATAAAAATGGTGCTTTCATCGACTTGAACCCTTTTTAAAAAAATAAAAAAAATTACTATTTATATTAAAAATTAGTAAAATATTTGTATTTTATATTAAAGATCAGTTAAATAATTATATTTTATATTGATATTACATTTATTATTTTGATTCATAAATTGAAACTTGAATGTTCTAATGCACAATAAATCAATCAGTTGTTGTATTAACTATTAATAACTATATTTGACTATTTATGATTTGATTTTCTTATGATTTAATGAATATTGAATTTTAATTTTTTTGTTTTATTGTGTACTTAGTATTTATAATTGATAAAAAATTATGTAATATGTATAATATTTAAAATATATAATTAAATATATTTATGATATTATCCTGGTCTAATCATCAGTTTGATCCCAGTTAAACTAATGACTCGAGACTCAACAAATTTTTCAAGTTGATCATCGGTTCAATTTTTAAAACATTGCCTGCAAGTCTAGATGATGAAAGAATCTCAGCCATAACAGAAAAGCCTAATTTAGAGGAAGTCATGCCTTCTATAGTGACAAATGCCATTATAAAACCCCCAAAATTAATACTTAAATTAATTATAGAATAAGTAATTATCTTATGAGTTAAATATGATTAAAATTTAATTACGTATTGTTTCATGTATAAGAATAGTATATGTATGTATAAAATATGTATAAAATACGTATTTGATACATATTAGTATAAGAAAAGAATTTACGTATAAAAAATACATATAAATACATGTATATAAACATGGACAAGTGTAGGCGTTGAAATAAAGATGAAAAAATACTACATGGTGTTGTTGGAAGAAGAAAAAAAAAAGATAAAATATAGGTTACTTGCTTGAAAAGAAAATGTGATGAATTATGTGTAAGAAGAAGATTAAGTGTGGCAATTTGTAATAAATGAAAGGGGTCTAGGTGTAAGAAGGAGAATAAGTGTGGCAATTTGTAAATAATTAAAGGATTTAGATGTAAGAAGGAGAATAAGTGTGACAACTTGCAATTAATGAATGGGCTTAGTTGTAAGAAGGAGGAAAATGGTGGAAAAGTTGTAATAATTAAGGGGGCATATGGAAGAAAGTTAGGATATAAGGTGACAAGTAATAATTAACATGAAAGATTGCTAAACAAGTGTAAGGCAAGGAAAACACTAGGTGTCCATGAAATGATTATAGTGAATATGTGTAGAGAATTAAGGAAACAAGGTGTCCATGAAATGATTATGGTTAATATGTGTAAAGATTTAAGGAAGCAAGGTATACATAGAATGATTAACAAGACATGTGTAGAGATTTAAGGTAACTAAGTGGCTTACTAATAATTAAAGAATCTAAACTAGGGAGTAAGAGGAAGACAAGTGCTAGGAAGAAATAACACATGTTAATTGCATAAGTAAGGTAGAGAATTAAAAGGGTAAAATAGGAAATGAAACTTTTTCCTAAATCATAAACCTTGGCCAGGCACTATAAATAGGAAGAGTAAGGAGTAGCTAAAATTGCATAAGTAAGATAAAATGTGTACTAAAGTGAGAGAAAGTTTGAAAGTAGAGAAAAAGTGAGGAAACAAAGAAAGTGAGAGAAATAGTGAAAATCAAAGAAAAGGCAAAACTATGAACAAGGAAGAAAGAAAGGGTAAAACTGTAAGACAAAAGAAGAGGAGAAACCTAAAAGAAAAAGGGGATGAGAAGGCATAAAGGGAAATAAAGAAAGAAAGACAAACATTAAAGGTATTAGGCAAATATTCATGCATTCCTTTGTTTTATTTTACCTATGCTTTGAAAGCTACTTCCTTGTTACTCTTATATTCTTCAAGCCACTCTTACATCCTTCATGTATATGAAATTGCATGTTTTATGAGAAAATGAGTTATGTGTAACCAAAGAAAATGAAAGGTGTGGAATTTGCATGGTTTCAACACTTGTAGTCTATCTTGACATTATGTTGCTCAAATTATAGAATGGATCCTATCTAGAGATGGTACAATGATGTACCGAAAGTCTTGTAAGGCGATGTTTCATGAGATGGCACTGAGATGTGTCGTAAGTCTTAAAAGGCGATGTCTTATGAGATAGTACAATAATATATTGTAATTCTAGAAACGATGTCTATTGGGATGGATCTATATCTAGAAGAGGTGGTACAATGATGTGCCGAAAGTCTCGCAGGGCAATGTCTAATGAGATGTCACTGAGATGTGTTGTAAGTCTTGTAAAGAAATATCTCGTAAGATAGTATAATAATGTGTCGTAAGTCTAGAGATGATGCCTCGATTTGCATATTGGCAAGATAGGTCTACAATGGAAAATGAATCTCTTTTAGGAAACTCAGAGGAAATGAGAAAAAAAAAGGGAAATTTGCATTGCATATTCCTATATTTCTAAAACTGCTATCAATAATCCTTCATTGTCATGTATGAATACTTATTAAGGTTCGACTCACTTTTCTTCATCTTGGTGTGCAAATTAATTAGTACCATGGATGTGTATTATTTTCCTTAGAGAAAGGCATGGTCTATGTAATAGAAAAAGATGGCAAGTAGATCTTGTTTAAAAACATAGAAGTATTTATGTTGGAATGCAATTTTATAATATAGGGTTGCTTTTGTATAAAGTTGTAATGTGTTCTTAACATATCTACTTAGTAATGGTAGTAATTTTGGAAGGAAGTCTAGTATTACTAAAATTAGCTATTTTAAATAAATAACTTAATGAAATGAAAAGTAGTTTGCAAATCGTGTCTCTAGGAATATTAATCTACTATTCACAAGTTACATTCTCAAGTAAATTTTGGTTAATAAAAGATTATATAAATAGAATAGCATGGATTTAAAATCAATTGAAGGAAAAGATAAAAATCTAGAAGGAGGAATATAAAATTACTAATCATGGCCATATGGTGTAAAGAGAAATAAAGGAATGTCTAAGGAAAATTATACAAGTATCATCATAAGAAGGAAATAAAAATATAGAAAATACAAGTAATAAAAGTATTACTGATTAAATTAGCTTAAGAGTTTATTAGTAGATTCAGTAAGGAATTAAAGAAAGAGGGTGTCACAGCCACTACTGCTGATGAAAAAATTGCAAGCATGGAGTGTGTAATTGAGAAGCTAGCCAAGACTGTGGAGGAAAAGGACATCCAAATCTCTGATCACGTCAACAGACTCAATGGAAACTTTCTAAAGGATCAAGACCCTACACACTTTTTGGGAATTACTCAAGTCCCTACCACTAAGAAAAATGAGAAGGCAACTGAGATTGAAAGAACCTCTCAATAAATTTCCTCATCTCTTACATAATTCTCACTCTAGCAGATGCAGGATATCATTCCCAACACTATGCGAGCATAATATGAAGGACCAACTCAAAGCTCACTTATGTACTCGAAGTCATACACCAAATGAATCAGTAAAGTAAGGATGTTGGATGGCTACCAACCTTATAAATTCAAAAAATTTGATGAGAAGGGCAATCCAAAACAACACATCGCCCATTTCGTGAAAACTTGCATGTCTGAACATGCTATGATCTTCTAGCTAAACAATTTGTACGGTCCCTTGAAGACACACCTTTAGATTGGTATATGGATTTAGAAGCATAGTTAATTGAGAGCTGGGAGCAGCTTATGAAAGAATTTAATAATTGCTTTTGCAGAACTAAGTGCTTAGTTAGCTTGATGGACCTCACCAGCACCAAATAGTGAAAGGATTAGGCAATGATAAACTACATCAAATGGTGGTATGCTCTGCCTTTAGATTATAAGAGGGGGAATTTCAGAAATATTTGCTTGTTACAATATGCTTCCAAAGCATGGACTGGGGGTTTCTGTATATTTTCAAGTGGATAAAGCCGTGGTCTTTTAAAAAATTGGCAAATTGTGCCTACGATATGGAATTAAGCATATCTTGTCATGTAAACTACACTTCTCCTGTACATGACATAAGAAAGAATAAGGTAAAGAAGAATGAGAAACCAACCAAGAGCTCTACAAAGAAAATTATGTGATTAGTATTACTTCAGTTAGGATCTCTAAGACATCTAACTAGAAAGAAAAAGATTCTTGACCAGCAACAACAATGTGAGAGGAATTGAGCAAACTTCAAAAAAGGGAAGAAAAGAAATATCCATTCCTTGAAGTAGATGTTCCTAACATGTTAAATAAATTGATGAAAACTAAAGTCATCGAGCTTCCTAGAATCTAAGAGGCCCGAAGAGGTAAGGATGACTAACGACCCAAAATATTGCAAGTGCCATTGCATTGTTAGTCACCCATTAAAGAACTGCTTTGTGTTGAATGATCTAATCATAAGTTGGCTAAGGAACGCAAGATGGGTTTGGACATTGATGACGTGGTAGAGACCAATCATGCTAGTGTCTTTATGAGGCCAACCTCTACTTTATTATGCAACTAAGAGCCAATATCAGTGAGGGAACAAGCTAGACTTATCCTATTTGGCATTTTGGTACATGTAATGGTACAATACCTAATTGTCACTGTAGACCCACAACCTCTAAAGGATGATGAATACACCTTTTGGGATGATGAAAGGGTAGACTGTGGTGACACCCCTGGAAGCTAAGAAAGCACTGAACTCCTCAATCGAAAAGGAATAATCATTCTAAGAGAAAAAGGAAGGAAGGGAAAGAAGGAAAGATTCATAAATCCTAAACTCGTTCTTGATGAACTTTACTTTTCATGAAGTACTTCAAGAAAGAGTAGGTAGAGATAATGCACGTAATCTCTTGCTATAAAGTCCGTGATGAAGATGGGGTGAGTGAAACGCTTCTTGTAGGCCAAGAAGTCTCTAAAAAAATCAAAATGTTACCAAGTTGTATGAGTGTTATTGAATTGTTATGATTACCAAGTCATTTTCGAGTATAACTCATTTAAACCTTACAAGAGTCGTAACCTTCAATGGCCCAATTCTTAGTATTGGCAAAAAATGGTGCAACATCTTCATGTTAACTAACTATGCTTCTTTTTATGGAAAAGGATTTGCTATTAGGCTCGAAACCACATAATAGGCCTCTGTTATCATTGACTGGGGTTTCACAGTTAACATAATACTAAAAACAACAATGAAGGAGCTTAGAATTCCAGTTGAGGATCTTACCCAAAGCTGGATGGTAATTCAAGATTTTAGCCAAGGTGCTCAATATACCGTTAGAATGATACATTTAGAGCTTATAACAGATGGCCTAAAATCGAAGAAACTCTTTCTTTGGAAATTCTAACTATAGCATGTACTCCAGTGATAAAAAGGGTTTAATACAAACAAATATACAAAAATCTTTTCTAAGTTAGAGGAAGGAAGTTTCATTTGTAAAGGATCTAATTAACAAAGTTTCACTTGCTGAGAAAACTCATAAGAAATAAATAGTATCAATATCTTCACATATGTCTAGAGGCTTCGCTATATTTAGGTATCTTGATGCAAGAAAGGCTAGTCTTCTTTTTCTAAATACTCAGAGCCTAAAGAGATGTTGAAAATGAAAGAGATTTTAAAGCTAGAAAGAAGTCTTACTGTGCTTTTCACAAAATTAGAAAGCATCTCCTCATCCAAATCCTTGTCCAGTTTTGTTCCATCATCACAATCAAAATATAACCCAAAAGCTTATGAGTTATTACCCAAGGCAGGTTATGACCTTACAAAACCTAAGGTGTTGGGAAAATCAAACCCATCTCTCATCAAAGAGAAAGTACATAGCTTTAGTGAGATGCAAACAAAATTGAGAGAGATGGGATACGATGTACCAGCTCTAAAGACTGGATTAGGGTACAAGCCAAAAAATCCTATACATATATGCATCTTAAAAAGTACATGACAACAAATAGTTAGCATATCACGGTTGAAACTAATGATGACTCTAAGCAAGAAGAAGTGAAGCCACCAAGTCGAGTCTCTGTGTTCAATTGGCTAAAGTCTCCAAAAATCCAAACTTATGTGTTCAACCAGTTAGAGTCTCCTAAATACAGAACTCCTGCATTTAAGATACTTAGTGTTACACTGCTAGAAAAAAAGAATACTCCCTAAGTGCAAAGGTCAGCCATTGATCTCTTATTGATGGCAAGTAAAACCTTTAAGAATCAACAATCAAATTCAAGAAGAAAGGTAGAGTATAGTATGTCAAGTTGAAGGATACTAACGAAGTTTATTGCCTTATGCCATCAAGAATGAGATGTATCAGTTCACTAGATATTGATACGAGTGATTTACTCAAGGTGAGAAAGAACACAGTCATATATACCACCACGTTATAATCAAGCCAAGAAGGTGATGATGACCAAGTGGATTTTGACCACAATTTATCATATTATGGTCGAGAAAGACACTTAATTTAAGGTCACTTGATGCCGAGCTCGAGGAGGCTCCACCAGCTGTAGAAGATGGTGTTTAGATTAAGGTGGATAAACTTTTCTTAGTAGTCTGCTAGCTCAAAAAGAAAGGTAAAAATACATTGAACTCTTACTCAAGTATAAAGATGTTTTCTCCTAAGGTTATAAAGAGATACCCGAGCTTGATTCAAAAGTTACAGTACACAATCTTAGCTTAAGTTTGGGACAAAGCTCAAGCTCATATCAGCAAGTTTTGGACAAGTTCAAGCTCGGCTCGTTAAAAACTCTTAAAAGTTTTTCAAAAGTTTTAGTAGTCTAGTAGAGTTGAACCCAATACCTACTAAAAAACTATTTAAGTAATTTATCACCAAACTAAATTAAAACTTTTTATTAGATTTTGCATATAAATTTCTTATAAATTTATTTGTAAATAATGATATATGTATATATATTAAAAAAATATTAAATGAGCTGGCTCACTAGCTTGCAATGTCGAGTTTTGGAAAGATTGAGCTCAGCTAGTTTTGCTAAACGAGCTCAAAATAAAGCTCTCAATGATCTGAGCTCAATCCAAGCCCTTGACGAGTTCTCACTGAGCTGTTCACTAGCTAGTTCGGTTCATTGCCACCCTATTGAGAGAAAATTATACCTAACACAGAATGTAAAGGTAACATGCGATTTCAACATGTTGTTCACCTTTGTGTGGCCTAGTTATGAGGGAACAACTCATGAAACTCACATTTTCTTAGTTGACACTCCTCAGGCCGAGCTTCAATTTCCTAAACCAAGTGAAGATAAGAAAAAAAAAAGATAAGATTGTTATTATTACAATTCTAATTTTACATTTTAGGAAATTACTTTGTTGTCGATACTAAATATCCACATGTTCCAGGTTATATGGTACCATATAAGAATACAAATGTTAGGTATCATCTCTCAAAATCCAATGTGGTAGTAGCCTAATGAGCACGTGTGTCTTAGGGTGTTTTCAAGAGAAATTCAACTACCTTCAGTAATCTAATTATAGGAACATTATTTAGCTCACATTCAGATGTAAAGCAAGGTGGACAATTATAAGTGAAATGCCTTCGTATAAGTTAAGTGACAAAAGCAATGTTTTCACTGCAATTATGAGTAATCATAGCTATATTAGAAAGAAAAAGAGAGATTATGCATTCAAAGTAGCTAACAAAAAGAATTATATCCCTTAAACACGATGATTAAGGTAATAGCCGAATTTAAGGAGAAAATAATAATGCACATGAAAATGTGATTATTAAGAATGACACATATTGGATAGTAATGCGGGATTCTATAGCAAGTGACATTGCATGACATCATTAGTTCTTATACTTCAAATAATATTATCTAACATTTTCAAATAGTTGTTGTTTAATATTGTACATATTTATGTTTTTGGAAGAACATTAATTAAATTAGTTTATTACAATTTTTTTCATCAAAATGTACACACTATCGATCAACTTAGATAGAATAAATCATTCACAATACTTTTTTTGGGTAATGTTGATAGACTATAATTAAGTAAGCAATTATTGTAACAAATACATATACAACTTTTAATTAATTATTCCACATATTATAAGCAACTTTTACTTAACATAATCTAAAATTTTATTATAATCAAAAAATAAATGATAGTCTAATTATCAATTATAATTAAATAATTTTAAGAAAGCTCAAACACTTTTGAAGAGAATTCAATACAATAATAAGATAATATAAAATATACATCTTCTTATTCATCTTCATGTCGATAAACTTCCTTTATTTTTGGAGATAGGATTGGGGTGAATTGAGATTGAGGGTGGAGTTTGGGTTGGGTTAAGGCTTGAAGTTCGTTGCACTCACTGGACTTCATGTTATTTTCAATTGGAGCTTCCATTAATTCCTTGCAGTTAAGAAAATCAGACTTGTAAGGAAAACTCGGTGCTGGTGAGGGTATGAAGAAGAGGAATTAGTTGTATTTACTTTGAAAAGATGGTTAATTCTTCAATGGTTCTTTACATTCACCTATGAACATGCTATTTAAATGGTGATTCTAAACATTTATTACTTTATATTCAAATATATAATCTTCTATTTAAGTAATATATTAAATATTAATAGAAGACATAAAAGTTTAACAACCAAATAATGAGGTAAAATTTATTGAGATAAAAATATAGATTGAATTGCTCATCTTTGTCTTCAGTTGAATTTTCCAAAATTCTAAACTTATGTCAATACTCAAATATATTATCTTTTAATAAAAATCACAAATAAAAATATGTTTCTCTTTCATAATGGAAATGCTTTATATTGTTGTCTTCCTTCATATACATTAAATTGAAGGCTCTGCACTATATATCCACATTATTCTTCTACATATATTCCTTTATTCTTCTTCTCAAGCTTGTCTGGATAAGTTTCATCGAGAAGAAAATTGACAACATCAGGGATCGATCTGAACTTTTGGTTCGCATTTATATGATAGTAGAACTGCAAGCACACATCAATTTATACATAAAATGGTCTAAAATAATTCAATATACACAAGACCCTATATATAAATGATTTTTTAGTGACTGTATACACTTCTAGCTTCAAATTCCACAATTTCTATTTCTCTTTTTTATTTTGTAATATAGCCTATTATAACAATGTAAATTTAGTTATAATAACAAGCATCATTTTTAAGTTATTAAAATTTTGGTAATAAAATCCAATTAAGAGATTCTAACTTACCACAGTCATATGTTCCACTTGCACGTTGTCGACGCTCAATGTTCCATCCCTCTAACCTTTCACGAAATGTAAATCCGCGCTTAGCATGACTAGTGTTTATTTGAGGTAACTGTAACTGTTAGGAATTTACCATGTTATGAAATTATTTAGAACTCGAATGTATGTGAATATTTGTTTTGAAATTATTCAAACCTCATTACACACCATTTACCTTGTCCATGTCTATACGATTTGAGATACAATCGACAGAAGGTGTGAAAGAGACATTGAACATTTCATCAACTATACAAGTAGATGTTATTTTTCTTCCTCTCTTAGATGAACCCTATAAACATAAATAACGAACTGTTAATATAAAATTTAAATTAAAAAGAAGACATACTCTATATATAACTGGTTGGACCATAAATGTATCTTGTACAACAATTTGTGTAGACGGCTCTTGCACTGTTTCTTTCATATTAGAAACTATTGTTTGGCTCATAAAAAGAAATACAAAATTGTTAACAAAAGTGCTGAAATTTTCTTTTTAAAAGTGAAAAATCAATGCCCTAATAAGAAGAGAAGAAGAAAGAACATGATTACTTACAGAAACCATTATCTTGAGACTTTTCGTCAATTCTTCAAGTTCACTTTCCTGTAGATAAACTCCTTTTGTTTTTGGAGATGAGATTAGGGGTGAATTTGGGGTTGAGAGTGGAGTTGGGGATGGGGATGGGGTTAGGGTTGGGGCTGGAGAAACATAGATCTTAATTTCCTTACACTAATTAGACATCATGTTGTTCTATACTAGAACTGCCATTAATTTTTTGTAGTTGAGAAAATCAGAGAGAGTAAGAAAAATTATGTTCTGGTAAGGTGATTAACAAGAGGAATTAGACGTATTTATTATGAAGAGATGGTCAAGTCCTCAGTACCCCACTATATTCATGTATGATGCTTTTTAAATAGTGATTCCAAGCATTTATTATTCTTTCTATTTAAGTAATCTTTAATTTAAGGAATAAATTTAAGATTGGTTGAAGATGCAAAAATTTAATAGTCAAATCCTCAGGAAAAATTCATTGTAAATACATTGAATACAAAGCATTAAATGCAAAGGTTTTTTCCAATTTTATAAAGTTAGTAATTCATTATTTCTTTTGAAAATGACCTTAATTAGGTTATGTGAAGATGATCACCAAGAGTTATTTGGTTTCTAAAATTCAAATTTAGTAATAAATTCACTAACAAACATTACCTGTTAAATATGTAAGATTTTTTAACTAAAGAAACGTAAGAGTTTTTCTTATTCAGTGGATTGAAGAAAAATCTGTAATATTGTTTTTAGCACATATGATAATAAAACAAAATCGCTATGTAACTCATGTATATTTCCATTATTTTCTTTATTATTATTTTGTGAAATGGATGATAGATAGATTAAGAGTGTTCAACCCAATAAGACAACCTTAGTGTCACGTTTTATGTGTCTTTTTTTACAATAAGATAATTTCACATTGATTCATCTCTCAAATCTCATCGTTTAAGAAACAATTTCTTGGAATTCTCTGAAAAAAATACCTTTAATACTTAATAATCATATGATAAGAATGAGAGCACTGGTTTTAAGATTTAGTAAATGAATTAAAGTAGGGTACATCACAATAATTTATACTTAAATAACAAAATCCAATAAAAAAGTATTAGTAATTATCTTTATTGGTAGAAAGCTCATGTAGGGTAATTGAACTAAAGTCAACATTCCTAGAAAATCTAATGATCGAAGACCAATTTAAACCCTAATTATCCCTCCGTAACATAGCATCATTGGATTGCCCAACATAGAGCCCCCTGCATTTAATTTAAACCATTTCGAAAAAAAAAGAATTCTAACCCTAACATTAACTATTCTATCGATAGGTGAATGAAAAAGAATTTCCTTTCTTACTACCATTAATGGTCGTTGAGTTCAATCCAAACAACCAAATCAAATTTCCATGCAACCCTAACATAATACAACCATAAGATAATAAGTAGTAGATAATCTTACACACTGAAAACTGACGAAGGAAATAATCAACTTTGTTACCCCTCTTTAAGCAGCCTAGAAAACTTTGATTTTAACAATTACAAAGTAAGTACCACAAACCTTTTACATAACTAAATCCCTATTTCTAGACCATCATTGGATTGCACCAACAAAAAAAGATATTTAAATAACCACATGCTGTTATTTAGCACATGCAGAGCATCCACTTCAATATTAAAAAAATAAAGAAAAAAGTTCATTACATAATTCACAATCTTGTAAACCTTTAGGATGTCTTTAAACTCCACTCATCATGGATTGCATGGTTTCTAGATTAAATGAACGACCGTCATTACCAGTCCAACCAAATTATTACTTCAAAAGTGTACATTGTTTTCTATATCCTTATATAGTTGCATCCATAATGAAATTCTTTCTCTACAAACCTTTATGCCATATTATAGATTTCTACTACACATCCTTCTTTTTTTTTACACTCATTTGAAATATGCCCTTTAAAATAACTTTTTGATTGCCCCACTACATTATAGCTAATATATTTTCTATTGGGCACATCTCTTTGTTCTTCTTTTCACTGTTTTCAGCTATCTTTGGAGAAGTCTCATCAATAAGGAAGTTAACAACTTCAGTGATGGATCTGAACTTCTACTTAAGTTTGTATGATGGAAATACTGCAACCTTACAAAATATAAATAAGATAATTAAATTTTTAAAATTTGTATGAGATTCAATAAAACCCAAATATGAGAATTGAATATATCATAACATATCTTCCATTAGCACCCTGTCAACATTGGATATTCTAACAGTTTAATCTTTCAATAAATTTATATCGATACATAGTTTGATTATTAATTTATATCGACGCATAGTTTGACTATTACTTATTCGAGGTTGCTATAATTGCTAAAAAAAAAAATCATATTATGAAAATTATTTAAAACTCACATATGTGTGAGACCCCCTATACACACTCTACATACCTTAACCATGTCTATGTGTAAAAAAAAAAATTGACTTCTTCAACTAAATTAGTTGTTGTCCTTCGCCCTCTCTTGCATGAACCTTATGAACAACAACATCAAACTATTAACATAAATTTCAAATTAAGGAAGAAGACATACCAAATATTTTCAATTATCATGTCGTTATATAATCTTAGGTCTTACAATATAAATAAGAGGATAAAGACATTTTCCGCCACCTGAAAACTAAGCAGTAACACCACAAATAGTTATTTAAAAAAAAAAAATTTGCTAGTGAATGAAACAAGATAGACTAGATATATATATATATATATATATATATATATATAGTAGATGAAGAAAAAATTTCTTCAAAACTTGTCTACACTCATCTCAGAATATGGTTTTCAAAAATGGTTCATTTCAAGATTTATTATTGTTATTTCCTAGTTTAGAATATAATTTTCAAAAGTTAATAATCAAATTATGGGATAAACTATTTTGCAAAATCCTAGGTAGTTATCAGAATACAGATAATACATATATAGAACAGGCTTTCTAGAATCTAGATTTGTAAAATTAATAACTCATTCATTTATTAAAAAAAATAATAATAATAATTTATCTAGTTTGGTTATATCCATATGGCCTCCTTATGTAAAAATTAATAATTTCATTGAAATTTAAATGTGTATATATTATAGCTAAAGGTTAAATAAGCAACATTTTTTTTATTAAAATGATTAAATAAAACTATTATTTGACTTTCCAATATTGCTTCGGATATCGTACCTTCTCTCTCAATTTTTTTTAGAATAAGGACTTATTTGATTTTCCAATATTATTTAGGATATCATACTTTCTTCTTTTCAACTTCTTTCATAGAATAAGGATTTAATTAATTTAGAAGGAAAATATCAAGAAACTTACTCGATAGAACAAAATTTTGACCATAATAAGGTTCTTTAAAAAAAAAAAAAAAAGAGTTAAACATAGTTCTTTTAGGAGAACTAGGTGTTAATTAAATTCGTGTCTTTAAGACACGACTTGTCTCAATCCTAAATTCCCAATTTTCTTCGTCTCCTTCACCGTGAAAATGCTTCTTTCTCTAATTTAAAAACTTGATGCCTCTCTTCCTCCCAAACTCATAAACCTTGTAAATCAGTAAAGTCGATGCCTTCTTCCTTCCAAAAGGCTTCGGTTCATTATCGTCTTAGATGATTAGTAAATTGAATTACCTTGGTGAAGCCTTCTTTCCTTCCATCCTAATGCTTTAGCATGACCATTCCATTATTCGATCATAAGCTTAACCGATTAGTTACTTCTTCCTCTTCCTCTTCGACCTAATGCCCTCTACTCTACACCAGAATGAAACTGAAAGCTTAGGTGGATAAATGACGTTAAGAGGCACTTGACTTGGACTTAACCTAGTAGCTGACTCTTGAATACCCCTTTTCAAAGCTTCCTTAGTAGCCCACTCCTCAGTCTAGTCTACTATAGTTTATATTCCCAGGCAACCCAACATAAGCATACCTTTGTTAGTCATCTATCAACTCAGTGATTTCATTCTAGCGTTATTAAAATCTTGTAAATAACTAAAGCTACTAGTAATATCATTTCCTAAGATATTAATTTTCGGAATATTGTTACTATTATAATTATGTCTAGAATTCTAGTACTGGAATTTTTGCTACTTTTTATGTGAATTTGGAAATTTTTTATTTAAGCTTTTTCGAATTATAATGAAGTGAATTTTGTTCATTAGGAGGATTATCAGGCTGTTGGTGTTGCAAGTTGCACTTCTGAAAAGCAATTTAAGGGTTTAATCACTTGCAACGTGTTGTGGACTAACGCTAGTTGGTGATATATATCCTAGATGATGATTTTTTCTTTTAATTATTCAATTGTAAAATAGGTAGGTGTTGATTTTTTGAGAAAAAAGTTGCCATAGGTGTTACTAGGTTTTCATACGAAGTTCTTGTATTTTTTTACAAAATAAAGAATTGAACAGTCTGCATAGAAATATTCCCTAATTTGTCCTAATCAAAGATTATTGCATTCTTTCTAATTCTTATGGATTTATTGTGTATTATCCTAATGTATGCCAAATTAAGCATCACTTCTAATGTTGATTCATTATTAGGGTGGGACAAATGGATATTTTAGTTAGGTTTTTCTTTTTCCGGGGTTTCTCTTCAAATGGGAATTTTAGTGAAAATTTATATTAATTACTCAACTAATGCCTTCTCACCTAAGTCATTATAGAGCCTCTAGTATTAGTTTGTATATACAACAGTTGACTTTAATGTAAGGTTTTCTTTCCTTACTGATGTGATGAGATATACCTCCTTGAATAAGATATATAACAGTAATAGAGTATGAAAAATGGACACATATGTAAGCAAACTTGAAAAAAGAAAAGGAACTTTCAATTCGTTAGTTTTGAATTTAATAAATATATTGCAAATTATGAATGTGTTGTATGAGTCCCATAGTTTCACATCCACTTGCGTGTGAGATAAGTGCTTATGAAGTGTATACTTGTAATTTTAGTATCCAACAAATAATCGAACTAATCTATGATACAATCATAAACACGTGTCACCAAATGCTCTAAAAATCCTTCCATATTTCTCACTTTTTATTTTTATTTTTATGGGAATTTGGGATATTTGTTGTTTTTGTGACCCTTAACTTAGTGCCGCATACTTACTAAATTACATATATCTTCTATATTGGCACTCATTTTCAACAATAGAGAAGTAAATCTTCAGTTAGCATAAAAATTAAGAAAGCAGAAGTAGATCTTCAGCCAGCATGGAAAGATATAGGAGTCCAATGAAAAATGGGTTACTCTAATTCAAGTTTGTACTTTACGAAGTTGAATTTAATTTGCATAAGATAATCAAAGTTTGTCTCTCTTTTGCTATTTTTTTTTCAAGCACATATAATTTTCTATCATCTTTTCTGTCTATCTTCTCAATTGAAATTTCTAACCAAGAACCCAAGTTACTTCAAGGTGAAAACAATTACACTGAGCTCCAACAATGACACAACTTTTCTAAACCAATTCACTTCCTAATTACTTATCTCATAAGCATAGATATTCAATTGGTGGGTTGTTATTGCTTTGGCTTCTCTTTCCTCTTTCTCCTCCTCTATCTAATGAGAAAAAATCTAGTCATTTTTATCCTACCTCTAAATGATTGGCCATATCATGTACTTAATATTTTTGTCATTTTTACTTGTTCATACTTTCTATAAACATTGATGCAATTCGAATATTTGTTACTTACATAGTAATAGCATACCTATAATGATTATTTCAATATGCACATGATTACTTTCATGGAAGATCAAAATATGCTTCCATCTTCTTCTTTTTTCCATGCTTCAATTTCTCACTTTTTATTTTCATTTTTATTTTTATTGGAGTTTATATTAATAAGAATCTACCTCCATCTTTGGTTTCATTACCAATTTGTGTGTCAAAGTTTTCTGCATGCTTTTTCAAACAAAATCTTCTTTCTTTCTTGTTACTGGAAAAAATGGATGATAAAAAAACATTGTTCTCCATAAGCTTCAATTCTTGGAGAACTGATTTTCAATATGGTTTTGGGTGAAAATCCTTATGCACACCTAAAATTTTAACAAGATTCACTCACACACTTTGACCCCAATTATGTAAGAGTGTACACACTAGACCTACTTCTTCTTTTTCTCAGAATGTGACTTCCAAATTCATAGGTACTCATATATTATACCAAAAGACTTCAAATAGCATACACCAAGATATAACATTGCCTATAGCATCATGCTAATAAGCTACAAATATGTGAAGAAATCGCCATCAATATAGGACATTCTCCTAAATGACCTATAATAGTCAAATCCATAAAGCAAGCTAGTTATTTTCCCCTCATTTTGGAACTAGAAAGTTGGGGTTGCTCTGATTTGCATGAGAACTTTCTCCATAGTTCTATCTAATATCAAGTACATTCAATTTAGATCATTACAAATCTTGAGTTTAAGGAGTTTCCATATGATTTTCATTCCACACCCACTACTTTAGGTTCACAACTATATATTTATGCTCATTGGATGTCAAGTGTTACTGATACTCTTGGTGCTACCGACCATAATAGATCAATATATTTCACCTATTCCACGTACAACTCTATTTTAATTGACTAATACACCACCTTCATTTACAACTAATGTTCTTCCTAATGAAGTTGACATAAGTGGTGAGAGCATCACATAGCTTGAGACTATTACATATATTGACATGAATCACTTTTCCATGTTGGTGATGTTGGGGAGAGTGAAAGAAGTTGGTGGAAGGCCATGTTGATGATGGTGCAGAGCATGGCGAGGATAACACTCAGCCCCATGAGAGTGTATCATATAGTTACAATAGTTCATAAGGGTGGACGATAAGATAAGCATGGACTTGTGGCACAGACAAGAGGACTGTTACTTATGGTTTTGTATAAATGAGTTATGAAACTTTGTTTTGGATAAATTCATTAGTATTTATGGGATATGTATGATGTTGACACCTATCGAGTTGTATTATAATATATGTTTGTCATGACCAGAAGGAAATATTAAAAAATAGGAAAAATTTTGCACGATTTTTTATTAATTAATATCTAAAATCTCATTTAATATGGTTTGAAATTCATATAAAATCACTTGGATTCGATAATGACAATTGAATATTTGATAATCTTATAATTAATATACATTAAGGAAATCTTTTAAAAAATTATCGATTTTTAAAATTCACATAATTGATTATTTCATCATTACATGGTGTGTACAAAATTAATATTTTTACTCTATAGGTGGAACACACAAATTAAGCTACTCGGTTCTCACATTTCAACTTTAAAAAACATGCTAACATTAATTTACACTCAAGTATGTAATCTTCCAGGAAGTGACTACTCGGTCATGCTTTCAATTTTATAAAGTGTTTTAATTTTGAAGGACATAAGGACATACTAAAATTACTTTATGCTCATGCATGTAATCTTTTATGAAGTGACTAGCTCAATCATGCATTTCAATAACATGTAGCGTTTCAATTTTAAAGGACATCATAAAATTATTTGATGCTCACAATAACAAAAAATATTTGCTTATATAAAAGGTTTGAAAATCATAAGAGTTGAAAACATCAAACAACTATTTGTTATGAAAAATTCATTTCAGTTAACTTAATAAAATACTGAGACAACCTTCAACTAGATCCATATGTAAGTCATTAATGCCGAGGCAACAACTTCATCGTGTTGGTAAGTATATTGATCCGAATAAGGTCACATGGTATGGTCTGAAGTAAGAGTTTGAATGCATCTTTATCTATTCTATGAATCGTCGAAGTATTGCTAATCATATAATAGTTGGCCTTGTTACCTAATGCTCAACAAGAAAATTGGATAGTTAGGGCAAGGGAACCTTAGTACATTAAATTATGGGAGATAAGGTGCGAGATAAATCGTATTGCAGATTACACAAGTTGTTAGCACCAAAGCAATTTCAAAAAATTTACGTTGCTCAACACAATGGAGAAATAATTGAGCTTATTGAAAAACTAAAACGCAAAATTATCCAGATAAATCAAAGACATGATAAATACCATGCTTAGAATAAGGTGGCTGTTTGGGAAGATGAGCTAAGGAATTCAACCATGAAAGAAATTGAAATTGATGTGCAATATGATAACTTGTCTGTCTATCCTGAGAGTGGCTATGATGATAACTTTGTCTATAATTGTCTCCCATCGCCTTTGTCAGCATGATGCTGAACAGCAACATATATTTCTTTCATTATTGCTAGTTTGTGACAAGTTTATAATATCAATAATATGTATTGCTTATTTTTTAAAAATTGCATATTGCTTCACATGACTAAGTTTATTATAATATAAAATTTTCATCATTGTAATGACATAACACTCAAGACAACCACTGATTCCAAGACAAAGAGTACTGTTATGAGATGTTATAGGGAAATCATACATTACTTTCCATTTGGGTTGTGGCAAGGGGAAATTTGAAGTGGTAGTAATTCTTTACATTCTAGGAGAGAAAACTCATGAGGAAATGAGAATTGTATGCTATGATTGGTGTGATAAATAAGGTGGTACAGTGGATTTTCAACTAGTGTGAAAGGAGGAGGGTGGTGAAACTAAAAAATAAAGACATTTCTATTGAGAATCTCATTCTTGTCTCTTACTCCCTTCACTATCTTAATCATTGTCCTCTCTTTGAAGCCTCTTCATATTTTGGTAGACATAGACGTCAAAAGGATCATGAAATTATAAGGCTTAAAGTCATAAGAAATGCTAGATTTTGGTTCATTATGGTGTGGTCTTATTTTATGTTTAATATATTTAGAAAGATATTGAATTAGTTTATGTTAATATTTAAGTTTTGAGTCTTAGGTCTATTTAGTATTTTATGATTCTATTTCATTCTGGCTCTTATAAGTGTCATTATATATTGGTTGGCTATTTAATTATGAGTTTTAATACTTTCAAGTTATATCTTCATAAAGGATAGATAAGATAAGAAATTCTTAAGGCTTAGAATCTCTATTTATATAGGGTTGTAAATTGTAATACTTAAATTTTTGTACAGCATATTACTCAATTTTGAATGATTTTTACAATACATGTAATGTCTGAGAAACACTAATATTTTTTAATTTACTTAAATTTTGCAATTCAAGACTTGTCATTATATTTTAACAAAGTTAAATATCATGAAATCAAAAAATTGATAGTGAAAGGGAACCAAAAAAAAAAATTGAATTTGAAATTGTGTTCAACGCACAAATTTGAATTTGCATTTTGAACCTACAAATTTTGAATATATGGGTTCAACCCACAAATTCTATTTTTGTGAGTTCGCCCTATGAACTTTAAATTTATGGGTACAACCTATGAGTTTTCCATTTATGGGTTAAACATATGAACTTTGTCGAAAATATCCCCTATGCGTTTATGTTACTGACATGGCAAGTAAATTTGTGTGTTAAAGACACGGATTCATAAAAAATGGAGTCTGGTACTTATTTTTCAAAAAGCTATGTTTAGCTCTTATATTTTTCAAACAACCAATTCTAGTCCATCTCCCCAATAAAAGACTGTGTGAGGAAAAATTGTCCTCAACACATGATAATAAAAGAAGGAATTATGTTTTTCATTCATATAACCTACTTTTTTTGGTAAAAAAAATTAAACAGGGGTTTGACTGCAATAATACAATCATATGATAATAGTCATGAATCATGATACAATTAATATAGCGAATCAGTGATCAATAATACCATATTAGTGTGATTTAGAATTGAGTTTAGAATTTAGTACTTGATTTTAAGTATATTTGTTGTACGGCCCTATACCTCATTCAAGGTAATTGAACCGAATTCAAAATTTCTACAAAATTGAATAACCAATACTACCCTTTAATAAATTTCTAGCTACAAGCCCTAGTATCTTTAGATTACCCAATGCAAGTCATTTGTATTTCATTTATATTATCTCAAAAAGGAGAAAATCATAACCTTGTTTCTAATAATGCCACCGAATGGTAAATGACAAAGAATTTCTTTCCTTACGTAATACCGTCAATAATGAGTTCATCCATGCAGCCCAATTACAACTAGAATTTGAATCATGCTTCTTTATTTTAAGAGTGTGGAAAATACCAGTAACTATATATGTAAGACATTAAGAAGTAATTATATATTTAACTAGATTTATTTGGCTTTCTTGCGATACACAAATTATTTTATTATTTTTGTAAAACTGATAAATATTTTTAAATTTTAAAAAATTTCTTTTATTTTGTGAGATTTATTATCAACAATATTATTAATTTATGTACTATTTTTTATTTTAAAGGTATTAGGTTCGAAAGATAAAATTAAAATAATGTGACATTCAAATATATAATTCTTAACATAGTATTCTCATTATTAACTTATGTCTATATTGTGTGTATCACCCTGCCAACATACTATTCTCCAACAATTATATAATATAAGGAAAATCTTAACATGCACCAATGTGAGTGTAAATTAAGAATGTCTATTATTTCATGTGGACATTAAAACCATCAATTACTTGTTAAAATTAATTAATTATTAAAATATATTATATTATTTTAAATATAAGACACATTTAATGTTGAATAATATTTCAGTTTTTGTTAATGATTGATTATTTCTCTCTCCTAAAACTTTTTTCTTTTTTGTTGAAATTTTGGCTAATATAAATCTATCCATGTTAGTTTTTACACATCTTGAATATTTTGCTTTTAATATTTAATTTTATTTTTAAAGTAGTTTAAATTAAAAAAATTTGGACAGTGCGGGGAGACCAAAATAGCAAGTATGTGCCAAATTATTGGCTATAAAATTTATTCACATTTTTTTTTTAATTTTCAATTAATTCCTATAATATTTTTTATCAAATATTTTCAATATGAAGGAAGTCAAAGGCATTCAAATTAAAACAATTTCATTTTGAAAGAATCTTGACCACAACAACCAAAGCATCACCAAAGGGAACAATAACTTAAATTTGGCACACACGCCTGTTTTGGTCTCCTTGTACTATCTAAAAAAATTTAATTTTAATTTCTTATAAAAGAAAAAGAGAGAATTAAAATAAAATATTCAAGACGTGTGAAAACTGCCATGGATAGATTCTTATTAGCTATGAAGGAGAAATTTCAAAAAGAAAATAAATATGGTTTTAGGAGAGAGAAATAATCAATTATTAATGAAGATGGAGATATTATTCAACATTAAATGTGTCTTATATTTAAAATACTAAAATACCCTTCACTGATTACTTAATTTTGATAAGTAAATGATATTTTTTGTCCACTTGAAAAAGTGAACATTGATAACACACACTCATATGGGTATATTGTTACAACCCAGTATTGTAACTTTAAGTTTTAGAGGTAGTGTGTAAACTTTTAGTAATAACAATAAACAAGTATATAAATAAAGCAAACAACACTACACTATAAAAATCTATATATATATATATATATATATATATAATTACACACCTCTATTTTAAAGTTTTGACTTTGACTTCACTTTTTATCTTTTTGCTTTTTCTTTTCTCCCATTATTCTTTTATTTCCCATAGTCTAAACTTTCCTATTTCTAGAGTTTTCTTTCCTTCCTCTACTGCCCGAGAGTTCATCTCCTCTTTGGCCATGTATGGTGTTTTGTTGAGTCTCCTTTTTTCTTGTAATTCCGTCTAGCCTCCTCCCTCCAATGCTGGCATGTTTCCTCTCTTCTTTCTAGTTGATTGGGCAGCTGTGTCGTGAGCTCTAGCGACTATCAATAGCCACCTTGAAGAGCAGTGGTAACCGTGGTTTTTCCTCCTCCTTGGTCAACCAATAGAGGCTGAAATGAAGCTATTACTTTAGCTCGTAGTGAGCAGCTGGACTGCTTCAAGCGCAAGCCACTATTTTGCATCTTCATAGTTGTTAAATTGTGATAAATTCCCAAAACTTTGTTACTTCTAATTCAATCAAATTCTCTTGTTTTACTTAGAGCTAGAATGCCTCCCTATTTATGTTGATTAGGGGTTTGAAATTAAGAAGTCTAAGTGGGTGAATTAAAGCTTGAAAGTGTTGTACAATAATGCGAAGTGTTGTGACTTGTTAAAGAAATTCAAAGTTTAAGTTCGAATGCCTCTAAACAAATTATACAACTTTACTTCAATGTTTAGATTATAGGTAATGTTGAATGTTGTGGATTTATGATAATTTCTTGGTATATATACATATATATATATAAGACATACACACATACACACATATACATTGTAGTCAAGCATGGCTTTAAGGTTTTTGTTAAAATTTCTAAAAAAGTAGTTCTTATAAATATGTGTAAGCTGATATATATATATATATATATAGGTTCTTGGTAATTAAAGGTTTATAACTTATGAAATTTACAAACTAAATTATATTTGAAAATGTAAATTCAGCTTCGGAGTGCACCATTGGTTCAACGACACATTTGACCCCAAGAAGGAGTGACAAGAAAAATCTATAAACTTTGTGAGTGAAAAATATTATCCTTTGGTTGCTAGTTGTGTGTTGAATATTTGATTATATGTATATATAGTGGTCAAGTGTGGATGTTTAATGCTTTGATTGATTTACTTGGTAAGAATGTTATGTTTTTCTTAAAAAAAAAAACTTTTTCAATTGGTGTGTCGTGTGTATCGGTGTGAAATGTTGTTTGTGGTTGATAGGCCAATGAGTTCATTTTTATATGAATTAAACATTTAGGTGCACCTAGGATATCTTTGATTTGATTATTTAAAATTCTAATACAAACAGTCGAGTAACTAAACCCTAGAGAGGTTAAGTGAGAAGTTGATCCATATTTGGTATGTGGGAACAAAAAAGCCCCGAGGATGAAATGTACATGGTGTGCGGGTGCTAAGTTGCCATGATTCTTGGCCCTTTTGGATACTTTGCTTGATTTGTTTAGAATATGATCTTTTGTGAATTATTTTGAGATTTTGGTTTTGCATTTTATATATATGCGCACATGTGAAATTTGAATTGTATTGTAAGTTATACTAATGTGAAACTATTAGGCATATGTCTTATTATTATAGGTTAATTGATGCTAGTACCCTTTGGGTACATTTTTTATTCACTGAGTCTTTATGACTCACTTTTTGTTTATTTATGTTTTATTTTTAGATCTATGATCTCAGCAAGTTTATCCAACTTAAACTTGACTTTCGATTGCTATCACGACAAGGTATTCATGAGAGAGCACAATCTTGAATCCATGGGTGAAGATTTTGCAGTCATATTAGGGCTTGAGTCATGAACTTTTGAATTATGTAATAGGTTGGGATGTTGGTTTCTTTTGTGTGAAAATGGAGTGAAGCTCCTTGTTGATATTGTTTTATTGTTGATGCTGCTATTATTATGTATAACCAGGATAATTTATATATCTTTTATATTATTGGAGCATGTTTCACTTTACAAGAAACCTCTATCAAAATTTATATTTATACTTCTCCTTCTTTCAGTAAACTTGTGTTTATATATAGTTGTATTTTATAAAAGTTTCTTTTAACTATTATTTTAGTCAATTGTTATGAGCAATTCTTTTGATTTGGAGTCAGGGTTATAGAGGTTTGGTTATCTATTCCTCCGGCTAGTCATACAGGGTATGACAAGTTGGTATCAGAGTTAGGTTTAAAGGTCCATGATTGCAATCGTAGGATGTGGTTATTTGTTTGCATATGTTACCTAAGGCTCATATGGACTTAGTAATACACTTATTTCATCCTAAAACTTCAAGTTGTGATTCTATAAAATATTGTCCTTTGCCTTATATGAGAAATATAGTCGTAGGAGGCAGCAAATGCTGGCTTCAACCAGGACTCTACTAGTCCTCAGGCACCTGTGACAAGAGGTAGAGGTCGTAAAGGATGTGGTTGAGGTAGAGGTACAGCCATAGAGCAAGTGGAAGTGGTGGCACCTATTCTTAATTTAGAGCAACTTGTGTAAGGACTAGATAAGGTGCAGAGAACTATGGGTGATTTAGTTGGAATTTTAGCCCAGCAAAAACAGTCTTAACCAGGTCAACCGCAACCTCCTCAAGTCCATCCTATTCAATCTCAGTAAGAGGCATCCAGTTCCAGCTTAGTAAGATAAATCAGTATTTCTGTCACTACATGTTTTCAGGAAAATGTAGCCACCTAGGTTCTCTGGTATGGATTCTTCCTAGGATCCATATACTTTCTTAGAGAAGTATGATCGATTGTGTATGGCATTAGGGTGTGATCCTATTCCAGCAGTAGAGTTAGTAGCTACCAGTTGCATGATGTGGCATATAAGTGGTACAAGGTGTTAGTGCAGCGACAAATTACACTTACTCCACTTGCGTGGCCCGAGTTTAGCAAAGCTTTTACTGAACGCTTTTTACCTGAAAGCATAAGGGATAAGTATGCTCGAAAATTTGAGCGACTAGTTCATACTAAAGCTTATACTGAAGCTCATTCTGAAGTCATGTCAATAGCAGAGTATGAGACTCAATTCACTAGGTTATCCCACTTTTCTCCCCATATGGTGGCAACTGAGCAAATGAGAGTGAAGAGGTTTGTCAATGGTTTGAAAGATTCCTTTTCCAATTAGTGTTTGTGACAGACACTACCACTTATACACAGGCTATGGATGCTGCTTATTAACTTGAGAACTGGTATCTAGAAAGGCAATGAGATCGAGAAAGTCATAAGAAGGCAAGATAGAAGGGTCCTTACACTTCTAGGTCAGGTGGTTCTCGAAGGCCTGAAGGTGAATCTACCTCAAGATGCGGCTCATTTCATAAGGGTTTTTAGTTGGGCAGAGGTTAAACTAGACAGAGTTTTGAAGTCAGTCACAAATGGCATCATCTAGTGGTCCCCGAGCTTCATAAGTTTCTGTGTGCCCTACTTATGGTATCAGACACATAAGACAAATGTAGAAGGGAGTCTGGTACATGTTTCAAGTATGGTTCCATCGATCATCGTATCCGAGATTGTCCAATAATGAGTGGGCAATCTTCTTTGGCTCAGTCATCTCATTCAGTGTTGGGTGGACCTCAATTGCTTAATACTCCTGCTAGATTTCATGTGGGTTGTGGTACTTTTTCAAGAGGTTTGCTATCTTCGGGCAAGGGTTAAGCTAGTGTTTTGCTTTGATTACTCAAGATGCTCAGGCTTCAAATGTAATTGTGTCCGGTGGATTATTTTTTTGCTCAGTTAGTGCTAAAATATTTTTTTGTTCCTAGAGCCACTCATTCTTTCATATCTCCAAATTTTGCCTCTAGTGAGAGGAAGGCGTCAGAATCTCTTGAGGTTACTTTAGCAGTTTCGACACCTTTGGAGGAAATAATTCTTGTAAATAGGTATATTCCTTCTTGTGAAGTGGTGGTGGATACTAGGGTATGCTATGTAGACTTGATAATATTGGATAGTTGCAATATGAAGTCATTCTAGGCATAGACCAGTTGTTTAACTATCAAGATGTGGTTGATTATCATAAGAAAAGTGTCAAGTTTAGCATTCTTAAGAAGCCGACTATTGTTTTTCAAGAGGATCGAAGTGAATTTCCTTGCAATTTAATCTCTGCTATTCAAGCTAGAAAGCTTATCAAGAAGTAACATCAGGCTTATCAAGATTATGTTAGGGATATCAATTAGAATGTCCTCCTTTGGAGAAAATTCTTGTGGTGAATGAATTCCTTGATGTATTTCTGGATGAACTTGCTGGACTCCCTCTAGAGAGAGAGAGTGTGGCATTGATCTATTACAAGGCACTCAACCAATCTTTATATTCTCATACCGTATAGCTCCTAGTGAATTGAGAGAGCTAAAGGTGTAGTTGCAAGACTTACTAGATAAGAGGTTTATCCACCCCAGTATATCTCCTTAGGGTGCTCCAGTTCCTTTAGTCAAAAAGAATGATGGTTTGTTTCGACTGTCTATCGATTACAGGCAATTAAATAAGGTCACGATGAAGAATAAGTAGCCTATCCCCATGATTAATGATTTATTTGATCAATTACAAGGAACTCAGAACTTTTCAAAGACTGATATACTTTCAGGGTATTACCAACTCCAGATTAAGAAAAAGACATTCTAAAAACTCATTTCCACACTTGATATGGACATTATGAGTTCTTAGTTATATCTTTTGGACTCACCAATGCTCATGTAGTGTTCATGCATCTTATGAATATGGTGTTCAAGCCTTTCCGAGATTAGTATGTTATTGTTTTTATTAATGACATGTTGGTGTACTCTCAGAGTAAGGAAGAGCATATGAAGCATCTTCAAATTATCTTGCAAACACTTCAGGAAAACTAAACTTTATGCTTAGTTCTTTAAGTATGAATTATAGTTGAATCAAGTAACCTTCCTCAGTTATGTGATTTCTAAAGAAGGAATTCGTGTGGATCCCAAGAAAGTTAAAGCAGTTTAGAATTAGCCTCATCCAACAAATATGTTAGAAATTTGGAGTTTTCTGGGTTTAGTTGGCTATTACAAGAGATTTGTTGAAAACTTTTCTCTTGTTACTGCACCTTTGACTCGGTTGACTCAAAAAGGTGTTAAGTTTGTTTGGTCAAAGGCTAATGAGGAAAGTTTTCATAAACTTAAGACTTGTTTGACTTCAGCTTTAGTTCTTACTCTTCCTTCTAATATAGGAAAGTATACAATATTTTGTGATGCTTCTCGTATTGGAGCTAGATGTGTTTTGATGTAGGATGGAAAGGTAATTGCATATGCTTTGAGACAACTGAAAAAGCATGAAACAAATTATCCCACCCATAACCTGGAGATGCCAACAGTTTTTTTGCATTAAGGGTGTGGCGGCATTATTTGTGTGCCAGCGTAGATGGATTGAGTTGTTACAAGATTATGATTTTTCGTTTTCTTATATCTTGGGAAAGCTAATGTGGTTGCGGATGCTTTGAGTATGAAATCAATGGATAGGTTATCTCATGTGGCAACTATTCACAGTCGAGTTGTTAAAGATGTACAGAGGTGCATGGTTGATGGAATTAGATTTGAAATGTCTCCTTATGGGATATTGTTAACTCATATTAAGGTGAAATCTACTTTGATTGAAGCTATGAAAGACGCACAAGCAGCTGACTCTGAGGTGTGTGCCAAGAAAGCCAAATATGATCAGTTTGCAACCAGTGAGTTCAGGGTGGATAATGAAGGAGTGCTAAGGTATCACGATCTAATAGATGTTCCATTTGATTATGAATTGAGAAAGAAAATTCTAGAAGGGGCTCATTGCTCGTCATAAGTAATGCATCCTGGCTCTTAGATGTATCAAAACTTGAAGAAATTTTATTGGTAGGAAGTTCTGAAAAAGGATGTGGCAAACTTTGTTTCCATATGCCTGGTATGCCAGCAGGTGAAAGCCAAACATCAGAAACTTGCAAGAACATTGAAAAGATTAGATCTTGGGAGAAAACTACATACTCAACACATCAGTATGCTAAGTTATATTTAGATGAGATAGTTTCATTACACGAAATGCCAGGTTTTATTATTTCAGACTGGGGTGCTTAGTTTACCGCGGTGTTTTGAAAATCGTTTCATAAAGCTCTTGGTACTCAGCTACTATTAGTATAGATTTTCATCCTCAAATTGATGGCCAGTCTACAAACCTTAGAAGATATGTTGTGAGCTTATATAATGGATTTTAAAGGGAGTTGGGATCAGCACCTGCCTTTTATAGAGTTCGCTTATAACAACAGCTATCATTGCAGCATTCAGATGGCACCTTTTGAGGTTTTGCAGGGAAGAAAGTATAGATCTCTAGTTAAATGGTTTGAAACCAGTGAGCATTAATTACTGGGACAAGAATTGGTTCAAGATGCTGTAGAGAATGTACAGGTTATCCGTGATAAACTGAGAATGACTCAAAGTAAACAAATGTCTTATGCCAATAATTGTAGGAGGGAGTTAAAATTTGAAGTGGGTGATCATGCGTTTCTGAAGGTTTTACCTTTTAAAGGCACAATGCGATTTAGCAAGAAAGGGAAATTAAGTCCGAGACCTTTCCAAATTTTGGATAAGGTTAGAGTTATAGTGTACAGGTTGGTATTAATGCCAGACTTGGACATGCTATATCCAGTTTTTCATATGTCTATGCTCTGGAAGTATTTGCCTAATGAGTCTCACGTTTTGTGGGTTCAAATGGATAAAAATCTGACATGTGAAAAGCAACCAATGACAATCATAGATAGACAAGTCCAAAAGCATTCATTAAAAATCATTCCTTCAGTGAAAGTCATTTTGCTACACCATAATGAACAAGAAGACACTTAGGAACTCGAGGATACAATGAAGCAACAATATCCTTATCTTTTTTAATGATTCAAGTAAACGATACATTCGTAATTACTTTATTGAAATACAAATGAATTTTTTTAAGGGGGAAAGTGTTACAACTCGGTATCATAACATTAAGTTTTAAAGGTAGTGCCTAACTTTTAGTAATAACAATAAACAAGTATATAAATAAAGCAAACAAACATTATAAAAATATATATACATACATATAAAAAAAAATATACACCTCCACCTTAAAGTTTTGACTTTTACTTCACTTTTTATCTTTTTTCTTTTTCTTTTCTCTCACTATCCTTTTTTTCCCACTTTCCCACTGTCTAAACTCCCATGTTTCTGGAGTTTTCTTTCCTTCCTCTGTTGGCCTAGAGTTCATCTCCTCTTTGGACGTGTATGGTGTTTTGTTCAACCTTCCTTTTTGCTTGTATTTTACCCAGCCTCATCCCTCTACCATGGGCAACTTTTCTCTCTTCTTTCTAGCTGATTGGGTAGCTATGCAGTAAGCTCTAGCCACTGTCAACAGCCACCTTGAAGAGCAGTGGCAGCGTGGTCTTTCCTCCTACTTGGTGGGCCAATAAAGGGCTGAAGTAAAGTGATTACTTTATCTCATAGTGAGTAACTGGACTACTTTAGCTCCAACAACTATTTTGCATCTTAATGGTTATTAAATTGTAGTAAATTCCCACAATTTTATTACTTCTAATTCAATCACATTCTCTTGTTTTACTTAGAGCTAGAATTCCTCCCTATTTATGTTGATTAAGGGTTTGAAATTAAAAAGTCTAAGCGGGTGAATTGAAGATTGAAAGAGATGAATAATGATGGGAAATGTTATGACTTGTTAAAGAAATTCAAAGTTTAAGTTCTAATGCCCCTAAACAAATTATACAACTTCACTTCAATGTTTAGATTATAGGTAATGTTACATGTTGTGGATTTATGTTAGTTTCTTGGTATATATACATATAAGACATGAATATATATATTGTAGTCAAGCATGCCTTTAAGGTATTTGTTAAATGTCTAAAAGAAGTTTGTTTTTAGTAAATGCATGGAAGTTGATATATATAGGTTCTTTGTAGATTTATAACTTATGAAATTTACAAACAAAATTACATTGAAAATGTAAATTGAGCTTTGAAGCATAACGTTGATTCAATAACACATTTGAATCCTAGAAGGAGCAATGAACAAAGTCCATAAACTTTATGAGTGAAAATTGCTATCCTTGCATTGCTAGTTGTGTGTTGAATATTTGCTTATATGTATGTATGTATGTATGTATGTATATACGTATGTATAGTGGTGAAGTGTGGATGTTTAATTGCTTTGATTGATTTACTTGGTAAGAATGCTATGATTTTTTTTAAACTTTATCAATTGGTGTGAAATCTTGTGTTTGGTTGATAAGGCCAATGAGTTCATTTTTATGTGAATTAAAAATACGGGTGCACCTAGGATATATTTGATTTGATTATTTGAAATTTGAATAAAAACATTCAAGTAACTCAGCCTCGGGGAAGTTATGTGAGAAGTTTATGCATATTTAGTGTGCAGGAGAAAAAACCCCTTAGGTGCATGTGTACATGGTGTGCAAATGCTGAGTTACTTCGATTCTTAGCCCTTTTGGATGCTTTTCTTGATTTGTTAAGCATATGATCTTTTGTGAGTTACATTGATTTTGGTTTTGCATTTTATATATATGTGTACGTGTGAAATTTGAATTGCTTTGTAAGTTGTACTAATGTGAAACTATTAGGCATATGTCTTACAATTATATGTTGATTAATGCTAGTACCTTTTGGGTACAGTTTTTCATACACTGAATCTTTATGGCTGACTCTTTGTTTATTTATGTTTCTTCTTTTACCTCCAAGATCTTAGCAAGCTTCTCCAACCTAAACTTGACTTGCCAATTGCTATCATGACAAGGTATTCAAGTGAGAGCATAATCTTGAAGCCAAAGGTGAAGCATTTGCAGTCTCATTAGAGCTTGAGTCATGAGCTTTTGAATTATGTAAAAGTTAGGGTTGTTGGCTTCTCTTGTGTGAAAATGGAGTAAGAGCTCCTTGTTGATATTGTGTTGTTGTATGCTCCTGTTTGTATGTATAACAAGGATAATTTATATATTGCTTGTATTACTAGGGCATGTTCCACTTAACGTGAACCTCTGTCAAAACTTTTATTCAAACTACTCATTCTTTAGTAAACATGTGTTTATATATAGTTGTATTTTATAAAACTTTCTTTTAACTTTTATTTGAGTCAATGGTTGTGTGCAATTCTTTTGATTTGGAGTCATGATTACAGAGGTTTGCTTATCAATTCCTTCAGCTGACCATGCCTCCAGTGTGGGATATGACATATATGTAAGGATTCCCTCACACACACACACACATATATATATTATGAACTTTTAGCTTTTAAAGAAACATCTTGTTATATAAATTTTTAAATAATTTTGAATATGCATATATATTTTCTATTTAAGCAAAAAGAAGGGAAAATTAAAATTTGTCATCAATTATGATGATTTGATTTAAACCTAAACTTGCTATAATTTTCTCACAATTGAATAGCTCTAATACGCAAGCGAAAAAAACCATTCAAATATTAGTCATTATATTAAAAAATTCACATTCTCTTTCTTGAAGTTAAATAATTTTTGTTAATGAATAACTATATATCAAATTAAGTTTATTCACATACTTCTAAAGAAAGTGAGAGTAAATTAAGCATTGTTTAGGAATAAATATTTTTTTTAAATACCAAACAAAACTACAAAGATGAAAATATAATAAGAATTAGACTGAAAAATTAGTGGCTGATATGGTAAAATGAGATATGTGACAAAATAATATAATTATGAGAGTTAGAGGGAATTAATGGATGATATAATAAGATTATGTGTCAAACTATTAGTTAGGTTCATTGATGATGTGTTAACACAATATTGTCTTAATTCTCATGTATCAATTATATTATATCTTATAGATAGATTTTATCACACCCTCACATGAAGACATGACTGAACGGAGGAATGGATCACCAAACCTCTATAAACCTAATTTCAAATCAAAGAAACACATAAAGATTTAACCTAATTTAACCAACCTAAAGATTTAAAAGGAAAGTTTAGAAATCACAACGATAGACAAATGCTCATTTACTGAAATATATAACAATTTAACTAAAAATTTAGGCATAGGTTCCCCGTAAGTTGAAACATGCCCAAAATACAAACATAGTATACATGGTTACAAACAACCTAGTCAACAACAACAACAATATCTAGAAGGAGCTCTGCTCTTTTTATACCATAAAGAATAACCATTAAACTATTACACAAATCAAAATAAGATACTCAAAGCCCTAATGTGACTGTAAGACTCTATCATTTGGCTTCAAGTAAGTCATCTTGATTATATACCTTATTTCAACACAATCAACAAGTCAAATGTCCCTCGATGACATCTAATGAGATCCTAATACTAAAAAATAAAAAATAAACAAGCGAGGGGTGAGTTCAATGACTGGAAGACATACCCAAAGGGTACTAGCATCAATCAAATATATAAATGAAACACATAGGTCAAATAATTTCAAAAGAACATGAATTTCAAAACATACGTGTCATACCTCTCATGGAGGCATGACTAGTCGAAGGAATGGTAACCAAATCTCCATAACTCTGACTTAAATAAAGGAACGACCATGACTCTTGACCAACCAATGAATAAAACCAAGAATTTATAAAGACAAAAGTTAACATTAAAAGTTTGTTGATTACATCAAATCACAACTTACTAAAAATTTTGGTAGATGTTCCTTGAAATATGGAACATGCCTTCAAATACAATCTTATAAACTCTTTTTATTACTTAACACAACACAAAGACAATAAGGAGCTCCACTCTGTTCACATTATCAACAATACAAATACTAAAATACTACATCATACCACATTTGACACTCATAGTTCTAATGTGACTATAAACTTTTATCCTTGATTCCAAGTATGAGATTCTGAGGCATACCTTGTCGTCAAATCCTCAGAAAAACCTTGTATTATTGGTTAACTTCTTTTAAGGTCCTGCTACTAAGAAAAATATAACCACAAAAGAGGAGTGAGTCCTACGGACACCGTGAGTGGAAAATCGTACCCAAAGGGTACAAGCATCACACAACACAAGCGTATAACATATGTCATAACTTCATATAAAAATTTTCATATCTTGATTCACATTACACATATATATTGTAATCATCATAAATTCACAATTTACATGATACACAGGATCACAAATTTATCAGAGCAATGATATCAAACAAAGCAACCAAAGAGACAACGAGTAACTCAGCCCCACACAACATTAGCAACCCCTGCAGGGCATTTACACGTTTGCACAACAGATTAATCTTCGTACATAATCCATCCTACTAGGGCTGGGCACTCAGTAAAAAAAAAAAAAAAAAAAAAAAAATACATATTTATCATAATCATAATTTCTCGTGATTTTAAGTCAGAATATCCTAGGTGCATCTGGATCTCATTTTCAGAGGTAAATTCATTTCTCAGAACAAAAAAAAAATTTCTATATCTTGACCCTTATCAACCACAGACAATTTCAACAAACATGATTCAGTTAACTCACTAAAATATTGTACTAACACATACACTTAAATACACATACAATTTAACATAATAATCTAGCCCCTAAAGACAACAATTAACCACTCACCCGTAATCGATTCCATTCATCACTCATATTTGAGTCCACGTGTCTTATCAGGTCCACATTAGAATCAGGAACTCAAAATTCATATTTCCAAATAATTAGTTCATAAACGTTATTATTATAATCTTTTAATTACTAAGCTTATATCTCAACTTATATAGGTTTCTTTATGAAAGTTTTATATTAAGCTATTATATGTCAATTAATATGAATTGGATTTTATGTGATAAGGTTAATAATGAAGAGACATTTTAAATGTCTTGACAATGCATAGGGCATAAGGAAACTATTAGTAAATATAGAAAGCACTAGTGAGTTAGAGATGTTGAAACTGTCCAAACTTGGGGTTTGGACCAGTGTCAACTTTAATGGTAGTATCTTTCTCTAGAAAATTATGAATCCGGTTTCATAAAATATATAAAATACTAGGCACATGTACCTTTATAATGGTACAACGTTTGTAATTTTTAGGTATGTATATCAATACAATTTATTCTTTGAAGTTGCATCAAATTTTACAAAATGTAGGATTTTGACACCTATGACCTTATCTTAATTAAAATTACTTAATGACTACTTAATACCATTCCTCTACTCAATTCTTAATCCAACTTCTCATCTAATTTTTATAAGGACTAAAAGAATAACACTTAACTTCAAAGAAATCATTAACCATAATAGAAACAAAAGTTGTTAAAACCAACCCTCAATAAAATGATAATCAAGTTTAATGAAAGGAGATTATTACCATCATTAATTGAAGGAACTCCAAGGACCTCCAACCCATAAACGGCAAAAAACAAAAAAAAGGAAAGAAATGAAATTACCACAAGACTTGGCTGCCACAAAACCCATACAAATAGCAACTACACTGACGGTAGAACATGGAATTTAAGATTGAAGTTGCAGCACCAAACTGTCCCCCAACTCCAGCACATGCCTACAACTTACATAAGAAGGTTGTATATTCGGAGGAACAAGGGAAACGCACACAAAAAAATCAAGGGGAAAGAATTGCCTACAAAGACAAGGAAGAAGGCTAACTCATAACCAAGGTTACAAACCACCATCCAAGACAAGCAAAATTGATACACCAAATAGCCACAAGATCAACGACCAAGTCAAGCAAAACAGGTTCACCAACCAGCTCAATTAACCTTACAAAAAAAAAAAAAAAAAAGGCAGCCACAATACAAGAGATGCATAGCTAAACAAAGGACAAAGGCTGAAATATTTTTTCCTTACCACCTCAACTAATTTCACGGCCAGAAATAAGAGAGGGATAACAACCATAAATGGATGAGCAAGCTGTAATTGGAGGAAAACGCATAGCAAACAAGGGTTGATTACCTTGTTGCTTTTTTATGCCATCACGGTTGAAAAACTAAAGGAAAGAAACGTCAATTAAGGCAACCACATGGCAGAGGCAAATTTGGAGCTATAGAGAACTCGGTAGCTTGAAAGAAAGATCAAGAAATGGAAGTTTCGTGAATGAGGAAAAAGAAAGCATAACAAAGGAAATTTCATGGGGAAAAATCGGCCAAGTCAAAGAAATAAAAGGAAATAAAGAAAAGAAATAAGGAGGAAAAGAAACAAAAAGTAAAAATAAGTCTTGATCAATTTTTTTTATTTTTTTTTGAAATATGTGGTGGAAACTCCTCCAACAATTTTGTCTATACTTGCTTATTTATTCATATATGTATATTTTTACTTTTTGGTTTATTAACATGTGGTGTAAATTTATTCTTAGTTTTATGTATGTATATATATTTATATACAAATGTGTTAGTTGTATTTTTTACTTATTCCATTTGCTTGTGAAGGAGATTAAATCTTGATATATTTATATCTATACATTAATTACTCACTCACTTGAATTTACTTTATTACAGTATTATTTACTTTACAACAACCAGTACACAACATTTTTTTTTTCCGTTATCGTGTTATGAGAGTTGTAACAATACGTACGAAAATATAGAAAATGTAAAATCAAACAAATATAATTCAAGTAATCCAATATACACACAAGTCAATCAAAGCATCCAAAAGAGTTAATCGGAGTAACTCAACACCTACACACTAAATACGCATCCTCCTTAGGGAATTTTTGCTCCTACACACCAAGAATAGATATAACTTCTCATATATCCTCCCAGGGCTGAGTTGCTACGAATATCAAATAGTCAAATCAATTCATCCTAGGTGCACCCAGGTTTCTATTTCATATATAAAAATTAATTTCATTGGCCCTCATCAAACACAATACAATTAATACGAGAATGTCAACAATACATAATTTAATCAATTAATTTAATTTTAATACTAAACATTCATCTTTGAAAAATATATAAAAATATTAACAAAAATACACTGAAACAATTAATCACTACACAGTAGCAACCAAAGAGTAATGTTTCTCACTCACAAGGCTCATGAATTTTGTGTATCATTCATTCTTGAATTTAAGGGTGGCAATTGATCAACCACATGTTCCAGAGTTGAAAATCATAAATTCAAGCATTGCTTAGTTTATCAATTCCATAGGTTATAATTCTCTAATTATCATAACCTACATATGTCAATTTCCAACCATGACTAAACGTTAACTTCTCTTATACATTTTATCGAATATCTTAAAGGCATAATTCATTCAATTTCATTTATGTATATTTCATATGTATTCATACCAAGAAGTGAATATAAATTCATAGTTTCAGCATTTATCACATTATAGTCTTAGGAGGCTTGCCAACCAAAGGGTGCAGCTCCTTAAGTTTGTCTAGAAAGAAATAGAAGCTTTAAGGTTGGATTTTAGAGCTATATTAGCACCTTTCGCACATAACAAGATTTTGGAAGGTGGTGGTCGTCTTGGGCAACTAATTCGAGGTATGGTGTGTTAGAGTTGTTGTTGTTTTTTTTTTTTTTAATTTTATTTTATGGAGTTTCTTACGTTCTTGCAATCAATTATCATTGTTTTTTCAAGTTTAAGGTTGGTGGTAGAATTTGAATTTAGTTATGAACAAAGTGCAAAAATAGAATCTTGAAAGTATTTAGTATAGAGGTTAGAGAGTGAATAGGTGTTGAATTTTCCTAATTTCAGTTTCAATTACTTTGATTAGATAAATTAATTTCAACGTTAATAATTGGAATATAAGCAACATGCAAATTGATGAGAATTGTGTTAATTCTTGTGGGATATGTATATATATAGATATACACATACACACAACAATGAAAGGAATCTATGCCCTTAAGATTTTTGATAAAAGGCTTAAAAGAAACTAGTTGCAATGTAAGGATTAAAACTTAGTATATTCAAATATTTGTGTTTAGAGATTAATTAAATTTGAATAAAAAGCCTAAGTACAAAAGTAAAGAATTGTTCGTTAATGTTGTAAGTTAAAGATTTAATAAAATTGAGAAGTGAGTACGAACAAAGGGTGGTTAGTTGTGGATAAAGTATTGAAAATGGAAGTTAAGTGGTTATTGAAGGTTTGCAGGGCCAACTTTTATAAGTTAGAGAAATCAGGTATTTCGAGTATTTTATGTACTGAATTAGGTTAGGAGTTCTAAAGATAAAGTATAGCTTATAGTCTTGGGATGATATCTGGAAATTTTTGTGCAAGATTTTAGGTGAGCTTTAGTTAGTCTGGAGGACTTTGTCGAGAGTTGTGGTTTGAATTAGCTTAGGATCTCTGAATAAGAATTGTTCCTAACATATCAATGGACAATTCTAGAGCATGAAAGGTTTTAATTTCATGTTATGTGTATTTTAGAAGTGTTGAAATTCATTGTTATGATTTTCGGGTCCTTATTGAACATTTTTTGATGTAACTAATTTGAGGGGGCTCTTAAAGGACGATTTAGATGTGGAATTATAAGGATAAATTATTCCTAACATCTTAACAAACTATACTGGAAAGTTTCATAGTTTAGTTCCTAAGTGTGAGAATTTTATAAGCACTGGAATCCGGTTCTAGCAACCAAAAATTGTGTGTGTCCAGTTTGTGTTCATGCAGGGATTTGAATGCAATCAAGGCTAATTTTAGGATAAGTTTTTGATTAAAAAAAAAGATAGCTAACTTCATGGAGATAATGTTTGAACTTGGTTTTGTTGAATTTGGTTAAGTATGTAAGTTGAAATCAAACATATCTCTAAGGTGATTGTGAAAATACTTAAAAGGGGTTAACTTTAAATATATGCATGAAACTTAGTATCTATAGTTTTTTTAATTAAAAGGCTATAACCTATAAAATGGACAAATTAAGTAATACTTGGAAATTTCAATTGCAAATCTAGAAAATGTTGTTAAGTCAACGACACATGTGAATGCAAGAGAAAGTGAAGAGCAAGATTGGTAAACAGTGAGTAGATAAATGCTACCTATTGGTTGCTAGATTAATATGTTTATTTTTTATGTATAACTGAATAGATATGTTAATATGGCAGCATAAGCATGTGTAGTATTTAATTGAGTTATTTGAAATGTGCTTGACTTGTGACTTTATTTGTGTTTGATAAGAGCTAATAAAAATGTTTTTCTTTCCGAAATTATTTTTACTTCAAAATAGAATATGCGTGCACCTATGATACTTTTATTTGATTATTTGACATTGATTAAAAATATTCGAATAACTCAGCCTCGGAGGTGGATTTGGGGGAGCCATGAAGATTTCAGTAATTCCATATATATTTCTATTTGGTGTGCGAGTACAAAACTACCCGATAGGGAGATATTTGTTATGCAAGGCTGAGGTATTCTATTGGCCCTTTATGTGCTTTGAGTGTTTTGATTGCTTTGTTTGAATTGTGATTTCTAAATATTCCAATTGATTTATTCATGTTGTGTATTACTTAAATTATGATTAATTGATTTTAAGATAATTTTGTGTACGTATATGTACCCTTGAATTAAGATATGAAACATGGCTTCATGATATTATTTAATTGATAGTGTTCGTTATGCTTTGGTTGATGGTAGTATCCTTTGGGTACCTTTTTCTACTCACCAAGTCTGTGGGACTCACCACTCTTTTGTTGATATTTTTTTAGTAACAGGATTTTGGTATACATCATAGACAAGTTCGTGACTTGCCGATAACATGTGGAAAGGTATTTCTTCTGGACCTCATACTGGAAACCAAAGGATGAATTGCAATCACATTAGGATTTTTGGGTATTGTGATTTGTTTGTGTAAGAATCAAATTGTTATTGTTTAAGATATGAACGGTGTGGAGCTCCTTTTATATATATATATATATACTATTACTGGTGTTGCCTAGTTGAATGTGTCTAGGATATGTATGTTTATATTTTGGGCATATTCCAATTTATAGGGAACCTCTGCCAAAAAAATTTAGTAAATTATTATGTATTTTAGTAAATAACATTTGTAGCTAACTTAAGTTTTCTAAATTTTGTTTTTATTCTTTAGTTTGGTCAAGAGTCGAATTTGACTCTTCCTTTTGAAGTCAGGGTTACAGAGGGTTGGTTACCCAATCCTCCATCCAATCGTGTCTCCATGTGGGTGTGATAATAATAATGTTGGAGATGCTTCCATTGATTTACGTTTGTTATTTGGATAATGATGTTGGAGATACTTCCATTGATTTTCTTAGTTTTCATCTTAACATTTACTTTGTTATTCAAGTATTTTATTTTTCTTTCAGATTGCTTTATAGAATGGTACTTGTCATAACACCTTACCTAACGAGGTATAGTTAGCCTATATGCACATAATATATTTTTTTGAATATGATACCTAGTTAGGGAGGGATGGCCTAACCCTGTGTGTGGGCTAACATATGTGGTAGTGAGTTTGATACCTTAGTTAGTAGGGGTTTGGCACTGACTCGTTATAACATACAGGTTCTATGGCTTGTACTGGAAATGATGAATTTGCCATTAGCCCCAATTAGCGGGGATTTGGCGCTAACTCGTTGTATCCTATAGGTATTTCGGTTTAATAATTTTGACAATGTATAATGGTTACAGGTGCTTTTAGTAAATTAGTTGTGACAAATAGTTTATTTACATTGTTTTAAGATTTTCGTTATAACTCTTTCACCCATTGGTTGTTAATAACAGTTTATTGCTTACATTTTTAAATGTGTCATTGCATCTTATATAAACTAATTATTGATAAAACATTCGTGCTTTGGCTTGTTTTTCCACGTGCCATATTACATATCGTCTACTCACAGAGTCTTGTGACTCACCCTTGTTAGCTTATGTTTTTTTTTTTTTTTTCCAAATAGCTAATATCTTGGATTTCAGAACCTTGTGTCGAGGAAGGTGTCTACCTAAAGTTTCTCTTTTTGGTATGCCCAAACTTTGTTTCAATTTGGGTCTACCCTACATTGAAGCTTATTGTATTCAGGATGACTGTATTTGTGTTTAGACTCCACTGTAACCTTATTTTGTGATTCATTTTTGTTTAGACATGTGTTTTCGATCATGAATGACCATCTGTGTATTATAATGTTATTCTATCAAGTTTACAACCTTTTGATTGTCCGAATTTTAAACTAACTATTGCAGTTTCCTTTCGTTTTCAAGAATCTTTGTAGGCTTGTTTAGGTTATGGTGAATCTATGTTCACCTCGATCCATTCGTCAATCATGGCCCTGGTTTGGGTTGTGACACTAAGCCATGTATTATATAATGCATAAGTTTAGTACACTATTAAACAATTAGGGTGTTGGGTTACTATGAGTTGTTTGTATAAAAGTCTATTTTTTTAATGTGTATGATTTTATTGGAGCAAAGCTCCCAAATTATATTGTCTATGTTATTACCTAATTGAATGTAACCAATGATTATCTGTTTGTATTTTTAGGCATGTTCTATATTGTAGGGAATTTTTGCCCAAATTTTTAATAAATTATTATATGTTTTAATAAACAAAATTTTACAATTAACTTCTATTTTATAAAATTAACTTTTATGTTTTGGTTTACTTAAGAGTCATATTTGTTTCTTGGTTTTGAAGTCAGGATTACAGAGGTTTAATTACCCATTCCTCCGATCATTCATGTCTTCGTGATGGGTGTGACAAATATTGGCCTAATATTTCAATCATTGATCAAAATGACATTCTGTTTCTTCTTACATGCCTTATCCGTCTACACGATCATGCATGAATTTCTAATAATTTACAAATGAAAAGTTTCTAAGAAATAAGGTCAAGACAATCAAATAATACAAGAGAATAGTGATTTTAATATTTATGAACAAAAATTTTCACAAAAATACAAGAGTTTTGATAAAATCTTATAAAATTTTGATGAATGGGTATGCATGAGACTCAATTAAAATAAAATAAAATCGTAGTGATCCAATTGAAACTTTTTAAAAACAGTGACACCTTTGAAAAAATAGTAAAATTATAGGGACCAAAATATAATTTGGCCAAAAACTTAACGGTTGATTTTTAATGTACAAAGCTATTTAATTTATTACATGGCATAAATTCATACACTTACTCTAGAAGTTCAATGACAAAGTGACTCTATGTAAGTTTTTCTCACTTAGAAAATAAGATTAATTATTAATATAAATTTAAATTAAATGATTGAGCTTAAAAATATATTTTGAATTTAGATAATGTCTTTTAATTTTTTGTATTGTTTATTAGTTTCTATATATTTTGTGTTTACACCACTTAACATATAAGAGTATAAATATTGTTTTAATGACAAAGTAAATATCAATGGAGAAAAATATGTTTGAGGTGAAGAATGCATAAGATGGAGCCCATATAAAAGTTCATTAATATTTATATGCTTGGTTTGAACATTTCATATATAGAAGTTCATCTTTTCCCCATAATTTATAAACATTAATTTCATGGGTACATTTATTCAATTTCATGGGTTCGAATATCTGTGAAGAAGACATATAGAGTAAAATCTTCATAAATTCTCTAGTCCCGGTATAAATAATTAATCCATGTACATGTAAAATAACCCGACACATTTGACTGCTAAATAAAAAAATAAAAAAATTCCGTAATTTTTATGTGGTCCATAAAAATTATTTGAGATATCTATCTCTTACTATGTAATTGTGTAGCTCATATTATAAACGTAAAAAGAAAAAATTACATAATTATTTTTATTTATCAAAAATTATAAATTTTACTATCTTTTAATTTTGATATTTCTGTAATAAAAAAATTTAAATATCTATTCCAATTCGATTAGATATTTAAACTTGAATTATAGTATGATATTTAAAAATTAAAACTATTCAATTAGAATTTCTACACATGAATTTCGACCACACACGTGGTGAAACAAGAAGTTGAGAATTTGAGACGGAGAGAAAAAGATTGAGATCTAAGAGCGAGAGTTTTATTTTTATTTTTTTACAAGTGAAAAAAGTTATATTTTAATCTACGTTGTTAATTTTAGTTCAAGTTATTGACAATCATATATAAAAAGAAAATAATATAAAGTTTTAAAATATAATTATAATAGTAAAAAAATTCTTAAAAGAATTTAACATAATTATAATACTTGAGCTTAAGTACATTTTTAGTCCCTATAGTTTAATTTTGAATTCAATTTGTCCCTCGAGTTTCAATCAGATAATTGGGACTACCAAATTTAATTTGTTGCAATTAAGTCCATGGTGTCAATTATTGTCTAAATAAACATCTAAAAATCTAACATTGATAAAATATAACAGACGAAAATCTTACCTAGACAAACAGTGTCTAATGTGGCAACGATTTTCTTTGCCCTCTCTCTCTTATTCCTAAAACGACCTCGTTCCTTCTATAATCTCTCCCCAAATCCTAATTCCCAAATCTGAGTTCATGTAGCCATTGTTATGGTTTCTAATTATCTCTGACATTGGTTGTTCCTTTTGAAACTTACATCCAATTTCTCCTCTTTAAAGCACACAAGTTAGGATTTTAATAGATTCTATCACGAATTTTCTAAGATGGGTGGGTCTTCTTACTTAAGTGTTTTTGGGTCTTCTGCAACAATTTCTACCTCTAGTAGCTGCATTAAAGAGGATGATTGGCAAAAATTATGTCACTGTGAGGAGTCTGCTATGCAGTATACTGCTTGGGATCACAATGCAGGTCAAAGGTACTGGGGATGCAAAAATATATAGGAATTTTATTTTGGTTGCAACTATTGCATTTGGATAGACCCATAAATCAGTAAGAGGGGAAGACATGTGACACAACAACAAAGAAAAATGATCAATAGCCTCTAGATCCCTTGAATCAAATAAATAGCCTTCAGTCTAGCTTTGTAAGCCACTATCTTTGAAACTCCCACATTGTATCTTTCCTTCACACGATTCTTAATTTCAGTTAACTTTACCCTTTGGTTCACTTTCACCATATCAATAACTGTTTTAGCCATTTTCTAGGCATTGGCAAAATGGTTAGTGAAAGACCTATTACAATTATGTTTTTCACCAACAGTTTTGACTACAAAAGTGTCCTTCCCATCCATTTTACTATATAAAATCACCCAAGGATAATACACATCCCTATATTCAACCTTGCATCTGACCTTATTATTATTAACAAAATTTAATTTCCTTCCATTAAGTAAACACCACTCTGATATAGCAGATTTAAACTCTGCATAATTACTAAACTCAGTTCTTACCCTCCATACATAGTCTTTACTCATATCTTCTGCCCTATATCTATTAAGCCTTTTCTCTGCACTTTCATCTTCTTATGAACTGAGCGGGGCTAATGTTTTTACAAGAAATCTCTAGCCAACCTTCTTGCAAAAGATCTTTTCTTAACATCAAGCGTGTTGGTACTAAATAAAAATGTAAACTCCAACAATTTCTTTGTTCTCAACGCCCATATTTAGGAGGAGATACTAAGTCATCACTATTATATTCATCTTCTATATCATATTGTTGTGCAGCATGTTGTGATGTCTCACCCTTTTGTTTTTTTCTTCTTCTGTAACTCCTTTTTGTAGTTGGTTTTCTACTTTTAGAACTTCCTGATTTTCCTAACTCCTCAACATCTTCATCTATGTTTTGATCAAAACAATCATCATCCCCCTCTTCATAACTATCTTCTAACCTACAAGCATTCACACTGTGGTCAGAATCATTAGTGAACTCCTTATTATCACTATCAGCACCTTTGTCTTCCTGAGTATTCAGCTTCTCAACTGAGTTATCAGCTGGAACATAAGGATCAAGTTTTACTACAAAAGCAGTGTCAACTACATGCTCAACATATGTTTCAACAACCTTATTACCCCACAACATGGCAGCATTAACCATTTTCATGGCATCCTTGTCACTTTCAAATTCTATCAAACCATGTGTTAATGACATGATAAGGGCTCTCCACTTCAAACTCTTAAAACTATTGTAACACATAAATTTTTCAACCATGTTCACAACTGAAAAACAAAACCAATAATTTACATGGCAAACAAATACTTTAACAACACCATCCACATACTGCATTGCAGAATTTTCATGTCACACCCCTCATGGAGGCATGCTGGCCAGAGGAATGGTAACCAAACCTCCGTAACCCTGACTCTTGACTCACCAATGAATGAAACTAAGAAAGTATAAAGACAAAAGTTAACCTTAATAAAACTTGTTGATTACAACAAATCACAATTTACTGAAAATTTCGGCAGAGGTCCCTTACAATGTGGAACATGCCTTAAAATACAATCCTGTAAACTCTTTTTATTACTCAACACAATATAAAGACAATAAGGAGCTCTGCTCCATTCACACCATCAATAAAACAAGTACTAGAATATTACATCATACCACATTTGACACCCACATTGCTAATGTGACTGCAAACTTTCATCCTTGACTCTAAGTATGAGATTCTGAGACATACCTTGTCGTCAAATCCTTAGCAAAACCTCGCATTAACGGTTAACTTCTTTTAAGGTCCTGTTACTAAAAAAATATAACCACAGGAAAGGGGTGAGTCCTACGGACTCAGTGAGTGGAAAATCGTACCCAAATGGTACTAGCATCACACCACACAAGTATATAACATCGTAACAACATTACGTAACATTATTCATATCTTACTTCACATTGCACGTATACATTATAACGGTCATAAATTCACAATTTACATGATACACAAGATCACAAATTTATCAGAGCAATGATATCAAACAAAACAACCAAAGGGCCAACGAGTAACCCAGCCCCACACACCAATATCACCCCCTGCCGGGCATTTACGCGCCCGCACACCAAATTAATTTCCCGTACACAATCCATCCCATTGGGCTGAGCACTCAATTTTTTTTAAAAAAAATATATCAGAATCAGGATTTCTCACAGTTTTTAAATCAGAGTATCCTAGGTGCACCTGGACTTTTAATTTCAGAAATGAAAATCATTTTTCAGAAGATGTTCACGAGTTGGCCCTTATCAAACACAATCAATGTCAATCACAATAACCAATATCAAGCAAACATTATTCAAGCAAATTACTAAAATACTCCACTAGCTTACTTTCCGTATATCACACATATTCAGATAAACATATAATTACACATAATCTAGCCCCTAAAGGCAGCAATTAACCACTCACCTGTTACCCATTTCATTCGTCACTCACACTTGTGTCTATGCGTCTCATTAGGTTCACATTGGAATCCGGAACTGAAATTCATAATTCCAAATACTACTTAGTTTATAAACGTTATTGTTATACTTTTTTACTTACTAAACTTATATCTCAACTTATATAGGTTTATTTGGGAAAGTTTTTCTTTAAACTATTGCATGTCAATTAATATGGATTATACTTTAGGTGAAAAGGTTATCAATGAAGAGGGCTTTAAAATATCTTGACAAAGCATATAATAGGAGAAACCATTAGAAAAGAATAGAAAGCATTTAGTGTGCTAAAAATGTTAAAGCTGTCCAAACTTGAGGTTTGGACCAGTGTCCACTTTAACGGTCATATCTTTCTCTAGGAAACTCCGAATCCAGTTTCGTAAAATTTATAAAATACTAGACACATATAGCTTAATAATGGTATATCATTTGTAATTTTTAGATTTGTATATCAATACATTTTATTGTTTGAATTTGTATTAAATTTTGCAGCACGCAAGATTTTTGACAGCTTTGACATTACCTTAGTTAATTGAACATAAATTTCTCTAAAAAAAACTAAATCTAATTCTGTTTGTTGGGTTTATTAATAGACAATTATATCTATATTTTTTATTTAGAAAATTTTCCTAGAATATGTCATTAACCCACTCAATTACTTACATGAATCAAAAACAGGACACCACAAATTCTGTCTGATGCAGCCGTAGTCTAACATCTATAACTCACAACATATTTGGAATCAAACTACGAAATTTTTCAGACAATATCTCAAGACCATAAGCTACATTTTATATTTTGACCTCTTAATTTAATTCTACTCCGAAGACACTCGAAATACTACGTTTCTTTCACCTACGAAATCTGTCCCTGCATCCGTTTTATAACCCTTTTTTTTTTTACCCTCATTCCCTTACAACTAATTTCATTTAGGCATTTTAACAACCACCTCAAGTGCATAATTAATTTCAAGTCATGTATATATATACATATACTTTGATAATCAAAACAAACCCCTCACCTATAACATTACACATATTTTAAACATTAACACTTAAATTGATTTAGCAATTTAAAAGATTGAACTATGAAAATTCAGCGCCCAATTACTCTAAAACGTCCATGTTAATCAGTTTCAAGCTTCCATTCTACACTTTTATTCTTATCAATTCCAACCCTTCATCTAAATATCAGCAACTAAGGAGGAAAAATGAATTACAGGAAAGCAAGAAAATTACCAACCCATGGCTAGCCTAGAAGATTGGGGTGGCCGTTGGTGGAGTTGTGACTGCCCTCAATGAAGCTCTTGCTGCCATGGCTGGAGCTGCTGCCACCTTCAAGGATGGTTGTCAACACAAACAGGAAGTATCCCATGGTTGGAGAAGGAAACTAAAGAGGCTGATGTTGGAAGGAAAAGAACTAGAACTCAGTTTGTGTAAAACAGAGCTGCTACCTCACAATTGAACCTCCAAACAAGTTGCCAAACCAAACACTTGTAAGTACGTTGGAGGGTACACCTTCTTAACTACCCAAAACTCCAACATACATACACACATAACTGCATGGCTGGAACCACAGGCTGGGCAAGGAAAAAAAAACAGAAGAAGAAGAAATAAAGCTGCAACTCACCCAACCAAAACAACCTCAATGCCTAGAAAGAAAGGATTGCAAGTTGTGAGGAAGAGAAAGGGAAAGTTCTCCTGCTGCAAGAAAGTAAAGGGTTGGATAACTACCATACACCATCATCAAAGGGTGGAATTCTTGGCCAGCACAAGAGGAAAGAAAACTCCAGAAAACAGGGGAAAGTCGGCCAAGAATAAAAAGGAAGGAGGAGAAAAGAAAAAGAGAAAAAAAATCAAAGTCACCATTAAAAAATGGGTGGTAAACATTTATCCTTTAATTTATATATATATATATATATGTATGTATAAATGCTGATTTTATTCCTACATGTATTTTATTATTATTAATATATATATATATTTTTTCGTTACCTAAATATTGATGTGATTACCTTAAATAATTCTAACGTCACACTATCGAGTTATAACATTTTAGACTCTTAATAAAAATGACCCCTATGATGCAACTACAAATTGAACCTCTCCTCATCATCATCATCTTTTTCATGTAAAACAGTAGCATATACAGACTGTTAACATAATACAAGGACCCAAGACCAGCACCCAGGACTAGAACCTATGACCCAATACTAGGACTCATGACCCACATAACACAAACTGATAACTAATTTCACATTGCATATAATAAATACTATTACAGTTGAAAGATTCAAAGGAAAAAGCAGGATTGATTCCAAACACAAAAAGTTAAGAAAAAGTTATTTGTGTATTTGACAATAACATTGATTTCAAGGAGAATATGTAGTAAGATCTTATAACCTGACATTGTGTTCTTCTACTTCTCTTGCTTTGCCATTGCTTCAAGTGGTTACTTGGGAACAAGAACCAAAGAAAAAGACACAATTTTACAATAAACTTCGCCAATGGGAATTAGAAACCCTAATAATGGCTACACAAAATGGGATTTGAGAATTGGGAGTTAGGATTTGGGATGAGACAAATGAATTGGAGGGAAAAGTTTTGGGAGAGTTGGTAAAGGAAATGGAACAAGGTCGCTTTGGGATTGAGAGAAAGAGGGCAGAGAAAATCATCTTCCATATTGGACACAATTTGTCCAAATAAGATTTTTGTCCATTAAAATTATCCAGACTTAATTGCGATAAATTAAACTTGATAGGGATCTAATTATCTCATTTGAAACTCAAGAGATTAAATTAAACTCAAAATTAAATTATAAGGACTAAAAATGTAATTTAGCCTAATATTTTACAAGAATAATCTATTCAATTTGACCTGAATTGGAAAATATACTATAACCCTAACCCTAAAGTGCATGTGCTGACCTCCCACAATTTAAAAAGTAAAATAAGGACAAGAATAGAGAAAACACGAGTTCGGGATAGTCGTGTATAGAAGGGGGTGAGCGAAGATGGATGCTGCTGTTTCCTCAACTAACGTAGGCGGTGTTGCAGACACCAGTCTCTATCTCAAGAAGCAGGTGGAAAGCCACGAAGTCGCCATAGCAGAACTAAAGAATCTTCTACCTTCCAGGGTAACATATCTAGATTCTTCTTTCTACATACTACAATTTGGGGGCAATGTTCTTTGTCATTGTTATGCTTTCAATTCTCTTTGATGCAGATTTTTATTCTCAGTTTCATTAACATGTCTGTTATAAAAGATTGTCAAATGTTTGAAAGATTACCCATTTACAATCTGTTAAGTGGTGGGCAAAAGTCTGACAATTTCTAATTTGGAGTTCAAGTGGGATACATATAGAAGTTGAAATTGGTTGAATTCTGCAGTAGTTTATTTGATGTATATTGTGTTGGGATGAATTGATTGAAGTTACAACAAATGGGTTGTTGTGTAATAATCATAATTTTGAGTTCAAGTGTGGTGCTTATAGAAGTTGAAATTGGTTGAATTCTGCAGCAGTCTATTTGATGTATATTGTGTTGCGATGAAGTGATTGAAGTTACAACAAATGGGTTGTTGACTTGTTGTGTAATAATCATAATTTGGAGTTTTTTTTCATGTCATATCGAATGTCTTCACTTACAAGTTCATGTTTGCTTAAAGTTGGTAAATTTAGTTAAATTGAGTTTTGAGATTTATAAAGTTAACAAGCAGATTCCCGATAATGCAAAAACCTTGCTAAAACATAGCTTTCTTACCAAAAGAATCTATCTCTTACATCATCGACTGTTCTTTAACAAGAGAAAACTGCAAGTTCTTGTAGTTAAAATTTTAATTGCACAAGTTTCTTTCTATCGTATCCCTTACAGTATCTAAAATTACTTCCCAAGTCACAGCCACATTTGTTTTCGCAAAACAGCTCTTGTTTTGCATTGAATTTTGTCATCCAAATTATAAAGCTCGATTGTATTATTGCAGGTTCCCAAAGTTGAAAATCACTAGGTTACATCTCTAAAGTCTACATAAGGTCTTGCTCTTGCCAGAAAATTTCCAAATCTTTCCCTTCCCAAAATCAAGATACAAGGATCAGAGTTGCTTATACAAAAAAGGAAAAAAAAAAATTATACAAGTACAACCATCTGACTTTATTACTAAAACAATTTTCTATAATATCTGGAGGAGGATCCAACACATACCTTAGAAATCACCAAGCAATGGAAGATCAGACAAAAGTCAGTTTTAAGCCATGAACTGAGGTGCACAATGGTAACATGTTAAGGTGAATTATCAATTATCTCAGTTAAAACAGTAAAAGGGTTAACATAAAGAGATATGGATTGTTTGGCTAGAGCAGAATGGCAGGATTTTCTGAAATGATTGTTTTTCTGTCCATCTTCTTGGGAATAAAATTGTTTTCTTTGCTTCTCTTTGAGGAATCAAACTTCCAAGAAATGTGGAATAATACTTTTGATCTTTTCTGTTCGCTCTCTCTATATTGGTTCATTTTTTCATCAGAACAATCTTCTTTGTTCTCTTCCTTTTCTTTAGAGTTGGCTTCAAATCAGTGAGTCATGCACCTCGGGCTCCTTACGCTCAAATGGGGTGTGCCCATAGGTGCAAAATCGGGTGCTTGAATGAAGGCACCTTGCCTTAAGCCCAAGGGGTGCATTTTCTGTGCCTCCCTGCACTTCTGCGCCTAGGAATTTTTGCTCTTTTACTATCTTGGAGGCCTGCATCCACACTTTTAAATCAGATAGGCATGCAGGAGAAGAGGCCTGTTAGAGATTAAAATTTATTTTGTAGGTCTCATCTAACTGATTAAGCTTTTATGTTGACTGGTTCTTTAACACTTTGACATATGCAAACCTCCACAAGTCTTGAAGAAGCTATTCTAGCACTAAATTGAGATGCTCAAAATAGTAGGAAAAGCTTTGGGTCCAAAGATAAAAGAAAAACATAAATTAGGGATCAGTAGTGACCAGCTTAATGTTGCTGTTAGGAAAACGTATATTTTCCTTCGAATGGAAATTCACCACAAAACAAAAATATTTACTAGTGACAGGTACAAGTTTCTTATTAAGCTTTATCAGTTGTGGGATCATAAGTTATTGCTGATAAATTTTTTCCATTTTATGTCACCTCTTATAATACTTTCTGCCTTTTTTTTTGGGTCATATACCAAGACCAGAAGCATATTTTCTAGTCAACTGTTAGACCAAACACCAAAGAAACAGCTTTTGAAAATCTATGTACCGTTAACACTTAACGTATTTTTATTATCCATTTATTATCATATAGATCCACTCAGACAAGATATTACGAGTATGCAAGTCCAAAATATTGATTTTGCATGTTCTTATAGCACCATATAGAGTGTTCTTCTTCTTCTTCTTAAATCCTGCAGAAATACAAGAATATTGGTCAGTCCATTAGAACTTACTCAGGGTATATAGCTTGTCAACCAGTAATCCTGCAATGACTTCATTCTGCTTAAGTTCAAGCCTAGAATCATTAGCAAATAGCAATTCTTATCAAATGCCTAAAAATTTGGCTGACTCGTTAACCATGGAGTATATAATCAAGTTTTTGCTTGATGGATTATTTAACTTTAACTTGGAACTATTACATGTTGAAGACTTCAGTCAATGACTTAATAATGCTTAAAAAATGGCTTTCCTATCATTATTTCAAATTGAAACTTATATCTCTGGGTCTGGGACTAGTGAACTGCCATAAAGCTTTATGATATTCATAAATTGTAAAGCTTTATGATAGATATTAGCTTTTTCTCAAGGAGAATGATCATCATTCATGAATGTGCAACTCAGCAGTAACAAATATTATCTAGTAATTATTCTCCAATTAATTCCATGCAAAAATACAGACTGGGGGAAATTGGTTAAGCATTATATTATGTTAGCTTCGATCCAGCCAGGTCAGTTATTTTACTGTTTTAGTAGTGCTTTATCTCGATATTCATAAAAGTAAAGCAATATAGGTTCTATCTTGCACTCCAGTTTCTTTCCTTGTTCTTTAACCTTGGGTCATGTTGCTTATTATCTTTTAATTTACTTTTCTTTTACAGGCTGTATACCAGAGGAATGGGAACATATTTTTCCGCACTACCATGGAAAAAGCAACAGCATCTGAGCAAAGTAAGTAATCTTTACAACTTGACCTGCATTGTTTTCAGTAAACTATCCAACATGAACACTTAGGGAGTTCCCAATTAGAACTCAACTCTTGTTTCTACCAATCAAGATACACATAGTTGTCTCCGGCATGAGGTGGCACAGGAACTTTCTTATGTGGCCATTTTATGAAGAGATGGTGACAAAACACCAACTGTAGAAAAAAATAAAAAATAAAACAAGTCAGTTTGAAAAATGATTGGAAAAAGAGCTATCACCACCTTCTCGTTTGTTTTTTATGGCGAAGACAAGCAGAGCCTGATTGTGGCGAAACACTATAGCTGCCAACAATCCTGTGGAATCAGCACCTATTTTCTCTCTCTTTTCTCGTCTTCCTTACTCTCATCTATTGCTGAATTATGAGTACTTAAACCAGCTCACATGGTGGCAAGCCTTTTGTTTTGACTTACTGGCGATGGATATACAAGTGACATTATCATCCAATTGCTCCCTTCGCATAGAACAATATTCCCAATGTAAATTTCAGAATCTACATTGGGTAGCGGCTTGGTGTGGTTGTGTGTAATGCCACGAGGGTACATGTTTGCTGTGAGAGTGAACTGAAATCCTGTAACAGTTTGACAAAATCCCTTTACTTTTATGGTCCATTCCACTTCAAGGAAACTGCATTCTTCTAAGCCTTTGTACAGAGTCAAGAATTCATGAAGTTGTTGCAGTAAGACTGCTTCTTTACCATAAATGTCAAATGCATATATGGAAAAAGGAAATAACATATCTTGGATTTATAGTTAGAAGTTGGGTTTTGTTCATATTAGGAGTGGTGCTACAGTTTAAGGAAGATTACACATAGATTTAGTTTACTGGTAGATGACTGTGGAGTGAGAAGTTTCCAGCTTGATAGTGAAATTGCTCAAAAGCAAATTTGTTGCAAGCTTTTCAGAAAGGATTTGAGAGTGTGCAGGAGAAGATGAAGCTCAATCATCCGAAGAAATGGTCTTGCGGCTCTTGCCTCAGAGTGGATCTCCAGATTGGACGTCTTAACTGGCCTAAGCCAAATTGCAGTTAAATTTCAATTCTTTAACCCTCAAGAACAATGGCAAGACTGTCGACAAACTTCAAGTTCAATCCTCCTCAGTCCTAACTCCTTCCACATTCCAACATTGAGTTGTTTAGAATTTAGACTATTGGTTCTGATTTCTGCAGATGTGTAGAAACAAGAGTTGAGTTCCTTAATTGGGATTTGGGAACTCCCTAAGAAGCTCGTAATCAAATAGTTTTTTTTTTTTGTTTTTTTTGTTTTTTTATATTTTTCATATATATAAGGTGCTAACTGCTCTAACTGTATATTTCCTTTCTGAACTGGTTGACATTGGGTGCATAGAACAACTTGCTTCCACCAAGGCCAAGCTAGAAAGCTGAATTCTCAGTAGTTTCTTTGGCTGTACCACTTGTAGGGAGGCAGCCAACTGACTTAAAATAGATGAAGAGAGAATGAATTGTCTGCATGGAGGTTGCTCTCATCCTAAGAGCTGTAATGTCTTAGAATGCTAGAAATTGTATGTGATGTTTTGGTACATTTTCAAATTGAACAGGCTGCAACTGCTTCTATCTCTTCTTGATGACTCGTTTTTGCTTTTTACAGCTTGTTTCAGGCATATTTATAGTGGTTATATTGGTTTTCTTATACTATTTGATCACAGCAGCAAAAGAAATGGTTAGAGTACTGTTATCCAAATTGGACTTATTTCTTCCTCAACAAACAAAATAAACTGGTCTCAGAAATATTAAGTTACAAACGTTATGTTATTTTCTGAAAGTACTGATGGAAATCCAATTACCCTTCGTCTAATTCCTCTTCATTTTTTAATAAATTGGTTCTTTCTTGGTCATTTGATTTACAAAAGGGAAACAAGTAGCAAAACCTCCCCCAAGAAAAAGAATAAAAGAACAAAAAAGAAAAGCACCAATGATTACTACACGGTTAATGCAATCGATTTGAGGTGTTAATGGTGTTTTAAGATTGCGCGGATCGGACTATTGAGCACTATTTCAGAGCGAATTAGCTTTAAAATCCACGATAACAATTTCACTCTAACTTAAAGATTCGATCTGTTTACAAAAAATAAATAAGAGAAGTTTACAATATACTATTTTAATTTTAATTTTTTTCCTTTGACAGTGAATTCTACTTAAAAATTCATATTTCTATTTAAAAATATATACAATAATATTTTTTAAATTATCATATCATAGATTAACCCAACTGTTGAATCAATAACCCGAAATCCCAACACTTTTCTAGATCATCTTACGGACCAGATTTTAAAACATTGGGTGGTACTGTAAAACCCCATTTTGATTGATTGCGGGAGTATATCACCACATTTTACAACAAAATCACTATTCCCCGCCTCACTCACCTCCAACCACCACTGCTGCCACCACCACAACCGCCTGTATGACCATGTGAGAGTTACTTTGTTTATCTCCTAGTCCTAACCTGAAATTCTACATAGTCATTGGCTGTTGTTAAAACTATTTCTAGAAGCTCCAAAAACATAATCTTAGCAAAATGTCTCCTCTCATTTAGGCAAGAAATTTTTTGTATCTTATCCCACATTTATCCTGTCTTGAGGTCTATGTCCCAGTCAGGATCTCTGTTACTCAAGATACAGCCACCATCCTGACTGAAAACTCACGATTTTCATCCAATTAAAATACAACATTCTTAGTGAAATACTGGCAGGGACAATTCATCCATGTACTCCAATAAATGCAAGCTCACAATTAGCAAAATAAGATGGTGACACGATTAAGCATTTAAGCTTCTTGGACTGGTGACTAATATCTTCAGTCAGTTTCTTTCAGATATACAGGTCAAAAGGATTCATACTTAACTGGGAAATGGAAATGAAATAGTACAATTCACTTTAACAATACTACACCATTGATTATTGAGGAGTAGGTTTGAGGGAATCAGACCTGGTACATATATCCACATTGCTAAGAGCTACCATCCTTATTCATTGTTTTCATCTGCCACTTCCAATGTAAATAACATAACATGCAAACAATGAAAAGTCATCCTATAAAACATCATGAGGATTCAAGCTCAAAAAGAAAAATGAAAAGAACACTAATCATCGTACTCCTGTAGTCCTTTCTGAAACAAGACAACTGCAAGAGTCACAAGAGATGCGTAAACCGAATTGGGTAACTTTTGCACCACCTTCCCAACACCTGGGACACCCTCAGTTGCTCTCTTTGTTGCCATTGCAACCGATGGTGCTACAACCAAAGTGATGATCAGCCCTTGACTCACAACAATAAATGTATCAGCTGTCAGCTTCTGGATGAATCTCACAAACTCCTCACTGTTGATCTCTCCATCAAGGTTGATATCACAGTCCTGAAAATAAATTTTGAAACTATAATATTGTTAATCGATGTTAAGTAAACTTTATTCTTAACAAGATAGCAGTTACTCAAGGTCAACAACACAGACATCATGTATATAGTTAATACCTCCACAACAAAACAGCCTGTAGAGCTCATAATTCCAGCTCATGTACATCCAAACTCACTCAAATAATTAGCAACTAGATGTGATGGCCTAAATGATTTTTTTTTTTCATTATCCGCAAAAACCCAAGAACAACTTCTCAAACATAATATCAAAATTTTCCTTTTCAGCCAATGTGGTTACATTGTTACATTTACAGAACCAACTTACTGTTTTGACATACTAAGTAAAAATATATTATGGTTCCATTTTATTCATCATGCTGAAACGTTAAATGTATAATCCAAGTTAAATAGCATCAGCCCAAATTTATCCAGCAGAATTACACAAAGGGCAATGCAGCCTTTCTGCATACATCTGCCAATAGATAAGCTGATGTATTACATTCCCCTCCAAGATCGTACCTGCATCAGAATTTGATTACTGAAGAGGATTTTGATGTACTCTCTAAGTATACAATACAAAAAGCATGTGATAAGGAGATCAAGAGAATTTACTAAGAGATGTCACTTACGATCTCTTAGTGCTTATACACTCACAAATAGGCTTCTTGGCATGCATTAGTGACTTCAGGATGAGCATGTCTATAGACTAGAAAGGACCATGAAGTTAAAAACTTCTATGGTCTTTTAAAACAACAATTCCTTTCCCATGTTGCATCAAATACTACCATGTGGAAACTACTGTCTACCCATCCTGGCTTTCCAGCCTCCAATATCCATAGTATATACCACCCAGAGAACTACACTCAAAATGCTTGCTTGAGGTGGCATATGGGTTCCTTCAACCTACATCTATACACAAGATCTCTCCAAAAGCTAGGAATTGGATCATGACAATCTTCCTCAGGTCCAACGCAATGCGTGATTCCAAGGGCTTTATGGCCACCTTTCTCAATGCATGTCCCCTTCTTCAGAAGAACATTTTATTGTACTCACTCTCACTCTCACAGTCCTTAACTCCCATTATTTGGCAAGCAGAAAGTCTGAAGGAACTTGGAATAACCTTTTTACCACTAACCAGTATCCTTAAGAGAGAGGAGTTCATTCCAATTTTTCTTTTTCCAAAACAATACCACATATCCATACCAAGTTAGACAAACCAGATTTATGTGGAAAAACTTGAAAGGGTTACAGATTTGAACACATGACACAACTGAAAATTTGTATACAAGATAACCTCTCGAATCGAGCTCATCAATCATATTCCTTTCTTAAAGTTCCAGTTTATCCTAAATTGCCTATGGTGGTTCAGCCCTGACTTTTTTTTTTTCAGAGAGATGGCATCGATAACACCTTCATACCGTTCATGGTGCCAATTTTGTATTGTTGTCCAATACCAGGCCAGACTAAAAGTTAATGACGTCGTGGCACTAACACTAGTTCTGGGCCTAAAATCTTGCTGTGCTCAGCTTATCATCAATGATTCTATATAATAGCTTTACTGTGTCATGTGAAAAGTATGCTTAACTTATTGATACAATATGCTACCTTTCTAAGGAATTGCACATAAAACAGTCAAACCATATAGGAATAAATATAAGTACTAGAACTGAAATTCAACACCAAATCAAATGGTGGATTCACATTGCAAAATCTTTTTGACCATATTCAATGAAAGAGTCCAATACATTCAAAAGGTGTTGATGACCAAGAAAAAACAGTTTTCAAGAAACTTTGTTTCCATTCCAAAAGTATGAGTAAACATCACACCCTTGTTGGAGTGTGGCATATGTTCCAAAGAAGAGTTTCATATTAACAGCTGAAATTAGCCAAACTACTTTTCCTTTCAGAGGAAGGAACTACGTTAATGTTCATAAATTTTTTAGCCATGGTCCTACAAGGACTTGAAAAAAAAATAGATTTAGAAGTTAAACTTCTAAAGAGAACAAGAAGACTAATTTGCCATATCCTCCATAACTATGAAATCTTTATAAATCAAAAGCTACTGATATGAGGCATCATTTACTGATCTTAAACTTCAAGATTTCTATGCCAACTGACTCTGGAGCAGTTTCTATATCGCTAAACACATGAATAAGAAATATTTTTCCCCTTTAACTTCGTCAACATCAAAATTTGTTACTTCTTTCTGCTTCTTTGTTCTAGATTTATTTCTGCAGTTTCTGACTTTCTGTGACCACTAAAGGCATTGAGATCAAAACTCAAAACCAATAAACCCTTTGCCAACCCGAAAATTCTCTCTTATCCCATCAAATCTCTGTTTAGTTAATGTAGAAATAAGCACTTAGATTGACTTCTTCCAGCTTTAGGAGAATGTGAAAGAAAATGTTAGTTTTATCAATGGTGAATATCACCAAGATCCAGAACATGACTTCCTCTTCTCTGAGGTGCAAGTCATGTCTTGGGAAAAGCTGAAACCCTCTACCACTGCCACATACCACCTCATAACAACCAGCAATTGTTTCACATTGGCTGTCAGCCATCCTCCATCATCCTCTGTATTTCCACACCTTCAGATGCTGAAAACCACCTCCCTTCATTATTAGCTGACGATATGCTTGGAAAAGTGAACTGCTTTGAAGTTTGAAGGGATTTAATTAACCCGGTTGTCAAATCAACATTTTGCTATACTGTCCGATGGAGAGTTCCCGATCACGATAGGTGTTCACCAAGGTTCATCCTTGAGTCCTTACCTATTTGCTTTAGTCATGGATAAACTTACCTATAATATTCAAGATAGGGCTCCATGGTGCATGTTGTTTGCCGATGATATCGTGTTGGTAAACAAAACTAGGGAAGGTTTAAATTCTAAACTAGGAATGTGGAGGAACGCGTTAGAATCTAAATACCTTAGATTGAGTCAGACAAAAATTGAATATATGGAGTGCAATTTCAATGAAACTAGAGGAGGCCCGAATGATATAATTTTAGACGGTCAGACAATCCCTACCAAGGATGTGTTTAAGTATTTAGGGTCATTTATAAAAAAAGATGGTGCAATTGAGCATGATGTAAACCATAGGATTAAGGCAGGGTGGGTGAAGTAGCGGAGTGCTTCGGGAGTTTTATGTGATCCTAAAATCCCGAATAGATTGAAAGGGAAATTTGATAAGTAGACAGTGAAACTAGCTAGGCTGTATGGTACCGAATGTTGGGCAGTTAAGAAGCAACATTCGCATAAGATGGGAGTAGCCGAAATGAGAATGTTGAGATGGATGACATACAAGAAATGATAGAATAAGGAACGAGGAGATTCGTAAGAAGGTCGAAGTAGCACCTATTGAGGAGAAAATGAGGGAGAATCGTCTACGTTGGTTTGGACACATCCAACGTCGGCCAATGGACGCAGTAGTTAAGCAAGGTGACTTGGTCCAGGTGCCAGGTGTTAGACAGGAAAAGGGGAGACCAAAACTTACATGAGGGACAGTCATCGAGAAAGATATGGCTGTGCTAGGAATTAATGAAAATCTTGTCTTGGATCGATGCGAATGGAAGAAAATGATTCATTTAGCCGACCCTAACTAGTTTGGAATTTTAAGGCTTAGTTGAGTTGAGTTGAGAGTTGTCAGACTTGTAAGATCAGGCTTCAAAAAAGGATTTGGATAGAGACTATTGTAATCATGAAAGTGTTTTAATAAAGGCAAATCTACTAGGCCAAAAGGGTTCTGAATAATATAAGTTACTAAACATAACTCTAACTTACTTCTAAAAGCCATTAAAAACTCTAAAATACTTCTAAAAATCTGAGAAACTAACAATTGCTGCTTTTCTGCCCAAGGGTCACAGTTAGGACTTAATAATGTTATTAGGGTTATGATATATGGCTTTTATTACCTTCTAATCTAGTCTCATTAATTTCCGTGTTAGTAGCTTCTCTTAAAACATGAGAATCGGTAGATAATCTAGGCATATAGACTAAAGTATTTCTTTCAACTCGATAACAAACATTATATAAAAGAACTTTCTAAACTATGAAGCTTCATCTCATGCATAGCATCACATTACAGTACCCCAATTGCTTAAAATGTATACCCTTCAGCTTGATTTGCAGTTTCTCTTTCCTTTTTATCTCTTCCTTTTTTCTGTTTTTTTTTTCCAAGGAAGTAATTAGTCAGCACCATCATAATTACAACCAACCTCTTTTTTCCTTCTTTTTCTATTTTCCATCACAAAACCCATCAATGAAGATGGACTCCAAATACTTTAAGAAACTCAATGTAATTAAAGGTAATGATGAAAGTAGACATAAAATTTTGGAAAACGCATAGTTGAATATAAACTGAAGAAGCCTTGATTTTTCTAAAATTGAAGTTGTCATATATTAGTACTCTCCAGATCTAAGCACTGAGGTTCTCCATGCCAAGCTTGGGACAATTTTCAGTAAAAAAAACTCAATCACTTCCATTCCTATTTCTGCATCACATATCTTCAACTATTGACAATAATATTTTCCATGCAGGTCGTTTGGTTTTTCCTTATTTAGTAGGGGATCCACACAAGGAAACCTTCAGCTGATAGCTGCAGACTTTTTGCACTATGAAGTTTCTGAAACTTTACTTTATTCTAACTGTGATTTATTCTATTGATTTTCTTCTCAGTTCTAACTAAGGCCTTATATCTATCTCTTCCTTTTCTCCTTTCACGATTCACTGGTTCAGTTTTAGCAACTCAAATCTATATACAGAAAAAGATAGTAATTTAAGCAAAACCAGAACCACAGCCCATTAACTTACTTACAGTTCTCATAAACATCAGTAGTTTTAGTTCCCTAAGTAGTATTCAAAACACATGGAACAGCACTTCTGTTCTTAGCTTCTCCAAATTGTTCAACCTCCAGCTCATACTGTTGGACCACCAAAACCCCATACAATCACATTTTCCTTACACTTTCCACCTTACAATTCTAGAGACAGTCTCTTATGAGTCTTGCATAGGCTAGAGGTTGTCAAAATATAGTGAATTATGGTGAAGAAGGTTAGCAAAAGGAATTGAACCACCTCCAGTAGCTATTCTCCACACTTAGTTGCTTTCATGTGCTCAGAAATTAATAAAGTTTAAAATAGAACAACTAAAACCAAAAAATTGACAAGCATGAATACTACATTTACGCTACTACAAGTTAAGCACCTGACAACAAGTCCTGCTTCATGGGATCATACATCATTAGACTAAGTTAACAAAGTAATCATTAGTTTCACCATCATCATTGACAAAAAAGTACCTTAATGCTAGCTCTGACTTGTTCTTTTGAGGGAGGATCAAAATGGGGGCCAGGCAAACGCTTATTGAGATCACTACAACAGAAAAGCAGCTCATAGGTTAGTAGGTATGAGTATGACCTACATATTTGCCAAAATGTTTCTTCAACTAAACTAAAATTGCTGACTACTAGCACAAAGAAGAACTTCCCACTTGTAGACAAGTAAAACAGCAATATAGAGGTCTTCGAATGTCAAATTGGCAGTTCCTGCTTGATTCTTGACGCGGTCAAAAACTTTATCTGTTATCTTCCTTATTTGCCTTTGCCTCCACTGCTTACCTGTGCAAGGTTTAAGACTATTAACTACAAGCAATGACAACTAATAGGTCAACTTGATGAATAAGCTCTATTCTCTACCCTATATTACATAATACCATTTTAAAAAGGATGTAATATCAGAATTTAATGTTCCACTGCAAATAAACCAGAAATTTTGTCAAGCTAATACAACACCATGATATGTGCCTTAAGTCACTAATACATCCAGGAGAATCATCAGCAACTTCCATATCCAGGAACACTCAGAGAAGCCAATCCCATAGAAAATAAAACCCAAGGACACTAACATACACTAGCATTATTTCCAGGTTAATGCTCCTTACTTTTTCCATATGCACACTCTCTTCTTTGTTTAGTCAAATCTTTCAGCTCATCCATCATCCATTCTCGATGACACAATATGCCACTTCGTAACACCATGACCCTTTACTCATTCTCCCAAAGCCCACGCCTCAAGTACTATAAGATTTCATTGTTGAATCCACAAATTATAGGCAAACGCAACGAACATAACATCCTTATAGTTATACAAGTGTAACAAAGTACAACAGTAACTAGAGACCTTAAAAAAGGAACAAAAAGAAAAAGAAGTCCTTTCCTTCGTTATACCTCTAAAAACACATTAATAAACCATTCACAATAACTTATCCTATACAACCACATAATAATCATAAACTGCATGAAAGAGGTGAAGGGTTATTTTGTTAATACAGGATAGTAAGATTCATAGAATATCCAAGAATTTAATGGTCTTAGCAAAAGGCATTAGCAAAGTTAGTTCTGAGGGATAGTGTTGTGGGAAAATGTACTATTCATATCATAATTCACAAGAGTAAATAAAATAATAAGTGATTCTAAATATAGAAATTTACAATTATATGAATGATCAAAAACACCATAAAAGCTTTGAAATCTGCAGAAACTGAAAATACATGTAAACCCAGTATTAGGTATCTGGAAAATGAAACATCTAATAAAAATCAGAGTTGTCCCTTACCCTGAACTCTGTCTAAGATTTGCCCCATGACGGTGGTGGACGTTGGTGGCTGGTGGGTGAGATGGAAACAATAGAGCTCAGAGATAAGGTCTCAATGCTAAGAATCAGAAGCAGACTGAATCCTGAGTGACCCGACCTTGTTTCAATCAGCAGCTAAGAGACAGATTTCAATCAAAGGAAATATTCCACGGCGTTGAACATTTGTAACATGACCATTGACAACAAGCCACGTAGATAGTTCTCTTTTTACAAGGAACTGTTGATTTTTGTTTATTTTTCAATGTTTGGGAAAGGATTGATTGAAATTTGAAACATTTAATGCAAGTATAATAACATTTAAACAGGCTGAATTTTTAATATTGTGCCTTTTAAAGAGTTAACATGGATTTTGATTGTATAAAAGTGACAGTTAATAATTAAAGCGAGTTGTATTTTAAGGAGGGCGAAAACATAAGTTCTAAAAGGTTGTGAAACAAAAAACATATATATATACCTATTATGATGGTTTGTGTTGTAATTTTAAAAGTCATTCAAATATTAAACTATCTTAACAGATATTATCAAATTCAATTTTAATATGATTATAAGAATAATCACTACCTTTTAAGAAAAAAAAACAAAAATAAAGTAAGTTAGCTTGATTTTATCAGAAAACATTAAATTACTAATTCAGTAATGCTACTTGTCTTTAGTCAATTTTATAGAAGTACGGGAAAAGACTGAGAGGATATGCATATTATTTGTTGGTTTGAAGTGTAGAAAGCATAAGGATATGCATAACAATGTAAGATTATAGTTTTGTCTGATTTTTTTTTTTAATTAGCTTTTTTACTTTCGTTTTTTTTAATTAAGTAAGTTTATGTATTTAATCAATACAACTTTTAGAATTAGAATTTTAAGACTAGTACTTGCTCATCCTAATAAAAGTGAAATAGCTTTTTCTTCTTTTTAAACTTGATTATTTTGCTTCCAGTGTAGTAGTGCCAAGATATGTAGTAGTTTGGACGCTGCAGATCATGTTGCTTCTTATTAGACACTTTGTTGAGGTTAATTCTTCCATTTCTGGGGACGTGTTTGTGACTATTTTTGCTTTATATGCAACCTGTTGTATAGCTGCTCTTCATATATGCACCATTTCTCAACCAAAGAACAACTCCCCCCACCTCCGTTCATTCTCCACTATACAGGGTACACAAATTTCTCATTTTTATGCCAAAAACAGTAAATAGAAGGAATTTATAACCAAGCATGCACTCCACCTTACTCCTTTAGTTGTCCTTTCTTTTTCTTATGTTTTTTTCCTGTCACTAGTTAGTGCATCTTTCATGTGAACCCCTAAGACAAGTGACAAAGGAAAGAATACCCACTTTCCAAAAGAAAAAAATCCATCCAATCACTACATAATCTTCATTGCGGCTTGCAAGTTATGCTCCACAACCATGCAGACCTGAAATTCGCTGTAGCATCAAGCTGATATGAAAATTATAGGCAACATGACCAAAATATATTTACATAATAACACTAGTAGGTGCTCTCACACTAATATCAGTTTTCCTTAATTCCAAAAAAAAAAAAAAACAAAAAAACAAATACTTCAGTATGTTTCGTCAGGTACTCAACTGGTCACAAGTGATGGATACGGATAATCACATGATCTCGATTTAAGAATGTTAATGTAGACTCAAATTTGCAGATTATTTGATTGATAGAATAAGACTCTCCACTAGTATTAGTAAATCCAACACCAACAACGAGAGTAGCATGTGTGGAGAAAGAGTATGTTGATTTCTTTTTATAAGAATAAAAGTGATATACAAAGTTATACAAATTATCGAGGAGTCGAATTTATAAGTCAAATAATGAAGCTGTGGGAAATTATGATTGAGGTAAGCTTAAGAATGACAATTTAGTTTTTGATAGTCAATTTGGATTTATATAAGGAAGATCTACAATGGATGCTATTTTTTACTTAGGAAATTAATGGAGAAATATAAAGAAAATACAAAGGATATTTATATGGCCTTTATTGTTCTAGAAAAGATGTATTATAAGATATCGAAACAAGCTCTGTGGTGGGTTAAATATGTAGAAATTATTAAGAATATGCATGAAAGAGTAATGACTAGGGTGCGGGCTGTAGTTGTTATGACTAGAGAGTTCCCAATCACAATAAGTATTCACTAAAGATTATCCTTAAACCCCTACCTATATGATTTAGTCATGGACGAACTTACCTATGCAATTCAGGACAAGACTCCATGATGCATGTTATTTGTTGATGACATCATATTGGTAAATGAAACTAGAGAGAATCTAAATTTTAAGCTAGAATTATGGATGAATGCGTTAGAAACTAAATGTCTTAGATTGAGTTGGACAAAAATGAGATATATAAAGTGCGATTTTAGTCACACTAGAGAAATATGTTGGGAGTTTTTTGTAATCTTAATATCCCGAATAGGTTAAAAAGAAAATTCCATAGGATGGTAGTGAGACCGGCTATGTTGTATTTTTTGAATGTTAGGAAGTAAGAAAAACCACTTGCATAAGATGGGAGTGACTAAAATGTAAATGTTGACATATGATGACTTGACATACAAAAAAAATGATAAAATACAAAATGAAGAGATGCATAAGAAGGTTGAGGTAGCATCCACTGAAAGAGGAAATAAGGAAGCCGCTTACATTGGTTTGGACATATCCAATGTAGGCCATTGAATGTTGTAATTATGAAGGTAACTTGGTGTAAGTGGAAGGTATATTAGATGGGATAGAAGAAGATTTATATTGCTGACCCTGACTAGTTTAAGATTTAAAACTTATTTGAGTTGAGTTGAATATTATAAAAAGACATTAACAAACCTAAAAAAGAAGAAGGAAGAAACCATGAGGGTTTTCTTTATTTTATAATATTATAAATGGATATATTTGTAAATAATATGTACATAGGATGCAACTTTGACCAAGATGCATGTTATTTATATAATTAAAAACTAGTGTGCTTATACTCGTCAACAAAAAATAAAATAAAAATTTATATATGAAGTTTGCTAACTACGGTCACTAGTTAAGAATTAATTATGGTATTAAAAATCTACCTAAATTACAATTCTCAAAAAATTTAATTGAATTAACTTCTCATTATAATTAATGAGAAAATAATAATTAATTATCATTTTATCTTTTTTATTTGATAGACAAAATTACTCCTGAGAGCAACAAAATTTTAATTTAAAGTTAGGGTTAGGATTAGGGTTAGTATTAGGGCTAGGGTTATGGTTACGGTTAGAGTTAGGTTTAGGGTTAAAAATAAAAATAAATTCAATAGGCTTTTAAGTCATTGGGGGTAATTTTGTTTATAAAAGAAAGAAGATAAAGTGATAATTAATTATTATCTTCTCATTAATTATAATTAGAAGTTAATTTTATCAAATGTAATTTAAATACATTTCCAATACCATACTTAATATTTAACCAGTGCCTAGCAAGACCCTATATATAAATAATCATTTATATACAAAAGTGTAACATGACTTTTTGCCTCATGAATTTTTTTGAATCCATCATTGCATGACTTCAAATGTTACATGCTTCCAAGATTAGTACTCTCTCACTGTCAGTATCACAATTTTCGTAGATTTCTTCACATTATAATGTGAATCTATCGAAGGTATTTTTCTAGCTGAATTTTCCTCCAAGGTCTTGTAAAATGCTCTTCTAATTTTTTTAAACTATTTACCTTCCTTGGAGACATTATTTACAGTTGTCCTCTAAATAGCTGAGTCCATCAATTAGTATCATTTTTCGTTAAGACAATTTAGGCATAATTGGTTTCTTAAAACAAATAATTCATCAACTGAATCATTTTAAATACAGATACATGTAAAAGCTATAAGGACAAATAAATTATTTAGCCTATTTATTTCACCAGTCAAATTAAGAAAAAAAAAAGAAAGGGCAGTTTCTGTAATTCCATTGAACCTTGGGGTTGGTAAAGGTAATTTACTTCTGCATGCCCCCATATGTTTTCAAATATATATATATATACACACTTGTTGGCTGCTTCTTGCTTATTATAAACAACCTTCATAAGAAGCTGCTTAAACCCCAGTGATGGCACTGAAAGACTATTTGATTTTGGCCCTTTTACTAATTCTTCTAAAATCAGTCTCTATCATTGAGAGTGCTTCTCTCAACCGAAGGAGTTTCCCAACAGGATTCATCTTTGGAACGGCATCATCAGCCTACCAGGTACCTACAGTCATAATCAAAAAAATTCTTCCTTCACTTTTTACAAATTTTTGGCACTTAGATCTATCTTCTCTATCTATTCTTCCTCAGTATGAAGGTGCTGCAAATGAAGATGGTAGAGGACCAAGTATTTGGGATACCTTCACCCATAGATTTCCAGGTTCTTTTTATTTTTATTTTTTTCTCTCTCTCTCTCTACTGTTTTTTTGGGTTGTCTGCTAATATTCAAAATGTGGAATTACAATTTCCTTTTTGGATTTGATCGATTAAAGTTTTGATTTTGCCACAATAATTGGTAGCATTTGATTGATTTGCGGAGCACTGCAGGTTTTTTTTTATTTTTTTTTTAATTTTTTTTATAAATCTTTAATTTTTTGATAGGAAAATAACTTTTGGTTGAAAGTTATTCCTTTGTGACTTTTTTTCCTTTTTTTTTTTTTTAATTTATTTATTTGTCCCAAGTAAAATCAGTTATTTTTAAAAAAATAAAAATTTGAAACACCACCAATGAGTACGTGGAATTTTTTTTTGAAAGATAGAAGGGCCTGGCTAGAGTGAGAGTACGAGATCAGAAATACGCAGACAGAGAGCTTCTGGGTTTTGAATTTTTGTTTAGAATAACATCTACAAATTTTGAAAACTAAAATTAGGGTGACATTTTATAATAATGACATGAAAATAGTGATATCGTTTTTTGATATTTTCAAAAAAGGCTTAGAAGAGTATAATTTATTTTAAGAAGCAACTTCTTAACCTTTATTGGACCGAAAGCGGGCAGTATAATATATTTTGTGTAAATTGCATTGTCTTACCTTGTAATTTTCTTAAATGACATTGAGCTCCCAATAAAATTAGAAAACCTGGACAAGCTGGACTCCACTCCAATGTTATAGATGCTAGCTCAATTAATATAATTTTTTTTATTAAAATCACTAACTTATCATATTCTTTATGAGGACGTTAGTGCTTACTTTATAGCCAATATAATAATATTCTGGACTGACATAGAAAAGGTCCGACCTATGTTCTTTTCTTTGTTGGGACTTGGCCTGTTTCCCTCCAGTATAAAGAATAGGATAACTAAAATATAATAAAAATATTTTAGAAAAAATTAGAATTAAGAATATGTTTTACTTGTTCCTTAATATTTCAAATAAGTACTTCATTCTTTATAACTCTAGCTTTTAATATAATTTGTTAAATAAGTCCTCAATTTTAGATTCAATTTTTTTATACTATTTTTATTATTAATTTTTAATTTAAAATATTAAATAAGTAAAATAATTTTTTGAAAAAATACTTAATATAAAATCAGGAAAATTCATTATATAATAATTAATGAAAAATTAAAAAGTCTTTTCATATTTTTTCTATAAATATTTAAAGAAAAAAATTATTTTCAAATCAACTTGATTTACTATTTTTTTTTTTTTTTTTTTTGAAAACCATATTAAAGGGGATGGTGAAAATTTAATTAAATTGAAAATATTTTTTATTCTACTATTTATTAAATAATAGATTTTAATTTTCTAAACTAAATAATTTATTTTTTAAAAATTTAGTCAATTAATATTTTAAACTTAAAACTAAGCATACAAAATAAGGGTAAAAATAGCATAAAAAATTTCAATATAAAAATTAGGAGTTATAAAGAAAAAAAATATGTAAAAGAATGAGTTATTGTAATGTAAATTTAGAAATGTTAAGAGATGAGTACGATTTATCATTACTTTTTGTAATAGTTTAAAAAAGTGGCTAGGTAGTACAAAAATTACATGCTTGCTTCATTAATTTACTAGGTTTTAATCTTATTTGAGTGAGGCTATGAGAAATATAATTTTTATAAATTTCTAGTATCAATATAGATGATTTGTTTTTGAATTAAATTGAAGATAATTAATCGAGATTTACGTAAATAGATCCGGATATATTTGACTGCAAAATTATATATATAATATAATATAAAATTAATGAGAGCTACACTAGCTATTGTATTTACTAGTAATCACATTTAGCAAAATGCTCCACTCCTCACATGCAGATGGGCCCACATGGATTAATGGAATTAGTCCCTTCCTTTATCAAAACATAGTGTAACTTGCCTTTCTTTTTTTTATTTTTTGGGATGAAAATTGAAAAGAGCACAGCATTAACAAGGCCAGGCCATAAAAAGCAAGTTTGTCTTGAGATAACTCTGGCAAACAAAGTTGGGAGGAATAATAATAAATTCTATTTTTATTTTGGATTCTGAATTTTTTTTAAAATAATATCATATGACTAATATATTTTAATTTTTTAAAATAAACTATTTTATATATAATAACACATACATATATATATAGAGTAACAATTTATCCTTAGTTATTAAGTCATCAAATCTTTGTCTCTTTTAAAAGTTAAACTCACTTTGAAAAGTAAGAATTTTACTTGTTTTAATAGAATTATTATTTTTCTTAAATTTAATTATAATAAATTGTGAATGAAAAAAATTATTGCTTTTCTAAATTAAAAATATAATGATAAAATCATGTCCAATCAAAAAATTAAAAATTAAAGTTTTAATGGACTAAATTCAAACTAATTTTAAATTGTTCAAGTTTAATGCACAAAATAAAGTAAAATATAAAGTAATATGAGCGAAACTAAAATTTAAGAAAAATATTACTTTTATTAAAAAAGAGTAAAAGTTCAACTTTTTAGTAAGTCAGTTTGATTTTTGGAGAGAAATTAAAATTTATTAACTTAGTATTATAGGTATTATTATCTATAAAAAGATTTATTTTTGATCGAAAAGTTAAAATTAGAACTTCTTGATCATGTAAATTTTTTTAGGATTTTTTCAAAATTTAAAAATAAAAGTTCGCTTCATTGTTAATTTTCTTAACAAAGTTTTATTTTTTTGGTGTACCACGAGTATCCTCATATTCTTTAGGTGTGAGCTTAATTTTGTTTAGGAGATCAGAGAGTTAAAGGTTTGTCTCCTTCCTCAAGTGGTGACTCAGAAGCTTGAACATTTGATTCAGTCCTAGAATGAAATGTCTCTTACCACGTCATCCAACCAACTTTAGGTCAAAGTTTCCTTATAGTCAAATAGAAGAAAACTAGAAAACCACTTAGAGGCCATATCTATGAGTTTAAAAGGGAAAGGGAGAGAACAATCTTTTCCAGCTATTTTGTTGGCAACTTGATTGGCCTCTCTAAAAATTTGCTGAAGAAAATAGGTAAAGATTCACACCATCAAGAACCTACACTCATAAATGATGGGGAATTCCAAATGTTGAGTTATATCATCTTTCTTAATGAAAAGATTAGCAATAGCAAAATAAGTATTAATCTCAAAATACATAAAACCAGAATTAATAGCAATCTTATACCATCATGAATAACAATAAGTTCAAAATAAGGCTAGTGTAATGTCCTAGGTTCCTGCAATATCAAGTGACCAAGTGATTTGTAAGAGAAAGATCCTGAAATATCTAGTCACCAAATTTGATTATCAAGTATATTAGGAAGCGAGTAGGAGCAAGACAGTTAGATCAAAAAATTCCCTTTCATTTAGGCCTTTAAAGAAATGAAGGTCTCGTGTAATATTTTATCCCTTCCAAACATGAAAATAAGAAATTAGAGTAAAATGGTTAGTCCAGAGACGATAAAGCTAGGAAAAAGTGATAGCAACATACTTATTTCCTAACCAGACATCATCCTAGAAACGAATGTGAGTACCTTTATCTTCCTAACCCCTGACATTCAAACTCAGGATTTTCATGATTGAGAACTATTTAAAGAGACCCTAGGACACTTAACCTGCCTCTCTTTGAGAGAAGTATGAAGTATCTAACCTTTTTAGCTCTCTTTCTTTCTTAGCCTTCTTTGGTTTTTCCCTCGAAGGTATCACAACCTTAAGTTCCTTACCATTGGCACTTATTAGTTTCAGGCCTAAGGCATCTAGGGGAAGATCCAAACTCTTTTGAGTGAGAAAGAATGTTATCACCTTTACTCTTATCCTCCTTACTAACCCCTAGAAACAAAGAGTAAGAAAGATGTTAATAGAAGTTGCAAGAATAGGAGGAGAATTAATAATATCGATAAAGTGATGATGAAAAACACAAGAAAGGTTAAGAGTTTCATTTTCAAGAGAAGGCTCTTGTCTTACAATTGTAGACGTTAAAGGATTATACTCTAACTATTGAGAGTTGGAGGCTTTTAAGAGCGCTAGTTGAAATTCCCCATTCTCAAACTTGTCATTTGATTCTCAAAACAACCCAATGTCAGCTAAAGAAACATAATCATCCACATTTTATCTTTTAGTTTTTCACTCTAAACAAGCTTGAACACTTTCAATAAGTAAATGATGTAATTTTAATACAATACAAAGTAGCTCTAATAATTTTATTACAATTTTAATTTGTTTGAGTGAAGTTAATTTGTTTTTCCATTAGATAAAAATTATTATTAATAATAAAATGTTTACTAATTAGTAGTATATATATTTTTGTGGTAGGTAAGATAGCTGATAGAAGCAATGGAGACATAACTGTTGATGCATATCACCGCTATAAGGTGTGGTGGTTCATAATTTAATTACTTGTACAAATTATTTCAAGGATTATAAATTAATAATTCTATTTTTTTTGCACATGTTAATTATTAATAGGAAGATGTTGAAATCATGAAGCATATGAATTTAGATGCATACAGATTCTCCATCTCTTGGTCAAGAGTACTACCAAGTAAGTATTAACTACTTCACACAAGAGATTGGGTGGTAAAGTAGATGACTAAATCACTTTAATCTTTTTAAAATTTCACTTAAGTTTTTAAAATTATTTTTATATTATTACAACCTTTACATAAACTCTTCTCTCTTCTCTTGGACTGTTCAAAATGTGACTATTCAATTATGAAATATAGACGTGTAGTTCAACCGATAACATTTTCTGCCCAATATCTTATATAATTCAATGATATTAAACTTACATGTATCTCTTAAAAAAAGAAATTAGAGTATTTTAAGTTTGTCTTAATTTATAAGAGTTTGGGTTAAGTGTTGGATTCATAAATTTATGTTAGTGGGGCAAAATATATTTTTCTTTCTAGCTTTCAATTCTTTTTTCAACTTTTTAAATGCAAAAGACTTTCGATAAATTTATCATATTCAATATATAATAAACTATATAATTATAACTAATTATTTTGCTAGAAAAATAATGTTATTTAGTTATCTACTATAATTTGAATTAAAAGAATTGATAACCTTATTATGTTTACTTGTAAAATATTGGTTTTTTTTTTTTTTTTTTTTTTTTTGTAATTTTCTCTCGTTTTTAAACTTTTATTCTCACACTATTTAATAAATATTTATTTTCTTTCTTTTCTTTTTATATATTATTAGAATTGATTTGATTCACAAATATATGAATTTTTTCAAATAAAATAAATTATATAAAGAAAATTACTTTCAATAAAAAAGAATTGCAAAAGGAAGAGAAAAAAAAAAGTCAAACAAGTTTAATTGTGAAATGAAGAGTTGGTAGTGAGAAGACTTCATATTCTTTAAGCATTCATTTGAAGAAATTTTTTTTATTAAATCTTGTACTGTCCAAAAGGGAGAGAAAATATTATTATTTTTTTAGTAGGAGGAGAAGTAATAAACAACAAAAATCTTAGTATAGTAAATACTGGATATTAAACAATGAAGCTAAAAAAAAACACTGTGAGGGGTATAATTATATTTTTAATAAAATCAATGGGGTAAATTAATTTTTTCATGTAAAATTAAGAACTTAGTAGGTTAGTTGCCTCTCACTGAGCTCTTAATAGGATCCCCCTATTTGGGTTAACATGTATCTTTTTTCAAATTTTGGAGGATGAGTGTATTAGAAATAGGAGTATTAATTTGTATGATATTAGCTTAAAATGATAATGTTAAGTTACTCTTAAATTAGTTATAATTGTGGCTGCTCTCCAACAACATTTCAGAAGGAAAGCTTAGCGGTGGTGTAAACATAGAAGGAATCAAGTATTACAACAACCTTATCAATGAGCTCATAGCAAATGGTGATCATTCCATCTTGAGAAATTTCTTGGGAATAAATTAATTATTCATATTTGTTGCATAATGATCACACATAAGCACTCACTCTTGATTAAGTTGGCTATATGTTTCTTAAAATTCATGCAGGTCTTAAACCATATGTGACACTATTCCATTGGGATTTGCCACAAGCTTTAGAAGATGACTATGGTGGCTTCTCAAGTCCTCGCATTGTGTAAGTAAATTGAAATATGTTTTTATTTTTAGCCAAAAAATAATTTCACCTAAAAGCTTATAGGTGAAACTTCATTAATAGATTTGATCTCTTACCAGTATATCAAATCAATTGTCACACCAAACATAAGGATTCTTTTTACCCCGGACTAAGTTCTATTACCTGATTAACATATGCTTGAAACTTTTGAATGCATAGACGTTGATCATTGATTCGACATACAAAATGAATCCTAAATATGTTAGATAGGTTAAAGTTTTGTTGTTTTAACATGTATATGTAAATTTCTATATGCAGAAAGGATTTTCAAGACTATGCTGAGTTTTGTTTTAAGGAATTTGGGGACAAAGTGAAGCATTGGATTACTTTGAATGAACCATTGAGCGTCACCTTTGGACTAGGGCCATGTGATCTTCAAGAGAATCTAAATTGCACCACCCAGGATCCAGGAAGGGAGCCATATTTTGTGTCACACAACCAACTTCTTGCTCATGCAGCTGCTGCAAGTGTTTACAAGGCCAATTATCAGGTTCTATATATTTTAGTTGTCAAATGTATAGAAATATGATAAAAATTGGTGGAGAAAGACCACCTTTGTTGATTGTGATGTTGAATAGAAATAATTTTCACTTGTGTGAATATAAACATATTTAAATTTCAAAGATGCTATATTATAAATTGTAGTGATTAACTAAGAGAATTTGAAAATCTGCAGGCACATCAAAAAGGTTTGATAGGGATTGCATTGAATTCGAATTGGTTTGTGCCATTCTCAATTGACAAATTCGATTATCGTGCTTCACGACGAGCACTTGACTTCATGTTCGGATGGTAAGTGCTATATATTTAAGCTTGTGCTTAGTTGTGAACCAAGAAGCATGTACATGGAAACGAAAATAAAGAAGACAAAAACAACTGATATATATGACAATGTTCGTAAACATTTATACCAATTTATCCTTAAAAGTTACATAATGTGACTCATTGTGTACATTGATTTCGTAGGAATGCTTTTGACTCCTCTTTGTATATATCTTCCCCTCTTTGTTTTCAGGTTTATGGAACCACTGATTACAGGAGACTACCCTCTCACTATGCGTTCTCTTGTCAAAGACCGATTACCGAAATTTTCCAAAGACCAATCAAATGTTTTAAAAGGGTCTTTGGATTTCCTTGGATTGAACTACTACACCTCTGCTTATGCTGCCCATGCACCTGACCTAAGAAATAATGCAAGACCCAACTACGGAACAGATTCCCTTGTTAAAGTTTCAAGTAAGGAAAACTTTGTTGAAATCTCATCTTACCAATTACTATACTCTCAAATGAGTTCAGTTCTTAATGCATATATGACTTTGTTTTGCAGCTGTACGTAATGGGATACCAATTGGTCCAAAGGTATGTATGTGATAACGCAATTCACATTTATATTTGAAACGGTCAATTAGTTGTTAGTTCAACAAGTAAATGCATAGACCTTAACCGACTAAGGATAAAGTAAATTTCTGAGTGATTGAGAATATTACGAATTAATTCTCATTTGTAGGCTATTTTGCTTGAATACAACCCCAAATTACTTGATTTAAGTCGTTTTCATATAAACATGTATTTGCCAATTTGATACAACGATATATAGACAATGGTGATTGTAAAACTTTAGAGAGAAAGAGAGAAACCCAAGAGAATTGTGGGTGAATTGAGTGATTATTCCTCACACAATGAACATATATTTATAGTGTAAAATAACTATTACAAGCTACAATCTAGGAGCTCAGTCAAGGCTATAATCAATAAACTAAGAAGCTTATAGTCAAAAGAGCTAATTAAGGGAATAGTCAAGGAGCTAATAAATGAAATTAATGCTGAAAACTATTCACTATTCTAACACTCCCCTTCAAGCTGGAGCATATAGGTAATATATTCCAAGCTTGTTACAAGTAAAACCTTATTGACAATTTCAAAACTCTCATTTACTTACAACAACATAAGGAGTGATAGTTCAAGCTTCAATCCGTTTGACAAACATCAACTAATACATTCATGCAGCTTCAATTCGATGTGAAAAAAAAGGCTATAGCAACGGTACCCTTTAATAGTGCTTGTGAACAATATTCTTGCTAGAAAAATAAAAGAAGCATCGCTGGAAAGAGACAACAGGATTTTCTAGAAAAATAAAAGCATCATCAAAGAGACACAGCAGGGATAATTTACATGAGTACATTTGAACTGTCAAACCCTTTGTGCCATTAAATCCTATAACAAAAGAGGCTTGAAGAAGAGGAGATGGGTTGAGCTATCTATTAAATGAAATAGATAACTAAGGATAGAGAAAAGAGTGAGGAAATAACTAGTTAAGAGAAAATAACTAGAATGAGAAAATAGATAACTATGGCTAAGAAAAAAAAAAGGAGATAATGATAGAGTTGAGGTTGGGGCTGCTGCCAATGAGGGGTAGCAGTCCCAAGATTGGACTTGGGTTTAGATCAAACCTGCTCTGATACCATGTAAAACTTTAGAGAGAAAGAGAGAAACCCAAGTGAATTGTGGGTGAATTGAGTGAGTATTCCGCACACAATAAACATATATTTATAGTGTAAAATAACTATTACAAGCTAGGAGCCAATCAAGGCTATAATTAAGAAACTAACAAGCTTATAGTCAAAAGAGCTAATTAAGGGAATAGTCAAGAGCTAATCAAGGAAATTAATGCTGAAAACTATTCACTATTCCCACAGTGATAAATGACCTTGATTTTGTCAAAATGTACTAGTCTCCGTCACTCTGTTAATTGGCACATCAAATATTTATATCATTTTGGTGTTTCTAGCATTGTCCTTGAACTCTATGAATTTCAATATGATTCAGAAAATTTTCTTCTTCATTTTCTCATAGAGTAGGGGGATAAGCCCTATCATAAAATTAACCCATCACTAATACTAAATATATATTGATTACCTGTGCAGGCTGCTTCAGATTGGTTATATGTTTATCCAAGAGGACTTCAAGATCTTCTGCTTTACATAAAAAATAAGTACAACAATCCAGTTATCTACATAACCGAGAATGGTAATCAAGTAACACTTTTTTCTTCATTATTAATTAGCAACACATAATTAAGATCAGCTACGTAAAAAAGAAAAGAATAGTATCACTGTAGGTTCCACAATTTCTATTGATAATGATGTTAATCTTTATTTTTCATTATTTGATACAAATTAGGTTCATCCTTAACAAACATTTGTAAGTTCGGATTAATTCATGTTGTATAGCTGCGTTATGTGTCCTAACAACCTCATTGCTTTGTGCATAAGAGTACTATCACAGATGGGAGAGTGTATGCATCATAGAACTCATTCCTTCAAAAGAGAAGCCTCATGTGCACAAAGCATAACAATTCTCTTTCAAATTTATACATTAATTAACAAATTAGAAAAAAAATAAAATTAATTAGTGTGATTTTTAGGTATCGATGAGTTGAATGACCCAAAACTTTCATTGGAGCAAGCCCTGAATGACACCTACAGAATCGATTACTACCATCAGCATCTGTACTACCTGCAACGAGCAATCAAGTAAGTTCCAACATATCAAAACACTGCTTTTGGACGCTTGTTATATTTGTTAATGTCTTCTTAAACACTTGGTTATTTTTCTCCGCATGTTTTGGGTTATAAGGAATGGCGTAAATGTTAAAGGTTACTTTGCATGGTCACTGCTGGACAACTTTGAATGGGGAGCAGGTTATGTGGTGCGTTTTGGTATTAACTATGTAGATTACAAAGATGGTTTGAAAAGATACCCAAAATTCTCTGCTCGTTGGTTCACAAACTTCCTCCAAAGACATTGAGTAAAAGGATATCAAATATTTGTCCAGGGAAGTTTATGCAGCAGATGGTATGATCATTCATACATCATACTTTTTATAATTCTTGTTACATTTCGTATTATTACAAGTTGTTAGAATTTGATAGAAGAAAACTACTAGGCCTGTTTTTCATTGAGAATGACAGTTTGATCCATTCGGGTTAAATTAGGTTGAATGTCAAGTCCAATGGGATCAAATGTTGTTTATGTCTAAACGATTTGCTTGATCTTGTTGAGTTTGAATTAGATAATGATTTATTAGGTTTGGATGGATCGAATTGGGTCAGATCAATCCATGAATAATCAAAAAACATGTAAATAAGCTAAGAAAAACATCAAGGTAAGCTTACTTTGAACCTGGATCAAATAGAATCAAAATTTGAAAGATCTAGGTCAGGTCTTGAACTAATCCGGCACATTGCCATGCCAGTTTTTCACAAAAGATAAAATTCACCCTTAATGCCCCCAACACAAAGAAAAGATAAATTTTGAAGATTCACAACAATTAGTGAATTAGTTAGATCCGCAGCTACTATCTGATTTAGACTCTTCATCATACATTTCATCATTCTTGATGGTCTCTTTATTCTGCTTGCTGTTGTCATTCACCGCATTGCTAGACATGCAAGGACTATGTTGGAATACTAGAGTAGGGGATTTCATGATCTTCTGTTTGCAATCCTCACAGTACCAAATGATGTCTTCAGTAAAAGATGAAGGCAAAACGCTGAAGCAATAGCTGGAAAAAGAAAGTAAATAGTAACAGTTGATAATCGACCAACTCCTTGCAGAATAGTAAATCAAGATCAGTATTTTGGACATGCCAAAAAGTAAGTAAATGAAGATCAGATTACAATTTTGGACCTTATGCATTTTGATATAAAATTAAGAATTGAAGAAGCAATACAACTTAGTTCTGCCTAAGCTTTGCAAAAGAAGAAAGAATGACATGTTTAGTGGTATGATCATACTAGAGTCCAAGGCACTCACCAAAATTCACATTAACAGACACACAAAAACACGAAAAAGATAGACGTACCGATGCTCGGCATTTTCGTGACAGCAATGACAATAAACCAATGCTTCAGGATATCCCCTGGCACCGCATTGTTGACAAACAGTCGCCTGCTATAAGAATATGTACAGTTATTGCGGCATATTCAAGATAAATTGATGGACAAGTTCAGAAAAAAAAAGTATGGTTATGCAGCCGCCTCACAGTTTACAGTAAGATATATAGATGATGTATATATGATCGCAAATATGAACAAATTGCAGAATATCACCAGATGACCACATGAAATGCTCCATTATATTATCTAGAAACAGGGTTATTGCATCTTGCACAGCCTCTCATACCCCACTGAAACCAATTTTTCACTGATGTTTGTACCTCTTCAGGTGGCAGTACTTGGAAAGAAAACAGAGAAAAGAATCTACGTCTACTCAAATAACAAGAGTTGATATTGTTTTATTTCTGCTGCCACCTTATAACTTAAGCAAACAGCAACCAGGGACAATACTTTTCATAAATAAAACTGTTCAGTAATAGTGGTTGCAGATGTTAGATCCAAGCCATAACCAGATAACAGTAAGTAAGAAATTTGGTTCACCCTGGAAAACACTATCAGGTAGGATCAGATCAGGGTCATTCAATTAACAAGTGAGCAAGTAACTGAGATTCACATAGACATCACTACCTCTTTTAAGAAAGAGGACTAACATTTCTTAAACTCAAGGAAATTATAGCATGTAAAGAAATGCTATATTCAATTATACTTCTTTACATCAAATAAAGAGATGCATATTACATGTTAAACATGATCAGTATCCATTCTACACACATACCCAGTGTAGCAGTGCTAATGCACATGCAATCAATCTAAATTGTATAGTGTGTGGAAGACGCTATGGCATTTCAATGCTGACATGTTAGTAACCACCCACTGACTAGTAGTTTTCCACATCGTTTGCTGGTTGCATGACCATGCAGTTGATAAATGCAAAATCTAGAATTAGAGGCTTTCGATATGCAAAATACCCTAATCTTATGCTATCAGTGTAAAGCGTTTGCAAAAGCTGCAGTGTGAGTCTGTATACTGCATTGCAGTCGTCTACGCAAGATTGAGAGAACAATGGGGAGGAAAATCCTAAAGTCAGTAAGGCATACCTCAATATGATAAAAAAAGAAGTTATATCTGTTTCATATGTCATATTTGCTAAACATATAAGAATGAGGGAATCAGATATACACTTTTTTTGTTTTTGATAAGTATCAGATATACGCTAATGGATTGAACCATACATAACAAATGCCTAATACCGTATAGAAATAAGATCTTTCTCTCATGCAAACCATACATTACTAATCAGAGTTCATCATAATGTTGTAAGGTAGGTTTAGCAAACAAAAAAAATGTAAATTATTCTTCTAACTGCCCATCCATCTTTGCGATTAATTGGCTTGTAAGGTGAAACTTGGGGAGAACAAACACAGAGACAGCTAACAAGAAAAAAACCTATACATTCTTTATAACTGCAGGCAAGGTTATGTAATACAAGAGTTAAGTTCAGAGAATTGTGCAACAAGAATCACAATTTTGTATCAGAGTTGATTCAAATTCAAAGAAGGCAACAATACACAGTCCTCGGGGGCCGGGGTGTCAAAACAAGCTAATGCTTTTCTATTTGGACAATTTTTTTACTTCTGTATTTAACTTCCGTAACACAAGGCATTTACAGTTCGTAAGAGAATGAATGTGATGGAGTACTGTGAAGTAATAACTTGTTGGGTAATTCATGTATATTTCTGGTATTTGCATAAATAATCTTAAATTGGATTGATAAACAAACCGATTCGGATGAACATTTTGTAGGTGTTATTGCTTTCATGAATTGAAATTCTTCTGTAGAAATTGAATCTAGCCACGATTCATCGCCATTTCTGCCAACATTCTATTGTCATCCCATGAGAATCATTAATATATTTTTTTCTTTTACTATATTTGACTTTCTTTTCTTATAGAAATTTATACTATTGATGTCACCACAAGTAAGTTCTTTGCATAAAAAATAGTTCACTGTTCACTATCCTTTGAGCTAACAATATTGTAAACTTTACCCTATCATAGTTGCCAGTTGCCAGTTGCCACTATAGCCCTTATCCCATTTCAAGATTTTTACTTTTTCTTCTTTTTGTATAGTCCCATAAAGACCTTGCTGCAGGCGTGCAGTTTAAGATTAGAGCCAGAACTAAACATTCCCATCTTGCCCAAGACACAGAAAAAGGAAAAAGCAAGCAACATCATGGAACCAAAAGATATCAGAGACCCCAATAATTGAACATAATAACCCCAACTCGGACATCTTATATTCAAATTCTATATATGACTACAGGTAAGCATGATGATTGGTAATGGATGATCAATCTAGCAGAATTCCAATGTTTCTTTCAAAAGAAAAATAGAAGACATCAATATTTTCATTCAAAAGAAAAAACTAGATAAAAAACAGGAAGCAAGATGTGTAAACCAGTGAAAGCTCAGACTTTAAAGCAAAGAAAAGCATAGGACTTGTTTTTCAATAGCTGAATCATGCACTAACACATATTAATTCTGCCCCGTTTGTATTAACAGTGTATCCAGCAATAAAATTGTACTAAACCCAATTGTTTACATGGTGGAGTCAACACCCACGTTTCATCTCTTTTTTTTACTGCTTAGCAATAACCAATAAGCACATTTTTTGAAAACAAAAGAAACAAAATTGAAATAGAGAAATTTATGAAGGTAAAAAGAAAGGAGATGTGTATATATTATATTCAACTGGACATGTAAAAAAGAAATCAAACAATAATAAACAAACAACTGACAAAACAAAAGTGGACTCACCATTGTTGACTAAATACAAAAGCTTCACGCAAATCTCTAAATTTTACTTTTCCAGAATATGTGGAGGAGCAGACAAGTTTTGGACAACAGGGGTAGCAACACTTGTCTGCACATACAACCCAATAACTAGGGTTTAAAATATAAACTTTTTATTTTTCTAAAATAAATTTGGTTTTTTTTTTTTTTCAAAAAAAGAAAAAGAAAAAGAAAAAAAAGAATAGACATTATACGGGGCAATGCCAAGGTTAAAACTTTTTATCTGTGATGACGCAGCCCAAAAATCGGTTGGTGGGCCTACCTCTATTATAAAGAGTAAAAATTGGTCTCAAGCCGAATTCCTTTTAAGCTTTCAACGCCCATATTATAAATTTATTTTATTAGTTTAATTGATTAAAAAAAAAAAAGGATTATTTGAAACATCTGAATAAAATACATTTATACAATTTATTTTCTTACTCAAGATACGGAAAAAAAATAAAAATTTAGACACACCATCAATTTTCTCTAAATTATTGATTGTGTTAGAAATAAAATTTCATTCAGTAAGACTTAAAGCAGTGTAACATCAAATTTCATATAAAGATATCCAGACTAACAAGCCTTCAACTCAATATAGGAAAAAACAAAAAGGAAAGAGATCTCTCTTCATTCCTTCGCATATAACTCAAGTAATCAACAATGATGTGACTGCATTTTTGTATTTAGTCAATTGCTTTTAGTGCTAGTTTAATGAAATGACTATTTTAGAATAGATACTATTATGTGAAATAGTCATTATTTGATATGGTATATATTTAATTTTGAAATATTAATTTTATTTTAGAGAATTATGAATTGTAGAACTTATTTGAACTAATTCGATACACATAAATAATCATTTCATTCCATACATAATTCATATAATAACAACTAGCTAGTGGGATGACCTATACATTCTGGTACTATTGTAGAAGCCACGTTGTCAAAATTGTTACACAGAAATACAGATTATGAGCAGGATAATATATGCATTCTTATGTTACAAGGTTGATTTAGTTTTCCAACAAGAACTTGCACTGAATAAAAGACTCAAAAATATTATGTTGAAAAGTTCCCTTCTCTATAATTTTGTTATGGGAAACCATTTTGAAATACTTTCTGGAAGAAGAAACAATGAACTGGGCTCTTTCTCAAGTATTTAAGATGTAAAAATCTTAACGGGAAAGCAACAAATGAAATAGAAGAAAGCCACTTTGTAACTGCATGGTACGAGGCAAGTACATTAATAAGGGGCGGAGTCAAGCTGAGCCAAGAAGATTTATTGCTTGCTCGTACTCATCTGTGTGCTAAACAAGTCAGAACATGAGCTCAATCCCACAGTTCGCAATTATGTGAGCAAATATTGGAAAAAAATAAAAAATTTGCCTACAACATGCAGGGATACGGGGAAATTTCAATTCTATGTATTCAAAAAGTAAAACATTTTTCCAAGCATGTCTTCTATATATTCATTAGTTTTACAAGAGATGAGTATACATGTACAATGCACATTAGAATTGTCCAAAGTAGAAGTGTAGAAAAGCCTGCTTTTTGATTGATCAATCAAACAAGACATCTAATGGCGTTCTATCTCAGAATGAAATTTTTACTGAAAAAGACTAATTTTGTGTTTAGATGAATCAATTAATCCAATGGTGTCATAAGAGTAAGCATTTGAATTTTAAATGCTACTTAGAAAAACCGATTTGTAAACTTTCCATCTGCAACGGTGGAAAATTTCAAAATTATAATCTATTAATAAAATAGTTAATTTAATAAGATGAACATCAATATATAATTGACAGCATTCCATTTGTTTCGAAGGCCAAATGATTTCATTATTTCCCGCTGCTGAGAGTACAATAGTCAATAGAAGTTGAGAATCAATTAGTTTTATGCAAGAAGAAAAGAATCACAGGATTCCAAGATATGAGCGGGACCTTTGTAACCATGCAACGACCAACTTACAATAGGGCGTGCACTATGGAAGGTACATTTAATGACACAAGAGAAGACATAGGAATTAAAGGGAGTATCATGAGTACCAATGTGGACTGAGTTGAATTATATGTTGTTCAAACAAAAAGAAAAAGGGACCTGGAATTAGATGTTAGAGCTTTTAATTCACATTACAGTTAAGGGTTTATAATAATTAGGGCTAATCAGTAATTTGTGATATAGGGTTTACCAATTTAAGGATTTCGGCTATCAGCTAACAGCTAATGAGGAATAAACGAGATCACTTGGGAACTTGGGAATTCAGAAGGGCTCTTAAGCTATGGCACTTGAAGGATATTTCCATGCAAAGGGATGTTATATACTTAGTGATCCAAAGGTTGTGCTATTGAACATTAATTATGGAGTATTCTTTTTATCACCTCTATCATTCTCCTTTCTTGGTCATCGTTCTATCTACAGAATTCTCCTATCCTGGTCAGTAATTCTCAAAGTCAATGTCAGAATTGTTACAGTTCACAAAACAACAACAGTATAGAATCATTATTACTCTAACAATTAGTTTTGGAATTTGGAGCATTGTTGTCTCAGTCACAGCTCTGGTCCCCACAATCATAATTTACCCTATAAACTAATTGAAATCCACATCTGAAAGGCCTTTGTTTCCAAAATTTAGCACAATTGTGGAAAAAAATGCCTACATAGACTTACTGTCTATTTATTTATCCATAAGAACAATTAAAAAGGGAAATATGCAAGATGAGAAAACAATGATCATTTTAAAATGTCACCTTGAACAGTACAGAACTTTGGTTTTCACGATTTTTTTTCTTCTTGCAGGAGAGCGGGTTTGGTCCCTGCAAAGTTGTAAAATAAAGTCCATTGAAAATTCATGCAAGTATTTTTTAAAAATCTACTACAGGAACTGTAAGAAACCATAAAAAGCAATCACTTGAGTCAACTAAAGTACTGTCCAAGTTCAAATTCAATCAAAATTTAATTTAAATGCCTGTTTTATCCACACACGCACCCACAAACACACACAAACTTATATGTGTTAAGCCTTCATCTGCAAGGTGGAATTCAGTTTCCATGCATTACAACTTGGGCATTACATTTACCTTTGTAAAGTTACGGTTACATGATGAACTCACGTAACAGCATCACAAAGAAAGAAAGAACTTTTACCTGTTCCACAGCAACCTTAAGTGCACATGTTAGGAGAATTATCAAAGGCCCTAGGCACACCTAGGCACTAGAGGTCCCCAAAGTCTTGGCTCAAGGCGCCAGATGCACGTGCGCGCATGAGGAATCCAGATGCACTAAGGCAGGAAAAACATTTGCTACAAGCAAGAATTCCAGACTTCCAGAAAGCAAAAAACTACCACCAATATGTTATGAAAGAGTAAAAAAAAAATTAAAAATAAGAGCTATCGGCAAGAATTCTACCAAGTAGAAAGTAAAAAATAAAAAATCTAACTAAGGCAAGAGGTATAATAAATACTCCAGTCCACCGCTTCTAAATTCCTAAGAGGGCGCACTTCAAAGGTCTAGGTGTCACCTGAGTCAATGAGCCTTGCTTAGGAAAGAGGGCTGTAGCCTTTCGCCTGTTAAGCCTGAGGTGTGCCTTTAATGACACTCTTATTGTTTTATATTTGAAAATTTAGTATTTCCATGTTTCATAAGTCTAGGATTAACTCAAGACTTCAAATTAAAAAAGAGAATTTTGTACCCAAAGAAAAAAGTTACTAAAACAGGGAATGAGAAGAAAGAAATGATATGAAATTTGTATTCACTAGTCAACAATGATGAAAGGTAGACAGAACAATCAAAACTGAATTTGAGATTATGACCTTTGCTTTCTTTCTCTTGAATTGAACTATATCATTTTTGTCCATTTGATTTTTTGCAGTATGCATCTTTGTCAAATCCTGCATGCCTAAGAACTTATCTCCTACAGCCATGATTTCCTCGGAGAAGTGTATTGCTTCCTCATCTTCGCTGCTCTTCTTCAACCTCTTTTTTAATGTCTTGTACTCCAAGCTAGAACAAGGAACAAAAATTCGTGTCGATTCGTCCGTTTCGGGCGAATTGATTCGGTTTCCACTTACATAGAAACGAATCACATATATAGAAACGAAAGCTTGTAGTTTCAGGTGGAAATGAAGTCAATTCCACCGTTTCCAACAGGAAACAGATCGACACAAAGGTACCAAAATTCCAAAATTGCAGGTATGTAAGTACGAAAAGGGGAAGAAAAAGAAAAAGCAAAAGCAAAAGCAAACAAATTTGAAAAAAAAAAAGGTAGTAGATAATTGAAGGAAGAGATACTCATCTATCTTTGAAGAAGAGGATGGGAGAACAAGTTCGCAGGAGTGAGAGAGACCCTTGATTCTCTTGTAGGAGCTGGAATCAATCGGGTGTAAAGTGGCAAAGTTAAACTATTGGAGACGAAGTTAAAGGAGAGAGAGTTGCAGAGATCCAGTTGCAGAGAAAGTGTCACTGGAGAGAAGAGGCAGAGAGAAGGGTTGCGTGCGTATAAACTATGTATATTTTTTTTTTCTGTTTTTTTAATTAGTATATTGGGTTGAGTTGGGGTTAAAATTATGTTATTGTTTCTAAATTTATGTTATTTTTCTGTTTTTTAATATAATTTGTTAATCAATTTTTTTTTTACTTTTTTTTTTCTTTTCCTTGTTTTGACAATAAATTCATATATATATATATATCAAAATATATATATTGGACTTTTTTATTTTAAAGTTAGTTTAATTGTTGAAATAGTGAAAAAAAAATTAATAGATATTTATTTATATATGTTTATTAACTTAGAATATTAGTAAATATGAATAACTTAGAAAATAATTTTTATGTCATTAACTTGTAACATTAGTAAATATGCATTAATTAGATTTTTTTTTAAAATTTCAATTATTATCTATTTTTATATTATATAATTTATTTAACCTTTCAATTATTAGTATTTATTTATAGATAGCATAAACAATGAGGTTTTTATTTTAAAGTTAGTTTAATTTTTAAAATAGTGAAAAAAATAATAGATATAAATTATTTATATATGCTCATTAACTTAGAACATTAGTAGATATGAATTATTTATAAAATAATTTTTAAGTTCATTATCCTATAACATCAGTAAATATGACTTAATTAGAAAATACATTTTTTTTAATATTTTTTTTCTATCAATTTAATTTATTTAAATTTTCAACTATTGTAATTTATATAATTTCAATTATTATCTTTTTTTCCTATCAATTTAATTTATTTAAATTTTCTCTTAGTATAATTTAATTAGGTTACATGTTTATATTTTTACAATTAAAAATAAAAGATGACTTTTTCTTCCTCAAAAGGTAAACAACTGGTTATTGAAGAGCCACGATCCAAAAAAAAAACTGATGATATTGGATGGTTGTATTTTGAAAGAATAGATGATAATCGTCAGCAAGTAATTTATAATTTTTGTGAAAAGCAAATTAAGGGAGGAGGTATAGCTCGAGGCAAACAACATTAGCTGGAGGTTATCTAAATGTGGCAAAGTGTGAGAAATGTCATATGAAAATTTCTAAACAAGTGAGATTGCACTTAAGAGAGAAGAAATAAGAGAATGAAAAAATGAAAGAAACAAGAGGTGAGATGAGAGAAAATTTAATGAGCGGGACAAGGAGAAGAGCAGGGATTAGAAAAGAAGATATTGATGACACAGATGATGAGATGAGCATATAGGAAAGACAAGATCTTCAATATGCAACGAATTTATCAATACATGATATATATATGGTAGAACAAGGATATAGGCATGTTCCACATCCAAGGATGGACCCTACACGAACTCGAAATTTAAGTCGCACTCAGAGTGTGAAAGAAGGTTTTGAAAAGTTTACTAGGAGAGAAAAATGCCCAAGAAGAGAAGAGATAGATCCAAGCATATATAGGCAACAAGATGTTTACCAACAAAAGTTGAAAAACATGCAAAAAAGTGGGCAAAGTTAGCAAAGCATGCTATTGGAAAATTCTTTATTTATCAAAATATTGCTCCTAACAAAGCACAAGGGCCATATTATCAGTGTATGATTGATGAAATTGCACGTGCAGGGGTTGGAGTTGAAGGGCCTACTCTTTATGAAATTGGTGATCCTATTTTGGAGGATGAGATAGAGGAATTGAAGGAATATATTGATGAAATTAAAAAGAAATGGGAGGTTTATGGAGTGATTCTAATGTGTGATGGATGGACATCTATAACCTATTTGTCAATAACAAACTTTTTGATTTATTGTGATGGAAATACAATTTTTCACAAATCAGTAAATACAATGGGGATTGACAAGGATGCTAATTATCTTTTCCAGTTGATGGATGAGGTTGTTCAAGAGATTGGTGAAAAATATGTAGTTCAAATCATCACAGATAATCAATCTTCATACAAAAGGTTTGCAGAGTTATTGATGGATAGAAGATCACATTTATATTGGACATCGTGTGCTGCACATTCTTTTGATTTGGTATTACACGACTTTGCGAAATTCAAAAGTGTTTCACCTATTCTAGAGCAAGCAAAGAAGTGTACAAATTTCATTTACAATCATGGAAAAGTTCTTCATTTGATGAGGCAACATTACACAAGTTAATTGATATGGCCAGCTCAAACAAGATTTGCCACAAACTATATTGCTCTTGAAAGTCTTCTACAATATAAGAATGGCTTACAAAGAATGATAAGGATCCAATTAGGAAGAAAGTTCGCCAAACTCCTATGGATTCTAAGTTTTGGGAAAGAGCTAGTATACATGCTCCAATTGCAAAAGTACTGAGAATGGTTGATGGGGAGAAATTAGCAACTATGCCATATATACATGTAGCAATGATAAAAGCAAAATAACAAATACAAGAAATTTCCCCAAATGCTTGTAAAAAGTATATTGATGTCATTGATGAATGTTGTCGGAAGCAAATAATATCTCGTATTCATATAGCAAGTAAGTAATGAATATATATTCTAGTTATGTATGATTTTGCTTATGACTTGATGTTCTAAACATGCATCTAATTTGTGTTATATTTTCATTTTTTTAATTTTAAAATAGCATATTACTTAAATCCCACATACTAATATAGTAAAAATATTGGGGATAAACCAGAGTTGATAAATGCACTTAAAATGATGTGGTTAATAGAATCGAACCAAGTAGTACAATAGCTTCTCATGCACTAGCAGAGGTAATAAGAAATGTTCAATAGTATTGAATTTTATCTATACTTGTTGCTATTGAGAATTAACAATTTATTTGTTAATAAGTTAAAATTTTCGAGAGGCCATGCATGGATTTTCAAGTTGGCTAGCTATTACAAGAAGAGAAAAAACGGATCCAGGTAACTTGATCTTATTTAATAACTTTATTTCATTAATACAATTTTTAGTTAATGGTATAATAGTAATATATTTTTTACAATTGAATTGTGGTTTTTGTATGGAAATGGATGCTCCAAATTTGAGAAAGATTGCATTAAAAGTATTGTCACAGACAAGTTCATCTAGTGGGTGTGAAAGTAATTGGAGTACATTTGCTCTTATTCACACAAAAGTACGTAACCGACTTAACTATGAAAAACTAGAGAAACTTGTTTATGCACAATACAACATGAGGTTGAAATTGAAGCATATTATGAAAGAGAAAAGTAGGGAAAGATGTTGATTTCAAAGCAATAGATTTAACCACTTTGTTTGAAGATAACGAAGGTCTTTCTGAATGGTTAGATGATCCTGGAGATATATTATTGGATGAATTTGATGGTCATGGCCAACCAACTAGGCCAAATGCTTATTTAGCCACTTTTGCTAATCGTTGGTTAGACACACAAAATCAATCATAAGCACATAGTATGAGAATGCAAACAAGAAAAACTCAAATAGCTGATGATGAAGAGTTTGAAAATTTAATGAGAGGATCTTAACATTGTTCCAGGTAAATATCTGCTGATACTGAAGAACAAGAAGAAGAAGAAGAAGAAAATGATGATGATGATGATAAAAGTGGTAGTGATAATAGTGGTGATAGTGGAGATAGAGGTAATAATGAAGGAGATGGAGAACAATGCAACAGAGGTAGAAGTTCAGGGGCAGTATTCTTTATTGAAGAGCAACGATTTAATTATTGTACTCAAGATACTGATCATAGGTATCGACCATTACTTGAAAATGAAAAGCATTATGGTCGAAGGAAAAAAAAAATAATGAAAGTCAAATGCAAAATGATGGAGATACAGTGATGGTGGATGCTGAAAGTTTGACTTCAGACATTTCCTCATTTCATTTGGGTGGAACTAATATGCATAGAGATGATTCTTCAACTTACAGTTCTAGCTATGGATATGGGTCTCAACTATCTAGATATGATGCTTCTAATTTCAATTATGGTTCATTATCCTTTAATTATGGCTATAATGCATCTTTTGGATATGATACACAATCATCATCTTCTCACTTTGATTATTTTGCTACGCAAATTCAAAATTTTGGATACAATATTGAAGATTTTCAGAAATATGTGAGGGAATATGAGACACATTTCTATCATCACATGAGTTATGATCAGTATTGTAGCTATGTTGATCAATACTATCAATTTCTTCTTAGACAATTTTAATATTCTGGATATGCACTTGCTAGACACTCCACAACTGGTTGGATGTGATTGTAATTTAATATTTTTCTTGAATTACTATGTTTGTGTTATGATTTTTATTTTGATATGTATTTATTAGTACTCTATGTACTAAATTATTCATGTTAGATACTTACAATTACTATAATATGTGTTTTATTATATGTTTCTATGTGTTTCCTAAAAAATTAGCGTTTCCATTTCTGGGCTTGTCGAAACGGTCCCTCGAAACGAAACTTTGTTCCTTAAGCTAGACATATGCAACCGTTTTTCATCCGAAATTTTGATAAATTGCCATTGAATAACAGATGGAGATTTGAGAAGGAGAGCATTTATGAGACCAAATAGGAGAGGCACACCTGGTATCTATGGACACATGTATTAAAATAAAACAATAATTTATGTCCAAGGCACAATTCTAGAAATCTGCCAAGTTGTACCACAACAATATTGAAACATAATAAGTGAAACCTATTTATAAATATTTTGAAATTCTAAATTAGAGCATAATCTTGCATTAATGAGTATCTTGTCAGAACAACACATTTGAAAAGAACAGAGGTATTAATTCAAATAGGATGCTTGTATCAATCAATTATCAGGGAAATAGGAGGGGGAACCAAAAAAATGGCATCCATATAAGACAGAGCACACCAACCTCTTGCAATTTCTTCCTTAGATTAGTGTCCTGAGTAGCAACAAAAAAGTGCTTGGAATTATTTTATCCAATAACATCCATGATGCACGCATCCGCATTCTTACTCTTCTGATGATCACATATGATATTAGAGTTAAAACACAAGCAGGAAGAAAAACTTATGTTTAGGAAAATCAAATATGTTATTCTTTCTATGTACCATGTAAACAACGGACAAAAAGAAATATCTAGTAAATAAATGAATGATTCTTGAAAATTCCAATGGATAAAAAAAATGAGACATTACTAGATGCTGAAAACTGTGACCCATTAATCAATTTAACTCTTCATTCAGATTTCAAAAAATGCGCACCCCGTACCCCCACCCCACCCTGACCCATCCATCACCCACACATCAATTGTAAGATAAAATGGACTATATACTCTCTTTTTTGCAACAAAATGAACTAGATAGTCCTGAGAGACATGCCACATCACATGGCTTAAATATCTTTCTCTTCAAACCAGATGTTTAGTGTGTGTCATTTGTATGAGAGAGAAATGCCCGAAGTTGAGGAAAGCAGACCTTGCAGTTATAATTTTATGAGCTACCTCAAGAGCTTCAGAATATACCCCACCAAGTCGTTCAATTCTGCAAGAACACATCTGTAACCCCTCTCGCCAGCCCAACCCTCAAATAAGGATCCATAATGAGCCAAATTAGGTTATACAGATAGCCAATGGACATTCCAGTAGATACTAATTGGAAAGCACAATAAAGTGACCTTGAAAGACATTAAAGCTAATTAAGAGAGAAAGACACAGTGGGGGGAGAAATAAAAAACCTGGTTGTGAAGAGTTTGATAGTGGCACTGAGGAGATTTGTGAGGGCCTTATCAAAAGGGGTGATACGATTGACAAGAACGTGATGGATAAAAGTCCCATCACATAGGACCTTAAATGGCTTGCCGAAACCCAAAGCGAGTCTTGTAGATCGTCATAGTCCTCCGGTGACACTTCTGCTTTTTAACTCTCATCTGTATAATGTTTTAAAAAGCGCTAGGTGCATTTAGGCGATAAGGGCTTCTATTGCCTAGAAGCTAGGCGCAAGGCACAAGGCACAGGCGCACTTAATTAAAAAAAAATAAAATATTCTTAAAAGAAGATATATATAATGATAGTGGGAATGTGAAATTAAACTTAATATATATATATATATACACCACAAAAAATATTGTATTAAAGATTTAAAGTATTTAAAGCTTATGAAATAACACATGTGCCATTTCAAACTCCAAGTCAAGTTCAAAAAAGAAAGTAAATATAAAATTCAGATGCAAGCATCTTTCAAAAACAGTTCTTTCTCCTCATGAGTTGCTCATTGTCTTATCCTCATCAATAGTTATAGGACCAACATCACCTCAATCACCATCATTAGAATTGTAACATTCATCATCTTTTTCTAATAACTCCTCATGCTCATGTGCATGGTTCTTGAACCCATAAATGTTCATGACATAGCTCTTATGTTATATCTTTTTAAACCCTAGATATTATTTTTTTGGAAAGAATAAGGCGTTGTAGTTTTCATAAGTAAGACTTAAGATATGTATGACTTTTGTAAATTGTACACCAGTTATATCTATATATTATATATATATAGATATATATTATTATGATCCAAACAAACAAGCCCCCCCCCCCCCCAAAAAAAAAGGGAGAAGAAGAAGAAGCTAGAACTGCCTTAGCCACCTAGCGTTTCACCTGAAGCGAGCGCCTAGGCAAGCTAAGCATGCACCTCACTTATCAATGCCTCGCTTATACCAAGCTAGGAACTTTAGGTGCGCCTCGCTTGCGCCTAGCTCCTAAGGCGCGCTTTTCACAACATTACATCTGTAATAACTAAAAACCAAGAAACCAGATTTCACGTTCAATTTCCTTCACCCAATAATTTAAAATTTGAAATTGAATATCATATTATCATCCTAGAGGACTAAGAAAAATGACATCTATTTCAATGTTTCATAAATTTGTACTACTTCTGTCTAAACAATGGTAATAGAATGGAAAACAATTCATTAACATAACGCTGCATTAACTAAGACTAATAAGGCGATGCACCTACATTAGGCATGCAAGACAGTGAGGCTAATTACAAAGAATGAGAACAGAAGAATGATTTAAAGAAAAAATAAAATAAAAATAGAACCAACAAAAGAAAGGAAACCCAGAGAGTTAGATAGAGACCAAAGAGATTAACCTGACCAAAAATGGAAGCTTAATCATCACTCTTGTTCATTTTTTATAAGTCATTTTCTTTATTTAGATACTTTTCATTGAATTTAAACTTTACAGTTGTATGATGATTATAATATGGTTGAGGTTGTCATCTGGGTACAAGTAATTTCTTCTATATCTAGTTTGCTGTAATACCCAAAATTATCATAGCCTTATCTATTGTTGGAACATGTAGCAAGTTTGATGATTTAGAAAATCCCTATTCTTCTCTTTTTTTCTAGTGATGAATGAAAAAGAAAGATTATCGATATAAGAGAAGAGAATAGTTCAAGGACGATAAGCAATCCACCTAGATGAGCAGAAATAAAAGAATGAGGATAAGCAATCTGCCTTGAAAAGCAGAAAACAAGAAATTTCACAATTTATGATTAAAGCAACCAACTCACCTATCATCAGTTTAATCAACCAAATATCACAAACCCTTAAATTTAAACCCAATTCTACCTACATTCAACTCTAAAAATGCCATAAACTGACTTCAAATTAGTAGACCGACAATCTTCAGCACTGAAGTATCGTTGTAACAAGCCAAGAAAGAAACTAGATTTAATTCGAGAAGCAAGAGGGACTTCAACTCTTAAGATTTCAAGGACTGCAATTGTAAAACAAAAATTGGAGGGGAAGAGAGACAGAGGTTGAAGGCTTTCAGAGTCAGTGGAGGAGTAAAGTGTTTAGGACAGAGCAAAATGATAGAAGGGACAAAGCAGCAAGCATATTTGGTGGAGGCAGAGGGTAGGGTTCAAATAATAGATTGATACTTGTTTTTCTAGAAAGAGTAAATTAACTTTTGTATTTTATTTTATTTTTTCAAATTTTGGTTCAAAATATTTAATTAAGAAATCTGACAATGTGAATTTAAAAAACTAAAAAAGAAAAAAATTATGATATATTTATTATTGAAAAAAATAAAAAATTTACAGTTAGTAAGCTTAGCTCAAGTGGTTGGTACATGTCTCCTACCTCATCGTGTTAGATTCCAAAGTGGTGGATCTAGTGTTTGAGATGGAGGTAGGAATGCTATACTATTTAACTGTATGATAGGCTCGATAGCTATGATGGTGAAAGTAAGATGGTGATAGAGAGATGAAGTGGATCAATAGGCAGGATGCCTTATGATGATGGTGAGATGGCGATGTTGGTTTGAGCCGGGACTGTCCGAGCTGAATTGTTTCCTATAAAAATGAGACAATACTAGATATCAGAGATTTTTCCCAAAACCCTTCTATGATAAAGTCAGAGCTTTTTAGCTAAATAGTATAAAATGTAATAAGTAAGATTGTTCATGGCTACCTTTAAAGTTCTAGCTGCTTTATATAGTCTTTTGTAGCCAGTATACTTAATAATTTGGGTCATTGATTATTATTCCGCTGTTAATTCCCAAAGGTTCTTTGTTGATTAACTTCAACTGACTTCTTATGTTTATGGTTCTTTATTTTGAGGCTATACGTCTATCCAGTCATACACTTGCCCTGTTATACTTTAGTCTTTACCATGTGTCATTTTCATATTAGATGTACTATGTTGTATGTTAACACTATTCCCCCAAAAGGAAGTGCGTGTTAACACAGGATTTTTTTTTTTGGACCTCATCGAGTAGAGTTTGGTCGGGCTCACCGAGTTGACCTTGTTGGCAGAGCTCGCCAAGTTGAATAGCTGGCCTGAGGTTTGTTGAGTTGACAGTTGTCGAGCTCACCAAGTTGAGGTTCACTAGGCGTGCTTCGTTCCACCCAAGTTGACATTGGGCTATGGTGGATGTCAAGCCCGGTCATATTGAGCTTACTTACCAGAGCTAGCCTATAAGCTTGGATGAGCTGATAGGTTGGACCCTTGCTCATAGGACGTGGGTCCTGAGCTAGTGAAGCCGAGCTCTCTCCTTATCCTATGATGCCGAGCTCACGAGATGAGTTGATGTTCTGCCAGTGCCATGCTTTGTCCAGTAGTCTGTCCTTGTGGAAATTTCTAAATGAACATATGAGAATTTAATAATTGATGGGTTCAATATAACTATGTTGAAGTTTCTAGATAGCTTTTCTTTGAAATGGGGGATAGGCTTGGGTTGGACATGTGTAGGACACGTGGTGGGCGTGTCTTACAATGAACCAATTATATTGACTATAAAAGGGGGTGGGGTTCTTACTGTTTTTTGGATGTTTTGTGGGAGAGCTAGTAGTAGATTTGTGAAAAGGGCGGAGGGCTTTGTGAAAAGGCCAACTGTTTTGCATTCTTTGTGCATTCTCATTCGTTCATCTTCATTATCAAAAAGGTACGGGCTTCCATTTCTTATTATTTATGTAAAAGATGAGCTCGGGTTTACGTGAGTATCGGGATAGACCTTCCTTGTCTTGGTCTGCCTCTTCAGATAATGGTGGGAGTTCTGATATTGATGATGTGTACTTTACTCCCAAGGTTAATCATACTACCGTACGGAGGCTGGCGAGCTCTTTAGATGTTAATCAACTGTATGTTCTACAGCAACATTATACATTTGGGTGAGCAAGCGCCTAGAAGTTTAATGTGGTGAGTGACTTTCATCATTGTGACTCCAATTCTAACCAAATTTGGCTGTATAAGGAGCAATTGAAGGGTGGACTGAGATTGCCCTTACCTGAATTTTTTGTACATGTATGTAATGCCTATGGTGTTTGTCCAACTCAAATTACACCAAATGGAACTAGATTAGTTCTGGGGTTTATAGGCTTGTGTCATTTACTCGAGATTACTCCTTCCTTGTCGGTCTTTAAGCATTTATTTTTTACAAACAAGATGCTAGGGGGTTGGTTTTATTTTACAGGTCTTAAATCTTCATTATTCAAGTTTTTTTTAGATAATAACAAAGGTTGGAAGCCCAAATATTTCTTTGTCTTTCCTCCATCTCCAACTGATTTACTTCATGAGTAGGGAAAAATCAATCCTCTAGCTAAAGGAGAAACCGTATCTTAGTGCCGAGTAGAGGATCCAGTCTGTAATAAAATTCGCTATTATCAATCTATACAAGATGGAAATAGATATGATATTAGTTTTCTTTTGGATAGTGCCCAGCTTGTCACTTCGGGTTTGTCATCACTTGCTTAGGGTGACGTCTTGAGACTTTATTCTGTAGTTGTTTTTGATATTTGAACATACTGATATTTTATTGTCTTATTGTTTTTACAGATCGCGAGATGGGTCATGTGGTCCAAGCTATTAATAAGGAGCTTGCTTGCTCGAAGGTAAGAGAAAAAAAGACAGAAAAAGGCTGAAATTGAAATTACTAGTAGAAAGTCAACTTAGATAGATGGTACCTCGTCATCTTGAGTTACCGAAGATGGGACTGAGATCTTTATAGTATTTCCTTTACTTGTTAGGCCTGGGCCCATTTCGGTTGTGCCACCTAGGATGAGTTGGGTACCACCGCCTCTTCCAGGTTCAGCTCGGGATGTTTCAATTGGTGCAGATGGTGTTCCTTTATGGTTCGTTCCTGCGCACGAGGTGCTGGGTACTCCTTAAGTGTTTGTTTGCAAGATGTTGAATATGGTACTTATCATCTTGCACGAGGTGATAAAGCTATTATGGACCAAAATTCCATAAAAGGAAACTATATGTCTGGCTTGCATGCTTTGATCAGGGTAAGATCTTTCACTATCCTTCTTATTGTCATATCTTGTTTGCCTAATTTTCCCTGTATTTTTGTCTTTTACTTATGGCAGGGAACTTAATCTTTGACCTTGGCCTATGACCGAGTTCGAGACATGGAATCTGAGTATCTGGATACTAAGCGGCGTCTGAAACATACTCAATTAAGCTTGGGTGGAGTGGAAGTGAGGCTATTCGTGTAAAGAAAAAAGAAAAAGAAGCCAGAGCTGCTTATTGTGTTATTGAAAACAACCTTGCTATCTCTGAGGAACGAGGGTAAAAAACTGAGTAGGAGTTAAGGATGACTCAACAAACTATTCAGGACGTCCATTTTAGTCAATTTCGTGCTCAATGGATTGAGGAATACAAAGACTCTATAGAGTTCAGGAAGCTTGTTTTGGACGAGTGTGATGCTTTTTATATCTAAGGTTTTGTTGAGTCAAGAGAGAAAACAATCATTATTGATCCCAACTTCCCTGTGGAGAGGTTCAAGTATGTAGGGGAAGATCATGAAGCTGAACTTTATAAAGACGAACAAAGGTGGGATGAATGCTGATCAACCATCGAACTGAATATGTAGTAGTGTTTGGACTTGGTCTTAGTCTAACTTTTATCATGGACTATTTTGTACTATTTCTGTGGTTTCTTGGCTATAGATTTCAGGCACAGCTTGTTTAACGTAACTTGTAGTGTTGCTATGCTTAATTTGCCTTCCTTTGTTAATGTATGCTTTGATTTGTGTATTTTGGAGAGTTCTTGGCTTAACTTTGGTGAGCTCTTGGCTATGAGCTCTTAGCTAAATTTTGGCGAGTTCTGGACTCTAAGCTCTTAGCCTAATTTTGGCGAGCTTTGGGCTCTGAGCTCTTAGCTCAATTTTGGCGAGCTTTGGGCTATGAGCTCTTAGCTCAATTTAGGCGAGCTATGGGCTCTGAGCTTTTAGCTCAATTTTGGTGAGCTCTCGATTCTCAGCTCTCAGGTTAATTTTGGCAAGCTCTAAGCTCTAAGCTCTTAGCTCAATTTTGGCGAGCTTTAGGCTCTAAGCTTTTAGCTCAATTTTGGCTAGCTCTCGGCTTTGAGCTTTTAGCTCAATTTTGGCGAGCCTTGGCTTAATTTTGGCAGGCTCTTGGCTCTGAGCACTCAGCTCAATTTTGGCAAGCTATTGGCTCTAAGTTCTTAGCTCAATTTTGACAAGCTTTGGGCTCTGAGCTCTTAGCTCAATTTTGGCGAGCTTTGGGCTCGAATAAATCTGTTTGCCAGAAGTTTGTCTACCTCCTTATCAATGCTCTTTGCCTTTCTGGAGCAAAACGTCATTTTTTCTGTCTGATAGGATGCATGTCCAGATTTGTGTTGAGTTTGTGAGAGATTATTGAAGTGCTTATTCTGGACATGTCAGCTGTAGTCCAAGCAAACACTTCCATGCTTTTTTTTTTTTTTTTTTTATATATCAAGAATTGGGTAAGTTCTTCTCAGGTGTCCGAGTTCATGTTTGTGCCTAGAAGAATTGATTTATCGCTGTTTCATGGGAAGAGTTGGATTGGCTAACTGACTCCAATAGAATCTTCATTTTTCCAACTATCTTTCTGTTTTCTTGACCTTGGATATTGGGGATCATCTGTTGTCAGAACCTCAAAATTTTTGTTTTTCATGCATCCCACGTAACATTGCCTTGCAACTTTCAGATTACCCTAAGCTGTTCCAACGCCCTCTGGACTTAAAAATTTCAAACATAAATGCCAAGATGAGGGGGTTGCCCTTGCTGAATTGAGGAATGGCCTCCCCAATATGACGTTGTAGGATGATCTAGCTTTCCACAATGCAAAATGTTTTCATAACTGTTTTCCTGTACCTTTTATCTTCTAATGTAACAGGAAGTTCAATTGTTCCTTCTGCAACCACTTGTTCTCCATTGAATCCTACCAAAGTTCCCTGGAATGGTTGTAGCCTATCATTGACAATTCTCATTTGTTCAAAACAATTATAATACATTATATCTGTTGAACTGCTGTTATCAATTACCACGCGATTAACTGAGAAATTGGTTATATTAGTATTCATTACTAATGCATCGTCATGTGGAGTTTTGACCCCCTTGTAAATCTTTGTCATATAAAGATATTAGATAACTTGGCTTTTTTGCCAACTTCATTTACCATCAGTGGTCTTTTTGAATACCGTTTTTGATCGGCTAAAGTTGGTCCTCCATATGCTAAACCACCTGTGATGGTATATATAACATTAATTGGTTCTTCTTTATCTTTTCTTGGTTGATCTTGATGTCTTTCTTTTCTAGGAAGAACAGCCCTACGATTCATCATTATAATCATTATGTCTCTTACTGTCGTCTCTTACTCTTGTGAATTTGTCACTGGAAGCATGGTTACGGAGATACCCTCGTTGGATTAATTCTTCAATATGATTCCTCAATTGCTAGCAGTCATTTGTATTTTGGCCAGGTCCCCTAATAGAAATCACAATATTTGTTATAATCAAGGTTTTTTGGGTTTACTCGCTGCTTAGAGGGTTCATGAAAAAATCCTTTATGTTGTTTTGCAAAAAGGATTTCTGAGGGTGTTTTGTTTAATGGCTGGTAAGCCAAGGAAACGATGCAATGGTGAACGCTGTCTTGGCCTATGTCCCTCTCTCCTTGAAGGTTCAATCTTTCCATCTTGACGACAAGGTCTATCTGGAGAATGAGGTCGTTGTTTATTTTGGCCATGGGTGGTCATCAAGGCACGTTCAGCTTCTTCTGCATTAATGTATTCTTCCACCCGTTGTATTAGTTCTTCCAAACTGGTTGGAGTACACTTGTTTATATCATAACGGAAAGGAGGTTTCTGCAGACTGGCTTTCAATAGTGTAATTATGGTCTGTGGACAGGCATCATCGACCTCAAGAACTCCATTGTTAAAATGTGCCATGAACTTTTTTAATGATTCAATGTCCCCTTGCTTTATTCCAAAGAGATTGGCTGGCATCCTTTTTTTGTTTCCATCTTTTTCATGAAATGCCTCTAGAATGCTGCTACAAGTTCATCAAAAGATCTTATAGAATTTTGAGGGAGGTGTGCAAACCATAATCGAGCTTTGTCCCTTAATGTTGCAACAAAGGCATGACACATAATCTGATCCAGGAACTCCATGAAGCAGCATTAGTGATTGGAATCTAGTAACAAAATCATCAGGATAGGAAGAGCCATTATACTATTTTGAATGTAGGTATTTTCAAGCTAATTAGGTACCCAGAAAGAAATGGCCTCCTCTGTAAAGGGATGACGCAGCTGAGCTTCCAAAACTGTATCCTTCAGCCCTACTAGGCAATTGTTCTACTTTGTCCACTTCTTCTCTGCCGTTTGTTTTCTTCCTTGATCAGTGAATTCATCTCCATCCTTGATTTTGTTCCTTGTCTATATTTGCTATCTATTCTTGGTGGCTCAAAAGTTGATTATCATAAGCTAGGGGTGGTGTTTATTTTAGCTGATAGTGTATGTACTACTGACATTAATGCCTGGAATTGTTGCTGGGTTACTGGGGTATCAAGTTCTATTATGGATTGTTAGGATGGTTAGGATGGTGTAGGTGTAGCAGTTTGACCAGGTTTGGTTGTTTGGTGATTCATGTATTGTTGGTTGATTTTCCATTATGGTAATGGACTAGTAGCAAGTTTCCCACAGACAGCGCCAATGTCAGATCCTAAAGTGGTGGATCTAGTGTTTGAGATGGAGGTAGGAATGCTATACTATTTAACTGTATGATAGACTGATAGCGTGATAGGTGAAAGGCAACATGGTGATAGAGAGATGAAGTGGATGAATAGGCAAGTGGCCTGATGATGATGGTGAGATGGTGATGTTAGTTTGAGCTATGACTGTCTGAGTTGAGCTGTTTTCTAGTAAAAATAAGACAATATCAGAGGTTGGGATTTTTCCCAGTAAACCCTTCGATGATAAAATCAGAGCTTTTTAGCTAAATAGTATAAACTATAATAAGCAAGATTGTTCATAGTTACCTTCAACGTTCAAACTGCTTTATATAGTCTGTTGTAGCTGTTACACTTAATAATTTGGATCGTCAGTTATTATTCCGCTGTTAATTCCTAACAGTTCTTTGCTAATTAACTTCTTCAACGGTTCTTGTGTTTATGGTTCTTTATTTTAGGCTATACGTCTATCTAGTCATACACATGCCCGTTAGACTTTAGGTTTCGCCATGTGTCCTTTTCATATTGGATGTACTATGTTGTATGTTAACACCTAGTGCCGAGTTTAAGCACTCATAATATACCCAAAAAAATATTATAAGAATTAATGCATGATCTATGAGACTCCCATCTAATGTTAGATTTGCAAGCTTGTCAGTGTCTTTGTTAGCATTAACCATGTTGTACTTTCATGCTTGCAATCTTTCAACCAAGCTGTCTGTTGGATTGCCCTTCTCCCACTTCCTTTGCATGCTAAATTTCCTTCAAATAATTCCATATGGGAATATCTCTTTGTTAGCATTAACCTTGTTGTACTCCTCTGCTTGCAATCTTTCGACCCAGCCATGAGGAGGAGCCATCCAGCAGCTACTCCCAACAACTCTTTCAATGTTCATCAAACACACTACACCCACTTCCTTTGCATGTTGAATTTCCTTTAAATAACTCCATATGGGAATATCTAGCTGAGTAGGCCATACAAAATTATCCTCAAAGAGGCTTTTGTTACGCCAATGCCAAAGTAACTAGCAGGTATACCACAAAGATCGTACACCATTAATGATTAGAGACTTTCATATTGTCTCTTAAGTTGGATAACACCCATTCTTTTAAATTGAGCTTGAGGAAATTGAGCTACACACATTTAAGCCCAACCTTGTCCCAAACCCCTAAAGTAATTGGACAATCCCGAAAGGTGTGGAGAATCGTTTCTACTGGATTCATGTAAGCTTTACATTCAATCATGTTGCTCAAGTTTCGTTCAGCCAATAACCCATTCATCTTAGCCTACAATGCGTCACCTGCCAAAGAATTATTCTAAGCTGTTGAGTCCCCTCCCACTTCTAAATAGAACTCCAAACAAGATCCTTCAATTCCCAATCATCATGAGCAATATACTTACATGCCTTTTTCACCGTGAAGCAGCCATTAACAGAGTTACCCAACAAAATACAATCATTACCCTTTTCATAATTAAGGGGAATCATGGCTTCGATATTCCAGCAGATATGGGTGAGGATACTTCAGTCAATTCGTACCATGTCCCAGTCTCCTTAATCATTAACAAAACCATTAACAGTGATTTGCTTGTTCCGTGACCTCTATGATAGCGCTAGCCAAACGAGGTCCTTCCTCACTAACCTATGGGTCTGTCCAAAACTTGACCATTGAACAATCACCAAGAAACCACTGTATGCCACTTAGCACTTCCTGCCAAACTCCACATAAAGCCTTCCAAAATGGAGAGTTTGATCCACGAGTAATAATAAGAGCCAACATATCTTGATTCTGCATGTACTTAGCCTTTAGAACTTGTGACTAGAGACTATTCTCACCTGAAATATAATATTCTAGGCAAACTTCATTAATAAGGATTTGTTCACTAACCTCATATTCTTTAGTCCAAGCCCTCCATGATCTTTCGGTTGTGGGATCTATTCTAGGCAATAGTATGCATCCTTATGCTACCTTCATCATCTCCTCAAAAGAAACCTTAATTTAATCATAAATAGCAAGAGGCAAGTGAGTAGATTGCATGGTGTAGGTTGGGATCTTTTGAGAAACAACTTGAAACCAAAGTAGTTTTCTTGGCTAGTGATAATGTCCGAACTTTCTAACCAGTGATTCTATGTTTAACCTTGTCCACAATCTGTTAGTATGCGCTTTACTAGTATGATTGTGGATTAGTAGAATCCCAAGTTACCCCCCTAAATCAGTACAGTGGCCAAAACCAGGAGCAAACTCAATGTCCTTACAAAGATGCTTAGTCGCATTTTTAGAGCACGTCTAGTCTTTTCCATACTAACCTTTTGACCAGAAGCTAACCCAAGGTCATCAAAAGTTCTATGCATAACCTTAGCTTGCTTCATAGAAGCTTTTGAAAATAGAAGCAGGTCATTAGCAAATATTAGGTGGGAGATACTAGGACCATCTTTACCAATATGAATAGGCTTTCCAGGTGCCTAAAGTCACTTTGATAGTGATTAGATGGCCTGGTCGTTCCTAAGCAAAGAACAAAGATATTAGGGGAAAGTGGGTACCCTTGGAAGCTTGAAAATCTTAAGTAGTTCCGCCATTCTTGATTATCTTAAAAGCAGTGGATGTAATACTAGTGCATGATTACATTGATAGTATTAGCATCAATGCTTGTCAACTCTAAGGTGTCCTGAACGAAATTCCAACTCATTCTATCGTAAGCTTTTTCAAGATCAAGTTTAATAGCCATAAACTTCTTCCTACCATGCATTCGTTGCATAGTGTGGACGGATTTGTGCTATGATAATGATATCCTGAATATTTCTTCTTAGGATAAAACTAAGCTTAATTTGGGGCAGCAAACTTAGTCATAATGTTTTTTAGCTGAAGCACAATAATTTCTGGAATAAACTGATAAGAAACATTACTAAGGCTTATGGGATGAAATTGACTTACTTGAGTATGGCTTTCAATCTCAGGAATTAAAGTATTATTCAAAGTACCTAACTTCCACTTTCCCTTCATGGATATCTCTAATGTACGACCATAGAGAATGGCCTGCCACACTTTATTGAGATTGAAAGAAAATGGCTTGAAAGTCATCTGGCCCATGGGACTTTACAAGGCTTCATGTCAAACAACGAGACATTATTTTAAAGGAGTTATTGGAGAATATATTGATTTCCTTAAATACCTGTATGAGATTTTATTATTACAAAATTACCTTTAGTTGTTATTTTGTTACAAGTAAACTATATTTTTTTTTCTAATTTTTCTCTATTTTAATATCAATATAATTGTAATTGTTTTAAAGACTATTGATTTCTTTTTACTAATTATTTTAAATTTTAATAAATTTGTAATTTTTTTAATAATTATATCTCAATAGTAATTAAGATTGATTTTCTCAATTTGTTTATTTAATAAGTTCATAATAATCATAAGTTTTTAGCTCTCAATTAATAAATTAAAATTTTAAAAATTTACTATGAATTAAAAATAAATATATATATTAAGAGTATAGTTTTTATGATAATAATATTGTTGTTTATAATTTTCATATTTTTTAATTCATAATATTTTAATATTTTTTAATAATTATATGTCAATGATAGTAACGATTGAATATCAAAAAAATTTTGTTAAATAAGTTTCTAAGAAATATAATAATTTTTTAATTTTTCTCAAATTTATGAATTGATATTTTTAATACTATGAATAAAAAAAATTAAATAAGAATACAAGTTTCCATGATTATAATATTGTTGTTTTAACTTTTAATTCTTCTTTCATTTTAAGAATTTAAAATATATATAAATTTATGAATTTAATTGTTTTTTTGTTAAATTTATCTATTTGTTTATCTATACTATATACAAAAGTGGCTTGATGGCTGAATCTTTTAATTTTCTTAAATACATGTATAAGTTTTTATTATTACATAGTTATTTTTAGTTGTTATTTTATTATAAATAAAAAATTATTTTTATTTTTATTTTTACTTTTTTCCTGATTATTATCCATTTTAATATCAATAGGATTGTGAATTAATTTAGGACTGTTGATTCTATTTTAGTAATTCTTTTCAATATTAATAAATTTACAATTTTTCAATAATTATATGTCTATAGTAATTAAAATTGAATTTCTCAAATTTTTTGTTTAATAATTAAGTTCCTAATAATCATAATCTTTTTAATTATTCTCAAATTTAAGAATTCAAAATTTTAAAAATTACTATGAATTAAAAGATATATTAAAAATATAGTTTTCATAATTGTAAATATTGTTGTTTTAACTTTTAATTTATAATTTTTTAAAATATTTTTTCAATAATTATATGTTAATAGTAATTAAGATTGAATTTCTCAAATTTTTTTGTTTAATAAATTTATAATAATTATAATATTTCTTAGTTTTTCTCAAATTTATGAATTTATTTATTTTTAAAAAAAATACTGTGAATTTTAATAAAATAAAATTATTAGGAGTAGATTTTTCATTATTATAATATTTTTGTTTTATTTTTAATTCTTCATCCATCTTAAGAATTAAAAAAAATGTAAATATTGATTTTTTTGTTAAATTAATTTTATTTTATTTATTATTATTATAATTTTTTTTATAAATATAAAGTGATTTAGTGAAAGAAATTTAACTTTTTTAATACCTATACGAGTTCCTTCTTAATTCGGAGCTAGTGATATCCCGAACGAATGTCAATTTTAGAAAAATATTTAGTTCCTTGTAACTGATCAAATAAGTCATCAATCATGGAAAAAGGACACTTGTTTTTAACTGTGACCTTATTCAACTGTCGATAATCAATACACAGTCTAAACGAGCCATCATTCTTTTTAACAAGCAAAATAAGGGCACCCCAAGGAGATGAACTGGGGCGAATGAATCCTTTATCTAGCAAATCTTGTAATTGCACTTTAAGCTCCCTTAGCTCACTAGGAGCCATCCTATAAGGAGGGATAGAAATTGGTTGAGTGCTAGGTAATAACTCAATGTCGAACTCAATCTCCCTAATCGGAGGAAATCCTAGAAGCTCTTTAGGAAAAACATCATAAAACTTCTTCACCCCCGGAATACAATAAAATGGAGGACACTCTAACTGAGTATCCCTAACAAAAGCTAGATACGCTTGATGATTCTTCTTGATAAGCCGTCTTGCTTGAATGGCTGAAATTAAATTGCGAGAAACTTCACTTCGATCCCTTTGAAAAATAAAAGTCGGCTTGGTAGGAATACTAAACTTAACACTCTTATCACGACAGTCTACCAGAGCATGATGATTAGACAACCAATCCATGTCTAGAATCACGTCATACTCTAGCATATTCAATATGATTAAGTCTACTGGTAATTATTATCCCCTACAAGAACCTCACATGATGATATATATCGGTCTGCTAAAATAGTCTCCTCCAACGGAATTAAGACTGCTAAAGGGATTTCAAGAGGCTCCACAACTTTCTCCACAAGGGAAGCAAAATATGGCAAGATGAAAAAATGAGTAGCTCCTGGATTAAACAATACTTTAGCACCAATAGAACAAACAAAAAAATTACATGATACAACAGTATTAGAAACTTGTGTGTCCTGAGTCGTCAGAGCATAAACTCGGGCCTGATCTTTACCTGCTGATGAAGAACCCTTAGAGAAACCACCACGTACCCCTGGAGGCCTCGTGGGTGTTGCAGGTAATGGAGGTCTACCCTGAATTGATGAAGAGGCTCCGGCTGAAGTGGATTGACTTCTCAACAACAGATAGTCTCGAATACGATGATCCATCACTCCACGTCTAAAACAACACATGTCCCCAATCTACACTTTCCAATATGCTTATTACCACAAGTAGAGCATATAGGAAACTCATATGATCGGGGTCCACTAGATGATCCTTCTTGGAACTGAGTTCCTGAACCTCGCCTTATCCAACTTTTACCCTGTTAAAAGTTTCCTGTGAAGAAACCCTGCCCAGAGGTAGATTCACCCGCATGTCTATGTGAATTGCCAGCTCTAGAGATCGAAGGACCCTCCTGCCTTGCCTTCTTATAACTTTCATGTTCTGACTGTCTCTTTATCACCCTGGTCTCCAATCAGTAGGTAACATCAACAGCCTAAGTATAAGTCGTAGTGCCCGACACGAACACTGATTTGAATAAATAATCCCTTAGACCATGAACAAATCTCTTCACTCTCATATGCTTCATAGCTACTAGATGCGGGGCAAAATAAGACAGACGAGTAAATTAGGATTCATATTTTGCCACTGACATGCCCTCAGTCTGAACTAAAGGCCCAAAATCACGAGCATGCTTGTGTCGCACACTTTCAGGTAAAAAGCGATCTAGAAAAGCTCTGCTGAACTCTAGCCACGCTAGTGGAGTAGCCTTTGTCTGCCATTGTACCAATATCTTGTACCAATCATAAGCTACATCATGTAACTGATAGCTAACCAGTTCAACTGCGCGGATGGGATCACGTCCCAAAGCTATACATAATCTATCTGACTCCTCCAGAAAAGCATAAGGATCCTGAGTTGGGTCAACTCTCTAAAATCTCGATGGCTATATCTTTCTGAAGATGCTAGTACTTTTTGAGTACGATTTTTCACTCACAGAGTCCGTATGACTCATTTCTTTACTGTGGTTATTTTTTTAGTAGTAGGGTCTCGAGGATGGCTATTACTAATAATGGACATTGCCAAGTGTTTGGCAACAAGATAATTCTTTAGAATCTTAATCTTGAAGTCAAAAGGGGTGAAAGTTTATAATCACATTAAAACTGTGAGGTGTCAGGTCTTATGTGGGGTAATAGTCTAGTTAATTGTTATTATGATGAGAAATGAAACAAAGCTCCTTGGTCTTGTTGTCTTGTTGTTATTTTTGTTGTGTAAAAACAAGAATATGTATTATTTATGTTTTGGGCATGTTTCATATTGCATGAAACATCTACCAAAATTTTCAATAAATATTATGTATTCAGTAAAAAGTTTATGTTTTTAGTTTAAGTAAGTAAAGATTTTCTTGGTTTTAAACATAATTTGTTCGACAATCTTATGTGTTCAATATTGGTAAAGTCAGGGTCATGGATGTTTGGTTATCCATTCCTCCGGCTAGTCATGCCTCTGTTTAGGGGGTGTGACAATGTCAGTCTTGAACCTACCTATATGTATTTCATTTGTTTGTTAAAGATCTAGTTGACATTACTTAAACTTGTCAGATTTATCTTTAATCTAGTGTTTCTTACCAATGGATATTTAGAACCATTATATATATATATATATAATTAACCTAAAAGAGAAAGAAAAATAAAAAATCATACAATGTTCTAAATATCGGCTAGGTGGAATAATCAGATATACTTGAAAAGTCATCATTCTCATTATCAACCTCTTTACTGGTTAATATTTCAGTCATGGCTAGCCTGCTATAGAAGTGACATAATCTCAAAACATCCTTTAATCTAGATGAATATTAGAAAGGAAATGTAAACTAAGTATACTTACCAAGGTAGCTTATGCATATATACACCTTCTTTTTGATAACTTGACAAATTAGCAATGACAAAATATTATAGTGTGGTCGATGATCAGACATATCTATTATGATCATTCATTTGGCTCTGACAGTTTTTGCATGTCTTCTATTTCTATGTCATTTGTACACCATAATTTTTACATTTACAGATCTAAAGGACATCAAGAAGGTTGTTAACTTTGCCCTTTTGTAATCATTATAAGTTGACATAAGCCTGTGCTCTTAAATGTATTAATGGAACACCCTACGTATCGGGAAAAATATACAAGAAACCATAATAACAAAAATACAAAAAAAAAAAAAAAGGAACGAAGAAAACACAACTAAGACATTTCCTTTGATAAAAATATCCTACTAGATAAGTTAAATGTTATTTCATGATAATAAGAAAAAAGTACAAGGACAAAAGGTCTCATATAATCAAAATTCAGCCCAATACAACATGTCCTTTTGGCATTCCATGCTCAAGGCCTATAGGGCACCATTACTAACTGATCCTATCTCTCCAATATTGGTTGCAGATATGCAACATATAATTCCCTCCAATGTTGCAAACAACGATCATATTAAAACTTGATCTTTCACATTGTTTGAAAATATTTTCTTCTTATTCATTTCCTTATCAAAGAAACTAAAGTATAGGATTAGTCCATTGATGCCTCAATTTATGACTTTTATTACTTACAAAATAAATAATAATAAAATCAATTGAAAATTGTCAAAGGGAATTACTCTGTGCACTGGAAGTTTGGGTCATTTGTTAGTTTGTTACAAACTCTTTTCAGTTGTTCTATTCTATTAGCATAAAAGATTTTGTGGTTAATGTTATAACTCACATAACCCAATATTATTAAATTGAGTTTTAGATGTAATGAGTAAATTTTTGTAATAAAAATAATAAATACATAAAAAAACTAATTAATTAATAATACAATTGAAAATGATATAACCCGATGTAGTAGGATATGTTTTAAGATTTTCTTTATGTATAACTTGTTATGGAAATGTAAATAAAATTTTGATCAAGTAAATTAAATTGATTGAATGAGTTATAACTTAATCTCCATCACAAAGTAGTTTCACTTTGACTCAAATTATTATTATTTTTTTGAATTTTGTTTTATTTCCCTTTTTTCTTTTTATCTCTTTTTTAATTTTATTTTTTTAGATTGCCACTGTCCCCTGTTTTTAGTATGCTTCATCGCCATTGTTTAAGTATATAACTTTTTTTTTGCCTTTCCTCTTGTTTTAGCCAAGGAACAACTTACTTTAGCGGCATCACCTTTCTTCTTTCTTTGCCTTTGTCAATCTCTTTCCTGCCTAGCCGTTTAAGGTGTCCAAGAATCACCCTTAGCAACTTGTTTTAAGCTTTACATCCTTTGAGTCTTATAACCCCTTCCAGCCATGAGCTTCAATTATAGAACATCAAGTCCTTCTTTTTCTAGCTATAAATTAGCCCTTGTTTTCCTGCATTACTCTAGTCAAAAAAAGCAACCAATGTCCTTTATTTTGGACTGCTACCAAGTAACTTCTTCCTTCCCTTATTCAACCGAAATCTTCAGTCTTTATCAAATAGCTACTGATCCCACACCTCACCTGACTATCCCTGCTACTCACTCAAATGTGCCTTTTCTAGCAAAAAGAAGAAGTGGGTTCATCCCAAAAGCATACATAGCTATTTGGGATTTATCCTCCATGTCTCCAGTTTTAGCTAAGATAAACAATTCGATTATTGTAATTGACAACTATGATAGCTTCACCTATAATCCTTGCCAAGGTAATAGTTTTTCTTGTATTGTATATGGTCATAGTGATGCTTGAATAGTGACATAATTCAGAACTTCAAATAAGTACATCTAGTGTTCTCCATTCAAATATGCAACTAAATCATAATCACATTTTTTTTTTTATTCCAACATTTATAAAAATCTAAATGGTGTGTCTTCCATAAATTCTTTTCCTCTATCTAACTCCAGCAATGGGAATCAACAATTGGAAACTTGTAAAAAAAAAAAACTTTTAGGTTACTTTGATTAGCTAAGTCTAAATTAGAACTTGGAAACTTAATAATGTGAACGTTGATGAATTGTGAATTTTATTAGGAGAAATATTTATGTACACATACACATATTAATAGAAGGAAATCATGCATTCAAGATGTTTGATAAAATATCTACAAGAAACTAGTTATAACTTTATGAGTAAAACTTGGTAGTTTTAATTCTTTTTAGTCATTATTAGAATTTGAAAATAAGAGCAAGGAATGGTTGGTTAATGTGGTGAGTTGGGAATTTAATGAAAGTGGGTAGTGAGTATGAACAAGGGATGTTTAGTGTGAGGTGAAGTGTTGTAAATGGGAGTTAGGTGGTTTTGAAAGGATGTAGGGTCATATTTATGGGTTAGAAAAATCCTATGTTTCAGGGTGCTTTTGGAGCTGAATTAAATTAAGACTTCAAAAGAGAAAGTGTAGCTTAAGATTTTGAGATATTTTTTGTTAAATTTTGTAACCTGGTTTTAAGTATATTTGTCAGTAGAGCTGCTGGACTGTAGCTAGGTCCATGCAAGATTTTAAAGAGCTTCAGTTAGTTCGGGAGACTTTGTCATAGGTTGTAGTTTGAATTAGCCTAGGACCTCCAAATAAAAGTTGTTCCTAACATACTAAAGAGTAAATCTGAAGTGGTGCATGTCTTAATTCTATGTTTTGTGTATTTTGGGTATTAGAAATTCATGGCTGTGATTTTTGGGTCCCAATTGTACCTGTTTTGAAGTAATTAAGATTAGGGGGTCTTAAATGATGAATTAGGGGAAGAGTTCTGTAGATAAAATGTTCCTAAAATCCTTAAATACTATATTGAAAAGTTTCGTAATTTATTTCCTAAGTATAAGAATTCTATAAGCATCGAAATTACAGGTTGGCAACAAAAAAATTAGGCAATGCCATATTTTTTTTCATGTGAAGAATTAAATAATTTCAAACCAGATTTTAAAAGAATTTTCTAAATACAAAAGGTATTTAACGTCCTAAAGATAATTTTTAGACTTAGTTTTATTAAATTTGGTTAAATATGTAAGTGAAAACAAACATATATCCAAAGGGGTTGTGAAAATACCAAAAAGTAGTAAACTTTAAATAATTAATTTTACTAATATACACATCCAAATAATATATATGATACCTATCTAGAAATATATACTTGTCTATTAATAAATGCAACAAACGGAATTAGATTTTCTTTTTCTTAGAGAAAGTTATGTTCAATTAACTAAGATAAGGTCAGAGCTGCCAAAATCCTGTTTTTGTAAAATTTGATGCAACTTCAAAGAATAAACTGTATTGATATATAAATCTGAAAATTACAAATGATATACCATTATAAAGCTACACGTGTCTAGTATTTAATAAAATTTTACAAAACTGGATTTGGAATTTTCTAGAGAAAGATATGACTATTAGAGTGAACACTATTCCAAACCTCAAGTATGGACAGTTTCGATATTTCTCCTCACTAGTGTTTTCTATCTTTTCTAATAGTTTCTTTCTACCATATGCATTGTCAAGATATCTAAAATGTCTCTTTATTATCAACCTTACTATATAAAGTACAATTCATACTACTTGACATTCAATGACTTAATAGAAAATTTTCATAAAGAAACCTATATAATCTTAGTAGTTAAAAGATTATAATAATAACATTTATGAACTAAGTATTATTTGGAAATATGAATTTCAGTTCTAGATCCTAATGTAGACTTGATGAGACGCGTGAACGCAAGTGTAATTGACAAATGAAATCGATTAAAAGTGAATGGTTAATTATTACCCATTAGTTGCTAGATTAGTGTATTTGATTGTTTGATATATGTATGTACATATATGTTATATAGAAGGTGAATAAGAATTGTATTATTATGATTGAGTTATATGAATTGTGTTTGATGTTTGAAATTGTTTGTTGTTGATAAAGGCCAACGAAGTGAATTGTTTTGCCAAAATGATTTATTTCCGAAAATGAAATCTAGGTGCACCTAGGACGTTTTAAGATGTTCTGATTTTGATAAGTGTTTTAAAAGAATTGAGTGCTTAATCCCGGTAGGTGGATTTGAAGTAGGGATTCAATGATTTTTATTTCAATGATTATGTTTCTAATTCTGTTTAGTGTGCAGGAGCAAAACTGCCTTGTGGGAGGTGGTGTGTGGGGCTGAGTTACTCAGTTGGCCCCTTGCTTGTTTTGTATGTTTTGATTGTTTTGTTTGTGATTATGAACTTCTTATATTTGAATTGAGTTATATGTGATAAAACATGTGAATCATGGCTTTATGAGAATTACATATACGAGCTTATACTATTGAATTAAAACATCAAAATTGTTACTTAAGATTAAAAGATGATATAATGCTTTGTGTGATGCTAGTACCCTTTGGGAATGATTTTCCACTCGCGAAATCCATATGACTCACCCCTTTTCTTATGGATTTTTTTTAGTAACAAAAGTTCAATATATGGCATTGTCGAGCTCGTAACCGACCTACAAAGTATGGCAAAGTAATTTTCAAAATCTCATACTTGAGTTAATGATGAAAGTTTGCAAGTCACACTAGAACTATGAGGTGTCTAATTTTGAATGATGTAATAGTCTAGTTATTTGTCTTGTTTATGATATGGATAGAGCAAAGCTTCTTGTTGTCTTTGTGTTGTTGTTGAGTGAAAACAAGGAACATATGTGTTTATATTTTGAGACATGTTCCATATTATAGGGAACTTTTGCCGAAATTTTCAGTAAATTATTATTTGTTTCAGTAAAGAAACTTTCATATTTAATTTCTATTTTATAAAATTTACTTTTATTTTTTAGTTGGGTTAAGAGTCGTGTTTGTTACTTTGTTTTGAAGTCAGGGTTACAGAGGTTTGGTTATCCAATTCCTCTAACTGATTATGCTTCCGTGAAGGGTGTGACAGTTAAACCAGTTTCCAAATCCATTAAGCTAACTACTGTTATAACCCAATATCCTAATTGGTATTTAAAAATGTTGTAAGTAAATTATTATGATTACGTAAATCTTAAACTTTCATGAAATAAATTAAAATAAGAGAACATTTGAATACATATACGTAAATTAAAGTCCACCACTCTATTGATTGACTTGCATTTAAATTGTATTTTAAGTGAAAATAGTATAAATATATATATTTATATATATGTAGCAAGTTAAAAATAAATAATTGATATATTTATATGGATTAATATACACCACAAGTAGTAAGAGAAGCTTAAAACCATAAGTTTATGTTATATTATTTGTTTGTTTGTTTTTTCCTCCTTGCCTAAACTGACCTATTATTCCATTTCTCTTTGATTATCTTTCTTTGGCTGTTTGTTTTCAAAAACTCTTCCCCCGTTCCTTTTTGTGTCACCGTGACCCTTTGCAATTCTTGCAATCAAGTGCAGAAAAGTGAAGAGCTTTATATCCTCTTTTGTTGTGAGACTTGTTGAAGTGAAAATGATAGGTTGTTGCTGGGCTTGAATTCATAAGCCCCCGTACCTATCCCTTGCATAAATATTTTGGTTAGAGGTCGGGCAGCAAGCTAGTCCGGTCGAAGCTTGCAACATCTAGGAAGCATCCAACCCTTCTGGTAGTAGTTTGAAGGCATGAGGATGCTGGCCATCATAAGGATAGTGATGGTACTAGTCAAAAAATAGCAAGAAAAAGGAAGTGAAGTTGTCCTAGTGGTGCTCTATATTATCCGTGGGTGATAGTTAGTGGAGTAGTTTCGGAGAATATTTAAAAGGAAGGTTAGTTAGTTATTGGGCAACAAGGGACCTTATTTCCTTTTTGGTTTTTATGTAAGTTTTTATTGGATTTGTAATGTTGATTGTAGATAAGTTGATTATTTGAGTGTTAATAATTATAGTTATGGTATCAATAGTTAAATAATTAGTATATATATATATATATATATATAAAGATTAGGATTATATATATAAGTGTTAATAGAAGTTAAATAATGGATTATATTAAATTGATAAATGAACCATGAATAATGTAAGATACAATAAAATGGTTCTAATGGTATTGGAAGGCATGTATATACTTATGAATTTGTATATTTGTGAGTTTAAATGAAAGGATATTTACTAGTTATTTAATACAATATTTAAAGGAACTTAAATATCAATCTATATATGGAAGTTGCTTCACGTAAGTTTCATTAGTCATATACCAAATTAAAGATAGTGAAGTTAAATAATTTAACGCTAAACTATAAAATTCGAATGCTTAAGTAAATTGAAGTAATTAACTTTATTTTAAGATACTTGGTAATGTGTTCAAAAAAAGTTATTAATTGTCTATGTATACAAGATGATAATTTTATAGAATTAATTATGTAGTGATTACTTTAAATAATAGATGAACTTATTATTTTTAGCTCCAGACCATATCAAAGATACTCCGACACAGTTGCAGTTTAGACAAAATGACGAGTTTTATGAGTAAATTACGTGCATTTTGGTTGCCAGATTATTATGTGCAATTATATGTATATTTGAATAAATGTGCTATATGAAAAAATAATAATAATAAGCAAGTGCAGTATTTCAATGATTTATTTGAATTATGTTTGCTTGATATTGTTTATGATTGATAAAGGCCAACAAAGTAAAAATTTCTGAGGAATAATTTTTATTTCCGAATGTAAAATCCAAGTGCACCTAGGATATTTGATTTTAAATTCTGAGATATTTTGATTCTGATAATTTTTTTTCTTTCTAAAATTTGAGTGCTCAGCCCCAGTAGGATGGATTATTTACTGAGATTAATCTATTATGCTAGAGCGTAAATGTCCAGTGGAGGATGATACTGTTGTACGGTACTGAGTTATTCATTGGCCATTTGTTTGCTTTGTATGCTTTGTCAAAATTAAGAACTTCGGATACTTTAATTGACTTATATATATTGTGAAACATGTGAATCAGTGATTTTACTATGATTACTACAGTGAGATTAAATAAGAATATGTGTGATTACGTATTGTGTGATAATGGTACTCTCAGGGTACATGGTTTACTATCTGAGTTCTTATGACTCACTCTTTCCTCTGTAGTTAGTTGGATACTTGAATTAACGTATAAATATCAGTGAAACATGTGAATCGTGACTTTATTATGATTATTACATGAGATTAAATAAGGATATGTGTTATTATGTGTTGTGTGATGCTGGTACTCTCAGGGTACGTGGTTCACTCTCTGAGTTCTTGTGACTCACTCTTTCCTCTATGGTTAGTTTTTTTAGTATCAAGGAAACACAGTTCACCATGTCAGGATTTGTTACTTGTTGACACTGTTGCAGCAAAGTATACCTCTGAATCACACACTTGAAGCTGATATAGCGACACTTGTAGTCACTTAAGGCTTTATGCATTATTGTATACATCGAATTAACTATGGTAATTTGATTTATTGTTAGGAGCAAAGCTCTACTGTATACTGTGATATTATGGTTTATTAGTAAATTGTAAACATAATTATTTATATGACATGTTCCACTTTATGGGGAACTTCTATCAAATTTTCAGTAAATATTATATATTTAATAACCTAGTTCATGATTTTTTTGTTAATTCAGTAAAGCTTTCTTAGTCTTAACTACAATTTATTTAAGAATCAATGATGCATTGTAAATAATTATTCAGGGTTACTGAGAGTTTGGTTATCCACTCATCTGGCCAATCATACCTTTATTTGAGGGTGTGACAAATACAATCTCATTTTGTAAATAAACATAACTTCTACTTTTTAATATTGATGTCTCTAAGAAAATTTATACTTTTATTGTGTAAAACTTCAAATCTCTACTGAAAAACACAAAAACTACAACTTTGATAATTGAAAATAAAATTTGAAGAAGAATATACATTGAAATAGAATAAGAAACAAAATAAAATAGTTTCGAAGGGAAAACCTTTTTAATGAAGAAACTAAATTGTTATAACCCAATATTAAAATATGAATTTTAATAATTTGGTGAAATTCTTGATCATAAAAGTAGATGCAGACATATAAAATAAATTAAATATTATACATATATATATAAACACATGTGACAAGATTAAATGTGGATCACATAATTGAACCTTGATTTTGACCCTGGAGCTTGTTTTATTTCTTTCTTTTTCCTTTTTTTTTTGGTTTTTTTTTTCATCCACTGCCTTTACCTTTCCCTTTTATTTTCTGGCCGAGATTCTTCTTTCTTGAACCTTCCTTGCTTGTCCATATCCTTCTTTCTCTTCTTCCCCTGTTCAGTTTCACAAAGCTTCTAGCTCATCTTATTCAACGGAGAGCCTCCTCCTTTGCTTCATTCAGCTTGCTTCCTTCTGGCCTTGCAGTCCCATTCAACTTATGGTGCTCCTCCTCATCCAAGCCATGTGGCAGCTGACTATGAGCTCCAGCCACCACTGGTCTTGTTTTGGGTAGCAGCCTACTCCATTTTGCAGCTATAGTCTCCTTTCTTTGATAGCAACTTCAACTGCCTCTTCAACCCCTAACAAGCTGCTTAGCAACCTTTGTTTGAGGTAAATCCTAACTACTTCAAATCTAGTTGATTTACTAGTTTTTCTTGGAACTAGTTGCTGCCCTTTTGGTTTCTTGGATGGTTGTAGGAATTAGATGTTATAACCCTCATAACCTGATATCGAAAAATTAAATTTTTATACACAATGTATAAATTTTTGATATAAGATGATAAATACGTAAACAAAGTAAATAAGTAACAGTGTAATTGATATATTATAACCCATTAATTAAAATTTGATTAACTTGGAACTTGATTTTTATTTGGTTTAAAATTTCTTAATAAGTGAAATAAAATATAATCAATGTTAAACTTATAAGACTTTGACCAAGAATTAATTTATTTTTTTACCTTATATTCTATTCCATTTTTTTTCTCTCTTATTTCCTCATAGTTGGCCGAATTTCCTCTAAAATTCTTCATCCACCAACTTTTACTCATTGTCCTAGAAATTTCTGGTGCTTTCCCCACTTCAACCAAGAACACGTTGCTTCTTTCTTTCTTGTGGGTTCTTGATCTTTCCTAGTTCAACTCCTTTCTTCACCCTAGTGCCATAGAAACTAATTGGAGTAACAACCTTGGTCCATGAAGCCTTCGTTTATGGTGCTTCGTCCATGAAATTTCCTACTAGCCGAGGAAGGTGAGTCTTCCTCTTGCTGATTTTGTTTTGTTTTCCTTTTTTGTGTCAGGCTGGTATGTGAGCTTTAGGAAGCCACAAAGTATTACTATTTCGTTCTTGCTTGGGCAGCTAATACTTCCCCTGTTTTGGTTGCTTTAAAATTTCATGATTACTTTTTATTTTCAGCCAAGCTACTTCATTCTATAACAGTGAGCTCTTTTTCCTTCCGTTGCAGCTCAGTTTGCCTTCATCCATCTTGTAAATTTCAGCTTGGTTAACTTTGCTGGCCGTGAGTTATTGGTTCCATTACTGTAGCTTTGGTTAGTTTCCTGCGTGAGTCGGTTGGTTGGTGGACTATTAGGGAGGTGGTGCAACTCTATTCAGCATCAAGGAGGCGTGACACTTTGCTCTGGAAGATGGTAGCAACTTGAATGTGTGGTTAAAGGGTGAGGGTTGGTTCTTAGTAATAATGTTTTGTTAGTTTAATTGCTTCAAATTTATAGTATTCTTAGGGATTAATGTTGTGGTGGAAAGGTTATATGAAATTGAATTACGAATCTTGAATAAGAAACAAGAAAAGTGATGGGTTATTAAGGCTGACCATTGGAGGGTTGATGTGAGTTGTTGGTAAATCAAAATGATATAAAGGAGTAGTAGCTTCTAAAAGATTAAGTTAACCTTAAAACAAACGTGGAATATGAATAATTGTAGCTTAATGAGTAAAAATTGGTTAGATTGATATGGAAAGTGACAACTTAAGTTCTTGATTTATTCTAATTCACTAATACAATCTTGAATTGAATTGGATTAGGAAGTAATGTTAGTGAATGAGTGTTGAAGTGATAAGTATGAATTGGAGCTTGAAAGTGGTGGAAAATGAGAGTTAAGTGGGTTTTGAAGGGGGTGCAGGGGCAGATTTCGTGGATGAAAGAAATCCTAGGTTTCATATAATTTTGGAGTTGAATTAAATTAAGGGTTCAAAAGAGAAAGTATACCTTAGGATCTTGGGATGTTGTCTACAAAATTTTGTAGCCTGGTTCCAAGTATGTCATTATTTAAAGCTAGTTAAACTGCAGGCTAGGTCATGCAAGAATTTTTAGTGAACCTCAATCAATTCATGAGACTTTATCAGGTCTGTAGTTAGGAATTCGCATAGGACCTGTAAATAAAAGTTATTCCTAGTATACTAAAGAGAAAATATGGAGTTTTATAGGTTTTAATTCCTTGTTCTGAATATTTTGGAGGATGATGGAAGTTAGGGTTATGATTTTCGGAATTTTATTAAACCTATTGTAGTGTAATTGACTTTAGAGAGGTCTTGCAAAATGAATTAGGAGAAGAGTGCTGAAAGTGAAATGTTGCCTAACATCTTGAAATACCGTATTTGAAAGTTTCATAATTTATTTCTTAAGCATGAGAATTCTACAAATGTTAGAATCAGCGTCAAGAAATCAGAATGTTATGGGTGCCCTGTTTTCAGTTCATGTAAGAAATTGAATAGGGTTTAAGACTAATTTTAGGAAAAGTTTCAAAGTAAGAAAGATAGATATACTTGTCTATTAATAAACCTGATAAACGGAATTGGAGTTCCTTTTTCCTAAAGAAAGTTATGTTCAATTAATTAAGGTAAGGTCAGAGCTATCAAAATCCTTCATTTTTCAGAATTTGATGCAACTTCAAAAATAAACTATATTGATATACAAATCTAAAAATTACAAATGATATACCATTATAAAGCTACATGTGTCTAGTATTTAATAAATTTTACGAAATAGAATTTGTAATTTCCTAGAGGAAAGATATGACTGTTAAAGTAAACACTAGTCCAAACTCTAAGTTTGGACAGTTTCAACATCTTTAACTCACTCGTGTTTTCTAACTTTCTACTACTTTTCTACTAGTTTCTACCCTAAGCATTATCAAGACATCCAAAATGTCTTTTCACTATCAACCTTACTGCATAAAGTACAATTTACACTACTTGACATATAATAGCCCTAATAGAAAAACTTTAATAAAGAAACCTATGTAAGTCGATATATATAAGCTTAGTAATTAAAAGGTTATAACAATAACATTGATGAACTAAGTATTATTTAGGAATATGGATTTTAGTTACGGATCCTAATATGAACCTGATGAGATGCGCGAACACAAGTGCAAGTGACGAATATAATCAATTAAAGGTGAGTAGTTAATTGTTGTCTTTAGGGGCTAGATTATTAGGTGTAATTGTATATGTATTTAAATAAATATGATAATGTATTTTTTTAGTGAATTATTTGAATCATGCTTGTTTGAAATTGTATGTGGTTGATAAGGGCCAACAAATTAAAATTTTCCAAGAAATGATTTTTAGTTCCGGAACTGAGATCCAAGTGCACCCAGGATACTCTGATAAATGTTTTTTTAAATTGAGTGTTCAGTCCTAGTGAGATAGGATTATGTACTGAGAATAATTTGTTGTGCGGGCAGCGTAAATGCCCAGCAATGGGTGATACTGTTATGCAGGGTTGGAATGACTCGTTGGCTCTTTGATTGCTCTACTTAATACTATTGCTTTGGTTGATTTATGATCTGTGTATCATGCAAATTATAAATTTATGATGATTAAAATATGAATTAAGATGTGACAATGTTGCATGATGTTACTTTATATGTTATACACTTGTGTGGTGTGATGTTAGTACCCTTTGGGTACGATTTTCCACTCATAGAGTCCATAGGAGTTTGGTAATAGGAGTTTGGTACATGGTGCCACCTGAGCTTGTAACTTGCCGATTGAGTACAAGCAAAGTATTTTCAGGATCTTAGACTTGCAGTCAATGATGAAAGTTTGGCAGTCACACTAGAAACTATGAGGTGTCTAATTTTAGTATGATGTAAGAGTCTAGTTACTTGTCTAGATTAAAAATGTAGACAGAGCGGAGCCCCTTGTTGTCTTTGTGTTAGTGTTAGTGTGAAATCAAGAACATAGGTGGTTGTATTTTGAGGCTTGATCTATATTGTTAGGAACCTCTACCAAAATTTTTCAGTAACTTGTTAACTGTTTCAGAAAATAAAATTTTATAACAAACTTATGTTTTATGAAAGTTACTTTTATCCTTTGGATGGGCCAAAAGTCATGTTTGTTACTTTGTTTTGAATTTAGAGTTACGGAGATTTGGTTATCCAATCTTCCGGCCAGTCATACCTTAATAAGGGGTGTGACATTAGAAGAGAAAAGTTGGAAACCTAACTGTGTTAATGATAAGAAAGCAATAACTTGTTTAGGTTTTCTTTCTTTTTAATTTGTTTACTATTTATTGTTTATGTGGGCATTGTTCACTAGCACTATTTTGGTACTTCTGACAAAAAACCCTATCGTCAACAGAATCTCCTATTAGGAGGGTGGTCTACTAAAGTAGTTTATCTCTCTCCAAAAAACTTATGCTTCAATTATATGATTTTACACCTTTCATCTCAGCAAATTCTTTGAACCATTTTATAAAATATTCTACCAGGCTATTTGTGGTAGTACAATTATGGTGCACATAACATGTAGAAAGTTTAATGCATTACATCACATGGCAGGAATGGTTTTAGGGGTGTAAGATGGTAGTCTCTGCATTATTGGAAGTTAAGGATGGGATATTTTTGTTTTTCTTTTTTTGGTGGATGAAATTGGGGGGACTTTTACCCATTTGCACTCATAGCCCAATTTTGCATTTATTGGCTTCATAGCCTAATTTTGCATTTGTTGGTAGTTTTATGAAAAAAAAAAAAAAAAGGTTTGATGTACTACCTTAAGAAACTCAAGCTTAAGTTAGTTTTCTTAAAGTTCAATTTAAGCCTCTTTTGATTGTTAAGAATTAGATGTAGAATTAATTAGTTGTGAATAAGGGTTTAAGAATTAAGTATCATAAATAGTGATTATATAAAGTGGAAAAGGAATTCATTCGAAGTGAAAGATGTTAGTGTGGGAATTGTATATTTCAAGCCTTCGATGAATTTTAAATTATTGATTTAACTTGAATTTGATATTGGGAATATGAATAAAATGAGGATTGATAAAATGTACCTAACACCTTGATAAGCTAGACTGGGAAGTTTCATAATTTATTTCTCAAGTATGAGAACTCTACAAGTATTAAAATTCGGGTCAGATAACTAGAATTGTACGAGTGCCCTGTTTTTGTTCATGTAAGGAAATCGAGTAAGTTCAAGGCTAATTTTAGGAAAAGTTTCTAAATAAGAAAGATAGATAACTCCTAAAGTTAAAGTTTCAACTTGGTTTTATTAAATTTGAATAAGTATGTAAGTGAAAATAAACATATATCCAAAGGGGTTGTAAAATGCCTAAAAGGAGTAAACTTTAAATAATTAAATGTACTAATATACACATCCAAATAATACATATGATACCTATCTAGAAAGATATACTTGTCTATCAATAAATCCAACAAATAGAATTGGATTTCCTTTTTCCTTAGAGAAAGTTATGTTTAAATAACTAAGCTAATTTTAAATCCTGTGTTTTGCAGAATTTGATGCAACTTCAAAGAATAAATTGTATTGATATATATATCCAAAAATTTTAAATGATATACCATTACAAAGTCACATGTGTCTAATATTTAATAAATTTTATGAAACCTGGATTTGGAATTTCCTAAAGGAAGATATTACTGTTAGAGTGAACAATAGACCAAACCCTAAATTTGGACAATTTCAACATCTCTAACTCACTAGTGTTTTTCATTTTTTCTAATTGTTTCCTTCTACCTTATGCATTGTCAAGACATCTAAAATGTCTCTTTATTATCAACTTTACCACATAAAATACATTATCCTAAAAAAACTTATATAAGTTAATATATAAGTTTAGTAATTAAAAGATTATAACAATAACGTTTATGAACTAAGTATTATCTAAAAAATATAAATTTCAGTTCTGGATCCTTATGTGGGCTTAATGACACATGTGAGTACAAGAGGAAGTGACGAAAAAGATTTAAAAACTTGGTTAGTGGTTAACTGCTATCTTTAAGGGACTAGATTATTATGTGTAATTATATATGTATTTGAATATATGTGATATTTGGAAAATAAGCAAGTGCAGTGTTTTAGTAATTTATTTGAATTATGTTTGTTTGATATTGGTTGTGATTGATAAGGGCCAACAAAGTAAGATTTTTTTATAGAAACTGATTATTATTTCTGAAATTGAAATCTAGGTGCACTTGAGATATTTTGATATGAGATACTTTGATTATGATAATTATTTTAAAAGAAATGAATGCTCAGCCCCGATGGGATGGATTGTATACAGAGAATTAACCTCTTGTACAGGAGTGTAAATGCCTGGTGGGGGAAAATACTATTGTGCGGGGCTAAGTTACTCTGTTGGCCCTTTGCTTGTTTTGTATGCTTTGATTGTTTTAAGTGGATTATATAGTGTACTAATTAAACTATGTTAGCTAAGTTTTATATTTTCGTATTTGTATATGCGTAATCTTAGTAGTTTTGAAATATATGATATGTTGATATTAATTGATAATATATATATACATGTGTTAGGTGATGCTAGTACCCTTTGGGTATAATTTTCCATTCATTGAGTTCGTATGACTCATTCCTCTTCTGTGCTTATTTTTTTAGTAACATGATCTCAAGGATGGCGGTTACTGATATTGGACTTTCCCAAGTGTTTGGCAACAAGGTAATTTTTCAAAATCTCAATCTTGAAGTCAAATGATGAAAGTTTACAATCACACTAGAGCTGTAAAGAGTCTAGTATTATGTAATGTAATAGTCTAGTTATTTGTTATTGATGATCGGAGCGGAGCTCCTTGTTGTGTTTGTTGTTGTGGTTGTTATTGTATAACAACATGAATGTGTGTTTATATTTTATAAGCATGTTTCACTTTATAGGAAACCTCTGCCAAAGTTCTTTTAATAAATTGTTATTTTCAATAAACAAATTTTTTTTAGTTAACTCATGTTTCAGAAAAAAATTCTTTTATTCTTCAGTTTAGTCAAGAATCGTATTTTGTTTCTTGGTTTGGTTATTCATTCCTCCTGCTAATCATGATTTTGTGATGGGTGTGACAAAAATAGAAATATTTTGTGCCTCTTTATGGGTGAAAATGTAACAAACTTAGTATATATGATATAATTTGAATAACACAAGTTATAGATGGTTATCAATAATGAATAAAAACTTATTATCATATATTTTACAAATGAAATAATAATTTTAAATTATGCAAATTTGATATAAAGTATTTGATTATCGAGGATATATATTTGATACTTAAATTATTGATTTCTTTACTTGATTTTTTTATGAGAACTTTCAACTACATTTCAATAGCATTATATCAAATCATACATGAGTAATTGTTGATAGTCAAGCTAGTCTAGAAAAATCTTGATAGTTCTAAGTACTAAAAAGATGAAAGTATAAAATATCTTCGATATTTTGAAGAAAGCATAACGTATAAGATATTTAATAGTTAATTTTAAATGTAGGATAAACAACTAATAGATATTGGTGATGGAGTCTAGAGCTTTCCTTCACCAACTATAAATAAAAATGATGTCCTCTTTTATTAAGCTTAAGAAACAAAAACAAAAATTAAAAAAAAAAAGAAAAAAAATTGTGTAAGTATAATATTTGTCTTTTTTCAATAAAATATTCATTATTCATTTTTTTCATATTCTTCATTCATGGCCTTAGTCATGAAATTATCTAATTATTCATGAAAAATAATATGTTTTCAACCAGGTGGTAAAGCATAATCACAAACATGCTACTTATAAGCTAATTTACATAAGGCCAATCATATCTTGAATGCACGCAACATACAAATTATAACATAAAACAAATAATCTATTTTCAACTAGAGATTATAGATTAGATTTGATGATAAGGAAAAAAAAATTAAATAGTGATTCGACAAGAAGACTATCCGCAACACTTTTTAGTAGCTTCATTTGTTCTATTTTCGCATCATAATTTCATTTCGGTATTAGACTCATGAGAGTTACGTACTCTTACACAAAAGAATTAACAAACATATTTTCATTGTGTTGTATAATCAAACAATTTAAACACCTAGCATAATCCTAAGGTGAAAATAAAATCACATTAAATAATACTTCAATTGTTGTTTCATGCTAGGACTACCTAATATGAATATCCAATTGATTTATTATATTTTTAACTTCTAAATTAAAGTATAAAAAATTAGGATCTCAACAATGTCAAGTTTATCAGACAAGAGCTATCTAATACCTCAAACAAAGTGATCATGATATATACATATAAAAAAACAAAAAAAACAAACAAACTTAACGGCACAGACATTTCAAATGAACAAGATCAAAAAGCTTATACTGAACAAATAAATTGTTCTAAATATGCTATAAGTGTACTAAGCTAGAATAATTTCTTTGTTAGTTTGTTGGATTGTCATTCTTGAACTTACCTATATCTGTTTTTATTGTTTGTTAAAAATTTGGCTGACATTACTTAAACTTGTCAGATTTATTTTAAATCTAGTTTTTTCTTTTTTTTTCTAATGCACATTTAGAACTAATATATCAAATTATTTTTTAACCTAAAAGAGAAAAAAAAATTATACATTGTTCTAAATATCGGCTAGGTGGAATAATCAGCTAAACTTGGAAAGTCATTATTTTAATTATCAACCTCTTTACTTGTTAATATATTTCAGTCATGCCCTAGCCAGTTATAGTAGTAATATAATCTCAAAATATCTTCTAATCTAGATGAATATTAAAATGAAAAAATAAATTAAGTATATTTACCCTAGTAGCTAACTGCGAGTTATTCAAAAAAATTTCACATTTTTTTGGTAACCTTGCTGACAATTGGAAAATAGTACAATGTCCTCGATGAATAGACATTTATTTTGATCATTCTTTTAACTCCGACAACTTTTGTGTGCCTTTCATATACATATCATTTATACACCACAATTTTTACATTCATGAATCTAAATGACATCATGAATATTGTTGACTTTCCCATTTAGCCATTATAAGTTGACATATGTTTGTCCTCTTAAATTATTGATGATACACCTTTAAGTATTAGGTAAAAAAAAATAAAAGAAACTAAAATAACAAAAATACGCAAAACAAAAAGGAAAAAGGAAAGCACAACTCAGACATTTACTTTGATAAAAATATCATATTTGATAAATTAAATGTTATTTTATGATACAGGGAGAAAAAAAATACATGTATAAAAGGTTTCCAATAATCAAAGTTCAGCCTAATACAAAATATCATCTTAGCATTCCACGCTCCAACACATAAGGCCCATAGAGCATCATTGCTAACTGATCTCATCTCTCTAATATTTATCGCAGATATACAACATATAATTCCCTACAATGTAGCTGACAACGATCCAATTGAAACTTGATCTTTCATATTGTTCGAAAGTATTTGCTTCTTACTTGTTTTCTTATCAATGATCCATATTACTAGCATATATAGTTAAAATATTCACTCAATCATCAATGACTTCTTGCAATATAACAGAGCCGTATGTATCATTTGGATAAGATTTAGAGTCAAAATTGAATGGAGAATGTATGTCAAACTTGTATACAAAGATCTTTTATCTGAAAATACCACCACTTAACTACCACATTTTAGGCCAAAAAAAGTCTGCATGACAAATATTTTTGACTATAATTATAGGATGAAAAATCTCATGCAAGGTAATGTCTTGTATGGAGAACACATCAGCTTATTTGGCGTTAGATTTTCGTAAGGATGTAAGAATTTTTCTATAATATTTTTATGCAAGTTTGAAGAACAATGCATAATTTCTTTTTATGAAGAAACTAAAGTATATGGATAGTCTTTTGATGGCCTATCGTATAACTTTTAATACTTACACAATAAAATAATAATAATAAAACAAACTGAAAAATGTCAAAAGTAATTACTATGTATATTAGAAGTTGGAGTCATTTGTTTGTTTGTTACAAACTCTTTTTAATAGTTCTATTCTATCAGCAGAAAGGCTTTTGTGGTTAGACCAGATTACAAATCCACTATGCAAACTACAATTTCATTTTATAAAGAAACATAACTTTACTTCTTTATATTAACGTCTCTAAGAAAATTGCATACTTTGTTGTGTCTAACTCTATATGTCCACTGGAAAATTCACAGATTAGATCTTTGATACTTTAAAAAAAATTGAAAAAAGAATATACCTTGAGAAGGAACAAAAAAAAAAAAAAAAATTCAAAGAAAAGTGTTTTTTTAATGAAAAAACAAAGCATAGATATTTTATGTCTTTTCATATGTGAGGCATGCAGCAAACCACTTGAAAGTTTTGTCCAAGTATATAGGATATAATTTGAAAAACATATGAAATAGACTGATTAATCAATAACAAGGAAAAACTTATTATAATTACAAACGAAATAATAATTTTAAATTATAGAAGCTCGACATAAATTTTTTATTATCAATGATGTATTTGATACAGTAAATTATTGTTTTCTTTAGTTGATTATGAAAACTTTCAGCTACGTTTCTAGTATTAAATCATACATAAGAACTGTTAATAGTCAAGTTAATCTAGAAAAATCTTAAAAGTTATAAATGATTACTAAAAGTTATAATGATTGATCCAGAGGTGATTGCTAAGAAAACCAAATGTGATCAAGGTGATTTTAGGTGATTTCAGGGTAAATGTTGAAGGAGTATTGAGGTATGGTGATTGGATTGTGGTGCCACTTGATTTGGAGTTAAGAAGAAAGATTCTTGAAGCAGCCCATTCTTCATCATATGTCATGCATCCTAATTCTTCTAAAATGTATCAGGACTTAAGAAAATTTTACTAGTGGAAGAGTATAAAGAAAGATGTTACTGATTTTGTTTCTAGATGCTTAAGTGTGTCAACAGGTGAAAGCTGAACATCAGAGGCCTGCCAGAATGTTACAAAAGCTAGACATTCCTGAGTAGAAGTGGGAAAAAGTTACTATGGATTACGTATCGAGACTTCCTAAGACTTTTAGGGATTTTGATTCTATTTGATTGATTGTTGATCGTTTTGACGAAGTCTGCACATTGAGTGTTTGTCTATTTTTTGAAAATAACAAGTAAGAATGATTTGGTTCAGAAGGTAAAAATTTAAGTAATAATATAAACATATATATTTTTAAAAATTTTAAAGATGAAAAAATAATTAACACAATAATATTATAATTATAAAAATTATACTCTTAATATTTATTTTATCTCATAACATTTTTCAAAATTTTAATTTATAATAATTATAATTTTTTGTAATTTATTAAATAAAAAAATAAAAAAAATAAAATTTAATTATTATTGATGTATTGACAAAATATAATTTGATTTTAATTATTATTAATATATTAACAAATTATATTGAAAAGAATTAGGACAAAAAAATATCAATAGTTATAAAACAATTATAATTCTATTAATATTAAAATACAAAATAATTAGGAAATAAGTAAAAAAAAAATAAATAGTATATTTGAAGTAGTTAAAAAGTATTTATATAAATAGTAAAAACTCATATAGGGTACTTTACTCATAAGAGTATTTAAGGAAATCAAAAAATTATGTCTTTAAGGTTAAGTTTGGTAACACTTTTCAAGAAAGTGTTTTGGCTTTTAAAAAGCTACAACATCTAAATATTGTTTAGTTAATTCTTTTTAAGGGGTGCTTCTTTTACTACTTTTAAAAAGTCATGGATGCTTTTAGAAATATTTCAAGTTATATTTTTAAAAGTTAGCCGTGGTTTTTCAAAATTAAAAATACAAAAATCAACTTATTAATTTTAGAATATTACCAAATATATCTTCAATTAATTTATAAATAATTAAATTTCTCTTCCTTAAATATATCTTTAATTAATGATGTCTATTTTTGTCATTTATACATTCACAACGGCTTATGATTTGTTTTACCAAATATCTTATTCATTGCTTTTACTACCCACAATAACTTTTATAAAAAATTTACCAAACATGATTGTTATTACTTTTTGACAATTACTTTTTTCACAACATGAAAGTCATAGCAGCTTTTTAAAAGTCACAGTATTACTGAACAAAGCCTAAGACACTTTTGTATATAGTATAGATAAACAAGTAGATAAATTTAACAAAAAATTAAATTCATAAATTTATATATATTTTTTAATTCTTAAAATTAAAGAAGAATTGTAAGTTAAAACAATAATATTATAATCTTGAAAACTGTATTATTTTTCTAAGTATTTAAAAAATATATATAAAAAATCAATTCATAAATTAAAGAAAAATTAAAAAATTATTTTAATTATTAGAAACTTATTAAATAAATTTTTTTTGATATTAAATATTTACTATTATTATCATATAATTATTGAAAAAAATTATTTTAAAAAATTATGAATTAAAAAATATTAAAAGTATAAAACAATATTATAATCATAAAAACTATACTCTTAACATTTTTTTCTTAATTCATAGTAAAATTTTAAAATTTTAATTCATAAATTTGAGAACTAAAAAAATTATGATTATTAGAAACTTATTAAGTAAAAAAATTGAGAAATTCAATCTTAATTACTATTCATATACAATTATTTAAAAAAATTTAGATTTATTAAGATTGAAAAGAATAAGTAAAAAAGAACTCAATAGTTTTAAGACAATTACAATCTTATTGATATTAAAAAGAAGAAGAAGAGAAATATTGAAAAAAAATATAGTTTATTTGTAACAAAATAACAACTAAAGGTAATTTTGTAATAATAAAATCTCATAAGGATTTTCAAGAAAGTCAAAATATTCTATCACTAAGCCACTTTCATTTATATTATATTCTATGTGTATATATATATATATATATATATATATACACATATTAGCTACATGCATGTGTTTATGCATATGTTAAATAATTATTTAAAAATATATATATAAAGTGGTAAGTTTTTGAGTCCTTATTTAAAAGATAAAAAATGAGTTGGTGTGTGAGAGTAAGATGGGTAGTTATTAAAAAGTTAATTCTTTTCAATTAATTAATAAAAATTATTTAATTTATGTGAATTGGTAGAAAATAGACAAGTTTTTTTTGGTTTCTAGGTTTCCACAAGCATTGTGTAGAAAATGGATAAGTTTTATATTTTTTAAATTAAATTTATATTTATTTTTAAGTAGAAAAGCATAAAAATCTTTTACCTTGTAGAATAATATAAATATAAATATAGATATATTTACTCAAGAAAATAATACATTTTCTTCTATTTGTTAACTAAAAATTATGAAAAGAAAGGATGATAAAATCATATTAATTCTTATAAATTTTTTGGGCATATTAGGAATGCTCGAAGCACTAGAGAATGGGATAGGTACCAACCACTTGATCTTGGTGGAAAATTTTTAATTTTTTTCAATAATGAATATATCATAATTTTTTTTAGTTTTTTAAATTCACATTATCAGATTTCTTAACAAAAGCCTTTTTGAGGATAATTTTGTATGGCCTACTCAGCTAGATATTCCCATATAGAGTTATTTGAAAGAAATTCAACATGTAAAGAAAGTGTGTGTGGCATGTATGATGAACATTGAAAGAGTTGTTAGGAGCATCCGTTGGATGGCTCCTCTTCATGGCTAGATTAAACGAAATTATTATGGGGTTTGAGGGGCAATCCAAAGTTATTTAGTGTTGTTGATTTGTTGAGGAATGCTAAGGGAAGATGGATGTGTGGTTATTAGTGTAAAGTGGGAATTTCATAGAATCATGCACTGTATTACGTCTACTACTTTAAGATAATCTAGAATGGTGGAACTACTGAAGATTTTCAAGCTTCTAAGGGCGTCCATCAAGGGTACCCTCTTTCCCCTTATATCTCTGTTCTTTGATTGGAATGGCTGGGCCATCTCATCACTAACAAAGTGACTTTAGGCACCTGGAAAGCCTATTCATATTAGTAAAGATGGTCCTAGTATCTCCTACCTGATATTTGCTAATGACCTCCTTCTATTTTCAAAAGCTTCTATAAAGCAAGCTGAGGTTATTCATAGAACTTTTGATGACTTTGGGTTAGCTTCTGGTCAAAAGGTTAGTATGGAAAAGACTAGACGTGCTCTAAAAATGTGACTAAACATCATTGTAAGGACATTGATCTTGCTACTGGTTTTGGCCACTGTACCGATTTAAGGCATTACCTAGAGGTTCCACTAATCCACGGCCATACTAGTAAAGCAACATACCAACATATCATGGACAAGGTTAAACATAGAATCTCTGGTTGGAAAGTTCGGACATTATTGCTAGCTGAGAAAACTACTTTGGTTCAAGTTGTTTCTCAAAAGATCCCAACCTACACCATGCAATCTACTCGCTTACCTCTTACTATTTATGATTAAATTAATCGTATCAATCAAGGTTTCTTTTGAGGAGATGATGAAGATGGCAGAAGGATGCATATTATTACCTGGAATAGGATCTCGCAACTGAAAGATAATGGAGGGCTTGGACTAAAGGACATCAGGTTACTGAACAAATCCTTATTAATGAAGTTTTCCTGGAATATTATATTTTAGGGGAGAATAGTCTCTAGTCACAAGTTATAAAGGCCAAGTACATGCAAAATCAAGATATGTTGGCTCATATTATTACTCATGGATTAAACTCTCTATTTTGGAAGGCTTTATGTGGAGTTTGGCAGGAAGTGCTAAGTGGCATACAGTGGTCTCTTAGTGATGGTTCAATGGTCAAGCTTTGGATAGACCCATAGGTTAGTGAGAAGGGGTCTCTTTTGGCTAACGCTATCATAAAGGTCACGGACGAGGATAAGCAAATCACTGTTAATGATTAAGGAGACTAGGACAGTGATATGAATTGATCAAATTATCCTTACCCATATCTACTAGAATATCAAAGCCTATGATTCCCTTTAATTATGAAAGGGGTCATGATTATATTTTGTGGGGTAACTCTGCAATAGCTGCTTCACGGTGAAAGATGCATATGAGTATATTGCTCATGATGATTCGGAGTTGAAGGATCTTGTTTGGAGTTCTATTTGGAAGTGGGAGGGGGCCTCAACAACTTAGAATTTTTTTTGGCAATGACGCACAACTGGCTAAGATGAAAGGGTTATTGGCTGAACAAAACTTGAGCAGCATGATTGAATGTAGAGCGTGCATGACTTTAGTAGAAACGGTTATCCATAACTTTTGGGATTGTCCAATTGCTTTGGGGGTTTGGGACAAGGTTGGGCTCAAATGTGTGTAGCCTGATTTCCACAAGCTCAATTTGAAAGAATGGGTGTTGTTCAACTTAAGAGACAATATGAAAGTCTCTAATCATTAATGGTGTATGATCTTTGTGGTAACCTGCTTGTTACTTTGGCATTGGCGTAACAAAAGCCTCTTTGAGGATAATTTTGTATGGCCTACTCAGTTAGATATTCCCATATAGAGTTATTTGAAGGAAATTTAACATGCAAAGGAAGTTGGTGTAGCATGTATGATGAATGTCGAAATAGTTGTTAGGAGTATCTTTTGGATAGGCTCTTCCTCATGGCTGGGTCGAAAGATTGCAAGCAGTGGAGTACAACAGGGTTAATGCTAATAAATAGATATTCCCATATGAAGTTATTTGTAGGAAATTTAGCATGCAAAGGAAGTGGGTGTGGAGCAATCCAACAAACAGCTTGGTCGAAAGATTGCAAGTAAGGGAGTATAATGGTTAATGCTAACAAAGACGCTGATAAGCTTACAAATCTAACATTGGATGGGAGTCTCATTGATCATGTATTAATTTTTATAATATTCTTTTTGGTACATTATGACTGTTTAAACTCAATACTAGGAAAATAGGAGATATGTATCAATTACTTGAACTAAGCTTTTTAGCTGTAAATTTTTTAATATTTTCAATAATGAATATATCATAATTTTTTTTTGTTTTTTAAATTCACATTATCAGATTTCTTAATTAAATATTTTGAACCAAATTTTGAAAAAATAAAATAAAAATACCGAGAGTAAATTTACTCTTTCTAGAAAAACAAATAACAATCTATTATTTGAACCCTACGCTGTGCCTCCACAAAGTCTGCTTGCTGCTTCGTCCCTTCTGTCATTTTGCTGTGTCTCAAACAGTTACTCCTCCACTGACTCTGACGCCTTCAACCTCTGTCTCTCTCCCCTTCAATTTCTGTTTTGCAATTTCAGTCCTTGAAATCTTAAGAGTTGAAGTCCCTCTTGCTTCTCGAATTAAATCTAGTTTCTTTCTTGGCTTGGCTTATGTACAAAGACACTTCGGTGCTGAAGATTGTCGGTCTACTAATTTGAGGTCAGTTTGTGGCATTTTCATAGTTGAATGTAGGTAGAATTGGGTTTAATTTAGGGTTTGTGATAGTTGGTTGATTAAACTGATGATGGGTGAGTTGTTTGCTTTAATCATAAATTGTGAAATTTTTTGTTTTCTGCTTTCAAGGTGGATTGCTTATCCTCATTCTTTTGTTTCTGCTCGTTGAGGTGGACTGCTTATCGTCCTTGAACTGTTCTCTTCTTTTTCTATCGATAATCTTTCTTTTTCATTCATCAATAGAAAAAAGAGAAGAATATGGATTTTCTAAATCATCAAACTTGCTACGTGTTCCAACAATAGATGAGGCTATGATAATTTTGGGTATTACAGCAAACTAGATATAGAAGAAATTACTTGTACCCAGATGACAACATCAACCATATTATAATCATTATACAACTGTAAGGTTTAAATTCCATGAAAAGTGTCCAAATAAAGGAAATAAGATAATAAATGAACAAGAGTGATGATTAAGCTTCCATTTTTGGTCAGGTTAATCTCTTTGGTCTCTATCTAACTCTCTGGGTTTCCTTTCTTTTGTTGGTTCTATTTTTTTTTTTTCCTTCAAATCATTCTTCTGTTTTCATTCTTAATAATTAGCCATAATTGCCTTGTTTGCCTGATGTGGGTGCATCTCCTTGTGCCTGACGCAGCCATAATTTTTATTTTTATTTATATTTTATTTTTGGATACGCAAGGATACGTATCTGTTCTGCCTGTGTCCATACGTATCCAATACCACTCATCTCAAAGCATATCCATGTTTCTCAGTCAAATATTAGCAAAGTCAGTGCAATTTAATGGGTTATTATGATTAAAAGAATGGAATACATGATTAGAAAAAAATTCCGATGGGAAAATTGGTAAAGAGGGTATTCCCTGATGACGTAATTTTTGGCCAATGTTATTAATTTTATTTGTGGTATCCATGCTTTGATTTTTGAGGCCATATTGGCTATATGTTGGACCAATTGTTTTATGGTTCCAATGGTGAATTAATTGGTGACAGGTGAATTTCTTGAACATATTTTCATGGGTGACAATTTATTCAGAAGAGTACAATGTACAATTGCTTCTAAGAAAAACATAATGTGATTCTTAATATGATTCTTAGAGTCTGTTTGGGAGTTTGGAAGGAGAGAATTGGAGAGGTGATTTACCCCATTAATTATTTCATTTTATTTTTTGTTTCATCAGGGATTCCTAATTAAAATACTTATTTTCTTTTCCTTAAGTTCTACTTTCCACGTTTGAAATAAAATTCCACTTTCTGTCTATTATTTTCTCTTCCCTTGCTGGAACTCGGCCTAGTTTTAATGAGGCTGGTCCATGCAGTTTGATCTTCATGTATATTAGCTGCACTTAGCAATGAATCCTGATTCCTGAGTAATTTATTCCTGATATTACCACGTTTTGTCCTTAGACCATGGTTTTGTTAATGTTCTGTATTGGAAACAAATACCATTTCTGATTTTTTATTAAGGCACATATGAAATTCACGATATTGTGTTTTTTGAATTCTTTTGCTTTACAGGGAGTTCATTGACTATTGGATCTTGATGAAGAAAGTGAGAAACGAAGTTGGTAATGTAGAAGTGGCTTCTGGAAATAGCATTGCTGAAGGCAGTGGAGGAGACGTAGATGTTGTGGATAAAGTAGTAGTGGAACAAGGAGAAGAACAAGAGGAGGAAGATGCAGATGAAATAGAAGGAGTTGATGAAGATGACGGGGACTATACTTTCAGATTCAAAGATGGAATAAACCCTTTGGATTTTGTGGAAGATAATGCCTCTGGGGTCCAATCTTATCAGCAATTTGAGCGCCTTGAGTATGAAGCTCTAGCTCATAAGAAACGAAAAGCACTTGCAGACTGTCCGAGGTAGCTTCCAGATCTTCTATTTACTATTCTACTCTCCTCTCTTCCACAATTGTCTTTGAGAGCCTTGGAATTTTCAAATATTATTGGTTTTCTTCATCTGCTAAAGAAGACCCATCTTAGACAGTATGTCCTTACTACCCATTTAGTTTAAATGTTTAATATTCTGAGATTAGATGTTACTTATAAATTACAGTATTGACAGAAAAATAGGTAGTTTCATGGATTATTTTTATGTTGGAAAGTTGCATGGATTTTAATTAACAGAAATTTTGGTCTGCTGCTTCAACTTCTTGTTTTTCACTCTTGAAAGGAATTTCAAATGTTTAGTAGAGATGAGTGTTCTATGTATAGTTTTAAAAGTTATGATCCAAAGTTTTCTAAAAGCAGTGAAGTTTCAATGAAGAAGGCCAGACAAGAAGATATTTCTGGGGCAAGCATGGATGAGATAATGGAAGCCATGAGTTATGGTCTTAGGAGGAGGAAATCTAGGAAGGTAAGATTTACTGTTGTGATAAGTGCACTTATTTGATGCAGTGGTAATGAAGGTGATCCTATTCCGTAGCATTCTATCTGTAAATGGACTGCTTTAGTGGAGAAATTCCTACTTGAGTTGCTTTTCCTGTATGTTCTAAGTCTAAAAAAGTAAAAAAGTGATTAGGTAAAGAGATAGAGGAGCCTAATTCACTTCATGAGGGATGAAATGGTTTGTTCTTTTGCTATGGGAATGTGTGAACTAATTGCTTTCTTCAACCTAGTTGGTCTTGACCGTCTTAATTAATTTACCATGCGCTTATTTAATCATTGATGACAAGTGGAATATAGAGCTCATCCTTTCACTTTTAATGTACTAACCTTAAGTTTCACTCTCCAGCTCTCCAGCTCTCCAGCTCTCCAGCTCTCTCAAAGAAACAAATATTTCTAAATTTAGGGCCACCTAGTTACTTATTTTATTTTTAGTTTTTGTTTATTTAAAAAAATGCCATGATATATTTTCTACACTAGTGAACTAGATCCAGGGGCTTGTGAGCCTTAATGTGAGTCACTGTCTTTTATGCATTGATATCAGTTACTAGGAATTTACTTGTCCCCTTTTTACTCATCTCCTGATTTTATATAGCTATATTGCTATAATATTTTGACGAGTATTAAACTTAACATGGTTGTTAAATAACCATTGCTTAAAAGCTTAAGCTATTAGGTGAGACCCAAACAATTGATTTTAATCTCTAATGCACTCCTCTACTCACAATCCCTTTTCAAGCATAGAAAAAAAAAGGGTTCATGACCAACCTTGTGCTGGAATTCAATTTGTTTCCTTTAATTGCTGTGTACCTAATGCAGCCAAAAAAGAGAGGTAGGCAAAAAGGATCAAAGAATAAGCTCAGCCCTGAAATTACAAAAATGCTTGGTGATGCTACTCTTCACTATGCACATGGCCGTTATGAAGAGGTACCATATTCTATTCTTTAATATAATCAGTAGTTAATCACATTAATTCAGCTAGTGAGATTCGTTGAATTGATTATTAGATATATGTTCAGCAAAGATTTATTGGTTACTCTGGCCTCTTATTGATTTTATGTCTGTAATGTGAGCTTTTTTTTATGGTATTATACCTTTGAGTATGATGATATGATGTTGGTACTTGGTAGTTCTCTTTGCATCATAATTCTTTGAACATGACGATGGCATGCATTCCAAGCTGGGATTCAAAGGCTTATGTTTGGTTTCATATTCTTGATTTGAATTCTTTTACATAACTGACTTGATTTGATTGCTCAAAACCTCCAGCATTCCATTAGAAGAAAAATTACTTGTGGCAGCGGTCAATTCCACTGCTAAAAGTTAAAAAACCACTTTTAAAAGTACACCAGCATTTGTGGTGCTTTTTGGTTGTTAGTTTAAACTAACATCTCATAATAAGTTATGCTATTAGGAGGTGGAATGCTAGTAAGATAACCTATACATATGTGTTACATGAAATTATTTAATATTTTAATAATGAAGGTTACCCTATTCTGTAGCGTTTTATATGTAAATGGACTCTGTATTTGAGTTGTTGTTGCCTTCTGTTGCTAAGCCTAAAAAATAAAAGATTTATTAGATAAATAGAGAAAGAAGCTTAATTCAACTCATCAAGGATGCAATAATTTTGGTCCTTTGCATACTGGAGATGTAATAATTGTCAAATATGACGACGGAATGTGATTCTATTTTCAGGGATTCCTCTCGTAAACATAAGGTTGTGACTATGTCCTATCAAGTTCAATTTGGTGGAATACACGCAGTCTTGACTGGCAGTCTCCATTTATTATATTAAGATTTTGACCTTTTAAATGTTTTATCTCAAATATATTTTAACTTGTAAGTGGAAATTTCAACTTTTGCAATGTAACAGTGGAGTATCAAAGGTGTGTGAAGAAATTTGTATTCATATTATGTCAAACTATTTCATGAATAAAATTACGTGTAGTTATTTAATCCACGATTCCTTCATTTGTTATAAATATGATGTTATTTAATGACCAAAAATAGCATTTAAAGTCTGTATTACCCATATCAAGAAATCTTTTTTAGTTGTATCTATGTTGTGATGATTGCTAACTGTCTTCAGTATAGTAAACAAAGTTCTTTATTAGCCTCCATTCTCATGTGTTGTTTCAAACTAGATATCCATTGTTCTGCCTGTATTGGGTTAAATCTTTTGGAATTTTCCTAATGCAACATGTTATCAGAACCTTGTTTTTGCATGCTCTTCAATTCTTCATACAGACCTATTTATCTTTATTGGTCTGGTTTATTGTATTTCTCTTCCTTGTCATTTCATATGAATTTTGTCACAGTTTTTTATGCCTGATCATTCTAGGCATGTTTCCTATTAGCTTAAGCTTTTGGAGATTAGGAAATACAACAACTAGCTTGCTTTATGTTGGATGTAAATACTTGGCTGAATTGGGGCATTTGGGTATTTACTCTTGTTTCATAGGTTGTAATCGTTCGTTAATGCAAGATATTTTCTCTCAAATTCTACTCTTTACTTCTATTATTTTAATGCTTGCAGGCTATTGCAGTGTTACATGAAGTTGTTAGGATAGCACCAAATTTGCCGGATTCATATCACACCCTTGGGCTTGTCCATAAATCACTTGGTGATAATAGAAAAGCTATGGATTTCTATATGATTGCTGCACATCTGACACCAAAAGATTCTTCTTTCTGGAAGCTACTTTTTTCCTGGTCCATGTAAGAAGGTTCCTCATGGTTGTTCATATCATTATGTCATAATTTTCTGTCGACTGGTCTCTCCCTCTTGAAAATAATTCAACAACATATATGAAACAAGGAAACATAAAGAAATTGCCTTAACTGAAGCATCTTGTAAATATGTATCCTACGTACTACACAATGTTTCCGTTGAATAATGTATTTTGCATTATAGTTTATCATAGTGGAGATTGGAAATTCTTCTAGCTTAACTAAATTTATTTATGTTTTCGTTTACCCCTTTTCTTTTAGTGCATAAATGGAATGGTTCTATTGATGAGGTTGGGATGTTTCGAGTGCAGTGAACAAAAGGACATTGGTCAAGCTAATTATTGTCTTTCCAAAGCATTAACTTCTGATCCAAAGGACATAACTCTAAGGCTCCACCGTGCTTCTCTTTATGTTGAGCTTGGAGATTATCATAAAGCTGCCGAGGCCTATGAACAAATATATCTACTCTGTCCTGAGAATATTGATGCTCTGAAGGCAGCAGCTGAGGTTTGCGTTGTTTATGATTTAGAAGCTATCTTGACTTAGAGATATGAAATCATGTCATATCAATTCATTTCTGTTACATAATTTTCATTGTTCTCTTGGAAACCATCATGTTGGACTCTCATTTCTATTTTAGTGTATATATATTTATTATGTTAGTGTGAATTAGCTGGGCTATTAAGTTAAGCTTCAGCTTTTGGGACAGTAGATGATCGAGCATGGTTTAATGGATGATTGCTTATAGTCAATGGTTTTAGTATTAATACCCTTACCCAATGTTTTAGGCTAGATTTGCATAATTGAACCTTTTTGTATCAACTTAAGCTTTTAGGCTAATTGGTAGAACAACATGATATCAGAAAATTGTCTTCAATTGTTGTTAGTACAATATATCAGAAAATTGTCTTCAATTCTTGGTAGTACAAATGATATCAGAAAATTGTCTTCAATTCGTTGTCCACTATTGACCGGAGACTTTGATTGGAATTGAGACTAGATCCAGAACAAAACCTCCAAGCAGTGTAATCTGAACAATTTGATGTGTGATGCTTGTGAATTTGCAAAAACCACACTTCTCATATCCATCAATGAACAATAGGAGTACTATCCATTTGCAATTATTCATTCTGATGCATGGATACGTATCCGACACCAATACTCCCTGCAAACTGGCGTATCCTGGCATCTTTGTTGTGGGGACTTGGTTGGCATCAAGGAAGATTAGGGCTCTGAAGTCAAGGTTTAGGGTTTAGCAAGTATTTGAGGGCTAGAAATTTGGTTGTTTAGGGTATGAAGAGGTTGGGGTTGACGTGGGATTTGAGGAAGGATAAAATGTTAGGATATCAGGTATTTTCTTGGGGTTCTGTAGGGTTCAAAGGTTTTATGAAAGATTTAGGAAAGAAGGGAGGCCTATCTTATGGTTTCTATCTGAGAAATTAGGTCTGAAATCACAAAAGTTAGATAAAAAATCGAGAGAAACCGTATTCCTCGCACTTATGTTTCCATCCATAGACATCACACCTATGGACATGGATTACATTCTTTAGGCATCACATTTAGGGATTTAATTGCATGACACAACGGAACTTTGGCAAAAGCTTTCATTCAATAATCAAGTCTGGAATTAAGAAGTACGCAATATGCCTTAATATAGGCAACCCAATAACCTAATACGAATAACTGACTTAATCAACAAATAATTGATTACCCTAATTATAACAAAACCCTAGCTTAAAATAATTTCTAGTTGACCCAAAATTACTAGATACTAAAATTCTAATTTCAGAATGACTAATTCTCACCCTAATGTTAAATATTGTTCAATTAAATTGAAATCCCTAATTACTGTAACATCGATAATTGCATTTCAATCTCCATCATGTAGACTTTATATAATGAAATAAGGGGAGGTTTAATGTTGCTTTGATATTGACCTATCTTTCTTGAGTGCCATCTTATGCTGAAGCCTCAGTGTTTTAAGGTTTATGCTACTGATTAGCATCTTGGTGTCAATTTAGTGTGATGTATATTTAGCAATTAGGGATAATTAGAAGGGAAATACCTTCACTTTTGTGCCTATTATACTTTGCTATCAAGCCAAATCCCTTCCTTAAATAGATGGACTTGTGTTGGTGAGATTAGTAAGGTTTGTTCCTGAGTAAATACTATAACATGTTTATCTGTTTTGATTAGAGTTTTCCTTAATGAGCATATATTTATAATGCAATCTTGAAGGAAAGGCATTGGTGTGGTCTAAACATTAATACCAAATGAGGCATTTGTTTGGTCAAGAGTTTTCCAAAATAAGGCATTGGTTTGGTCTAAATGTTAATACCTAATGATCTTTTTCTGTTTCTTAGACTAAATAAGGCATTTCCCATGGCATTACTTTTTATGGAATATTGAGAATATCAAAGACTCTATATTTGGAGGACAGTTAGTTAGTCCGCAACCTTTGTTTTTAATAAAAAATTTGACACGTGTTGGTGAGTCAGGGAGGAAAGATCTTTGGAGTTTGCTTTGTTTGTGGTGGTCTGGTCCATTTGGGTGGATCAAAGTGCTTGTAGTAGCTGACATCTTTCAGTGGAACAACTAGTGCATGGTCTAAATGGTCCACTTTCTCAGAACTAGTACACATGCAAGCTTGTGAGCAGCCAAACTCTAGTGAGCGTCAATATGAGTACAGTATTATATGCATACATAACAGGTATAGGGAGACAGGTCAAGTGTTTAGGTTGAAACTATGGTGGGGGTGTGTTAAATTATTTAAAATTATATATATAAAACTTCTGATATGCTTCAAGAACATGAACATCAAAATAGCAATTTCATTCTTCCATCAATCATTACGCCTTATGTACAACAGAACAGTCAGCCTTCGTAGTTCATACAACTAAAAGGAGTTATGACCTTATTATTTTCCTTTTCTAATTTCATCTTTGTTTAAACTTTTCATCATCAGGTTAGACAGTTGTAACTAGTTAGAACTTAGAATAGTTTCATCAGGGATATGGGTAATCCCAAATATATAGACCAGGGATTTAAGGTTTCTTGTATTTTATTAATTATCAAAAAAAAAAAAAAAAATTATAAAGCTTTACTTGAAAGGCCGGTGTTTATTTTGTTTTTTTTTTTTTTTTTTCTTTCTTTGTTTAATATTGGCTTGAGTTGCACTCTATAATATTGAGGAAATTACCTATATGTCATCATTGTTGAATTATTGTATATGCAGCTTTATGGATTTCACCTTGTTACAAAAGTCGATGTGTTGGATGTTAGTGTATTCCTTCAGTTCAGTTGTTATACGCTGTTGGTGCAAGCTGTTAAAATAATTACTTAGGCCATGTTATTATTTGTATGTTTAGGTTCTTTAATATCTCACATAATTGGGACTTATTGCTGAAGCGAAAACTACTTTCTTTTGTTCTGTTTAAAGTTCTACAGAAAATGTGGTCAACTGGAATCCTCTTGTCATATTCTTGAGGACTATCTTAAGGGTCAACCCACTGAAGCTGATTTAAGTGTGATTGATCTGCTAGCTGCCATATTAATGGATACTAATGCATATGATAAAGCTCTTGAACACATTGAGCATGCACAACTCAGAAACTCTTCAAATGAACTGCCATGGAGTTTAAAAATTAGAGCAGGAATTTGTCACATTCATCTTCGAAACTTGCAGATGGCTCAGGTGTGTTACATGCTTGTTTATCATTCTATATTCTTTTGATTGTATTCTAATTGACCCTGGCTAGTTAGTTTTTATATGCAACATGGGTCTGCTGTAGGGTTGTAGTAAATTTGTTAACAATCAAGTGTTTTCATCAATGAATACCAGGACTGCCTTATTTTTCTTCTCTTTCCTGTGTCATGAGTTGTGCATTTCCCCCATTTCAAAGCCAGTTAGTGTATTATATGCTGTCTGTATATATTTTTCCCCAGTGGTTATATGTATACTCTTTGTGTTGTTCAAATGATTATGGCTGTCAGAGCTATAATCTAAAGAATACTCATAGTTTTAGGTGTGCCTAAGGCGAATGATATCTCTGTATCATAAATTCATTGTGTTTAGCTTTACTTTAAGAATCCTACCTCATGAACATCAGATCCTATCTAGTTAACTCTGTAAAAGGAGCATAAAGCTTCAATCTCAATTAACTCAAATCTCGTTGGTAGATTATAGAATCTAACATCTTTAACAGGAAAGTATCTAGTTCTCTAGATACGGCATCATATTATCCCTACTTCTTTTTGAGAAATAATCATTTTGTTGTCATCATGTTATCAGTAGCTTTTTTATAGCTATCACTTATTATGTAATGGTGGAATGCTTCAAAAGTTAAGGCATAATGCTAGCATATATACCTCGATCTTGCTTTTGAGCCATTTATACATGTTTTTGAAGATTTTCAAATGATTTGTAGGTTCTCTATAATGACTTGCAAAAGGAGAATGCACTTGATCATCTTGACTTGATCATTGACATTGCAGACTCATTAATGAGTCTTGAGCATTATGATTTCGCATTGAAGTATTATCTAATGTTGGAGGGAACTAATGGAGGTGAAAATGTGAGGTGACTTCTCTTTGTTTTCATTTTTGGGGAATTTTGATATTGCCATAACCTAAAATATAACCATAATGCACCTATTTAGTTGCATCTCTGATAATATGCTTGTAATTGGCATGAAATAGCAGTGGAAATTTATGAAAATTAATCATAAATAATCAAACGATAATAGTGTGTTCTTTTACGTGATGTAAATCATTTGAGTTTGCTGTACATGGAATAGTGTAAGCTTGGCCCATTGAAACAAAAAGTAAAAGCATTTTGATTATTTGCACGTTGTGACAAAGTGGTACAACCATAATTCTTGCTTCTACCTTTGTAAAACATTTGTACATGGTACCATGGAGATAATATTTGCCCACTGTACATAATGGCATTGTCATATGCATGGTGGATTGGAGCAATTGATTGTTGGGGTGGGCATAAGCTTTCATAGCCTCTAGGTCTTGTTTTGATTTTCAACTCTTTTTTTTTTTCCTTTTAAAAAAGAAAATCTTAATAAGCTATACATTTTTGATAAGAAATTCTTTCTCTCTTCCTTGTGGTGGTGTGACTTTGTACATTATACATGTGTAGTTGAATAGATAAGAAATTTCTACTAGGTACTTCTTAATGTCTTACCAATATATATATATATATATATATATATATCTATCTTGTAAACGATCTGAAGGGATTGCATGCCATGACATTGGAGCATTCATAAGAATGCATAATGGGTTGCAAAATAGAAAGATTGAGTTGAGTTTTGGAGAAAATATCTTCTATTAATTCAAATAGTTACAACCTATATATACTACTAAAGGTAAAGACACAAATATCCCTATACAAAAATATATACACAAACAATCCTCCTCAAGATGGAGCAAATATCTCTCTCATGCTTATATTGCAAACAATAGGATGGAAAATCACAACTACCAAGACCTTTAGTAAAGATATCATCAAACTGATTCTCAAATCTTATAAAAGGTATAAAATTAATCTCATATCTAGCTTTTCCATAATGAAGTGACTATCAATCTCAATATGTTTTGTCCTATCATGTTGTATTGGATTGTGAGCTATGTTAATAGTAGTGTTGTCATAGTACAACACTAAGAGATCTCTCCCAAGCTAGTCTAAGATCTTGCATTATCTTCTTGAGCGACATCAACTCACAAGTTTCATGTGCCATTGTTCTATACTTTGCGTCTACACTTGATCTGGCAATCATAGTCTGCTTCTTACTTTTACAAGAAACTAGATTTTCACTAACAAATGTGCAATATTCCAAAGTGGATCTCTTATTATTTAGTGACCTGGCCCCGTCTGCATCGGTATATGCTTCAATCTTTAAGCTTCTATGATTCTCAAACAAAAGTCTCTTTCAAAGACAGATTTCAAGTATCTCAGTATACGATGAATTGCATCTAAGTGAGTAGAATGAAGATCATGCATAAATTGACTCACCATACTGATAGCCTAAGCTATATTTTGCCGAGTGTGAGATAGATAAATCAACTTTCCTACCAATCTCTAATAACTATCCCTATCAACACATATTCAGCATCTTGAGATTAGCTTCAATAGTTGTGTCAGTAGGCCTGCATTAGTGCATCCAAGCATACCAATCTTCTCCAGAGGGTCAAGAACATATTTCCTTTGTGATAAGAAAATACCCTTTTTCAGACTAAGCTACTTCAATTTCTAGAAAATAATAGAGTGTTTCCAAGTCTTTTATCTCAAACTCTCTAGCAAGGTGATTTTTAAATCTAGAAACTTCTACAAGATTATCTCCTGTCACAACTATATTATCGACATAAACAATGAGAATAGTAATCTAGAAATTATTCTTCACATCTAGTTACTTGTAAATCCCAACCAAGATTCATTGCACAAGAGATAAGAACTTTGATAGAATTCATCTTGGCAACTGGAGCAAAAGTTTCTTGATAATCCATTCTATAAGTTTGGGTGAATTCTTTCTCAACAAGTCTCGTTTTGTATCTCTCAATTGTTCCATCAGCCTTCCTCTTGATGGAAATGACCCATTTATAGCCAATTGTCCGTTTTCCTTGAGAAAGACTAGTAGTAAGTTCCCAGGCATCATTTTGAACAATTCTTTCATTTCCTCAACTATGGAATCATTTCATTTAGGTTTAGCGCGTCCTTCCAACCACGTGGAATAGATACAGAGGACAAATAAGAGAAGAAAAATCTATAGGATGGAGACAACGAATTATAGAAGACATAATTAGAAATGGGATGATGAGTGCATGTTGTGAGTCATTTTCTAGTTGCAACAGGAAGATTAATATGATCAATAATAGGAGTATCACAAGGTAAATTTGAAGAAGAAGGAGTAGGGTCTGGATACTTACAATTCAAAAGAGTTTGTGCTGGTTGTGGAACTGAGTTCAGAATTGACTCTTGGCTATGTAAAGCATTTTCAATGGCTGTAACTCAATGTTTTCTATGAATATATGTAAGCAAATCATCATTTTCCAGTCTTATAAGACTCTTACTGCAATCAAGAGTTTTACCCTTTTCACCATCATTCTCTTCCTCAACCTCCAATACACTTTCTTTATATACAATCTTTTCATTTTCCTTCTCCCGGTTACCTTCCCCCACAAATGATATTCTCTTCCCCGTCTTCCATAAGTCAACTCGAAAGATGATATCCATTGTCCCTGATCTCCATGAGTAAACTCTTTCTCACAATTGCTGTCCTCTTGAAGAGATGGCGAAAAATAGGCATCGGATCCCCGAAAAGTGACATCCATGCTGACAGAAGTCTTCCTGGTAGGTGGGTGGTAGCACTTATATCCCTTATCAGTTGCATAGTACCCTAAGAGAGATCTATTTTAAAGCTCGCAGATCAAGTTTGCTATTGTCCTTTTTATGTTCACACAAAACTGACACTTCAAAACACTTTTGGAGAAATAATGGATGAACTAAGAAGAAGATCCAAAGGAGTCTTAAAATTGAGAGTTCGTAATGACATCCGATTGAGATAACTGAATTAAGTTTTTGGAACATTCACATTGAACATCAACAACCTTGTTACCTTTAATAGATGTCGATTTTTTCGTTTTGCAACACCATTTTGTGCAGGGGTATTACTACAACTAGTTTGATGAATTATACCATAATCGCAAAGATAGTTTTGGAAGGGCCTTCAGTATACTCAGTATCATTAGCATTTCTCAAATTTTTTTTTTTAGTATCAAAGTGTGCAAATCATCTTGTGAAACATCTGAAAGCATTGAAATAATTCATTCTTTGCACGCATAAGATACACCCAGGTAGCTCAACTATATCAATTAATAAAAGTAACAATCCACTTATAACCAGGTAAGGAGGAAACCCGACTAGGGCACATATATCAGAATTTATAAGCACAAAAGGATAAGAGGAGCATGTATGTTTTGCAAAATCATGAGTATCACAAAGTCAAATTGCTTAGAGTACACTATTTGAGTTAATTAGGAAATATATTTCCAAATAAAAAAAGATTGGTGTCCAAAGTGACGATGCCACTGAATCAACTCTTGTTGAGAAAAAGCGGTAGAACTACTTTAAAGAGCTCGTGACCACAAATATTAGCTTTAGACAAGATCCCTGGATTATATTCTATCAATTATAGCCCATCCTGCTCTTTACCACAAAATTTTTTTTTTTGTATCTTAGGAAGACGAATCAAAAAATATTGTACAATTTAAGTCTTAATTAATAGTACTAATAGATAAAGGCTTTATGAAAATCTTAGGAACATGAAGAACTGATGACAACGTCAAGGAAGGAATTCAACGAATAGAACCTATCCCTGAAATGGATGACAAAGAACCATTGGCTACTCAAATCTTTTCTTTACCTGAGCAAGGGAAATATGAAGAAAAATTACGAGAGGTGCCTGTCATATGGTTTGAAGCACTAGAGTCTATGATACATGATCTTGAATCAAAAGATGAATGTGTACTTAGAGTATTAGCAAAACTCGAAGATGTCATATGAGAATTGCAATCTAGTACAGTCAACAAGTGCTGGAGATATTGTAATTCTTCTTTACTTAGAGTAGTGCAATTCCTATCACTGCTACTTCCCAACCTACTATCCTAGTGCTGAACCTCGTTAAACTCCTTACCTCTACTTCCAACATTTATGGTGGTCTGAGAATTACTAGTTACATTCGACGTTCTCAAATCCAAATGCACTTAAAATAGATCCTAAATAATCACTTCTAATAACTGGTTAGCAGTAAAATGAAGTGCAAAATATCACAACAAGCAGCCCAAAGCCAAACAGATTGAACAAAAAACCAGTAAAACCAGTTCAGATCACCAACATCTAGCCAAAGAAAACCGTAACAATCGAAATCAGAACTGATCCACAACAAGAAAACCTCTAAAGGGCCAATTCCCAGCTAAAGCACCTCCAAAAACGCAGCTAGATAGCCTCAGCCAAACAAACATTCAAATCGTAACCAAACAGCCTCCAAAACACTTCTCACAAATCAGCTGTAGGGATTAGAATCAAACCTCCAAATCGATGCCTAGAGAGGAACAAGATTGAAAGAAGCCTGCTGAAAATAACCGAGCAGAAAAATGGAAGATTTTGGGCACAAACAAAAATCGCAAAATTGACCTCCAAAATGGCAAAGGAGCGAAACAAAAGTTGGGGGGTTTTGGTCAGCAGAGGGTTGCAAAAATTTCTGTCCAAAAATATTAGGGCTTTGTTTCCGGTCAATGGCGATTGTGGCAGTAGAGGATAGTTTCTGCTTTGATATCAAGTTGAGTTTTGGAGAAAATATAATGTCGTGTTAATTCAAACAGTAACAACCTATATATATTCCTAAAAGTAAAGACACAAATACCCTTATACAAAAATATATATTACAACAGATTACCCTACATGACAATGGGTATTATTATTATTAATATTTTTTCCAGACCCCTTCCCCCCAAAATATATGAATTTATCATTTTTTTTAAAATTTTTTTAGTAAATAGAAATGATCTTTGTGTTGTCCAATATTATAGCCCTTGAATGCTGCTCTTGCCCGTTGAAATATGGTATGCTATGAAGCACGGGTACTGGTACTTCGGTACGGTATGATACGGGTACGGCGATTGGTCATTTTTCAAAAAATCACGATACCGGTACTGCAAGGGTGCGTTAAATTAAATAATTAAAAACATAAATTATAAAATATGTATATATATATATTTATACAGACAAAAAAGTAAAATTAAAAAAGAACAAAAAGAATAGTTGTAAAAAAATATAGAAAAAGGACAAAAAGGATTTATATACATTAAAAATAAATTTATATAGATAAAAAGTAGAAAGAAAATTAAAAGAGAACAAAAATAATAGCTGTAAAAAAATAGAAAGAGGATAAAAAGGCTTTATATACTTTAAAAAGAAAAGAAAAAAAGAAGTAGAATAAGGCATAGAAACATGGCTTTATATACATAAAAAGAGAAAAGAAAAAAAGTAGAATGAGGAAACTAGCAAGGAAGCAAAAAAAAATATGAAACTAAAAAACAGAAATGTTGGGTTTCATTTTTTATTTTTTATTTTTCTTAACAAAGCACCGGCTCAGATGTAAGCCATCCCAAAGCCGTCCCGAAGCTGCACCACAAATTTTTAGCCGTACATGAAGACGCACCCAAAAATAAAAAAAAATAAAAAAATTTCTGGTAATTCATGGGGACGTACCAGGGGCGTCCCCCACCCGTCCAGCACCCGGTACGCCCCAGGGACTGGTTCTTTGAAGTTTTTGGAGTACCCTGTGCTTCATAGATGGTATGTTATCAGAATAACACTAAAATATTTGTTTGTTTACAATTGCGCTTATAGATTTATGATTTGCCTAATTTTGAATTTCATAGTACTGACAGTTTCTTAGTTCTTATGGCAAGACTCTTTTAAACACTAACTTATGGGAATGTATATGTATAGCAAAATTAAAATCACTTTCCTTCTCAGGGGAGGTGGATGCAATTATTTTCGATACAGATTCTCATTTTTGCATTGTTTTTTCTTACAGGGTGTTTTACATCTGAAAGTTGCTCGATGCTATTTATTTTTGAAAGAAAGGTTACAAGCAATTTCTTTTTACTACAGAGGCAAGTTAATGTTTTCATGAGATTGGTTTTTGAGACAATGGAAGTATATATGCCTGATTGTTTACTTTTTCCTAGAAAACAACTGAAATATCATATTCTTTGGTGCTGAATTTTTCCGAACTGAGTTTTCGAGAACGTCATTTAGAATTTCTCTTTCCTGTCATTCTTCCCTTATTGGGAAGTGGGAACTGTTACTTTAAGGATTATAAAGTATTGTAAGAGAAAATGAGGGTTTAGATCAAACCCGTTTTGCAACCAAATTATAAATAAGAAGGAAAGAGAATAGTAGGAAAAAGTATATGAAGGATTGTCAATGACCATAATCAAAGACTGACATATGTATATTTATACTAAGTTCTCTCATAAGTGAAAATACATAAATACCCCCACTAATATAAAAATATAAATGTCAACAAAAAGTTTTTTGTAATGTTAGTTTTTTGGTTTTAACAAGGCAAGAAATTTCTATAAATTTGTTGGTGTGATGTTTATGATATTTTCAGCATCTTATGCGTATGTCCAAGTTCACTGCATGATCTTTTGCTGACACACTACCGAAGTTCTTGGGGGAAATAAGGATGTTAATTGTTTGTGGAATTGTGCTTTTTTTTTGCGGTGATTTGGGAGTGTAGTTGGAACGTAATGCAAGGATTTTGTGAATTGTTGTCTACCATGGCATTTTTTATGGGATACAAGTGTTTTTCATGCTTCTCTTTGGTCCTCTTCTTCAGGAGTTTTCAAATGTTTCTTTAGTTGATAAGCGACAAGATTGACGAGCTGTATTGTATTTGGCTTTGCCCTTTTCCTGTTTTTATTTCTGTTTAGGAGGACATCTTGTCCTCCTTCCTTTACTCCTTTTCTTACTCTAACAAAAAATAAAATTCCTCGACCAATATAATGCCTCAAACAATTACTGTAGTACTCTTCATTTTAACAGAGTTAGAGGCACTTTACCAAGTCTGCTTTCTAGTAAAAATTCGGCTGGAGGAGGGTTGCTTCTTTGGGGCTTCACATCTGCCAACTTATGTCTTATGTATATGAGGTCACTTGTAAATGTCCAGTGAGTTTATTAAGAAGGCTCACAGTTATTATGTGATTTAGGTGGGCCAGTTTGGGTCACTTCTTTAATAGTGTCACCAATCATATTGGTCCAATGGCTTCAAAGCAAGGAAATAATAGACAAAAAGACAAACAAGAAAGAAATAATGGACAAAAAGAGGAACAAGTTACATTGTAATTGGTCTTTAGTGTTAAGTGTGAGTAAGCTTGTTTTATAGAATGAAAGAACTTGACCTCTATCTGAGTGATGGTTCTCAGCTCTGCAAGCTGTCTGCTAGTAGAGCTTCATTCTTGAAAAGTTTGGTTTGATTAATCCTGTAACTTTAATCTGCAAGGAAGAGGAAGTTTGAAATTCATGTTCCATTGACTCTTATAGAGTCTACCAATTTTTTGGATTAGTTTAAGTTCACCATTGTTTTCTATTTTTCTTTGATGTGTATCTTTGCTTTTAGTGAAATTGATGATAGACGAGGAGACATTTAATATCATTAGCGCCTATGCTCCCCAAATAGGATTGGAAGAATCTACTAAGAAGGCTTTTTGGGAAGATTTAGAGGAGATAGTTCAAGGAGTACCATTAGGTGAGAAATTGTTTATTGGTGCTGATTTGAACGGTCATGTAGGAAGTACTAATAAGGGCTTTGAGCGCGTACATGGAGGATATGGTTATGGCGTTAAGAATGAGGGTGGAGAGTCTATTTTAGATTTTGCAGTTGCGTATGACCTGATTTTAGCTAACACATTCTTTAAAAAAACGAGAGTCGCACTTAATCACCTTTAGTAGCGGACCGAATAAGAGCCAAATAGATTTTGTTATGACTAGAAAGGTTGATAGAGCTGTTTGTAAGGATTGTAAGGTTTTACCCGGCGAGTGTTTAGTGTCTTCAGCATAAACTTATAGTTGTGGATGTTGGCGTTAAGTGGCGGAAGCAAAAGTATAGAAGTAATAAGTGTATTAAGACTAGATGGTGGAATTTGAATGGAGGGAAGATGGCTCTTTTTAAAGATAAAATGTTACAGGGGGATCCTTGGAGGGTGGAGGGTGAGCCTAACATGATTTGGGATGAGATGGCGAGTCGTATCAAGAATACGGCTAGAGAGGTGTTAGGAGAAAGTAGAGGACGTGGACCTCCGACTAAAGAGACATGGTGGTGGAATGAAGAAGTTCAACAAGCTATTAAAGCTAAAAAAGAGTGTTATAAAAGATTACACAAGTGTAGAAATGAAGATAATTATAAATGTTTTAGACAAGCTAGGAAAGATGCTAAGAAAGCGGTTAGGGAAGCCAGAGGCAAGGCTTGCGAAGGACTTTACCAAAAGTTAGAGACAAAGGACGGAGAGAAAGATATCTATAGGATTGCCAAGCAAAGGGAAAGACGAACTAAAGACCTAATTCGTATTAAGTGCATTAAGGATGAGGCTGATAAGGTTTTAGTTAAGGAAGACGAGATTAATGAGAGATGACGAACTTATTTCGATACTTTATTTAATGAAGAGTCAAGGGGTGATTTTGGAGACCTTGATGTCACCTTTGATGATACGAACCGTCGATTTGTTCGTCGGATTAGAGCTCAGGAGGTTAAAGAAGCTATGCATAAGATGAAGAATGGTAAGGCATTGGGCCCAAATGATATTCCAATAGAAGTTTGGAGATGCCTAGGAGATATTGGAGTAACTTGGCTTACAAATCTTTTTAACAAGATTTTAGTAACCAAGAAAATGCCAGATTGAGTAAAGGAAGAGTACATTAATCCCTATTTATAAGAATAAAGGAGATATTCAAAGTTGTTCGAATTATCGAGGTATAAAACTTATTAGCCATACAATGAAACTGTGGGAGAGAGTGATTGAGCGTAGGCTTAGGAATGAGACTGTAGTTTCTGAGAATCAATTTGGCTTTATGCCTGGAAGATCTACAATGGAGGCTATTTTCCTACTTAGGAGATTAATGGAGAAATATAGAGAAAAGAAAAAGGATCTTCACATGGTCTTTATTGATCTAGAAAAAGCGTATGATAAAGTGCCAAGACAAGTCTTGTGGTGGGTACTTGAGAAGAAAAAGGTCCCAACTAAATATGTAGAAGTTATTAAAGATATGTATGAAGGAGTATTGACTAGGGTGCGGACTGTAGATGGTATGACGGGAGAGTTCCCGATCACGATAGGTGTTCACCAAGGTTCATTCTTAAGTCATTACCTATTTGCGTTAATCATGGATGAACTCACCTATAATATTCAAGATAGGGCTCCTTGGTGCATGTTATTTGCCGATGATATTGTGTTGGTAGACGAAACTAGGGAAGGTTTAAATTCTAAACTAGGAATGTGGCGGAACGCGTTAGAATCTAAAGGCCTTAGATTGAGTCGGACAAAAACTGAATATATGGAGTGCAATTTCAGTAAAACTAGAGGAGGCCCTGAATGATATAATTTTAGACGGTCAGACAATTTCTATCAAGGATGTGTTTAAGTATTTAGGGTCATTTATACAAAAAGATGGTGCAATTGAGCATGATGTAAACCATAGGATTAAGGCAGGGTGGGTGAAGTGGCGGAGTGCTTTGAGAGTTTTATGTGATCCTAAAATCCCGAATAGATTGAAAGGGAAATTTTATAAGTCGGCAGTGAGACCAACTATGCTGTATGGTACCGAATGTTGGGCAGTTAAGAAGCAACATTCGCATAAGATGGGAGTAGCCGAAATGAGAATGTTAAGATGGATGACAGGACATACAAGAAAGGATAGAATAAGAAATGAGGAGATTCGTAGGAAGGTGAAAGTAGCACCTATTGAGGAGAAAATGAGGGAGAATTGTCTACGTTGGTTTGGACACATCCAACGTCGGCCAATGGACGCAGTAGTTAAGCAAGGTGACATGGTCTAGGTGCCAGGGGTTAGACGGGGAAAGGGGAGACCGAAACTTACATGGGGGGCAGTCATCGAGAAAGATATGGCTGTACTAGAAATTAATGAAAATCTTGTTTTGGATTGATGCTGAATGGAGGAAATGGATTCATATAGCCGACCCCAACTAGGTTGGGATTTTAAGGCTTAGTTGAGTTGAGTTGAGGGTTGAGTGTATTTTTGCTTTAATTTGACTCTTAGGTATAAAATAAATAATATTTGTAAGTAGTAGCTATGGTTTTAGACTCAATTTTCCTTGACTTGGTTTTGTATTGTGGATAAGCAGTATAGATGTTTTTGCTAAACAGCTAAATCAATGCAGCTTTCAATTATAGCATCATCTGGGTGGTCATCATAAAAGCATTTATATATTCATTTGATGGCATGAAGAAAGAAGGTGTCACATGATTTCCTACTTCAATATCATGGTGCTCAAGTTCTGTGAACCTTGATTGGAAACTACTCATGATTTAATTTTATCATTTCTTTCAGGATGATTGAATGAATTAGTTCTGGCATGAGTATCATTTTCATTGATTTTATTTTCTTCCGGTACATGTGAAATTCTCTTTTTGTTTCTATTGATGGAATTTTTATGTTCGGAATGGAGTTGAGATGAAATTCTTGTGATTTATGTTCTATGTGTTTTTGAGTATGGTTGTTAAGTGTTCTTCTCTCGGAAGTTTTTCGCACGCTTATAGACTATTATACATGGTTCTAATTTCAATTCAGCTCTGGAGACACTTAATGATGATGTTGATGCACGAATAACATTGGCTTCCCTCCTTCTTGAAGAATCTAAAGAAGATGAAGCAATTGCATTGCTGTCGCCTCCAAAAGATTTAGGTTCATTGTATCTGGAGGTTTTCTTGGTAGAGTCTATTGGCTTATTGGGATATGCTTATATGGTCAACTTATAATTTTATCTTATTTATACATGCAGACTCAACTGGAGCACCTCCTGATAAGTGTAAGCAGTGGTGGGCTAATGAAAAAGTAAAACTGAAGCTTTGTAATATATATAGGAATAAAGGAATGCTTGAAGAATTTGTAGGTGTAATATTCCCTCTGGTTCGTGAATCATTATATGTTGCAACTCTTCGACAAAAGGTAACTAAGTTAAATCATCTGATGTAAAGTTTCTCTGTCACACACATGGAAATAGAATTATCAATTTGTGGGCGGCATGAATTAGTATTAGCCAGACATGGTTAATACACAATACATGACACTTTATTTTTATTTTACTGAACTTGAATTTAAAGAAAAACTTTTGTATTCTTGTTTGTTTTTTGGTGAAAGTTGAAATAAGTGTGCTTATGAGATGCAACTAAAAGGTGCTTCCGTTCATTGTGAGATTTGCTTTCTTTAAAGGTTCATTGTTTTTTTCGCTTCACAAATTCTAGTATTTCAGATTGTGTTTACCATTGAGAGTTCATGTTATAATCTACCTTCTGGGGAATAGTAATTTCTGTACCCAATGTACTGAGTGACTCCCCCCACTTTCTCTGTTTCTTGCCCTGTCACACAGACACCTTAGAAGTGCAATGGGTATAACCGAAGTCATGCTCATCATTAGAAAATAAGTAGGGTGAAAAATAGGGATGAACATCGTTTGGTTCGGTGTTTTGAGGACTTTTCTCCACTGAACTGACATGGTCGGTTTTTTCAAAATCAAAACTGATGCCAACCGGTCACCATGAACAACCAATCCAAACCAACCCATAGTTTGTTCAGTTGTTGTTGGTTTTCTTAATCGGTTAACTGACTGAAGACACCATGCAAAGATGATATAGAAGAGAAGATGACGGAGATTGATGGTAATTTTAAGATCTGTAATATCATAAAAGGAATCAAGTGAAGTGTAGATCTGTGTCCGCTATCGGGGTCTAACTCCTTTAGCAAACCTGTTTTTAGATGAAATGAATCTTTGACTGATCTTTAGTGCAGATCTATGTGTTTCGTTGCGGCTACCATTGCAAATGAGTTGTTGATGTAAGTCCATGGCAGTGGTGAATGATGGAGATGTAAGGGGAAAAGGAGAGGCAAAATTTCTGTAATTAATGAGTATTGAAGAGAGAGACAGAGAATGGACGAGGTAGAGGGGCGGAATTTCTGGAACTAGAAAGGAGAAAATGAAGAGGAAGAGAGGTGTTTCAGAATTGATGAATATTGAATGTGAGGAGAGATGGGGGAATTTGAGGGGAGTGGGAATTTGCTGGATCATAATTCAGTTCAGATAATTTTTTTGCTAAAATAAATTCAAAATGAGAAGATAAGAAAAAGGTGAGATCAGGTATTAAGTACATGACACATGTATTACAGGAGCCAATATTTATAGGACATGTTTCAAAGTTACAAAAAATATGGATGTGCTTCATGCGGTTTGGTTCATTTTAACTGCAAATTGTTCTTTTGAACTCGCAAACCGAATTGAAGAGGTTGTTTTTTCAAATTTAAAAACCAATTTTGCTAAATTTCGGTTGTTTTAGGTCATTATTGCAATCTTGATCGGTTTGGATTGGTTTTTGCTCACCCCTGGTTGGAAAGGACAAAAAATCCAACTATGAAAGATTATAAACTTGATTGCCAGAGCTTTTAGGCCGGCTGGTTCTTTGATATGGTATCAAAGCTCTTTGGACAAGTTTTGAAGTTTGATTTTTGCAACATACATTTGTCATATATTTAAGCATGATGTCAGTGTTGACCATGTGCTTTATCCATGTTGTCAAGGGGTAATTTCAGAAGGTTTCAGAACTACCTGGTTCCCAAAACATAACACACACCCCTTCAGTCTTCCCCATTCGTATTGACACTGTAAAGCACATGGAAAAAGGCATCCAAAGAGCCTACCTCCAAAACTTGCAAGCTGTGGTTAATTTGTACATCCCAACAAATAGAGTTACCATTATTATCCAAGAAGAGACAGTGGCAGCAACTTTGTTTCTCACCATACTATACAAATTAGGAACATGCACATCAACGGGGATATTGAACACCACACATATTCCTTCTAGAACAAGACACGCTTTCCATTACTAACCTTGAGGTGAAAAACTGCTTAAACATGCTGCATCCATTTTTGATGAATCCTCAAATTGAAACACTATGGGAACCTTTAACCGATAAAGAAGACCATCCTCCACAAAACAGATAATATTTCTCAGCAATCACCTCCCTTCATAAACTATTAGGTTCGTTAGAGAATAGCCATAGCCATTTCATTGTCAATGCATTGTTAAAGGTTCTTAAATTCCTAATATTCAGCCTACATATTCAAAAGACTTGCATATATTGTCTCACTTGACTAAATGAAACTTGTTGTAGACTCCCATGGAGGCCAGTGGACTGGATTGAGGCTATTGGTCTCCATGGATTTAAGGGTCTTAGGTTTCTACACTTAGCCGAGGGTCACTCACTGGAAAAGGACAATGGATTTGGAGTCCATAATTTGAAATTTAATTTCCTTCTTTTTAATGTTTGAATTTTTATCTAAAGTTAGAGCCAAATACTATTTCTTTTTTCTTGATCATTATCCAGACCTAGTACACATGTGTTTTAAAATCTTCCTTAAGTTGAGGAGGGTGAAAATTGGGGAAAAGCCAACTTTTCTCTTTTTATTCTTTGGAGGACTCGAGATGGGAGAATAGTCTTGGGAAGATCCACAACAAGGGTATCGTGTTTACGAAGGGTGATCTTGACACAAAAGGTACTATAAGTGCATGATTGACGCCGGTGCTAACTCGAAGCTTTTTTTCGTGGTAGTGTCCTAGAAGCTTCACTTGAAGTTGGAAAAGGACTTGGTTTTGTGAAAACCTAAAAATGCCTTATTGACAATTGTACTATTGAAGCTTGTATGAAGATTGAGCATAAAATTCTCTCTAAAATATTTGCATTTTGTGTTTTGTAGCTCTAGATCTATTGGTCATATTATTCTTCATTCTCTATTATTGCTTGGAGCATTTGGTACAAATTTCGTCATAGATGCAGTGAGTGCTTTGGTTCTAAGAATAAGAATATCCTAGCCTTGAAACTTGCTAGGATCATAAAGTACATAATCAAATGCAAGAACAATGATATCAATTTAATTGAATTCAACTCATGAAGCCTTAAATATCCAACTAATTGGGGCCGATTACATAAATCTATTTTCTCCAATCACTTCGATTCAAGACATTATTTTCAGTGACGCTAAGAGCATTTAGCACAAGTTTCATGATATATGCTCTAGCTTGAGGGGAGTGTTAAGAGTATAGGTTGTGTGTTTAGTGATTTATATGTGGTAGTCTTTGTGTTATTGTTTTAATATAAATAAATCTTATGGGTGTAGTCATTGAATAATAAAGCTACAACCGCTTTTCCTCATTCTATTTTCTTGGTGAAATACTATTGTGATTAGAAATTCTCCAGTCTACACTTTCCAGTCATACCATCTATGGTATGCACACTAGTTATTACTCTCTCATACATATCCTTATAGTCAAAGCATAACATTACTAAAATCTCAATAAGCTTCATAAACTATAATTATAGTAGAAAAAGTCTATAGGACTTAAATCAATCACATCCAAGCACTAAGACAAAAAACCCAATGCCTTGGTTTTGTGAGTCACCTTCCAAAGGAGCCAAAAGAGAGTACTTTTGCCTTTTTTTGGGCTCCTCCCCATGGCCATAACTTCAAGTTTATAATGTCTAAACTTCTCTAACAAATCCAGAAAAAGGATTTGTGGCTCTTAAGAGTAAAAAGAAGAAAATAATGGATTTTCTTTCTATAGCATCAAACAAAATAATATCTTTACGAACTATGTTGGCCTTATAATAAAAAATAAGATATAATGCATGGAATAAGGAGTTTCAAAGTACAAATCATAAGAAATGATATTTTCTGAAAACTATGTAGTATGAACGGGGTTGCAACTCCTTAACTAGAATATTATAAATGAGGACTAAATGCCACTTATTATTGAGTTGTCTGGTCCCATCCAGTCTAAGGCCCTAACTCAACGTTTCAAAGACATTCCAATCCAGAAACCATTAAGATATTCCTTATATAAGATCCTACAATTGCTATGTTTATCAATACAAGTTTTAATATTCTACTTAACTCAACTGCGCCTTAAATCCTAAACTAGTTAGGGTATGCTATATGAATCAATTTCCTTCATTTGAATCGATGGCCAGAGAAATCACATCACTCTAAAGCATTTCTCCCCATCTAATGCTTGGCCTCCCGCTACCCCATCTAACCCCGTCCACTTGCACCAAGTCACATCTCCTAAATACGGCATCTACCGGTCTACATTGATATATCCAAACTATTGCTAACGTTTTTCTCTTATTTTCTCTTATTTTCTCTTCAATAGGTACAAACTCCACCGTCCTATGTATTTTCTCATTTCATATTCTATATTTTCTTGTACTTCCTATCCTCCATCTCTGCATTTGCATCTTTTTCTTGTATCTATTAACTCTCTCGTCTAAGTAGCCAAGTACAACCTCTCTTTGACTAACTTCTTTACAAGCACCTGTCCAAATGCGAGAATCCTTGCTTACTTTGCCTAGTGAAAGCAGTAAACTATAGCAATCACTTACATACTCTTGGCACTATAAACTAAGTACTAGCAGTTAAAATCAGAAAAATACATCTGCAAGAAATTTCTACCTATTTTAAACTCTAGAGAGTTCCTAATGATTTTCTTAGGTGAGACTTGGAACATTCTCTTTGTAGATCTAGACGAGTGAAGTTTTTCCATGATTTGTTGACGTGATGCCACCTAAGCACAAGGACTATTTTCTATTATGTAGAGATGATGCCACCTATTAAACATGAACTGAAATTGTCTTCCTTGTTGAGGAAACTTGCTTAATTGAAGTGTGAAGTGTTACGTACCAGCTGACAGACTAGTCTGTTATTTGGCGTCTTGGGTTGGAATGCAATTCTTGGATTTTCAAGGAATAGTTCTAAATGTGGAAACTTCTTTTTGATGAAATAGTTCATTTGGATCACTTTGGGTTGTATGTGTTGGACTTTTTCTAATGCTTTTCTCTTTGTGATATATCTTTACTATTTTTTGTCCCACTATTCTCTCTTTCCTTCTTGTACTCTGTTTCTTTTTCTCAATATATTTATTTTTCTTATCAAAACAAAATGCGAATTGGTTTTCTGCCGAAAGCTTATTGAAGTCATATTTGTTTTTATTGTGTTTTTGAATATGTGAATAAGAGAAAAAAGAGAAACTTGAATTGCGAAAATTGGTGTACTGGAATAGAAGTTTACCATGTTTTGGAACAAGACAAGTGTTCCTGGGTTGTAGATTGGGAATTACTGTAGTTAATCATGATGACTCTAATTAATCCTTTTTCTTTATGATTCTTGATGTAGCGTAAAGTAAAAAAGAGGCTCTCTAGAAGAGATCTGGAAGAAAGGATTAAGGTGCTGGATGATCGGGAAAGTGATAATGTATTTCGAGGATTCAGGCCTTTAGCACCACATTCTGATCTGTGAGTAGTTGATTTTACTCCGCTGTTACTTCATTTGCGGTCACCTATTTTTTCAACCTCCTGCATGACTCACTATTTGTCTTATAATCCGATTTTACAAGTGATAGTATTGAATTCTGATATATAGGTCCTTATTTCATATTTATGCTTTCCTTGAACTTTATCTTACCCATAGTTTTAGTAAATTGAAACAAAGCTTGAAACCGTTATTATCGCATAGAACTATTAATTTGGTATACATATGTTGGAGTTACATTTTGGCATAAATGCATGCACCAGCATAAATTTTCATTTTTATGAATAAAGCTAGGCTTGGAGGTTCCTTATTATTATTAATATTTTTTTTTGGGGGTGGGGTTTAGGATCTCAATGAAAGCTTATTACTTCAATATTCAACACTCTTGCATGCAATTGTATTAACAACACATAAAGTTAAGTATGACATGTATGTGACCATGAGAATACTACATTCCCCTTATGGCTTTGTATACTTGTTAGATACAAAGAGCTAATTCATTTTGAGATGCTACTAAATCTGTCTTGGAAATGAATGAGAGAGAGTTCCCAGTTAGTTTGCTTGTACTCTTTCTGTGTGGGGATGGCTAAATGCATTGTGCTACTTGTTCTGGCCTCCATTGAAAGAGGTTCTTAGGAAAGAAAATGCAGTTTATATGTTCACATATTGATTAGTGTCTTGTTTGGATCAATGATAGTTAATCCTCTCCACCTGATGGAATATTCAATGGAATAATAATGTCAATCCTAATATCAGGTTTACTAAAAGAAGCATATATACACCAAGGGAAGGACCTCTAGGCCTCCCATGAATGATTTATAGTTACTAGAGATCCCTACTTAGGTATTGACCTACAAACTGGATCTTTCGATCCCAGAGATTCTTTCAACTTGGAATGCTACTTTTAGCATTCTGGTCATAAATATCAAAGATGGAAGAAACAAAATCATAAATCAACAAGAAAAATATTTATCTAAACAGCTTAAACCAAAATCTTTTATGAATTGCAGAGTTTTCCTTTTGCACCCATGTTGTCTCTCCTTTTCTTTGGATTGGAGAGTAGACACCTAAGTTTTCATTTCTATTATGCTTATATGTTTAAGTATCTAAAAATAATTATATACATATATATATATATATATATATATATATAAAATTATACATATGTGATCCTAAAAAAATATTCTATGTTCCAAACTAACGTACCAGACATTCTATGTTCCCATTCATGTTCTGTGTTCCGTATTGATTCAAGTACTAGATAACTATGGAATGATCACTGGTCTAAATAATCTTCCTCGGGCTATCCCCCCCTTATACTAATCTACTTTCTAGTCAGCCTTTTGCAAGACTGCCTCTCGAGGAAATGGTTGACAAAGAGAGGGTGACTTACAGGTGGTTAGTCGCAGAGCAGCTTTGATGTCAACATCGGCAAGAGGAGGGAGAGAACAACAGAAAAGATTATCACGTGAGTGAAATAAGGATTTGGGGTGGAGGGTGATGGTAAACTATTTTCGGGAATTGAGGCATCAATAAAGTAGTTTTTTTTTTTTTTTGATGAATTAATTACTTGAGTGCTTTACACTCAGTTAAAAAGTAGCCTTTTTTATGGTGCATGAAACTTTGATGGGTGCTCAGTCGCAGAGGTGCTTTGATATCATTGGGAAAAGGAGGGAGAGAGTTGTAGAAAGAATGCATGAGCGAAGAATGTTTGGGGGGTGAGGGGGTCAACTATATCATGGAATTAAGGCTTCGATAAATTAGGTTTATCTTTTTGTCGTGATGAATTAATTATTTTAGTACATTATGCTTTGTTAATGAGTAGGCTTTTTGTTGGTGCATGAAGAGTTCATTATTACTATTATTATGTTTATTGTAATTATAAATTGATTTAATTGTACATTTAGGGTAGGCTTTTATAATTTGGGGATGAGGATTATCAGTTAGGATTTTTTGGGGGTTATTTAAAAGTTATTATTATATTAGGAGTTTTAGCATATTTATAATTAATTTGGGGTTAAGTTAGGGTTTTTAATTATTAGGTTAATGGTAGCCTATATAAAAGCATATTATGTATTCTAATCTTCAATCTTGAATTATAAATTGATAAATTTGTTTGTTTTCCCCTTGTGGCGTATCCCCTTTCTCCTTTTTCTTTCAAGTTTCTCTCTCCTATCCTTCTTGGTTGTACAACACTTGTCCATTTAATTAAGGATTACTTGGGATATGAGTTTGGGGGTTCAAATTGGGATTAGGATATTGGAAGCTTTCCCGTATAAGTGGATTATAATGAACTTCTGTATTGAAAATTATTTTTGATTATTCAGCTACTGGCCCTAGCATTGACCATTCTTTCTTCCTTCTTCTCTGCATCTACTCTTTTTTCTCTTTGACTCTTACATCTCTTTGTTCACTCTCCTTTCTACTATCCTCCTCTATTGTCCTTCTCTACCCCATGAACATTTGACTGTATTTCTAATTTTGTTTTTTTTTTTTTTGCTGAGATGCCAGTATCTTCATTGCATCGTATTAGTACTTAATATGTTCACAGTGAGCTAATTATTGACCACTTTGTTGTTGTTTGCATTTAGGTCGAAAGCTGCCAGGGCAAAAAGGTTGCTGCAGAAGAAAACAATGTTGAAGGAGAAAAAGAAGGCTCAGGCATTGGCTTCTGGAATTGACTGGCAAAGTGATGATTCAGATGATAAGCCACAGGTACCCTTTGTTTGGCAGAATTATGCTGACTTTCTTTAAGAGTCAAATTTGATTGATTTAATTCCTCAGATATTCTCCTCACCAGTTTTGTTATCTATGTTGCTTTGGATTTTGCAGAAAATATATAAAGAACCTCCTTTGCATAATCTTCTCAAAGATGAAGAACACCATCAACTAATCCTGCAAGTTAGTACTTTTACTTCTTTTATTCCATTTTCTTTATTATAACTTCATCTTTTAATAGGGCTTTTCTTCAGTTGTGCAAGGCATTGGCGTCTTTGCAAAGGTATTGGGAAGCATTAGAGATTGTTAATCTCATTCTTAGATTGGGTCATAACACACTGTCAGATGATAGGAAGGAGGAGCTTCGGTCTCTTGGTGCTCGTAAATCCTAAACCCTGTCAAACTTTGTACTCTTGATTGAAAAGATTCCCTCTCTGAACTCACACGCACTAAAAGTTCTTATTCTAGTGATCTTGAAGTTGCTTTCCCCATTTAATCAATTCCTGATTTTAAGATTCCTTTCAAAATGATGTCTGCATAGGAAGAAATCTGGATTCATTGCCATTTAGATAGTACAAATTTGTAACTTGTTAAGCTTGGTATGTTCTTTGCAGAAATGGCATTCAACACTACAGATCCCAAGCATGGGTTTGACTGTGTGAAATACATTGTTCTGCAACACCCATACAGCTTTGCTGCTTGGAATTGTTACTACAAAGTCATGTCAAGGTATTTGTTGCTTTCTTTGTCTATATCATTTCTCTTGATTTAAAAGTTGTTCCGTATCAATTTTACTCGTGCCGAGTGAAAACTTAACGAATAGTTCCCCTGTTACACTGCCAGATTTAGGATTGTTCTTGAAACTGTCCTAACTGTTACGGGTGTGCAACCAGGCGGGTGGGTTGGGTTTAAGATAAATCTCACCCGGCACAACCAAGTCGGGTTGGCAAAAAACCCATAAAAATTTTGAAGTTGGGTGATAGAAAATTGCACCTGATTAAAATTTCGGATGAGTCAGTCAGGTCAACTGAGTTGAACTTTTCATTTGTTCTTATTATAGAATAAACCAATAACTACTTTTAACAAATAATTAAGGTCCAAAATAAGATAAACATAGATTGGGATCTTTTAACATTACAATTTAATTAAGACAAATATAATTTACAATAAGGTATATTTAACAGTGTTATCAAAGGCTTTAGGGACACCTAGCTGCTAGGGGCCCTAGAGCCTAGGCGCAAGGCGCTCACTTAAGCAAAGTCAGGCGCACATTTAATAAAAAAATCTAGAGACAATAATTCCTAGCTTATAACAACTAAAAACTAAGACCAATAGGTTATGACTTTAGAAAAAAGTATCCATAGGGAAGAATTCTAGCAAGTGAAAAGTAAAGGTTGAAAAAGATCTTGCTAAAGGAAAGAGGTCAAGCAAGTAGTCCACTAAGCTAGCAAGTAAAAATTGAGTTTATGCTTCTTGCTAGATTCCTAATTGGCTATTCCTCCTCTTGTAACTTTGTCAAAGTTACAAACCAAATCTTTTTTTTTTTCCTTCTGTTGGGTCTACTAAATGGACATACTTCCATGCAGGATTCTTCTTCGATTGGATATCAGGCAAGGCCATTATAAAATGAAAAAGGAAAAAAAAAATACTAAGAAGTAAGAACATACCAGAGATTGAATATAAACAAAACAATTAAAAGTCTTGATTTATTTTGTAGCATAGCAGATTTAGAATACAAAGATGAGGAAGAAGAAAAACTGAAGAAAGAATTGAGAAAAAAGTATATATAAGGCAGACTTATTACTGCTGAATGTGCTCTGTTTTTCAGGTACAAAACAGGAGAGATTTGGCTACAGTTTAAGCCACACAAATGCTCCAGCTTTTTGTGTAGCATATTAGATATTAGAATTTTGTCTGTAGCATAGTAGATATTAGAATAAGAAGAAGAACTGAAGAATAAATTAAGAAAAAGAGAATATACAAGGCAAACTTACCACTGACTACTACTACTGAGTATCCTCTGTTTTTCAGGTACAAAACTGGGCAGATTTGGCTATGGTTTAAGTCACAAAAATGCTCTGCTTTTTGTGTAGTATATTAGAGATTAGTATAAGCAGAAGATGAAGGACCAGATTTAGAAAATAACTTAAGAAAAAAAGGATAGAGAATAGGCATACAGTGAAAATATGCTCTGTTTTTTGGCCAGGAAATTGGGATGCTCCGAGACTTCAGTCTATAGGCTGCTGATATCAGGATTTTGGCTGAAGGCCTGCTGCTGATTTAGGGTTGTTTTTAATGTTTTAGGGACCTTTCATGTTTCTATTAGGATGTTTTCCAATGTCCGATGTTTCCCTTTTCCGAGGAAACTAAAAACTTGAGTTTTTTTTTTTTTTTTTTTCAAATTTAAAAAATAACTAAAATCTTATCTGCACCTTCTGGTTGCTTTCTGTGGGCCTCGAGGCGCCTCTGAACATGGCAGAGGCATGCTTTGTACACCTAGGTGGTGCTTTAGTGCCAATGCCCGCCTTAGAGGTGCATTAGCATGAATATAAATTCAAACTAAATATGATAAGTTTAAAAATTAACAGGAACATAGATTGGGTTGAGTCATATTCTCACCTTCATTTATTAAAAGACTCTAAATTAAATTTTTGGTCATATTTCTTTTGTTTTTAAAAAATAATTTTAAAACATTAGTAAATATATTCGGGTGTGTTCTAGGGTTAAACTTTTTTTGCACCATGATAACTGACCCGACCCGACATAAAAGATAAAAGGTCACCAAACTTAACATTCGGATTTAAACGGATTACTGGGTTTTGGTCAGATTCAACCAGGTCAGTTCACATTAGTCAGGTTCCTGGATTTTCGACACACTCCTACCAACTGTAGTGTACGACAAGCTCTTAAAATAAAAAATCAAATGATATGTAATCAGAGTTGAACTTCTGATAACCAATATATATCATTACAATTATAGCATAACAGTTAACCCAAAGAGAACTTTATTGAGAATCATCTAGTCCTCTTCTTTGTTTATTTTGAATAGATTTTAAAAGAGTAAGTTATCAAACACGATTAAGTGACTACCATAGCTAGGAAAAAGGAAAAAGTAATCATATTCCACTCAAAAAGTGTACTTAGTTCCACTCTATGTTTATGTCTCTCAGGTGAGTGGGACCCATCTAAGAGAAATAGCAAACTGTACCATCTTGGGTCATGTATGTGATAAACAGGTTATGAAAGATAATTTTGGCATTATTACTCTCTCTAGATGCAGGAAAAATAGCCAAGTTAGTCTTTCAAGGTGTTAGGACAATCAATAGGATTGCATAGTTTTTTCAGACTAGATGGATAGTGCCCTTTTTTCCTATTTCTTTTGCAAGAATCCTTATCCATCTCTTCGTATTATGACTCTATAGTCTAAATCAGAGGTCCCTGACTCAAACATCAAATGGACCGACTAAATAAAATAGGTGTTCCAACCTCTTAGTAAGTATTAACTCTAGGGGGTACATGATGGTACTCGCCTTTCTACAGAATAGACTGCTGCACGTTACCTAATCTTTTCAATACCACTTACTGAACTTTCTACACTCAAATACATGATTTTATTTTCAATTTTTATGTTTTTTCGTTAAGATTGGAGAATCGGGATACAAGGCATTACAAATTTGTACGCATGCAAGGCAAACTCATAGACTGTGTACCACCTATTCTCATTTCTGGGCATCAGTTTACGATGCTAAGCCATCATCAAGATGCTGCAAGGAAATACCTTGAAGCCTATAAGCTGTTGCCCGAGAATCCCTTAATAAATCTTTGTGTTGGTATGTTGTTCTTTTATTGTTAATTCATTAGTACCTTTGATTCTGTATTTTATATTACTGCTTCCAGTTGAATTATGTACTGACTGAAATGGTAACTTCCAATCACACAGGAACTGCCTTAATCAACTTAGCACTTGGTTTTAGACTTCAAAACAAGCATCAATGCATTGTGCAGGGTTTAGCGTTCCTCTACAACAATTTGCGAATTTGTGAAAACAGCCAGGTTTGGTTTGATAACCCCAAACTCCTTCCCCTTCTGCAAAAAATACAATTAAAAACCAAAAATAGGAAAAAAAAATTTGATTTTCCCCATATATATATAAAAATAGTATTCATGAACTTCTAGGTTTATATTGATAAAAGTTGAACTTATGTGCACATCTCTGTAAACATTAAAGGCACTACCTTTTGTAATTTGCATTCCATAGTTCTAGAAGTTGAGTTTTCTTTGGAACGTGGGTTGAACAATCCTTCTGAAGTACCTATGTGCCTGTGCCCCTATTCCCTATGTGTGTGTGTGTTCTATTTCTCAAGGATAAAAAAGTTATGACTTTGAAGAAAATTAAAATACACCATCTTTTTATATAGCTAGCATGTATTTTTAAATACACATACTCCCACCATCCCACTTTGAGTGTCACTTTTTTATTTTGGATTTGTCCGGGTCAAATTGTCACTCTTTGAAACGGCAAGTATAAAAGTTGTCAACCTTACAATAGTACCTTCTAATTCAAATTCTGCTTTATCGAACACTTGGACATCAATTCCAACAAAAATTGTCTTCCTATATGGGTAAAGTTAGAAAGTTATTGTCATAGTATAGATTTTTTAAATTCTGCTTGATGTCAATAAGTGGCACATAGTGGGTACAAAGCATGATAGGTTCAGAAAAGTGTGAAAGAACTGGATGGCTTCAATCAGCTTTATGCCTGGCAAAAATCACAGAATATACTCCAAAGACTGGCATGGTCATAGGTCAAGCCTAACTATTCTAGGAAAGCTCAGCAGTCTTAGAAACACAAACCTATTAGGCATCATGTATTCAACTTTTTTCTTCTATCAAAACTAGACCAGCCTCCCTCTTAATTCTAACATGGAAGTTCAGTAGAATTAGAAAGAAGATTGCTAGTAATGTATTGTTAATGTTGTGTTTTGTCTTGTTTATTGGGTTGGGCCAATGTTTCGCGGTGCGACTTGTTAGATAAATATGACCCGAAATTTAAGTTTTAGTTCACGACGCGGAGGAATGGGCTGATAGGCCCCTTTTGTAGCAAGGCATCAAAGCAGGTTTGAAACTTAAGCCCGACCTTAGCTTGATTTCCAAAAACCCTAATCCTCTTTATTTTCTCTAACCTCCACGTGAAGAAAAGGAGAAGAAGAAAATAAGCTTTACATCTAGCCATCTTTTCAAACCTAGTTATTCTCACTTTTCTCTATAGTCTATCCTAGTTATCTATTTTGTCTAAAGGATAGTTTAACCCTTCTCCTTTTCAAGTCTCTTTTGTTTTAGGATTTAACGGCTCAAACAGTACATGCGTGAACTTTCTTGCTGTATCTCTTTCTAGTAGTGCTCCTTTATTTTTTCAGAATATTCCGTTGTACCTCTTTCCAACGGTGTTCTTTTTATTTTTCTGGCAAATACAATTGTCTCTTTTTCGCCAACAAGGATATTGTTCACAGGTGTTTTTTCACATTGTACCATTGGTTGATGTTCATGAAACGGATTGAAGTGACTACCCTTTCTCATTCTATTTACTTCTTGATTTATTGTTATTAGATTGTTTTCAGTGAGGGGGAGTGTTAAGATTGATAATTGGATTTTACTTATACAAGATTGAGCATTATATGCTCCTTCTTGAGAGTAGTGTTAGAAATATAATAGTAATGTATTGTTAAGTTCTACATTATTTAGATGTGGAAGTCTATGTTTTAACCTTTATTATAAATAAAAGGTTATAGGTGTAGGCTTTGATTAACCAATCAAGCCCACAATCATTTTTCTCATTTTATTTTATTCAAAAAAATCATGTTTAATAAACGATTATCCATATTTGAGAATATATGGTTAATCCACAAAACCAATATGTTTTTGTAACTTAAGCAAAAGGTCTCCAGAGGAGGTCTGTGTAATTCTTCTAAGTAACACAAGAAGTTTGGAGACATCACTATCCTCTTTGAAATTTCATTTATTATACTTCCTATTTTATTTGACTTCCTTACATTACTGAAATTGCAGTTAATGATGGTTAACTGGAATTGGATCTTAAGTTTCGTGCTGACCAAGCTATAGGGTCAAGAATAGGATTCCAAGCTATGAGGCAAGGGTAAAAATACAAATATGGGTATTGGATATAGGGATTTCTAAAAAAATGGAATGCGTGACACGTCCAGGATCTGTTGAATTTTAATAAATTATAAAAATATATATTGTCTATGTAAAAATTACAAATAGTTTAAAGTAATAATAAGAGCACAAAAAAAAAAAAAAAAAAAAAAAAAAAAAAAAAAAACCCAATCCCAAAATTTCACCATAGCTTGCAAATTAAAATTACTTTCATAAACCTGTGAGGAAGGGAGAGGGAAAGAGAAGATGGGGCTGAAGGTCAGCAGCCGCTACTGAGAGAAAGAGAAGAGATTTACCTCAATACCCAAAAGCTTCAAGCTGCAAATCCATAACAGCCTAACAACTGAGAAAGCTTAAGTGTTATTCTTGCGAAATTAAAAAAAAAAAAAAAAAAACTGAAAAATAAATAAAGACCTATATTTAAGCTGATCCAAGCTGTATCAGATTTAAAAGAAAAAATTACACATATTGGATACATATCATGCGTATCCTGGCCTGGCCATATATCTGGTGCGGATACGGCTCACATATGCACACGTCTGAGCTTCACATATTCCAACTTCCAAGCATCGCTGTTTGGGGACAGGCTTTGTTTGGTACCTGTCACCTATTGCGCTTTGGTGAACTATTTAGTTCTCAGCTGGGTACTGTTAGCACAAGGTTTTAGATCCTTTGTTCAAAGAAGTGGTACTTGATGATACACATTTGATTGGATCTGATAATATACTTAGAATTGAGTTTAGATTCTCTGATTTATAACAATCATTTTAACATAAATTATGCAGCATTTCAGTTGAACACATTGGTACCTTACATGCTTTGTTACTCCTACAAATATTTTTCTCAATCATAAAGATCAAAACATAAGAAAAGAGTGATATGGGGAGGCCAAGTCGGGTATCGTGATTATTGATGATTTTGTGTAGAAATAGGTCCTATTGGATCATATAAATCCTATGGGTATTGCTGGTCATGATTGCTCTAATATAATTATCCACGTGAAAATAATTTGTGATTAGCTTAAACTACCATATCATAAGATTGTACATTTGTTGTTAACAATTTCTGTTTAGTAACCATGAAGCTTCTGATTTCAACAATTTAAATAAATACTTTAGTAGATAAATGGATCCATTTTTAGCTGCTTTCTGTGAAATATCATACATATCCATATAACTGCTTGAATTGTCGCACTAGTTTCCTACTTTCCTATAGTTGTAAAAATGGTAGTGTGCGGTAGTGTGCTTACAAAAGAAAGTATGCTGTTAAAACTCTTTGCAGGAATCCTTATATAATTTAGCTAGAGCATTTCAGCATGTTGGCCTAGTGACTCTGGCAGCTTCATATTATGAGAAAGTTCTTGCAACTCATGAGAATGATTACCCCATCCCCAAACTTCCCAATGAGAATTTAGATGTTGTCGAAAACCGGAAATCAGGTTACTGTGACCTTCGCAGAGAAGCAGCCTACAATCTGCATCTAATCTACAAAAAGAGTGGTGCAATTGATCTTGCTAGGCAAGTCTTGAAAGATCATTGCACTTTCTGAGTTTACATCTATCAGAGTGCTATTACCTTGCAGGATATCTTGCGATCATACGTAATGTACATCTAGAAGTTAAGTTGAGGATTTGTGTTATCGATATTTACTATAAGCATGGACTTGTATAGGCAAATATATCTGTATGTGGTATTTACTGGGATCCGAATTATAAATTGGTATTTATTGGATAACTTACAGGTTATCCCTTTGATCTCTAGTTTGCGCTAGTCTAGCGAGTTGCTGCTCAACATTTTTACTGAGACGGACGTGTCTCGTTGTATTCTCTACTCAGCAGGATTCTCATTAAAATGAGATTTCCATGTTTTATGTAGAATACAGCTCCAGTTCATAATTTTTCATTAGTATATAAGAGTCAAGTTGGTATAGTTCCCAAGAAAAGTATGCCCATGTTCATGCTTATGTTTTGTCCATTTAAAGCTTTTTATACCAAGTTCTTTTTCTTTTTTTTTTTCCCGGAATTTATTTCATAACTACTTCTACTCGAGTTATTTTTGGTATATCAAGCATTTTCACTTTGGAACATTTTGCATATGTACAGTGCCCATGTTTAAAACATTTTAAACAATTAATCCTCATTTTCCTCCAATCTACCTCTATCCTTTAAATATAAAGATAGAAAGAAAAAATATAAAGACAGAACATAAGTATAGAAATTAAAGATAAGTATAAATGTAATAATGAGTAATTTGCTTACTTGGTTATTGAATGCAACAATAAACGAGAGTAGAATTAATAGTAGTTCTTAAATAACTTTGACAAATGGCACAATAATGATTTTTTAATACAATTGTCTAATTGTCACTTTAAATTGCAATATAGTCTTTCGGTTTCTCATTCTAACAAATAATTTTTCTGATGAGCTCCACATGCTTCTTCGTGGGCATTTAGCATGACCACTAATACTATTAATACATCACTGCAAAATATCTTCAGGGTTCCTTTTGTATAATTGAACATCAACCAAACAAATTCAATCAATGTACATTTGTTTTTGGATCAACTTGAGTATTGGGATCTTGTAAATAAGCAATAAACTAACACCTCTAACCTCATTTGCTCCCAAGTCAACAGGCAAGCATTGATGACCAGATATCGATCAAAAGTAGCAAGAGGAAACTGTTGTTTGACATAAATAGGAGGAGGAATGGGACTACAATATTTTTTGGGACATACTCAATGATGACATCCTCAAAATATTGTAGTAAATCAACCACAACAACGTAATAATATGAAAGTACTAGATGAAGTATTTTATAAAGTCCATTTACTTGATTACGGACAAGTTGCGAATCTCCAATGATGTGAAGATTCCTTGCTTTTAATTCGGTAAGAACTTCCAAGCCAATTATCAAGACTTCATATTAGGCTTGATTATTGGAGCATGGGAAATGTAAACTGAAAGCAAACTAAATAGTCACCAAAGTTGGGTAAATAATTATTAGTTATAAATAATTATAATATTTTTTTTAGTTCCTCTCAATTTTATAAATTAATATTTTTTATAAAAATACTATGAAGTTATAGTTCTGATAAGATATTTATGCCACATGTCATCCTATGATTGGTTAGAACCAATTTTGTTATATCATTGTGAATTAATTTTTTTTATTGAATTAATTTATCTATTTGTTTAAATGTCATTAACATAGGATATAATTTTTTATTAACTATAATTTTTTAATATGTATATCAATTGTTAATGAATAAATATATAAATATAAACATTATTTACCCACAATGCTTGTGACACAAAAACTAGTACTATTATAACCATAAGAGATTGCTTATAATGTTGTCTTTTTTTAATTGCATATAGTAACAATATCATAGAATATTGTTTTTGTCTAATAACCTATTTTATTGTATTGAGAACTTTTAAGGTTACTAGTTTATATGTCACGCACGTTACACATGTGTCATATTTATATAACTTTTAAGTTTTTTTTGTTTTTATTTGTTCATGGAGTTCCAACAAAAAAACCACCTCATTGAGGGTAATGTCAAAATTTTCTATTTCTAGATGCAATTACTTCATTTATTTATTAAGTTATATATATTTAAAAAAAAAAATCTTAAACTACATATATAATAAAAAGATATATATTTTTTTCTAATTTGACATAATTTTTAAAATTTAGTTATTTTCTTGAATGTTTTAATATTGGAACTGTTGTGTTTTTTTAAGAAAAAACTTGTTAGAAATGAAAATTAAGAAAAAAAAAAAAAAAAAAAAAAACCAAAGAGATACAATATTATTTTATAAAATCTCAAGTATAGAACAAGTAATGATTTGAATCTATATTAACAAATAAAACAGTCAGAGTAAGGATATTTATTAATATTCTAAGTGATACTTTCTTTTCACTATATCAATTTCAGTTATATATACAGTTAGATGAGTTAAATACAATTCTAATGATGATTGAAAAACAAAAACGAAAATTCTCCAAATTAAATTAGATTTAAATTCGGTTGTTGATTCAAATTAATTATTATTATTAAAAACTTATAACTTCAAATAAAAATAATAAAAATCCTAGCTACAACTATTAGAAAGAAAAAGGAAGAAGTGAGATTAAACAATTTAATATAATGTTAAATATAATTTTTTTAATTATTGTTAGAGCTCATTATTATTAAAATCTTATTAATAAAAAAAATTACAATCCTATTACTTTTAAGATATAGAAGAATTATGAAAGCAATCTTACCACAATTAAGAAAATTATTTATTTTAAATTAAAGGGTTATAAATTAACAAAAAGGGATAAGACTGAAAATTAAAATTTTATAAGGGGTATTTTAGAAAATTAAAATATATTTAGTCATTAAGTCACTTTTATATTAAAAATGTATTAGTACAAAAAAAAAAATTATTATTACAATCCTATTAGTATTAAGATAGAGAATAATTAGAAAAACATTCCTATCACTATGAAAAAGTATTTATGTAAAATTAAATAGTTATAAATTAAACTAAAATGGGATAAGAATAAAAATTAATTTTTTATAAGGAGTATTTTAGGAAATGAAAAAAATTCTACCGCTAAGCCACTTTTGTATATAGTATAGATTTAATAAAATATGTCATACTTATTAGAACAACTATATTTCCAATCACAAGTTGAATGTGCGTGAATGGTCTAGCATTTTTCATACTACCACATGCCAATGATTTTGATAACAACGTATAACGTATTTGTTTGAAGGACACCTTCAAAATTCTAGAATCTACGTGCACATACAATTTAACTTAATTCAATTAAACTTTAAATTTCAAACTAATTAGGATCGATTACATGAATCAGTTATCTCCATTGGCATCAATTTAAGGCGTCACATTTTGTGATGATTGGAACAATCATATCATTTTCAAGAACTTCTATCCATGTAATTCTTGGTCCCCCTTTACCTCATATAACCTAGTCCACCTACACCAAGTTAGCTCTGCTAACTACAGCATCCATCGGCCACGTTAGATATGTTCAAACCATCGTAAGCGATTATTTCTCATTTTCCTTTCAATTGCAATCTCTAACTTCCTACGTATCTCCTTATTTTGTTTTTATTTTATTTTTTTCTTGTATGTCGTGTCATTTATCTCAACATTCATATCTCAGTTACTCTCATCTTATACGAGTATTGTTTCTTAATTGTCCAATATTCATAACCATACAATATATCCAACCTTGCAACCGTCTTGTAGAATTTTTCTTTCAATCGATTCAAAATTTTAAGATCACATAAAACGTCCAAAACATTTCATCACTACATCCATCATGCCTTAGTTTTGTGGCCTATATCATACTTAATTTCACAATCCTTTTTTGTAGGATTGTGATTAAAACTCGGTTTTAGTTGAGCCTCCTCTAGTGTGATTAAAACTTGGTTTTCGTCTGATTTAAATTAAGATATTTAGATTCGTATGTAAAATGTTTAATTTATCTAAAGGTCACATCACAGAAATGTCATTCAATTATGCATTATTAGATTTATTCCTTTTCTTATTTGCATAATCAATTTGTACATTGCCTTTTAACAATATAAATGTTTGAAGCCAACAGCAAGCGACTTGTCACACCACACACTAAGGCATGATTGGTTGGAGGAATGGGTAACCAAACCTCCATAATCTTGACTTCAAATCAAAGAAACACATACGACCCTCGACCAAACTAGAGATTAAAAAGAAAGTTTAGAAAACACAATTTAAATAAAAATGCTTATTTAATGAAATATATATCAATTTAACTAAAAATTTCGGCTGGGGTTTCCTGTAAAGTGGAACATGCCCAAAATATAAATATAGAAAATCTGGTTACATGAAACCAGTCAACAATATCAACAATACCCACAAGGAGCTCTGCTCTATATTGAACAATAAACAATAACCAAAAAACTATTTCACAAAACAAAATCTGACACCCAAAGGCCTAATGTGATTGCAAAACTCTATCTCTTGACTTCAAGTAAATGATCTCGAAGGTATAGCTTACACCAACAATATTCGGCAAGTCACGTACTCGTCGATGATATATGCTAGGATTCTAATACTAAAAAAAACATAAAACAATGAAATGTGAGTCATAAAGACTCAATGAGTGAAAAATATATCCAACGGGTACTAACATCAATCAATACATGAATAGAATACTTATGCCAGATAATTTCAAAATAACATGAATTTTAAAACAATTAAATTCCACACATACATAGATATATAAAACGTAAAATTAAACAACACAATTCATGTGATACATTATATAAACAAATCACTTAAAGCATTCAAAGCACTTAAAGAGCCAATTAGAGTAACTCAGCACTAGCACACCAAATACATATCATCCCTTTTTTGCTCCCCCACACCAAAAATATACTCCTCACATATCCATCATGGGGCTATGTTACTCGAATATCTTTAATCAAATACCAATTAAATAAAGAAAATGTATTGTAGGTGCACCTAGATTCTTTTTCGTATGTAAAATCATTTCATTGGCCTTTATCAAACACAAACAAAATTTTCACATAAATACACAATACAACAAAACTAATATTAACAACATAGTATTATTATCACTTAATTTAATCAAGACACTAAATATCTATATTTGAGAACTATATGTATATTTATACACATATACACACAAACACATACATACAACACACTTGTCGCTTCTTCTTGAATGAGCACATGTGTTGTTGGCTCAATGATATGTTTTGGAACTAAAAATCATATTTTCAAATATTACTTAATTTATCAACTTCCATGTGTTTCTTGAAACTAAATCCTTTTAGGTATTTTAACAAATACCTCGTAGGAAATTTGATTCCATCTTATGTATACACATACCAAGAAATCTATCACACCTTTAAATAGGAGAATGACCGGTGGGAGGAATGGGTAACCATACCCCCCGTAACCATGAATACTCAAGTATTATACCTATATAATTTATCAAAACACATGAAAGTTAAGACTACTAAAATATTACTGAATTAGAATAAATAATAAATAAATAAAAACTGGAATTGACGATTAAACATAAAACATTTACGGAAAATATTGGCAGGGTTTCCCCATAAAGTGGAATATGGACATAACATATACAAACAACTTATTTACAAAGTCAACAATAACTCATAGTATTAGAATATACAGAGGAGCTTTACTCCTAACAAAGTTAACAATAACTCATAGTATCAGAATATACAGAGGAGCTTCTTCGGAATATCTTCTTTCTTAATTTGGAGCTGGTGATACCTTGAACGAAGATCAATCTTAGAAAAACACTAAGCTCCCTGCAACTGATCAAATAAGTCATCAATCCTAGGGAGAGGATACTTGTTTTTAACGGTGACTTATTCAACTGCCGATAATTAATACACGGTCTAAACAAGTCATCCTTCTTTTTAACAAACAAAACATGAGCACCTCAAAGAGATGAACTGGGACAAATGCATCCCTTATCCATAAAATCTTGTAATTGCACTTTAAGCTCCTTTAACTCAATAGGAGCCATTCTATAGGGGGAATAGAAATTGGTTAAGCGTGGAGGTAATAACTCAATGCCAAACTCAATCTCCCGATTGAGAGGAAGCCCTGGAAGCTCTTCAGGAAAAACATCAGAAAACTCCCTCACCACTGGGATATGATCTAAAGGAGAACACTCTAACTAAGTATCCTTGACAAAAGCTAGATAGGCTTGATGCTTTTTCCTAATAAGCTATCTTGCCCAAATTTGTGAAGTCAAATTGTGAGGAATCTCACTCCGATCCCCTTGAAAAATAAAAGTCAGCTTGGCTAGAATACTGAACTTAATACTCTTATCATAACTGTCTACCAGATCATGATGATTAGACAATTAATCCATGCCTAGAATCACATTATACACTAGCATATTCAGTATGATTAAGTCTGCAGGGTAATTATCATCCCTCACAAGAACTTCACATGATGATATATACCGGTCTGCTAAAATAATTTCTCCCAATGGAGTTAAGACTCTCTGGAATTTTCTGCACAAGAGAAGCAAAATATGGCGAGATAAAAGAATGAGTGTCTCTTAGATCAAACTATAATTTAGCACTAATTGAACAAACCAGCAAATTACCTAATACCACTGTATTAGAAGCCTGTACATCTTAAGTCATCAGAGGATAAACTCGGGCTTGACCTCTACTTGCTGATGATGAACCCCTAGAAAAACCACCACACACCCTTGAAGGCCTTGTAGGTGTTGCTGGAACTGGAGGTCTACCCCGAACTGATGAGGAAGTTCTAGCTGAAATAGATTGACTTCTCAATAGTGGATAGTCTCTAATATGGTGATCCATTGCTCCGCATTTAAAACATGCACCTTCCCTAATCTACATTGCCCTGTATGCTTATTGCCACAAGTAGAGCATGTAGGAAACTCATATGATCAGGGGCTGCTAGATGATCCTCCTTGAAATTGAGCTCCAAAACTTTGCCTCATCCGACTTCTACCGGGCTAAAAACTTCCTCTGAATGAACCTTGCCCAGAGGTAGATTCACCCCAGGCCTACGTGAACTGCTAGCTCTAGAAGTCGAAGGACCTTCATGCTTTGCCTTCTTATGACTCTCACGTTCAGACTGTCTCTCCACCATCCTAGTCTCCAATCGGTAAGCAACATCAATAGCCTGAGAATAAGTCGTAGTGTCCGATAAGAGCACCGATCTGAATAAATAGTCCCTCAGACCATGAACAAATCTCTTCACCTGCATATGCTCTGTAGTTACCAAATTCGGGGAAAAACTGGAGCGGGAAGGTTTGCCTCTTGCTGAGGCTGAACAGGGGAAGCTACTAGTAGCTGCTCCTGAGCTTGCTGATATTAGGCTAAAATCCCAACTAAGTCACCTACAGTACTCTGAACACGATCTAATCCATGTACCAACTGCTCCATATTAGAACTAGGAATTATTGCCTAAACTGATTCAGCAGCCTTACCTCGGCCTCTGCCCCTACCGTGTCCCTATTGACCCCTGCCTCTAACTAGTGGCATATGGGAACCGGTAGATCCCTGATAGGAGCCAGCTTCTTGCTATTCCTCTCGGCCAGCAATATGATCACTTCTTTGTATTATATCCAGAACAAGTACAAAAATTTTTTATATACATTTATAGGACAAAGCAAAAGACAATGCCTTTAAATAATCGTAACTTGAAGTTTCAGGACAAATTATAACACATCACTAAGTCCACATACGCGAACTAAATAATAACATTCCATACTTGCAGTCACAGTCCTCTAACCAAGCTCTAATATCAACTTGTCACACCCTCAAATAGGAGTATGACTAGTCGAAAGAATGGGTAACCATACCCCCGTAACCCTGAATACTTAAGTATTGTGCATATATAATTTATCAAAACACATGAAAGTTTGCATAGCACCTAAAGTGATTGCGAGTGTCGTCCCTACTCTCCAAGTGTGCGACTTCAGAGATATACCCTATTGCAGCAAAGTCAGCAGGTAGCAAATCTTGTAACGACGAATAGTAGTTTCCTGGAAACTAAAAAAAAACAACAACAAAAAGTGAGTCACAAGGACTCAGTGACCAAATTATATACCCTTAGGGTACCATCATCAAACAAAACATTTATCATGGCTTAAGTTCATATTTAAATTATTTGTGCACGTACAGAATAAGTATTATCGTATGATCACAATTCACATAGTTCACGAATTTCAACATGTCACTCAAATTATTTAAACAACCAAACACATAACAACCAATTTAACAAGCAAAGGGCCAACGAGTAACTCAGCCCTGCACAACATTTTCTCCCCCCATCTGGCATTTACACACCTGCACAACAAGGTAATTCTCGGTACACAAATCCATCTCACCGGAGCTGAGTACTCTATTTAAAAAATAATAATTGTTAGAATCAGAATAACTCATATTAAATATCAAATTCAAATGTCCTATGTGCATTTGGACTTTAGTTTAGAAAATGAAAACCATTTTTCAGAAAATTTCAAGTTGTTGGCCCTTATCAATCACATTCAATATCAAACACGTCATTCAATTAATTCACTGAAATAACTTATTTATTTATTTTTCCCTTATAACACAACAATTCAAATATATGTATATTGCACACAATAATCTAGTAACCATAAAGCACATAATTCACTCACTAGGCTCAAGAATGTGTTTTGTCAGTCCATCTAGTTTTCGAAGAAGTTGGAATATTCTCGATGTGCTCTGGAGCTAAAAATCATAAACTCATATATTATTTAAAACAATCACCGCATCATATAGTCAATTCTACAAAATCATCGTCCTATATCAGTATATACATTTAACATTTCACCAAAAAGCTAATTTCTCTTTTTAAGTGTTCTATTTATTATTTTAAATAAAGTTATTTTCTTTCATTATTCAAAATTTTAAATTTTATAGTTAATTCATTTAACTTCCATATTATCTTTATTCACCATATAACTAATGGGATACACGTAAATCAATTCTTGTATAATAATAATATTTAAGTTCTTTGGAGTATTCTACCAAAAAATTAATGTATATACTTCATCCTACACTATATACATAATTTGAGGTTTGTATACTTAACTATTACCAAGTTTATTACAATTTCACTAATGTGCAGTTCAACATTTAATTGCCATGAACTATCCAAAATAATTTAACTAACTCAATTAAACTTTCCTTCCAAGCTTACAATTTAAATCTAATTACTATTATTTTCAATTCATTTACTCCTCCTTCAATTAGTTTTAATTAGTTCTTAATTTAATTTGTAAGTCCATCAACCCCTAACATGCACACATATGATGACACTAGACACTAGGTAACATTCCTATTTCCCATAACCATATTCAATCACTCAATTTATAACCCAATTTACCATCAATCCTCTAGTCTACCCTTAACACTTTAAAGTAAATTTTCAGCCAAAGCCACCACCTATTGCTACGGCCCCAAAGTCACGGTTACTAGGAAGAAAATTCCACCAATTTCAAGAATTGAAAGGGGTAGCAGCTGCAAGCCATCCTACACGGCAAGGCCACCCACTAAAGCTATAACAATTGTGGAAATTTTTGTGGCTGGGGATCACCTATCCTCATGCCCCATCCAACCTACAATTCCAAACAAAATAGGGCACAAATTGCTATCCCTGCAAACTGAATTTCCATGCCTTCCCCCATAAATCATGTGGCAGTTTCACCCCTTGGATGGCAACACAAAATAGGGGAGGTAAGAACATGGCAGCAAAGCTGCCTTATGCCGTCTTCTCAACCCGCAATCTACCTTCTTTATTCAAACTAAACTAAGTAATTACCAACCACAAATGAAAGGAATGAAAACCCACTCAAGGATTCAAATAAAACCAGCCTATTCCTCACAGCAAATTCAGTAATCACCTACAACAAAAGAAGAAATAGAAGGAAGCTGCTACACTTCATGCGTTGCCTTCCACCACGACCATTCACGGCCAAACGTCCTTAGCTGAAGATGAATAACAGCCAGACATTTGGCTGAAGTTTGATATGTCGGTGGATAAGGTTGGTCAAGGAAGGTCGGCCACTTATAGGACAAAAAATCAAAAGGCAATAAAGTGTTGTAAGGAAAGTTATATAATATAATATAATAATAAATACAACATGTGCCCAAAAGTTATATAATTGTATTTTAAATCTTCTAATTCATGCATATATATATTTTACTTTTTAATCACTTGCTCACTAATTGTATATGTCTACACAACAATGTTAAAATTTTATAATTAAATTTTATAAAAAAAAATGACTCTTAATATAGTGCAATCTAATTTATACACATATATATATAACTTATTACTTAAATTGTCACAATAATTTACTTATACCATTTTATATTACCCATTGGAATATCGATTTAACATTCTTCTCCCCTTAAAAGAAATACGTCTCGAGTTTCAAATGGAGAAATGAGAAGGGTATATTGTTTACCTGAATTATTCAAATAAATATGGGTAACATCGTTTCATTTCATTCTTAGACTCCCAAGTGGCTTCTTGTTCTCCATGATGTTGCCATATAACTTTTATCGAAGGAATAACCTTCGATCGAAGTTTAGGAGCTTGTCGATCAATAATTTCCACTAGTTGCTCCTCATACGTCAAATCCTTGTCAAACTTGCACTTCTTGAATTCGTAATATATATGATTCATCCGACAAATATTTTTGAAGCATCGACACATGAAATACTGGATGCACTATGTCCAAGTCCGAGGTAATGCTAACTTGTATACCACCGCTCCAATCCTATCTAGGATTTGAAAAGGCCCAATAAATCTCAGGCTTAGCTTACTTTTCTTACTAAATCTCATTGTGCCTTTAAAAGAAGAAATCTTCAGGAACACGTGATCACCCACTTCAAATTCTAACAAGTCTTCTATGGTTATCGGCATATGACTTTTGTTGGCTCTGAGCTGTTCGTAATCTATCACGAATCACCTGAACCTTTTCCACAACATCCTGAATTAATTTTGGCCCCAACAACTGATGGTCGCTTGTCTTAAACTAGCCAACTGGAGATCGATACGTCCTACTATACAATGCTTCAAATGGTGCTATCCGAATGCTACTATGATAACTGTTATTATAAGCAAACTCTATTAGTGGAAGGTGTTGATCCCAACTACCTTCAAACTCTATCACACAAGCTCGCAACATATCCTCCAAAGTTTGCATCGTTCTCTTGGACTTCCCATCAATTTGAGGATGACAGGCAGTATTGAACAATAACTGAGTACCAAGAGACTCCTAAAAATATTTCCAGAACGCAGCAGTAAATTGAGCACCCTAGTCAGAAATAATAGAGACTGGTACTTCTTGTAATGAAACAATCTCTTCCAAATACCGCTTCGCATACTGATGTGCTAAGTAAGTAGTCTTCACTAGAAGAAAATATGTGGACTTTGTCAAACGATCAACAATCACCCAAATAGAATCAAAACCCCTAAAAGTCTTAGGAAGTCTCGATACAAAGTCCATAGTAATTTTTTCCCACTTCCATTCCAGAACATCCAGTTTTTGTAACATTCTCGCTGGCCTCTGATGTTCAGCTTTTGTTGACACACAAGGCAGCTAGAAACAAAATCAGCAACATCTTTCTTCAAACCCTTCCACCAGTAAAATTTTCTTTAGTCCTGATACATTTTAGAAGAACCAGGATGCATAACATATGATGAACAATGAGCTGCTTCAAGAATCTTCTTTCTCAATTCCAAATCAGTGGCATAACAATTTGATTACCATACCTTAATACTCTTTCACCATCTATCCTGAATTCACCAATAACACCTCGATCACATTTAGCCTTTTCAGCAATTACCTCTGGATCAACTATTTGTGCTGCCTCTACCGCTTCAACAAAAGTGGACTTCACTTGAACATGAGCTAGTAATATCCCCTGAGGAGACACTTCAAGCTTAATTCCATCAATCATGTATTGTTGCAATTCTTTAACTACCTAACTACGCATAGCTGTTACATGGGATAAACTACTTATAAACTTCTTGCTTAGAGCATCAACTACCATATTTGCTTTACCTGGATGACAAGAAATCAAACATTCAAAATCCTCTAGTAGCTCAATCTATCTACATTGCCTCAAATTCAGCTTCTTCTGATAAAAAATGTATTTAAGACTTTTGTGATTGGTGAAAATCTCAAAAGTCTCACTATACAAGTATTACCTCCATATTTTTAATGCAAAAATTATCACTGCCATCTCAAGATCATGAGTAGGGTAGTTCACGTCATGCTTTTTTAGCTATTTAAAAGCATATGCTACAACTCTTTCATCCTGCATCAAAACACACCCAAGTCCAATATGAGAAGCATTACAGAATACAGTATACTTACCCGTAGTAGAGGGAAGTACAAGAACAAGAGCTGAAGTCAAACAAGTTTTTAACTTTTGAAAGCTTTCTTCATAAGTCTCGGATAACGAAAATTTAACTCTTTTCTAAGTTTATAGTTAAAGGTGCAGCAATATGAGAGAAATTCTCCATGAACCTCCTGTAATAACCAGCTATACCTAGAAAACTGAGAATTTTAGAGACATTTGTTGGTCAAGGCCAATTCTGAACTGCCTCGATCTTGCTAGGGTCTACACGAATTCCTTCTTTAGAAATCATGTCTAAGAAAAGTCACCTAATTTAACCAAAATTCACACTTAGAGAATTTAGCATAAAGCTTATTTTTTATAAGTGTTTGCAATACAATATGAAGATGCTGCTCATGTTCCTCCTCACTTCGAGAATATACTAGAATGTCGTCAATGAAAACAATAACGAACTGATCTAAGAAAGGTTTAAACACCTGATTCATTAGATCCATGAACATTGTAGGAACATCAGTACACCTGAAAGACATAACCAAAAATTCATAATGTCTATATCGAGGGCGAAAAGCAGTCTTCAGAATATCTTATTTCTTATTTTCAAGTAGGTGATACTCCGAATGAAGATCAATCTTAGAAAAGCACTAAGCTCCTTGTAACTGATCAAATAAATCATCAATCCTAGGGATAAGATACTTGTTTTTAACTATAACCTAATTCAACTGCCGATAATTAATACACAATCTAAACAAGCCATTCTTTTTTTAACAAACAAAACAAGAGCACCTTAAAGAGATGAACTGGGACAAATGAATCCCTTATCCAATAAATCTTGTAATTGCACTTTAAACTCTCTTAGCTCAGTAGGAGCCATTCTATAGGGGGAATAGAAATTGGTTAAGTGCAGGGTAATAACTCAATGCCAAACTCAATCTCCCGATCGGGAAGAAACCCTGGAAGCTCTTCAAGAAAAACATCAAAAAACTCCCTCACCACTAGGATATGATCTAAAGGAGCACACTCTAAATGAGTATCCTTGACAAAAAGCTAGATAGGCTTGATGCTTTTTCCTGATAAGCAATCTTGCCCGAATGGCTGAAATTAAATTGAGAGGAATCTCACTTCGATCCCCTTGAAAAATAAAAGTCGGCATGGCTGGAATACTGAACTTAATACTCTTATCATAATAGTCTACCAGAGCATGATGATTAGATAACTAATCCATGCCTAGAATCAAATCATACTTTAGTATATTCAGTATGATTAAGTCTACCAGGTAATTATCATCCCCACAAGAACTTCACATGACGATATATACCGGTCTGTTAAATAATTTCCCCTAACGGAGTTAAGACTTCTAAAGGGACTTCAAGAGGCTCCGGAATTTTCTCCACAAGAGAAGCAAAATATGGTGAGATAAAAGAATGAATGGTTCTTGGATCAAACAATACTTTAGCACTAATTGAACGAACCAGCAAATTACCTGATACCACCGCATTAGAAGCTTGTACATCTTGAGTCGTCAGAGGATAAACTCGGGCCTGACCTCTACTTGCTAATGACGAACCCCTAGAGAAACCATCACGCACCCTTGAAGGCCTTGTAGAGGTTTACCCCAAACTGATGAGGAAGTTCCGGCTGAAGTAAACTGACTTCTCAACAGTGGACAGTCTCTAATACGGTGATCCATCGCTTCACATTTAAAACACGCACCTGTCTTCAATCTACATTGCTCGTATGCCTATTGCCACAAGTAGAGCATGCAAGAAACTCATATGATTGGGGTCTGCTAGATGATCCTCCTTAAAACTGAGCTCCAAAACTTCGCCTCATCTAACTTCTACCCGGCTAAAAACTTCCTCTGAATGAACCTTACCCAAAGATAGATTCACCCCCAGGCCTACGTGAATTGCCAGTTCTAGAAGTCGAAGGACCCTCCTACCTTGCCTTCTTATGACTCTCACGTTCCGACTATCTCTCCACCACTCTAGTCTCCAATCGGTAAGCAGCATCAACAGCCTGAGTATAAGTCGCAGTGTCCAACACAAACACTGATCTGAATAAAAAGTCCCTTAGACTATGAACAAATCTCTTCATTCGCATATGCTCTGTGGCTACCAAATGTAGGGCAAAAATAGACAACCGAGGAAATCGACTCTCATACTCTGCCACTGACATACCCTCAATCTGAACCAATCGCTCAAAATCACGAACATGTTCTAGAAAAGCTCACTAAACTCTGGCCATGCCAGTGGAGTAGGCTCCATCCACCACTGTACTAATATCTTGCATTAATCATAAGCCAAATCATATAACTAATAGCTAACCAACTCAATCGCACGAACAAGATCATATTCCAAAGCCATACACAATCTGTCTGACTTCTCTAGGAAAGAATAAGGATCTTGAGCTAGGTCAACCCCCGAAAACCTCAATGGCTGCATCTTCCTGAAGTCGTGTAGTGTCACAAATATCCCCCGAACCTGCTGAACTGGAGCGAGAGGGTTTGCCTCTTACTGAGGTTGAATAGGGGAAGCTACTGGTGGTTGCTTCTGAGCCTGCTGTTGTTATGCTAAAATCCCAACTAAGTGACCTACAGTTTGAACACGGTCTAATCCCTGTACCAATCGCTCCATATCAAAACTAGGAACTGCTGCCTGAACTGATTCAGCAGCCTTACCATGGCCTCTACCTCTACTGCGTCCTTGTCAACCCCTTCCTCTAACAGCTGGCATCTAGGGATCGGTAGATCCCTAATAGGAGCCAGCTTCCTGCTGCTCCTCTTGGCCAGCAATACGATCACTTCTTCTCATTATATCTAGAACAAGTACACAAAACTATTAAATACATTTATAGGACAAAGCAAAAGGCAGTGCCTTGAAATAATCATAACTTGAAGTTTCAGGACAAATTAGAGCACATCACTAAGTCCACATACGCCTAGGGTAACGTACGCGAACTAAGCAGTAACATTCCATACTTGTAGTCACAATCATCTAACTATCTCTGATACCAACTTGTCACACCCTCAAATAGGAGTATGACTAGTAGGAAAAATGGGTAACTATACCCCCGTAACCTTGAATACTTAAGTATTATGCATATTTAATTTATCAAAACATATGAAAGTTAAGACTACGAAAATATTACTGAATTAGAATAAAAAAAAATGGAATCGACGATCAAACATAAAACATTTATAGAAAATATTGGCAGGATATCCCCATAAGGTGGAACATGCCCATAACATATACAAACAACTTGTTTACAAAGTCAACAATAACTCACAGTATCAGAATATACAGAGGAGCTTCACTCCCAACAAAACATGTAATCACCATGGTGATTCCAATACATATCTAACAATAATGCATAACACCTAAAGTGACTGCGAGTGTCATCCCTACTCTCCAAGTGTACAACTTTCGAGATATAGCTTGCAGCAGCAAAGTTAGCAGGTAGTAAATCTTGTAACAACCAACAGTAGTCTTCTGGAAACTAAAAAAAAAAAAAAACCACAAAGAAAAGAGTGAGTCACAAGGACTCAGTGACCAAATTATGTACCCTTAGGGTACCAGCATCACACAACACATATATCATGACTTAAGTTCATATTTAAATTATTTATGCACGCACAGAATATGAATTATCATATGATCACAACTCACATAGTTCACAAATTGTCACTCAGATTATTCAAACAACCAAACATTTAACAACCAATTTAACAAGCAAAGAGCTAATGAGTAACTCAACCCCGCACAACATTTTCTCCCCTATCGGGTATTTACGTTCCTGCACAACTAGGTAATTCTCAGTACACAAATCCATCCCACTGGGACTGAGTACTCTATTTTATTTTTTTTAAATAGTTGTCAGAATAAGAATCACTTATATAAAATATTAAATTCAAATATCCTATGTGCACCTAGATTTTAATTTAAAAAATGAAAACCATTTCTCAAAAAATTTCAAGTTGTTGGCCCTTATCAATCACATTCAATATCAAACACGTCATTCAATTAATTCACTGAAATAACTTATTTATTTATTTTTCCCTTATAACACAATAATTTAAATATATGTATAATTGCACACAATAAGCTGGTTACCACAAAGCAAATAATTCACTCACTAGGCTCAAGGACATGATTTGTTAGTCCTTCTAGTTTGCGAAGATGTTGGAATATTTTCGATATGCTCTGGAGCTAGAAATCATAAACTTATATATTATTTAAAGTAGTCAGCACATCATATATTCAATTCTACAAAATCATCGTCCTATATCAGTATATACATTTAACATTCCACCAAAAAGTTAATTTCTCTTTTTAAGTGTTCTATTTATTATTTTAAATAAAGTTATTTTCTTTCATTATTCAAAATTTTAAATTTTATAGTTAATTCATTTAACTTCCATATTATCTTTATTCACCATATAACTAATGGGATACACATAAATCAATTCTTGTATAAATAATAATATTTAAGTTCTTTGGAGTATTCTACCAAACAATTAATGTATATACTTCATCCTACACTATATACATAATTTGAGGTTTGTATACTTAACTATTACCAAGTTTATTACAATTTCACTAATGTGCAGTTCAACATTTAATTGCCATGAACTATCCAAAATAATTTAACCAACTCAATTAAACCTTCCTTCCAAGCTTCCAATTTAAATCTAATTACTATTATTTTCAATTCATTTACTCCTCCTTCAATTAGTTTTAATTAGTTCTTAATTTAATTTATAAGTCCATAAACCCCTAACATACACCCATATGACACTAAGCAACACTCCTATTTCCCATAACCATATTCAATCACTCAATTTATAACCCAATTTACCCTTAATCATCTAGTCTATCGTTAACACTTTAAAGTAAATTTTCAGCCAAAGCCACCACCTATTGCTACGGCCCCAAAGTCACAGTTAATAGGAAAAAAATTCCATCCGTTTCAAGAATTGAAATGGGTAGTAGTTGCTAGCCATCCTACACATCAAGGCCACCCAATAAAGCTATAACAATTGTGGAAATTTTTATGGCTGGGCATCACCTATCCTTACACCCCAACCAACCTACAATTCCAAACAAAACTCAACTCAACTCAACCCAACTCTACCAAGCCTTAAGTCCCAAACTAGATAGAGTTGGCTATATGAATCATTTTCCTCTTTTCGCATCGATTCCCAACAACATTTTCATTAATCCCTAGCGCATTCATATCTTTCTCTATGACTGCTCCCCATGTAAGTTTCGGTCTCCCCTTACCCCGTCTAACACCTGACACTTGTACCAAGTCACCTTTCTTAACTACTGCGTCTATTTTGCTGACGTTGGATATGTCCAAACCAACGTAAGTGATTCTCCCTCATTTTCTCCTTAATAGATGCTACTTCCACCTTCTTACGGATCTCCTCATTCCTTATTCTATCATTTCTTGTATGTCCTGTCATCCATTTGAACATTCTCATTTCGGCTACTCCCATCTTATACGAATGTTGCTTTTTAATTGCCCAATATTCGGTACCATACAACATAGCTGGTCTCACTGCCGACTTGTAAAATTTTCCTTTCAATCTATTTGGGATTTTAGGATCACATAAAACTCCCGAAACACTTCGCCACTTCACCTACCCTGCCTTGATCCTATGGTTTACATCATTCTCAATTGCACCATCTTTTTGTATAAATGACCCTAAAACATCTTTTTTAGGGATTGTCTGACAGTCCAAAATTATTTCATTCGGGCCTCCTCTAGTTTCACTGAAATCGCACTCCATATATTCAGTTTTTGTCCGACTCAATCTAAGGCCTTTAGATTCTAATGCATTCCTCCACATTTCTAATTTGGAATTTAAACCTTCTCTAGTTTCATTTACCAACACGATATCATCGGCAAACAACATGCACCATGGAGCCCTATTTTGAATATTATAGGTAGGTTTATCCATGACTAAAGCAAATAGGTAAGAGCTTAAGGATGAACCTTGGTGAACACCTATCGTGGCCAGGAACTTTCCAGTCATACCATCTACGATCCGCACCAAAATCATAACTTCCTCATACATATCTTTAATAATTTCCATATATTTAGTTGGGACCTTCTTTTTCTTAAGCACCCACCACAAGACTTGTCTTGGCATTTTATCATACGCTTTTTCTAAATCAATAAAGGGCAAGTAAAGATCCTTTTTCTTTTCTCTATATTTCTCCATTAATCTCCTAAGTAAGAAAATAGCCTCCATTGTAGATCTTACTGGCATAAAGCCAAATTGATTCTCATAAATTAGAGTTTTATTCCTAAGCCTACCCTCAATCACTCTCTCCTATAACTTCATTGTATGGCTAATAAGTTTTATTCCTCAATAATTCGTACAACTTTGAATATCTCCTTTATTCTTATAAATAGGGATTAACGTACTTTTCCTCTACTCATCGGGTATTTTCTTGGTTACTAAAATCTTGTTAAAAAGATTTGTAAGCCAAGTTACTCCAATATCTCCTAGGCATCTCCAAACTTCTATTGGAATATCATCTGGGCCCATTGCCTTACCATTCTTCATCTTATGAATAGCTTCTTTAACCTCATGTGCTCTAATCCGATGAACAAATAAGCGATTCGTATCATCAAAGGCATCATTAAGGTCCCCAAAATCACCCCTTGACTCTCCGTTAAATAAAGTATCAAAATAAGTTCGTCATCTCTCATTAATCTCGTCTTCCTTAACTAAAACCCTACCAACCTCATCCTTAATGCACTTAATACGATTTAAGTCTTTAGTTCGTCTTTCCCTTTGCTTGGCAATCTTATAAATATCTTTCTCTCCATCCTTTGTCTCTAACTTTTGGTAAAGTCCTTCACAAGCCTTGCCTCTAGCTTCCCAAACCGCTTTCTCATCATCTTTTCTAACTTGTCTAAAACAATTATAATTATCTTCATTTCTACACTTGTGTAATTTTTTCTCTCACTCTTTTTCAACTTTAATAACTCGTTGAACTTCTTCACTTCATCACCATGTCTCCTTAGTTAGAGGTCCACGTCCTATACTTTCTCCTAACACCTCTCTAGCCGTATTCTTAATACGACTCGCAATCTCATCCCAAATCATATTAGGTTCACCCTCCACCCTCCAAGGATCACCCTGTAACATTTTTTCTTTAAAAAAAGCCATCTTCTCTCCATTCAAATTCCACCATCTAGTCCTACTACACTTATTACTTCTATACTTTTGTTGCTAATGCTTAACACCAACATCCACAACCATAAGTTTGTGCTGAGACACTAAACACTAGCCGGGCATAACTTTACAATCCTTACAAACCGCTCTATCAACCCTCCTAATCAGAACAAAATCTATTTGGCTCTTATTCGGCCTGCTACTAAAAGTGATTAAGTTCGACTCTCGTTTCTTAAAAAACGTGTCAGCTAGAATCAAGTCATACGCAACCGTAAAATCTAAAATAGACTTTCCACCCTCATTCCTAACTCCATAACCATATCCTTCATGTACGCTCTTAAAACTCTCGTTAGTACTTCCTACATGACCGTTCAAATCAGCACCAATAAATAGTTACTCTCCTAACAGTACTCCTTGGACTATCTCCTCTAAATTATCCCAAAAAGTCTTCTCTGTAGATTCTTCCAGTCCTATTTGTGGTGCATAGGCGCTAATGATATTAAAGGCCTCATCGTCTAACATCAATTTCACTAAAATTATTCTATCACCTTTCCTCTTGATTTCAACAACCTCGTCCTTTAAATTTTCATCTATAATAATTACCACTCCATTCCTATTTCTAGTCTTACTGGTATACCACATCTTGAATCCTATTCTCTCTATCTCTCTAGCCTTTTCTCGTACCCATTTAGTTTCTTGCAAACAAGCAATATTAATCCTCCTTCTACACATAGTATCTACAAGCTCTCTCCATTTACCAGTAAGAGTCCCTATGTTCTAAGTAGCTATGCGAATCTTATTCTGGACTAGCTTCTTTACTCGCACCCGCCTTCAATGTGAGAACCCTTGCTCATTTTGTACCACACCCGGGCGTCGATGTGGTGCACCACTAAGGATGTGACGACCCAACCCTTGCTTGTTTATCACTACACCCGGGATCCGATGCAATGCGTCGCTAAGAGGGTTATGCCCCAATGAATATTCTATAGGATTCATCGTCATAGGGTTTGACTAGTTTTACGCTGGCCGTTAACCTATCACAACCTTCCTCCTTTATCCGGGCTTGGGACTGGCAGAGTAACCTTTGGTGCAGTTCTACAATTCCAAACAAAACAAGGCACAAATTGTTATCCCTGCAAACTAAATTTCCACGCCTTCCTCTATAAATCATGTGGCAGTTCCACCCCTTGGATGGTAACACAAAATAAGGGAGGTAAGAACATGGTAGCAAAGCTGCCTTATGCCATCTTCTCAACCCTCCATCTACCTTCTTTATTCAAACTAAACTAAGTAATTACCAACCACAAATGAAAGGAATGAAAACCCACTCAAGGATTCAAATAAAACCAGCCTAGTCCTCACGGAAATTCAGAAATCAAGATGGCTATCACCTACAACAATAGAAGAAATAGAAGGAAGCTACTACACTTCACGCCTTGCCTTCCACCACGACCATTCACGACCAAACGTCCTCAGTTGAAGATGAAGAAAAGCCAGCCACTTAAAGGAAAAAAAAATCAAAAGGCAATTAAGTGTTGTAAGGAAAGTTATATAATATAATAATAAATACAACATGTGCCCAAAAGTTATATAATTGTATTTTAAATCTTCTAATTTATGCATATATATATATTACTTTTTAATCACTAGTTCGCTAATTGTCTATGTCTACACAACAATGTTAAAATTTTACAATTAAATTTTATATATAAAAAAAATGACTCTTAATATAGTGCAATCTAATTTTTTATAACTTATTACTTAAATTGTCACAATAATTTATGTATACCATTTTATATTACCCATTGGAATATCGATTTATAACAAAATCAATACTAACTCATACTTTCAACATTCCTAATTTTCCTAACATTAAATCCGAGTTAAGTCAACATTTTAAAATCAACCAAGGACTTAGATTATGACATTCCAATATTAATGCAATCAAATTCCAAGATTTACTTTTCTTTAACTACTTAACCAACAATTCCTCACTCTTAGTTCTTAGACTTTTATTCAAATTTAAATAATGCTTAACCATCAAGGTTTATATATATCAAGTTTTATTCAAGTTCTTTTCATTTTATCACACTTAGTTTCTTTTTGGCCAATTTATTTCATTGCTTGTGTATGTATGTATATATATAGACATACCCTTAAAAATCAAGACAAGTTTTTCATCTTACACACCATTCATATTCTAAGCATTGAATTCAAATTAAACTAATTACCTAATTTCCATCATGAGCTTGAATCAAATAATTCTAATATTAACACATTCAAATTCCAAAGTTTAGTTTTCGATAATCATGTAACTATTTTACATGTTCCTTGCTCCTACTTTCATTTCAACTTCTTAACCTCTACTCCAAAATCATCAAACTACTCAAATAACAAGATTGTAAACCATAGGATTACCACAAAGTGAAAGGGTGGCTGCTCCCAAGCTAAAACTACGGCTGCCTTCTCCACTAGGCTCACGGCTGGACCTGCACCAAGGTTGCTGCTAGCTGCCTTGTCAAGGCCAACACTGCTGCATCACACTCACGGCAAGTACAACCCCTCAAGGTGGAGTTCACGATGAAGGCCAATGTGCAGGACAGCTGCTGAAAGCTATAGCAAGGTTGCTACTCAGCTGCACCTCTAATACCCAGGCACCTAAACAAGTTGCTGCACCTCCTAGACACCACGTGAGGCTGCTGCAATGCCAAGCACCAAACGGCTACTGCAACACCAAAACAGGACAACCAAGTTGACGTTTCCTAGGGCTGTTTACAAGGGCTCGGTAAGCTAGCAAAGAAAGGACACACCAAGCATGATACAAGCAAGACCAAGGAAGAAAAGCTTGGCTACAAAGAGGAGTAAAGCAAGGTACAAGGGAGGATTTTTCATGGCCAAAAACAAGGGAGGAAGGAACTAGAAGAATTGAGAGAAAATAGGGGAAAAAATGAGAAGTTAAGTCGGCTAGGAGAGGAAAAGAAAAAGAAAATAAAACAAAAAGGAGGTAAAAAAATAATACAAGAATAATGAGGTCAAAAGTCAAATTTCTAAATGTGTGGTGGAAATTAATTCTTAAGTTACATGTGTATGTACTTATATGAATAAAGAGTTGATTTACTTTAATTTTTCTTTATTTAAAATTACATTTACCTAATACAAATTAAAATATCAGGCTATAACACTACTACTTCAATGAAACTTGCAAATTTAAAATTCACATATAGAAGACCATTTAAAGAATTACACAAATCAATTGCAAGAAGAAAGCGTGTAAATGAGAGGCATCAGAAATTAAGATTATTATAGTGGATTTATCATAACTATAAATCTTTTCAGTAAAAACACCAACAAAAATAGAATGTGTTTATATTAAAATAGAAAATAGGCTTAACTATTGTGTTAGTCTCTTAGAATTGCCTCAGTTTTTAATTTAGTCATCCAAAAATATTTGTTTAATTTCATGTGAATAGAAGAATGAAACTTAAATAAGAAATTTTGAATTTTGAAATATAAGATTGACTGAAAAAAATTCTTAGATGACCAAATTAAAATTTGATATAGTCTTCAAATGATCAAAACAGGAGATAAGTCTAGAAAATACGAAGGTACAAAGTACATGCATGCATGCATGGTCTCCTTTATTTTTTCTTTTCCTTAAGAGATCCAGTAATAATCTGTTATTACTGAAAGTAATTAACTCTAAATCTTAGTTGTTTAATTCCCTCCACTGCTCCATATTTGAACAGATTTCCTCTTTCTTTCTAAATCTGATGACGAATTCTAATTCATCAGATCGTACCATAGAGATGTCTACCACAGAGCTGACTTGAAGCTCCTCGTCATTGGATATCTTCTCTCCTTTGAACTTTGCAATAATAGTCTTTTGCTGTTCTTGAGGAATCACTTGTCTTCCTTCACTAACATCTTTCACTTCTATAGGACTTTCCTTTCCTTGAACAAGCTCTTCTATCTCTGTGTGCAAATAGTCAAATACGTTACGTGAATAATTTATTTACAACTTTAAACCTTATATATTATATAAGAGTGGACTTTATACTCAACAAAATGCTTTTCGTGTACGAATTCCGTTAACAAAAATATAAAAGGGCAATCACGTATCTCGGATGAGATTAAGCTCCCACTCAAAGAACACGAGAATATTCGTGAAAAAAATATGTATATATTTAGATGCATATGAGACCCACCAGTTTCTTCTTATTTATCGTGCTTGAAGCAAGCAACATTGTCATATATTGACTTTTTGATTAGTCCATAACACATATACGTTTGCGTGTAAAAAATAAAAAGGCAACAAAGTTTTTTAGTAATATACCTTTCTCCTCCTTGTTCACTTCGTCATTAAAATGATTATAAAAATTTTCAAACATTTTCTCCAGCATCTCAACTGTGTCACATGAAATGCTATCATAGTCGATATCTTCGTCGAATGAAGACATATCATAATCCTCCAATAAGGCATCATCATAGCCATTACTAGTTGATGTTCTTCCCCAGTTGCAATTCATCAAATTTTCATTAGATTCAGCTAAAAATTCCTCAACAATCTTTCTCTGCTCATCAACTTTCGAAGATGACACAGACAAGTTTTTCTTTTTTCTACTAATTACGTTGGAATCTTTTAATTTTCGTTTCCTAGTAGACAGTGCTTGTGATGTGTTACTTCCAGTTTCCTAAAAACAAACATAATTGACATGAATATTAGTTATATAATATATATATTTATAACGATACATCATTATATATATATATATATATATATATATATATATATATACACAGACTAACCTCATTTTCTGCAAATACTCCCTCTTTACCTTTTCCGGGTTTGTTAGGACAAATCTCATACAAAAGAAAGTTGACAACCTCATTGATTGATCTGAAATGCTGTCTTGAATCTATATGTTGGTAATACTGCAAGCACATGACATTAACTTAATTATGCATAAGATGGTTAAAAAATATAGACTCAAGAACTATGAAACTTCTGGTTTTCCATAATCATATATATCCAACCCCAAATTAAGCATATATTATATGAAATTCAGTAATATAAAAAAATAAAAAAATACCAGATCATATGAGCCACTAACACGTTGTCGACGCTGAATATTCCAGCCCTCTAATCTTTCATTAAATTTAAACCGGCGGTTAATTTGGTCAGTGCTCATCTGAGGCATCAGTAACTGTTACAAATATACAATGACTCTTTAGAATGTTCCTATACATAATGTACTGCGAATGTATGTATTCAGTAATTCTTTGGATCACTTTAGGTTTAGACATACTACTTACCTTATCCATGTCAATGGTACTTGGGATGGAATTTTCAGGAGGTGTAAAAGAAACTGAAATTTCTCCAACCACACTGGTAGTTATTTTTCGTCCCCTCTTACCCGAACCCTGTGAATAACAGTATCAAAAAGAAAAACTTATAACAAAAAGTTTTTAGGTGTCCATTTGTTTTCAGGTTGTTGAATCCGGTCTTACATTGTAATTGGAGGGAATAACGTCTTCTGGTGTATAGAAACTTAGTGGTAGCACCATGAGTGCTTCTTGTGCAATTCTTTCTTCTGTCTGTCCTTGTGGTGCTCCTTTCAAATCTGAAACTACTTTCTGTCTCATAGATATACATAAAGTATACTTTTAGCAAAAGCAGTTTGTTTTGTTTCGCAGATTGTAAGATTTAGTTCGTACAAACTTTAAGAAAAAACAGAAGAGAGGGGAAAAAAAAAAAAAAAAAAAACTTACAGAAACCATTTTTTTGAGGCTCTTAGTCAATCTATTGAGTTCATCTTCCTGTAAATAAACACCCTTCGTGTTTTGAGGGACATAAGGCTGAATTTCCATACACACTGTTGGTTTCTTCTCCTCGTTGTTGTGATTGTTAGACATAAGGCTGTTCTCCACCCAGGCTGCCATATTCTTGTAAGAAAACCAGAGATGAGGGTCACTAGGCTGAATGTCCAACCCATTAAGTATGATTTTCTCCTCATCTTGGTTCTTGAACACTAGGTTGTTCTCCATTTGGGCTGCCATACTCGTGTAAGAAACAAGAGAGAAACAGTTTGTAAGAAAAACTATGATGGCGAGGGTAAAAGCAACAGAGACACCAGACGTTTATATAGTCTGCACATTCATGCACCTGAGGTAGAACACGCTTTGTACACATTGTAAATTCAAATTAATTTTATTCTTCTTTCCTATAGTTTGATCCATTATTTTACATTTAAAGAAGAATTGGAACTTAAAAAGGGAACATTTTAATGGCTAAAAATGTAGTGATCAATTCCATTGCAGAATTCACATTTATTTTTTTCCTTCCTAAATTGGAGGAGGTTGTAAAAATTTGGGAAAAGGCATTATATGGAAGGCATTTTATTGTAATTCCCATCTAGCCATACCTGTTACTGACTGATTGTGGTGAACTGCATATATTTGAAATTCTTTGATTCAAATGATGAAAGAAAACTCTACATTTAACATTCCCAATTTCTTCATATATATCCCCTTCGTTTTTAACTCTTTTCTTTTTCGGGGAAGGGGGAAATAAATACAAATTCATTAAGAAATAAAATATCATTACAATATTAGTCTCTTAGTATATGCATGGTCATGGATATAGATCGATCATATACAATTCATCTTGGAAAAAAATCAATGATTTAAATTTCAACACATTATGTTTTTAAAAATAAAACTAGGCAATTTCCTTTTTTGTTATTCTGGATTTAATACGTCTTAAAGCCTATGATTCCTCATAATAAATAATTTTTCTCCATTTTACAATTTTTCTTATTTTTTCATTTACAGAAAATGTATCATGCACTAAAAAAAAAAAAAAAACTAGTCTTCGTCTCCTTAACTTAAATTACTTAATATGAAAGAAGTATTGGATTAAGCTCAAAATGATACACATGTTTATCGACTTTACACAATTTAAGGCGGAATCTCTAATATCAAACACTCTTTAATTTTAATTTTATTCAATTGCAAGGCTGGACCAACTTAATGTTAAACTCAAACTTTAATTATTAAAAGTAACAAAGTTTTCTCCATTTTCAACAAAGATAAAAATTTGTTTCGTTTTCAATTTTTTATCCATTTTTTCCATCTTTTTTTTTTGAAAAAAGAAAAAAGAAAAAAAGGAGTAAAGTATCAAAATTCAAGTGATTAATTTCTTTCAACAATTAAGATTGACATATACACTTTATTTTTTAATTGTAAAGTGAATCGGATCCCTTAATAAGTGTTATGATGGTTTTTTACTTTTTTGAGAAAAAATTAAAAAATCATAAATAAGCAAGTCAAACGGCACTTACAATAAAAATTGAAAATTGAAAATCTCTAATCAAATATTGTATTACAATATTAACTATAACTTCTTTCGTTCTAACTAAGTAAAAAACAGATTTTAACTCGACTCCTTAATATGACAAGAAAGTTGTAATAAATCAATGACCTAGCATCTTTATCAAGATCTTTATTACATGTATTGTAGCAATATAAAAGTTTCTATTCATCATTAGAAACTTCCAACAAGAGATGGGTAAATCGAATCCATGGCAACAATACTCTCAAAAAATAAAGAAAGACAAATTTCATTAAAAAAACTAAAAAATCTCAAAATTTTGTCATAAAATTGATTAGATCTGAGAAAAATAATACCATAACCTTCAAATCTATCAAAAATGGTCAAATTTAAGGTTATTATTTTCAATAAAGAGAAAATGAGAAGATGACAATAGGTGAGGAGCGACAGCCCCTCGTTGAGGAAATCTTGAGAGGACTTGAAAATTTTTAAAGAGAATGAAGAGCTTCTCTCTTTAGAGAGAAGTTTTTAATTTTATGGCTTTTTTCCTCAATACATATGATATATAAAATGTAATTTCCAAGGAAGAGCCCTAGGTCTCCAAACGCAAATACCATCCATAATGGAGCAGTCAAGTTTAACAAAATGGCTAGTACAATAATTTACCATACTCATGTTCATGAGAAATAAAAATATTACCACCTATGTTCTGCCAAGGTCCAAATCAAGCTTATGAGAAATCATAAAACAAAGAAACAAACAATACTATGTGCTTAATTTGGTAGAGATTTAGAAAAGTGTTTAATGCATGACCAGATAAAATATAGAATATTAGAGTGATCATATCTAGTATTTGAGGAAATCTAAAAACCGTTGGAAATTATTAATTTTTATATCAATACCTATAATAAATTTTATCTGAGTACTATTTTTTGTTTTTAGCAAAATAAATATTTCATCAGTTAATAAAATAATGTGTACAGTCTACTAGCAACAAAGATGATACAAAAAGAGGAGCATCCTGTTATAACCTGACATCGTAAAGTTGAGTTTTAAATATAATATGAACTTTTACATATAAAAAAATCAACAAATATATAAACAAAATAAATAAATTATATAACTAAACATATATAGATATATATATATACTTTACCTTACTTTTCTTTTTATCCTTATCCTATTTACTTTCCCATTTATTTCCTTTATTTTCCTTCTGGCACCGACTTATCCTCCCTGCCTATTTCTTTCCCCTATTCCCAGTTTCTCCATTGTTCTTCTTCCTCCTTCGTCAAGCTATAGCCTTGCTAGGAAGTTTGCTGCCATGGCTGTCATTCTAGCAACCTTTTCTTCCTGTTTTCATCACAACCGAGCATGATAGCCAATGATCAACCTTGGCAGAAGCTTCAACGATTCTGTTTTGGGCAGCAACTCTATTTTGCTGAAATTGAGCTCCTTAGATCCTTCTCTTGCACTACCAGCTAGCTCCTCCTCCCTCCAGTCGTCAACCACCTTCAACGAGTATTAACAGTTCTTGTACAACAGCTATAGTGGTGGCAACCACCACTTGAACATTGATTCATAGGTGGAAAGTGTTGATTTCCATTTTAGATAGCTCCATCAACCTTTGTTTTGTAAAATCCTTGCTTTACTTAGAGTTAACTATTAGTACTTTGATTTTGTTTAAGGATTAGTGTAGGGTTTGAAATTGTGTGTGAATGGAAGTTAGGTTTAGAGCTTGGAAACGTGATGAATGGTGGTTATAGTGTTAAATTGTTATGTAAATTCAAAGTTTAAGTAATAATGACCCTAAGTAATTTATAGCTTCAATTAAATGTTGGGAATATGTATAGTGTTGAAAGTGAGGGATTTGTATTGGATTCTTGGTATATATATATACGTACACATGAATTTTGGAATAAATTATGCCTTCAACGTATTTGTTAAATGCCTAAGAGAAATTAACTTTTAGTAAATGCATTGAAGTTGACATATATAGGTTTTGGTAATTAGAGGATTATAACCATGAAATTTGTAAACTAAGTAATACTTGAAATTCTGATTTTCAAATCCGGAATGCAACATTGATCCATCGAAACTTTTGAATTCAAGAAAGAACAATGAGCAAAATCCATAAACCTTGTGAGTGGAAAATGTTATCCTTTGGTTGCTAGTTATGTGTTGAATATTTGCTTATGTGTACATATTTTTTTATAGTTGTCGAGTATGTATGATTAATGCTTTGATTGATTCAAGTAGTAAGAATGCTATGTTTTTTGTAAACTTTATCATTTGGTATGTTGTGTGTATTAGTGTAAAATCTTGTTTGTGATTGATAGGATCAATAAACTCATTTTTAATGTGACTTAGAATCTAGGTGCGTTTATGATATATTCGATTTGATTATTTGATATTTGAATAATATATTTGAGTAACTCGGCCCTTTGAAGGTTATGTAAGAAGTTATATATATTTGGTGTATGGGAGCAAAAAGGCCCCGAGACGGATATGTTCATGGTGCGGGTGCTAAGTTAATTCGATTATTGGCCTTATTGAATGCTTTGCTTGATTTGTTTGCATATTATTGTCTTGGTTTTTATTTTACATTTTCTTTATATGTATACTTGTGAGATTGAATTGTTTTGTAACTTGTGCTAATTTGAACTATTCAACATATGTCTCTTAATTATGTGTTGATTAATGCTAGTACTTTTTGGGTATGCTTTTCACTCATTGAGTCTTTATGACTTACGCTCGGCTATTTATATTTTTTTTAGCATTAGGATCTCGACAAGCTTCTCCGACTGAAACCTGACTCAGCGATAGTGCTGTGGCAAGGTACTCACCAGAGATCACTTATTTGAAGCCATGAGATGAAGAGTTGTAGTCATTTTAGCCTTGGCTTGTGAAGTTTTGATTTGTTGGATTTGTGTCTATTTGATTTGTGTTATGTGTGAATGAAGTAGAGCTCCTCGTTGACATTGTATTGTTTTTATGCTAATTGTTTGTATTTTTGGGCATGTTCCACTCTATGGGGAATCTCTACTGAAATTTTATTTAAGTTACTATTCCTTTTTGTCAATGTGTTTTACAAGATTTTTCCTTTTAACTTTTAGTTGGTCAATGGTCATATGTATTTCTTTCATTTGGAGTTAGGGTTATGGAGGTTTGGTTATCCATTCCTCTGGTCGGTCATGCCTCCATGCAGGGTGTGACACATCCTTCTCTATCCATGCTTTAAAAGTATCAACATGAGCATATCTGGCTAAAGTATGAGCAACCTGGTTCATTTTTCTTTGTGAGAATTAGAACGTACAGTCCTAAAAACCCTGACCAAGTTATTTAATATCTTCCACAACAAAAGCTAACGATGGTAAACCAGAGCTTCTGTCATTTATGAGATCTACAACACCTTTTTAGTCTCTTTCTACAACACCTCGACTAAACCCTATTTCCGAAGCAAAAATAAGGCATGTCCTAACTGTAATGGCATATCCTCTCCCTGAATCCTTAATATATGGAATGGTCTTAGTCATACTTGCCATAAACTGTCTAGACTCATTTTGAATTATCACCCCTGTTTTGCCCTTCACTAACTCATCAAACAAGACAACATCAATATTACATTTGAAAAACCCATTCCATTTGGTGACTACCTTAAAGGCATTGAGATTGTAACACTTTGTAATTTAGTTATCAATATTATACATTATATATTGGTGTATGATGAATTCTAAATGAGTAAAACTATTTTTTAATGATTTCTTGGAAATGTTCAAAGACTTGTGTTACAAAATCTTGTTTGATTTTCTTTTATATTTAGCTGACTTGAAGTCTTAAACTTAATAGTCAAAATTAATATTATCATTCGAGTTTCATATGTATATGTATCAAGGAATGTTAATGTTCTTTCTTAGGAACATTTGAAAGTTTAGACTCATACCAAGTAGTGTTGGTATTCTGTTTTGGGAACTGTTATTAGTTTAATTAGGCTTGTATCAAGGGGCCTTAATGTTCATGTTTTTGAACCATTGATAGTTTAGATTCATATTAAGGAGTGTGAATGCTCCTCTTAGGAAGCGTTGATACTTTAGACTCGTATCACGGAGTGCTGGTGTTCTTTTTTTAGGAATAATTGATAGTTTAAACTCATATCAAGAAATGTAAGTATTCCTTTTTGGAAATTGTTAACAGTTTAGACTCGTATCAAGGATTGCACGAGTATTCCTTTTTGGAAACCATTGATAGTTTATACTCATATCAAGGAATGTTAGTGTTCCACCTTTTTAAAAATCGTTGATAATTTATATTCGTATCATTAAGTGTTGGTGTGCAATTTAGACCTTATCAAGGAGCTTGAGTATTCCTTTTTGGGAACCGTTTGACAGTTTAGACTCGTATCAAGAAGTGTTTATTCAACTTTAAATTAATAATATTTTATTTCTAGTTGAGAAAAATGGTCAAACTTTCTTTGCTTCCCCATTCGATTACTTTTATTTCGAGAGGTTTGTAACTTTCATGGCTCGCTATGCTCAGCTCCATTTCATGTGCATGGTTGCAAGCTTTTCAAATGTTCGAGACTTGATTCCCTTACAGATATATAAAAGCTCCCAATCCATGCCTTAAATACACATTTTAACCACATAGATTTTTGATACTCTCTCTTTGCAATCTAAGCTTAGTACTCTCCACTGATTGATGTAGTCAATGACAAACTCATCATTCTATTGTTTAGTGTTGGTCAACTCCATCAAGGTAACTATACGTCAAGTACTATAGAATCGGTTGAGAAAATCTTTTTTGATTTTATCCCAATTGTTGATTAACTCAGCATCTAATTTAGTGTACCAGTTAAATGTAATTTATTTAAGAGATCGGACAAATTATTTTACAAAAACATCTCCCTAAGTCCCAACATTCTCCCAAGTTTCAATGAATTGAGGAATGTCTTGTTTAGGGTTTTTCCTTTCCATCAAACTGGTTTAACTTTGTGTATGGCATAAAATACATAAGCAAACATAGAGTAGGCCTTCTAGTTTGTTTCCAACTAGCTTATTCACTAGGTTATGGATTTGGAGCTCTTTGTCTTCCACCATTCTAATCGGCTTCTCGATTGTACTTTCTATACTTGCAATCTTCTCTCCAATAGTAGTGGCATTTACCACCATTCAAGGCACAACAAAAGCTCCCTGGCCATCTAAGCTTCTAGGTGAGTAATTAGAGTAGGAGATAGTGGAGGAGAAGTAGATTCTTCTTGTCTTCAGTGTGACATTTCACCTATCTGGAGGAATCTATGGGAGATGACCATCCAACCTTTGAAGAGCTTTTGTCTCTCTTACGGGTAAGGACTTCCATGTTGATGGAGGAAGTGACCTAGGCTTGTGTTTTAGCCTAATCATAATTTTTGATGATCTTGCATCATGCATGTGTTCATGGCCCTTCAAAGAGTTAAGCATCAATGTTGTTCTTGACAATCACTCTAATGGCTACCTTCTTATCGACATCAGTCATGAAAGCACAATCCTACTTTGGGGCCTTTAGATCCATATGTATTGTTGTAGGAGAAGGAGATAAGAGATAGAGTTTTCTCACTAGATGTGCTAGAATTTGTGAATATATATTAAGTCTAAAATGAAATTGGAAAATTATGTACAACTAATAATTTATATTAATTTGAAAGAATATGGATACAACCTCTGCATTATTCTTTAAAATAAAAATAATAATTCCTATGATTCAGTTTTCTTAGAAACTTTGTTATACCTGACAGCTATATAGTTTGATCCCTAATGAAATGATGAAATTCTTTCATAACGATGTTGTGGATAGTTGTTAAGAAAGGTTTTGTGATCTTTGTGGGTACTGGGCTTAATTGCAAGAATTTTATATGTGCTTAAATATCTAGTGCTTGAGAGAGAAAACTGGGAGTTTCAATAGCTTTTGTGTCTTGAGTTTGCTACCTCTATCCCAAACCAATATGAGACCTTTTATAGGAGAGGTGGTGGTAGACAAAATTGAGTTGATTTATGTAATTATGGTAATTGAGATTGATAACTAGGGTGATTGGTAGATAATTAAAGGTGATTGACATTGACTTGGGATAATTGAAGTTGATGAAGGTTGGTGGTGTTGATTAGTATATGATTGAGGGTGATTGACATTGACTTGGAAAAAGTTTAAGATGATTGAAATTGACCTTGGGATAATTGAGGTTGATTGGAAATTTTTTATCCCAATTAACATTTAATTGCAAATTGAATCCAATCATCATTTATTTACTCATTTGATTAATTAATATTTTTTTTAATATTGACTAATCCAAATAGACAATAAAAACATCATTCAAATTTTGATATCTACATTATCATTAAGAAAATAGAAAAATTCTTTGAGCATGCGCATAAATTGAGAACGGACAAGTTCGTATTTAATACTTACTGATGTTATATCAAATTCAAACGTAGAAGTTGTTGCTTTCTTGTCAAAAACATTTAGCAATGAAATTGGGATATTCATTTTATTTTTAATGATTGTAAAATAAAGATATTGATATTACCTTATATTCATTTTAGATCTTAATTCCCTATTAACCATTTTCATAGTTGTCTTGACTCTAATTGTTAAGTTTCATCCAAAGCTAAATATCTAAAAGGTCAAACCTGTTGGCTATTGGTGAATGTAAATTTTAATTAAAATTTTGTTCATGATTTAAAAACAATACTGATAAAAAATTATTTATACACCTATCTAACACAATTATTCGAGGAATGAACCCATCATCTTTACACATGTCTCTTGGATCTTGATCTACAATTAGAGAATTGCAGAGACATGCTACAACTTTGTTACCTCTCAGTGATCTCTTTTTTGATGTACTTTTGATTTTCGTTTTTTTTTTTCCTTTTGAATGGTTGATGTCTTATGAATAAAAAAAACATGTATGTTTTGACGGCCATTATGAATGCAATTTGTGTTTAAGCATAATGTACTTTTATAATAAAGAAAATAATATATGGTTCTTTATTTTGATTAAAAGACATCCCACAAAAATCAACTTAACATAATAAGTCTTGAAAATGTGATAAAAATTATTTAACGTGAATGATACAAATAGCACACATAATGAATCTTTTCACATATAATTAACAAGGAAACAAAAAATAAATAGAAATGCTTTCTAATATAAAATCTACCAAAACATTTTCTTTTTCATAAAAATAAAAAATAAAAAAGAAATTGGAACTATCGACATTGAATTGCTTTCCTTCAAATTAATATTACAAAACACAAACTAAAAGAAAATTAAAGATTACAACTGCTAAGTTATATGCATGATTATTGTTACAAGTATTTATACATTTTATTTAAAATCGAAAGAATATCTACACAAATGTGATGTTAATAAGTTTGTAAACAAAATTTTATATGCACGTGTTTAATTTAAGCAACTTCAATTAAACATCAAGTTGATTGATGACTCTTGATTTCATTGCTTGTATACTCTCCTATTTAGGAGTTCAACACTTTCAGTTAAACAATGTTGCAATTGAAAACCTCATATATACCATCTATTTTGTTTTTTTCTAGCACAAAATCGAGTTGTTGACATTGAGACTCCTCTTGTTGTTCCACATACAGTTGACCATGACAGAAAATGTGATTTGGGAGATATATAAACATTTGGCATTATATTGTCTTCCTAAGACTTGTAAATAGTTAGAGTGAAATTTAATCTAATTGGAAATTGCCTTCTTATTTGAAAAAGAAGTTTAACATTATCCAATAGTTTTAATGGAGTTCTAGGAAGAAAGACTCTTGTCCCTCCATATTAATCGGTTAAAATTTATGCATCAATCACATCTTGTAAAAAAAAAATCATGACAAAATAGTCATGCTCCATTGCATAAACCCTCTTTAGGGTCTATCTTTCTCATAAGCATTATGGATATACCTTTCTTCAATTTTAAAACATGTGTTGGAAGGCCACAGGTGAAATTGAGTTTAGATATTCATATTGGTATAGATTGTGAGAATTTTTTTCAACAAATTCAAATGAGTATGATATCAACTCTTCACTTGGAATGATGTTGATGATTTATCATTTAATTTATCTACCTAATCATTTGTGAGTGTTAAAATTGATTGATTCACCAATTATGAGAGATCATTTATATAGACATCCAACATGGGATATACCTCATTAATTAACTGATCAATGGATTGTTCACCAACCCATAAAATTGTAAGTGAGGATGGACTTTTTATGAAATCCTTATCTATTGGTTGCTACGTCTCATCTCCAAGCCATAGGACAAACATAGAAAAAAAAATTAATTTGTTTTAGATCTTATATTTGATGTTAATCTCAAAACTTGAAAGTATTTTAGTAAGATGGACTTCATTAATGATGCATTCACATTGAGATTTTGTTCCATTAGACATAACATAGAGGATTTGAGGAAATCCCCATCAAGATACCTTCCACCAAATGGAGAATAGTCATAAGTTATGTCTCTTAAAGTTCTATCCAAACCTTTTTAAGCATATTGATGGGAGCTTCATCTAATTTGATAATTGATGTTCTTTAAAATAATTTGTTAAATCTGATTACTTCTTAATTGAACAAATGGAAGATGCATGAGGATTTAATGATATTTTGTATCTTGAATGTGCAATTCTTCCACCTGGCATTATTGCGGATTCTATGTCAGATGTAGTTATTGTTAATGCAATAATACTTTTACTCTTTAAAACTGCTAAGACTACATGATACAAATAAATTTTCATTATTCCTCTAAAACCATCAATAAAAAATATTGCACTTCTTCGATCTTTGACATTTGATATTAATTAGAATATAGGCATTTCTTTTGCCCTTATTTAAGTTTTTCACTGCATTAACATCTTCTTTATGTATAGGAATTAAAAACTTCTTATATCTCTATAGAGACTTAATTTTAATTATCTCCATCATCTAATATCCCTTGCAAATCACACTAAGTAATTTTCTTTTCATGTTGAAGTAATAATAATTTTATGTTCCATAACAACTTATTTTCAACTATAACACTTTTTGTGGTACTTGAAATTGGATGATCTTCCCATATGCTAGTGTGAAATTCATTCCATAATCTCTGAACCTCTAGTAGTTGATAGTATACCAATATTGTGACAAACAATCTTCTTAAAGTAGTTAGCATGCAAAAAGATACAACCTCAAGCATACATTGCCTAATACTACTTTATTTTCTAGTAAACAATGTCTCTCTATAGATAACTTGTATAAGCCGTACAAAATTTCACCATAAGTTAATAAATCATAAAAATCCTAGGCCTTCCCTCTCTTATGAAGAAGAAGAACACATAAGAGTGTCTCCTAATCTGATAGTATCATAGTGTATACATATCTTATTTATGACCTTAATTTGATTTCTCATTTTATGTGCATTACGTATCATCCCACTTATAATATTGTCAATACTCATAATATAGACATTTTCTTGCCTTTGGGTCCTCACGATTTTTTCTAAAGAATTCAGTAAGAGTTGTTCTTGAATTTTGTTCATCAGCAAATATATCTGATATTCTTAGTCTTATAATGTAACATATTTGTTGCATGGTTGGTCTCGATGAACAAGTCTTTTTACTAATGGATACAATTTACTTATTGAAAATTATAATTCTCCATAATGCCTTAGTTGGATAGAGATAACTTGCATATAACCATATTTAATCTAAACAACATTTACTTATGAACATAACTCAATAGAAACATGATAGAGGCCTTTATGAATATATTTATACGATTACTTCCTAGTCTTTGCACTACTACAAACACTACAAAAAATGATATTATCTGCATCTGTTGTACAAATGTAGACGTAATAAACATTCTACAAATGCATCCAGATGCATATCAACAGATGCAATAACCCTAAACTTGGATACTATTTACATCTATGGCAGATGCAAATTCATAACTACACCTGCAAAGTTGCGTTTGGGTTGCAAACGCAAATTTTGGATGCCAAAAATGACTTCCAAGTTATCTGCATCTATAATACAAACGCTATACTATCCGTAGATGCAATTTTATTTATTTTTTTAAATTTTCTGCTTTACATGTTACAGACACAGATAATCCTATAGGCTTATGCATATGAATTAAATTATCATTATTTATTTATTTAATAATTTTGTGTCTGTAAATACTTGTAAAAAAGTATATTTAAATTCTCAATTTGATATAAATAATAAAATATTACATAAAATTCTTCGTAACATTAAAATTATTTACAAATATTAGAGAAAAAACCATCTTATAATCCTAATTAATATTCTTCATGTTGAGCTTGCTCATTATCTTGACTGAAATACGAAGACATGGATGTGAATAAATAAGTTCTAAGTAATTATACTTAACCTAGCTAACTTAATATGCATATAAGTTAAAAGTACTGTAACTTAGAAAAATTAAATAAATTTTTCAAAAGTTTTGCCATGAAACTATAAAATTGACCTAATATTTGAACCGTTGATCCAAAACATATTATGTTTCTTTCTACATGTCTTATTCATCCTCACGATCGTGTAGGTACTCTTAGAATCCAAAATGGATTTGTATTTGACTGTTTTGCCCAACCGAACCTAGAGTTACAAAGTTTTTGTCTTGAAACTATAACATTGGCCTAATATCCTAACCATTGATTCAAATGATATTTTGTTTCTTCCTATAGGTCTTTTTTTCTCCATGATTGTGTCGGTACTCTTGGAATCCAAAACGGACTTGTATTTGACTGTTTTGCTCCTTGAACCCAGAGTTACAAAGCTTGTGCCTTGAAACTATAATGTTGGCCTAATATCCAAACCGTTAATCCAAATTGCATTTGGTTTCTTCCTACATGTCTAATTGTTCCCATGGTTGTGCCACAGAATTTGAAACATACTTGTATTTGACCGTTTTTTCCTCAGAACCCAAGTTTTTACAGTTTTTGCCTTTAAATTAAGTTTTGTCTAATATTCTAACCATCGATCCAAATAGATTTTCATTACTTCCTGTTGGTCTTATTCATCCCCATGGTAATGTCAGTACTCTCACAATCTGAAACATACTTGTATTTGGCTATTTTTCCATTCAAACCCAAACTTAGCAAGTTTTTATTTTGAAACTCAAAATTTTGCCTAATATCCTAACAGTTGATCCAAATGAAATTTTGTTTCTTTCTACAGGTCTTATTCATCATCACAATCATGTCGGTATTCTTGAAATCCAAGACAGACTTGTATTTGACCATTTTTTTCCCTAAACCCAACTTTTACCAGATTTTGCCTTGAAACTAAAAGTTTAACCTAATATCCTAGCTGTTGATCCAATTGGATTTTTGTTTCTTCCTACAAGGCTTATTCATCCTAAGGTCGTGTTAGTACTCTCAAAACCTGAACTTGTATTAGACCATTTTCCCCCCTGTGCCCAAAGGTTTTGTATTAAAAGTATAACTTAAAACATAAAAATACTATTTAAGAATCCCATAATGGAAATGAAATTTAAAGAATTAGTACCTCTAATGACTATGTAATATTTATATGTACTTGAAACAACAAGTTATATGATTGTGTTAGTTATTTATAAAACAAATAACAAAACTAGCTAGTAAACAACAAGTTTTATGATTATGAACATTCTTGTATATTTACAGGTAAAGAACTACTAATTCTCATCATTTACATCGATCAACTCTTTCTCTTCATCATCGTCTTTTTTATCAGTTGAGACGATTTCATCGTCATTAGTAAAATCATCATTAACAATTACCCTTGCATGTTTTTTGCTCTTTGATTGAAGAATCTCATTTTAATTAACTTCTTCCATCACATTTCCATCATGAAACGATTCAAGGAAACGGTGATCATTTTCAAGGGTAACCAGAGCTGGAAATTAGGTTTCTTAATCTTGAAAAAGTTTGAATGCATCGACACAAAATTTTTTGTGTTATCTTGATTAGTCATTGGTAAACTAATAAAGTTTCTTGGTTTTACTCTACATATTACCCACCAATTAAGCATTTCTTTTCTTAAATGAATATTTATAAAATACATATGTTGCTTGATAACCCAACACAAATGGCTTGTCTGAGTTAAGTTTAGTCTTGTGATTTTCTCATTCAAACCATATTCATTGTATTGAGAATCATACCATCAACACTTGAATAAGACAACTTTGTTGTTAGGACCCCATACTCCAACTCAATAACATCGACCAACATACTGTAAAAATTATAATCACATGCGTCATAACAATTTTTCTTCACACAGACACCATTATTCATTGTATTTTTGTTTTTTACATGATGTTCTGTGTGAAACCTATAACGATTTACGATGTATCCATTGTAAGTAGCCACATCAATTTAGACCCCTAGCTATATTATGTATATGCTCATCAACACTTAAATTACTCAATACCTACGTAATTATGATAGTTGTAAGAATAAAAATGTTATTAATGAAATGTCCGTTTAATTATAATTGACGAATTTCTTTCTAGTTCGCGTAGCCATTGTAGAAACTCCTTTTCACAAAGTCTCTCGAGTTATTCATTGCTGATAATGGAATCATCAGCTCTCATTATTAAATCAAACTGACTACAAACAAATGTAGGAAAAAATAAGTTATGTGTAAAAAGTTTGAAAGATAAGAAAAGTTTTTGAAACTTACTCCATAAAAAAGGACATACATATTCACAATCTTCTAGCACTTTAGACTAATAACTCCTAATAGTTTTACCAGGATAAGAAAATATAGATGCTCAGCCAGTTGCATCAATATCGTCATCATCATTTTGGCATATTTCTCTCATCTTTGTACGCACATTGCTTGCAAAGTAAAGGCTACAAAAATTTGATGTCTCTTCGAGTATGTAAGCCTTGACAATTAAGTCTTGAACCCGTGATTTGTTGCAATCTCAGAGTATGCATCATCCTATAATGAAAGTTATACATTATTTAATATACAATTGTAATCCAAATGTATAAGCAATGCAAGCAATTTGAAAGTTACATTTCGAAAGGATATATCAACTGATATTGCACTGGGCCACCAACTTTTGCCTCATAAGCCAAGTGAATCAGCAAATGTTCTAAAGCATCCCAAAAATCAGGTATTAACTTAGTTTCCAACTTACAAAGCATCACATGTATATTTGACTCTGGTTACTCCATATGTGGAACATTTAGTTCAGTTGCACAAATGTCCCAGAAGAAATGACTAAGTTCTTTAATAGGATTCCAAATTGGCTTTTGAATGAAGTCTCGAAATGCAATTGACAATAACCTCAGCATTAACACATGACGGTCATCGCTCTTCATACCATAAACTTTGTTTTCTTTTATTTTTACACAACGAGATAAGTTAGAAGCATAACCATCAGGGAACTTCACATCATCCTTGATCCATTCACAAACCATCCTTTTATCATCTTTGCTCAAAGCGTAGGTTCTTTTTGGCTTTAACTATTTTTCATTAACCTCACGTAGCTTTAATTATGGTCGATGACATATTTCTTTTAAATCTTGACACATTCATGGATTGTCCTTGCTATTACCTTTAAAGTCCATGACAGTATTAAAAATATTGTTAACCATTTTTTCTCAATATGCATGACGTCTAAGTTATGGTATAGTAGGTTGGTAGACAATACAAAAACTCCCAGAATATACTCATCTTTGCCCAATTATGATCATTTTTGTATGTTAAAACATTAAATAATCTAACACAGCTAAAAGCCTCTTCACTTGACAATCTAGGAGGTGGTGAGCTTTTCTCAATAATGCTCGTTCAAAAATTGTTTCTTTGCTTTTGAAAATGATGATTCTCATGCAAGAATTGATGATGGCAATAAAAAAAAAACAATGTTTTCTATCGTATTTTAGTGTCAAGGATTTTGTACATTCCATATATATAGGACATAATAGTCTACCATGGGTACTTTACCCAGAAGTCGTTCCATATGCAGGAAAAATCATGAATCATCCATAAAAGAGTAGCTCTCACAACAAAGTTTTGCTTCAAAGACTTATCAAAAGTCAAGACACCGTCTCTCCAAAGTATTTTCAATTCATCTATTAAAGGCTTAAGATAGACATCAAAATTCTTGTCAGAATGGAGCAAACAATAAATTAGCAAAGTCAAAAAAATATTGCGCTACTTCATACACATGCCTGGTGGAAGGTTATAAGGTGTGACAAATATTAGCCAAAATGAATATTGAGATACCGAATTACCAAATTGAGTGAATCCATTTGTTGAGAGACCAAGTCTGACATTTCTTATTTCTTGTGACCATGATGGATGAACTTTGTCAAAGTGCTTCCATGTCTCCACATCAAACGGATGTATCATTACATCAGTTTTTTCCTATTTACCTTCTTTGTGTGATCTCCTGTCTTTTGCAGTGACTTTAAACATATAGAGCCTTTGTAACCTCTTTATGATCGGCAAGTATTGCAATACCTTTTGAGATATGTTCTTTTTATCACCTTCTTTGAAACGAGACTCTTTACAAACATCACAAATAGTTACAATTTGAATCATAGTAATACAACTGGCACTGATTTGGCCAAACATCAATCTTGCCATATTGAAGGTCTAACTCCTTCACCAAATTCCTAGACTTGTAAAAGAAATTCAGGTAACTTCTTATCTTTAGGTAGAATACCCTTAATGATTTGGACGAATCTATTGTAAAATTCTCCAAAACATTGAATTCTGACTTACAGTTCAATAGTTGAGTCACGACTGAAAAGATGGTTTCCTCACACCTGACCCATACTCAATCATCTACAATTGCCAACATCTTACAAAACTTCGCAGCTTTCAGATTGGGATTCTCCTAGTCCCTATTGTAATTTAGGTCTACTTAGTATAATATCGTTTATGTCATCTGGTTCATATCAAGTAGTATTTCATCTTCAACAATATTTGACGATCCAGGTTCCGTAGACTCCACGGTCCCAGTATTACCAACTCGACCCTCACCATGTAGACTCCACTGTCTATATGCAGCAACAAAACATTCTTATAGAGGTGAAGGTTACTTCTTCTCTATTCAGAAATTTACTATTGTCACAAATTTTGCTAAGACACTGAATTAAGCCATCAAATGTATAACCCCTATTGACAAAGGCATAGTCGAGAAATTCTTTAACATTTTCCCTAAATTCATCTAACACGGTACGATCCATCACACGACGGTACATCTAACTTTTATCATCAGACATTATCTATAGGTTAGTCATATAGAGCCTTCAACTCAATTAATTAAAATGAATGAACCAATTATTGGTATATATATGCTTTCTAACACCTTCAACGCCATCCTAAAGGTTGGTTCTATCCTATTCCAGAAACCTATACCTCTCATACCAATTCGGATAATATTTCGCTATGGTCTCCTAAGCACATGACATAGACAATCCAATATTGATGTGTTTATGCATGTACCAGGAGAACATAGAGAAATACAACCAGAATTTCAACCAAATAGACAAAAAGTTAAGCATATCACCATAACAAATGGAGTGTTTGCTTTCCTTAACTATACACTTAGCTTGGACAATTCAAGAATCATTTTGAATAAAATTAATATACGTTTTCCGTGTCAGACGAACATAGATAAGTTCATTTAAAACAATTCTCAAATGGGTTTCTAAGGAAATATGATATGCAATGTATATTTAACATTATAGACGTCATTATGAATTAAGATATTAATGAACAAATATATATTAGTACACAAAGCTATGAAACTTATAGAAGAGGAGAAATTAAATTTTTTTCTCTGTCAATGGGGGTTGTAGTATATATATATATATATATAATACAATCCTCGGAATTGTTACCTTAGCTTTTGATTTCCCATATGATGCTTCCATCATAACCACAAGGGTAATGAACCTCTGGGTACTCTTTTCCTTGAATTTGATTTTTCTTTTATTAGGAGACTTAGAGAGGCAATCACGAATTCTGTAACATACAATCACATTTGTAGTATTTACTCATTTGTATTATCTCAAAGGCTATTGTAGATATTGCAATTGAGTAAACGCTACAAATGTGGTTGCATAGGTCACTAGATTCGTGATTGCCCGTCCAAGTCTCATAATAAATTTTTTTATATTAATATAGAGGTGCTATTACTTTTTTTAACCCTCGGGTCATTGCTTCAACTAAGGTTGGATAGATGATCAAACCGGATAACCTGATAAATATATGTAATAATATATTTTTAATATTATATAAAATTTTCTATTAATTATAGTTACTAAATGCAAAAAAAAAAAAAAAAATGAAAGTTAAAAGTTCAATATTCATTAAATAATAAGAAAATCACATCACAAATAGTCAAATATAGTTATTAATAGTAAATACGACAATTGATAGATTTATTGTACATCACAATATTCAAGTTTCAACTAATAAATCAAAATAATGAAGGCAACATCAAATATAAAATACAATTGTTTCACCAATCTTTAATAGCATTGGTATATAGTCAAAAAATAGCTAGCTTTGGTATTAAGGAAAAAACATAAACTTTCAGTTTGCAAAAACTGAGATATGAATGAGCTAACATAATGTTGCACAACAAAAATCTTAACAAGAGGTGCTATTACTTTTTTTTTTTTTAACCCATATGTAATATACACATACTATGTTAGCATAGGACATGAACTCAAAAGCACAACAGACTAGCTAGATTCCCAAAGTGTGATGTTAATTGACAATTTATCACCTGCCTTCATGTTTGTCATCATATAACTAGACTTGTTCACAGCTGATCAGTTTCTCTACAGTTGAAACTCCTAGCAATCACGCTTCCTTTGGCTTGTTTTTATTTATGGGGTTCCACCTTCATGCTTTTTGAATAAATCCTTCTTGACATAACTGTGTGTGAAACATGTCAATTGTCTCCCCCTGTTGAATTAAACATAGAGATTGAATAGTTCATCTTTGTCTTTGCAAAAATCTCTAGCTTATTCCAAATACTCAATATTATCATTAAAAACTAATCATAAATAAAAATTATATTTCTCTTTCTTAAAGGAAATATTTTACACTATTGTCTTTATTCACATACATCAATATTTTTTTTTCCTCTACACTAGATTCTTGGCTCCACTACTACACACCATTTCATATTCTGAATACAAATATCAAAACTAATCTTCTACATGTATCCACTTGTTCTTTTTCCAGGCTTGTTTGGATATGTTTCATCAATAAGAAATTTAACAACATCAAGGATCAATCTGAGCTTCTGATTCATGTTTGTATGATAGTAGAACTGCAAGCACATTTCAACTTGTACAAGTATAAAATAAATTAATATATTCAAGACCCTAAAAACTATAGATCTCTTATTGACCAATATACTATTCCAACTCCATCTACACCTTTCTTTTCAAGGAATTAATATGGCCAGTTATAATAAAGTAAATCTAGCTATGGTAAGAAAACGTTGTTTTTATGTTAATAATTTTTTTAGAAGATACAATAAGAGATCTAACTTATCACATCATGTGTTTTTATCGATGCTCGATATTCCAGCCCTCTAACCTTTCACGGAATGTAAATACATGCTTAGCTTGACTGGTCTTTATTTTAGGTAACTGAAATTATTACAAAATGAATAAGAAATTACAGTGTCCAATATTAACTTGATCAAAATAAACTTTTAAGAGCTAAATTGATAGCACTCATATCTTATAATGAAAAAAAATATTAGTTATGTCAGTAATTGCTTTTAAATAAATTGTAAATTGAGGCATACCTTAATTTAGTAAATCATTGATATGATAATCTGATACCATATCATATTTTTGGTATTCATCTCCACAGTTATCATAATCTTCTCCCCTTTCATCTTCAGACGAATCAATCTCCATTTTGTTGGGATCACATATTTCTTTACAATATTTTTATTATATCGGTAAGATTTTGAAAAATGAAAGGGGAAGGCAATACCACACTCTTTCTGGATGTGAAAAATTTTAAAATTAAGTGCATGTCTCTTGAGTAGATATCGAAATATAACAAAAATACTTTTTTATAAATATGTTTAATAATAAACCACTATTGACAAGCCCATCGTTCTTTATTGGTAAAAGAAAACCACGACAAGTGTATATATAAAACATCTAGCACGCACATAGATTTTCAATACAATAAAAATATATTAGAATTTTTTTGGTGCTAAAATAAATATAATAATTGATTTTCGTATAAATTGCTTTAATTTATCATTACCATAGTATTTAATATTTATCACTAGGATATAACCAGTGAAATGCATGGTTTTTGTTTTACTTTAAAATAAATATTTTATGAGAAAATTATAAAATATATGAATGATAAATTTTTTTACATGCAATTAATTTAAATTAACTTTTTAATTTTAAGTGTGTCATTCATTTCTAAATTGTTTAAAGTACTTTTATTGTAGTTAGAGCAGATTAATTATTTAATATTTTTTATTGAAAATAATTATATACAAATGATTAAGTAAAAAAAGAGAGTACACATTATGTGACTACTAACTTTTTTTTCTTTTTTTAAAGTCAATCTAAACAAATTAACATACTAGGTAACTTATGTAACTAAATTGAATATTATATACATAATTTTTAAATAATTATATCGATTAAGATGCTAATTAGTTCAACTGATAAAATCTCTTAGTGTTGTATATCAATAACCTGGGATAGAATCTCAATTTCACTTGAGATAAAAGTTTACGAAAACAAAGACATCTACTTCCTAGTGGTTCATAAGCCCAATGAGTTTTTGGAAACTAAAATGATAATACCGGATTGTACAAATCCAATTAGAATAGAACACGAGGCCTGATCAAATTATATCAGTCCAATTCAAATTACAACATACATCATCAGTAGTACTTATTGTCTCCTAATTATATTATAATTACTGTAACGAACTTTATAGTTGCCTTCTAAATACAATGACACATGGTACAACCTTATTAGCAAGTATATTATATATAAAAAGGGGCTAAAACCTCAAAAGCAAATCAATTTGTTTTCTCACACCTTCACTCTTTTATAGATTTGCAGCTTATTTACTCTGATTAGTGACTTGATCGATGAAATTTTCCTATATTCCTAGGACCACTCAGGAGCCACGTGGACAATATCTCAGTTGGTTAAATCTAGATGTAAAGTCCATCTAATTTGGATTTTCGATTTGTTACGAAGCAGAGAAAGGAAATGGGGCCAACTGCCTTATTTGTCATTGGGTATAAGGAGAAAACACTGCGTTTGATTAAGTGAAGGTAGTTAGGCTGCTAATAGAGTTTGTTAATTTCAAGTGAAGGAGTTAGTTAATCTGTTAGGGGTTTGTTAATCTGTTTTAGCTTCTAACGATTGAACTGTTAGCCAAAATGGTATAAAAATTCAGTCCAAGCATCTGTAAGGGAACTCTTAGCCATAATGAAAATTCTGAGTTTCTTTTCTCTCTCTCTCTTTCTCTTTCTCTTTCTGTGACCCAACTGGTTGATTGCTAAGCTTTTCAAGAAAAGCTCTTAACAGTGGTATCAGAGCTCTTTCCTGGCTCAATAATGGTGAATGTTAACGGAATTGTGATTGATTAGAGATTCACTGCCATGGAAGCTCAGATGGAGGCCATGGATAACCGATTCACAACTTCGATTCAAGAATTGAAGGCATCTGCACAAGAAGCTCAAGTTAGGACTGATTTGAAGTTACAGGAAGTCATGGATGCAGTGGCTTTGATTCAGACTTCTGTGGCTGAGTTACAAGCTGCTCAATTTCATCCAGAGGTGATAAGAGAGCCTATACTGCCTAATCCACCAGGAATTCCTAGAGCTCCGCCAGAAGTTAGGAGACCACCACCTGTGAACATTCAGGTTCCACTAGTACACCCACAGATGGGAGTAGAAGCACCAGAAATGGAAATACATGACTATCATTTGCTGAAAAGGGTGGCTCAAGTGGAGTTTCCACGTTTTGAAGGTGATAACTTGAGAGGATGGCTGTTTAAGTGCCAAGAATTTTTTGAAGTTGATCAAACACCAGAAAACTTGAAGGTCAGAATTGCAGCTATGCATTTTGGGGAGAAGGTGGTAGAGTGGTACCAGGGGTTCTTGGAGGAAAGAAATATGCAGAGACCACCATGGAATGAATTTCAACAAGCATTGCAGATAAGGTTTCAAGGTAATGTTCTTGCCAGACCTGTTATTGCTTTGAAACATTTAAAACAGGAGAATAGTGTGGAGGAATACAATGAAAAGTTTGAAGTTTTGAAGAATAGGTGTACTATGAATAAGGAGGTATTGCTTGATTTCTATTTGGGGGGTTTAAAGGAGGAAATAGTTCATGGAATCAATTTAGTGGAAATACAATCCCTAGCTCATGCAATGAACTTAGCAAGAAACCAAGAAAATTTTCTGAATTCAACCATTTACAAGAAGTCTTCTCAATACAGCAGTTATAAACCTTACCAAAATACATACAACCAAAGCCAGAGACAGTCTCCAAATCCTAACTTTGTACCACCTCCATCCAAACTGTTACCTTCTACCCATATCAATGGCCAACCAATTAGAACCAATAACCTCAATCATAATTCCAAACCTCAAATGTTTAACAGTAACAGAAAAGCTCCCAGCTATAAACCTAACCCAAACTAGACAAGAAGAAATTCAATTTCCATGAGTCAAACAGAAATGGAAGATAGAAGGAAGAAAGGGTTTGTTTTTACTGTAATGATAGTACACCCCAGGTCATTACTGTAGAAGTTCTCAAGTATGCATGACCATTACCTATGATGATGAAGAAAATGAGGGAGGGGAGGAGGTTTTGGACTTGGCAGAATTCTCAGAAGACAAGGAGGAAGAGATTGCAATCTCTTTGGTAGACTTGACAAGAGTTGACTGGTTGGGAGATAAAAATAGAGAGTATAAAACTATGAAGGTGATGGGAATTGTAAAGAAACAACCTCTTGTGGTGTTGATTGATAGTGGCAGCACACATAACTTCATTAATATAGAGTTAATAAAGAGGTTAGGCTTGAAAATTGAACATGCCAAGCCAATACAAATGGTAGTGGCTGATGGCAGTAAAGTTGCTGTTGACAGCAGTTGCAGACAATTAAGGTGGAAACTGCAAGACTATGACTTTAAAGCAAACTTCTTAGTCATGCCTTTAGGTAACTATGGAGTAGTGTTGGGTATCCAATGGTTGAGTACATTGGGAGATATCTGCTAGAATTTTAAGCAACTTACTATGCAGTTTGCATGGAATGGAAGGTCTGTTACCTTGCATGGTTTGCACCAGAAAGTAATCATGAGTGGACAAGAGAAGCAGAGGTCACTGAAAGTGAATCAAAACTCAATACTAGTACAAGTAAATACTATGCAGGCTGTTTATTTACAAGAAACATAAATGGAGCTAAAGATGCTATGGCCAATAGAACTTAGAAATAGTGAAGCTGTACCTGCAGACATGAGCAAGCTACTGCAAGAATTTTATGATGTTTTTGAAGAACCAAAGAGCATACCTCCAAAGAGATCTTTTGATCACAAGATTGATCTCCAAAAATGTGCTCAACCAGTAAACCTAAGGCCATATAGATATGGACCTCAGTAGAAAGATGTCATTGAAGCTATGATTAAAGAAATGCTTAACAACCAAGTGATTAGGCCCAGCTTTAGTCCATTTGCATCTCCAATTGTGTTGGTTAAGAAGAAGGATAACACTTGGAGATTTTATGTGGACTATAGAAAACTAAATCAGTTGACTGTTAAAAATAAATTTCCCATTTCAGTGATTGAAGAACTGCTGGATGAGTTATATGGTGCCAAGTATTTCTCAAAGCTATATCTGAAGAGTGGATACCATCAGATCAGAATGAAGCCAGAGGATATACACAAGACAGCATTTAGGACTCATGAAGACCTATATGAATTCATAGTCATGCCCTTTGGTTTGACAAATGCTCCAGCAACATTTCAAGCTTTAATGAATCATGTCTTTAAGCCTTTATTAAGAAAATTTGTCCTAGTCTTTTTTGATGATATTCTAGTTTATAGCAGGACTTGGCAGGATCACTTGAAGCATCTCAGAGAAGTCTTGTATTTGTTGAGGAAGAATGTGCTTTTTGACAAGAAAAGCAAGTGCATTTTTGGAAGCCAACAAGTTGAATATCTGGGACATATACTAAGCCTTAAAGGAGTCATAGTTGATCCTAAAAAGATCCAAGCCATGGAGAATTGGCCCAGGCCTAGTACAACCAAGGCACTTAGAAGGTTTCTTGGACTGACTGGCTATTATAGGAGGTTTATTAGAGACTTTGGGAAGATCAGCAGACCTTTAAACACTTTGTTAAGAAAAAATGCTTTCCAATGGGATGCAACTGCTGAAGAAGCCTCCATGATACTTAAAAGTAAGATGACACAGGCCCTAGTTTTAGATTTGCCTGATTACTCCAGCAGCTTTATTATTGAAACTGATGCTAGTGGAGTGGGAATAGGAGCAGTCCTATTACAGCATGGTCACCCATTAGCTTTCATTAGTAAAGCATTGGGGCCAAAACACTTGAGCCTATCTACGTATGAGAAGGAACTGATAGCAATTGTATATGTGTCAACAAATGGAAGCAATATCTGTTAGGAAAACATTTCACCATAAAGACAGATCATTAGTCTCTTAAATATGCACTATAGCAGAAAGAGTGCAATCTAGTTTTACAGAAATGGCTATCAAAATTAATGGGCTTAGACTATGAAATAGTCTATAGGAAAGGCAAAGAAAATGTAGCAGCAGATGCACTTTCCAGGGTAATGCAAGAGGAAAAGGAAAACAGAAGCTTTTGCTTAGCAGTATCAGTGGTGACTACTGACTGCATTCAGATAATAATGAGAAGGTATGAATCTGATGAGAAGCTTCAAAGAATTATCAGTGAATTAAAACTGGACAGTAACTCTTATCCACATTATGAGTTACAGCAAGGTCAGTTAAGAAGGAAGGGAAGGTTGGTGGTGGGTGCATATGAAATTCTGAGGAAGGAACTGTTAGAATTGTTCCATAGCAGTCCAGGAGGTGGACATTCTGGAGTGTATGCAACAAGCAAAAGGATAAGTGGAATTTTTTATTGGAAAGGACTATAAAAAGAAGTCATGAATTTTGTAAGGACCTGTGAAGTTTGCCAAAGATTCAAAACTGAAAATGTGGCATATCCTGGGCTTCTACAACCTTTAACCATTCCCCACAGAAATTGGTCATCCATTTCAATGGACTTCATTGATGGGTTACCTAGATCTGGGGGTAAAACAACCATACTGGTCATTGTGGACAGACTAAGCAAATTTGCTCATTTTCTGGCCCTCCAACATCCTTATACAGCTTCAGTTGTAGCTCAAGCATACATGGGCAATATATATAAGATACATGGGATGCCTGATGAAATTGTGTCTGATAGATATACAATATTCCTATCCAACTTTTGGAAGGAAATGTTTAAACTCCAACAAATGAAGTTGCAGTACTCATCTGCTTATCATCCTCAAACTGATGGGCAGACTGAAGTAGTCAATAGATCTATTGAGACATATTTGAGGTGTTTCTCAGGAGATTGTCCAAAGAAATGGGTGTACTGGCTTCCATTAGCTCAATGGTGATATAATACCAGTTTCCATACTGCTATCTTTATGACACCATATCAAGCTATGTTTGGATAGCAACTCCCATGCCACATTCCATATGTTAACGGAGATTCCAACAATGAAAAGGTGGATAGGACTATGTCTAATAAAGAAGCTATAATTCACATCATCAGGGATAATTTGTTGAAGGCTCAGAACAGAATGAAGACTCAAGCTGATAAGAATAGAAATGAGAGGGAATTTGTGGTAGGTGAATGGGTGTATCTGAAAATTCAGCCTTACAGGCAGCAGACAGTAACTAATTCCTACTTCCATAAGCTGGCTGCAAAATATTATGGACCCTTCCAAATTACTGCTAAGGTTGGTAAGGTTGCTTATGAATTGCAGTTACCAGATAAAGCCAAGATTCACAATGTGTTTCATGTATCCTTACTCAAAAGGAAACATGGACAACATATTGTATCCATACAGCTACCTAATATGGATGAGGAAGGGAGGATGCTGCTAGAGCCTATTAAAGTTCTAGGAAGGAGATTAAGCAAGAGACACGGCAGAGCTTCAGTGCAAGTTTTGGTTCAATGGTCCAATACCAACAAGGAAGACTGCACATGAGAAGATATTCATGACCTGAAGAAGAGATTTCCAGATTTTGATCCTTGTGGTCAAGGATCATCTGCAGAAAGAGGCATTGTTATAAAGCAGAGAAAGGAAATGGGGCCAACTGCCTTATTTGTCACTGGGTATAAGGAGAAAACGTTGTGTTTGATTAAGTGAAGGTAGTTAGGCTGCTAATAGAGTTTGTTAATTTCAAGTGAAGGAGTTTGTTAATCTGTTAGGGGTTTGTTAATCTGTTTTAGCTCCTAACGATTGAACTGTTAGCCAGAATGGTATAAAAATTCAATCCAAGCATCTGTAAGGGAACTCTTAGCCATAATGAAAATTCTGAGTTTCTTTTCTCTCTCTCTCTTTCTCTTTCTCTCTCAGTCATCTTTTTCTCTTTCTCTTTCTGTGACCCAACTGGTTGATTGCTAAGCTTTTCAAGAAAAGCTCTTAACACGATTCCTATACAACAAGAAATCCAAAAAACTACAAAGAATGGAAGATTCGTTTTTTTCGAGTTTTCATACTGATTTCAAAATTGCATTGCAAATCCTAGCACACCACTGCATCAATGACATTTCCTTAATTAACAGACCGAAAATTACCACCATTGGACACCGAATATGCTCCCACGCGCAACCAAATCTCCGCCATTATTTATAAAACACAAGCTAAAGGCAGTGGCCTTCCAAGTTGATTTTTTCCCTCTTCCAATGACCCACCACCGTCAAACTTTCACCTACAGTTGCTGTAAGTCTCTGGCAATCATTTCGCCACCAGTCCCATTGACATCAGATGTTGCAGTAAATGAAATTAAAAACAATAACCCAAAGGTATGATGGCTGAAATTAAAACAATAACCCATATCTGGGTTCAATCCAGATCCAAATCCTGATAGAACTTGGAATCATCTACTTGGCCCAAACCCAAAGGTATGAATAAATTGTGTATGGTCCTTATACTTTTATATATTCATAAAGTCGGTTCAAATTGTTATATATTTATGATGTAGGTCAAAATATTTATATAATTACATGAGTTACTTGAACTTCAATAATTTACAATTATAAAAGGCTCTTATATATTTTACAAATATGCCCTCAAATCTTTATAAATTCATATTAATTTCTTAAATACTTCTAGAGAATTAGACATAGGTCCCAGGTTTTTATATTCTCATAGAAGTTGCCTAAATAATTTTAGAAAAGTACATATAGGCTTGTAGATTTTATATATTCATATAAATTACCCACATTGTTTATGTGATTACATGCTTACATGCTTACATGCTAGTTGTAATTAAATTACGATATTATTATTTGGAAACAACACTTACATGTCCGATATTTTCAAATTGAATATTTATACTTGAAGTGATTGGTAATACATGCTTGTTTCGTTGATTACTACTTAGGATTATTCCTATAATAATTACTTCATAATATGTTTGGCTTTCGCGTCCTTATTAATTGATATGTTAATTGCTCAAATTCATAACATACTATGTACGAACTATTTACATGTTTATGATAGTAAGAATGGACAATCCACATTTATTGTGACACCTTAGAAAGAACTAAGTAGAAAGCATAAATGATTGTGCATAAAATATGCTTGGCTAGTATGCCCTTATGATACAAATTTGTGGCCATACAACCGTCCCTTACAAAATAATTATTGTCTCCATCGAATATTATTTACATATTCACAATGATTCATGTTTGGTTATTAGTGATTGGTGTTTAAATAAATGCATGACAAACTTGCCTTATTATCTACTATTTGGAATTACCTATTTATATAATTGTTGGATAATCTACACGGAACTTGAAGCTCTCACAAATCTATGCATGAATAGATCAAATGTGTGATCTCGTACTTGACCCATCTTAGGATATTTTTATTAATTATCTTTAAACTCGAGTTTACTAATGATCGAGTCATTTGCTTATTATTTTGTACTTGATAAACAATTTCAAGTGATTCTTAACATAGAAAAGCAAAGCGTACTAAGGTAAAAAAAAAATGAACTATAAGAGGAGAAATATTCCCCTGCATTGAAAGCTACATTTAGCCTAGGGTCATCATCTTTTTACAACGGGATATGCCTGCTGCTCTACTGCCGTGTGAGGTAACATCCTTGTACTAGGATACGTCTACAGCCCAAGAATATCATGCGAGGCAACATGCCTACACCGGGATACGCTTGTGGTTCTACAGTTGTGCAAGGTAACATCCCTTATAATGGGATAAGCCTGTGGCCCAAGAATATTGTGCAAGGTAACATCCCCCTACAACAGAATACACCCGCGGCACTACAACCGTGCGAGGCAACATCTCTATAATGGGATACGTCTGCGGCCCCATAGTCGTGCGAGGCAACATCCCTACAATGAGATATGCCTAGGACCATGAAGACCAAAATTCACCATTGACACAATCTCGCTCGACTCTTGCAACATGTTTCTTAGTAAAAGGTAAAGACATCCGGCCTCACGCAATAAATGTATTATTAATGAGGTCAAGCAACCTTGCTCATAAACAAGGTTCAAAAACTGACTTCAAAAAAGAAACACATGGAGGCTACAACCCTTATTCATTTTTGGTTACCCTTTAAAGCTTCTAGGCAAGATTCAAGTCTCTGATTTTTATTTGGATGTGATATACAGATAGCTTAAGGATATGAAAATTTAGACTCTTTACAACAACGATTAAATCAGTATAATAGAGTATGAAAATTTTGACTCAAAAAGTTATTGAATTGATTTTCAGAAGCTTGATCAAATTAATAGAACAATGGTTCAATCTCAAAAACTTGTCTCTTAATACTTTATAGGCTTGACCATAATGTAACTTTTACTTAGATGAAAAAACACGTTAAAGTGTTTAGCTGAAATATGAAACCTTGAAAAACACATTTGATGTTGCTTTAGAGAAGCATATCCATTTTGGTGCAACTTTGAACTGTTGTGTGCGTTTTTTGCTCTGTTTGCATTTTGACATATGCCTTTTGTCTTAGGTTTGATCTTGTTCAAATCAAATAGCAAACATGACATTTTACTTAAGTCAGGTTAAAGAATTAGGTAGAAAACTTGTTCTTCAGAAACCAAGAAATGTACAACTAATACTTTAACATCTATTGTCTTTTGAGTTTTAGTGACTTTCAACTTCAGAGAAGTTTCGACTGTCTATTTAATGAAACAGAACGTTTCATTCTTCAGTTTTGATTGACTCTATATAAGAAGATTCAACAGATAATCCTTTAATGAAATAGTACATTTTGTCTTAGTTTTAGTAACTTGAGCTCTTTAACTTTTCAGCTTCTGTCTTCACGCCTTAAGTTTAGTTTTTCGGTCCTCTTGAAATTTCAGCTTTTAGTTCCTTAAAGCATTTAGTGATCAGTCCGCACTTGATATTTCATTGAATCGTCTTTTGTACTTTTGACTCTTTTCATTGTGATCAATGTTAGGAAGATAAATAGTGAGCTTATACTAGTGCTAAACATATATTTCAGTGAAGCTCTTCATCTTGGCAATTGGGTGATTCTTTGCATTTGACAGTCGATTTCCAGTACATACATAAGAAATACATATTTTTAACTAGGGTTTGTTTTCTTATGGACGGTAATATATTTTGTCATTGTCAAAATCATATATTTTAAGATAATGTTAAATTGATTAGTCAAATCAAATTTGCATTTTGATTCAACAACAATAATGTCGATATGTAATCTCACATCGTCAAGGTTAAGGAGCTTAACACTATATGAAGTCTGTCCTTGTAACAAGAATCGAATTTATATCAAACAATACAAATTTGATTTAGTTTGACTTGGTATCAGAATAAGGTTCCTTACAAGTTTTCCTCGGGGCCGCCGCCAAAAGGGTAGAGACCATTGCTTGCTAACCTCTAATTCAAGCATCTAATGTCCTATTCTCGGCAGTTTCCCATTAACGAACCCAAAATCAACCTCAACTCTGATAATCGTCACGGCCCACCACGAAATACTACTTTTCATCATACCAATAAAACAAAAAAAATTTACACCACCAATAGAACCGCAAGGAGATTTCGAATAACCCAACTTAAAGAAAACAGAAATCAGAGAATGGAGGCCATCGTATGCATGCATACATGCCACCTTCATCTGCATGTGCAGCGCCACAATTTACCAATCCTACACGTGATAAACAGAGATTCGGGTGAACCACGTCATTAATTTTTTTGAATTACTTTCAATCATGTACAAGTCACTTCAGCTTCATTCTGTTGTCAGATGTAATCTCTAATTTGTATAGATCGACATTGTAAAATAATATTTTAAATAAGGTGGGAATTCCAATGAAGCTGGCCTCGGCGGGCAAAGCCGACCCAAATTTTCATCAAAAGTTAGATCCAGACCCTATTATGTATGTGTTAGTTATATGTTGAGATCACAGAAAAAGAAACAATGGGTCGATAAGGGCCTTTCTTCTGTTTGGGGCAAATGGCCCTCGGCCGTATTCGCGAGAATAAGCTCTTCCCTCGTTTCCTTAACATTTTTCATTGTCTTGCCGTCGTCGACGACGCTACTGTTCAGATTGTCAACTCCGATCACGGTGAGCTCCTCCATCTTCTTGCAAAAGACTTATACTCAATGTTGGACTTTGATCTTGTAACTGTATCTTCCTCCGCCCATGGCTGTTATGCACATTGCATAATTATTCATGCAAAGAATTTAGTATGTGGTTGCGATTAATAATTGGCTATGGAGTTTAATTTCTTTGAACTAGTTTATTGAAAAAATGAATAAGATAGGGCTATCATTCTACTGCAGTACTTGGTAGCTGTTGCTGTTTTACCTCTATAAGTATTGTCATATAATAATTCATTATGGATACAAGTCACCATTATTTTATACTAATATTTATAAAGCATATATTTGATACTCTCTAAATGCTTATATCTACCAATATGAATCTTTACCCAAAAAAAAAATAAATTTGATGCTGTATTCATTTTCCACTGGATTTATTTGCTTGCATTATTGTGTAAAAGAATTACGTATGCGTGTATGACTCAATTGGTGAAATATATTCAAATAAATAACAGATGTTTCTTTTTTCTTTTTCTTTTTGGAGGTGATTTTGCAGTAAAGAGCGTTCCTGTTGTGACAGAAATTCATACCATCTGCGACAGGAATATCGAATAGTCATGGAGAGTGCCTTTACGAGTGCCTCTGCGGTCACAGACCACAGGCAAAAGATAGAATTGTATAAGCATATCCTCTCTACAGCAATTTCATCAAACGACATTGTTCAGGCCAAGAAGTTCATTGTCACAGTTAAGTTTCTCATCTCTTATTTGTTTTTGTTTTTTTTTTTTGTGGTTTGCTTGACTTTTTATCTCTATGTTAATATGCTTGTTTTAAATGCATGCCATGTGAATATGCATGACATGTAAAATCTACAAGTCAACACTTGTTGATTGGATTTGCATGGATGTACCGGGAAAGTATGGTATCTACAGAAAAATATTTTATTTGGTTGCACCTGTCATTTCATTTATTGTAGAAATGAAATGGAGCTACTACTGGCTATCATTAAAATGGGGCTAGAGCACTATATTTGGCTAAGTCGTGCTCATCTCTTTTCTCCCCCTCTAAGTTGTGTGTATTTGAATTGCAGGTGCTAATTATAAGAGAGAAACTTGCTAAGCTATACGAATCTGAGCAGCAGTGGTCAAAAGCGGCTCAGGTGCTCAGTGGCATTTATCTAGATTCTAGAATGAGGTCCAAGAGTAAAATTCAAAACCTCTGTATTTATTTGTTTTTTCTTTCAAATCTGCTATAGATCTGCATATATACGCCATTTCTTTCTCTAATACTTTCTTTATCTGATATTCTTCATCAGGGTGATTGATGATACATTCAGGTTGTCTAAGTGTGTCCAGATTGCTTGCTTATATCTTGAGGTATTGACTCTCTTACCATGAGAACTTTTTACTTGTATTTGTAGCTATTGGCATCAGTGTTGGACTGGAGTTAACATAACCTCCATCATTTCATGGCAATGATAGTTTTTCAAACTATTCTTGTATTGCTGCAGATGGTATTTGTGAAAGAGGAAAATACCACATTTGAAAGGTCATGACAGTTCTGATCATAAAAGAGAGCAACAAAACTGAGAGTTAGATATTAAAAACAATAATAAACGGAGAGAAAGAGAGAAAATAGATTTTAGGTTCTAAATTTCTTGAGTTTTGATTTTATAACAAGCATACCTTGACTGTTAAGCATATGTTTAAGGTACTCTCGGTTAGCCTTAGATATGCTTTTGTACCTTTGTTGATGCTAGAATTGTGAATTTTTTTGGTGGACAACATATAGTAATTGAACCCATTGCTTGTTTTGCAGGATGATGGCGCTGTTAATGCTGAAGCTTTTATTAATAAAGCATCATTCTTGGTTAGCAATAGCCTAGCATGAAGTACTGAATTTACAGTTTGCAAGAATGTGATGTGCTGATTGGTTTTTCTGCTGAGGGCAGCATGCTTTAGAATTTGCTGATTTGTTTCATTTCTTGCATTTCTATTGTCAGGTTTGTTATGCAAGAATCTTAGATTTGCAGAGGAAGTTCTTGGGAGCAGCTTAACAATATTATGACATAACTCAAATTGAAAAGCGGCAAATAGGAGATGAGTATGTAACTTGCGAATTGTTTACTTTTATGCATATTTTTGGCATGGCTTTTGGCAAATATTTTCCTGTGAAAGAGAGAAAAAGGGGAACTGTTTATTATATTTCGAGGTGTTTTGTGTTCACTTCCTTTTCCCTTTCTACTGTGTAACTAGGATTTATACCTTCTGAACACTCAATTGGATTTGTCAAATATTTCTTTCCAATTGGTTTTACTTGACACTGCCATTAGTTGTAGATTCAGAATTATAAGCTTTGAGTCTAATAATTCAAAACCTTTTATTTGCTTGCACTATGAATGTGAGAAATGAAGTTCATGTGTCATGAATGGACCTGTTGATCACTTCATGATGTTTGCAAGTATTGGTTTTGTAAAGAAGTTTGAGATTACAATTTTTGTGAACGGAAAAGTACATGTTCAATTTATACTAGCTTTTGCACATCTTATCTTGTATCCTTTTTAAGCACCAGCTACCAACCTTGGAATACAGGTTTTGAGAAGGACTAGAGAGTTTTTTACTATTAATAATTTTAGATTATCCCTCTTGCATGCTCAAATCTAACATCATTAGAGGAGAAAAGCAACACTTGTGGAGTTGTTTTTTTCTTTTCAAATTTATTTGTATTTAACTTCTAATTACTCAGTACCTTTTCTTGCAGAGAGAATTGCTAAGTTAATGAGAGAAATAAGCAGTAAAGTGGAAATTGTGGGTTTGTCCTTCTAAACTTTAAAATCATTAAAATTCATAGATTTAACCTCAATTTAAATTGTTTCGGAGGGCATTGTGAAGGATATTTAGACTATAAATGTTCCATCACCATTGGGAATTTCACAAATTAGATTTGGTGAGGTTTAAACAATGTTTCTCCTGTTGCCTTCTTGTGGACAATGTCTACAGTGGCTTCACATACTACGAGTGCAATTTGGCAATGTCTGGAAGACACTTCAATAACTTTGGTGAAAAAAGCTCAATAGGCCTGATAGGAGTAGGAGTTTTGGATCAGATAAAACTTTTGTTATTGAAATAGTATGGCTAGGAAAAAAATGTATTTACATGTAACTCGAGTTTTAACGCTATCTGTGGATGATTTGCTATGCTCTTTGTTTCTGTCTCTACTTCTGCTCATACTTAATGTCCTGTGGCCATTAGCTAGTTGGTCATACATGCTGTAACGTTCTTTCCAGGGTGATTGATGAGGAAGCACTTGAACAAGCTCTATCTGCTGCTGTAACATGTACAATTTTGGCAGCTGCAGGACCTCAACATTCCCGTGTTCTTGCCACTTTATGCAAGGTAAACATCTTCTAATAAAGAATAGTAGAAAAATGTTGAAAAATATAGGTGTAAAGTATCTGTATGCAATTCTGTATTCATGTTGCTGTTTTTGATCATATTCTTTTTTCACCTCTTTTTTATCCTCTTTGACTTCTTACCCTTATCTTGCTCAATATTATTTTTTTCTAACTGGAAGAATATTCTGAGTTCATTTTTTGCTGGTATGTTGGTTTTTGGATTAGGATGAGCGGTGTTCAAAATTGAAGATTTATCCAATATTGCAGAAGGTCTTTCTGTCTCTCTCTCACACATGGTTTCTCATGCCGTTAGTGATGTGAACCCTATATATAACAGGTCTACTTGGAGAGAATTCTCAGAAAACCTGAAATTGAAGCATTTTCGGAAGAATTAAAGCCACATCAGGTTATAATATTTCTGCTTAGTTTTTGTAGATGTCTAATTTTAGTCATTATTTTATTCGAGGCAATAGGGTTATGAGGGCTTTTGTATATTCCATCAGAAAGCTCTTCTTCCAGACAATTTTACCTTGGTGGATCGTGCTATGATTGAGCATAATCTACTTAGTGCAAGCAAACTGTACACAAATATAGAGAAACAAAGCTGTCCATTGTTACTTCTCTTTGACTAGTGCATTTTAATGTTATTACTGGTATATATGCTTTCTCACGTTGCTATTATTCTATTCTGTAGCTTTGACAAGCTGGGAACGCTACTGGCGAATCTCGACATTCATGTTACACGGTTGAACTTTTAGACTATACTTTGATGGCTTTTTTTTTTTTTTTGGGACAATTTTTTGCTCTGACTCGACACATTATTTGTAGTACTTGAAACGTAGTGATTCTGTCATTCAGAAATTAACTAACAATTTATCTCATTTCTTTAAGTAATTTTTATGTATTATTATTATTTTTTCTGAAAACTTGAATGGGTCACATGATCAAACATTATTTGTAGTACTTGAAATGTAGTGATTAAGAAATTAACTACTAACTTATCTTGTTTCTTTAAGAATTTTTTTTTTTTTTTCTGAAAACTTGAATGGGTGAATGGGTCAATTTAAGTAAATTGCAGGATTGGGATCTACTGTCAATTTGCCGACAATGAAATTTTATTCCCTTAAACATGTCCTAATTTTAGGTTTGACTGAAACCTTCATAAAAAAAAGTGATGTTGTTAGAATGTGTTTGAGATTATATTGTTTAAATGAAATCATTGGTGACCACATTTCTATGCTTAACTTATAACAAGTTTATGAAAGCATATGCTTTTAAATAGCAGTGCCTTCTCTCTTTTTTTGTCTTTTTTTTTAAATAATAACAAATTCCCTTTTGAATTTATGATGTTCTGTTTACAGTTAACAGTTCTTTGCTTTACAAAGATTTACATTATTTTTCAAACAAAGACTTATATTATATTCCAAATCACAAATGGTGATGGTGATCAATGACCATAGGGTTCCCAGGTATCGTACATTACCAGCGAACATACTTTCCTAGAAGGTCTCATGTGTTCAAATGATCTTAGAGGTCTTTTACTATGAAATTACGATCAATCAGTTCGCCTTAGTCATGTTGTTATTGATTCTCTTAGTTCTGAGCTTTGTATAGAGTCGCTTTTGGTTAAATGGGTTGCTGAACATTTCTCTCTCTCTCTCTCTCTCCCTCTCCTATCTGTGATTATTGAATATCTGTAACAATCAAATATTTTCTGTTCAGGCCTAGAAGATAGCATCAAGAATGATTTATGAGGATAGAATGCGGGGACCCATCGACCAGGTATAAATAACCTCTAGTTGTTCACATAAATTCATTTAGGGTCATTACAGAAAATTAATACTCCATGTTTCATGTACTTTCATTTGAACGGTGAAACTGAATGAAAGGAAAAGCTGACCCCAAGAGTTTGGAAGCTTCTATGAAAGCTTTATTTTGTCCATTGAGATGGAAGATAAGACATACAAGAAAAGAGAAAATATGAAATGAAGAGATATGTAGTAAGGTAGATGTTGTACCTATTAAAGAGAAAATGAGAGAGAACCGTTTGCGATAGTTTGGACATAATAAAAGTAATTAGGAGAGGTGATTTGGTGCAGGTGAACAAGGTTAGATGAGATAGAGGGAGACCAAGAATTATATGGAGATAAATTCTTGAGAATGATATGATTGTATTAGTAATGCTTTGGATCGATATGAACGGAGGAATAAGATTCATATAATCGATCCCAACTAATGAATTATTTAAAACAGCTTTGAGACCAACTGTAATAACATATTTTAATCCCTAGAATTGAAAAGGCCATCAAATGTGTTAGGAACAATACAATTTCTGAAAATTCGGCATTTCATAGTAAATGGATTTTCGATTCAAATAAGAATATTAATTTTTACTCCAGGACTTTTGTTAATGTATGGATCAGGTGGCATAGATAGGCTCACGCAAATTTCCTCAGATAAAACCCTGTATCCAGGTCCAACTTTTCCAGGTGATCCACACTTTTATCAGAGTTGGTTCGTAACGAAATCGAAATAGCTCTAGGAGAGTGTACATGTATGAGCATTGAGCAAGTAAATCTGCGAAAGACTATTAGCAGGGTTCCATCCTTTCCTTGTTTATCATCACTTACTAAGCATACACACAGGATGGTTTTAGTTTCTTAAAGATCTAATTTCAGGTTGAAGCTGTCATACATTTTGAGGATGACACTGAAGAGTAGCAGCGGTGGGATCAACAGGTAATTTTCTGTCATAACAATCTTGTGGTATTTATGGATGCTGGGCACCCCGTTGAAATAAACTTATTTCATCTGGGTTTCGTGTTTTGCATTGGGTCCTCCTATCAACATTTGGACAAGTTGAACCTAAAGGGAAAAAAAAAAAAAAAAAAAAAGGACCCGAAGTAATTGTGTTTCTCTTTTGCAAGTTTAAGTGGTTATTATTATTTTTTTAAAACTATGATCGAAAATCTATTTAAGCTCTTAACGATGTTCAGGATAGCTTGTCATTTAGTTTAGTTTATTATTGCTCATGTGAAGACTCTAATTATCTTCACTTTAAAAATAGGGAACTCAAGCATAACAATGTTATGCTGTCTATTTTCCCTTCTCAGCTCATATATTGATATCAGATAGCAATAAACTTGTTCTGGGTCTTCAGAGTGGCTAAAATATCATCTTGCTTCTCTTATGAGTCTGTATGTCTTATCAACTGTTTATCCCTTCCAGCCATCATTATAAGTGAGGTTTATCAGTGTACCAGACTAAGTCAAGATTTTAATCACGAAGAGCTTTTGTATTAAAATCTAGTCTTGTAAATTACATGCGTAGTTTTGTTGTAATCTTTCGTGTTCGAAAAAAAAGAAAAACAGTATATTAATTGGAAGATCTCCTTGAAACCAATTAAAACTTTTTCTTCTGAAAAAATTGTTGGGTTTTTTTTTTTTTTTTTCCTTTTACTTTTTAATTCTCTGCATATATATATATCTATGGGTGTGGAACTTTCAATCTTACAGCGTTAATAACTTTTTGTATTATGAATTTTTTTTTGAATTTTACCAATAATAAAAACTTATTATATAGATTGTGCATACCCAATTTTATATTAATTTTATCTCATTACTAATTTATCTAATAAATTAAATTTCTTGTATTTTAAAACATTATGAAATTGTTCATTTTAAATCGCGTTGATGAGTTGTGGCATTAAAAAAGAAAGGAAAGTATAAAAATAGGGGATATAGAATTATTATAATAGAAAAATATTAAAATTAAGATTTTTTAGTGTTGTATAATCGGGATGGGTAGGTCTAGGTGAAGACAAAATATCACCAAACCTGATTAATTTGGGTGACTAAAAATTTCACATGGAGATAAAAGTTGGGTGGATCAAGTTGATTGAAAATTAAAATTTAAAATAATAAAAACAATATTGAGTTATAGTTTTTTTTTTTAACCAAATCAATATAAATTAAAAATGTTTAATATTACAATATTGAAATAATTTATATATTTAAATAATAATATAAAATCTAATATTTACATAGTAATATTTTATATTTAAACTTTATTTATATATAAAAAATAATTTAATAAATATTAAAATATAATAATAGGTGGATCGAGTGAACTCAAGTTTACAAAATATCAATCTAATCATTCAATCCAACCTAAAATAAAAAACAAAAAATCACTAAATCATAAACAAATTTTTGATGGATTATTCGGTTTTGATTAGACTTGGATGGGCTGGGTCGAGTTTGGTGGGTTGACTTTTTTTACACACCTAAAATTTTCATTCATTAATGTAGATTGTTTGTAAAAAAATAATAAAAGAATATTGTAGTGTAAATTTTTAGTTATTGAATATAAAAAAATATCAATAGCTCAAATTTGGTGTACAATTTAAATTTTACACCCATAACAACTGATTCTAGCGTTTTTGACGGCTAACTTAAAAATAAATTAAGAATAATTAGAAAAATAATCCTATAACTATTGGGAACTCATAAGTAAAAAAAATAAACAAAGAACAATTATATATATTGAAAAAATTTCTCCACATTCATCCTTTTATCTATATATATATATATTTTTTGGTAAGATCATGCTTCTGTATATAATAATATATAAGTATAGATAATTGCAAGCTTATCATTAGGTATAAGATTTAATACAACAAAAAATTATGAAAAGTGATGTAAGTGTAATTTAAGCAAAAATAAAATCTCAAATTATATTTATAATCTTATATATCTACGAAAAATTACAACGGTATACCTGCTACGAGTGCGAACTCATTTCACACACCCTTTTTACTCTATGCAATCCCTCACGAAACGAGCTCAGACCTTCACCCCATGTCTCCATTCTGCCGCCTACAGACTCCGGTCTGTTCGGACCGAGGCCGGTCCGTCGAGGCGGCGTTCCAAGTCTCCGGCGCGGTCGTTGAAGAAGACCGAGGAGAAGTCTGAGTGGTGGGTCGTCGATGGCGAGATGCACGAGATTGGCGATCACGTCCCTCCACGCGAGCGCTTTGTAATTCCCAGAGACAACATTCCCAACAAGCGTAGAAAGCAGCTTAGGGAACAATTCATGCGCCGGACTCGCCTCGTTCTTAAGGAATCGGTCTGTCTTCACTCACTCTATCATTCACTGTCTGGGTTTCCTTTCTTTTCCTGTTTGGCTTGTGTGAAGTGTAATTTGACTTTCTATCGCACAAGAAATTTGCCAAGTTAAATTAGTTTCGAGTTGGTTTCAAATTTTTAATCCACCCCAATAATTTGATGGAAATAATGAGATCAGTGATAAGTTGTCTGATGAAATTGTGTTCTCTTAATTGCCAAATAAAAAATCTATAGTTGAAAGTGGTCAGTTGGATTTGTGAAAACTTAAAAGGTATAGTTTTCTGATATGAAACTGGAAATGTTATACATTATGAGTTCTGAAATTCTTTTACTTACTCCATTGTACTCAAAGGAGCATGAGCCTTGGTGCAAAAAGTATATGGAACTATACCAGGAGCTTAGGGAAAACTGGGAAAGGTTGTATTGGGATGAGGGCTACTCGAAAAAACTTGCTCAAGATCATGCAAATTATGATTCTGCTGAAGATGATGATCAAGATTTTTCTCCTTACAGGTATGTAACAGTTTCCGTTTTTTTCCCCTCCCATTAGTTATGAGATTTATTCCAAAATTCCTCGTCCATTTCTGAAATAGTTTTCGAGTGTTCCAAAAAACAATTTCCCAAGCAAATATTAAGATGGTTAATTACCAATTTAGGGATGTAAGCTTAAAATATTGAGTTTATTTCTTTACAAGCTGTTCTCAATCTTTAACCTCTGGCCTTGAAATATATGTTGAATATTTATCTGTTGCTCTCTCTTTTTTCTTTATGCTTACTTTCTGTTTGAACTCATATTCTTTATTTTATATTAAGTTGAACTTACATGTTTTATTTGATATTTTTATTTGATTAGATTAAGTTTATGCTGTAAAGAAGGTAATTTCTAATACTGCATTCTTGTTTTATGGCATTTCAGGCGTAGGCTAGGTCAAAGTGAACAAATCAAGGTACAAATATTGACTCCATTATGCTATGTAGAATGATTCATGGGGAAATTTTATATCTTCTCTTATTTGTATAATGTCTGAGAAGGAAGAAGTATAACTGAATATAGAGTTTGGTAATTGAGAATTCAAACTTGTGATAAAAACTTAATACAGAGCATCAAACTTGAGAATTCAGTTCTTTATTACTGGAAATTTTATGGCACCTGAAAAATTGGGAAAAATCTTCTCCTAATTGTATGATTTTTTTTCTCCATAAAGGTATCGAGGTCAAAGTAGTCTTTTGGCCTATTTTGCGCAGATTTCAACTTATCCCCCGAATTTCTGATTGTATCAATTTGGTTATTCTATTTGATGAATTGTCTCTTATTAGGAATATAATATTATTGTATTGTGTAGTCCCACATTGTTTAAATGTAGAAGTCTATGTTTTATTATTTACTATAAATAAAGCTTATGGGTGTAGGCTTTGAGATATCAATCAAGATCACAATCCTTTCCTTATTCTATTTTATTTAACATGGTATCAAAGCGGGTTTGAAACCCAAGCCCGATCTTGGCCCGATTTTGAAAAGAATCATAATCTTCTCTTTCTTTTATCTAGCCACCACATGAAGAAAAAAAGGGGCTCTGCCTCCAGCTATCATTAAACCTAGTTATTTCTTCCATTCAAGCCTCATTATTTCCTCTTTTCTATCCCTAATTATCTCTTTAATCTAAAAGACGGCTTCACTCCCCTTTTCTTTTCAAGCCTATTTAGGGTTTGACGGCTCAAAGAGTTTGACAGTTCAACAGTACCTTCATGAACTTTCTGTTGTGTCTCTTTCTAGCGGTGCTTCATTTATTTTTCCGGAAAATCCCGTTGTGGTTTTTTCCAACAGTACTCTTTTTATTTTTCTAATAAATTTGGTTGTGTCTCTTTCCAGCTAACACGAGTACTATTCATGAGTTCCAGTATGTTTATCAAACAGATTGAAACTTCACCTAGATTGTTGTATGTAAAAGAGAGTGTTGAGATTGGTAATTGAGTTTTATTTGTACAAGATTGAGCATTATATGCTCCATCTTGAGGAGGAGTATTAGGAATATAATATTATTGCATTGTTTAGTCTCACATTGTTTAAATGTGGAAGTCTATGTTTTATTATTTACTATAAATAAAGCTTATAGGTGTAGGCTTTGAGACATCAATCAAGGCCACAATCCTTTCCTTATTCTATTTTATTTAACATCTCTAATTAGTTACACCTTGTAACAATGTCTATCCTTGTAAATTTTTTACGCTTTTGTTAAATTGTTGATTTGTCGAATTCTTTTGTAGATATATCACTGTTAATACATGTCAGAATAGACGTTAGAGAGATAGATGTAGGAGTAGGACTAATTAGAAATGATCTTAAAATTTGGTACTGAACTAACGTTAATGAAAATGTGGATCCTAGACTGAAAGTTAAGTGTAAATATAGGGATTGAAGGGGTGCTTTAGCCAATTATCTAATCTTATGGTATCGAGGCATAGAATCACAAGCCCCATCTCATTATAGACCCCATTGCAAGGAAAACTATAACCAAATGTCCAAGGATGCTTCAATAATGGTGGAGGGAGATACCATGGGTACAGAACGGTAAAGATGGTTACCTGAGGCAAAACACATCTTCACTTGCAACTTTCCAATGCTCTTTAAGATCTTATGCAGATGGCTTTCTTCTTAAATATCAGACCCAGCTTATTATAGTCTACTTTGGGAAAATTGTATTGACTCTGTGAAATCATTATAATTAGACCCTTCTTCGACATCTATACAATCAAAGGGTGGCAATAGTTCATACGTTTTAGTCATATAAAGTAAAAGAATTAAAATAATATTTAATTTAACTAAAACCCTAAAAGAACATAGATTTGTTTAATATTGTGACTTCTTTCTTTCTCATCTGTAGGTGTAGAGGGAGTGTGGAAGGTATAAACATTGGGCCAAAGAAAGATTTTCTTCTATCAAATTTGGAAAAAAAAAGAAAAAAAAAAGAAAAAAGAAAAGAAGAAAGCGTAAGGTTTCCTATCTCCTTTGGCCTATCTGGTACATATTATATATGACTAATTCATATACACAATTGAAATTCCATGTACTTGTGGTACATATTTTTATTATGGAGAATTTCTGTTGAAATTCCTTAAGACATTATTACTACATGGGAGTGTGTCAAAAGTTTCTTGTTCACTAAAGTTGTGTTTGTGACTTCCAAACAATCAGAGATTAAGTGTGAAAGTATTATTACAAATGAGGTTATTCCTCCATTCTAATTTCTAACTTATAGTTTTGCAGATGACCAAAATTTTGTTTAGGTATTTAAATTCAATTCACCTTGGTACAATCTTTAATACGACTTGGTGGACCTTAGTGTGTGGTAGTGGTACTCGTGGAAGTTATGTTACTGTATTTTTCTGAAAATGAAAAGGTTTTACTTCAAGTAGGTATTTCACAAGGCTTTTTACTTCCATTCCATTTCTTGTATACTACAATATATGTGATCAACTTGAAATTGTATTGGCTAACCAAGTCATACCATCTGGGTCAACTGTTGTGTTATAGACCAGAAATCTCATTTGAGACTGGTCCACAGGATGAAGTGGTCCGGACCTTTCTAATTTCATTTGTATTTGTTGTTCATATATGGTGCTATCTCTTAAATGACCAGTATTTTGAATGCAGGATCAAGGTTTTGGGAGGAACAGGCAAGGTGATACCTGGGAGAAGGTTGGCCAAATTCGAGACAAGTTTGAATATGACAGAGAGAAAAGAATGCGAGAGAAAGGTTAGTTAAATGTATAGTGCAAAATTACTTAAATTATTCGTGCAAAAAGTCTAATGAGCTACTACTATACAATCGTTTCCTAGTGGATCTTCTTTTGTAGGGTTTTGTAAAGCTAAGATTAGTATCTTGAATTTTTTTTATTTAATGCGATCTTACTAGTTAGGCAGGCAGATAAACCCTGCTTTTGGGTAGCTTTCCAAATGTGGTGGGCATCAGCATATTTGCCACTTTCCCAGTTCGCTGATGTAGCCTGAGAAATTCAATTATTTATTCCTGAGAAATCTGAGGTGTAGTTTCAGGTTTACTAGCAGTAGTGGGAATCTGAAATGGTAGAACATTGTATCTGTAGAAAATGTTATTGTGATGATATTACCAAGACAGAAGAACCTGTCAACTTACAAATTACAAGTCCATTGTCTTACACTGGCAAGTGCCTATCATGTCATTTTGAGATAAAACTTGGTTGCAAGTTATCATGCATCTACATCTTTAATTACTGAAAGAAGCACAAAAAAAAGGGAAAAAGTGAGCATGTGTATTTTTCTATGAAGTTCATTCAAATAATGATCACTCAAGGACAACAGGATATTATTATGGAAAGACTGGTTTGCTAAAGCACCACATGCTCTTCAGTTTCTTTTTTCTTCTTCTTTGTCATTGACTAAGAAAAGTGTTTGTATCACAGGTTCTTCTGTTGGGATAATTGATATCATGATTGCTTTATCTTTTGGTGAATGTGTGATGTGTTTTCAGAATAGTGAGCCAAATGGACCCTCACCCCTTTTTGTTCATTGTTCAGTAATTTGATCCATTTAGTTCCTGCTGTTTGATATTTTTCATGCTCCCTGGGTTTGTCTGAATTCGTTACATTATCTTTTGATGATTCAGTTTTTGTGGTTTTGGGAGGGATAAGAATGTTAAGTGTTTGTGGGTGGTTCAAATTTTTTATTTGAGAATTCAGATTGCACTTCTGAGCTCTTCCCCTCCCCTACAGAAAGAGAATGAAAGCTAGAATAGATCACTATAGATTCAGTGAGATTTAAAATAATGGAGTGAAGTTGAGGTGAGCTTGACTATGGCAATGTAATATACAGCCATATCTCCTTACTCCTCAGGTAGTTTTATGTTCAGTATATCCATCTGCCACTAAAACTGTAATTTAGTTTCTGGAGTTTTCCACAACATTTTTAGAGGGTTCGCTTGTTGATTTTGTGTGAGATAATCACTGACTATGGTGTATTCTGTGTAGAATGTCTTTCATACCTAATTACCCATGCCATTTTTAAAACTGAGAGTTTAGGAGGCCAAAAAAGATTCTCACCTGCTCAGTTTCTCTGTGAAACTAAGGATGTATGCAATCTTGTTTTGGTTCTTTCCATGTATCGTTGCAATATACTTGCCATACTCCTGGACCGCTTTGGACTATCAAACACTTATATTTCACTTGTTTTGTTTTATTTTTTATTACATCTGAAAGGATCACAAAAAAATGATATTACATTTACAATTTAGAATAACCTTACTTGGTAAGTGTCCTTTCGTAAAACTTGGAAATGATGGAGTAGACAAAATGAGACAAAAGGTCATTATGAGTGCTAGGGTTTCTTCTAAAATGTTTAAATGCATTAAAAAGGTTTATTACCTTTCATTTTTAGAGTGTTCCCGAGGCAAAGGTTCTTTTGCTTTTCTTGTTCCTTTTCTATTTGGATTTTAACCATAAGGTGATAGGAATCAGTTCTGATTTATACTGTGTTATGTATTTAAATTGCAGGATTTGCACCCATGCATGGTGGAACTGGATCTGACTCCCATGATTCAAACTCCTGGAAACAACCACTTGATGCTGATCGATACTTCAGCCAGACTGAAAGGATTTGAAAAAGTGAGCAACTGCCAGTATGAGGCTTGAAAGTTCTTTGGTCCCACTTCACAAATTTTATCCTTTGACCACTGTTGATGAGAGATTAATGTGGCTCAAGTGGCATTGTTCAAAAGGTTTTCTGACATAAGGTGAAAATCTCATTCCTGTGGCAGCGACAAATTCAGTTGAATGTGCTGTCGTTTGAAGCTCCTTTGTGAAATTTTTAGTTATTATGAGCTGAAAGGTCCGAAAAAAAGAAGAAATGATTTTTTTCACCATTTCCTAGTAAGAAAATGGAAATATCCGTGTGTTAAGATACTGTATGTCGTTAAATTTGTACACCTCACTGCCCCTATGAATGTTTGGCTATCATGATATGTACATTGGAATGTGGAACATATTGTAATTGAATTTATGTCTAACCTCTTGGATCTTGAGGGGTCAGCAGCACTTGCTGCCTGCTATTCAGGAGATTTAAGGGTCAACTCTTTTAGAAGGAGGTTTATAACTGTTGTGTAGCAGCAAATGTTAAAAGTTTGTACCATCAGAAACCGTATGAAGAGCACGTTATCTTGTTATCAATAATAGTTGTTCACAGTGCAGATAGGTAGCTTGGAAGATGGACTCTACTAGGCTCCTGTATTTTAGGCCTGCACGATATAGGTTACTTTGAAGATGGACTCAACTGGGTCCTGATTAGTGAAGCCTAATGAGCATTAATGCAATACTATTTTTTAATGCAATACAAATCTCGTAAGTTATATAATTTATAATTATTATTATTTATATGTGATTTTATAATTAATATTTACGCATAAATAAAAACTCAAATGGTACAGCATGGTTGTAATATGTTGGTTAGCTCTCTTGGACTTGAGTTTGATTCCCAATTTTTTGTTATAATTTTTACGAGATTGAGTTTGGGCTCGTGAGCTTGCTTTAAATTAATACGGGTTGTTTCATATAGTTTGAAGTCTTGGGGATTAATTGGTTACATATTTAAGTAGTTGAAGTCTGGGAGATTCATTCCCAATGAAAATAATGTCTTGTTTGGAGACAATGACCAATGAAACATCCCAAATGGATCATAAAGATTTTATTGTCATTTACACAACAGGGGTTAGACCCCAAACCAACACTTACTCGACTTTCATCTCAGCTATTGTTTAACATCTTGCACATTCTGTCTCCCCCCAAGCAACATCTAGCTCCCTTATCAGACCACAAATCTCAAATGCCAAAATCGTAGCTCTCTCCTTGTACGCAACAAGCCTCTCCTCTGCATGTCAAGCTTAAGTGTCAGCCTCCTCGATTAGCTTATCAGCTCTCTCCATCTTAGTCTATGCTTCTTGTAGCTCCCTATAAGCTCCTTCCTCTGACGGATGGACCCTCTTTGAGCGCAGGGTGCCAGAGAGCAATGCAAAATGAGGAGGATGCACCCTTTCAGTAGATGAAGGCCTGACCTGTAAGTCTCCACCACGACCCTGACCTCATCATGCACAGGCTCAGAAGCTCTTCCTCGATGAATTCTAACACCTTTAACCTCAACATGTGGAGTAGTAACAACTCGTGCTCATTCAGCTGTATTCTTTAATTCACTCCTAGCCATCTCAGCATCCGAAACATGTCAATCAACTAGTTTATCTGCATAAAAAACAAAGTTGAGCAAGGCCAGAGGTTTACAAACAAAATAAAATATCAGTTTCAGATATTTACCCATCCTTAGCATCAAGATCCCAGCACTCACAAGTTTAGGAAAGTCCAAATAGTAATTCAGGTCAAACACCCCTTAGGCTGATCAAGCTGCAAAGCTCGAATCCTCCTAACCTACTCCGTCTACTAAGAGTTCAAGGAATGTCGGTGCTCATCCCAGTATTCAACTTCCCCCAACCATGGTTGAAACCGCTAGGAAGGGAATGCCTCATAAAGAATAACTGAGACTTTCACCCTCCATTGTTGTCAAGGTAGCTGGTGAACAAAGACTTCCTAGTCACAAAACAAATCCATCTCCCGACTAGGGCCCTAATATAAACAGCTCCCTAAAAACCATCAGAGACAGTAGGAAGTTGTGCTCTCAACTTAAACTTAATACCTGATGAAAAACTTCATTGCATCCGAGGCTATCTGAATTGGTCAGATACCACAGGCATTACAAAGACGAATGACAAAAAGGTGAACAAGAAACCTAAGCCTAGCATTAAATTGACCACTCAAAAGTGGGTTGAGTGTTAGAAGGGCACAACTTATCAGGAATCAAGGGCTCAATCCTTCTTCTAGCGACCATAAGGAAGCGATCTACCATCCTCGTCATAATCCCCTTTGAAAAATTCCACTTTGTAAACTGTACTAAGTTTAGGTTGTGAAATGGGGAGAACTCAACCTCGGAGTCCTCATTAGACTCCTTGAAGTTCTTATCAAAATCAACACTTTCCTTATTTCCCTGACCATACCCCATTTCCTCACTGAACCCGACCTGAGTCCCTGATGCTAACACCTGAGGTTCTTTCACCTAGATAAATAACCTCGATAAAGACTCTACCATAGTCATCGATTCAAGCCCAAAATTCAAACTAGCTGATATCCCTAACCCCTGATTTAGTACGGTGCGAGAAGAAAAACTTCAATAAAAGGCAGCTCGGAAAGAGGAAGCACAAGAAGAAAGAGAGGCACCCAACATCACAATAGTAAAATTTTGAAAAGAGTGAAAAGAGGAGTGGTAAGAAAATGTTCTTATACCACAAGCACCCTAAAGAACATACCCATTCATCTAATGTGATGTGCATTAAAGACATACCCGATTCGGCATGCCAAAGTTCGAGCCCGGGAAGTTGAAATGAACCCGATCTTCAAGCTTCTTGGGCTCCTTTTTTGGGGGGACTAGTGTTAATATAGGATTGGTCCAAGCCAATCCAAAGAAGATATGTGGCACCAACTCAAGTAGGGAAGCTTGTTACCAATTGGCAGTTCTCCTCTATATATAAGAGCCTACGTCTCCTATATTTAGGTTCCCAATCTCTCTCCCTCTCTTTATGTATTCATTTATCTTTTTAGAAACTTACTAGTTTTAGTATTAGAGTGGTAGCCGTCCACAGAACCACCCTTGCATGTCCACCGAGGAATTCGTGGGGAGACTGTCTAAGCTCGGACTGTTCTTGCATTAATAATTACATTGATTTAATTCCACACAAGGAGTAGGCTGGCCGTTGATCACTAATAGCATGCAACACCGTGTTGTGCGTTCAAACTGCTTAGCTGTATGAGACAGTCTTTTGTTCAACATATCAAGTTGGTGATTGACTGACTGCCAACATATATAAATTTTAAACTAGATTGACTGTAAGAGTTTACCAAGCAAAATATTATAAAACAAACATAAATATTAGCAAAATTAAAAATAAAACATAAGCAAAATAAGCTATTCCTTTACATGCACAAATTAAATCAGAATATGGAAACCTGCAAAATTATTGAATTTAATCATAATTAAATTATCATTGTTAAAACTGATCTATTTTTATTTAATAATAATATTTTTTTACTATTGTCGTACACTTTTTTAGTGTAGTACGAGACAGTGTTGAAAGATCCCCTTTTGTTAAACATATCAAGTTGGTGATTGACTGAATGCCAACTTATATCAAATTTAAACTATATGCACTGTATGAGTTTACCAAGAAACATATTATAAAAACAAACATTAAAATTAGCAAAAAATAGAAATAAAACATAAATAAAAAGCTATTCCTCTATATGCAAATTAAAGTCAGAACATGGAAACCTGCAAAATTATTGGCATCAACTCCATTGGATCTTCTTGCTTATACAACAATGGGTGGTACACGTAATATCAGGGGCGGACACATAGGGGCGGCCCGGGTCAAGGCCCGGGCTAAGTTTTTCTAAAGAAAAATTATAGTATGAATATTTCATATAATATTATAATAGAGAACTAATTATAACTAGATAGATAATTTGTTCTATTGTTCCTTTGTGGTTAGATTAATGATTTTAATTTTGAATGAAAATATTGAGCTAAATTCAAGTACATATTTGGCTAAATTCTAAAATGGTTTAGAGTTAAAGTTAGATTTAAAAATTCGAAAGTGGTCATGACACTACAAGAAAATTGACTTTTTCGCACAAACCCATTTCCCACAAAAAAAAGTTTGTGGGTATTAACTATATTACCCACAAACCCAGCCACAAACCCACCAAATTTTGTTATCATCAATTTACCGACCAACATTTTGTCGGTATGTTTGTCGGTATTATGGCGGGAATTAAATTTTCACTCCCGCAAATTTTACCCACAAACACTTGTTTGTGGGTAAAATTTTTTTATCTTTCACCCACAAACCTATGTTTGTCGGTAAATTCTTTTCTTGTTACCCACGGACCTTAGTTTGTGGGAAATAAAAACTCATAATTTTGTTATGTATTACCTACAAACTCTTGCTTGTAGGTAAAAAAAAATTAGCTTATAACCACAAACTTTGGTTTGTAGGTAAATTTTTTTTTTTACCTGTAAACTTATAATTGTAGGAAATAAAGATATTCATTATTTTGTTATAGATTACCCACAAACTCTATGGTTTGTGGGTGATTTTCAGAACCCTAAATCCTCAATTTTTCCTTCTTATCCTTTCCCTCAAACAAAATTAGATCACTTTCTTAGTATTGTTAATAATATTTAACACAAATATTAAAAATATGCAAGATGATTCATTATTAGATCACTTTCTTAATATTGTTAATAATATTTTTTTTTATATTATTAAAAACTATAAAATTTTATTTGTAATTAAATAATAACTTGCAAAATTTATAAAAAAAATTTAAAATATATTTGATTATTTTTTTAGTTTTTATTTTTGTCTATTTGCACATTTTAAAAAGAACATATTAACAAAATTTTGTATTTGTTTTTTATCACCAATATTTTTTATTTTGTTTCTATCAGTAGTTTTGGGTTGGCTTTTCAAAATTGAAAAAACAAAAAAAATTTCAGAACTTCATCTTTTCTTCTTCGGTCTGCCTCCCTGCTGCTCGTTCCTCCCTCCTCCGCGTCCCTGCTCCTTGTCTTCCTCCCTCCTCCGCGTCTTCCTCCCTCCTTCCTCCCTCATTCAAGTCTTCCTCCTTGTCTTCCTTCCTCCTTCGTGTTCCTCCTTGCTTCGCGTCCTTGCTCTGTCCCTACTCGGCATCCCTGCTCGGCGTCCCTGCTCGGCGTCCCTGCTCGGCGTCCCTGCTCCGCGCGCGTCTTCCTCCCTCCTTCGCGTCTTCCTCTGCATCTTCCTCCCTCCTTTGCGTCTTCCTTCCTCTTCGGGTCTTCCTCCCTCATTTTGAAGCAGTGAAGCACCTGCAGATGGTGTCTTCCTCCTTCCTTCCTCCTCCTTTGTAGTTAGGCGTTCCCCAATCTCAGATCTGAAAGATACAAGAGAGGCAGATTTACTTCAACAAGCAGCTGCCTCTGTGAACATTCAAGACATCAAAGGGAAATCAAATTATAGGTTTGCTTCACAATCTTTGAAGAATGATTTCACTTTTTGTTTTTTTTTTTGTATAATTTTTCTTGGTCTGAAATTGATCTCCTTGCTTTTCTTTTCAATGGGAGTTGGTTGTATTGTTTTATTAAGTATTTTGTGGAATTGAATAAATGAATATTGCAAACAACTTGAATGGTACAGGCTTTAGGATGGTATAGGCTATGGGTTAGGACCCTTGCATGTTCTTGATCATGAACTAGAAGACTTTGCTGTGAAAAGAAGAAAGAAAGGCTTTGGTTAGTACGTACACATGTTGTGGGTTCAAGAAGAAAGGACCCTTGCGTGTGTTCTCATGACTTTGCAGTGAAAAGAAGAAAGCAAGGCGTTGGAAATTAAAGCAAACAAAAAATTTATGTGAGTTCTAGTCTTTCCCCACTTAAAGCTTTGTTTTGTCTTTTTTATCTTACTTTAGATACACCTTTAACTGACATTGAAAAAAAGTTTGTGGAACACTCTTCATGTGGTCCATATATGACTATCACAATTTGATTTCTTTACCTTTGACTGTATTTCAGTTTGTATTTGAGTTGTGATTGAAATTTGAATATTTAATTATGTGTGGCATATATGGCATGTATAGTTATGGCCAATCATGGCTTGCTTTCCAAGTGGGTATTTGTAAATACAACTTTCATTATTCATTGTCATAGATATCTCCCTGCACCATACTAGACAATCATTTTGAAAAAGACATAAGATATCATAGATGACCAATATAACGTAATTGGAAACTAGACCATTGCTTGGTTGCTTGTTTATTTAATAAGTTATATACAAATTGTCTTTATTATTTTTTTTTAATTACAACTTTATTTTTAGTGGGTACATGTGGTTTACAGCTAATGTACATGAAATAGATATTCATTTAAACTGAATATGGAGATGACTATCTTAAATTGAAATTGAAATAACATAACTATCTTAAATTGAAGCTAAAATAGATATTCATTTTTGTACATGCACGTGAGTGGGTCCTAAAATGTAGCATGGGTGATGATAGCCAAAGCAATACTGGTTATGCATATTAAATGTTTCATTGTTTGTCTTTTTGAGGATTTAAGCAAAAACCTCCTATGGTTTGATGCCCTAAAATCCATGAAACAGAGTGGTCCATTTTGAGAGGAGTTTATGTTTCTCTCTCATTAAGTCACATGTAAACATGCACCAATTCATTGAATTTGACATAATATGGAACTTTAGAAAATGAGTCTGTGGAGTATAAAAGTGGGTAACAATAATAAGGACATATAGATTTCTCTATCAATCTCATTAATTGCTTCACTATTATGACTTTTTCTATGTTGCATCCTAGCTTGCATACACCACGGTCTTGTGTATCATTGTCATTTTTTTTGCTTCATGGTAAGTTTTATTGAGCCTAAAGTTATGCAACTTCCAAATATTTTATTTTTTTTCTCATAAATATCATACACATTTCTATTATTAAATGAGTTATAAATGAAATTGAATTATTTGTGAGATTCTAGAAGTGTTTTTAAGGGAATATATTGATATAATATATTATTAACAAAAATAGCTGAAAGTGCATGTCTTTCAATTAAATTTCCTTAATTATTTTTGCACTATTAATTACTCAATGTTTTAATCTAATTGTGCTAATTATTGTGGTGAAGAATTTTTGCCAATATGGATGAAGACTGTAGTTGGTTTGAGGGTGATCGTAGTTGGATGGAACGTAGAATTGAAAACCAAATGCCTACAAATGAGTTTATGTCTAATGTTGAGAAGTTTCTTGATTTTGCTTATAGTCATCCAAGGATTATGAAAGGAAATACAATTCGATGTTCTTGTCGAGTTTGTAAGAACAAAAAGTGGAAGCTTCGAGATGAAGTAGCCATTGACTTGTATAAGAAGGGTTTTGTAAAAACCTACAAGTGGTGGACCTTACATGGGGAGGCCGAGGCTTGGTTAGGAGAAAGTTCAAATAACCGAGATGTTGATGTTGGTAATTCAAGCAATCCATACGTTGATATGGTTTTGGATGCTGCTGGTCCAGATTTTAATTGGGATGATGAGAGTCGGATTCGCGAGGAGCCGAATTGTGATGCCCAAAATTTTTATGACTTGTTGAAAAATGCTGATGAGCCATTATAGGAAGGTTGTGACTGGCATAGTCGGTTATCGGCAATAACACAACTATTAAACTGTAAATCAGAGTCTAATATGAGTGAGAGCTTGTATGACCGACTTATTTCAATTATTAAAGGTATGTTGCCTAAAGATGAGAAATTACTTGAAAATTTTTACCGATCTAAGCAAATGGTCAAGAAATTAGGACTTGGATATGAGAAGATACATGTATGTCCCAATGATTGTATGCTTTACTATGGCGAAGAGGATAAGAAGTTGCGAGAATGTCGTATATGTGGGCATTCGAGATATCAACCCAAGACTCGATCAAGTAAGATTGATGTACCTTACAAAATTTTGCGTCACTTTCCACTTGCACCTAGGCTCCAAAGGTTCTTTATGTCAAAGAACACTGCTCAACATATGACTTGGCATGATCAGAGATGTGCTAATGGTATAATGATTCACCCAAGTGATGGAGAAGCATGGAAACACTTTGATGACAACTATCCATCATTCTTAGACGAACTAAGAAATATTAGATTGGGTCTTGCCACTGATGGGTTTTGCCCATTCGGTCATTCATCAAATGGTCATTCTATATGGCCCGTTTTTGTTACTCCTTACAACTTGCCTCCTAACATGTGCATGAAAGAGCAATATTTATTCTTGACATTGGTCATTCCTGGTCCTAAGTCTCCAAAGCAAAATTTAGATATCTACTTGAGACCTCTAATTGATGACTTGAAGAAGTTGTGGAATGTGGGAGTTAACACTTATGATGCATACAGGGGTGAAAATTTTATAATGAGAGCTGCACTTATGTGGACCATTAGTGACTTTCCTGCTTATGGAATGCTATCGGGTTGGAGTACACATGGAAATTTGGCTTGTCCATATTGCATGGAACAAACAAAATCTTTTCGTCTTCCTCATAGTCATAAACAGTGCTGGTTTGATTGTCATCGACAATTCTTACCTATTGATCATCCTTTCAGAAAGCAAAAAGATAAATTCAAAAAGAACACAACAGAGAAAGCTTTGCCTCCACCACGGTTGTCTGGGGAAGAAGTTTGGGATCGTCTCAGAAGACTTAATTAGATAACTTTTGGAAATGCATTCGGTAAACAAATAATTTCAGGATTTGGGAAACAACATAATTGGGCAAAAATAAGTATATTTTGGGAATTGCCTTATTGGTCAACTAATCTTATTCGACACAATCTTGATGTAATGCATATTGAGAAGAATGTTTTTGATAATGTATTCAATACAGTGATGAATATGAAAGGTAAAACCAAGGACAATCCAAATGGGAGGATGGATTTGCAATTATTTTGTAAGCGTCCCAAGTTGGAGTTGACTAATGTTAATGGGAAACTTGTTATGCCAAAAGCTTCTTACAGCTTGTCTAAACCTCAAGTGAAGGAAGTGTGTCAATGGATAAAGGCTTAAGGCTTCCTGACGGGTATGCTTCAAATTTAGGTTGTTGTGTGGACATGGATGAATCCAAGTTGTCTGGTATGAAAAGCCATGATTGTCACGTGTTCATGCAAAGACTAATCCCGATTGCATTTCGCGATTACTTACCGAAAGGTATATGGGAAGCATTTACTGAGCTTAGTAATTTTTTCAGAGATTTATGTATGAAAGAATTGTGTGTGGAGCATATGAAGATGCTTGAGAAAAATATTGTTGTCACTTTGTGCAAGTTGGAGAAAATATTAGTAATGGGTTTTTTTGACTCAATGGAACATTTGACTGTGCACATACCTTATGAAGCAAAAGTGGGTGGACCTGTGCATTATCGTTGGATGTATCCATTTGAAAGGTTATTATATTGGTCTTAAACTAATCGTATTTGTACTTTTAAAGTATATTCATTTCCTAATTAAAAATATTGTTTGTAGGATGATGTTTAATTTAAAGAAAAAGGCCAGAAACAAGGCTTGCGTCGAAGGTTCTATATGTGAGGCCTATTGCTTAGAAGAAATTTCCAATTTTTGTGCAATGTATTTTGAGTCAAACGTTCCAACAAAGTTAAATCGTGTGCCTCGTCAAGATGATGGTGGAAATATGGATTGTAATGGGCGCCTTTCAGTTTTTTGTCAATCTGGTCGTGCATTTGGTTTTCATAAAACAAGACCGCTTACTGATATTCAGTTACAAGCAGCAAAGATTTATGTTTTGCTGAATACAATAGAGATTGAGCCATATGTAAGGTAAGTCAGGCTATCTCACATTAAATTTTTTGTATGCAACACTTACATTTCAATAGTGACTTACACTCTCAATATGAAATATAGTGAGTTTCGTCAAATACTATCGAATGAGCATCCAAATTATTCTGAGGACCTAATTCAAAAATTAGTTGAGTCTAAATTTGCAGATTGGCTTCAACAACAGGTTAGTTTTTTTTTTATTATTATTATTTTATTTATTTATTTATTTATTTATTTCTATTGTTAGGCATAAACAACTATACATTTAGTTCATACAATTATTAAGTTTAGTTTATCATATAGGCACTTGATGATAAGATCACTGATCCACGTATTGTGGATATTGCTTTCCCACCAATGAGGCAAGTGAGGTGTTTTAATGGCTACTTTGTTAATGGGTTCAAGTTTTACACGCTTTCATATGGAGATGACAAAAAGTCTATGAATAGTGGCGTTCGTGTGAAAGGGAGTTGTTATGGCGTTGATGAGCGAGATTTCTATGGTATGCTAACTGACATAATAGAGATGCAATATTTTGGAAATAATAGAATTGTGCTCTTTCAGTGTGATTGGTATGATTCTTATAGAGGGATGAAAATAGATTCCTTGCACGGTCTAGTAGATATCAATCATAAGTCAAGACTTGCCTCATATGAGCCTTTCATATTAGCTGCTCAAGCTCACCAAGTTTATTATGCTAGCTATCCAAGTAAAAAAAGAAATGATTGGTAGGCAGTTTGTAACATGGCGGCCAGTAACAATTTTAATTTTCAGTCCAGTGACACACCAAGTGATGATGTGCAACCTTTAGATGATGATATATTTCAAGAAGTTGAATTGAATGTACCGGTTCCAGTTACTGTGGGCCTAGATTTGGATGCACCTGGAGTTCTTGTACGTGATGATCCAAGTGAAGAAGTGGATCCTAATGAAATAAATGAAGCTAGATTTGTTGTTGATGATGACATAATTGAAGAAGAATATGATGATATTCTTGAAAATGAAGATGATGATGAAGAGGATAATGATGAATTAGAAATGGATGGCGAAGAAGTTGGTTTTGAATACGATTCTGACAATAATATGCAAGATGATTAATCAAAATTGTATGTGATTTGTTTATAAAGATTACATAGTTGTTATTACTTATTAATAATGTTTGATATTTATAGATTTAAATATTTATGATTTTTTGACTTGTTATTGGAATTGTTACAAGATCATGGTTCGTAGTATTCATGGATCTGGGTCAAATGCATCTCGGGATCCTCCTAGTATGAATCAAACAAGCCGAACCACACGCAAATCATCTCAGTCTAGTCGTGCCATACCTTCATCATCTCAAGCGGGTTTTGCCTTACCTAGATCATCATCTCAGGCAGGTTCTGCCTTACCTAGGTCTTCAGCTCAAGTGGGATCTACCTTACCTAGATCATCTCAGTCAACCCATGCCGATATTCCATCTTCACCAGGTATTTCTTTATATTTAGTTTGTATTTAAATTAAAATTTACCCCTTATAATCATTGAACTAATTAATTTAGACCTATTGTTGAATAATGTAGGTGACCGTGATGTTGGACATATAATGGAATCATCTGGCCACAACTCACCACTAGGCACATCTGGAGATTTGTCTACATCTAGGGCTCCTGTCATTGAGCCACTTGTAACTAGAGGATATGCACACCTAGATCCCCCTCTTACAAACCCTGCTGATAGACCTTTGATTAGAATTCGTACTGATAGGTATTAATTACTTATTTATATTGTTATTACTTTTTTATATATACTAAAGTATGCTAACTTTTATTGTTATTATTTATGTAAAGTGAATTTGACAATCCTAACACTGTGAGGACTATTAAATCAATCATTGAAGCTCATATGCCAGGACCGATCCCAGTTTGGTCTCAGTATCCTAGAATAGCAAGAGACTTATGTTATCGACAATTTCTGGTAATTTAAACATTTAGTGATAAGTGTATCATTTTTATATTGAATGGAAAAGTTAATGCATTAATTTCTTGTGATATTTCAGGCTCATTATAGGTTTAACACAGAGCAAGAGGAGAAAGATGGTAAGATTGTGTTTGAGAAGATTGCAGGTCGACGATATAGGGATGTGTTAAGAGATGCACGAGCCAAGGCAAAGATAATGTGTAAAACCGAGGACATCAGCAAGTGTGAAGGTTGGATGCCTGATTGGATGACGGTAGAAAATTGGCGAGGGCTGCTTCAGATTTGGAGTAGTGAACAATGGAAGAAACGTTCCAAAATAGGAACACAAAACCGAGGATTAGGAGAGGAATCAATTGTTAGACATGCTGGAGGATCAATCTCGGTGCTGCAACATAAGGAGAAATTGGTATTATTGGAATTTAATATGAAAATGTTAAATATCAAATTTTATTCCTTTATAACTTTCAAATGGTTTTGTAGAAAAAAGAAACAGGCAATGATCCGTCTCTTCTAGAAGTTTTCCACCGCATCCATAAGAGAAAAAAGACTGGACAATTTGACAACCCAAAGTCGCAGATGATTTCTGTTAGTTTTACAAATATTCACTAAGATTTTTATATTTATGTATGTGTGTGTGTGTGTACATATATATCTATGCAAATGAATCTATAACTAATATTTATTGGGATTGTAGGAAGAATACATACGCGAAGTTTCTGAGAAATATGGAGAAGATAGTGATGCTCATCCTTCATTTGATCCAGACATTTGGTTAAAGGTGACAGGAGGAGTACAAAAAGGGGGGAAAGTCTACGGATGTGGAACACCTGGTGCTGCAAGAGCCTTATTTGGAGATAAGATCAATTCATCTCGTTACTCATTACGATCTACCGTAACATCGCAACCAGATGTTGCATCAGCTGAGCGGATTCACACACTAGAGCAACAACTAGAGTACCAGAAAAGGAAAACTGATGAAATGAGTAATATCATGAAAGTCATGATGGATAAGTTAGGTTTAGACCCTTCCATCCTTGGAGGACTTCAGGTAAGTAACTATCTCTATTTAAATATGCAATCTGAAGTTTTTAGATAGCAAGATAATTAGAGAGCATTAAATAAAATTTGTAGAAACAAATGGGATCCAATTCGGATGCACAGTTAGAATTTCATGCAAATGTTTTAAGTTTTTGACTTTAACTTAGCTACTTTTAGTTGTGAAGAGCAATAGTGACCAAAATATGTTCAAATGACGACACGAGAATTTCAACATGTTAATGCCATTAAATAGGATTTGTAAGAACAAATGGCATCTAATTCAAATGCATAGTTAGAAGTTTATGCAAATGCTTGGGCTTGTGACTTAAACTTAGCTAGTTTTAGGTGTGAAGTGTTAAAGTAACTAAAACATGTTCAAACAAAGAGTCATGTATTCCACCACATTCATGACATTGAATAAGACTTATAAGAACAAAATGTATCGAATTCGTATCCACGGTTAAGATTTTATGCAAATATTTGAGTTTGTGAATTAAAATAAATTTAGTTTTAGGTGTAAAGGGCAATAGTGACCAAAACATGTTCAAACAATGAGCTAAGAATTCTAACACATTCATGCCATTGAATAAGATTTGTAAGAACAAGTGGCATCCAATTTTGGTTCACAGTTAAGATTTTATGCAAATGCTTGGGTTTGTTGTTTAAATTGGTTAGTTTTGGGCGTGCAGTGTGAAAGTCACAAAAACATGATAGGTTATGATTTTCCGCAAATGTTTATGCTTCTGATTTAAAGAATAGCTTGTTTCAGATTGACATACCTAAGTTTATATATTTATCTAGATCATTTCTTTTATATTTTCAAATTTTTTTGTTAGTTATTCACTTTTCTTTCTAACAGGATGTATCTTCTAGCGGTGTAGATGGTGATGTAGGTGGTCATGGAGATGGCGAGGAGATTCTTCATGAGGATGGCAACAATGATGACGATCTTGATGACATTATGTAGCTAGTTCATAGTTCTATTAGACTTAGCTTAATTATTTAAATGTAGATGTTGACATTGTGTGTTTATGTGATGCTTTTTTATTAAATGTTGACAAAACTTTAAATTTATGATGAATTTGTTTTATGGATAATATATATGGATGTTTATTAACAGGTTTGATTCATATAATGAAAATCATGAATTTGTTTTATGGATAATATATATGGATATTTATTAACAGGTTTGATTCATTTAATAAAAAACAGGAATGTTTTACCTTGTTTGTGGCAATTACCCACAATCACACACATGCATATATAGGTTGGCGGGTATTACCCACAAACCACGAGGTTGGTGGGTATCACCCACAAACCACCCATCACAATTTCCCACAAAATTTACCGACAAATGTTTGTGGGAAATGCCCACAAACTTTCGAAGTTTGTGGGAATTACCCACAAACCATTACCCACAGAATATTTGTCGGTACACTTTTTCCCACAAATTTTATACCCTTTTCCCACAAATTTAGTTTGTGGGAAAAGGTCATTTTTCTTGTAGTGTGATAAAAAAGAAATGATGAATTTATTAATTTCCAACAACTTCACTAAAAAGTAACAAACAATTTTAGTACCTTTGGTTAGGTTTGGTTTTTGTTAATTTATTGTCCTATAAATCTATTCTGCCCTTAACTACACTGCAATTCTCTTTGGTGGTGCTTCTTTGTCATCAAGGACATTCAGACACCTTTCTCTCTCATTTTTACCTTCTTTCTCTTCCTGGTCATGGCATACGAACTTGTTAAGAGATCAACCAAAAGCTTACCTACAGGACCAAGGAAATTACCTATCATTGGAAACCTGCACCAGCTTCCTGGAACAGTACCTCATGTACCCTTATGTAACCTGGCCAAAAAATATGGACCCTTAATGCACCTTCAACTTGGAGAGCTTTCCCATATTGTTGTTTCTTCAGCGGAAATAGCCAAAGAAGTTATGAAAACGCATGATCTCATCTTTGCTTCCAGACCATATCTTATTGTTGCAAATATTATTGCTTATAATTGGGAAGGCATCATATTTACTAAATATGGAAGTTATTGGAGACAGATAAGGAAAATTTGCACAGTAGAGCTATTAACACAGAAGCGTGTCCAATCATTCCAACGCATAAGGGTAGAGGAGGCGCAAAGTATCATTGATACAATAGCAACCCATGAAGAATCTGTTTTCAACCCTTGGCGATTTGATTAACTCGATGACAAACGGTATAATATCGGGGGCGGCCTTTGGTGAAAAAAACCACTGAGGGACTAGCTTTTACAGCAGCACTCGAAGTAGAAATACAACTGTCAGTAGGCCTCCAAATTGCTGATCTATATCTATCAATCAAAGTGCTCCCAGTGATTATTGGAATGAAACCTAAACTACATAAGGTACAAAAGAAGTTTGATGTGATACTAGAGAACATCATTAAGGACCACAAAGAAATCAAGCTGATGGATAAGAGCAGCACCAATGAAGCAGAGGAAAATTTACTTTGTGTTCTTCTAAAGCTTCAAGAAAAAAATGACCTGGAAGTTCCCTTCACTGACAATAACATCAAAGCAGTAATTCTTGTAAATTTGCTAACTTTTATAGTCATCAATCATGTATATATGATAATCTATCGTCAGCTAGGACAATTATCAAACAAATCCTCTACATCTTTGATTAATTTATATGGAAAATTATAATTTCATGTAACTACAATGTAATATACAAACCAATGATTAATTAATCCATTTTCAGTACATGTTTGCTGCTGGAAGTGAAACATCTTCAACAAGTGTAAAGTGGGAAATGTCAGAAATCATGAGAAACCCAAAGGTATTGGAAGAGGCACAAGCAGAGGTAAGAAGAGTGTTTCATAAAAGAGATTATGTGGATGAAGCAGAGTTTCATCAATGGAATTACTTAAGAGCTGTTATCAAATAAACCATGAGACTACATCCACCAATTCCACTGTAACTTCCAAGAGAAAGCCTTGAGAGATGTGAAATCAATGGATATGAAATACCTGCCAAGACAAGGGTGATTATTAACGCTTGGGGAATTGGAAGAGACCCCAATTCTTGGACTGAACCTGAGAAATTCAAACCTGAAAGATTCCTTAACCTAATTGATTATAGGGGCACAGACTTCGAATATATCCCATTTGGTACAGGAAGGAGGATAGCCCAGGCATATCATTTGGTATTGCTAATATTGAGCTTGCCACTTGCAAAATTTCCTTACCATTTTGATTGGAAACTTCCCTCTGGAATGAAGCCTGAAGATATGGATATGAGTGAGTCTAAGTCTTCTGGAGTTACATTGAGAAAGAATGGTGCCCTGTACTTGGTCCCACATGTTACAAACCTCAGTGAAATTAATATTACTTTGGGCTAGGTTTAATTATGCGACCCAATGTGGTAGAATAAAGTCCTACCTATCCAGCTGTTTTTTTATTTTTTATTACAAGAGAAATAAAAACAAAGCTAAGAAATAGAAAGAGCTATTTTACGCTGCCAAGCTACTCCAGTATTATTAGCTTCATAGAGAAGACGTAGAGAAAGAAGAACTTGCATCTAAATAAGGTCACTATCATTCCTATCTAGGGCTAAGTTTGCCACTTACATGTATTTTTTTTACTTTTTATGTTTGTATCGCTAACTCATTTGAAATTATGTATCATCTACTTTTGTTTTGGTTGATATATATTTTCATCCATAGTTAATTAATTATGTCTTTTCAACAGAGTGGAGAGCATTTGTTTATGTAATTTGCAAGGTTTTATGTGATCCATGATCTCAAGAGAGGTGCCAATATAGATTCTCTTTGGTGCAGACTGACTTGTTTTGCTCACAATTCCCTATAACAATATGTCATTTGCAAGGTTTTATGTGACCGTAAATGACTCCATTGGTTAGTCCTCACTAAGTGCCTTAAAAAAGTGAAATAACAGGCACAAAATTCATATAATATTTCGATCATTGTCTTATTGTCCTTAATGCCTTATAAGTTTAAAGATATATCCAAAGTCCAAACTCCGTATATTTCTGTTAATAACTTCCAAATTAGATGACAAGAATATTACACAAAATTAACTACATGTCAATAACTTTTTAGACTACGCTCCAAATATTACTTATAATTGTATGTAATTGGCTTCGATTTGTAGCACACAAATTATTAATTTTAGATTTAATATACAAAATCATTGGCACAAATATTTTTTATTTACACCTATAAAAAATAAATATTACGAAAACTTTGCTTATTTTATTATCATAATTACTAAATTTTGAATTTACTTGTTCTTCTTCTTTTAAAAAGAAAAAAAATAAAAAGAAATGAAGAGATATATTTGACAAAACAACATGTACCATCCCTAAAGTATCATATATGTTTTTCAATTCTGTCCCAAAAATATTTTTCGATTAATTTACTTACATAATTTTCAAAAAATTTACAATGTTTCCTTACCTTACGTTGTTAATAGTAACGTACTTAGACATTTAACTTTGAGAGTCAAATCATAATTATTTTTTTTAGGTTTAGAACTTCGGATATTTTTATAGGATTATTGTGTAATACAAAATTGAGCAAACACATCGTTAACAATCATAAATTAAGCATAACACAAAATATTTTTTTCAAATAACATTCTTACTCTTTTAATAGTTATTTTAATAAATTTAAAATATTAGAAATAAAAAAATATTATGATTTACGTATTTATTAAGCAAGATATGAAATGAATCAAGTATTTCTCCTTAAAATAGAATTTATAAAATTTTAAGCTAGTAAATGAGTAGAGACATGGGCATAGCTTGGGTACTAAGAATAGATGAAATTTGGGTAGAGATATTGAGCAAGATTCGTGAAAACAAGAATACATATAGATCATAGAATTAAAAAACATAAAAATAAAGAAATAAATATATGAATACCCATTCAAACTTTTCAAAATAAGTAGGTATTAAATAAATTATAATACGTAGGTGTTAATTTTTTTTTTATCTTATATATTTATTTATTTACTCTGTTAGTTATTAGAGATTGCTCATGATCACTGAAAAGCGGGCCCAGTTATTCTCTGTCTGATATTTGTATCAGAGATTGCGTGGTCTCTGGTACTACTAAAAATTGTGGTTTGATACATATCAGAGTTTGCGTGGTCTCTGATACTACTAAAAATTGTGGTTTTATTATCAAAGACCGCAATTTCTAGTTTTTGATATGACTTCCATTGCTTGACATATTCCTATAAGATATTTTAACAAATTGAATTTTGATTTGATTTAAATTTTGTATAAAAATACATAAGTGAATTAAGAAAACCAATTTTATTGTATTAATATAATTAAAGTAATTACATTCAATTTACAAAACATCAGACTTGGTTGTTCTAATTCAAAAACTATGCTATTTATCAACAAGACATGATTCAGTGGTAAAACACACTTGAGCTAAGCGGTTGAAAGGAGGCTTCTGCAATGTCAAAAGTTTGAGCTGACATGAAAATATTTGTGTGGAGGGTTAGCCGCAAACCCTAACTGAAATTAGTCTCACACCTCAAGTGTGTAGGAATACTCGTGAGAAATCAAAGAAAAACTATATTATCTTTACCTCAAGCACTGTTTGCACTAAGGTCATGATCTCCATTAATTTGAATGACCAATTGAGTTTGTTGAATGTTGAGATATATCATCTTCCCCCTTTGAAACAAAAATTATTTTTTCATATGAAAAATAGTGAAATAGCTATGCATGCCTATATAAGTTATATTCATCATTCAAATGAATTCCTAAACCTGCTTCCTCATCATCCGTATGTGGTCAGGACTAAAAAACCAATTGTGCCCTCTCATTCCTCTAAAGAAAATATTATATTAACAAGTAAATCATAAATATCTTACAACACTAGAAGAATAATGGTGTATGACTCACTATCATTTAGTTCAGATTAAGCTTTGCACTATGATCACAAAATACTTGAAAGAGTATCCATTCTCTTAAATGAATCAGAATATTACTAACCTATGAGAAATAATGAAATGAAAAATATTACTAGAATGTGAAATGACCACTATAAGAAACAGACTTAGATAGTGTCTGTCAATCGTAGATGTAGAAAGTCACACTGCAAGCATAGTTAATTATACGCATCTGCCTCCAAATGCAGATAAACAGACACAATAATTCTAAACTCAGATATAATTATCTGTGTCTGAGTAGAGACATTATCTACGTCCATCTTTTTAAGTATGTAATGTAGATGCAACATGTAGTCGCCAATAATGTTTGGTCACGTGTTGGAGTCTAGATTCTAGATGTTGAAAGACAGAATCAAAAAACCAAACGCCAATTTTATATTTTAGTTTTTGATTGTTATTTGCGTCTACAAAATGCAGACACGGTTAATAAAAAGGCATACACATATGGAAAATTAATTCTATAATTTTATTTTTAATTTTATACATGTAAATACATGTTTAGAAGCATATTTTATATTTAAACTCAAAGTTTTATAGAAATAAAAAAAATATTATACACAAATCATCATAATATCATTTACAATAAATGAAAAAAAAAAATATAAGCCTAATAGTTAATCATCTTCTAATCCTAAGTTTTCGTCATGATCTTAAGCTTGCTCGTCATCCTGTTGATGAGGTGCGAATGTGTCATACCCTTCACGAAGGTATGACTAACCAGAATAATGGATAACTAAACTTCCGCAACATTGACTTCAAAAACAAGAAACAAACACGACTCTTGAATAAATTAAAGAGTAAAAGTAAATTTTATAAAACATGAATTAACTAAAATAAATTTGTTTACTGAAATCTATAACAATTTATTAAAAATTTTAGCAAAAATTTTCCGTAAAATAGAACATGGCTATATAATATAACACACATATTCCTATTTTTATACAATAACAACTACAATAATAAAGACAACAAGGAGCTCCGCTCCATTTCTCATCATAATAACAAACAACAAGATTGTTACATTACATAAGACTAGACTCCCCACAGCTTTAGTGTGACTGCAAATTTTCACCCTTTGACTTCAAGATTGAGATTCTAAAAAGTTACCTTGCCGTTAAACACTTGGCAAGTCTAATATCGATTATTGTTGTCCAGTGAGATCCTATTACTAAAAAAAAAAAATAACAAAGAGAGCGATGAGTCTTACGGACTCCGTGAGTGAAAAAACGTACCCAAAGGATACTAGCAGCACTCAACACACGTATAGAATGTATAATCAACTAATATCAATATACCATATATTCCAATTAACTAATAAGATTACACATATCAAATTATGGAATTATAAAGCATAGCAAATTTAGTTCAAGTAATACTTTGTATAATCCAATCAAATAAATCAGAGCATATGAATCATACGAATCATACGAAGCAAGAAAAGGGTCAATTGAGTAACTCAGCCCTGCAAACCACCTCCCACTAGATAATTTTGCACCCGCACAACAAATAGAATCAAAAATAAAATCATTGAACCCTTCTTCAAATCTACTCACTGGGGCTGAGCACTTAATTCTTAAAAAACACTTATCAGAAAAATCTCATATCAGAATATTAAAAACATTATAGTTGCACTTGGATTTCATTTTTAGAAATAAAATCATTTTAGAAAAATCAATTCGTTAGCCCTTATCAACCACAAACAATTCCAAACATCAAACACAATTCACATAATTCAATCATAGCAATACAATTCTTATTCACCTCTATATAACATATATAGTCATATATATATACACAGATATATCAAACAATCAAATAAACTAATCTGGCAACCAAGGGGTAACAATTAACCACTCAAATTAACCCGATTTCTTTTATCACTTGCACTAGCATTCACGTGTGTCTCTGATTCAACCATACTTTCCAAAACTGCAATTACATTTTTCAAGTGTTACTTAATCTGATAATTCTTAAGTTATGACTTTTTAGTTACGAAAATCTATCATTACTAAGTTTCAAATATTTATTTAAAGTTAACTCTTCTTTTTATTTTCACAACGAACTTGGAGATTGTCACACCCTCAATTGAAGGCACGACTGGTCATAGGATTCGATAATCCAAAACCCTGTAACCTAGGCTCACACCATTAAATGCATAAATGACTATTACTAATTACAACTGAGAATGAGAGTTATAATAACTTAACTTAAGAATATATATAAAATATCTGAACATAAGACATTTTACTGAAAATTCCGGCAAAGTTTTCCTTGTAAATAAGAACTTGCCTGAAAATACACACACACACACACATATATATAAGCTGGTTACATAAAACCAATCATGAATAACAACAGTAAACATAAAGGAGCTCAGCTTCAATATTCAATAATCCACCAAATTATACCAATGTACAAAACAAAATACAATGACCCGAAGCCTAAATATGGATTGTAATCCCATCCCTGGGCTTTAAGATTGTGACTTAAAACATATACCTTTCCGTAGAGAAAATCGATAAGTTAGGCATCTTTATGTAGCGAGCTTTGATATTTTGATACTTAAATAAATAAATAAATAAAAAAACACAAATAAAGCAAGATGAGTTACAAGGACCTAATGAGTAAAAAATGTACCATTCAGGTACTAGCATCAAACAACAAGAAGTTATCACTTATTATATAATTAATCATATTACATTATTCTTAAGTTCATAGCTACAAATCTCAAACATGTATCTAGTAGATGTATAATTAAAAACTCATGATATTCACATATACATAATATAGCAAATTAGTCAATTAAAGTAAACAATAAGAGGCCAAATGAAATAACTTAGCATCCACATATCAAAATATTCTTCCACCAGGCATATAAGCGCCCGCACACCAAAAAAATATCTCCATACACAATTCATTCTACCGGGGCTGAGTTATTCGAGTATTTAAAACCATATATCACTTGATCAACTAAAACATCCTAAATGCACCTGGACTCTTTTCTTTAACAAAAATCAATTCGAAAAGGAATTAATTTGATTTGCCTCATCAATCACAATTCAATTTACATAACAAATACAATTCAATCATTCTATTATAAAGCTACCAATTCTTAAATAGATATGTAACTGTACACACACATCCATTTCACGTATACATCTAGTAACTAAAGAATACATGATTCACTCACAAAGTTCAAGAATGGGTTTTATTGCTCTGCCTAACACTTGATGGTGTTGGTAGATCTTCGACACGCTTCGGAGCTAAAAGCTAAAAAGAGAACAAAATCCCTTTTGCTGCCAACCTAGCCGTAGACTTCTTCCTAATAATCCTTAAAATTTTCACCATTAAACCCCTCTATCAAAGATCCATGGCTTAATAGGGTATCCACTTGGCCCAAAAATTTCCCATCTTGCTGTTTATAAGAGAATTAACCAACACCCACTTGCTGTCCAGCCGTTTCACGCCTCAAGGCTGCTGCAAAAGCAGTTTAATGGCTGCTAGATGCAGCAAGTTCCTTAAGACACCGAGTCAAGGTGTTGATGCAGGGGATGGCCAAAAATAGGAAGCTCTCCACTCAAACTCAGCAGCAGCTTGATGGGTTTAGACCAAGGAGAAAATCACTCCAACTCAGCTCTAACAAATCATACAACCAAAGAAGAAAACTCCCTTTAACTTGAGCTATAACTCTACACCAGTTAGCTAAACAACACAAGGCCAACGGTAAGAAAAAGTAGAAGTAGACTGGCATCAAGAAGAAGGAAAGCAAATGACACCAACAAACAAAACATAGGTGCAGAATTTGGAGCAAGGAAGAATGGAAAGTCGGTGCTTGGATGGGGAGGAAGAGAAAGTCAAAGCAAAAGAATATAAAATATAAACTTTTGGTCCCTAACTCAACAAATTTGTAGTGGTTATTAAACTAATAATATATAAATAAATCTAAATCATGATATTTTCTAGTATACAATATATATATATTATCTTAATATCCAAATGCTCCTTTATTTTAATTTATCACACGAAAATTTATTATTTACATATCACATTCTAAAATGTACGTTAGACACTCGAGTTATAGCAGAGATATATTTGATTTTCGCTTATATACTTAACCAAATTTAACAAACTTCAATTTAAATCTTATCTTTAAGAAGTCATCTATCTTTCTTATTTAGGAAATTTTCATAAAATCAACCTTGAACTCACTTAATTCCTCACAAGGACAAAAACTGGGCACTTTAAAAATTTCTGGTTGCCAACTTCTTATTCCAATGCTTATATAATTCTCATACTTGGGAATTAAATTACGAAACTTTCTAGTATAGTTTATCAAGGTGTTAAGAACATTTCATATTCAGCACTCTACTTCCTAATTCATCCTTTAAGACCCCCTAACATTAATTACTTCAAAATAGGTACAGTCAAGACCCGAAAATCACAGTTCGAAAATCACAGCCATGACTTCCAATACCTCCAAAATACACACAATATGGAATTAAGACCTGAAACACTCCATATTTATCCTTTAATATGTTAGGAACAACTTTTATTCAGAGGTCCTAAGCTAATACTAATCACAACACTTGACGAAGTCTCCTGGATTGACTAACGCTTGCCTTAAAATCCTGCACGGACCTAGCTGCAGTCCAACAGCTCTAATGATAAATATATTTAGAACCAGGTTACAAAATTTTCGAGATATCATCTCAAGACCCTAAGATACATTTTGTCTTTTGAACTTTTAATTAAATTCTGTCCCAAAAACACCCGAAATACCTGATTTCTATGAACCATAAAATCTGAACCTTGCTTCACTTTTCCATTATTTTCATTCTTAGGTGAATTGGTCTTCTTGTAATTTCAGGTTTGATAGCTAAACCGGAAAATCAATTGTGTGTTACTGTATTTGATGCAAGATTACCTGAGTATTTTTTAATTAAAATTGTGATTCACCAAATAAGAAATAACATGGGAAGGAGAAAACCTACAAGGATGGCATTAAAATAAATTCTAATCATAACCTATCCAACCTTAGACAAGCATCCTATACTCATTGTCTTCCATCCATCTCATTTCAGCCAATTCGAACCAACAGACATGATTCCTTCACTTTCACAAATTAAGGAAATATAAAATTAAAGAAAAAATGATTCAACCTAACATTATAAGAAAATGTTCTGAACACTCAGTGACAAATATTGTTATGTATTTTCTTGTATTATCAGTCCATCACCCCCTAACACATAATTTGCCCACTTCACTCTATACCATTAAGAACAATACTTTCTTATCTACCTTGTTAACATCAGGCAAAAGCTTCATGAAGGGGTGCACATGAGAAAACAACTTAAAGCTATTGAAAGATAACCTAAAATTTTTTCTAGTAGAATAGCTACAAAATATATGATGCTGTCTCAATGGTATGAAAGAAATACAAAATTGTGTGTTCTGTCATCAGTTTTTTTTTTTTTTTGAAGGACAGAGAACTCTTACTCTGTACTAGTAACTTGACATTCGTAATTGAGGAAGATGTTTAAGAAAGTCCAGAGTATACTAGAATATAAACTTTGTGATTCACAGCTCCAAGTAGGGTAGCAGTAGAGAGGAGGTGACGATGCTGGGTTGCAGCCGATTTAGTGTAACGGTCCATGAGCTGCTAGCAAAGGTCTAAGCCATCTTTGAATGATTCCGTGTGTTCTTCTTATAGTTCTTCCATGGAGATTTTTCTTGGTTTTTTCACTGATACTGATTGTTGAATCAATGAATTTCTGGTTTGGTCGAGAAGGAGGTAGAGAAAAGAAGACTTGGAATTCGAGAGCGCGGGAAGGATACGAGGCAGAACAAGAAAGGAAACAAAATAGGGCATAAGAAGGAAGGTTCGGGAGGCAGAGATAAAAGAAAAGAAATAGAGGCGATGAAGGATTTTAGTTCCAGAATGATTGGTTCCAAAGCAAAAATGATATAAGAAGAAAAAAAAATTGAAAGTAAATTTAAAGTCAAAAAGGTGAAAGTTGTGGCCCCTAAACTTTCTTGATATATAAAAAAAGAAAGAATATATATATATATATATATATATATATATATATATATATATATATTTACTTTCTTGTATTATTTAAGTGTTGCATTAACAAGACTAAAATATGCCACTTCAATACCGGGTTATAACAATCTTTCACCTTAAAAGAAATTTGTCCCGAATTCAACAACAAAGAATACAGATAAATTATTTACCAAAATTGGATATAAATATTGTTGTTTTACTACCACTCCAATTTTACATGTGGTTTCTTTTTTTCTTGGTTTTTTTACTTAAGAATTTATCGAAGTTTACAAATTTATCTATTTATACTCGCCATTAATTATTTCTCAATCGTTAGGTTCTTATCCACCTTTACTTCCTACATTCGTAATATATCAAACTTTTCTAAAATTGGATGTACACTGTGCCGTGCCACTTTGATAATTAAAACACCTAAACCCTAGTCCACGTTCAGAATCATATTTTATTTCTTATTTAAAATTCAGATTGAAATGAGTAAAATAAATTAGCTTCTATTTACTTTCAATTTTGAACTATTTTCTTTGGCTATGGATTTTTTTAATTTTATGTATTTCCTCTCAAGAATATATATATATATATATATATATTTTCTATGTACACAAAAATTTAAATATGTAAGCAAGATGTATAAATATCTTTTAAGATATACATGTTCTAAAGGTTAAATTAGTTTATTAAAAGACTAGAAATATTCATGACTTATATATATATATATTACAATTCAGTCATCTACGTAATATTGTTATATGTGACATGTAATTTTCATGATTCAAAACTTTTGTTAATACTGTTATTGATATGCGATACTAATTATTTATAGCATTACTATACTTTCCTTATTTATTGCAAGTTGATTATTTAGCCATACATATTTAAATTACGATATATTTGAAAATCCTCAACTAAACAAGTGATTTATAGAAAGCCGAGTATGGATTCTATTAACAATTGGTCATTTTAATCTTTTTAAAATAACTAAATGATAAAACCAAAGGATGTGGAATTATATTGTATCCATCTCTACTGGGTTTATTATTTACTGTTTTATTTTCTAATAATCCTTTCAATTAAGAAAAGAAAGGAAAATACCAAATATATCATCAAAACTCTGTTTTTCCCTTTCGGAATGATATCACTTCGTAATTATCTATAATTGGTTATATCTTTAACATGAGTATCACTTCATTTATCACTAAAATTTCTTGATGCAAAATCAGGATCCAAATCAACTTTAAATTACTTGTGTATATACATTTTGTATTCATATTATAACAGTTAACTAAGTTTGTGGTTAATATTTATTCTGATTATACTTATATAAAATTGTATATATCTGTATATATTAAATATTAATTACTCTAATTTACAACATTTATCGATTCAATTTTTTTATACTCATGTTATTTATTGCACCTCTCAATATGCACATCGATACTTATTAATCTTATTAATTAAAATTTTCATGCTATCTTAAACTTAACTTTTTTTTTTTAGTCAACTTTCTTAATGTTATCATACCTAATTGTAACATTTTCTTAGAATTTTCTCTTTGAATAATAAATAATGTAACTAGTGTTACCAAAATCAATTAAATTGGTATAAACTGAGTTAAATGAAAACATAATAACTCAATAGAAAACCTCAATTTCGTTAAAAAAGTTCTATGAATCTCATGCTTAACTTTTCATTAGACTTCAAAACATATCCACTAACCCAATGAATTTCAAACTTTAAACACACTTTATCAAAAATTCATACTTGGAGAATTTAACACAAAGCTTATTTTTCCTTTAAATATTTGCAAGACAAAATAAATTATTTCACATGTTACTCCTTACTTCTTACTCTCATGATTTATGAAAGTTAATGAAACAATAATAAATTCAAAAGACATGACTAAGATCTCATTATACGTCACTGATTATGGAAAATAGGTTTTGGAATGTTATTCCTTCTTGATCTAAACTTAATGATATTCCAAGGATAAGAAGAGTTTGAGTCTTTATAATAGATCAAATAAATTAATAATATTGGGGAAAAGAGGAATTCCACTATTGTTAATTATTACACAATCAGACCAAATCATTTTTTTCTTTTAATTGATAAGTGTATTAATTCTAAGATTTGATATTTAATATTGGAATTTGTCTGCAAGCTTGACATTGAAAAGGAAGCTTTCCATTCTTCTTAAGACGAAGATTTGGGAGGAAATAGATGGACTACACATGTATATACGTTTCCACAATCCATTTCATAGTAAAATAAATAAGTTTGAAGTGGGTTTCTGAAATAGCTCATATAGTCTACATAACGTAGATTCTTTATATCCCTTGCTCCTTATTATTCTTATTTAAATCATAAGTATAATAGTTTTACAAACAACTGTTTATTTAGTTAAACTAAACTAAAGGGTTTGCCTCTTACGGAGGTATGACTAGCTAGAGGAATGGATAACCAAACCTCTATAACCCTGACTTCAAAAACAAGAAACGAACATGACTCCTGACTAAACTAAAGAGTAAAAGTAAATTTCATAAAACATGAGTTAATTAAAATAAATTTATTTACTGAAACCTATAAAAATTTATTAAAAATTTCGGCATAAGTTCCCCGTAATGTGGAACATGTCCATATAATATAAACACACTTTCTTGTTTTTATACAATAATAACCACAACAACAAAGACAGCAAGTAGCTCCGCTCCATTTCTCATCACAATAACAAATAATAAGACTGTGACATTATATAAGACTAGACTCCCCACAGCTCTAGTGTGATTACAAGTTTTCACCCTTGATTTCAAGATTGAGATTCCAAAGATTTACCTTGCTACTAAACACTCAACAAGTCCAATATTGATAATTATAGTCCATAGAGGTCCTGTTACTAAAAAAAAAAAAAAATCAACAAAGAGAGGGTGAGTCCTACGGACTCCCTGAGTAAAAAAGCAAACCTAATGGTACTAGCAGCACTCAACACACGTATAGAATATATAATCAACTAATATCAATATATAAATCCAAACAAAGAAATCAGAGCACACAAATCATATAAAGTAAGCAAAAGGCCAACTGAGTAACTCAGCCCCGCACACCACCTCCCACAGGGTAGTTTTTCCCCCGCACATCAAATAGAATTAGAAACAGAATAATTGAAACCCTTATTTGAATCCACCCACCGGGGCTAGCACTCAATTATTAAAAACACTCTATCAAAAAAATCTCATATTAGAATATTAAATTAAAACATCCCAGGTGCACCTGGATTTCATTTTCTGAAATAAAATCATTTTAGAAAATCATTTCGTTGGTCTTTATCAACCACAAACAATTCCAAACATCAAAACATCATCCACATAATTCAATCATAACAATACAATTCTTATTCACCTCTATAATATATAAATATATATATACAACACAAATATATCAACCAATCAAATAAACTAATCTAGCAACCAAGGAGTAACAATTAACCACTCACCTTAACCTAATTTCTTTCATCACTTACACTTCCATTCACATGCATCACTGGTTTAACCATACTTTTCAAAACTGCAATTACATTTTCCAAGTATTACTTAGTTTGAAAATTATGAAGTTTTGACCTTTTAGTTATGAAAAATCTACAGATATTAAGTTTCAAGTATTTATTTAAAGTTAACTATTCTTTTTATTTCACAACAAACTTGAAGATATATTTGATTTCTGTTTATAAAGTTAACCAAATTTAACAAACTCAAATTTAAATTTTATCTTTAAGAAGGTATCTATCTTTCTTATTTTGGAATTTTTCATAAAATTTAAAATTTTACAGGGCCTGTAAAAATTCCTGGTTGCCAACTTCATATTTCGATGCTTATATAATTCTCATACATTGGAATTAAATTACGAAAGTTTCCTAGTCTAGTTTTTCAAGATATTAAGAACATTTCATCTTGAGCACTCTACTCCTAATTCATCCGTTAAGACCCCCTAACATCAATTACTTCAAAATAGGTACAGTCAAGACCCGGAAATCACAACCATGACTTCTAACACCTCCAAAATACATAAAACATGGAATTAAGACTTGAACCACTCTAGATTTATCCTTTAATATGTTAGGAAAAATTTTCATTTAGAGGTCCTAATCTAATTCTAATCACAAGCCCTGACGAAGTCTCCTGGACTGACTAAACCTCGTCTAAAATCCTGCACTAGACCCAGCTGTAGTCCAACAGCTCTAATAATAAATATACTTATAACTTGAAATAAATATTTAACTTAAATAAAAAAATACATGTCATAATTTTTAAAATACATGTTATAATTTTTTAGACATGCTCCAAGTATTACTTACAATCCTATGTAATTGGCTTCGATATGTAACACGTAAATTACTAAATTTTAGATTTAATACAAAAAATTATTGGCACAAATGTTTTTTATTTACACCTATCAAAAATAAATACTACAAAAAATTTGCTGTTTTACTATCATAATTACTAATTTTTGAATTTACTATATAAATTTTCTTTTTCTTTTTTATTTTATAATGAAGAGATATATATCTTTAAAAAAATGGAAAAACAACATGTACCATTCCTATAATATTATATTTTTTTAATTTCATCCCAAAAGTATTTTTCGATCAATTTCTTCACATAATTTTTAAAAAGCTTGCAATGTTCCCTTACTCAGTGGCAGACATAAACATATAATTTTGGGTGTCAGATCATAATTGTTTTTTTGGGTTGAGAAATCTGGATATTTATGTAGATTGTAATGTGATGTAAAATTGAGCAAACACATCGTTTTAACTATCATACATTAAAAATAACACAAAATATTTTCTTTCATATAATAATCTTACTATTTTAAGATATGATTTTTTTTATTTTTTATTTATAAATTTAAAATGTTATAAACAAAGAAATATTATGAATTATGTATTTATTGAGCAAGATATGAACTCAAGTATTTCTACTTAATTAAATTTAGAATAGATGAAATTTGAGTGGAGATATTAACCATGATTACTAAAAGCAAGAATACATCATAGAAGGAAAATAAAAAAATAAAAAAAAAGAAATAAAATTATTTGAATACTACTCATTCAAACTTTTCAAAGTAGGTATTATATAAATATATAATTTTGATACATAAACATGAGGGACCGTGTTTTTATTATCAAATACCGCAATTTTTGTTCTTTGATATGATCTTCATCATTTGACATACACTAAAAAAGTTATACTATTGCTGACAGCAACTTGATGTTGGCTTTGATCACTGTTGATAGTACCCTGTTGGCAAAACGCTCTTGAAGATATTGTCGGTAGAGCACAGTACTGCCAACAAGTCATTAGCAGTAATTACTATTGACAGCAACTACCGATAGCACGCTATCAATACAATTGTCCCATTTAAGAGAGTTTTAAATAATTGCTGAAAAGATTATGTCGGTAATACACTGTTAGTACTAAGATTGAGTTTGATAATGATGTGATTTTTGAAAAGTTGTTGTGACTTTCATGTTGTGAAAAAGCAACTATAAAAAAGTCACTATAAAAAAGTCACAGCAATCATGTTTGGTAAATCTTTTATAAAAGTTGGTGTGGGTAGTAAAAACAATGAACAAAGTGTTTAGTAAAACTAATCATAAGTAGTTGTGAAAGTATAAAATGATAAAAATAAACTTCATCAATTAAGGTTATATTTGGAGAGAGAAATTAGATGGTTTATAAATTAATTAAGGATATCTTTGGAATTTTTAAAATTAATAAGGTGATTTTTGTACTTTTGATTTTAAAAAACCATAACAAAATTTTAAGCATCACTAAATTTTTAGATTGGTTTGGTAGTGTTGTGACTCTTTTAGAGGTGTTATGCTCTTCTGGATCTTTTAAAGCTACTTTTATAAAGCCATAATAGTAGTGTTTGGTAAAAAAATATAAAAACTGCTCTCAATATGTAGAAGCCAGAAAATTAGGTTTGGTTTGGTAATGTTATGGCTTTTTCATTAAAAATTAATGTTATATTAGGCTTTTAAATTTTGAGCGTAGAAGCCAAAATTTAAAAATAGCCATTTGTTATAACTTGATATTTTAACGTACGTTTTAGAATATTGTATGTAACTTGTTATGATTAGGTAATTAAAATTATAAACAAAGTAAAATTAAAGCAAATTAACACTTTATATATATAAGAATATATACATGTAACTTAAGAATTAATTTCCACCACAGTTTTAAAACTTTGACTTTTGACTTAATTATTTTTGTATTTTCTTTTTCCTCCTTTTTGTTTTTACTTCCTTTTTCTTTTTCTCCTAGCCGACTTACTCTCCTACTTTTCCCTTGTTTTCTCTGTACTATCCTAGTCCCCTATTTTGCAGTGAAGCTCTTTACTTGCAGTCGTTAGTCTTCATCTCTTCCTTATTTATGCATGAGTGGTGAGCTTTGTTTTTGTTTTCCTTCTAGCCGAGAGCATCATTAGCTCTGTTCTTGGGTGGCAGCCATCAACAAGGCATTTTCACTGTTTTGAAGTTGCTGCAACAGTGTGTAGTGGTAATGGGTTGAGAGTTTAGCTATGTCTTCCATGATTACAACCTCTTCCTAACCGTGCAACCAGCAGGCCTTCTGCCCTTATCAAATCGTGAGCAACTCTTTTTCTTCCTCCAAACTAGTTAGGCAGCCTTGCCTTGAGGAACTAGCAGCTCCAACAGCCTCCTAGTCTTGTACATCTCTTAATTAGCTGTGGACATAACTTGGCAAGACAGCAAGGGTAGAGGACTTCAATAACAGCTCGGTTATAGCTTTAAGTAGTATGACCAATCCTTGCTCCTAAGGTTTCTTTAATTTAATTACTTTATGAGTATGGTGATTTAGTTTAAGGATTAGATGAGTTTGAGTTAAAGGTTATGAATAAAAGTTTAAGAGCAACAAACATACATGGTAGTTATACGATTATTGAAAAAGGAAGTCTTGGAATTCAAATATATGATGTTGGAATTGTATACTTTAAGCCGTTGGTGAATTTTAAATAATTAGTCTAATTTGAACTCAACATTTGGAATATGAATAAGATAGAAATTGATGAGTTTTGTTGGATTTCTTGGTGTATGTATATGTATATGTATATGTATATATATATATATAAACACATAAAAATCAATGGGAATTGAATATGCCTTTAAGGTATTTGATAAAATGTCTAACAGAAGTTCACTTTTAATAAATACCTAAGAGTTGACTTATATAGGTTTTATGAGTTAAATAATTAATTAGGGGATTATAACCATGAAATTTATATATTAAGTAATTTTTGAAATTATGATTTTTAGCTTCGGAACGTGTGGTTGATCAATCACCACCTTTAAATTCAAGATAAAATGACACGTTGAATCCATAAACTTTGTGAGTGAAAAATGTTACTCTTTATTTGCTAGTGTGTTGTGGATAATTGTTTTGGTATATTTTTGTGAATAAGTTCATATAGTTTTTAAATGCCAATGTTTAGTACTAATTAAAATGCTAAATTGATTGGTATTCTCATATTAATTATATTGTGTTTGATGTGTAGCTTTGTTTGTGTTTGATAAGAACTAATATTTTTATATGCGAAATCGAATCCTGATGCACTTAAGGTACATTTGCTTGTTTATTTGATATTTAATTAAAAATATTCGAGTAACTTTGTCCCAGGAAGGATATGTGAGTAGTTGATATAAATTCTTAGTGTGCGGGAGCAAAAATACCCTGAGTAGGATGTATATTTAGTGTGTGGGTGCTGAGTTACTCTAATTGGTCATTTGGATGCTTTGATTGATTTGTTTGTATAATTTATTGCATGAATTGTATTTGTTTGATTTTACGTTTCCTATATTTACGTACATATGAAATTGAATTGTTTTGTAATGCATGTTAACATGAAATCATTTGATTTATGCATTTATTTATGTATTGTTTGATGCTAGTACACTTTGGGTACGTTTTTCACCCACTGAGTCAGTGTGACTCACCCCTTACTTATTTATATTTTTTTTAGTATCAGGATCTCAGTGGATGTCGAAAAACGATACTTGACTTGCCAATTGTGTACAACAAGGTATATATCTGAGATCACTTACTTGAAGCTAAGGGATGAAGTTTTGCAATCACATTGGGCTTGTGTCCTTGACTTCAATTTGTGTAATAGTTTAGTTTATTATTAGTTGTGGTATCTAATGGAGCGGAGCTCCTTGTTGTTACCATTGATATTGTTGTTTGGTTTTATGTTATAGGTATACTATATTTGTATTATTGAGTATATTCCACGTTACAAGGAACTTTCGCTAAATTTTTTAGTTAAATCACTATGTATATTAGTAAATGAGTATTTGCATATAGTTTTATTTTATAAAACTTTCCTTTTAACTTCTAAATTAGTCAATTGTCATATGCATCTTTTTGAATTGGAGTCAAGGGTTATGGAGGTTTAATTATTCATTCCTTCTTCTAGTCATACCTCCGTGTAGGGTGTGACAAGTTGGTATTAGAGCTTAGGTTTAGTGGTTCGCATTGTTACTTTGTTTTCATACGTTACCCGGGGCGTATGTGGACTTAGTGATACATCATAATTAATCCTGAAACTTCAAGTTGTGATTCTTTAAAGCATTATTACATACGTTACCTGGGGCATATGTGGACTTAGGGATCTACCAGTAGTCAAGTGCTGGCAGCTAGGGGTAGAGGTTGACTGGACGTGGTAGAAGTAGAGGTAGAGCTGTTGAGCCAATGGAAGTAGAAGCCCCTAGTCCTAATCTAGAACAGCTTGTACAAGGGTTAGACAGAGTTTAGAGAATTGAAGGTGATTTATTTGGGTTACTGGCTCAATAACATCAGGCTCCATAGGCTTAGCCATAGCCTCCTGTAGTTCCTCATTTTCAGCCTCAACAAGAGGCAAACCCTCATGTTCCAACTCAGCAGGACCAATGAGCATTTATAGCATTGTATGACTTTTGGAAGATGTAGGCACTGAGGTTTTTGGGTATAGACCCTACTTATGACCCTTATACTTTCTTGGAGGAGTCTGACAAATTATGTGTAGCTTTAAGGTGTGACCCTGGTCGGGTTGTAGAATGTTATAAGCTACACAATGTAATGTACAAGTGGTATAAGGTGTTAGTGCAGAGGTATACAGAGCCTACCCCACTTGTATAGCCGGATTTTAGTAAGGCTTTAACTGACCATTTTCTACTGAAGAGTATAAGAGATAAGTATAATCGAGATTTTAAGGGGATAGTTCAGATTGAGGGTATGTAAGTAGCAGAGAATAAGACTAAGTTTACCAAGCTATCTTGTTTTGCTCCGCATATACTAGCTATCGAGCAAATGAGGGTCAAGAGGTTTGTTAATGGCTTGAGGGATTCTCTGTTCAGGTCAGTGTTTGTGATATACACTACCACTTATACTTAGGTTGTAGATGCCATATATAAACTGGAGATTGGTTTTTGGAAAGGCAGTTAGAGTGGGAAAGTCACAAGAAGGCTAGATAAGAGGGTCTTTTCACTTTTAGAGCTACTGGTTCTCAAAGTCTTGGAGGTGAATCTACCTCTAGGCTTGGCTCTTTTCATGAGGGTTTCCAATCAGGTAGAGGCTAGACAAGATAAAGGTTTAGAGGTCAGACAATGGTAGCATCATCGAGTAGCCCTCGAGCATATAAAGTTCAAGTATGCCATACTTGTGGTATTAGACGCATAAGGGAGTGCAAACGGGAGTCTGGCGCATGTTTTAAATGTGGCGCTATGGATCATCGTATTAGGGATTGTCCGTTAATGAGTGGGCAGTCTACTTCAGTCTGGACGTCTCATTCAATATAGGGTGGACCTCAGTTGCTTGCTATACCTACTATATCTCAAGGAGATCATGGTACTTTTGCCAAAGGTTCATCATTTACAGGCTAGGATCAAGCTCGCGTGTATGCTTTGACGATGTAGGATGTTCTGGCTTTTAATGTAGTGGTATCATGTAGATTGCTTATCTATTCAGTTGGTGCTAAAATATTATTTGATCCTGGAGCTATTCATTCCTTTATATCTCCATATTTTTCCTCTTTAAATTTCTTTTAGTAGTGTCGACACCTATGAAGGAATTAACTTTGGTAAATAAGCATATTCCTTCTTATGAAGTCATAGTGGGTAATGATGTATACTTTGCAGACTTGATCATATTAGATATGTTGGAATATGATGTGATTCTAGGCATGGATTGGTTGTCTATCCATTATGTTGTGGTGGATTTTCGTGATAAATGTGTTAAGTTTAGCATTCCTGTAAAGCCAACTTTTGTTTTTCAAGGAGATCGGAGTGAAGTTCCTTATAATTTGATTTCAGTAATTCAAGCTAGACAACTTATCAGGAAGAATCATTAGGCTTACTTAGCTTATGTCATGGATACTAAGTAGGAGTGTTCCTTCTTTTGAGTATATTCCTGTAGCGAAAGAATTGCTTGATGTGTTTCCTGAATAACTTCTTGGACTTCCTGCTGAACGAGAGATAAAGTTAGTATTGAGTTATTGCCTGGTACTCAACTAATCTCTATACCCCATACTGGATGGCTCCTAGTGAATTAAGGGAGTTAAAAGTGCAATTGCAAGATTTACTAGATAAGGGATTTATTCAGTCCCATTTCATTTCCTTAGGGTGCTCCTGTTGTTTTTGTTAAAAAGAAAGATGGCTCATTCAAATTGTGTATTGATTACCAGCAGCTGAATAAAGTCTCAGTTAAGAACAAGTATCCTCTCCCTAGGACTGATGATTTATTTGATTAGTTGCAGGGAGCTTAAAACTTTTCTAAGATTGGCATTTGTTTGGGGTATAATTAACTCCAGAATAAGAAGTAAGACATTTCAAAGACTGCTTTCCGGACTCGATATTGATATTATGAGTTCTTAGTTATGTCTTTTGGACTCACTAATGCTCCTACCACATTCATGGATCTTATGAACAAGGTGTTCAAGCTTTTCTTGGATAAATTTGTCATTGTTTTCATTAATGATATTTTAGTGTATTCTTTGGGAGCATGAAAAGTATCTTCGTATTGTTTTGCAAATACTTAGGAAAAATAAGCTTTATGTTAAATTCTATAAGTTTGAATTTTGGTTGAATTATATGACATTCCTTGGGCATGTGATATCTAAAGAAGGAATACGAGTGGATCCCAAGAAAATTAAAGCAATTCAGAATTGGTCTCGTCCTACAAATGTATCTAAAATTCGAAGTTTTCTGGGTTTAGCTAGATATTACAGGAGCTTTGTTGAGAACTTTTCTCGTATTGCTACTCCTTTAACTCGATTCAGTTTGAAAGGAGTTAAGTTTGTTTACTCGGGCTTATGAGGAAAGTTTTCAAAATTTAAAGACTTGTTTGACTTTAGCTTATGTTCTTACACTTCCTTTCAGGTACAGGTAAGCATATGGTGCTTTATAATGAATCCCGTATCAGATTTGGATGTGTTTTGATGCAAGATGGTAACTGTGGTTGCTTATGCCCCGAGATAGCTGAAAAAACATTAGATGAACTATCCCACCTATAATTTTGAAATGGCAGCAGTGATCTTTGCATTGAAGATCGTTAATACATATTTAATCAGGAGGATTTGAACTTGAGGCAATGTAGGTGGATTGGGTTGCTAGAAGATTATGACTGCTCAATTTCTATCATTTGGGAAAAGCTAATGTGGTTGCGGAAGCTCTAAGTAAAAAGCCAATGAGTTGTTTATCCCATTTGATAGCTGTTCACAATTGGGTCGTAAAAGACTTGCAAAGGTGCATGGATGATGGGGTTAAATTTGAAGTGTCTCATCAGGGAGTGTTAATAGCTTATATTTAGGTAAAATTCACTTTGATTGAAGCAGTGAAAGCAACATAGGCAGTTGATTCAAAAGTGTGTGCTAAGAAAGGTAAATGTGATCAGTCTGTCATTGATGATTTTAAGATGGTTAGTGAAGAAGTACTGACGTATCATGATCGGGTAGTTGTGGCATCTGATCCTAAGTTGAGGAAGAAAATTCTTGAAGCGACTTACTGTTCATCCTATATTGTGCATCCTAGTTCTTCCAAGATGTATCAGGATTTGAAGAAGTTTTACTGGTAGGATGATATGAAGAAGGATGTGGCAGATATTGTTTCCAGGTGCCTGGTTTGCCAGCAGGTAAAGGCCGAACATCAGAAACCATCAGGAACATTATAAAGGGTAGACATTCCGAAGTGGAGAAAGTTACTGTAGACTTTGTGTAAGGACTTCCCAAGACTTTTAAGGGTTTTGATTCGATTTGGGTAGTTATGGATCTATTGACTAAGTTTGCTCACTTTTTTCTCATGAAAACCACGTACTCAATGTATTAGTATGCTAAATTGTATATGGATGAGATTGTCTGACTACATAGAGTACCGGTTTCTATCATTTCCAACTTAGGCGCTCAGTTTATAGTGGCGTTCTGGGAATCTTTTTAGGAAGCTCTTGGTACTCAATTGCTATTCAGTACATCTTTTTATCCTTAAATTAATGGTCAATCAAAGAGAACCATACAAACTTTGTGGGCTTATGTGATGGATTTTGAGGGTAGTTAGGATCAACACCTGCCACTTATGGAGTTTGCTTACAACAACAGTTATCACAGTAGCATTCAGATGGTAGCGTTTGAAGTTTTGTACAGGAGAAAATGTAGATCTCCAATTGGATGGTTTGAAATAAGTGAGCATTAGTTATTAAGACTAAAGTTTGCTCAGGATGTAGTAGATAATGTGAAAGTAATCTATGACAGTTTGCAGATTGCTTAAAGTAGACAAAAGTCATATGCAGATAACTATCAGAGCGAGTTAGATTTCGAAGTAGGTGATCATGTTCTTTTGAAGGTTTCCCCATTCAAAGACACAAATAAGGTTTGGCAAGAAAGGGAAGTTAAGTCCGAGATTCATTAGACCATTCCGGATTCTAGATAAGATAGGAGTTGTGGCGTACAGGTTGGCATTACCATTGGATTTGGATAGGGTACATCCGGTTTTCCATGCCTCTGTGCTTCGAAAGTACTTTCTTGATGAGTCTCACATGTTATAGATTCAAAAGGTGCAAGTAGACAAGAACATGACATATGAGGAGTAACCAGTGGACAATTCTTGATAGATAAGTCCGTCAATTTCGACCAAAGATTATTCATTCGAAGAAGGTTGTTTGGCGACATCACAATGATCAAGAAGTCACTTGGAAATCTGAAACTCCGATGAAGCGTCAATATCTGTATCTCTTTGAATAATTCAGGTAAGTGATACATCCGTAACTATTTTGTTAAAATTCGGGATAAATTTCTTTTTGGGGGGGAAGAGAGAGAGATTGTTATAACTTGATATTTTAACTTACATTTTAGAATGTTTATATATAACTTGTTGTAATTAGGTAAATAAAATTATAAACAAAGTAAAATTAAAGTAAATGAACACTTATATATAAGTATATATATGTATGTAACTCAAGAATCATTTTCCACCATACTTTTAAAATTTTGACTTATAACTTAATTATTTTTGTATTTTCTTTGTCCTCCTTTTTGTTTTTACTTCTTTTTTCTTTCTCTCTAAGCTGACTTACTCTTCTACTTTTCCCTTATTTTCTCATAGCTATCCTAGTCCCCTATTTTGCAGTGAAGCTCCTTACTTGCAGCTGTCAATCTTCATCTCTTCCTTAGTTGTATATGAGTGGTGAACTTTATTTTTGTTTTCCTTCCTAGCCAGAGCATCACTAGCTCTGTTTCTGGGTGGCAGCCATCAGTAATGGCATCTGCCCTGAATTTAAGTTGCTGCAACCAAGTGTGGTGGTCGTAGGTTGAGAGTTCAGCCGAAGTCCTCCATGATTACAACTTTTTCCTAGCTGTGCAACTAGCAACCTTCTGCCTCTCTCAAATGGTGAGCAACTATTTCTCTTCCCCCAAACCAGTTAGGCAATTTTTCCTTGAGGAACTAGCAGCTCCAACGGCCTCCTACTCATGCACCTCTCTTGTTTAGCCATGGATATAACTTGGCAAGGAAACAAGGGTAGAGGACTTTAATAACCGATCTTTGCTCCTAAGGTTTCTTTAGTTTAGTTGCTTTATGAGTATAGAATTCTTGATGGTTGGTGATTTAGTTTAAGGATTAGATGACTTTGAGTTAAAGGTTATGAATAAAAGTTTAGGAGCAAGGAACATACATGGTATTTATATGATTATTGAAAAAGGAAGTCTTGGAATTCAAATATGTGCTGTTGGAATTGTATACTTTAAGCTTTTGATGAATTTTAAATAATTATTTTAGTTTGAATTCAATGTTTGGAATATGAATAAGATGGAAATTGATGAGTTGTGTTGGATTTCTTAGGTGTAAGAATATATACATTTACATACACATCAATGGGAATTGAATACACCTTTAAGATATTCGATAAAATGTCTAACAGAAGTTTACTTTTAATAAATATCTAGGAGTTGACCTATATGGGTTTTATGAGTTAAATGATTAATTGGGGGATTATAACTATGAAATTTATATATTAAGTTATATTTGAAATTATGATTTTCAGCTCTAGAATATGTGGTTGATCAATTGCCACTCTTGAATTCAAGAAGGAACGACACGTCGAATCCATAAACTTAGTGAGTTGAAAATGTTATTCTTTAGTTGCTAGTGTGTTGTGGATAATTGTTTTAGTATATTTTTGTGTATATGTTCATATAGTTTTTAAATGAATGTTTAGTATTATAATTGAATTAATTGATTAAATGCTAAATTGTTTGGTATTCTCATATTAATTGTATTGTGTTTGATGTGCAGCTTTGTTGTGTTTCATAAAGGCCAATAATATTATTTTTATCTAAGAAATAGAATCTTGGTGCACCTAGGGTGCATTTGATTGTTTGTTTAATATTTAATTAAAAATATTGATTTAGCTTAACCCTGGGGAGGATTTTTGAGGAGTTGAAATAAATTCTTGGTGTGCAGGAGCAAAAATGCCTCGAGGAGGATGAATATTTAGTGTTCAGATGCTGAGTTACTCTAATTGGCCATTTGAATGCTTTGATTGATTTGTTTGTATAATGAATTACAAGAATTATTTTTATTTTATTTTACGTTTCCTATATTTATGTACATATGAAATCAAATTGTTTAGTAATGCATGTTAACATGAAATCATTCGATTTATGCATTTATTTATGTATTTTGTGATGCTAGTACCATTTGGGTACCTTTTTCACTCACTGAGTCTGTGTGACTCACCTCCCGCTTTTTTATGTTTTTTTTTAGTATCAGGATCTTAGCGGACTTCAATAAACGATACTTGACTTGCGGATTGTGTTGTGGAAAAATACATATCTGAGTCACTTACTTGAAGCTAAGGGATAAAGTTTTGCAATCACATTGGGCTTGTGTCTTGGACTTTGATTTATGTAATAGTTTAGTTTATTATTGGTTATGGAATATAATGGAGCAGAGATCCTTGTGGTTACTAGTTATGGTCTAGTTGTATGTAACCAGATATACTATATTTGTATTATTGGGCATGTTCCACGTTACTTGGAACATCTGCTGAAAATTTTAGTTAAATTACTATGTATATTAGTAAATGAGTCTTTGCATATGGTTTTATTTTATAAAACTTTCCTTTTAACTTCTAAATAGGTCAATTGTCATATGCATCTCTTTGAATTGAAGTCAGGGTTACAGAAGTTTGGTTATCTATTCATTCGGCCAATCATGCCTCCATGTAAAGTGTGACACCTTTGAGGTGCTTTTAAAAGCACTCTTGACTTTTAAAAGTCAAGAGCAGAAGGACCCCAACATTTTTTTTTATCAGATGTAAAAAAATTGACTTATACTTTTCATAAACATAAGCATGATCCCAAAAAACATTATCAAACCAACCCTTAAAGCACCTCCAGCATTTTAAAAGTAGTAGAAGAAGCAACCCTAAAAAAATTAACCAAACAATATTTAAGTGTTGTGGCTTTTTATAAGCCACAACACTCTTAAAAAATATTCACAACACTCTTAAAAATATTATTAAACTTAGCCTAAGTACTACTGAAAGCATACTTGTCGGCAATAAGCTGTCGAATATAAATAAATTATGAAAAGGTAATTAGGGAATAACACCCTGTCATTGGATGACCTGGCTTATGATAGAAATTTTTATTTTCTTAAATACTCTTGTGAGTTTTTATTATTACAAAGTTATCTTTAGTTGCTATTTTGCTTCCAATAAACTACTATTTCTTTTTTGGTTTTTTTTTTCTTTTCTCCATTTTAATGCCAATAGATTGTAATTAATTTAGGACTATATATTGATTTCTTTTTTTACCAATTCTTCTCAATATTAATAAATCTATAATTTTTCAATAACTATATATCAATTAGAGTAACTCAGCACTTGCACACCAATTACACATCCTCCTAGGAGCAATTTTGCTTCTGCACACCAAAAATATATATAAACCCCTCCATATTTACTATAGGACTGAGTTACTATATTATTTTTAATAAAATATCAAATAATCAAATTAATGTATTGTAGGTGCACTTAGATTCTATTTTGTGCCCTTATCACACACAAACAAGATTTCATATCAAAACATACATTAAATATTAAATATCACAACATAGTACTTTTATCAATCAATTCAACTAAGGTGTTAAACCTTCACATTTGAGAAATATAATCACATATAAATGTATAACCACTTAATCAAACACTCACAATAAACTCACAACCAAAGAGTAACATTTTCTATGCATAAGGCTTAAGGATTCGACGTGTTATTCCTTCTTGAATTCAAGGATAGCAATTGATTTGCCACACGTTCTAGAGCTGAAAATCATGAATTCAAGTATTGCTTAGTTTATAGTGTTCATGGTTATAACTCCTTAATTAATCATTTAACTAATGAAACCTAGTGTAAATCAACTCCTATGCATATATTAAATTTCAACTTCTCCTAGACATTTTGTTGAATACCTTGAAGGCTTATTTAATTCTCATTGATGTGTATGTATTTATGTATAAATGTATACCAAGAATTCAATTCCATATTGCTCATATTCCAAATATTGAATTCAAGTTAAACTCATTACTTAAATTTAATCAAAAACTTAAGCTATACACTTCCACCATTGGTATAATTTAATTCCAACTTTCCCTCTTCTAATTCCTATAACCATCATTCATGCTCTTTGTTTTCTAAACTTTTATTCATAACTAAACTTCATCTTACATCTAACTATTAACAAACAATAGAAAAACTAAGATTAAACTTTAATAAACAAATTAAAACTTGAGTTTTTGAAGTAGCTTGGACTACCTAAGCCCTACAGCAAGCTTGCAGCTATTGCTGTTGTTGGTTGCCTTCTAACTCTCCTCATAATTGGGCAAAAGAGGTACCTTCATCCATTCCCCCACAAGGGCTAAAACATGGCATAGTTTTAGCTATTCGGTAGCTAGTCACAGCCTTCCTTTTTGGTTCCCATACATACACGAGGCAACACACACACAAGTAGTTTTGAGCTCATGGTTGGAAGGCTACACATGCACACACGGCTTGGTTGCTGCCTTTAAAACAAAATAGCCACACAACAATAAAGAAGGCAACATACAAAGCAACAAGGAAGGGAAAACCATGTACAGTGAAGAGGAAAAAAGGAAAGGAATTGATGCCTTAAGCTTGGTTGCAGCAAGGAAACAAACTAAAAGTTTTAGAGCCAAAGAATAAAAAGCAAGGGGGTGGAGAGGAGAAAGAAACAAGGGAGGTCTCTAACTCAAATGGAAAGGAAAGAAAATAAAAAGAATAAAAGGACTAAGATAAAGTCAAAGTCAAAAAAGATAAAATGTGTGGTGTATTTTTTAATTCTTAATTTGTATGTATAGTTACATATATATTGATATTTATTCAATTTAGTTTTACTTTGTTTATAATTGTTTCACCTATAAATAAAAATTTACATATAAAATTTCTAAAACACAATAGTAACGTATTGGGTTATACCAAAAACCTTGTTGAACCTTGGCTCTGTTCCATGGTACTCAAAATCTTCTTCAATGTAATTTTATTCTTTGTAATACTTCCTTTGATCAAGACTTACATTCTTAACCTATGCATTGATACAGATTATAAGAAGTAATTATTTGAATTCAATAAGAGAGGTATATGATTTGAAGGCGCTACAATCCAAAATCAAAGAAGAGCCCTCTCTAGTAAACTAAAGGAAATACTTAAGAGCATCCATTTTCTTCAAAAATAAATAAAATGAAAAAATGTTATCGCCTGATATCGTAAAATCGAGTTTTAGATACAATGTGTAAATTTACATTATAAAATAAACAAATTAATTAAATTAAAGTAAAGTTAAATATGTTATAATTCGATATCTTAGTGAAACCTTAGTATATGATTTAAAAATATTGTGTATTTGTTGTCATAAAGTAAATAACATTGTGACATTCAAGTGAGTGAATAATTAATGTGTATATATATATATATAAATTTAATCTCCACCATAAGAAAATTAAATAAGCAAATAATATAATTGGACATGTGCTTATATATATAAACAAAACAAGAAAAATATGCACCACAAGTTTACACTTTTGACTTTGACTTTTTTTTTTATTTTTAATTTCCTTCATTTTTCTTTCTTACCACAGCCTTTCCCTTCTTGGTTTCATGATCTTTGCTTATTTTTTTCCCTTGTCTCGGCTGATTATAGAGAACTCCAGTACCTTCTTAATAGGCAGTCTTGAACCATTTACTTCCTTGTCGTGCCTTGCCTTCTTTTCTCTTATGTTGAAGTTTAGCCTCTATTTTGCCCAAGTTCTTTAGCTGATCATGAACTCCTTCTTTTGGAAGTTGCAACCACTTCATGCTAGCTTCTTCGTTGTAGGTGTGTTTAGCCTTACTTGTCATGTTAATGTCCTTCTAGTCTAGTGTAAATCCCTTTAGCATCTAAGATATTTCATTCTCCTCTTTTGCTTCAAGTTTGCAATTTCAGTTTAGGAGTATTTTGTTCTACCAGTCCTTCCCTTACAGTAGCTCTAAGTAGCCTTTTTCCAATTGTTCCTTGTCAGCCAAGGGAGGTATTTCTTGGACTTGCAGAGCTGAAGGTAGTGTCCTTCCTCTACACCTTGCTCAAAATGTGGGGCAGCCAAGCTTGGTATAGTAGCTAAGTCCTCCTTTCCTTCTAGTTGTGGAAGTCTCTATAGTATTGTGGCTGACTTTGCAAGGGTGACAAAAATCTTAGTGCTTGGTAAGATGGGTGAGCTACTTTTACTTGTTAAATTATTGGATAATCCTTTAAGTTGAAGTATTTTTATGGTGGTTTGATGAATTAAGGGTATGAAATTAGTGAGTTAGGAATGATAAAGGTTATGGCTAAAAGGTGAATTGGTTATTTGCTCAGGGTGTTGAATTAAAGATTTGTTGTAAGGGTGATTACAAGCTTGGTAACCATGTTAATGGTGGATTTGGTATTGATTGTGGTTAAACTTCCATAATCCAAGTTGTTGGTAGTTCCTAAATAATGAATTTAATTCTAAAGCTAATGTTTAGAACTCGAGTAAAATGGAATTGAGAAAGTTGTGTTGGTCTCTTGGAGTTGATATATACACACATATAAATATATATATATATATATATATATATATATAAGTGATGAGATGAGTGCCCTTAAGGTGTTTGTTAGAAAGCCTCAAAGAAACTAGTTATAATCTTATGGGTAAAACTTGGTATATATAATTCTTGGTGATTAGTTATTATTGGAAGTTAAATAAAAAGTTCCTAAACAAGAGCAAAGAATGGATGGTTAATGTGGTGAGTTGAGGACTTAATGAAAGTGAGCAGTGAGTATGAACAAAGGATAGTTAATTAAGGATAAAATATTGAGAATGAGAGTTACGTGGTTATTGAGGGGATGCAAGGTAAATTTGATGGGTTAGAGAAATGTAGTATTTCGAGTGTTTTCGATATTGAATTAAATTAAGAGTCATAAATAGAAAATGAAGCTTAAGGTATTGAGATGTTTTCTACAAATTTTTTTTACCTGGTTCTAACTATATTCTTTGTGAGAGCTATTGGAATATACCTTGGTCTATGTAGATTTTAGGCGAGCTTTAGTCAGTCCAGAGGACTTTGTCGAGTGTTGTGGTTAGAATTAGCTTAGGACATTTGAATGAGACATGTTCATAACATATCAAAGATACATGTAGATACATATGGAGTGGTTCAGGTCTTAATTCCATGATATATGTATTTTGGAGGTGTTAAAAGTCATGGTTGTGATTTTTGGGTCCTGATTGAACCTGTTTTGAAGTAATTGATATTGGGGTTCTTAAAGGATGAATTAGGAGTAGAGTGTTGTAGATGAAATGTTCCTAACACCTTGATAAGCTATACTAGAAAGTTTCATAATTTATTTCCCAAGCATGAGAATCCTATAAGCATCGAAATTAGAGGTTGGCAACTAGGAATTTTACGAGAGCCCTGTTTTTGTTCATGTGAGGAATTAAGTGAATTCAAGGCTGATTTTAGGAAAAGTTTCTAAATAATAAAGATAGCTAACTTCCTAAAATTAATGTTTAAACTTAGTTTTGTTGAATTGGGTTAAGTATGTAAGTTAAAATCAAACATATATCTAAGAGGGAGGGGGGGGTTGTGAAAAGGCATAAAAGGAGTAAATTATAAATAAATACTTGAAACTCAATATCTCTAGATTTTTGTAATTAAAAAGTTATAATTTATAAAATTGATAAACTAAATAATATGTGGAAAATGTAATTGCAGCTTCATAAAGTATTGTTGAATCAATGACACACATGAGCACAAGAGGATGTCACGAATAAGATTTGTAAACCAGTGAGTGGTTAATTATTATCCATTGGTTGCTGGATTAGTGTGTTTGATTGTTTGATGTATTTATGTATATATATATATATATATATATATATATAAATGTTATATAGTGATAAATAAGAATCATATTGCTAGGATTGACTATTTGAATTACGTTGATGTTTGAAATTGTTTGTGGTTGATAAGGGTTAACGAAATGTTTTTCTTTTCGAAATATTTTTATTTATGAAATAAAATCTTGGTGCACCAAGAATGTTTTGAGATATTCTAATTTTGATAAGTGTTTTAAAAGAATTGAGTACTCAGCCTCGGTGGGTGGATTTGGAGAAAGAGATTCAATTATTATGATTTCAGTGATTTTGTTTATAATTCTATTTGGTGTGCGAGTGCAAAACTACCTGGTGAGAATGGTATGCAGGGCTGAGTTAGTCAGTTGGTCTTTTGTATGATTTGTGTGATTTGATTATTTTTATTGGATTGTATAGAGTATTACTCGAATTTTGCTTTCCAAGCTTTATGTTTTCTGTAATTATGTACCTATAACCTTAGCTATTTAAAAATTTATAATATACTGATATTAATTTAATTGATTATATATAATATACATGTGTTGAGTGATGCTAATATCTTTTGGGTACGATTTTCCACTCACTAAGTCCATAGGACTCTCCCTTCTTTGTTGATTTTTTTTTAGTAATAAGATTTCACGAGAAGGCAATTACTGATATTGGGCTTGCCAAGTGTTTGGCGGCAAGGAATATTCAGAATCTCATACTTGAAGTCAAAAATGAAAGTTAGCAATCACACTAGAGTTGTGGGATGTCTGATTTTGTGTTATATAATAATCTAGGTATTGTTATTTATGACATGACTAGAGCGGAGCTCCTTTGTGTAATTTTGTAGCTATTGTGATCTGTTTATATATAAGTAGGCGTACTTGTTTATATTTTGGGCATGTTCCATATTGAAGGGAACCTTTGTCGAAATTTTTAGTATATAAACTTTTACAGTTAACTTATGTTTTATAAAATTTGTTTTAATGCATTGATTTAGTCAATAATCATATAAATTTATTTACTTTGAAGTCAGGGTTACGGAGAATTGGTTTCCTAATTCTCGACTATGCCTCCGTGGGGGTGTGACAAAAAGAGAAAAGACATATAAAATCAAATTAATAAAACATTCAAATGAAAAATAAAAGAAAATAAAGGAAGCTAATGTATTATCGAATTGACATGAATATCTAAAAATAATAGATTTAATAATAAATATTCAAGTTCATTTATGTTAGATATTAATTCAAGTTGAATGTATGTACACTTTAATTACCTAAGGATAAAAAAAGATCAATGCTCATAAACAAATTAAACCAAGAATAATGTATAACATATGAAAGCAATAAAAATGAACTTTTTCATTCTCCAAATTTACATGTATTTCATATTTCATGAAATATAGATATACATATATATATATCTTCCTGAAACACTCATCTTAGAAATAAAGTACAAAAAATATAAAAGATTTATTTTTTCCAAATTTGCATATCAATCATATATCATAAAAGAAATAAACATTCTTTCTTGAAACAAACAACATACAAAACATACAAAAAATTTACTTTTCCCAATTGTAAGAATTAAGTTTGTTTCACAAACTAACTAGTAGTTAAATTGATAAGCACCTAACAAGGTGTCCTTCACGTCATTTGTAATATATCTGTTAACTTCCGACTCCTTCTTTAGAAAATGACATGTATTTGTTGATGCAAATGCCTAAGTTTTGAACTATCTCACTCTTGTGTCGTTAAGACTTGTCAGAATCTTATAGTTGAAAATGATCCAAAATTCAGCAACTGTAAAGTGAATTTTTTTTTTTGAAAAGAAGAGATAGCTATTAGATCTTGTCAAAATACATTTGCTTCTAACATCAATTAATTTTGAATAACACCTAAAACTTCTGAAATCATTAATTATACATATAACTTGAACATAAAGTTACAATCCAAATTCCTACAAAACCTAATTAAACTTACAAAATAAGTGATACATAGGACATTTGCAAAAGAAAAAAGAAGAAAAAAAAAACCTGAGGAAGAGGTAAATATTATTACCTCAGAAAAAGTAATCTGCAAACCAAACTATCCTATTAGAGTTCCATTGATATCAGTCTAACACTACCTTCCATTGTTACAAAATGTTGCAGAATGTTGCAGAAACTCCTTTGTACTATGGTAGCAGCTGCATTATAACTTAGAACTATTTAATAGAGTTGTTTTAAAAGATGAAGACCAATAGTTTTCACACAAAAAGTGTCACACCTCTCACGAAGTCATGACAGGCTAAAAGATTAGATAACTAAACTTCTATAACCTTGACTTCAAAACAATGAAATAAATACAACTCTTGACTCAATTAAAGAATAAAAATAAATTTTATAAAACATAAGTTAACTATAAAAGTTTATTTACTGAAACATATAACAATTTACTAAAAATTTTGGCAGAAGTCCCCAATAAAGTGAAATAGGCCCATATACTATAAACAACAATATTCTTGGTTTTATATAATAATAACAACAAAAACAAAGACCACAAGGAGCTCCGCTTTGTTTCTCATCACAATAACAAATAACTAGAATATTACACAACATAAGACTAGACACATCACTGCTCTAGTATGACTACAAACTTCTATCCCTGACTTCAAGTATGAGATTTCGAATATACTTGGTCATACTCTATCAACAGGTCACGAGCTTGGCAAAACAATATACTGAATCCTGTTACTAAAAAAAAAAAAATATATCAACTGAAGAAGGGTGACTCCTATGGACTCAGTGAGTGGAAAATCATACCCATAGAGTATTAGCATCACTCAACACACGTAAATAATATATAAGTCAATTAATATAAACATATCATATATTTCTAAAAACTACTAAGAGTACAAGTATACGATTATGAAAATATACAACTTAGAAAGCATAGTTCAAATAATACTTTGTATAATCCAATCAAAGAAATCAGATCACACCAAGGGCTAACTGAGTAACTTAGCTCTGCACACCACTCTCACCTGGCAGTTTTGTGCCTGCACACCAAACATAATCACTGAATCTCCTTCTCCAAATCCATGCACCGAGAAATCAATATAAATCTTCAAATTCTCGTTTTTTTCATAGTTCAAACGTTGAATTCAAATTAAACTCATTATTTAGAGTTAATTAAAAATTTAAGCTATGCATTCTTATCATTAATACAATAAAATTTATAACTTTCCTTTTCCAATTCAAAAAATCAATATTTGGTATAGATATATTTGTTTATGAAAGTTTTCTATTAAGCCATTGCATGTCAAGTAGTATGAATTGTACTTTATGTAATAAGGTCGATAATGAAGAGACATTTTAGAAGTCTTGATAATGCATAGGGTAGAAGGAAACAATTAGAAAAGATAGAAAATAGTAGTGAGTTAAAACTGCTGAAACTGTCTAAACTTGTGGTTTGAACTAGTGTTCACTCTAACAATCATATTTTCTTCTAGGAAATTCCAAATCTAGTTTTGTAAAATTTATTAAAAATAAGCATATAAATTCAATCACTAGGATTATTATAACAATGACGAGTGAGAGTTGAAAAAAACAAAAGATTATTTTATTTTACTAGACACGTGTAGTTTTATAATAGTATATTATTTGTAATTTTTAGATTTATATATCAATACAATTTATTCTTTGAAGTTGTATCAAATTCTAAAAAATACAAGATTTTGGCAGCTCTGACCTTGCCTTAGTTAATTGAACAAAATTTTCTCTAGTAAAAAGGAAATCCAATTCCTTTTGTTTGATTTATCAATAGACAAGTATATCGTTATATATAGGTATCATATGTATTATTTAGATGTGTGTATTAGTACAATTAATTATTTAAAGTTCACTTACAGCATTTGTACGATTCCAAGTTGTCAACCTCTAATTCCGATGCTTATAAAATTCTCATACTTGGGAAATAAATTATGAAACTTTCCAGTATAGTTTTTCAAGATGTTAGGAACATTTCATCTATAGCTCTTACTCCTAATTCATCCTTTAAAAGCCCCTAATCTCACTTACTTGAAAACAGGTACAGTCAGGACCCAAAAATCTAAACCATGACTTCCAAAACCTCCAAAATACACACAACATGAAATTAAGACTTAAAACCTTCATATTTATACTTTAATATGTTAGGAACAACTTTTATTCAGAGACCCTAAGCTAATTCCAATCACAATCCTCGACAAAGTCTCCCGGATTGACTAAAGCTTGCTAAAAATTCTGCATAGACCTAGCTGCAGTCCACTAGCTCTAACGATAAGTATACTTGGAACCTGGTTACAAAATTTTGTATATATTATTTCAAGACCTAAGCTACATTTTCTCTTTAGAACTCATAATTTAATTCATCATCGAAGGCACCCGAAATATAAAATTTCTCTAATCTATAAATATGGCCCTGCATCCCTTCAAAGCCTCTTAACTCTCATTTTCCAATACTTTACTTACAACTAACACTCCTTTGTTCACACCCATTACTCATTTTTATTAACTCCTTAACTTACAACATTAATTAACCATTATCTTCTCTTGTTTATGAACTTTTATTCAAATTCCAACAATAACTAACCACCAAGACTTAAACCTACCAAGTGTTACTCATAAAGTTATAACTAGTTTTCTTGTAGTCATTTTATCAAATATCTTGAATGCAGGATTTCCTTCCATTAATGTGTGTGTATATATATATATGTATTTCCCAAAATTAATTAATATACCACATCAATTCAACATTACTAATAATTCCCACATTAGTTTTAAAGTTAACTGAACCCTTTAGAAGCTACTACTTACTTAGATCATAAAGATTTAACAATAACCCACACCAAACCTCCATTATTCAACCTTAACCCATCCCTTTTCTTGTTTCTTATTCAAGATTCTTAATTCAATTCCATATAATCCCTCAACCATAACACTAACTCACAAGAATACCATCAATTTGAAGTAATTAATCTACAAAACCTTAAGACTAAGAATTAGCCTCACCCTTTACCAAGTAACTAAGTTGCTGCCACCCATCATACAACTTGTCATGCCAACTTGGTGCTGAAAGGGAGCTGCTCCTTGGTTGGGGGAGGGTTCATGGTTGTAGGATTCTTTCCCCTGCTATCCAATCACCATCTAGTAACCTTGAAGCTTACGACCAACACCTAACATGGAGTCCATGACAGCATGATGAAAAAGTGAGTTTAAAACACTTTCATCTCTTGCAAGGTAATAAAATAAAACAAAGGAAATGAGGTTATTACAAAGGTTAAAGGAAGCTCCAAGGATCTCTAACCCTTGAACGGCTATTTACAGCCAGCAAAAAATTGAAGTTGACGGAGGAAGGAACGACCAGCCCAAGAGAAAGGAAGGCTCCACGGCTTCCAAGGAAGAAATCCATGACCAAGCAAAACAATGAACTCCCAAAACATAATATGGTCTCGACAAGTAAAGAAGAGAACGATGAATGAAAATCGGTTTAGGAAAACACCTAGAAAAATCTAGATACAGGGGAGGGGAATCAAACAAAAGAGAAAGAGATAGAAGAAAAATAGATAAAATAAATAAATGGGAAAATAAATAAAAATTAAAGGAAGTCTGGGTCAAAGTGAAGGAGTAAAGTTGTTGTGTATATTTTTCTTGCTTTGTTTATATATACATAGGCACATGTCAATTATATTGTTTACTTATTTAATTTACTTGTAGTGGAGATTAAATCTTAATATATTTATATCTATGCACTAATTATTCACTCACTTGAATTTACTTTATGACAACAAATACACAACATTTTGAAATCGTATACTAAGGTTACACTAAGATCAAATTATATCATATTTAACTATCTGTTATTTAATTAATTTGTTTATCTTATAACGTAAATTAACACATTGTGTCTAAAATTTGATTTTACATTATTGGGTTATAACAAAAAGAGTATTTTCTTTTGCAAGAGTAACATTAGAATATATAATTTTTACACAATTTAAGACTCCAATAACAATTAATTAGGCATATACATAAAAAATAAAATTTTCTTTCACTAAGTGTACCATTTAAAAATATGATATTTACATAATTCAAGCATCCAATAACTATAATTAGCCGTATATATCTTTCTTTCATGATGCATCACTGGCCAACTAAATAGTTTATAGAAGAAGGAAACAAAAAAAATAATTTGATTCAAAACCACAAAAAAAAAAAAAAAATCTTGACTCTTTTGCTTCATCTAATTCTCATCAGTCCGTTATATCCATAAATGATTTTTCACTTTGCCCCAAGTTGCAGAGCTCCATTCCTAGCATTTGAATACATATATTTATAAACAATACCATTTGTTGCTAGCCAGACATGCATTCTGAATGAATGTCTTTTCTCCATTTTAGCAACCTTTGTTCTTCTATTAATTATTTGAAAATTTTATATAAATGACTAATGAGATTTTTAATACATATTGGGAATTAGTTGGAAGGGCTTTGCTAGTTGTAAATAGTTTTGGTTTATCAAACAACAAAATTCATTTGGAAACAATAACAAAAAATAACAATATTGCAGGCTTTTGCCTTTCGAGGATGAGAATAGAGACATCATAAACTCAAACAAATAGCAACATCAGAATCTCAAATGAATTTGTTATTTATTCTTATTGTTCATGTTTTTTGGAAAGCCGGAAGAAAAATGCTTTAGTTATGCTTTTGTATAGCATTATCATACCTTCAGATTTTCAATTTTCCAAATTGAGAATGAATTAAACATGATGGATTTAGGCTCATCAACTGAGGCTTGAATAAATATAATCCAATATTTTTCTCTTTCATCAATATCATACCTGAGGTTGGTGAAAATACTAAACCTTGTTCGATTTTGCCATAAAAGAGTACATTCTGGAACTTAGAGGATTGATTTCACTTCTCATCAAATTGGAAAAGTAACACTTTCTGCATTAGATGAAGCCACTTCCCCAGCATTTAGACAGCAAAAACTACAAACTACTTCAAAATTTACATTCATTTCAAAAAAAACTCAAAATTTATGTTTATTGCAAAGATACATAAGATCAAAAACATAGCCCTATAACTCGTAACCAAAAAGCCAAGCACAAATTTGCCTTCACCTTAACAGTCCCTAGGTAGAGAAAGTTAGGGTTCTTGTAGATATAAATAAAGGCAGGAGTGGGCATTTTGTAGCTCAGAGAGAGCGAGAGAGATAAAGTTATCAAAATAGTGCAAAATTGTTGGTTCTAAACTTAGAGGACCGATGTCCCTTTCCCATCAACTTGGAGAAGTGACACTTTCAGCTAGGTGAAGGAGTGATTTCTATGTTTTTTCTTTTTTCTATTTTAATTTGATATTAATGTAAAATGACATCAAAAACCTTAACCTAGAAAACTTAGTAAGTAAATATAATAGGTATTGTATGGTATTTTGAGTTAAAAGCCAGAGTACACCATAAGGGTATTCTATAATTTAGTATAGTAGAGATAAAGAAGTAGAAATAAATTTAACTTAATAATTTAGTGTCCGCCCATATCTCAATTCTATTATTATAAAATAGACTAAAGTTGATAACTATTGCACAAGCATTTTAATTTGAGACATTAAATTACAAAATGGCACCATAACACTATGAGTTACAAACAACTAATATATGACAATACTTTATATCATTAATATATCGTGATATTTATTAGTAAATTATAAAAGATAGAAAACTATATACGTTTGTGCTTAATATTTCAATACATACTTTCTCTAAAAAAAAAAAAAAAAACTAATATATGACAATACTTTATATCATTAATATATCGTGATATTTATTAGTAAATTATAAAAGATAAGAAAACTAAATATGTTTGTGCTTAATATTTCAAAACATACTTTCTCCCAAAAAAAAAGAAAAAAAAAGAATAAAGTGAAATTATTAAAATATTTGATCAAATTTATCAATATTTAACATATTAAATGTATTGATTTCGATATATACTTCTAAAACACATATATATATATATATATTTGAAACAAGTTGCAAACCTTCAAAACAAATGAGTAAAATAATTATATGTTTGGATCAATACGCAAGAGTATCTCAATAGCTAGTAAAACTTAAGTAATGAATCATACAATTGTATATCATATTTATTTAGTATAACTTAAAATATTTAATTATTACTAATAATCATCAACAATTTAATTGAATATAAATTTAAAGTTACCTTTTAAACATTTATTTAATACCTTAAAAAAATTGCCCACTGGTATTAGTATTAGTTGATTTGGTTTTCTATTATTGTACTTATCTTAACAGTTTTCTTCTTCACTTGGTTGTACAATTCTTCTCCGTTTTCAGTATTCCCTTATGCCTGAAAATTAGAAAAAGGATTTAATAGCAGATCAATTTTTACTGTGTAATCTACTTAATTATCTAATTTCCTTTTTATTTATTGTAATTTTCCATAGACATACATTCACTTAGAAAATAGAATATCTCATAAAAATGGGAAACTCACGTGTGAACGAAGGCTATCAACAATGTCATCTATCCAGGTATCATGATATAAATATTTATCATTTATTGATATTGATAAGAATTTCGAAAATAATCAAGAAAAACAATTAAAAAAATTATTGATCATAAGTAATTATGTATATTAAAATTTCTAAAAAATTATTTAAGAAAATAAATGTTTTCATAGATAGCGCTGATTCTTTTATCGTGCTTTATCATAGTAAAATAGCTTAAGTTAACCATACATAACAGCCAAAATTGATTACCCACCTTTATTAGGTAAAAGCTTGCGTTTGTAGTAATAATTAATTATTAATCAATCTATGAATGAAAAACTCTCTTTAATTAGAGTTAACACCAAATATATGCAAGGTGTGAGCTAAGTTCATTTGGGCTAGCCAGCTGAAATTCAATTGGTTAATGGACTGGTTGTCTAACTAAATTTGGGCCTAACTCAAATGATGTTAATTGGGTTAAGACCTATGTAGTGGGTCACCTGGTGAGTGAAATTATGTCCCTATCTAATGTTGTTATTTAGAGATAAAAGAGAATAAAGACTTGGATTTGAATCCTACTAAATAGGGATTCTCGGTTAAAGGTGTTAAAAGAGAAAAGATAGTTGCTGGTAATGATTCAAAGGAAAAGATAAAGATTTGACTTATCTTATTGGTTCAGAGTTGGTATCTCAACAGGCTTGGATATTTATTAGGGCTCGTGGACTCATTGAAGCAATTTGGGTCAATTAGCTAAGTAGGGTTATCAAGTCTGCTGAGTTAAACCAAGCCAAGGATAATTTGGTGTATCTAAATTGCATTCAATGTCAAACCCTACTTCTAAGGGATAATAGAGATATGAAGCACCAGAAAATCGTTATTTGGGCTAACTGAGGCAAAAATTAGTTGTTAAAAATCCAAGAATGTCAGCTAACAGGGGCTGTAACCCACTTCAGTTGTTAGCTATGCTTTTACATTGGTGGATGCTTAGTTAGAAAGTTAAAGGAGAACGTGGCAGATAGGCTTAGTGGGTTAATGACTAGGTTTTCTTGTATAAATAGGACTAGAGTTATAATTTGTAAAACACTCCAACGTCAAACGACAATAATCCAACTTCAATTCAATTCCTATTTTACATTCAGCCTTTATTACTTTATTTACAGTATTTCTTAACATGCTTTATTTACAGTATCCTTTTACATGCTTTATTGCACTTATTTATGACTTTCATTTACTAATTCATACCCAATAGTTACATTCTAATCGTATCAAGCCACTTAGTATCCTAGAAACCCATTGTCTAATAAACAGAGTCCCTTTCTTAGCTAAATCGCTTGAATGTGGGAATCAAGAGTTGCGAAGTTAGTCGAGTCACCTAGGTTGATCTCTATAGAAAAGTATTTCGCAAACAATTAGTAATTAATTTTAGGTAAGTAGCAAAAAATATATATATATATATATTTTTTTTTTTAAGATGAAAATGAACTTTTACATTAAGGAAACTCCTTAATTACAAGAATCATAACATCTGGGGGAACATCCTCCAACCCAGTACAATCAACATGTTTAGAAAATGAAGAACAAGCCAAGTGAAGTGATGTGCCACCTTATTACCTTCCCTCCTTGAGTGAGTGAAGGTCAAGTTTCTAAACCTTCCAATGAAATATTTGCAAGCTTGCACAAATCCTCCAAAATAGCTCTTTTGACAATTGTGAACTTGTAAAGCATAAAAAAGAACCATGCAATCGATTTCAGCAACAAAATACCTTAAGCTATAGTCTCTGCCACGTAAGGTTCGAAAGCATGACCTTCATTCCACGTTGCAGCTCCCATGGCTTGTCCTTGGTAGTCTTGAATTATGGCTCCATACCCAGTAGCTTCTTGTCCAAGTAAAGCTATGTCTACATTGAGGTTAAATGTTCTAGCCAATGGAGCTTACTATCTAATTGCTTCTTTTCTCGGCGTTGAACTTGAAGCACTCACATTCTCTTTCTTATTATCCTCTAATAGCATACGACCCTGATGGATGATAGCACTTGGTTGTGTATTTTTCTTCTTAAAGAGTAGTATGCAGCATGCCTTCCATACTCCATGAAATTGCAATGAAGCTTTCAATTATATCCTGCTCTTATTGGTGGAATAAGCCTGAAATTAGGTTACTAAGATCGTTAACTGGTATTTGGGAAAGGCAAATGTACTTGGTTCCATATTTGACTTACTATCAAACAAGAAACAAGTGGCATGAAAACTATTTTCTCAAACATCACAATTGGAGCAGTATGTGCAACCTGGGATGCCTCATCTAGCCAAAGTCTCTTGGACTGGAAGAAATCCCTTTATTGTGTGCTACAAGAAGTGCTTAATTTTTGGTGGAATCTTTAACCTCCATAGTTTTCCTTAGATCACATCATTGGCTAAATACCCTGATATGTTTTGATCAAGGTAAGCTATCAAGAGCTGGTGGTAGGCACTTCTTACCATGAACTATTCATCTTTTGTTGCATGCCAAATTATTTGATCTCTTTGCAATCCTCAGCATAGAGGGATATGCTTGATTTAGTTTGCTTTAAAAGGCATGAAGATCTAGTCAATAAGAGTAGTATTTGACCCATGCAAATCATTGTCAATCAACATGTTAACCGTGGCCGTTGAAGATAGGATTTTTGGTGGAGACCATGGCTTAAAGCCATTTTGTTCAGGAAACCACTTATCCTTCCAAATCTGAACAAATTGTTCATCTCCAAGGAGCTATCATGTTCCTTTATCAATCACACTCCTAGCTTCATAGATACTCCTCTATACATAACTCAGTTGCAAACCCAAAGTTACATGCAACAAGTCACTTCTTGGGTAATACCAAGCTTTCAACGCCCAGGCTGCCAAAGAGTCTGGTACCGTGTAAAGTCTCCAAGCTTGCTTTGCTAACATAGCGAGTTTAAAACAATAGAAATTTCAAATGCCTAGACTCCCTTTTTCTTTGGTAGACAAAGTTCATCCCATTTCAACCAATGCAACTTCTTTTCATTCTCTTTTCTTCCCCACCAAAACTGACAAGTGAAGTGAGTTAAGAACATATGCTTACAGGCAATTTAAGGCATGACTTGACATAAGTTAGTATTGATTGCACTACAGACTTCCTTTTCTATTTTTGACAGTGCTTTCTCCTTCCATCCTTTAAGTTTCTTCTAAATATGACCTTACACTCTATAAAAAACATGCATCTTAGACCTTCCGACAATAGGTGGTAACCCCAAGTACTTTGTATGACTTTTCACAGTCTTTTTTCCCATCTAAACCTGAACATTTGACTTCAAATCTTCATTCACATTTGGGCTAAAAGAAAAGCTTTGACTTGTTTACATTAACCATTTTCCCAGAAGCACTTTCATATAGTTTTAAGATCTCCTTGATGTTAACAATTGAGGTGTGAAATGCTTTTGCAAATAATAGACTATCATTTGCAGAGAACAAGTGACAAACTGAAGGTTCTTGGGTAGCCACCTTAATGCCACAAAGAGAGCTTGTCATTTCATCTTTATGAATTAACCCAGAAAAAACTTTAGCTACCAATAAGAGAAGACAAGGTAAGAGTGGATCTCCTTGATAAAGACCCCTTTGTGGGATAAAGCTTTCATTAGGTTCTCCATTAACAAGCACATCATAAGAGCTATTAACAAGCACGTCATAAGAAATAGTGGTTACATATCTCATAATAAGATTTACCCAGTGAGCATCAAAATCCATCTTTATCATAGTAGTGTGCATAAATTCCCGTTCAACTCTATCATATGCTTTCGCTATGTCAAGTTTTAAAGCTAAACACTTATTTTTTCCCTTTTGTCTTCTTTTTAGTATAATGAAAATTTTCAAAAGCAACTAGAGCATTGTCCAATATGAGTCTGCCAGGTACAAAAACACTCTGTGTATCTAAAATTATATTTGGGAGTATTATTTTTAACCTATAAGTAATTGTTTTGGTGACAATTTTGAAAAGCATGTTACAAGGGCTAATAGGTCAAAAATCTTTAGCATGTTGTGGTTTTTTCACCTTTGGAATGATTACTATAAATGTGTGTTTAATAAATGAAGGACTCATACTCCCCCCCCCCCCCCCCCAAAAACAATATTTAAAACACTTAATACTAATTCCACATTATCATCACCTATATCTCTGCATAATGTTGGATAAAAAAGAGTAGGCATACTGTCTTGGCCCAAGTGCTTTTTTAAGGGTGCATTTGATGTACTGTGTAAGTGATTTTTTCCTTGTGAACTCCTTCATAAGGTGGCTATTCATTTCAACATTAACTCTTCCCATAACTGGAGCTGTTGCTTCATCTATATCATAAGGGATTTGGGACTTGAATAGGTGTGTACAATATGCACAAATTAGCATATTACACATAACAAAAGTTGGATTAGAAAATAATTAGAGAGTGAATCAACAAAATAGAGAATGGAAACAACATACTTGAGAGGATTGATAGTGGTGTTCATATTATTGAGAGAAAACAAGGAGACTATATGCAAAATTTTTAGGGTGAAATTAATTAGGTTGTATGGCATGAAATCCTGAATTATATTTAATTGGTGAAAGAAAAAATGATAAAATGATAAAATTTGGTGAGTTAGACAAATCTTGATTTACTTGGAAAAAGAGTACAATATTTCTTTTTGACACTTATTCAGCTTCTACATAATTTAAAAAGTCATTTTATTTACCTTGATGATGCATGTAATAATTTTTTTATGTTAGTAAGTGTGTTTTATTTATTTAAAATTATATAATATTGGCAAAGACATCTCCAAACATTGATTATGTCATTTGTTATGCTATTGAGATATGTATCCCATGTTAAACAATCCAATTGAATATATATTGTCGAATTTACCACATAAGTGCACATATCGTGAACAAGTAATAAAGTGAAAGTAGAGTGTCAAACTCATGAGAAATTAAATATAGCAATTGATAAATACTAAAATTGACCAATCCTAACTTTATCCAAATGAATGAACTTTGAGAGATTTATACTAAACTAAGCAAAAGTAAGAATATAATGAAGAAACCTAGAATTACAACTTCTTTCAACATTCACATGGATTATTATTATCTTATCATGCTTAGTTGTGATATCGAATTACTAACCTAGGGTTCTTATTTAATTATAAATATCTTTCGAATTGCTTATAATAATATCTAACTTAACCAATTCACTATATTTCTATGAGAATTGAAATAAGCTAGACTCATAAAGAATATAATAGCTATACAAGGTATGGAGGTATATTTCTATTCTACATACAAATTAAATTCAAACAAGAATGTGAATGAATTCAAACAAGTGCTATGTTATTCAAGTTAAAACAAATGCTATCTTATTCAAGGATAAACCTATATTTCCTTTGTCATGGTTCCTCTAAGTTGCAAAATCAATCTAATGGGTAACTAATCAATTAGAAGTATAAAGCATAGAATAAGATAAATAACTCATTTACCAAACCTCAGCAATCAAATTACAATATAAAATCAAACTACATGTTGAGTTCCATTGCAATCCTAGAGAAGTAACTACTCCATGCTACTTGTGTAAACATGGATTCATACAAAGAAAACATCAAATACAATGATGGTTGTTAGGCTTCAATCTTCAATCATCCTAAGCTCCCCTTGCTCATTGCATTTTTGATGCCTCTAAACTTCAAATTTTCTTAGCTAAAGTTCTATACGTATATTCCCCAACATAAACCCCTTTAAATAGGCTTCAAAACCTTTAAAAAGAAGTCAATTCGAAAGAAGAATGGAGCCGGCATTGCAGCACTGAAGTTTGGCGCCTTAGCACTGAAAATCGGAGTGGGAAGTCATGTTGGGAGCTAGGGTGCCCCTTTTCTAGAACCTAGGCGATGGCTACCTTCCTGCATAGTGCCCCAGTGCTAGCTTTTTGCAGCCCCAGAGCTAGACTCCTCTGCCTAGTTACCTTTCCAAACAATTTTGGGTGTTGTGGTCGTGGCACCCAATGCGTAGGAAATCTTTGTTTGACTTTATTTTGACTTCAAGTGTTTCTTTTCAGCATTAAACATATAAAATACAGAAAGTAAGTTAAGAATCAATGAAATTCATAATTAAAGGCTAAATCCTAATTATACTTAACTACGATTCAACACTTTAAAACAAATGACTTAACTAAGCAATAGTTAAAATTAAAACTCAATATCATAGCAAATAATATGAATAAAAAAGACATATAATAAGGCTATTTCATAGACTTATCAATATACTTTAACATGACTTTTGTGAAGAGAAGATCCATCCTTTCAAAAAATTGAATGAAAGGAGAATTATATATTAATATGATTTCTAATGTACAAGAGAAAGCTTCTATTTATAGGTTAGAGATGTCTACCTAACATAGTGAACTTATACTAAGTATCAACCAAATATATAATAAACAATTACATATAATTACAGGTCTAATTTACTGACGTAAAAGAGATGATTGAGAGCATAAATCATAGGTCAATTGAGATCCCTTGATTTATGTGGACACACCCTCCCTCAAATTCAAGGTGGTTGATGAGAGACCATGTGGAGTTTGGAAACAAGTGCTAAAAGTCTTTTGTAGAGAATGTCTTCATGAAGATATCTGTAATATGATCTAACGAAAGAACGAGTATGAGTCGGAGACTGCCACGAGTGAGATAAGGGCACGTGATATGACAATCAATTTTAATATGTTTTGTTTGTTTATGAAAAACATCATTGTGAGTAACTTGAATAGCATTATGACTATCGTAATAAATAGGTTAGTGGAGAATAAAGTAGGATCAGAAAAAATAACATTAATGGCCCTTAGTAACCATTATAGCCATATTAACTTTGTAATAGTATCTGCAAGAGCTCCATACTTAGATTCAATAGTAGAACAAGAGACAATAGGCTATTTTTTACTATGCCATAAGATTATAGAAATACCAAGAAAGAAACAAAAACCTATAGTAGACCATATGTCAGAAGGATCATCTACCCAATCTACATCAAAGTCGGCAGTGAGCTAGAGGGAATATGTAAAAGGATAATGTAGACCATGAAAAAAAGTTCCTTTCACATATCATAAAATTTAGAGTACTACACCATAGTGCATTAGTGAAGGAGAAGACATAATTTACTAACATGATAAACTACATAAGCAATGTCTCGTCAAGTAACTATAAGATAGATTAAGCTACTAACCAACTGACAATAAAGAGTAGGATTAGGAAGAGATTTTCCATTTTGCATACTATTTTTCCAATTCTCTCCATTGGTAGTGCGGCAATGTCATTATCAGATATGCCTAATATAGAAATCAGGTCAGTAACATATTTAACTTGAGTAAGATAATAACTGAACTGAACAGAAGTAACCTTAAGACCAAGAAAATAATTAAGTGTACTAAGATCCTTCATTTCAAACTGCTGACAAAGAGCTAATTTAAGATCAATAATGCTTGGAGTATCACCTGTAATAATCATGTCATCAATATATAGTAAAACCAGGATTAAACCAGAATTAGTCTGCTGGCGAAATAAGGCTGAATCATAGCTATTAGAGGAGAATCTGAGTTATGTCAATATATAAGTAAATTTAGAAAACTAAGTATCACACCCCTAAACAGATGCATAACTGCTTCGAGGAATGGATAACTAACCCTCTGTAACCCTAACTTTATCACTACTAAACACACATGACTCTCGAAACAATTATATTTAAAACATAGACTTGTTACTGAATACATAATATTTACTAAAAGTTTTAGCAGAGGTTCCACACAATGTGGAACTTGCCCAAATTATAAATAATACATATTCATATTTTTATACAACAGCAACAAAGACCATATAACCAAGGAGCTCTGCTCTATTTCTCATCATGATAACAATTAATTAGACTGTTACACAACATAAAACTAGACACCCATAGCTCTAGTGTAACTTCAAACTTTCACACCTAGACTTCAAGATTGAGATTCTGAAGCATTACCTTGCCGCTAAACACTCGGCAAAGTCTATTAATGGTAATAGCTATCCTTGAAATCCTATTACTAAAAAAAATAAACAAAGAGAGAGATGAGTCATGCGACTCCGTGAGTAGAAAATTATACCCTAAAGGTACTAGTATCACTCAAAGCACATATATCATCATTTAATCTCAAGTAACAGTTTTCATATTTTAATTCAATTGTATAAGCACGCATGTGTAATTCTCATAAAGCTATGATTCACATGTTTTACAACATATATATCTCAATTTAAATATTTGAAGTTCATAATATTAAACAAAGCAATCAAAGCATACAAAGTAAGCAAAGGGCCAACAAAGTAACTCAACCCAGCACAACACTTTCTACCGGGCAGTTTTGTGCTCACACATTAAATAGAATCAGAAATAGAATAACTGAATCCCTTTTTCGAGTCCACCTACCGGAGCTGAGCACTCAATTCTTTAAAAACACTTATCAGAAAAATCTCATATTAGAATATTACATCAAAACATCCGAGATGCACCTAAATTTCATTTCAGAAGTAAAAATCATTTAGAAAAGAAAAATACTTTGTTGGCCCTTATCAATCATAAATAGTTTTAAACATCAAATACAATTCACATAACTCAATCATAACAATATAATTCTTATCCATCTCTATATAACACATATATACATCAAATAATCAAATACATTAGTCTAGCAACCAAAGGGTAATAATTAACCACTCACCTTTAATCAATTTCATTCGTCACTCACACTTGTGGTCATGTGCATCGGTGATTCAATCAAACTTTCCAAAGCTGCAATTATATTTTCCAAGTGTTACTTAGTTTGAAAATTCTTAAGTTATAACATATTAGTTACAAAATCTAGAGTTACGTAGTTTTAAGTATTTATTTAAAGTTAACTCTTCTTTAGTTATTTTCACAAAGACCTTGGAGATATATTTTATTTTTGCTTATATACTTAACCAAATTTAACAAAACCAAGTTTAAAAATTAACTTTAGGAAGTTAACTACCTTTATTATTTAGAAAATTTTCCTAAATCAACCTTGAACTCACTCGATTCCTCACATGAACAAAAACAGGGCATTACAAAAATTCCTGGTTGCCAACCCCTGATTTCAATGTTTATAGAATCTCATACTTGGGAGTTAAATTACAAAACTTTCCAATCTAGTATTTAAAGAGGTTAGAAACATTTCAACTTCAGCACACTTCTCCTAATTCATCCTTTCAGACCCTCTAATCTTAATTACTTCAAAACAGGTAAAATCAGGTTCTGAAAATCATAGTCATGACTTTTAATACCTCCAAAATACACACATCATAGAATTAAGACTTGCACCACTTCAGATTTACTCTTTAGTATGTTAGGAACAATTTTTTTTTAGAGATCCTAGGCTAATTCAAACTACAACCTATGACAAAGTCTCCCCAACCGATTGAAGCTTAATAAAAGTCCTGCATGGATCCAGCTACAGTCCAGTAACTCTGTCGTTAATATACTTAGAACCAGGTTACGAAATTTGGCAGACAATACCTTAAGACCCTAAGCTACATTTTCTCTTTTGAACTCTTAATTTAATTTAACCCTAAAAGCACCCAAAATATAAGATCTTTCTAATCCATGAAATCAGGCCCTACACCCCTTCAGAAACCATTTCTAACTTCAAATATTCAAGCTTGACTTAAACTTTACTCATATCAACTTAATTCAACTCCACACTTTATCTTTCATATCATCCATTTCTAACTTCAAATGAAGAGTAACAACAATAAGAACAATAAATTCCCAGAAAAATCCAAACAAGAAATTAAATAATCAGAGTAATTTAACTTTGATAAAATCTGGGGTTGAAAAAAAAAATTGATATCAATTAAGATTCTAAGAACTAGGGCTTTGTAAAAATAATATGAAGGAGAACTTAAACTGCGTCTTACTGAAAAAAAATGAAAAGGTTTTGTGAAGAATTCTTCTAATGTTAGAAACAAGACTTTGGAAACTCACTAGTTCAATATTAAATAATTTAATGATGGTACCTAGGTACTTTGAGATTTTCATTCTATTTTTTTAGCCAAGCCCATTTTTAGGATCCGTCTGCCTTCCATTATGAACTAATTATTAAAATTAAATAGATTTCATTTTGACATGTGAAACTTCCTCATCTTCAATATATGATTACGAGTAAAGTATTGAGGTCACTTGCATCTTGTGTATATACTAGATAAGTGAACATCTCCCAATATCTATAGATGATTCTTTACTAAATAAGTTCATCTAGTCTAAATTCAAGTCCTATTATAACTTTTTGGTTCTTGTCAAGTTCCACATAATAAGTCTTTAAGCTAGCAAAGTTTCCTTATGTGCCAATTGTCCAATCCAAATAGCTTTCATCGTCAATAAGAAGGATGCCCCTGGATGGTAATTTTACACACTAAGAAATCAAGGTATGTCTTATGAAAATATGAAACAAGACACACTAAGGCCTCTACTGTAGGAAATCAAATTAAATTAGATTTGACAATATTGATTCAGTGACTTCAGTCATTACAAAGAGTAATTTTATTTGGTCAATAACGATTAATTGTGATTGAAAACAGTTATATTATCTATTCAATAGAGATACTATTTTTGAAAAACAGATTCAGCTATACCTACTACCTATAGACTACTTTTACCTTATCATCCTAGTAATCATCTTATTGTATGAACTTCTAAGAGCTTCAACTAGGAACTGTAAATGTTAATATCATCACGGTTGTTGATGATATTTAGAGGTACTTAGTTAGCAACCTATGAATGACAAACAAGGCTTGATGAGAGCAAGAACAAGGAAAGACCTTGGCTATTATGAAAGAAGCTCATGGCAGAACAGAAAAGGAAAGTAGGGCAGGGAGTCTTCTAGAACTCGGGAAGAAGAGGTAAAGAAGGAAAAGGGGAAAGGCAATGCTCCAAGCAAGGGAAGGAGGAAAGAAAGAAATAAATAAACAAAAACAATTTAAAGTCAAAGGTCAAAAATTTTAATTTGGTGTAGAGTTTTTGTTAACTTGTACTTTTATATATATAACTTAATTTCCTTTAGTTATACTACATTTCACACTAAATTAGATAATTTTCACATAAGAAAAAGTCTAAGAAGGATTAAAGTCAAAATCAAGTCTATACATGATGTTTGTTTATTTTAATTCTACTTTGTGTAAAATTTTATTCACCTTACCATAATAAGTTACGTACAAATGTTCTAACATGACCTTAAAATATCGAGTTATTATACCAAGCCCTAAGAGCCTGTTTAAAACCATATAGTACCTTTTAAAGGTGACAAATTTGACGTGGAGAATTAAATAATCCAGGTAAAGGCTTCATATACACCTCCTCAATAAGCTCTCCATTAAGAAATACATTTTTAAGGTCCATTTAGAATAGGGACCATTTGCAAGCAGAAGCAACGACAATAAGAGCACAAACTGAAGTGAGACGAGCAACATGAGTAAATGTCTATTCATAATCAAAGCCATACTCCTCTGTATGTCCTTTTGCAACCAATCATACCTTGTAACATTCAATATTGCCATCTACAAAAGTTTTGATCTTGTACACCCACTAGCAACCTGATAACAGATTTTCTTAGTGGTAGATCAACTAAATCCTAAGTATTGGTTTTAGTGAGAACATATAATTCTTCATTCATAGCTTTTTTTCCAAAGAGAGTCACAGGAAGCTTCTTTAAAAGTGGTAGGTTCATGCAAAGTTGCAAGTGTTAAATAGCAATGATAATCTTGTAAAAGAGTATTGGGTTTACGAATCATACCAGAAGAAGGGTATATCTCATAAATAAATAGTGGAGAAGATGGTAAAGGATGTATGGACATGGATGAAGGAAAGTAGACTTGGAGTAGGGGCAAGAAGAGTTAGTTGAGCTAGAACCAAAGCTGAAGCTGAAACTAGATCTGAATCTGGAGTTGCAACTAGATTTAGGAACGGAAACTGGAGTATCAGAAAATAGATTCGACTAGGAGAATGGATTGGCAATTCTAAAGGAGGTTGTGATTTTGGATTGTCAAATGAGCATATCTTAAAAGAAATTATCTTTCCAAAACAAAATATAATAAGAGACTCTTAAACTTTTTGAAATGGGATCAAAACATCGATACCTTTTTTGGGTTATTCCATACCCAAGGAAGTAACACATGCAAGAGCATGGTTTAAGTTTATGTCATTCATATGATTGGAGTTGAACAAAACAGACACAACAAAACACAAGTAAGAGACTATAATTTGGATATTACCATGTAAAACCTTATAGGAGACTTATTTGATAAAACAATTGAAGGAGTATGATTTATAATGTAGACTGCAATGAGAGCAAGCTTCACCCCATAATGACTTAAGAAGAAAAGAAGAATGTTGTAAGACATTAGAGGTTTCAATAATGTGTCTATGTTTACGTTCAGCCTTACTATTTTATTTAAAGGTACCGGGAAAAGAAGTTTGAGCAATGGTTCATTCATGTGCTAGCAATTGTGAAAATTGTGTGGATGTGCATTCATTTGCATTATCATATTAAAATTTTTTAATAGTGTGAGAATACTATTTATGAACTATTTTAACAAAGTTTGCATAAATAATTAAGAGTTCTGATCTATTTTTTAAAAGATAAATCCATGTAGAATGAGAAAAATCATCCTAAAAAATGAAAAAGTAACAAGAACCCCCTGAGTAAGTACTGGGGAAGGTCCCCATACATCGAAATGTATTAAATAAAAAATTTCTTTAAACCTTGACTCACTAATATTAAAAAGTAATTTGGATTGTTTACTGATTTGACGTGGTGGACAATGAAAATCAGAAATAGATGCTTACCCTCACTAACCATTTGAAATAAGAGGACGAAGCTTGGACAATGATGCATGTCCAAGGTGTGAATGCTAAAGTTCTGGATGGAAGGTGAAATGATCTATCTTACACCTTGTCCCAATCACTTTCCCCATCCATTCTTTCTGAACAGTGCAACCAGAAGAGATGAATTTCACAGCAATAATCAACAATTTGATCAAGGGATATAAGCTTGTGAGCTAATGATAGAATGAGAAAAGTGTTAGAAATAAAATGTGTAGATGTAGAAATATCTCCTATACGTGTGGTGTATAATAGAGTACCATTAGTAGTGTGTATAAGAGAAATATAATTGTTTTGTGTAGTGTGAGAAAATAAACTAGAATCAAAAGTCATATGGTTGCAATATATAGAATCAAGTAACCATGATGTAGAAGTTACTGAACATGCAAAAAAGCTAGGAAATGAAGAATCAATATTATCACTATTGTTATCACACTAGGATTGTCCATGATGAGAAATAATCACTAGTTTTTCTAGAGTAAGTTGCATAGTGATGAAAGAAGACATAGTAGATAAAGTGTTATCCTTAGTAATAGTAGCTGGATGCTAGAAAAGGTGAGACTCATCGGAGATTGAGAGTTGACATAGGTAGTGCCTTTTTCATCTAGAGGTCTTAGGTGATCCATTTGTGAAAAAGATGAGACAAATGAAGGTCTGAAAAGGCTTAAAAATGAGATAAGCTAACCTTCCACTTGCAAAAAATTAAAATAATAAATATAAAATAAAATAAGATGCCTTAAAAGAATCTGGTACCAAGTTGAATAAAGGAGAAATATATATTGAGATGATTACTAATGTACAAGAAAGAGCGTTTATTTATAGGCTAGATATGTTTACCTAACATATTGAACCTAACTAAGTAACAACCAATTACACAATACACAATTATATATAATTATAAGCCTAATTTACCAACATAATGGAGATTATTGAGAATATAAATTATGGTTGAGATCCCTTGACTTATGCTAACAAAAAGAAAAAAAAAAAAAAAAAAACAAAAAAACAAAAAACAAAACAAAAAACCAAAACAAAAACAAAAACCAAAACCAAAAACCAAAAAACAAAAACAAAACCAAAAAGCAAAAATAAAAAATAAAAAAATGTATTGGTTCAACTATTGAAATCTCTTGATATCATCCTAATAACTTAATATTGAATTATGCCTTGTTCTAGGATGAGAGGAATTTATAATAATAGGAAGAACTACTTCTTGTTGTGTAACTGATACTAAATTTGTTGGGCCTTATAATAACCAATACATTAATGTTCATGTTAGAATGGTTGTATATGACTAGTTGTTAATAAGTGAATAAAATGTTACACAAAGTAAACTTTACTATTATAACCCGATATTTTTATACGTACATTTTAAAAGGATTGCATGTAACTCGGTGAATGAATAATTGTATATATAAGTATACATAGAATGAAAGAATTTAATTCTATAACTTTATTGGTTGACATGGAGATTGAAAAATTAAATTGAATAAATTTTATGGAAAAGTAGAATAAGTATGTGGAAGTAAATAAATTAGAAAACTATTATATATATATATTATTTATTTAAGGTTAATATCCACCACTAAGTTAACTTTTGGACTTTGACTTGGGCATTAACTCCTTTGTCTCTTTTCTCCTTGTTTCAACTTAGCACCACCGACTTCATCCTTCCATTTCTTTCCACCGAATAGTTTATTCTATTTTGTCATGCATCTGTTTTTCTCATCCACCACAAGCTTCTTGAAGTCAAGGAATTTGGCCATGTATCTCTTGATTGGTGTGGCTAATGTTGCCGTGAGAAAGTTTGCTTTAGGTTTTAGGTTTTTTTTTTTTTTTTTTTCATTTAGCTGCTGTCCAAGATAGCTTTTGTTGGGCTGAAGTAATTCCTCTTATTGCTGTGAAGTTTCTTATGTTGATTGAGGTAATTTTTTCTCTTTTCTTGGTCTTGTGTTGGTATCTTACAAGTGGAAAAATGTATGAGGTTTGATTTATTGTCACCCAGTTGCCGAAGGGTTTTTGCTCTGTTTTAGGGGTCAACAACTCGGTGATCCATGGGTCACTGGTTGTTGATCTTTCCTTGAAAATTCAACTAGCCTAACATCTTTTTCTTTCTCCTAATGTCCAAGAGAATCATCAAAAATTGCTACAATCAAAAGGGAAGGTTGCAACCCTATTTTAGTACTTGGTTAATAAGGTTGCTTAGGAAGGGGACAGTTTGTTTTAGGCTGGAAATTAGGATAGCCATGCATGAGGCAGCAACTTGATTTTGCAGGAATTTTAAATTCCAACCCCTTACTAGTGAGTTGAGTCACCTTAGCATCTTTTCCTTTCTCCCCTAGAGCTAAGGTAGGAAGCTTGGATGGTGGAAGTTGTGATGAGTAGGACTACCCTGTTTTGCAAGGCTGACCGTGTAAGGCTTTGGTGTTAGTCAAAGGATGGAAAGATGATTTTGAGGTGTTAGAGAGAGTTGGCAATAAGGGTTAAATGTTGGAGTTTTATTGAATTAAAATCTTGATTTAGTTAAGTTAGTTGCAATTCTTTTAAGTCTAACTAGAAATGAAAAGTGAATAATTAGTAAGTTGGAAACAATGTAAATAAAAAGGGAATGAGTTGGAATAAAATTATACAAAAAGTGGAAGTGAATAGTCTAAGTTTTTAATTAAATTTAAATAATGAATTTAATTTGAATTCCATGGTTGTAACATGAATAAAATAAAAATGAATGAATGAGGTTACATCTCTAGGGTGTAAGAATCAACATATATAATTATATGTTCAAGGAATTTAAATGTACTTTTAAGATAATCAGTAAAAGGTTTAAAAAGGAATTAGTTTCCAAATAGGGTTTTAAGTTACATATGTAAGTTTCAATTGTTAAATAGCTAATTAGGAAACTTAATATTGAACTAATTAACTTTATTTTAAGTTATTTGGATAAAGGGTAAGAGGACTTAATTCTCAAGAAACATGTTTGGTGTAATTATGTAGGATTAAGGAATCATGAAAAGAATGGATATGGATTTGAGTGGTTATTGAAAATGAAAGACAGGGCAGACTTTATAAGTTAGAGAAATTCAAGTATTTCGAGTATTTTTGGGACTGAATTAAATTAAGAGTTCTAAAGAGAAAATGTATCTTAGGATCTTGAGATTATATTTGGAAAATTTCATAACTTGGTTTTGAGTATATTAATCGTTAGAGTCTTAGAGATATTGGATTGAGGCTAGGTCCATACAAGATTTTTAATGAGCTTTAGTCGGTCCAAGAAACTTTGTTGTAGGTGGTGGTTTGAATTAGCCTAGGACCTCTTAATAAAAGTTGTTCCTAACATCTTGATAAGCTAGATTGGAAAGTTTCGTAATTTAATTCCCAAGTATGAGAATTCTATAAGCATTTGAGTCAAAGGTTGGCAACCAAGAATTTTACGAGAAGCTCTGTTTTTGTCCATGCAAGGAATTAAGTAGGTTCACAACTGTTTTTAAGAGAAGTTACTAAATAACAATTAAACTTAGTTTTGTTGAATTTAGTTAAGTATGTAAGTTGAAAACAAACCTATGTCCAAGGGAGATTGTGGAAATGCCTAGAAAGAGTAAACTAAAAATAAATACTTGAAACTTAATAATTCTAAATTCTTGTAATTAAAAGATTTTAATTTATAAAATTGATGAACTTAATAATACTTGAAAAATGCAATTGCAACTTCAGGAAAGTGTTATGGAATCAACGAATACTCGTGAACGCGGGAGCAAGTGACGAATGAAATCAATAAATCTGTAAGTGGTTAATTGTTGCCTTTAGGGGCTAAATTATTATGTGTATTTAAATATTTTAGTGAGTATTTTAATCATGCTTGTTTGAAATTGTTTATGGTTGAGAAGGGCCAACAAATTGAAATTTTTTTGAGAAAGTGAAATGATTTTTATTCCCAAAATTGAGATCCAGGTGCACCTAGGATATGTTGACTTGAAATTTTGAGATATTCTGATTCTGATAAATGTTTTTAAAAATTTGAGTACCCAGTCCTGATGGGATGGATTATGTATGGAGATTAATCTATTGTGCGAGCGCGTAAATGCTCGGTAGGGGGGTGATATTGTTGTGCGTGGCTGAGTTACTCGTTGGCCTTTTATTTGCTTAGTATGTTATAATTGCTCTGATTAATTTTTGATCATATGAATCATGTAAGTTGTGAATTTATGACTAATACTAATGTGTGACGAATACCAATGTGTGATTTAGAATTAAGACATAAACATTGGAACCTAATATTAATTGATTATATATGTTATATGCTTGTGTTGAGTGATGCTAATACCCTTTAGGTACGTTTTTCTCACTCACTGAGTTTGTATGACTCATTCCTTTCTTGTTGATAAATTTTTTTTTTTTTTTTTTTTGTGACAAGATTTCAAGGCACTACAATTATAGATATTGGGCTTGCCGAATGTTTGGCGACAAGGTATATTCAGAATCTCATACTTGAGGTCAAGAATGAAGGTTTGTAGTCACACTAGAGCTGTGGGGTATCTGGTCTAATGTTGTATAATAGTTTAGTTATTTGTTATTGCTTCAGTACCCAAATTTTTACAGTTACTTTGATTTTTAATAAAATTTATAGTCAAAAGTCATGGGTAATTAGTTGTGGTAAGTCAAGGTTATGAAAGCTTGGCTATCTAATCCAAAGTTAATCTCAATATTATGTGAAACTTCAAAGTAGACACAGGTGGATTCCTCCAATTAGGCTCCATTAATTATGCCCTAGGAGTCCAGGCACCAACAGTAGTAATCAGGCCTTGAAATTTCTAACATTTGATCTCTAGACCCTGCTAATTGATAGCTTCCTGCAAATTAAGTGAACTAGAGAAAGCTAAGGAGATTTGAAATTGTATTGTTATAACCCCGTTAATATTTCGTTTTAACAACTTTGTGTGTAAATTTGGTATATAGGTGAATCAATAATAAGTAAAAATAAAAAATAAAGCTAAAATAAATAAATATATATACGTGTATAATATAATAATAATTATTCACCATGTACTTGAAACTTCATAATTCTAGATTCTTGTAATTAAAAGATTATAATTTATAAAATTGATGAACTTAACAATACTTGAAAAATGCAATTGCAACTTCGGAAAGTGTTACGGAATTAACGATACTCATAAACGCGGGAGCATGTGATGAATGAAATCAATAAATTGGTGAGTGGTTAATTGTTATCATTGGGGGCTAGATTATTATGTGTATTTAAATAAATGTGCAAGTGCAATATTTCAGTGAGTATTTGAATCATGCTTGTTGAAATTGTTTGTGGTTAATAAGGGCTAACAAATTGAAATTTTTCTGAGAAATTGAAATCTTGAAATTGAGATCCAGGTGCACCTAGGATATGTTAACTTGAAATTTTGAGATATTTTGATTCTGATAAATGTTTTTAAAAGTTTGAGTGCTCAGCCCCGATGGGATGAATTATGTACGGAGATTAATTTGCTGTGCGGGCAAGTAATTGCCTAGTGAGGAGTGATAATGTTGTGCAGGGCTGAGTTACTCGTTGGCCCTTTATTTGATTGGTATGTTATGATTGCTTTGATTAATTTGTGATCATATGAATCATGTAAGTTGAGAATTTATGACGAATACCAATGTGTGATTTAGAATTAAGACATGAACATTGGTTCCTGATATTAATTGACTAAATATGTTATATACTTGTTTTGAGTGATGCTAGTACAATTTGGATACGTTTTTGCCACTCACTGAGTCCATAGGACTCATCCCTCTCTTGTTGATAATTTCTTTTTGTGACAAGATTTCAAGGGACTACAATTATCGATATTGGGCTTGCCGAATATTTGGTGACAAGGTATATTCAGAATCTCATACTTGAGGTCAAGGATGAAGGTTTGTAGTCACGCTAGAGCTGTGGGGTATCTAGTCTCATGTTATATAGAAGTTTAGTTATTTGTTATTGTTTCAGTACCCAAATTTTTACAATTATTTCAATTTTTATAAAATTTGTTTTTATGTATTAGTTTAGTCAAAAGTCCAAGGTAATTGTCCCATTCCAAACAACAAAATGCAAAGATGGGGACAGTATAATTAATTTCTTCAAAGTCACACATTGGTTTTTAAGAAGGGCCAAATAGTTCAAGCTGCATATAAAAGAGGCGTGAGGTGCTTAACATTATCATCTTTGCGCTTGGGGCAATGACAGCAGCTAGTGAGGTACTAACCGAGGCGCGTCTATTGCTGGTTGAAAATTATTTCCAAAACCCCTCTTAGGCGGGTTTTGCTCAGGCCTTTGAGAATTGCTGGAAGGGCTCCCTCTGGGGCAAAGCCCTATAATTCTTGGTTTAAAATTTTATTTTTTTCCCAATGTGTTTTTGTAAGAATCTTGATCCTGATGCTTAAGCAAGTTGCCCACAACGATTCACATGAACCTGATGTTGCATATTAATTTCTTACCACTTATTCCTTCTTGCAATTAGTTCAATGCTAATTTTTCTTGACTGCGGAATGTGAAAAATGAATGAGCATCTCAGAAAAATATTTTCTGTATGAATATAGTTAATGGAGAATAGATGGTATAAATAAAAAGTACTTATGAAGGATTGACATAGACCTTACCAATACCATTTTATGTCAGTCAATGAAAGATGTTTAGAATGATTCTACAAAATTTAAGCCGATCATCGGTTTGACTGCAGAAACATTAACAGACAGTATATGTAATTAGTACACCAGATAGTAGTATCAAGGACAAGAAGACTACATAGCACGCATTCTTAATTAGGACCATAGAATTAGGATTCATGTGAGTAAAAGGCAGTTTAGCAGCACACTATGATTCATAGTCAATGGTTGGGGGAACAACATAAAAGCAAAGTGTGCCTCTGCAACTAAGGGGAATGATTTTTTATAAATAGGAATTAGGATATGAATCTGAATTAACAAAGGGCTGGCTGACCAGTTAGAATTGAACAAAAGCTACACTTCCCAGCAAGGGATAACGAAGAAGGGAGAGATACGCATCTCTACTTGATCACAGCAAAGTTTCTTGCTCACTAGTCCCACATTGACAAAGTAAGATACAACTAAAGCATAGCACTTATATAAAAACGAAGCTCAGCCTAAGTTTAAAGCATACCTTTCTCGGCCTTTTGGCTAAGATCAAGTGTAGTATCTGTTCTTATCAGTTTAATATCTGATATGTGAGTCAATGACTCACACGATATTAAATTAATTTTTTTAGGGGAAGGCTCATCTCAATAGCTTGCTATTGGGGTCTTCAAGCGTCGCCTATGCGTTGCACTATAGCATTGGCCTGGCGCACCCCACCAAACCAAGTTTCAAGTTTTTGGTTTCTGGCCTCTATAATTGTAGAGAGCTAAGCATGTTTGAATATTCAACACTTTCAAGGAATTGATTGATCACCTACATGGTTTACTAAATCATGATTATTACGAAGAAAACTTTATTATTAAGCTAATCAAACATTGAATTCCCTTTTGCATTAAAATTTAGCACTCCTTACAAAAATATGAATTGGATGCTAATAAATTCCAAAAGATAACCACTATGTTGTATGCCTATATTATAATATATAGCCCAATATGAACATGGTTCTAAGCAACAAATTCAGATGATTAAAGGAAGTTTAAGAGATAAACACAAAAAGTAAACCTGGTGGATTATATTCTGCCTCTTATATTTCTCTTTCTTATGAGGGACAGATATTTTAAAAATAAGATATGAAAACCTGCATTAACAAGGCCTTGCTGTATGGTTAAGATAGAAAGGATCAGCATCACCGACATGAGATAAAGAAAGAAGAGATACCCAAGTCAACTTGACCACAACTGTGAATTACTTCTGCCTTGCTCTGCCTATTTTGAATTGCAGACTACGTCATAAGCTACATTTGTCAAAGCTTATAAGGACTTTTGTCCATTTTCTTTTGCAATTGCAATACATACAATCACAACCCCTCAATGGTCTATTAGTAGCAACCCAACTTTCCTTAGCAACTGAATGTTTAGCATATGCAGAAAGGTCTTACCAGGCCATCCTTTCAAGTGGTGGAGTTTCTCTTTCTATGGTTTTTCTCTCTCTTGTTGCTAGAGCCGTCCATTTCTTGTTGAGGCCATTTCCTCTACAGTCACTGTAGTTTTACTAGTGCTTACTAGTAGATGGTTCTTCAGGAGGTGTGAGGTGTCCGGCTCTTGCTTTTGTTCCCCAGTTGTTAGTTGTTCTATGTGACAGTCATGTCGTTACTCCCACATTCGTAAACTAAGATACAACTAAAGCATGGCACCTGTATAAAAGTTGAGTCTATGTTAAAAGCATACTTTCACGGTCTTTTGGTTAAGGTTAAGTGTAATATTTGTTTTTATCAGATATGTGAATTTTTAATTTAAAAATAAATTTTTTGTTATATAAATTTTCAATTGTATTTTTTTATTATGTATATATCTTTTCAATTTAAGCAAAAATATAATAATTTTAATTTTAATTAATATTAATTGATAATTTGATTTTAATATAGATTTGTTCTAATTTTTTTTAATAATTGATTAGTGCTAATAATATTTTGAGTAATTTTTGTTTATAAAGAGACACACTAAATTAAGTTTATTCATATTTTTGTAAATAAAATGAGTAAATTAAGAATTTTTTATCTAACAATAAATATTTTCAAAATTGTGAAAATGAGATAATTAACTCATTAGAGACGTGACAGAATTAGTGGGTATTTTGAAAAAAAATGATATAATTTAATACAGAGAATTAATGAGTGATATGGAAAAATGATGTGTTAAAATATTAGATACGTTCATTAATAATGTGTCAATACCATATTCTTTTAATTTTCAATTATCAATTTTATTATATTTTATAGACTAGTATGAACCCTATCTCAATTAAATGCACAAATTAATTTATTTATTATTTCAAGTTATTCAAAAACTTTATCATTTTTTATAAAATTAATAATACTAACGAGATTATTAGTTTTTTTGTTTTTATCTTTATTATTTTATACTAACATAATCTTTTTAAATTATTTATTTCTAAAAAGTGATGGTATGAGTATTATTTAAATTGTAATAATATATCAAAAACTATATATAAATGATATTGTTATATTTTAGTTATGTAAGATCTATATATTTTAGTTATGCAAGATCTATATCAACAAATTATCTCCTCCAAACTATTAAGAGTACGAGTTGATATTACACTACATCTTAGTAACATCAAAATATATATCTCCTCTAAGATAAAATTAAGAAACAATATTAATAACATAATCAAATTACGTAGATAAATATGAGATGCCTAGTCATATACCACATAATACAATAGTGACACGTGACATCAACATTCTCAGCATCTTCAAATTCCAATCTCCAACACGATTGGCATTCCCTTTCCAAATTAGTTTCATTCGCATCCATGATAATCAATAAGAATTTTTTTTTAAAAAAATTAATAATTAAACTTGAAACAAACGACTAAGTGAACGTTATTGGAAAAAAAAAATCACATAGTAAACAAAATAAATATTATAATTTTTCAGTGGAATAAGACAACAGCATAAGGAAAGTTCCCAACAAAAATGGTTAACTAATAAGAAAGTTTAGTAAGGTTAAACTCCAGCCTGCTAATCAGTAAAATAATATCAATTTCTTACCAATTTCTGATTTTTATCTGGAATAAAAAATTGTGATCAACCTTACTAAACTTCAATTGGTAAGAAAAATTTTTCAACACCAGCCTGCTAATCAGTGTTTTAAGGGCACTGATTAGCACAAAAATAGTTGAATTTTGATTAATTTTTTTCTTACCAATCTCAAATTTTGAATTGGAATTGGGAGAAATTGTGGGTAACCTAGGCTCTTGGAGTTGTAGAGGTATAGATATTGAGATCTGATTGATTCAACATGAGAGCAAAGGAGAAGAAAGAATGGCAAACCTGCCTACTGTTGCGTAGCATAGGTTTCCTTTTACTTTTACGAAAAAAAAAAAACTTGAACAGTAAACAGTGTTGTTGGGGTTAGTGGGTGAATTGTTAAAATGCCACGTATCGCTTTTTTCCCAATGCTCTCAGGCTCAAGTACATTTACATTTTGACTCTGTTTGCATAGAAATAGAAATAGAAACATCAAACCGTTTGTGTAAATTTATTTAAGAATATGTCTTTTATGTTCATAACCTTCATTTTATTTTTCTCTCAATTTTTTGTCTATGCATGCCTTGTTATCACAAATCTAGAAATGTGAACCCATGTCTACCCAAAAAAAAAAAAAAAAAGAAATGTGAACCCAACCATATAGAGTAAATTGAAATGCTTAGGCATTTATTAACATTGATCATCCAAGAAATAATAAAAAATGTACAAAATGTGTTGTTAGTAGTAGCAAAAAAGATATTTCAGTTTTATTTTAAATGATCATGTTTGTACAATAATTTGCAAATTTGTTTTGCATTTAGTGGGAAGTCAAAAGTACTGATTATAAGAAGGAAATATTTGTATTCAACAGGAGAGGTCTATGACTTGAAGGTGCTCCAATCGAAATCAAAGAGGGGGTCTCTCTAGCTACTAATCACTTTCAGGTTCACTTCAACATCAGCAAAGATGGAAGATGAGTTGCGAGTTTAGCGAGAGCAAATGCAACATCAACAACAGATGCACCTGATGCAACAACAAATTGAGCAATTCCTGCAGCAAATGATGCAGTTAGGGACAGATGCACATTTTACTTCCAATGAAAGTGATTAGCCAACTAATATTCACCTTCCAATCCTATGCTCCAAATCATTTTAGTATTTTTTTTTTTTCAATTGGAAAGGAACTACATTCGTAGAGGTTCATGTCCAGTTGAGTTTGAGATGTAGGTTATAACAATTAGATTATGGATGCTAATTATAGATACCTTTCACATAATAGGATTTAAGCAATTCTTTTATCTGCTGGTTTTTTAGAGAAAATTTCACCACCTCTGCATCTGGTTATTTGCTTTCTTGGCCTTCAAGTTGTTTACTTAGTTTTTTTAATAGGTGACATTTATTGCACGCACTTTAGTTCTTTTATTCTTTCAACACTATAGGTTTACTCTCTTAAACATATATAAACTACAAAAGTATTATTACAGTTTGAAGACAGAAATCTAGAACAATATTTTTTATAATACTAGTTAATGTGTCATAAATTATATCAATAATTTACTTATTTGTAAAATTAAATACATGCTTTATTTTCAAAATTAAATTTAAGAAAGAAAGTTCAATTCCACGAGGTTTAAAAGATACTTTATGATTCATCAAAGTATTGATAAAATAGAATTAGATATATAATTCTAAAACTATTAGGAAGCCACGAAACAAAAAATAACAATTAGTATACTAATTATTAGGAAATTCAATTAACAATAGAATTTATTACTATTAGAACTTATTAAAAAAAATGTAATCTTATTACTCTTAGAAGGATTTTTAGAAATATGAGCTCAAGTCTTTGTTCTATTACCAGGTCATTGACTGGTTACAGATCTAGAAAGCCTCAACTACTCAATCTATTGCCATTAAAAGATTCTGTCATCAATTTACTTTTATATATAACATAGATAATGTTGAACAAAGTTATACAATTAACACTTAACATTCAACGATTAATGTTTAATAGGTACAATTCAACACCATTTCACATGAATAGGTGGTACATGAATTTGGCTTCCATTTTAAGTTAAATAACTAATGCCTAGAGGATATATATACATTTTTAAAAAATATTTTATTGCTAACAAAATGCAAGGAAAAATCGATGTTCTTAATTATTTATCATAGTTGATCTCAATATTATGTGAAACTTCAAAGTAGACTCAGGTGGATTCCTCCAATTAGGCTCCATTAATTATGCCCTAGAGTCCAGGCACCAACAGTAGTAATCAGGCCTTGAAATTTCTAACATTTGATCTCTAGACCCTACTAATTGATAGCTTCCTGCAAATTAAGTGAACTAGAGAAAGCTAAGGAGATTTGAAATTGTATTGTTATAACCCGTTAATATTTCGTTTTAACAAATTTGTGTCTAAATTTGGTATATTGATGAATCAATAATAAGTAAAAATAAAAAATAAAGCTAAAATGAATAAATATAAAGATATATATATATATATATATATATATATATATATATATGTATAATATAGTAATAATTATTCACCATGTACTTGAAACTTTATAACTCTAGATTCTTGTAATTAAAATATTATAATTTATAAAATTGATGAACTTAACAATACTTGAAAAATGCAATTGCAACTTCGTAAAGTGTTATGGAATTAACGATACTCATAAACGCGGGAGCAAGTGATGATTGAAATCAATAAACTGGTGAGTGGTTAATTGTTACCTTTGAGGGCTAGATTATTATGTGTATTTAAATAAAAGTGCAAGTGCAATATTTCAGTGAGTATTTGAATCATGCTTGTTTGAAATTGTTTGTGGTTAATAAGGGCTAATAAATTGAAATTTTTCTGAGAAATTGAAATCTCGAAACTAAGATCCAAGTGCACCTATGATATGTTGATTTGAAATTTTGAGATATTTTGATTCTGATAAATGTTTTTAAAAGTTTAAGTGCTCAGCCCTGATGTGATGAATTATGTATGGAGATTAATCTGTTGTGCGAGTGAGTAATTGCCTGGTGAGGGGTGATAATATTGTGCGGGGTTGAGTTACTCGTTGGCCCTTTATTTGCTTGGTATGTTATGATTGCTTTGATTAATTTGTGATCATATGAATCATGTAAGTTGTGAATTTATGACGAATACCAATGTGTGATTTAGAATTAAGACATGAACATTGGTTCCTGATATTAATTGACTAAATATGTTATATATTTGTTTTGAGTGATGCTAGTACCCTTTGGATACGTTTTTGCCATTCACTGAGTCCGTAGGACTCATCCCTCTCTTGTTGATAATATCTTTTTATGACAAGATTTCAAGGGACTACAATTATTGATATTGGGCTTGCCGAATATTTGGTGATAAGATATATTCAGAATCTCATACTTGAGGTCAAGGATGAAAGTTTGTAGTCACACTAGAGCTGTGGGGTATCTAGTCTCATGTTATATAATATTTTAATTATTTATTATTGTTTCAGTACCCAAATTTTTACAATTATTTCAATTTTTATAAATTTGTTTTAATGTATTAGTTTAGTCAAAAGTCCTGGGTAATTAGTTTTGATAAAGTCATGGTTATATACTTGTTTTGATTGATGCTAGTACCCTTTGGATACGTTTTTGCCACTCACTGAGTCCGTAGGACTCATCCCTCTCTTGTTGATAATTTCTTTTTGTGACAAGATTTCAAGGGACTACAATTATCGATATTGGGCTTGTCGAATGTTTGGCGACAAGGTATATTCAGAATCTCATACTTGAGGTCAAGGATGAAGGTTTGTAGTCACGCTAGAGCTGTGGGGTATCTAGTCTCATGTTATATAGTAGTTTAGTTATTTGTTATTGTTTCAGTACCCAAATTTTTACAATTATTTCAATTTTTATAAAATTTGTTTTAATGTATTAGTTTAATCAAAAGTCCTGGGTAATTAGTTGTGGTAAAGTCAGGGTTATATACTTGTTTTGACTGATGCTAGTACCGTTTGGATACATTTTTGCCACTCACTGAGTCCGGAGGACTCATCCCTCTCTTGTTGATAATTTCTTTTTGTGACAAGATTTAAAGGGACTACAATTATCGATATTGGGCTTGCGGAATGTTTGGCGACAAGATATATTCAGAATCTCATACTTGAGGTCAATGATGAAAGTTTGTAGCCACACTAAAGCTATGGAGTATCTAGTCTCATGTTATATAATAGTTTAATTATTTATTATTGTTTCAGTACCCAAATTTTTACAATTATTTCAATTTTTATAAAATTTGTTTTAATGTATTAGTTTAATCAAAAGTCCTGGGTAATTAGTTGTGGTAAAGTCAGGGTTATATACTTGTTTTGACTGATGCTAGTACCCTTTGGATACGTTTTTGCCACTCACTGAGTCCGTAGGACTCATCCTTCTCTTGTTGATAATTTCTTTTTGTGACAAGATTTCAAGGGACTACAATTATTGATATTGGGCTTGCCGAATGTTTGGCGACAAGATATATTCAGAATCTCATACTTGAGGTCAAGGATGAAGGTTTGTAGTCACACTAGAGCTGTGGGGTATCTAGTCTCATGTTATATAATAGTTTAATTATTTATTATTGTTTCAGTACCCAAATTTTACAATTATTTCAACTTTTATAAAATTTGTTTTAATGTATTAGTTTAGTCAAAAGTCCTGGGTAATTAGTTGTGGTAAAGTCAGGGTTAATTGAGGCTTAGCTGTTTAATCCTCCAACCAGCCATGCCTTTATAAGGGGTGTGACAGGCCTCTTGAAAGGAAAAAAAATAAAAAATAAAACGAAAAAGAAACAAAAATAAAATAAAATTGTCCCATTCCAAAGAATAAAATGCAAAGATGGGGAGAGTATAATTAATTTTTTCAAAGTCACACATTGGTTTTCAAGAAGGGCCAAATGCTTCAAGCTGCATATAAAAGAGGCGTGAGGTGCTTAACATTACCATCTTTGTGCTTGGGGCAATGACAGCAGCTAGTGAGGTATTAACCGAGGCGCGTCTATTGCTGGTTGAAAATTATTTCCAAAACCCCTCTTAGGCGGGTTTTGCTCAGGCCTTTGAGAATTGCTGGAAGGGCTCCCTCTGGGGCAAAGCCCTATAATTCTTGGTTTAAAATTTTATTTTGTTCCCAATGTGTTTTTGTAAGAATCTTGATCCTGATGCTTAAGCAAGTTGCCCACAACGATTCACATGAACCTGATGTTGCATATTAATTTCTTACCACTTATTCCTTCTTGCAATTAGTTCAATGCTAATTTTTCTTGACTGCGGAATGTGAAAAATGAATGAGCATCTCAGAAAAATATTTTCTGTATGAATATAGTTAATGGAGAATAGATGGTATAAATAAAAAGTACTTATGAAGGATTGACATAGACCTTACCAATACCATTTTATGTCAGTCAATGAAAGATGTTTAGAATGATTCTACAAAATTTAAGCCGATCATCGGTTTGACTGCAGAAACATTAACAGACAGTATATGTAATTAGTACACCAGATAGTAGTATCAAGGACAAGAAGACTACATAGCACGCATTCTTAATTAGGACCATAGAATTAGGATTCATGTGAGTAAAAGGCAGTTTAGCAGCACACTATGATTCATAGTCAATGGTTGGGGGAACAACATAAAAGCAAAGTGTGCCTCTGCAACTAAGGGGAATGATTTTTTATAAATAGGAATTAGGATATGAATCTGAATTAACAAAGGGCTGGCTGACCAGTTAGAATTGAACAAAAGCTACACTTCCCAGCAAGGGATAACGAAGAAGGGAGAGATACGCATCTCTACTTGATCACAGCAAAGTTTCTTGCTCACTAGTCCCACATTGACAAAGTAAGATACAACTAAAGCATAGCACTTATATAAAAACGAAGCTCAGCCTAAGTTTAAAGCATACCTTTCTCGGCCTTTTGGCTAAGATCAAGTGTAGTATCTGTTCTTATCAGTTTAATATCTGATATGTGAGTCAATGACTCACACGATATTAAATTAATTTTTTTAGGGGAAGGCTCATCTCAATAGCTTGCTATTGGGGTCTTCAAGCGTCGCCTATGCGTTGCACTATAGCATTGGCCTGGCGCACCCCACCAAACCAAGTTTCAAGTTTTTGGTTTCTGGCCTCTATAATTGTAGAGAGCTAAGCAAGTTTGAATATTCAACACTTTCAAGGAATTGATTGATCACCTACATGGTTTACTAAATCATGATTATTACGAAGAAAACTTTATTATTAAGCTAATCAAACATTGAATTCCCTTTTGCATTAAAATTTAGCACTCCTTACAAAAATATGAATTGGATGCTAATAAATTCCAAAAGATAACCACTATGTTGTATGCCTATATTATAATATATAGCCCAATATGAACATGGTTCTAAGCAACAAATTCAGATGATTAAAGGAAGTTTAAGAGATAAACACAAAAAGTAATCCTGGAGGATTATATTCTGCCTCTTGTATTTATCTTTCTTATGAGGGACAGATATTTTAAAAATAAGATATGAAAACCTGCATTAACAAGGCCTTGCTGTATGGTTAAGATAGAAAGGATCAGCATCACCGACATGAGATAAAGAAAGAAGGAAGAGATGCCCAAGTCAACTTGACCACAACTGTGAATTACTTCTGCCTATTTTGAATTGCAGACTATGTCATAAGCTACATTTGTCAAAGCTTATACAGACTTTTGTCCATTTTCTTTTGCAATTGCAATACATACAATCACAACCCTTCAATGGTCTATTAGTAGCAACCCAACTTTCCTTAGCAACTGAATGTTTAGCATATGCAGAAAGGTCTTACCAGGCCATCCTTTCAAGTGGTGGAGTTTCACTTCTATGGTTTTTCTCTCTCTTGTTGCTAGAGCCATCCATTTCTTGTTCAGGCCACTTCCTCTACAGTCACTGTACGTCGTTTTACTAGTGCTTACTAGTAGATGGTTCTGCAGGAGGTGTCCGGCTCTTGCTTTTGTTCCCCAGTTGTTCTATGTGACAGTCATGTCATTACTCCCACATTAGTAAACTAAGATACTAAGATACAACTAAAGCATGGCACCTGTATAAAAGCTGAGTCCATGTTCAAAGCATACTTATCGCGGTCTTTTGGTTAAGATTAAGTGTAATATTTGTTTTTATCAGATATGTGAATTTTTAATTTTAAAATAAATATTTTGTTATCTAAATTTTCAATTGTATTTTTTTATTATTTATATATCTTTTAAATTTAAGCAAAAATATAATAATTTTAATTTTAATTAATATTAATTGATAATTTGATTTTAATATAGATTTGTTCTAATTTTTTTTCATAATTGATTAGTGCTAATAATATTTTGAGTAATTTTTGTTTATAAAGAGACACTAAATTAAGTTTATTCATATTTTTTAAATAAAATGAGTAAATTAAGAATTTTTATCTAACAATAAATATTTTCAAAATTATCAAACAAAATTGTGAAAATGAGATAATTAACTCATTAGAGACGTGATATAATTAGTGGGTATTTTGAAAAAAATGATATAATTTAATATAGAGAATTAATGAGTGATATGAAAAAATGATGTGTTAAAATATTAGATACGTTTATTAATAATGTGTCAATACCATATTCTTTTAATTCTCAATTATCAATTTTATTATATTTTATAGACTAGTTTGAATCCGATCTCAATAAAATGCCCAAATTAATTAATTTATTATTTCAAGTTATTCAAAAACTTTATCATTTTTTATACAATTAATAATACTAACATAATCTTTATTATTATTTTTTTTATCTTTATTATTTTATACTAACATAATCTTTTTAAATTATTTATTTCTAAAAAGTGATGGTATGAGTATTATTTAAATTATATATAAATGATATTGTTGTATTTTAGTTATGTAAGATCTTTGTATTTTAGATATGCAAGATCTTTGTATTTTAGATATGCAAGATCTATATCAACAAATTATCTCCTCCAAACTATTACGAGTACGAGTTGATATTACACTACATCTTAGTAACATCAAAATATATATCTCCTCTAAGATAAAATTAAGAAACAATATTAATAACATAATCAAATTAGGTAGATAAATATGAGATGCCCAGTCATATACCACATAATACAATAGTGACACGTGGCATCAACATTCTCAGCATCTTCAAATTCCAATCTCCAACACGATTGGCATTCCCTTTCCAAATTAGTTTCATTCGCATCCATGATAATCAATAAAAAAATTTTAAAAAGAAATTAATGATTAAACTTTAAACAAATGACTAGGTGAACGTTATTGGAAAAAAAAAATCACATAATAAACAAAATAAATATTATAATTTTTCAGTGGAATAAGACAACAGCATAAGGCAAGTTCCTAACAAAAATAGTTAACTAATAAGAAAGTTTAGTAAGGTTAAACTCCAGCCTGCTAATCAGTAAAATAATATCAATTTCTTACCAATTTCTGATTTTTATCTGGAATAAAAAATTGTGATCAACCTTACTAAACTTCAATTGGTAAGAAAAATTTTTCAACACCAGCCTGCTAATCAGTGTTTTAAGGGCACTGCTTAGCACAAAAATAGTTGAAATTTGATTAATTTTTTTCTTACCAATCTCTAATTTTGAATTGGAATTGGGATAAATTGTGGGTAACCTAGGCTCTTGGAGTTGTAGAGGTATAGATATTGAGATCTGATCGACTCACCATGAGAGCAAAGGAGAAGAAAGAATGGCAAACCTGCCTACTGTTGCGTAGCATAGGTTTCCTTTTACTTTTACGGAAAAAAAAGAACTTGAACAGTAAACAGTGTTGTTGGGGTTAGTGGGAGAATTGTTAAAATGCCACGTATCGCTTTTTAATTGAGGGGGACACAATATTAGGACAGGAGATCTGAATTCCTGAAAGAGTTCATCAAAAGGCTTCATCTTAGGCTTGATTTTTGGGATTAACAATTTGGTAGAGGTTGTCTTCAAATTTTGACCCACTTTGTGGGTGATTTGAATTTATTCAAGCTTGATCTGAGGAAGATTAGCTGGTTGGGGCTGCTTCCATTTTTTATTTGAAGATCAATTTGCTCATGTTGGTAAATTTTTATGGTCCCAAATCAGTCTAGCGAGAAAAAAGTTATCAACTGCTCTGTGTTTGATTTCTGAGTTGTGAGTTTGTAAATTTGTGTGTTAAAAGACTACTTTGGCAGTGTTCTTGTTGAATTTGTTAAAAACAGTTAGTGCAGTGGATTTCATAATAGATCTAATCTTTATGTCATGTTCTTGGTAGCTTTTCCATACATTTTTTTATTAGAGTAAGAAAAAGAGGAAATTCTTATCATTGGTTCTTTATCTAAAGATCACTTAAATTCATTTAAATTAAGCACTAGAATTCATTATCTCTCTTTTTTTCTATTGACTTGTTTTTGTATTCTTCAACTTGAAAAAAATTTCAAAATCAAAACCATGTTAGTAGTTGTTTGTTCGGTTAGGAAGTAGGGATTCTGAAATTAGGCGTCTAGATTAAATGGAGGCTGATTCAAGCATCTTCTTCATTGTTGTTCAACCTTGGGTCTGTCTGTTTGATGGTACTCAAATGCAGTCATTCCATATGCTCTGTTAAATGAAATTCCACCATAGGGATTCTGAACATTCTTTCCCTTCACTTTCGTTGTATATGTGTTTCACTTTATGTAAATTGCCAACTTTTTCTCTATGTAGAACAGTATTCTTAATCCTCAAATCAGTAAAATTTTATATTTTGTAAATAGAATGAATATTTTTATTCCCACAGGGCTGATATTTACTTTTAACAATTTTGTGTAAACAGTCCTTGTAAGAATCCCTGAAATCAAGGATTTAATATGTCAATTTTGACTGGGCCCGCACCATGGGATCCAATTTCAAGTTAAGCCTCGTTGTCATTATTGTTATTATCTTTAGATTTTCAATAAAATTATGTACGTCACCCACTCACACCTCATGATGCTCAGAATCTAATTATTATTATTTTCTTTACTAGATTTTATCTACTAATTAGAATTTTACTGTAATTCTTCCCAATTTTCTTCTGAAATCCAATCTCATGTAAAAGTAGACAATCTTTGAGTCTGACAAAAATAATATAACTCAATGTAGAACCTAACTTAATGTAGGTTAGTGTCATAAATTTCAGATAGCTGTGATACAATTTGAATTCATGTACTGCTGCACAGTTTGCAAATTAGAGCCAAAGTATTGATTATTTGTTGATTCAATTATGAAAATGCCGTATTCTTCCCTCTCCCTACAAATGATAATTACTTTGTTGATTTTGTAGACATTACAAACTTGAGACTTTTTTTTGATTTACATTAGTTCTGATCACGTTGAGCTATAATTAGTAGAAGGATTTATCAAATTTTTTTTTTTTTTTCCAATGCTCTTAGGCTCAAGTACATTTACATTTTGACTCTGTTTGCATAGAAATAGAAATAGAAACATCAAACCGTTGTACAAATTTATTTAAGAATATGTCTTTTATTTTCATAACCTTCATTTTATTTTTCTCTCAATTTTTTGTCTATAGATGCCTTGTTATCACAAATCTAGAAATGTGAACCCATGTCTACCTAAAAAAAAGAAAAGGAAATGTGAACCCAACCATATAGAGTAAATTGAAGTGCTTAGGCATTTATTAACATTGATCATCCCAGAAGTAATAAAAAATGTACAAAATGTGTTGTAATAGTAGCAAAAAAAGATATATCAGTTCTATTTTAAATGATTATGTTTGTACAGTAATTTGCAAATTTGTTTTGCATTTAGTGGCAAGTCAAAAGTACTGATTATAAGAAGGAAATATTTGTATTCAACAGGAGAGGTCTATGACTTGAATGTGCTGCAATCGAAAATCAAAGAGGGGGTTCTCTCTAGCTACTAATCACTTTCAGGTTCGCTTCAACATCAGCAAAGATGGAAGATGAGTTGCGAGTTTAGCAAGATCAAATGCAACATCAACAACAGATGCACCTGATGCAACAACAAATGGAGCAATTCCTGCAGGAAATGATGCAGTTAGGGACAGATGCACATTTTACTTCCAATGAAAGTGATTAGCCAACTAATGAATACCTTTCAATCCTATGCTCCAAATCATTTTAGTATTTTTTTTATTTTTATTTTTTCAATTGGAAAGGAACTACATTCGTAAAGGTTCATGTCCAGTTGAGTTTGAGATGTAGGTTATAATAATTAGATCATGGATGCTAATTATAGATAACTTTCAAATAATAGGATTTAAGTAATTCTTTTATCTGCTGGTTTTTTAGAGAAAATTTCACCACCTCTGCATCTGGCTATTTGCTTTCTTGGCCTTCAAGTTGTTTACTTAGTTTTTTTAATAAGTGACATTTATTGCATGCACTTTAGTTCTTTTATTCTTTTAACGCTATAGTTTTACTCCCTTAAACATATATAAACTACAAAAGTATTATTACAGTTTGAAGACAGAAATCTAGAACAATATTTTTTATTATACTAGTTAATGTGTCATAAATTATATATCAATAATTTACTTATTTGTAAAAATAAATACATGCTTTACTTTCAAAATTAAATTTACGAAAGAAAGTTCAATTCCCCGAGGTTTAAAAGATACTTCATTATTCATCAAAGTATTGATAAAATAGAATTAGATATATAATTCTAAAATTATTAGGAAGCCACCAAACAAAAAATAACAATTAGTATACAAATTATTAGGAAATTCAATTAACAATAGAATTTCTTACTATTAGAAACTTATTAAAAAAATGTAATCTTATTACTCTTAGAAGGATTTTTAGAAATATGAGCTCAAGTCACTGTTCTATTGCCAGGTCATTGACTGGTTACAGATCGAGAAAGCCTCGACTACTCAATCTATTACCATTAAAAGACTCTGTCATCAATTTACTTTTATATATAATATAGATACTGTTGAACAAGGTTATACAATTAACACTTAACATTCATCGATTAATGTTTAATAGGTACAATTCAACACCATTTCACATGAACAGGTGGTACATGAATTTGGCTTACATTTTAAGTTAAATAACTAATGCCTAGAGGATATATATACATTTTTTAAAATATTTTATTGCTAACAAAATGCAAGGAAAAATCGATGTTCTTAATTATTTATCATAGTTGATCTCAATATTATGTGAAACTTCAAAGTAGACTCAGGTGGATTCCTCCAATTAGGCTCCATTAATTATGCCCTAGAGTCCAGGCACCAGCAGTAGTAATCAGGCCTTAAAATTTCTAACATTTGATCTCTATAACCTACTAATTGATAGCTTCCTGCAAGTTAAGTGAACTAGAGAAAGCTAAGGAGATTTGAAATTGTATTGTTATAACCCCATTAATATTTCGTTTTAATAACTTTGTGCGTAAATTTGGTATATTGGTGAATCAATAGTAAGTAAAAATAAAAAAATAAAGTTAAAGTATATAAATATAAATAATAAATATAATATAATAGTAAATATAAATATAATATAAATATAAATATAAATATAATATAAATATAAATATAAATATAAATATAAATATAAATATAAATATAAATATAAATATAAATATAAATATAAATATAAATATAAATATAAATATAAATATATATACATGTATAATACAATAATAATTATTCATCATGTATTTGGGTTTGAGAAATGAGTAAGGGTTGGGTTGTCACATCCTTAATGGTGCGCCACATGGTGCCGGTTATGGTGCAAAATGAGCAAGGGTTCTCGCATCGAGGGCGGGTGCAGATAAAGAAGCTAATCTAGGATAAGATTCACATAGCTACTTGGAACATAGAGACTCTTACTGGTAAATTGAGAGAGCTTATAGATACTATGTATAGAATGAGGATTAATATTGCTTGCTTGCAAGAAACTAAGTGTGTAGGAGAAAAGGCTAGAGAAAACAAGATTCAAGATGTAGTATACCGGTAAGACTAGAAATAGGAATGGAGTGGTGATTATTATATATGGAAATTTAAATGACGAGATTGTTGAAGTCAAGAGGAAAGGTGATAGAATAATTTTAGTAAAATTGATGATAGACGAAGAGGCCTTCGCGCCTATGCTCCATAAATAGGATTGGAAGAATCTACAAAGAAGGCTTTTTAGGATGATTTAGAGGAGATAATCCGAGGAGTACCTTTAGGAGGGAAACTATTTATTAGTGCCGATTTGAACAGTCATGTAGGAAGTACTAATGAGGATTTTGAGAGAGTACATGGAGGTTATGGTTATGGAGATAAGAATGAGGGTGAAGAGTCTATTTTTGATTTTGTTGTTGCATATGACTTGATTTTAGCTAACACATCCTTTAAGAAACGAGAGTCGCACTTAGTCGCCTTTTGTAGTAAGCCAAATAAGAGCTAAATAGATTTTGTTCTGACTAGGAGGGTTAATAGAGTGGTTTGTAAATATTGTAAAGTTATGCCCGGCAAGTGTTTAATGTCTCAACACAAACTTATGGTTGTGGATGTGGGTGTTAAGCGTTAGAAGCAAAAGCATAGAAATAATAAGTGTAGTAAGACTAGATGGTGGAATTTGAATGGAAGGAAGATTGCTATTTTTAAAGAAAAAATGTTACAAGGTGATCCATGGAGGGTGGAGGGTGAGCCTAATATGATTTGGGATGAGAAGGCAAGTCGTATCAAGAATACAACTAGAGAGGTGTTAAGAGAAAGTAGAGGACGTGGACCTCCAACTAAGGAGACATGGTGGTGGAATAAAGAAGCTCAACAAGCTACTAAAGTCAAAAAAGAGTGTTATAAAGATTGCATGAGTATAGAAATGAAGATAATTATAAATGTTTTAGAAAAGCTAGAAAAGATGCTAAGAAAGCGGTTAGGGAAGCTAGAGGCAAGGCTTGTGAAGGACTTTACCAAAAGTTAGAGACAAAGGATGGAGAGAAGGATATTTATTGGATTGCAAAGCAAAAGGTAAGACAAACTAAAGACTTAAATCGTATTAAGTGCATTAAGGATGAGGCTGATAGGGTTTTAGTTAAGGAAGACAAGATTAATGAGAGATGACAAACTTATTTCGATACTTTATTTAATAGAGATACATAGGAGATATTGGAGATGCCTAGGAGATATTGGAGTAACTAGGCTTACAAATCTTTTAACAAGATTTTAGTAACCAAGAAAATACCTGATGAGTGAAGGAAGAGTATGTTGATCCCTATTTATAAGAATAAAGGAGATATTCAAAGCTGTACAAATTATCGAGAGATAAAACTTATAAGTCATACAATGAAGTTCTGGGAGAGAGTGATTAAGCGTAGGCTTAGGAATGAGAATCTAGTTTTTGAGAATCAATTTGGCGTTATGCCGGAAAGATCTACAATGGAGGCTATTTTCTTACTTAGGAGATTAATGGAGAAATATAGAGTAAAGAAAAAGGATCTTCACATAGCCTATATTGATTTAGAAAAAGTGTATGATAAAGTGCCAAGACAAGTCTTGTGGTAGGTACTCAAGAAGAAGAAGGTCCCAACTAAATATGTAAAAGTTATTAAAGATATGTATAAGGGAGTAATGATTAGGGTGTGGACTGTATATGGTATGACTGGAGAGTTCCCGATCATGATAGGTGTTCACCAAGGTTTATCTTTAAGTCCTTACCTATTTGCTTTAGTCATGGATGAACTTACTTATAATATTCAAGATAGCGCTCCATGGTGCATGTTGTTTGCCAATGATATTGTGTTGGTAGACGAAACTAGAGAAAGTTTAAATTTCAAACTAGAAATGTGGAGGAACGCGTTAGAATCTAAAGTCCTTAGATTGAGTAGGACAAAAACTGAGTATATGGAGTGCGATTTCAGTAAAACTAGAGGAGACTCGAATGAAATAATTTTAGATGGTCAGACAATCCCTACAAAGGATGTGTTTAAGTATTTAGGTTCATTTATACAAAAAGATGGTGCAATTGAGTATGATATAAACCATAGGATCAAGGCAGGATGGGTGAAATGGCAAGGTGCTTCGGGAGTTTTATGTAATCCTAAAATCCTGAATAGATTGAAAGGAGAATTTTATAAGATAGCAATGAGACTAACTATGTTGTATGGTACCAAATGTTGGGCAGTTAAGAAGTAATACTCGCATAAAATTGGAGTAGCTAAAATGAGAATGTTAAGATGGATGACCAAACATACAAGAAGGATAAAATAAGGCATGAGAAGATCTGTAAGAAGGTGGAAGTAGCACATATTGAGGAGAAAATGAGGGAGAATCACCTACGTTGGTTTGGATATATCCAACGTCGGATAATATATGCAGTAGTTAAGAAAGGTGACTTGGTACAAGTGTCAGGTGTTAGACGTGGTAAGGGGAGACCGAAACTTACATGGGGGGTAGTCATTAAGAAAGATATGGCTACTCTAAGGATTATTGAAAATGTTGTCTCGGATAGATGCGAATGGAGGAAAAGGATACATATAGCCAACCCCAATTAGTTTGGGATTTAAGGCTTAGTTGAGTTGAGTTGAGTTTTATGTAAAAAAATTTGTAAGTGTAAAATATGAAGTAAATAAAGAAAATTAAGTGGATTGAGTATACAATAATATGTACATAAAAATAGGAATTTGGAATAAATTTGAACCACAAATTTAAAAAGGAACTTTGACCAAGTTTATATAATTGTCTTTTCCTCCTTTCTCCACACTTTTACACCGACCTTGCCTCCTCCTTCTTACCATTCTTCTGCCATTAACTCCCCTGTTTCTAGCCCCTTGAGAAAGTCTTGAAGCATGGCAAATTTGTGGTGAGATCTTGGAAATTTTTCAGGGTTGGCATGAGACCCTTCTTCCCTATTTTTTCTGTGACGTTTTTCCTTACAGCAGACAACATCCTTTCTAGCCGTGCTTGATTCAATCCTTGCTTCCCTCCATTTTCCTCCTTCTCGTATAGTGAGCTTAACTCTACCCCTTCATTTTTTATCCTTTGGGCATGTTCTGTCTTTCATTTTTCTTCCCTTGTGTTCGTCTTGTTGGTGCTCCTTTCAAAATTAGGCAGATAATCCAAGTTATTGGTAAATTTGAAACCTCATTGTAGAGGTTTTGGAAGCCAAGATTGTGGCTTTGGGCAACTATGGCAAGGGCAGTGGAACCGTGCTCTGTCTTCATCCTTTGTAGCTGAATATTTAAGGTAATAATTACTCTTTTTAGTTCAGCCAAGAGAAATGCTTGAAAATTCAGGGAGGACGATTGATCCCTTCAAAAACTATTTTTGCATTGAATTCACAGAACTAAACCTATTCTAGGCGAGGGTGACTAATAATTAGTAGAATTTGAAATTGGCAAACAATATATCTATTTATGATGACTTATTCAAGAATCGGGTTTATGCTTTTATAGGACTACCATTACTTGCCTTTAAAGTCAGTTTTCTGTTGTTGACTCCTGTAGTTTGGTCATGTGGGTTTAGTGTCTTAAACATTCCAGTTGACAACATTACTCATTATTTTTCTGTGTTCTCCGACATAAAGTTATACAGACTCTATTGTTCAATATAACAATGGCATAAGAAGGCTCCTCATTCACAAGAGATATCATAACTTGAACTAACATTGTCCTCCTTTTCTATAAGCAAAAGAACATAAGAATGTTAAACAAAATCAACAAATAAGGGCTCTGGGACCTTCAATTTTCATCATTTTCTAGAATAATATGGAAATTTTAGAATCAATCTTTGATTCCTACATTTTGCATCTTCTAATCTTAAGAGCTACATGTAATTCCTTCAAGTTAAAAAAATAAAAAATAAAAAAACTTTAGAATATGCAAGACCAGAGTTCTAATCTTCAAAATACGCAAGACCAGAATCTGAAATGACAACCAAGGGGCTGCCTAATTAGTTGTGGAAAGGGTAGTCTAAATTACCATCAAACCCAATTGTTTTCTTGATTTATTGATGTTAGATTTTATTCTTCTTTGTATGTTGAGAATTAGATGTAGGATTTTAGTTAGTTATAAATGAGAGTTAAGAAAATATGAAATAAACAAAGAGGATCATATGAATTAAAGAAGGGTACTGGTTGTGATTAGAGGTTAAGAAAAACAAGAAATTTATTTAATGTTTATGTGAATTAGAAGGGGAAAACTTGAACTTTAATTGTATCCATGGTGAAATTATATGTAATCCAAGTATTTGATTAATTTAAGTAATTAAGTTAAGTTGAATTCAATAAGTGAAAGTGAGTAATGGGTATGAACATAGGAGGGTTAGTTGTGGGTAAAGTGTTGGAAAATGGGAGTAAAGAGGTTTTGAAGGGATGTAAGGACAGATTTCGTGAGATGGAGAAATCCTATATTTTGGGGGTCTTCAGGATTGAATTAAATTAAGAGTTCTAAAGAGAAAGTGGAGGTTAGGCTCTTGAGATAATTTCTAGAAAATTTTGTAACCTGGTTCTAAGTATATTTGTCAGTAGAGCTACTGGACTACAACTAGGTCCATGCAAGATTTTTAGTAAGTTTCAGTCAGTCCGGAAGACCTTATGGGGGGTTGTGGTTGGAATAATCTTAGGACCTCTGAGTAAAAGTTATTTCTAACATATGAAAGGGTAAATCTAGAGCGGTGTAGATCTTAATTCCGTGTTGTGTGTATTTTGGAGGTATTGGAAATCATGGCTGTGATTTTCGGGTCTTGACTGTACCTATTTTAAAGTAATCGATATTAGGGGGCCTTAAAGGATGAATTAGGAGTAAATTGATGAAGATGAAATGTTTCTAACATCTTGAAACACTAGATTAGAAAGTTTCATAATTTAGTTCCCAATCATGAGAATTCTATAAGCATCGGAATCAAAGGTTGGTAACCAGGAATTGAATAAGTGCCCTATTTTTGTTCATGTAAAGAATTAAGTAAGTTCAAGGATAATTTTAGGAAAATTTTCTAAGTAAGAAACATATCTAACTTCGTCAAGATAATGTTTCAACAAGGTTTTATTAAATTTGATTAAGCATGTAAATGAAAATAAACATATATCCAAGGAGGTCGTGAAATACCTAAAATGAGTAAACTTAAAATAATTAACTGTACTAATATGCACATCCAAATAATACATGCGATACCTATCTAAAAATATATATTTGTCTATTAATAAATCCAATAAACGGAATTGGATTTTCTTTTTCCTAGAGAAAGTTATATTCAGATAACTAAGGTAAGGTCAGGGCTGCCAAAATCTTTTGTAAAATTTGATACAATTTCAAAGAATAAACTGTATTGATATATAAATCCAAAAATTACAAATGATATACCATTATAAATCTACATGTGTCTTGTATTTAATAAATTTTACAAAATTAGATTTGGAATTTCCTAGAGGAAGATATGATTATTAGAGTGAACAATGGGCCAAATCCTAAGTTTAGACAGTTTTGACCTTTCTAACTCCCTAGTGTTTTCTATCTTTTATAATAGTTTCTTTCTACCCTATACATTGTCAAGGCATCTAAAATATTTCTTCATTATCAATCTTATCACATAAAGTATAATTCTTACTACTTGACATGTAATAGCTTAATAGAAAACTTTCATAAAAAACCTATATAAGTTGATATATAAGCTTAGTAATTAAAAGATTATAACAATAACGTTTTTGAGCTAAGTATTGTTTGAAAATTTGAATTTCAGCTCCGGATCCTAATACGAACCTGATGAGACATGTGAATGCAAGTGTAAGTGACAAATGAAATCGGTTAAAGGTGAGTGATTAACTGTTATCTTTGGGGGCTAGATTATTATGTGTAATTATATATATATTTGAATAGATACGATATGTGAAAAATAAGCAAGTGCAGTATTTCAGTGGTTTATTTAAATTATGTTTGTTTGATATTGGTTGTGGTTGATAAGGGCCAACACAGTGAGATTTTTCTAAGAAATGATTTTTATTTTCGAAATTGAAATCTAGGTGCACCTAGGATATTTTGATTTGATATTCTGATATGAGATACTCTAATTATAACAATTGTTTTAAAAGAAATGAGTGCTCAGCCTCGGTAGGATGGATTGTGTACTGAGAATTAACTTGTTGTGCGGGCGCATAAATGCCCGGTAGGGGTAGATACTGTTGTGCGGGGCTAAGTTACTTTGTTAGCCCTTTGCTTACTTTGTATGTTTTGATTGCCTTGATTGTTTTAATTAAATTATGTTTGTTAAGTGTTATGCTTTTGTAACTATGTAAGTGCAACATTAGTGATTTTGTGATTTATAATATGCTAATATATTGAATGATTATATACATATATTATATTATATCACTTGTGTTGAATGATGCACCCTAGATACTAGTTTTCACTCACTGAGTCCATAAGACTCACTCCTCTTCTGTGGTTAGTTTTTTTAGTAACATGATCTCAAGGACAACTATTACTAATAATGAACTTTGCTGAGTGTTTGACGGCAAGGTAATTTTTTGGAATCTCAATCTTGAAGTCAAAGAGAGAAAATTTGCAATTACACTAGAGTTGTGGGGTGTCTGGTCTTGTATTGTATAATAGTCGAGCTAGTTGTTATTATGATGAGAATTGGAGCAGAGCGGAGCTCCTTGCTGTCTTTGTTGTTATAGTTGTTATTGTATAACAACATAAGTGTGTTTTTAAATTATATGGGCATGTTCCACTTTACAAGGAATTTTTGCCAAAATTTTCAGTAAATTATTATTTGTTTCAGAAAACAAACTTTTATAGTGAACTTCTGCTTTATAAAATTTATTTTTATTCTTTAGTTTGATTAAGTGTTGTGTTCATTTCTTTGTTTTGGAGTCAGGGTTACGGAGACTTGGGTTATCTATTACTCTGTCTAGTCATACCACTGAAAGGGGTGTGACATGTATGATATCAAAAAATTTCTCGAACCATATTTCATTTAGCATTCTAATTAATTAATGCAATTTTATGACTTATAACGTACTGATTGATAAATCAATAACACAGGTGCAGCAAATCAAGTATATGCAATATACAACAAATGCATCTATAAGAGATGTTCAATGAATGATTCATATAGGGTATGTCATGTCCACCGTTGCCTATTCTTCCAATTTTCACAGTATGTGACATTCTATATGTGATATTCTAAATTATTCTTAATTTCTTAAATAATTTTAATGAATTAAGGTATAAAAGGAAACATATGAGTAACTTCTTTTTTTTTCTTTTTTTTTTTCTGTTGAGAAAAATAACTTATATAACAAGGAAAAATGTCAAACAAGTCACAAATTAAACATTTGGGGAACAACCTCCACCCATATACAATTAACATGAATAAAAAAAGAGGAACATGCCTAATAGTGAGCAATAGTCTAGAGGTGTAGTACATTCTTAGAATGAAACTACTAATTGATCATCCTGAATTTTTAGATATTAATGTTGTAGTTGATTTTTAATTTGAAATTTTTGATGAAAACTAATTAAATTTATGAAGAATTAAGAATGTATGGATTCTTCATATAATTCAATGTGATCATAATTTTATGAATTTGATATGTTTTGTAATTTCTTATTTGTTTTTTTGTGTCCTCCCATATCTCAATTCTATTATTATAAAATAGATTAAAGTTGATAACTATTATACAAGCATTTTAATTTGGGACATTAAATTACAAAATGATTCAAAAAGTGCATGAGTTACAAACAACTATTATATGACAATACTTTATATCATTAATATATTGTGATATTTATTAGTAAATCATTAAAAGAAATAAAAGAACTATGTACACTTGTGCTTAATATTTCTATACATACTTTCTCCAAAATAAAAATAAAAAAAAATAAAAAAAATGGAGAATAGAATGAAATTATTAAAATATATCATCAAATCACATATTAAATGTGTTGATTTTGATCGTTAAATCATAGCATCTCTTTCAAGTTTAGTTGTGGACACTATTATGAATTCTTATATGTATTTCTAAACAAGTTGCAAACCTTCAAAACACGAGTAAAGTAATTATATGTTTGGATCAATATGCATTAGTATCACTATAAGAAATGGCGTTATCTACATATGCCAATTGCATATGCATGACAGACGTAGAAGGACACATTACAGAAGCAGTCAATTATCTGTGTTTACTCCTAGATGCAAATAAACAGATGCAGTAACCCTAAATTCAGATACTATTTTCTGCATTTGCCTAGTACATCTGTTGACAAATGCAACATGTAGATACTAATAATTACTTGCCACGTACCGGAGTCTAGCTTCTAGATCTGAGATGCAGACGCAGATACAATTTTGCTTGTCATACAAAGGTAAAAGGCAGACGTAGATGAGAAAATAACTTAATTCTTTTATTTTTATTTAATTTTAATTTTATACCTATATAAAAGTGTGTTTTATATTGAAATTCAAATTTTATATAAATAAATAATATTTTACAAAAATTATTTACAATAAATGGAAAAAAAATAAAAAGAAACCTAATACATCATCATCTCCTAATCCTAAGTTTTCGTATTCTTGAACTTGCTTATCAGCCTGACTGAGGTGTGAAGGTAAGGATCTAGGCGATATAACTTGAAATATTAAAATAAATAAGTTACAAGTTGTACTTAACTTAATAAGCAGATAAGTTAAAACTTAAACTTTGACAAACTAAGAAAAATTTCAATTGTTTTTTTTCCTTGAAACTAAAAGTTTGGCTTAATATTCTAATTGTTGATTTAAATAGATGTTCATTTCTTCTAACAGATCTTATTCATCTCATAGTAGTATCGGTACTCTCAGAATCTGAAATAGACTTGTATTTACTTCCTAAACCCAAACTTTCAAAGTTTTTGTTTTGAAACTAAAAGTTTAGCCTAATATTTTAATTGTTCTTTCAAATAGATTTTTGTTTCATCATACATGTTTTATTCATTCCCACAATTAGGCCGTATTCTCAAATCCAAAACAGACTTATATTTAACTATTTTGTCCCTTAAACCCAAACTTCAAAGTTTTTGTCTTGAAACTAAAAGTTTTGCCTAATATCCTAACTATTGATCCAAATAGATTTTTGTTTCTTTCTACAGTCGTGCCAATACTCTCGAATCCAAAACAGACTTGTATTTAATCGTTTTTCTCCCCGAACCCAAACTTTCAAAGTTTTGGCCTTGAAACTAAAAGTTTGCCATAATGTCCTAGCTATTGATTCAAATAGGTTTCTATTTCTTTTTATAGGACTTATTTGTCTCCACGATTATGCCATTACTCCCAAGAGCAGACTTGTATTTGACTATTTTACCTCTCGTAACCAAACTTTTGAAGTTTATACCTTGAAACTAAAAGTTTAACCTAATATCCTAATTGTTAATACAAATGGATTTTTATTTCTTCCTGCATGTCTTATTTATCCCCACAGTTATGACACTACTCCCAGAATCCTAAATGCACTTGTATTTGACCATTTGCCCACTGAACTTAAACTTAAAATTACACTCCAGTACCGTATTCACTATCAAATCTCTAATCACAATTAGTCAATATGTTATTTTTTTAGTGGTGGCTAAGCAAGGATCGAATATTCAAATTAATATTTAGGCTATAACTAAACTAAACAAGAAACAAGATAAAACATCTTCTAGAAAATAAGTTGATATGTTGATTGAATTGTTGAGTAGAGGTGGCAGAAGCTAAGGACCCAACTTCACCTGGTACTTGATGGGAGTTGATACAATCCCCAAAGTTGTAAATGAGACCTTTTTCTTACTGCCCTCTAACTTCACTAAGAGAGTTGAGTCACTCAAGAGGGGCTCTATTGGTGCATTAGCATTGTCTTGCTGGGTGGTATTAAATTACTCTATATCCATCTTTGCAGCTTTAAACTTCTCATGCAAATGAAAAATAATTGGGTTTACAATTAATCAAACATGTAATTAACTATGTCAACAGAAAATAGTTATGTAAAAAGAAAAACAACTATATAAGATAAATAATACTAACACTGATGGTCTTGGACTTCGTGTCAACAAAGTCATCGAATTTTTTCTTGTGAGTGTAGTTGAAAACCTCAATAATTGTAGGTTATCGACCAAACTCTTTCTTCCATATAAAAATTATAAAACAACATTATTTAAAAAGGCTATAATAAAAATTTGTAACTAATATTTATTAAATAAAACAGTACTAACTAGTTGCATATAATGAAGATTGTGTTGACGGAGCCAGATGCTTGGCGAATAAGCTCAGCATATACTTGCCTATTGGCTACCATCGTTCGAGAAGGCCTCTAGAAGTTTCGGGCTCGCTAACTTGTCACACAAGTCTCCCTTCAATCTTATGGGATCAAATCTGGGAGCCCATCCTCTTTCCAAGTGAGCGGGCCTGATATGCACTTCTAATTTAAGTCCAAATGCAGCTTCTAGAACATATTGGTGCATCACTTCCTAGCTATTGCTTCGAACATAGCTCGAGATGGAACTTTCTTCTCACGAGCAACCCTAAACTGTTGCTGCACCATAAATTACAAAATAAAATCAAATTGTCACTAATTTAACAACATATTAAAATTAAATTAAAACTCAAAAAAAATAATATACTTGAACTTACCATAAAATCTTTATAGCAACAATCATTCGCCTTATCAAGGAACTTCTAGTAGTGGAAGATCAAACTTGGAAGGTACTTCATGACAATTCCGAAAATGGTAGCGCTAACCTTCATGTTTTTAGGGTCCTCCCCAATGAATGCTTTGCAATACAAACAAAATAATATATACGTAAGCAAAATACAAGGTATAAATATAATTGAATAAAAAAATATAAAAATTATTTATTTTTTTCCAACTATGTAGATGAGTGGTTGATCCTCCTGATTATCATAGGCGAAGGCTATCTTATTATCGTCTTTTTTCCCCTGGTTGCACCCTTGGTTGTAGGTGTACCTCTGGTTGCACCCATTCCTTTTGCTCTTCCACTAGTTTGGATGTGTATTTGGGGATCAAATTCTTGGTTCATTGCAGTATTATCCTCAACTCCACTTGTTTGGGTTGATACCCCTTACTGATTCTCAGACAATATAATAGGAGCCTTGCAAGTCCTTCTATTATGTCCATAGGCATTACACCTTGAATATTTTAGACTTGTATTTGCTCTTTTCCATCTAATTCTTTCTCCTTCTTCCATTGTCTTATCAGATGTATTAGTCCTTTTCTTTTTTAGCTTGCTTGGTGCTTTTAGTTGCTGAGGTTGTATGATTTGGTCCCAATAGCCTTTGGCCACATGATCTCACTATTAATGGGCTCCATAATTGGCTCATAGCACCTTTCATATACCTCTATTCTATAGTAGCCACTAACATAAGCTTCTAGCTCCTCACCTTTGAAATGCATGCAACTGATTGCATGCCTACAAGACGAACCACTCAACTCCCAAGACCTATAACTCACAACCAATTCAAAACACAAGTAAAGGCAACCATTTAGTAAGCTTACCTGCAGCTGCATGATTTGTTGTCCAAATCAACTGAAAACTTCTCAGTTTGCCATGAAGTTTCAAACTTACCACCACCAGCCCACTTTGGTTCCCACATTCCATAATTATCAATTTCTTTATCAAGCCTTTTTTCACATTAGGCATTATATCTCCTTTATACCTCTATACCTTGTATCTCAAATCACTAAACCTATTGGCATCTTCCTACCATCTAGAATAATCTTATTAAATGCCTCAGTGATATTATTCATAAGCATATTACTCTTGCAGGAAAAACTGAATGTATGCCTGCACCATAACTTTCTATCAACTTCAACCAAAGAATCCCATGCATCTTTGTTGAGCTTTTTAATCTCCTCCACATGCTTCTCCGATAGTCTAAAATATGGTGCCTTTGCAGCTACATGCACTAAATCTCTTAGTTTAGTGCCTCCACCATGTTTGGACTTCACATTTGCATACAAATGCTTGAGGCAGAATTTATGCTCCCCACCTTGAAGCAATTCATCAAGACAAGACACCAGTCCCTGTGTATAACCATTAAAAAAAATAAGCTTATTGTTGTATTTCAAGTCAGAAACAAAAAATGAATGTGTAAGCACCATTAAAAATATCACATTTTGGTCTGATATAAACACCCATTTGTGGCTTCTAATATCACCAATGTCTTCCAGCAACATTTCTAAAAACCAGTTTTAGCTATCTTTGGTCTCTTATTCAATCACAACAAAAAAAAATTGGAAAATATTGGTAATTTTGATCCAATCCAATAGCTACCAATAGGTGACCACCATTTTCTCCTTTCAGATGACAACCATCAATGCCTATGATAGACCTGCCTGTTAAAAAGCATCTCTTGCACGCCTCAAAACATATATACAGTCTTTGAAAAAGAGATTGCATATCCAACTTAGGTCTCCATAACTTGAATTGACAGGTTGTCCCTAGACTTGCCCTTCTCAATTCTGCACAGCATAAACAAAGTTTGGCATACTATTCTCTTTGATTTCCTTGTATCATACTAATTGTATGGAGCCTTGCTCTATATCTAACAATTCTTGAAATCTCCACTGTGTACTTCTTTATAAAAGCAGAAATTATATCACTAAGCATTACTTTATGATTAACCTTCACCTTATCTAAGACCATCTCTGTAACTTTCTTGGCTCTAGCAAAATGGTTCTTAAAAGACCTATTACATGTGTGTTAGGGGCCCCACTGACTTAATCCTAAAAATACCTTGACCATCTACTTTGCTGCAGAAGACCCACCAACCACATCTCAATCTATACTCTGCTCTACATCTAACAGAATCATTTTTTCCTAAGATTAGTCCTCCTTCCATTCAAAAGTGACGACTTAGATAAGCCTTCCTTTAATTCAACCAAGTTGGTGAATTACATGCCAAGTTGTCACTGAAATTCCTTACACATGTTCTCCTTCCTATACCTTCTATATTTTACCCTGTCTGCACCATCATCATCTAAACCCAATGGACTATGCAAGTCATCAATATAATAATCATAGTCAAAATCATGTCACCAATGGATGGTAGAATAGAGGTAGAAATTGTTGCTTTATATTTCTTTTTCACTGGCTTTTGTCTTTTAGCAAGTGGTTTTCATTTTCAGTTTCTTGCTTGCACTTGGTAGTGAGGAACTTTCCTAATCTGCTTCTTCTTCATGGACTTGGGGTCTATATAATCCTCAAAATAGTCCTCATCTCTATTCTCATCACTATCATTCATATCACAACCCTTCAAATTATCATCCTTACTATTTATCTTAAGTCCATACTCTTCATAAGATATTTCCATCCTAGGTTTAGTATTTGTATGTCAACACCTTCACCATGTTCTCCATCTTTTTCAAAACCTGCATCTACTTCAGCTTTTTCAAGTCTTCCATCTACTTCAGCCTCTTTAAAACCTTTATCAAATCCTCCATCTATTTCACCTCCTTCAAAACCTCCATCTAGTTCAGCTTCTCCATCCACTTTTGCTTCTTCAGGACATGGCAATGGCAATGCCATCTCAATAATTTCTGGATTATCTATTGTATGTTCAACTATTAGGTATATTGATCTGTCAAGACTCCTAAATGCACAATTAATCATGACAAGAGCATCTTGGTCACAACTAAAATTCTTAAGTAAGGAAAAAGAAAAAGATAGGTTGAATAGTTTCCAATACAGTCTCTTCACAACAAAATAACCTAAGTTGGTTACTACAAACTTCTTATCAACTGGTGCAGACCAATAATCAGATAAAAATACTAAGCTTTGTAACTCCCCATTCAAATACTTTAATCCTTCTTCAGCATTCATTTCAAAATGCCCCCATAATGATCACAAATTTTAATGAGTTTTTCCAATCATTTATGTCCACTAAGTACGACAAAAGCATTAAAAGCAATAGAGCAATAAATTAACACATAAAGAATACAAAAACAAACAAAAAACTAAGTACCCACAACAGGTCCCTACAACATTTAAGTTTAATATAATTAGTATCTGCAAAATGTGGTCCTTCATGCTATAAAGTTATAATTTCAAGGATGCACTTTACCAATTTAGACATAATAAATAAATTAAACAGTAAGCGAAAGATCAGCAAGTTAGATAATATATACATGGACAGAAGGAGAAATTAATACTTCTAAACGACGAATGAATCACAAACGAATGTCAACCCTAGACAAAAACCCTAAATTCTGATCCCAATTGGATGAATGCAACAAATGCTAAGGAATCCTGAGTTCTGAAAAAACTGAATTCTTTTTTGCGAGCAAAGAGGGGAAATGGGGAATGGGTCATGTGTGTGGCTCATGGGACTGAGATTTGAAATTTCTTTAGCCTGTTTTGCCATGTCAAATGCCAAATGCCATCTTTTAGTCCAAATCAGCTTTTGTTCAATTCAAATGGATGTCATTGTTGGGTTTTGAAACTATGAGGACCACATTTTAACTTATTATAGGGACTAAAGTGAATTTTATGTAAAAAATATAGGGACTATAAGTGTAATTAAGCTACTAATGTAATTAGTAGGAAAAAAGAAAAGAAAAGAAAGGACATTATCAAATGATAAAAAATTGATTAGTTGGACAAATCTGGACACTTGGTTGTTCATAAATAAGCATTGTAATTTTTTTACATGTTTAAGTTTTGGTTTGGTTTTATAATAAAAGGCTGATTTCTATTTGGATATACTAATTGCAATTTTCAAATAAAAAAGAAAAAATTGGTTAGCATTATTTTCATTTTTCCTTATCTTTTTTTTTTTTCTCTCTCTCCCACTTGGATTCAAAAGGAAAGTAATTAATAGGCTCAATGTTTTAAGCCAATGATTTCTTAACCGAGTCAATATGTCAATGGTTTTTTTTTTTTTTTTTTTTGAGAGGACATATGTCAATGATTATTGAGAATTACTTTCTCATAAAGTATATCAACTTGAGAAAGCAGGTAGGGTAAGTATTTTGCAATGTAATAGGAAAATATAACAAATTTTTATAAAAATTACACTCTTTGAGTGTTCTTAACAACCAAGAAAGATAAATGAAAGTGCATATATAAATATATATATATATATATATATATATATATATATATATATATTTATATATATTGTGTAGACACAATTCATCGACAATATACATGACAAAATTTTTTATAAAATAAAATATATGTAGGAGAGTGATGACTTTATCTAAAACTAACACTTAAAAGTTTATCCTCATTATTCTTTTTAACACCATGTATATTTTGTAAAACAAAAAAGATTTCATAAAAAAAAGTAAAAGAATAGTTCCAATTGGCCAATAGGTAGGGCTATACAAATCCATAATTAAGAATCGTCTCAATCATGTTCTCACATTGTGACGACGGTGTTTATTTTCTCTTTCTTTTTCTTTTTCTTTGTTGATCTTTTAACTTTTTACCTATAGTATTTATTTATTTTCTAACAATGAAATTTGTGGTGGCAAAAATAAAAAATAAAAAACAAAAAACAAACTGTCAAGTTTCATATGAGATAACTAAAGAGCTTCATAATTGCCATAAATATAACTACCATCAGTTTCAGTTCTAGTTTGTTTGGATGGGTTAAACAAATAAAAATAGATTTTTTTTAAAAATAAAATACAATTTGTAAGCAAGAAATAGCTTATTGAAGTTCTCTTTTTTGGCTTTACTTATTTAAACTTTTAAGTGTACAAATTTTCCTTTACCTCTTTTTTTTTTTTTTTTTTTTTTCCCAGCTTGGTCTCAATCTCAAGATATTTTTATTTGACAAAAAAATGAAAGGCAAAATTCAATTCATTTGATTTTGTATTTTTCGTTTTATATTTTGGTTTAGCAGTTAGGTCGTGTTTGAACAAATTTACGTGCATCTCAACTAGTCCACCTCTTTGGTCTATTTAAAGAAAAGTCAACCATATCAAGACTTAAGGCTAGTTTAGTACGTGGGACTAACCATTCTATTACATATATAATTCTATAGAATGAACACTCTTTTGTTAGATACGTTTTTAGTCTCAGAATACTCATTTTATTCTAGCCATTTTATTCTATAGAAGTAGAAATCCTCAAACCCACTTAAGGGGGTGGGATTACTCATTCCTACTTCTATGAAATTTGTTTAATTTAGTTAAATGATAAAATAAAAAGTTGAATATTAATAAAATAATAATATTATTCATAAATTATAAAAATATTTATTATTTCATTTAGTCAAATGACAAAAATATCCTTCATATCACATTAAAAAATATAAAATCATATAAAATAAAAATTTGTATATAAAAATAATAATAAATCAATTATTTTAGTCAATGAAAAAAATACCCTTCATATTATTGGAAATAATATAATTATAAATAAATAATTAATGTTATATAAATAAATTAGTTAAGTAATTTTAAACTAAAATATTAATATTAATAAATAATAAAATAAATATAAGTAATAATAATAATAAATAAATAAGATAATACAATTTTAAAAAAATTAATTAAAAAAATAAGAAATAATATAAGTAATAATAATATTAATTAATTAATTAATAATAATAAAATAAGATAAAAAATTAAAAAAAATTAATTAAAAAATTAAGAAATATATATATTTCATAAATTATGTTTAATTTTTATTACTTTATCTATAGAGTGATATTTTTGTCATTTTGAAATAATAATTTTTATTATTTTATCTATAGAGAGATATTTTTGTCATTTTAAAATAACTTTTATATTATTTCATGTCTAAAAATTGCATAGAAAATTAATAAATACAACGAAATGATTATTCCTCACTTACACTACCAAACAATAGAATGGCCTATAATCATTCCATTCCATTTGCATTCCATTCTCATTTCCTTTCTCATTCTAATTCTGCAAAAATCATTGTTGCATACCAAACTAGCCCTAAGTGATTTATGAGATCTTACTCCCTACAATCTCCACGAAAGAGATTCAAACCTAGAAAGTTAAGGAACCTATTATACATTATTTATCACCAGACCAATGCATTTGGGGTTGGTTTTTTGTTTAAATGAGCACATACTCATAACTAATTGATAAATATTTTTTAAAAGAAGACAAAATGATATAAGTATCACCATTTTGTCAATTTCGTCCTAAAATCTTTTTTTATTATTATTAACAAATTTGTCCCATAACTTATAAAAAGTTTGCAAAGTTTTTTCTCAATCTAACATCATTAGCATTTTGGACAAAAAGAATGGATTTGGCTTAGATAATTATATTTCTCGGCACATGTATGCTGCTTTAGTAAAAGAATATAAAATTGATTGTTCCTAAAATATATATATATTTTTTTAAATTTCATTGTAATTTTTTTTTATTTTAAATTTCATCCAAAAAGTATCATTCTTCAATGAACATTCATCCTAAAATGTTCAAATCTTCACAAATATTCATTTTATAATTTCTCACATATAGTAAAATAGTACTATTAACCATAACCAAAATTAAAGTACACGTTAGATTTAACTGAAACATTACTACTAACGTATTCTTAAACTATCAATTGCTGGTGTTGCAATTGGTGAGAGAATCCTCGGTTAAGTTCTTCATGTCAATAACATTAACTGCCTGCTACATTTTTGACAAGAGTTCATAGGTAATGTCAAAGTCACAGACAATAACGTTAAAATCTACGATTATTAAATGGGTACATCTGCAAAGTCGATATAATTATATTGAAAAAACTTAATTATTGATCATTATATTATATAAATTTAACAAAATAATTTAATGTCCTCCCATATCAATTCTATTACTATAAGATAGATTACGGTTGATAACTACTATACAAGCTGTACATTTTAATTTGAGACATGAAATTACAAAATGACACCAAAAGTGCATGAGTTACAAACAACTATTATATGATAATACTTTAGATCATTAATATACTGTGATATTTATTTGTAAGTAATTAAAAATAAATGACTATATACATGTGTGCTTAATATTTCTATACACGCTTTTCAAAAAAGAAAAAACAAAGGAAAAAAAAAAAGTATTAACACCAAAAAAATATACAAGGTATAGGCCTAATTTATCTGGGCTAGTCAGCTGAGGTTAATCAACTAATGGACTGGGTTGGCTAACTAAAGTTTGGGCTTAATGCAAATTATGTCAAGACCAATTTAATAAGCCACTAAGTTGTCACACCCCTCATCGAGGCATGACTAGTTAGAGGATTGGATAAACAAACTTCCGTAACCCTGACTTCAAAACAAAGTAACAAACATAACTCTTGACCCAACTAAAGAATAAAAATAACTTTTATAAAATAGAAGTTCACTGTAAAAGTTTATTTTCTGAAACAATTAACAATTTACTAAAAAATCTAGGCAGAGGTTCCTTGTAATACAGAATATGCCTCAAAATACAAACACGTATATTCATGATTTCACACAACAACAACACAAAGACAACAAGAAGCTCTTCTCCGTCTATTTCATAAGCAAGACAAATAACTAGACTCTTATATCATACAAAATTAGACACTCCACAGTTCTAATGTGACTGCAAACTTTCATCATTGACTTCAAGTCAGAGATCCTAGAAAATACCTTTGCGTACTCTGTCGGCAGGTCACTAGCTCGGTAATGCCATATACTAAACTCTTGTTTCTAAAAAAAAAAAATCACAAGAGAGAGGTGAGTCTTATGGACTCCGTGAGTGAAAAATCATATCAAAAGGGTACTAGCATCACTCAACACAAGTATATAACGTATATAGTCAATTAACATCATGTGACAATGTTCATATCTTAATTCAAAATAAACATACACATTTTTAATTGTCATAAATTCACAACTTACATGATTCATAAGATCAAAAATTAATCAGAGTAATCATAGCATACAAAGCAAACAAAGGGTCAACAAGTAATCTAGCCCATACAACAGTATTATTCCTCACCCGAGCATTTACGTGCTTGAATAATAGATTAATCTCAATACATAATCCATCCCACTAGGACTGAGTACTCAAATTTTTAAAACATTTATCAGAATCAAAATATCTTGGATTTTAAATGTAATATCCTAAGTGCACCTAGATTTTAATTTTGGAGATAAAATTTATTTCTCAGAAAAATCTCACTTTATTGGCCCTTATCAACCACAACCAATATTTAACAAACATAATTCAAATAAATCACTGAAATACTGCACTTGCTTATTTTATATATATCACATATATTCAAAAACACATATAATTACACATAATAATCTAGCCCCTAAAGGTAATAGTTAACCACTCACCTTTAACTGATTTCGTTCGTCACTTACACTTGCGTTCATGCATCTCATCAGGTCCACATTAGGAATCCATAACTGAAATTCATATTTTCAAATAATACTTAGTTCATAAATGTTATTGTTATAATCATTTAATTACTAAGTTTATGTATCAACTTATATAGGTTTATTTATTAAAGTTTTCTATTAAGCTTTTACATGTCAAGTAGTATAAATTGTACTTTCTGTGGTAAGGTTGATAATGAAGAGATATTTCAGATGTCTTGACAATGCATAGGGTAGAAAGAAACTATTATAAAAGTTAGAAAACACTAGTGAGTTAGAAATGTCAAAACTGTCCAAACTTAAGGTTTAGACCAATGTTCACTCTAACAATGATATCTTCCTCTAGTAAATTCCAAAATCAGTTTTATAAAATTAATTAAATACTAGACACATGTAGCTTTATAATGGTATATCATTTATAATTTTTAGATTTATATATTAATACAGTTTATTTTTTGAAGTTTCATCAAATTCTGCAAAATGCAGGATTTTGGTAGCTCTGACCTTATCTTAGTTATTTGAACATAACTTTCTCTAGGAAAAAAAAATACAATTCCATTTATTGAATTTATTAATAGACAAGTATATCTTTCTCGATAGGTATCATATGTATTATTTGGAAGTGTATATTAGTAAAATTAATTATTTAAAGTTTACTCTTTTAGGCATTTCACAACCTCCTTGGAAATATATTTATTTTTACTTATATACTTAATCAAATTTAATAAAACCAAGTTGGAACATTAACTTGAGGATGTTTTATAGCTTTCTTATTTAGAAACTTTTCCTAAACTCAACCTTGAACTCACTCAATTCTTCACATAAACAAAAATAGAGCATTCATAAAATTCTTGATTGCCAACCTTTGATTCTAATATTTATAGAATTCTTATACTTCAGAATTAAATTACAAAAATCTCCAGTCTAGTGTTTCAAGATGTTAGGAACAACTTTCATTCAGAGATCCTAAGCTAATTTCATTGAAAGCCCCCGACGAAGTCTTCCGAATTGACTGAGGTTCACTGAAAATCCTGCATGACCTAGCAGTAGTCTAACAGCTCTAACTAACAATATACTTAGAATTAAGTTACGAAATTTGTAGACAACATTTCAATATCCTAAGCTACACTTTATCTTTTGAACTCTTAATTTAATTCAGTCTTGAAAACACCCGAAATATTGAATTTCTCTAATTCATCAAATCTGCCCTGCATCCCATCAAAAACCATTTAACTCTCTCTTTCCAACACTTTACCCACAACTAACTCTTCTTTGTTCATGCCCAAATCCACAATACTAACCAACCATTATTTACTCTTGCTTATGAACTTTTTATTCATTAATTCAAATTTTATAATTTAACATTAACCCAGTCCAATTTCATGTTTCCTAATTAGCTATTCAACTAATGGAATCCTACATAAGTTAATTTTCTTGTATATATATTAACATTTATCTTCTACTAGCTATTGTGTTAAATATCTAATGGTAAGTCATTTTAATAAGGATGTGTGTATATATGTATTACTAGTTCAACATGAGTCAATAGTTTCCATTTTACTCATACTCAATTCCTAATTCGATTGAACTAACTTTCAAACTTCCATAATATTTACATTCCCATTCTAGAATTCAAATTAGATTACCATCTAACTTACATCAACAATTTAAACTAAACCTTCTAATGTTATCATATTTCTAACTTCAACTATGAATTTATGCATTTAACTTTCTAATGTTAATATTTACCAATCTTAAATTTTCTATTTCAATAATCCTATGCAATTACTTCATGTACTCATTATTGTTAAATCTTGACTTATGACTTGAAATTATTTTCCTTTTCAAAATCACACCCTTAACTAATAAAACACACAGAATCTTAACAAGATTGAACTCCCATCAATTCACCTAACTTTAGAAAGTTACTATCCTAAATTCGTGTAAGCTTCACTGGCACAAGGAGTAATTTTCTACCCTTTAAATTCCTTGTTACTGTGACCTCTTAAAACCCTCAAAACCCTCTCCCTTGTTCATATCATAACCGGCCATAGAGGAAAAAAATGAGCAACCAAATTGTTGCCTTGCTTCTTAGTAGTGGGATAACTGTAGAATATCCAAGAATCTACTATAAAATAGGGTGGAGATGGCTGATCTTGCACTTCACTCTCATGGCTTCAACACACCAAAATATAGCACCCTAACAGCCCATGTTGGAACATTTATAGCCTAACTACAATTCACTTATACACTTCACATAACACAATCACGTTCGGACAAGAAACAATTCCCTTAAACAACTAGGAATTCCAGCCTAAACACCCCATACCATTTTTTCCTTTTAACAGAAAAAGCTCACAAAAACTTTGAAGCTTACAGTGGTTAGCACTCTCGACAGTTAGATTATTTTCATGGCTATCCCCCCAAAATAGAGCCACCAAAATAATAGCCAAGAAGGCCTTAAACCCAGCAATAAAAAAAAATAAAAAATAAATAAAAACACTCACGGTTAAAGGAAAAGCAAGAGTTGAAGTTCTTTACCTTGGATTTTACTTCAGCAAGATGTAAATTTGGGATTTCTTAAGCAGAAAAAAAAAAAAAAAAAAGAATAAAGGATAGAAATGGTTTTTCAAGAACGAGTGATAGCGAATTTGGCTTGCAAAGGAAGGAGTGAGGCGATGGAGGCAAGCAATACAAGACAAAAGGAAAGAAAAGTAACATAAAAGCAAACAAATTTTTAAAACTCAAAGTAAACAAAGTTTGTGGTAATATATATATATGTATATATATTACTTTTCCTCCACCACTTAAATTAATTATATATGTATCTTTGAAAAAAAATATTTCATCAAATGAAATCTAAATTCCAAGTTAGCTAATAATGAAATGAAATTTAATTCTTGTTTTACCTACATTTATATTTATTTATGTATTTTTTCAAATGTTCATTTATATTAAATTATAATTTGTGCAAAATTTATATTCACCTATTCACAGTAAGTTACATACTCACATTCTAGCACATATGCTAACTATTAGGTTATAACATGAGTTACTAAAATCAAGCCATATCCAGTTTTTATTTAAAAATAATGAAGGATAATGGCATGATTTCAAATCCCTTTAAAATAGGGATATTCGATTTTAAATAGAAGGAAAAAAGCTATTGGGAATAGTTCAAATGAGAAGATAAAGATAAGACTTATTCAAATTGGTTCAAAATTGATCTTTCAACGGGCTTTGATACTTATTGGGTTTATAGACTCATTGAAGCAAAATTGGGTCAGTCAGCTGATTGGAGTTATTGGATTTGCTAAGTTGGACCAAGTCAAACGTAATTTGGTGCACTTAGATCGCTTTCAGTGTCAAATCCTATTTTTAAGGGATAATGGAGATACGGGGCATCAGAAAATTATTACTTAGACTAGCAAAGGTAGAATCGGTTGCGAAATTTTTAGACAAGTCAGTTGTTAGGGGCTGTTACTCACTTTGGTTGTTAGTATGCTCTTATATTAGTGGATGCTTGGTTAACAAGTTAAGAGAGAACGTGACAGACTAGGCAGATAGGCTTAGTGGGTTAGCAACTAATTTTTATTGTATAAATAAGACTACAGTCATCAATTGAAAAAACACTCCAACATCAAACACAAAATTACCAATTCAATTTAATTTATATTTTACAGTCAGCCTTTATTACTTTATTTATAGCAATTCGTTACATGCTTTATTTATCACATTTATTTATCACTTTCCTTTACAAATTCATGCCCATCAATTACATTTCAATCAAACCAATTCACTAGGAGCTTTCTTTAGTATCTTAGGAACCCATTGTCTAAGAAACAGAGTTCATTTCTTAGCCAAATCGCTTGAACGTAGGAATTAAAAGTTACTAAGTAAGCTGATTCACCTCGCTGATCTCTATTGAAATATTTCGCAAAAATATTTCTAACATACTCGATGGGACCAAAACGACTAATTTCTAGAGAGACGGGTTATTGGTCATGAGTTTTACTAGTGCATGCAACTGCATTATGGGAAGAGTTTATCCGATATGGATACTCTACAACTAGGAGTTAGGAAGAGTAGTGGCTGGAGACAAGACGATCCTTAGGTTTCACAACTTACAGAAATTCCTACTTCGGTAGCACCATCTCCTCAGCTTGAGGACTGTTGCATCAACTATGGAAGGAGTATCATCTTTTTAGCTCAAGACTGTTACCCCAAGTGTGAAGGAGTATCATCTCCTCAGCTGAGGACTATTGCACCAACTATAGAAGGAGATAGAACTTCCAGTCAACCTATAGTGATGACTATTTCTTTTATCCATCAACAGATCGATTTAGGGCTCAATGATTTGATATACCTGATGTCAAAATAATTAGCTAGATCGTTGAGTCGATGGTTCACAATGAGGTGCACAATGTCCAAGAGCAAGTTCAAAGGACTTCCCAACAGCTAAAGGAGTATTCTACAATCTCTTTCAATGGCAGGCAACCAGTTCCACAGCCATAGACAACTTCTTTCTTGGTTACACCTGGGGGGTAAGTGGTTACTGAACCTATCAGTCAAGTGGCACAGCTAACTCCATAATATGGGAAAATCCAGATGGCCAAAAAACACCAACTGTGTTAGGTACTCTTGGATTGCCATCCATACCAACTGTTTTTAACTCAACAGTTTTTAGTGCTATACCACAGACAGGTTCGGTTGCAGCTTAACTACTATATCTAATGACTAGATGTAAAGGAACTCAGTATAAAACACCAGGCAGTTATGAAGTAAAGCAGCCATGGGTCAACCTCCACCTATTACTCCTAACTAGCCAGTATATGTTGAACATCCAAATTATATACAGAATCAAGGGCTACCTAGATAGAAGCCACAGATCGGATCTGCCAGATGCAATATCCAAATGCTAGATTTAGAAGTTAGTACAGAGCACCTGGAGATTACGAAGTAGAGCAGCCATTGGGTCAACCTCCACCTATTATTCCCAATTAGTCAGTGTATGCTGAACAGCCGAATCATGTGTAAAATCAAGGGCCACCCAAACAGACAGAACCAGTGACTGCATAAATACCAAACATGTATCCACCAGTGATGATTGAGGCGAGGCCTGCTGTGCCACCCTTGATTGATCCCAATATGATTATTGAAGTAATGAGAAGACACTTCAATGTAGAGCTGAGACCTTTTGACATGCCAGTTTATAGGAAACCATATCCTGAATAGGTAGGGCAGAGTCATGCCCTTGCCAAACAATTTTAGAACTCCAGACTTTACCATTTTCTCAGGCAATGACGAAAAGTTTACCATGGAGCACATCAACAGATTCACTGCGCCATGCAGGCGACGTAAATTTGAATGAGTATTTTAAACTTCAGTTATTTCCTTTATCTTTAACTGGTACTGCTTTCACTTGGTATTCTTTATCTCATAACTTTATGTAGAATTAATCAAATATAGAGAGACTCTTCCATGATTGTTTTATAGGCCACAGCCAGATGTAACAGTCGCCGACCTAATGAAACTGAAGTAGAAAATGGATGAACCAGTAGCTGAATGTATAGAGAGACTCAGGAAGCTGAGAAGCAGATGCAATGTACAGTTACCAGAAGTAGAGTATGCCATTATGGGAGTAGGAACCATGCATCCGCAGCTGAGGAAGAAACTAGATGCGCAAGAATGTACAAATTTGACTCAGCTAGTATCTAAAGTCATTAGAGTTGAGTAGTTCATTTTGGAGAAAAAATAGAGGAAAGCCAACAGAAGTAGAAAAGGTCCACAATTGGTGTCAGTAGTGGACTCAGCTGACCTTAAACCGGGGGAGACAGCCAATAGTGAAGAGGAGCCATTAGCTAATATGCTAGTGGCTGAGATCTTAGAAGGAAAACCTTACTCTTGCCCAGCTCTCAAACCAACAAGGGAAAAGAGATTCCTAAGTTGGAAAATAAAGAAGATAACTTATTTGACATCTACAAAGCCAATCAGATCTTCGATTACATGCTGAAAACAAGTAAATCAAGTTGACTAATGGACATAAGATCCTATTGTTTACTGAGATCAAGGATAAATGGCATTGTAAATGGCATAATTCATATAGTCATGCTACTATAAACTATTTGATTTTTAGGAATGCTATCCAAAAAGCCTTGAAAGATAGAAGGTTCAAATTAGCTGACAAGGGAACACAAAAATTATCAATCGATAGTAATCCATTTCTAGCCATATCCACCAATATGGTTGCTATATTAGGTCCACTATCCTAATCTAAATTATATCCAAAAGATTTGGCATAGAAACGACCTGTACAAAAGAAATGGAGAGTCAAATGAGAGGCAAAAAGCTGAGAAATTGGCTACAATTAGGGGGCAACTAGCTATACAGCCAAAATAACTGAAATTCATAGTCAAAAGATTAAACGTGTTTGAAAGACTTTGCTTTCCAGCAAACCCAGAATGAGGCAAAAGTAGAGTCTTTGATAGGTTGAAATTTCCAAGAATTAATGATGAGCCGATTCTAGAAAGGAAATTTCCAACTGAAATAACTAAACCAAACTTTGCAAAAGGTAATGAAAGTAAGGTAACAGCCGCATTCGATTTCGATAAAGTTGATGATCTAGATAAAGATGGTGTTGAAGAGTCCTTAGCAAATTTAACATCATCAGCATCTTGCTAAGAGAATTCTAAGTTTAGGATAAAGCATTGATGGAGTTAGAAAGAAATGTTTTCGTGGAAAAAGCCGAATGGGCTACATTATTAGAAAATGAGATTAGGCCAGCTATGATACAATTTGAGAAATCTTTAGAAACTATGACTAACCATCTTAAGCCTTTATACATAAAATCTCATATTAATGGCAGGCCAATTAGCCTGAGTTTTTATTGATGGTAGAGCAGTTTTGAACATTATGCCTATTAGTACAATGTTGAAATTGGGAAAGTTAAAAGCTGATCTTATATCTACTAATATAAAGATGATTAACTTTACAGAAGAAGCAACCACTACAATCGAGGTATTGGTAGCCGAGATCACTATTAGAAGCAAGACCATAAGTTTAGCATTCTTTATAGTGGATGACAAACCCACTTACTCTATTTTGTTAGGCAGAGATTGGATTCATTCTAATAAGTCTGTTACTTCCACGTTGCACCAAGTGTTAATATTTTGGGAAGGTGATAAGATAAAAGTTGTATTAGCTAATTAGAACCTATTCACAGCTGATATTAATATGGTATAAGCTATTTTCTACTCACCATGAGTGGAAACAATTAAATTACCAAACAACTATAAAGAACGGGTCTCTAGAATCTTGCAATTTCAGTGCTAAAGGTTTCCAGATAAAGATTCATTCAGTAGTTAAGGTCGATTCATGGCTTCTCTTACAAGATTTTAATAGATTAGAACCTTAAAGTACTCGAGAATGTCCTATAATGGCTTGCTATGCTCTCAACCAAAACTAGGAATGAGGACTCATCTCAAAGCACGCTTGGGGGCATGAGGAAAAGCATGATCAGCTAACAAACCAAACATAAAAAGAATAAGAGCTAGAGGCTCCATTCTTAAAAGAGAATCCCAATTTTGAAGCTCAACATTCTTTGATTAATGTTAACTTTGGTATATTGAAGAAAAGCCAAGGACAACAAAAGTCAATGTCATATTAGTTGAATTCAATAAATATCGGTTTACCAAGCTCATCAAGTAGTACAAAGATTGTTTTATCTAAGAATACCACGAAATGCCAAGGTTATTTAGGCAATTGGTTGAGCATCGATTACAGATAAAGGAAGGCTTCAACCTTCATAAATAGCCTGCTAGAAGGTTTAACACCGAGTTGATACCAAAAATCAAAGAGGAAATTGAGAGGCTTTGAAAGCTGGATTCATATACACTACCAGATATATGGAATGACTATCCAACATATGTCCTATTATAAAGAAGAGTGGTCAAGTTAGAATCTGTATAGATTTTAGAAACTTGAATTTGGCTATCCCTAAAGATGAGTATGTAATGCCAGTAGCCGATATGCTAGTAGATGTAGCTTCTAATCATGGGATTCTTACCTTTATGGATGGATATTCAAGATACAACCAGATATTTACAGCCAAAGAAGACATTCATATGACTGCATTTCGTTGTTCAGGTGCATAAGAAATTTTTGAATGGCTTGTCATACCATTTGGTTAAAAAAATGTAGGTACAACATACCAAGAACAATGAACGTTATTTTTCATGACCCAATTGGTCATAGCATGGAGATTTATATGGATGACATGGTGGTAAAGTCAGAAGGGGTTGATCATTATCTAATCGATCTGTAGTAGGCCTTCAAAAGAATGAGATTCCACAATTTGAAGATAAATCTAGCTAAATGTGCTTTTGGAGTCTCAGCTGATTATTTTCTCGGCTTTCTCGTACATCGACAAGGAATTAAGATCAATAAGAACAAAGCTAAAGCAGTGTAGGAAGCAAGATCACCATAAAAAAAAAAAAAAAAAAAAAGGATTACAAAGCTTAATTGACAAAATCAACTTTATGAGAAGGTTCATTTCTAATTCGGCTGGTAAAATAAAAGATTTTTCACCTTTGTTGAAGTTAAAAGAAGCTAAGGAGTTTACCTGGGGAGAAGAATAGCAATTGGCATTTGAACAGATTAAGCAGAGCTTAGCCAATCCACCAATCTTGGTACTTCCAATACGAGTTAGAACTTTGAAGCTCTATATTTTTGCTGCTAAAGAATCCATCAACTACCTACTCTCACAGGATGCTGAGGATAGAATAGAAAGAGCTATTTAATATTGAGTAGGCTTTTAAATGATGCTGAATGCAAATATACTCCAATTGACAAGTTATGTCTTTCCTTATACCATGCTTGCATTAAATTTGAGTATTATCTCTTGCCTAAATAAGTGTTGGTCATGTGTAAAATTGATAGTGAAATATTTGCTCAATATGCCCATTTTACAAGGACGATTAATGAAATGGGCCATTAAGTTAAATGCTTTTGCCTTAAAATACGTCCCGCTAAAAGCTATCAAGGGACAGGCATTAACGGATTTCTTAGCTCAACATCCATGCATTAAGGTACAAAATCATCCACTAACTAAGGCATACAGTTATATTCATTTGAAGTCTTGGATCTTGTCATTTGATGGGTCTAAAACTTAGAAATGAGTAGGTGCTGGAGTTGTTATCATTAGTCTTACTGGCAAAATTGACAAATTCATGTTTTAGCTAGAACTTGACTATTCCAACAATCAAGCTGAGTATGAAGCTTTGATTCTTGGGTTGCGATTGTTGATTTATATGAAAGCTCAATTTGTTCAAATCATGGAAAGCTGACTAAGAAATAAAAATGCAACAATCCAAACTTGTTAAGTTATTATGAAACAACTAACGCTTTACTTCAGCAGTTTGCCGATGTAGTAATAGTGCATATGCCAAGGGGGAAAATGGAGATGCCAATAATTTAGGCCAATATGCTTCTGGGTTCAAGACTAATCTTGAAGATGTTGTCTTTCATCTTCCTAACATTGCAACAATCGATCAACAAACAATAGCCAATAGTTAGAGATTTGAGTTGAACCATCTGAAAGATCCATCTAGTCCTGTGGATTTCAAGCTCAAGCAGAAAGCCTAATGATGGATTGTTCAAAAAAGAACATGAGGTTTGCTGTTAAGATGCTTAGAAAAAGGTGAAGCTTTGAAGGTCATGGGAGTTTGTGGAACACATAGATTTGGGCCTAAAATGTGATGGTTGATTCATAGACATGGCTATTATTGGCCATCCATTACATCTTATTGCTACAAGTATGTTAATGGGTGAAGCATGTCAACTACATAGTCCAATTTAGAGAATGCTAGCTGATGAACTTCATCCTATCATCAAGTTATGGCTTTTTAGAGGTTGGGCTATGGATTTGATCTGTAAGATCTATCCCTTTTCATCTATGAAGCAATCTTTTATCATTATAGCAACAGATTATTTCACCAAGTGGATGAAAGCTCAGCCAACAGTGAATGTAACACAAGATAAAGTTATCAGTTTTATTAAAATCCAAATTATTCATCAATTTGGTATTCCTCAAACTATAACAATTGATCACGGTACAATTTTCACTAGGTATAAGGTGGTAGCCTTTGCGCAAAAGTTTGGTGTTAAAATAGTTCGTTCAATACCATACTATGCTCAAGCTAATAGGCAAGCAGAGGTTGCTAACTGAATCCTAATCGATATGATTAAGAGTTCTTTAGAAGACAAGCCTAAGAAATGGCATGAAGTGTTATCAAATGTTCTTTGGGCATACAGAAATGCTAAGTGCACGGAAACTGATTTTACTCCATATCGCCTAACATATGGTCAAGAAGTTGTGTTACCTTTAGAGATTATAGTTAAGTCTTTAAAGGTAGCAAAGCAAAATGACTTGGAGCTTGAGGAGTATTTACAATGCCTTATTTATGAAGTTAGATTCAGCTGATGAAGATAGCTTAATGACACTCAATAATATTCGACTTAACAAAGCTAAGGTGGCCAAGAACTACAATAAGTATGTCAAGGTAAAGAGGTTTGTAGAAGGTGACCTTGTTTGGAAAACCATTTTATCAATTAGAACTAAAGTTCCTAAGTTCGGTAAATGGTCGCCAAATTAGGAAGGACCCTTTATTATTAGTCAAGTTATTCTAGGTGGTACTTATTGGCTAGTTAACATGCAATGAGAAGAATTAAGCAAAAGCATCAATAAAAAATAATTAAAGTTTTATTACCCTTCCATCTAGGAAGAAATGCCTGAAAAAGTCCGAGAAGTAGCTACAAGCCAACTACTTAGCTTAAATAAGAAAAAGCCAGCCAATGCAGCTAAGTAAAATAAGGTTTGTCATTTTAGTGGTGGAAGGATCATTGTCAAAGGGACGAAATCTTCAACAGTTGAGAGATTAACAGTAGCAGGTGGTGCAATATCAGCTTGGTTGGGAAGTATGATAGCAAGCTCAGAACCAGCAACAGTTTGTTCCTTCTTCACCTCAACTAATATTTCTTTTAGTTGAGCCTATGATTTCCACGGCATCAGCTGAACCAGCTTCTTCAACACTTAGTTCACTTTCCAAAAGAGTCTTCTTTTACATCAAATGAGTAATCTTAGAAACTAAGGAAGTGCTTTTGTTGTACGAGTTGATTCTAACATTTGTGTTGGTTTTAAGCTTAGCCGAGATTGATTTTAACTGAGGCTAGAGGAAAACTATTTCAATTTGAATCCGAGCCAATTCTTTGTTCAGATCTTCCAAGTTCTTTGTAATCCTGGCTTCCTCAAAAAGATTTTCCTGCCTACCCTCTTCGATAGCTTTAAACTAAGTCTGAAAGGTGCTCTTTCTGGCCTCAAGGTCTACTAGATGTGTTAGCTAAGAAGCACTGGTCTCTTTGTGCTCTTTATTAACTTTATAAAGAAAATCAGCATTGTTGAAGAGCAAAGCCATTTGGTTTAAGTTCACTTCATAGCAAGAGACACCAAAGAAGTATCAGCTAACATAGCCACCTTGGACATTGATAGCTTAAGGGACTCGGCTATTTTAGGATTAGAAGGGAAGCCTTTCAGAAACTGATTTTCAACAAACTCCAGATGCATGGAGATAGAGGAAGTGTCCCTTATGATGGGGCTAGAAAAAGAGGTTAGAGACTTGAAATACTATTCGAAGACTTCATCAAAAATTACAAGGGATACAGCCAATGAAAAAGCAATAAGAGGTGTTGCTTTTGAGTTACCAGGAACCATGGTAGACTCAGATGCATGAGTCTTAAGTTTCTTTTTCTGCAAAAACAAAGAAGAAAGATCAGTTGACCGAATATATTAAGCAATCAAAATGGGAATGTTCGAGAAGTATCTTAGCCGAAGGTTCAGGCAAGGCTAGCGATCTTTTGGATTTTGTTGTGAGAGTAGGGACTGGTAGGGCATGCGAAATTGTTGAGTAAGCCTTCTAACATTCCCAGCTTTAATACCTCCAGGAGTTTCCTTGAAGCTCTCTACATCAATAGCTTCATATGGCTGAGTTCCTAAGAAAAAAAAATTTGCAATGTCAAAAAAAAGAAAGAAAGGAAAATTAAAATTGATATTACTTGATTTATCTTTGGAAGAAACAAGGGTTTTACTTTTCTTTAGAGGAGTCTTGATAGTTGACGCTGCTTTCTTTTTCCTAGGCTTAGTAGAGTCATCAGATTGCTCATCAATCAGGTTTATCATGTAAGAGATAGTAGAAATCGAGAAGAAAATAGACTGAACAAGCAGCGACCAATTCATGAATTCAACTAACTCCCCAAGTGAAGTCTCAAAAGGAAAGTACTTAAATAGGTTTAATTTCATAGAGTTTTCCTTAGCTAATTGTTGCAGCTAAGGTAAAAGCAGTTTGACCGAGTCTTGTATTTAGCTAAAGATACAAAAGGTAATGGAATACCCTGAATCAACCCAAATTGCCTAGCGAAGCAGTGGGGATTGTATGGTTTCATAGAAGACTTGTTATCCTAAGCAGTGGGCTTTCCCCCTTGAATAAAGTCTCCGATAGTCAGCATGCTGCATTAGCCAAGCACTATCTCAGAAGAATGAGGGGAATTATTAATGGTCTAAGGTGTCAGCTGCAAGCCAAGCAAGGCCATACTGCTTTTCATGATAAGGGAATAGAGAAGGAGGACTTATGGCAGGCAAACTAAAAATTATATTCCTTGCATCAAATACAGAGAGCCTAGTCGAGAGAATTAACAGCAGCAAGTGCCCATAACAGTTGCACTTTCAAGTGATGTAATATTAGCTGAGAAGGAAGCATGGAATTCTGGGAAGTAATGGTAAATCCACAATTGCAAAACCTACAAGGGCCCAAATAGTGTTTTCAAATCTTGGTTGTTCTTTAGTTGATCCATGGCTGAAAACAGGCTTTTATACAGTAAAAAAAGAAACATGGGGCTAAAGCCAAAGCTTTACCCGAAGTTATGGTTGCTATGTAGTATGAAAATTCAGAAATAATAGCCACAGAACTTGCACAGACAAAATATTTGCAGAGCCAAGAAAACAAGAAAGTGTTGTGCTCAGCATCCGTAGCAGGGCCTTTGCTCTAGGCATTAGCTATAAGGAAAGCCGAGTACGAAGAAGTATTCTTGTTGAAGATAATGCCAAGATTATCACCTAAAAATTCTCTAAACAAAGTGGAAAGCTCTTCCCCATCAACTACCAACCTAGTGATAGCCACCACGTCAAGAAGCACGGGACTCATCATTGCTAATGGAAAGAAGAATCCTTGATGGAGTTGGACCAGAATCCAAAGAAACAGAAAAGTAGGTTAGTATGGAGGAAAATATCCTGATGAGAAAGGGAAATAATATAAAAAATTTCCCATTTCTTCTAATCTTTGCCATAGGCAACTGAGACGCAAGAAAGCCAAGTTGTATATGTAGGGGTCTTGTAAGGCCATACTCGAAACTCAGAAGGGCAATTGTAGACGGAGTACTAATCTGAATGATGGGAAGTTCAAATCCCTTGGATGAAATCAAGCTATGGCGAATCAAAGTTCAAATCCCTGGGCAGGATCAAAAGTTGCTTGGCCTTATGATGAAGGAATTGGGGCTAGCTGTGTAAAGAACTAGGGTTTTTGGAATCACCGTTTCAAGTGGTGATGATGGCGAAGAATTGTTAGTTGATTTCGACGAACTCGAATCAACTGAACTATTAAGAGGTAAGTAGGGTTTGTTTTGGGAATCTGAAGCTGAAGAAGCCATGGAAACAAAAAGTAGAAGTAGAGAATTTGAGGAAGTTTGGAGAATTTAGAAGAAAATAGAATATGCACGGTAAAAGAGAAATTTTTAAGCCAGCCAATTATAAAGAAGTCAGGCTAAGCAAGAAATTTGAATTCAAATTGGAAAGACTTGCGTCATCCCTTGGAAAACGAAGAGGCTATTGAAGGGAATTTATTGGCCGCATATTCATTAAGGCAATTGAGAATTCAAATTTGAAAAAGGGATAAGGTGCATCAGTTAGGTACTTCATGCACTCGTACCTAAATGATGCAAGGGAGAAAAATGTTAACACCAAAAAATATGCAAGGTGTGGGCAAAATTCATCTAGGCTGGTCAGCTGAGCGTTAATCAGCTAATGGACTAGGGTCAGCTAACTAAAGTTTAGGCTTAATGCAAATTATGTCAAGACCAAATTAATAGGCCACTTAGTTACTAAAATCAAGTCATATCCAATATTTCTTATAAAAAAAATGAAGAATAATGGCATGATTTCAAATCCTTTTAAAATAGGGATATTCTATTAAGAATTTAAATGGACGGAAAAAAGCTGTTAGAAATGGTTCAAATGAGAAGATAAAGATAAGACCTATTCAAATTGGTTCAAAATTGATCTTTTAATGAGCTTGGATACTTATTGGGCTTATGGACTCATTAAAGCAAAATTGGATCAGTCAGCTAATTGGAGCTATTGGATTTGCCGAGTTGCTTTCAATGTCAAATCCTATTTTTAAGGGATAATAGAGATACAGGACATAAGAAATTATTATTTAGACTAGTTAAGACATAAATTAGTTACTAAATTTTTGGGTAAGCCAACTAACAGGGGCTGTAACTTACTTTGGTTGTTACCTTATGCTCCTACATTAGTGGATGCTTGGTCAAGAGGTTAAGGGAGAACGTGGCAGATAGGCTTAGTAGTTTAACGACTAGTTTTTCTTGTATAAATAAGACTAGAGTCATCAATTGTAAACACACTCCCACGTCAAACACAAACTTATCAATTCAATTTAATTCCTATTTTACATTCAGTCTTTATTGTTTTATTTACAGCATTTTGTTACATGCTTTATTTATCACATTTCTTAGCCAAATCGCTTAAACGTGAGAATCAAGAATTGCGAATTTAGCCGATTCATCTCGGTTGGTCTCCATTAAAATATGTCACAAAAAAATAAAAAAATAAAAATATTTAATCAAATTTACCAATATTTTCATATATTAAATGTGTTGATTTTAATCGTTAAATCATAACATCTCTTTCAAGTTTAAAATTTAATATTTCACATATTAATATGTGTTTGACTTCTTATATGTACTTATTTTGTTAGTTCATTTTTTGATTTTTTAAAAATTTTATTTTAAATGGTAGAAGGCATTTTTTGTAGTTGATTTTGTCTTTTACTTCTCTTTCCCCTATTAATTTCTTCTCCTTTTTTGTTTCTCGTTCACCTTTTCCTGTCACCGTTTCAACTTTACTTTAACGCCACATTTAGTATCTTTCAACGAGGTCAATTGTCCTTCTTATCCAAATAAATTTGATATATCACACATATACCCTTAAAAATTTCAAAAATTTATTAAGATCAATGTCCTTATCCAAGGAGATTGTATGCAAAAGTTTTAGGGTGAAATTAAGTTGAATCGTAGAAAATCCTCTATTATATATAAGTGGTTGGATTCCTTGTGAAAGAATAAATTTCAAAATTAAGTAGGAAAAGAAAATTTTCTGTTAAATTAAAGCAATTATTGAAAAAAAATAAGAGATTATAAAATTATAAATCTGGACCAATTTGATAATAAAAGGCTGATTTCTATTAGAATATACTGATTGCAATTTTCAAATTAAAAAAATTTGGCTAGCATCATTTTCAGTTTTCATTATTATTATTATTTTCACTTGGATTTAAAAGGAAAATAATTAATAGGCTCCATGTTTTAAACCATTGATTTCTTCACCAAGTCAATATGTATTTGATTTTTTATTTTTTTTTTCTTTAGAGGAAATATGTTAATGATTATAGAATTACTTTGTCAAAAAGTATATCAACGTGAAAATGTAGGTAAGGTAAGTACTGTCACGCCTCATGGAGATATATTTAATCGGAGGATTGGGCAACTAACTTCTGTAACCCTAACTTTACCACAATTGAATAGATACGACTCTTGACTAAACCAATAAATAAAAACAAATTTTATAAAATAGAAGTTAACTATAAAAGTTTGTTTACTGAAACAAATAATAATTTACTGACAATTTCGACAGAAATTCCCCGTAATGAGGAACATGCCCAAAACACCAACATGTAGATTCTTGATTACATTCAAATAAATAATAACAAAAACAATATAACCAAGGAGCTCTGCTCAATTAATATCATAAACTATAACAAATTGACTTTTACACAAACAACTCATAATAATCCAACACCTTAATTGTGACTGCAAATGTTTTAATTCAATAGTACACCCATATACTTGTAATTCTCATAAAATCACAATTCAAATGTTTTACAGGATATATAAATCAATTCAAATATTCAAAGTTCACAATTCTAAACAAGGCAATTGAAGCATACAAAGCAAGCAAAGAATCAACTGAGTAACTCAGCTCGGCACAACAATTATTACCCCCCACTGGGCATTTACTCGCCTACACAACAAGTTAATCTCCATACATAATTCATCTCACCAAAGCTGAGCATTTATTCTTTTAAAGCATTTATCAGAATCAAAATATCTCAGAATTTCAAATCATAATATCCTAGGTGCATGTCGTCTTAATTTCGGAAGTAAAAAATCATTTCTTAGAAAACTTCAATTTGTTGGCCCTTATCAACCACAAACAATTTCAATCATCAACCATAATTCAAATAACTCAATGAAACACTACACACGCTTATTTTTCCATATAACATATCTATTCATATACACATATAATTACACATAATAATCTAGCAACCAAACAGAATATAATCTACTCATAAAGTTCAAGAATAAGACTCATATTTCCGTCTAAATTGTGACAATGTGGAAATATCCTCGATACAATCTGGAGCTAAAAATCATAAGTTCATATATTATATATAGTAATCCTTATATAATTAATTCTATATGATCACCATCTTCTATATATACACTTAACATACTACTTGAAAGCTAACTCTTTTTTAAAACACTCTACCGAGTATCTTAAAACAAAGTTAATTTCTTCAATCTATTCAAGAATTCCAATTTTATAATTTAGCATTAACTTATTTAACTTCCATATCTATAATTTAGTATATGACTAATGAGACTTGTGTAGATCAACTTTTATATACATATTGTTATTTAAGTTCTCTTAAATGTTTATTAAATAACTAGTATATATTCTTTATTTTAATTCACATATATGTATATTCATAGGTATATATGTGCTTTCCAATACCTTTAGAACAATTCAATTAATATCTTGCACTACTTATGTTTCACTTATCAATTCGATCTAACCCATTATTTAACTTCTATTCAAACTTACAACCTACAAATTCTAAATTTACATACTTGAATCTTAACTTTCCTGTTTCCATAATTGCATAAAACCATCATATCTATATATATATATTCACTGTTTTCATTAATGTATACCCAACATACACATACACATTAATGCATTTACTAAGAAATCCTATATCATCCAATTCCTAACACAAACTTCATGTTACTCACTTTTCTATTCTTGAAATAATTCTATAACTAATCAATATAAAGTAACATTAATAATACCATGAAAATACCTTAAACACTTCAGAATATATATATATATATATATATATATATATATCACGGTTTGGCTTTGCTGACAATGTAGTTTCTAGCTACCTTAGCTAAGAAAGATTACCCTCCAAGTTTAAGATTGGCTATACACGGACAGAACAGGACAGAGGCTTCAACTTCACCTTAACTTGGCTGAAATATGAAGGAAATGCAAAGATAAAGGCAGAGCAAAGGAGGTGACAAGGTGGCTGCTATCAGTTTTAATTAACCCATTCAATAGCTTAAAGACTCACCCAATCCTACTCCTAAAATCTCCAAGTCCAAAAGGACAAAAACACACCACAACTTTGTTGATTTGACTGTCATCAAAGTGAAGTTCACGATCAAGAAAAAAATAACCCCTCGCGGCATGGATGTAGATTTATGCTTGCTATCATGGACAACAGCACCTACACGGCAAAGAAAGGAAAACCAGGAAGGAGATGGAGAAAAATCAGCAACAAGCTGCCGCTAATCTCCCCCAAATCAAAGCAAATTTCAACTTCCATATATTGTCTTCTAAAGTTCCCAAGAGCAAAGAAAGGAACCAACCCTCCAAAAGCCTCAACTTAGATACTCTCCGATTGGAAACCCACGGTCCAGTTGATAAAAACAGAGGAAGGAATTACAGGGCTCGGCAAATGGAAGAATGAAAAAGTAAGTCGGTTTGACAAAAAGGGAGGAGAGAGCTATAATAATTAGAATACTATAATATTCATAAAGTAGAAATAAAATAATATTCATCTAAGGCCAAATGTTTAACTTTTGGTTTGTGGTGTATTTTAATTTTAAAAAAAAGAAAAGAAAAAAGACATATACAGATATATTATCATGATTTTCTAGTTAAATTTCTAATGTATCCACTTGTTACATAATCATCATTAAAATTTCTATAGGTTAGTTTCAAAATCAACCCATGAGCTAACTACATACATAAATATATATTATATATTTTAATTCTACTCCACATATACCTTTACCTACCTCGTCACAATAAGTTACGTACGAAAAATTCTATAACATACGTAAAAATGTCGGGCTATAATAAGTATTTTGCAATGTAATAAGAAAATGGAACAAACTTTTATAAAAATTACACTCTTTGAGTACTCTTGACAACCAAGAAAGATAAATGAAAATTATAAACTAGTTATATATATATACATATATATATATATATATATATATATATATATATCTTGTAGACAAGATCCATAAATAACAACAGAAAATTTATTTTTTAAAATAAAATATGTAGTGATTTCTTATAGGAGAATATTGTCACAATTGGCAATAACTTTATCTAAAACTTTGAAAAAGTAATATCTCTTTTTTTTTTTCAAATTCGATAGAGAAATGGCATTAGGAGTTATGTCGTAGTTTAGTTTAATTAGAAAAATTGTCAATACTCCTAAGTATTGGGTAAAGTTGAATATAGATGGAGCTTCAAAAGGGAATCCAGGCTTGGCCAATGCTGTTGGAGTTATCAAAAATAGTGGTGGTGACTAGATTTTTAGGTTTGGAAGGAAAATAGGTAGAAGTTGTTCCGTTAGAGCAGAGTTGTAGGCTCTGAGACTAGGTCGCCTAGCTGTTTGGAACCGAGACTTTAGGAAGGTGATAGTGGAGGTTGACTCTCAGGTGATTGTCTAGCTGATTTACAAAGAAGAGTGCAATCCAAATGTGTTCGAGCCTCTTATCATGGACATTAGAAGAATTATGGCGAGGGACTGGGACTTAAAGCTGGAGCATGTATTGAGAGCAGGAAATAGAGTAGTAGACTCTTTGGCTAACTTGACTGTAGAGGGTTTTGAGAATGACTTTGAGTGGTCCCAATGTTCTCGAGGGTCTAGGTTGTTTGTTGAGGCTGATCAAGCTAGAGTGGCTTGGCAAGGAAGAATTGTCATTCCTGCTCCTTAGTTTGTTTTTCCTTGTTTCCTTGTTTGTTTTTGTTTCCTCTTCTATTAAAAGAAGAAAAATTATCACTTTTATAAATTATCCTCATTATTCTTTCTAAAACATCGTGTATATTTTTTAAATAAAAAAGGTTTCATAACAAAAGTAAAACTGTAAAAGGACATATCAAATATATGGGCCAATAAGCAGAGGGCTATGTAGATCCATAAGAATCGTGTCAATCATGCTCCCAGATTGAGATAATAGTGTTTTCTTTCTCTTTATTTTCGGCTTATGTACTATTTTGGTGTTTTCTTTCTCTTTATTTTCGGCTTATGTACTATTTTAGTCCTTCACGATTGTATCAGTTTTTACTTTGTTCCTCTAATAATTTTTTTTAGTCAATTTTATCTTCCTAGATTCAAAGTTTCTTATTCAAATTTCATTATTTCATTATATGTTATAAATTAATGAAATAACCACAGTTGACATATAAAAAATAATGTATATAAGTTGTTTCTATATTTTGCAAAACTATTTTGGTTATTTTGTCATTAAATTATATACAATTACTTCATTTATGCATAACATAAAAATGAGATAATATAACTTGATTGAAAAATTCTAAATCTTAGATAATGAAATTGACCAAAATATTCTTTGAGGACTAATTGAGAACTGAGATAATCCTGAGGGACTAAAATAATAGTTAAGCCTTTTAACTTTTTACATACATTTATTTTTTTTGAGTAAACTTTATAATGTATATTCCTTTAACTTTATTCCTTTTTCTCTAGGTGTTCCCAGAGACTCGTTATACATTATAATAGAAAAAGGAGTAAAGTTAAAGGAATATACATTATAAAATAAAAAAGAAGCAGATCAGTAATAACTATACCTTGTTTCCTTTTTCGAAAATCGTTCAATGCATTCTTTATATATGTTTTGTTGTTCCTTTAAGTGCGCATGTAAATCTTGTAACAGTGTCTATACAAAAATATATGATTCCACTAAAAAAAGCTAAACCAAAAATTTGAAATTTTCAAAATTTGAAATTGTCAATTGATTTACCAGTAGATTCTCTTCGTCTCGTTTTAAATTTCAAAATTAAAATTCTCCTTTTATTATACTGTAAGCTCTACAAGAAGAAAAATAAATAAGTTAACATGGATGGTGTGAAAATTTTTAGTTTCATTGAATACTTTTTATGCCTTTTAATAAACATACATAACTTTCCTATGTCAATTTGCCTAGAAGCCACGTTGAAGCATATTTTGACCGTACAGTACCCGATCACTTAGACTCTAATATTGACGTCATATGTAGCCACTTGTATTCGAGTTTTCTGAGCTCTAAACTACTCTTCTGCTGAAAGTTCACCTTCGAACATCCTCAAGGGCTCTTGGGACCGACAAAATTCTATCATCAACATACACTACACGCGTAGCCAAGCCCGACCTCTTCTCTCCGGGTTTCACCTCATTCATGTCGTTGCATCGACATTGAAATCATAGGTTTCACTTAAGTTCTTTTCTTATTAAGTCAAGGACAAACACAATGTACCACTCACCTTTACTACATGCAATAATTTAGTTAAGAAATAGTCTAGTTGTCGAAGTCACTAATACTGAGTACGAGGAGCGAGACCAATTGATAACACGATTATATACAAATTGACCATAATTAATTACCACTATATAAGTGCACTAAACACATTGCATTCCTCCTATACAAGATGAGATTAATGACTATTATCATTGCCTAACTTAATATATAATAAATTGTAATCTATGTCTTTTAGTAGATAATTAATAAACAGAATTACTACATTGACACCCTACCCTAACGTGGAATATGGAGATTTGGAATTGTGAGTGTAGGAGGCAAAATTTTGGCCCAATCATTGAAGGACACATGTCGCTTACAAGTATATATTTATGGCCAATAAAATCATGCCATGTGTATACTTTCAAGTAAATTAGTTACATGGCTTAACCAATAAGATATTATCACATGTCACACAAGACTCTTCAAAATTCTTATAAGTCGTGGGCCAATCAATAATCGGGTGTGGGAATAATGGGGTGGCTGGGTAAGTTTTAACTTAGCTCTGATATCATGTTAAAACCTCTCTTAAAATCAATCAATTGGTGATAAGAGTACTTATAAAGAATGTGAACCCCTATAGTCTTAACAATATAGGAGTCATATCTTAATAAACATATAATATTTATTTCTTGTTAAATAAATTTTATTTAAATTTAAAAATATTAAAAATAAAATATCACTAACATCTACGACACAGGATATCATTATTTTATTTTATTTTTTAAAATTTTTAATTAAAATCGTGGTTCTTAAAATACTAAAGCTAGTCAAATCAAATCTTCTCATTGGTTGATCAAAATTTAATTACAAACTGATATTTTATTTAACTTTATTTTATGAATTTAATTGTAGAAATATATTAAAATATAATGAAATTAATTATATGCAATTTGTGTATTATTTAATATATAATGATAGTATTAAATTAAGTCAAATAAGAAAGGTGTATTAAATTTCAATTTATGTATATATACAATTAAAAAAAATTTAGTAATTCTAAATTCATTGATAAAAACAGTAAAATTTGAAATAACACCAAGAAATGATTTTATTTTTTAGATATATAAAATCCTAGTTTTAGAGTTCCATTAAATAAAATTTAGACCCTAATTAAAATAAGTACATATAAATAACAAATAACAGTATAACAAAAAATAATAATCATAAATAACAGCAATGAGTATATGCAAAAACAGTAAGTAACTGTTTGTTACAACTTGACAATAATAAACTAAACTCTAATTAAATTAATCATATTTCAGCTGAGGAGATCGTACGGTCGATGTTGATCGTGCGGTGCGGTGAAAACGACACTTGAATGAGCCTGCGTGGGTGGTTGGAGCACAAATGCAGGTCTTTTGTTTTGTGGTAGTATTAGTTGGTTTGCTCTCTGTTGTAGTTATGATCTTAACAGTTTTCTTCTTCGTTTGGTTGTACAATTCCTCTCCTCCTTGTCTAGCTTGTTTCAGTATTCCCCTAGGCCTGAAAACAAGAAAAATAAAAAATCAATTACTATTAAGAATTTATTGAGAAAAAACAAACAATTACAATCAATAAAGGAAAAAAATTAATTTATTCATAGATTGACAAATTAATTTTATTAGGATATAATAGGACACTTAAACCAATTTATTTATTGTAGTCCATTATGAGACTATTAATCATCGAGTGTAACTGTGATAGAACAACCCATCAATAGTGAGCCTAGCTCTTATATCATGTTGAAACTTCACTCTTGAAATCCAATCAATTAATTACAAAAGGAAAGACACATTTACTTATAATAATTATGAAATCCTTTATCTTTAGCAAAGTGAGAATTCACACATTGACATAATTAAAAGTAGATTAGAAAATAATTAGAGATGGAATATTAACAATATAGAGAATTGAAACAGCATTCATACCCAAGAGGAGTGGCACTGGTGTGCGAGTTGAAGTGAGATTCATGGATTAAGTCCTTAATATCTGCCATCATCGTCTTCTTGGCTATCTTATTTGATAGAAAACAAGGAGATTGTATGCAAAAGTTTTAGGGTGAAATTAATTAAGTTGTATTCCAGGAAAACCTCTATTATAAATAAGTGGATGGATTCCTTATGAAAGAAGGACACTGGGTTTTTCATTTATAAAATAAATTCCAAAAATAAGTAGAATAAGGAAAAGGAGAAGTTGTTGTTAACTTAATGTATTTAGTGGAATAAATAAAAAGATAAAATGATAGAATTTGATTAGTTGGACAAGTTTTAGTTTACTTGGAAAAAGACTAGAATTTTTGTATTTTATTAATAATGTTCTTTCCTATATTTAAAATAAAAATTAAAAGAAAAAACATGCATGAATGTTTCGAAAACTTTTGATTTCCTTAACTATCATTTATGACATTTTCTATGTAATTATCTTTTGTCAATTTTTTTTAATACATTCCTGATAGTTATGGGATTTTTTTTTCCTCGATAATTTAACGGTAGTAGGATTGCAATTGTTGTTTGATTATTTATTTATAAATTTCTAAAAATAATAATAAATTTAGTTTTTTTTTTATTTTTAGTCAAATTTATAACAAATTTAAAATTGTTTCCCTAATTTTTATACTTATGATTTATATTTCACACATAATGTTGACGTACGGAATAAGTTTTTCATTAATAAATCATGATAGTAATTGAATTCATTTGTTTAATAAATCCCTATTAGTTTTAGAATTGGTTTCCCTATTCTTATACATCATGTATAATCACAAATTTTTTAGATATTTAAGTTTTGGTCTGATTTTGTTAGCAAAAGGCTGATTCCTATTCGGATATACTAATAGCTCTTTTCAAATTAAAAATTTTGGTTAGCATCATTTTCATTTTTTCTTTTCTAATTTCTTTTTCTTTTCTTTTTTCTTTTTTTTTCTGGTTTTTCTCCTTTTTTGATAAGTAGGAAAAAGAAAAGAAAGACTGCAAGATAGAATTAGCTATTCAACGCTACCAAGCTACTCTAGCATTATCACCATCAAGAAAAAACACAACATCCTGCGGAGGTTGAGTTTATCTGATACCATATTCGCCTCCCTATAAACATGAAAAATCTGAACCTCCCAATTCCTTGCTAATAGTCTCCAAATATCATTGACCAGCGGTTGAATAGCATTTAAACTAGAAAAACCTTTAACACAAAATGAAACTACCACCTGGGAATCACACTTTGCGATAATTTCTTATATCCCATATTCCAAGCAACTAGTAATTCTAGTCTCAGAGCCCAAAGTTCAGCTTTAACAGAACAACACCATCTAAGTTTTTGTCCAAACCCAAAGAGCTATCTGCCTCTACAATCTCGGATAATTCTTGCTGCACTTGCACTCCCAGGATTACCACGAGACGCTCCATCCAAATTAATATTAACCCAGTCAATTGGTGGCGCTTCCCAATTGATCATTACCTCGAATCCTCGATTTTCTGAGTTGGTTGCACGGCCAAACTTGTTGCATTAGACGAAATACAAGCCTCACGTATGTAGCCATTAATAATAGTCCACGGGTTCATTGGCCATTGGAATTTATCTTCAAAATACTCTTTATTACGCCAACTCCATAGTAACCTGCATAATGTGGCGCCAAACATCTGGGACCAATTTCCACTATTTCTATCCCTTTTTGCACCTAAATTAGAGACTAGCCATTCATCAAGATCCATAGAGAAAAATAGATTATCAATCATACCTGAACCAATATCCTTCAAACAATTTTTGACCCATGGGCAATCTCGAAGCACATGGAATGCTGCAGCCACCACATACCTTGTTGACTCCATCAACCCGGTTTGCTCTCTTCACATTCGTGAGTAAATTATCATTTGCCAACTTCCAAAGAAACACACAAACTCTATATGGTCCTTCCCAACCCCATATAGCATCCCACAGCTTTCTGTTCACCTGATTAGTCTCCTCGGTAAATAGCTGATAGGCTGACTTCGTAGAAAACAAACCAGACTGAGACACTCCCCAAGCAATCCTATCATCTTTCATGATCCGTATCACAAGCCGGTAGTATTGCTAATATTTTGTCACAAATGTCTTTAGGCAGCGAGGAATTTAGTTTGGCTCGATTCCCACTCCCCTGCCCTTGTCACAAAGCTCCTAACCGTAATAAATTCCTCCCCATCAGTCAGCTGTCTAGTAGCCAAATCAAGTAGAGGTCCCGTAGAAGGCACCCATTCATCCACCCAAAACCGAGCTTTGTACCCATTGTGGATTACCCAGCGAGTTCCATACAACAGATCTGGCCACACTTTGCATATTGCTTTCCACATCAACGAGTCTGTAGGCTTGGGTATATGAGGCTGGAAAGCATCCTTTCCAGGAAGATACTTGGCCCAAACCACTTTAGTCCAAAGGTTTTCACTGTCTGTTAGGACCTGCCAACCCAATTTCATAGTAAACGCCTGGTTGAAAAGTCTAAGGTCCTTCAATCTAAGACCACCCCTCTTTTTTCTCTTGGTGATTGTCTCCCAACTAACAGTATGCCACTTCCTCTGTTTCTCACTCTCAACCCAAATAAATTGGTGACTAATTTTCATCATCTCATCACAAATTGAGACTGGAAGATGAGTAGACTGCACGCCGGTAAGGCCCGTAAAACAGATTGTGCTAAGGTAACTTGTTATAAATTTACAAGATCTCGTACATGAATTTAGAACACATTAATAATAAACTTTGCATACCTAATTGAACCATAGCAGTGGATATATGGAATCTCAGCCAAGCACTTCTTAATAATTGTTTCACACAGCCAGGTTTTTCTCTACCGTATTTCTTATTGGCAGCTTTCAATGGGGCAAGATGCTTATATATAGAGAAGGAGAAGGGACCTAGCTATTTCATGTCAGATAAAACTCTAAGAGTCCTCCTATTAAAGACTCCTAAAGTTACTCATCCTACACTTACTGTCAATCCACATCTAATCAGATAAGATATACAATTAGATAAGAAGTGTGCTTAAAGCCCTATCCCAAATGATCACAAACTATATGAGCTTTTACTAGCATGTCTCAAATGGAATCAAACCTTAAGCCCTATTTTTTATTAAAACAAAATCATATAATTAATGGCAGCCTAAATATGGAATTTCTAATATTCTCTCATTTGGGACAATCATTAATTGTATTTTTTTTTTTTAAATTTTGAAAAACATATTTTTAGAAAACGACTTTCAGGCAAGGTATAACTTTTATGTGGCCACAATTTTAAAAGAAAATTTTGGTCTTAAGACGGACTTCTAACAATCCAGCCCTAATTAAGTTATTAACACAGAATTATGGCAATCATTGTGCCACTTAAACAACACCAAACCAATCTATGGTTACAAATGCTAACAACCTAATCTGTAATGGATCTAGATGTGGTAGTGTAGCAAACAAAATAGCATCTAAATGTGATCAACATATGCTATTTTCATTGTCGGTCCTCCATGTGATTTCATTAAAACTGGATGCTTTCCAAAGCACTAGAAATTACTTAAACATAATTTTAAGCTTGTATGTCTCAACAACTATCTCGAGATATCCAATTAGTGTCATTTGAGACATACCTCTAAATTGACAAAATCATCATACTTAAGACAAACACAAAGTCTTAAGATTTTAATGCAATGATATGTCATAAATAACAATATGTGCACATACAATATTAATCATATCATAATAAAAAAAACTATTATTTTCATTAATAAAACGTACCATCCAACAAGGATATAAACAAACATAAAATAGCACATATAACATGCTAGCTAGTTTGAATAAAACAACGCAAACTCTCACTAACCAAAAACATCAAAGGACTCCATAATATTCATGTTATCAACATGACTTTTGAAAACCCCAGTCTTAAGTCCTTTGGTTAAAGGATCTGCTAACATTTTTTCTGTTTCAATATATTCAAACACAATGTCTCCCTTTTTCACTAAATCCCTAGTAGTCAGATACTTAATATCTATAACTTTCGATGCACTAGAGTTCTTATTATTTTTTAAAAAGAACACGGCAGAATTGTTGTCACAATAAATTTTAAGAGGTCTAGAGATCGAATCAATAACACCAAGACAGGTTATCATGTTCTTCAACCATATACCTTGTGTCGATGCTCCATAACAAGCAACAAACTCTGCCTGCATAGTGGAAGAAGCAGTGATTGTCTGTTTAGAACTTTTCCAAGATACAGCTCCCCTAGCTAACATGAAAATGTATCTTGATATAGATTTCAGATCATTCTGGTAACCATCAAAGTTAGAATCAGAGTAACCAATCAATCTCAAGGTGATCAACTTTTCTATACACTAGCATAAAAGCTTTGGTCCTCTGCAAATATCTCATAACTTTATTCGCAGCAACCCAATGTTCTAGGATCTGGGTTTGACTGATATCTGCCAAGAACTCCTATTGCAAAAGCAATGTCAGGTCTAGGTGCAAACCTGAGCATACAACAAACTTCCAACTGCACTAGCATAAGGCACATTTTTCATGAACTCCCTCTGAAAATCATTAACAAGACTCTGATCCAAGCTGAGTATATCACCCTTGACAACTAGTACATCTCCGGGATTACATTTCTGCATGTTAAACCTATCGAGCACAAATCAATGTATGCTCGCTGAGAAAGACCCAACAAATAACAAGATCTGTCTTGATGAATTTCAATGCCAAGGACAAATGATGCTTCCCCAAGATCCTTCATGTCAAAGGTCTTAGATAACATCAATTTTATCTCATTTAATAAATCAACGTCACTACTAGGCAAGTAAAATATCATCAACGTATAAAATCAGTATGATAAATTTGCTCCCACTGACTTTGAGATATATGCACTGATCAATATTGTTTTCAACAAAACCAAGAGAGGTGATTACTTCATCAAACTTCAAGAACCACTATCGAGATGCTTGTTTTAGACCATAAATAGATTTCGTGAATCTACAAACAAGTTCACTCTTTCCATTTTCTTTGAAACCTTCAGATTGAACTATATAAACCTCTTCAGCAAGATCTTCATTCAAGAAGACTGTCTTGACAACTATCTAATTTAACTCAAGATTAAAATGAGCCACAAATGTCATAATGACCCTAAAGGATTCTTTAGTTAAGATATGAGAAAAAGGCTCAGTAAAATCTACACCTTCTCTTTGAGAAAAACCTTTAGCTACAAGTCTTACTTTGAAACGCTCAATGTTTCCCTTTTAATCTTTATTGGTCTTGTAAACCCACTTGCACCCAAAGGGTCTGCAACCCTTCTGGAAGTGCAACCAACTCCCATACACCATTATATACCATAGATTGCATCTCTTCTCTCATGGCTTCAATCCACTTATCTGACTGTGGACTAGAGATAGCTTCTCTATAAGTAGTGGGATTAATAATATGACCAACATCATAATCAATTTCACCCAAATACACAATGAAGTTATCAGAAATAACTTGCCTTCTTTGCCATTCAGATCTTCTAACAAGTATTTGTGTAATTGGATTTTGTTGCTGAGGAGCTTCATTAGGAACATGTGTAATAGCATCAGTAGAAACAGGTGCTGGTACTTCAGCTTGTTCATTTACTTCCCTCTCATCACCTGTTCTCACAACAGGCATAGAAACAATTGCTTTTGACAGATCATATAATGGAATAGTAATATTCTCATTTCGCTCTCCCTGATCTAAAGGTGAAGACTTTTCCTAACTTAGCAACATCAAATTCCAAGAACTTAACAGTTTGTGATTCCCCTACTTTGGTTCCTTATGCGGGGCAATAGAACTTGTATCCTTTAGAGTGATATAGATAACCAATAAAGTAACAGCAAGTAAATCTAAGATCGATTTTCTTCTCATTTACGTTATAAATTCTCACTTCAGCTAGACACCCCCAAACACGAAAATGGTTCAAGCTAGGCTTTTCTCCCAGTCCACAACTCAAAAGGTGTTTTAGGCACCGCTTTATTGGGAACCCTATTAAGGATGTACAAAGGCAGTTTTAATGGCTTCCCCCTAAAGATATTCAGGCAAGTTTGAACTACTCAACTGTAGGGATTTTGATTATACCAAGCATAGTGAAATTTTAAAAAAAATTGGCATAACCAAATCTCTGGGATAATCTCTATTGTTTATGAACCAATGTTTTCATATTAATCTTATAAATAGAATATTACCTCTTGAAGCAATTAGGACGATGTTAATTTTTGATCCACAAGTTAGTTTAGGGTGTACAACCTCTAAAAGTATCCACATCGAATGACTTGATCAAGAGCTATGTGTTGGCTGCCAAAAATCTCCTTGTGTGCTAGCACAAGTGATGAGATTTTTCTCACGTCTGACAAACACTTACTTTGCCAATAATTCTTTGAATGAGAATTTTGGCTCTCAGTGATATCTGAATAAAAGTTACGTACAATACTTATAAGGTCTAACCTTATTTAAGTATGATATAACTAAACTTTAGATGATCATATCAAATCTTATCTGTTTGAGACTTTTAGATAAAACGGAAAATCTTAATAAAGTTAATCATATTTTAAATTTCAAATATCATTTGTCTGTAATTATATAAAAGGCCAAAACTTCTCTTAATTCAAATTGAATCCTTTTGTGTGTGACCCCTTAGGTTCATATTAAACTGGCAGTAAGCCACATTAACTTAATGTATTTTTCAATTAGATATACATCTAATTAATTTAAATCAAAACTAATTTTTGATTTACCCATTAATGAGAATTAATTATTCTCGGGTTACCTACAAGTCAAGATTGATGCCTAGCAGCATGTGATGACTACCCAAATAATATAAATATATTTGTGAACCTTTCTGTTGTTAGCTACCATACAATTCAATCTTTCCATCATTCAATGTTCTTGATTAAACTTAGAGTATGGATTAATGTCAAACCCTAAATTGTTTAATCTAATGTATCTATTTATAAGTCATAAATCATGTGATGAAACCTAAATTCTCTAATCTAGTTTCACACCACCCTAGGCCAAGGACTTTCTGAGTTATGTCGTAATTAGATAATATAAAACTATTCTCTCTCTTTACTGAGAGTAATAGATCCCTTATTGTGCACTTATATACCTTCATATATAGATAGTCATACCCAACATCTATCTCTGTGTAACCCATGGTGAATTATACTTAGATAGTATCAAAACATGATAACCTATGTATAAGGTACCTATGATGCCTTAGGTCTGAAGATCACTTGCACCACTACAACAAAGAACACTCATTGACAACTATGTAAAAGTCCATATGAGTATTCTATGATCGAGTCAATTAGTGAACTTGTTCTCTAACAAGCACCGACATGTTTATTATAGTGTCAACTACACAAGTGATCATGAGATCGATCGCCCTCAACATTTGAGCTAATATAACATGTACTAAGCTAACCAGGATAATTAATTCTCATTATTAATGATCCTATGATTATGAATATTTAATAACAAAAGCTTAAGAAAATATATCTCATAAGCATGATCACATCATATTTCTTATTTTCATTGCATATATTTTATGAGATTTATCATGTTTATACTAAAAAATTAACTAGCAATTAAAGTACATGATAAATAATAATATCATATAATAATGAAACATATTCATTTTATTAATAACTGAATAAGACTGTATTTATAAGTAATATACCATAGACATCTAATATCATGGGCTTGTAAGGCATACTACTAACAATCTCCCACTTGCACTAAAGTCAATTGCTCTTGTATCTCATACCCATCTTCCCAAAGTGGCGATCAAAATTTTGTTAAGACAATGGTTTAGTGAATGGATCTGCTATATTATCATTTGTTGATACCTTTTATATATTCACATCACCCCAATCAATGATTTCTCTAATCAAATGAAAACGCCTCAAAATGTGTTTGGTTTTTTTGGTGAGACCTTGGTTCCTTTACCTGTGCCACGGCTCCTTTGCTATCATAGTATAAGGAGACTGGATTAACAATATCAAGAACCACACCTAGCTCGTTGATGAACTTTCTCATCCAAACAACTTCGTTGGCAGCAATATATTCAGCCTCAGTGGTTAAGTCTGCAATGGTGTCTTGTTTGAAAACTTTTCCAATGCACCGCTCCACCATTCAAGGTGAATACATACCCTGATATAGACTTACTATCATCCTTATCAGATTAAAAACTTGAGTCTATAAAGGCATCAATTTTCAAATCTGATCCTCCATAGATGAGAAACAAATCTTTAGTCCTTCTTAAGTACTTAAAAATGTTCTTCACTATTTTCCAATGACATTCACCGGGATTAGACTAATATCTGCTTGTTACACTCAGCAACATCAGGTCTAGTACATATCATAGAATACATGACTAGATCCTATTGCTGAAGCATAAGGTATTCTACTCATTAATTCTCTTTCTTGAGGTGTCTGAGGTGACATCTTCTTAGAAAGAGTGATTACATGACTCATAGGAAAATAGCCTTTCTTGGAATCATTCATACTGAACCTCTTCAGTATTTTATCTATGTATGTAGATTAGGACAAACCAAGCAACCTCTTAAATCTATCTTTATAGATCTTAATCCCTAAGATATAGGGTAGTTGCACCCAAATCTGTCATGGAGAAGTTCTTTGATAGCCAAACATTGACTGATTGTTACATAGCTACGTCGTTCCCAATAAGTAGTATGTCCATCCACATATAGGATCAAGAAAGCAATAGCTCTCTCACTAACCTTTTTGTATACACAAGGTTCATCCTGAATTCTTAATAAAATCAAACCTTTTGAAAGTTTCATCGAAACGGATGTTCCAACTTCTTGAAGCTTGCTTGAGTCCATAAATGGATCTCTGTAGCTTGCATACTTTGTGTTTATCATCACTAGATATAAAACCCTGAGGTTGTATCATGTACACATCCTCTTTAATATTTCCATTGAGAAATGTGGTTTTTACATCCATTTTCCATATTTCATAATCATAGTATGCAGCTATAGCAAGTAAAATCCTAATTGATTTAAGCATGACTACAAGAAAATGTTTCATCAAAATCAATTCCTTGCTTTTGATTATATCATTTCGCCACTAGTCTCGCTTTATAGGTTTCAACCTTTCCATCTACTCCAATCTTTCTTTTGAAGACCCATTTGCAACCTATAAGTACTTATACCTTGCGGTGTATCAACCAATAGGTAGTAGAGTCAATGTTAGAGTACATGGAATCCATTTCAGATTTCATGGCTTCTCGCCACTTCTTAGAGTCAATGTCATACATTGCCTCTTCATAGGTAGTAGGAATCCTCATCAGTTATGAGTTGACCCTCGTCATCCTTAATGAGAAATCCATAATATCTTTTAGGTGATTTAGGTGTCTTTCCTGACCTACGTAAAAGTTGTGTACTTTGAGGTTCCACTTCAATAAGCACTTGAGGTGGTGGTGTATCAATCGCTTTTAGTTCTTGTGATATCTCACCAAGTTCTATCTTGCTCCCACTATTTCCTTCTAGCATAAACTCTTGTTCTAGAAAGATAGCATGTTTTGAAACAAACACTTTTTGTTCTAATGGGTGATAGAAATAAAATTCCAGCAGTTTCCTTAAGATATCCCACAAACCTACACTTATCAGATTTTGCTCCTAGCTTATCTGATTGTAACCTTTTTACATATGCAGGGATAACCCCAAATCTTAATGTAATTAAGATTGGTCTCTTTTCTTTCCATATCTCATATGGTGTTGATGATACAGCCTTCGAGGGTACTCTATTAAGTAGGTAGGCAGCGGATAGTAGGGCATAACTCCATAAAAAGGTAGGAAGATCAGTGTAACCCATCATGGATCGAACCATGTCTAACAATGTTCAATTTCTTCTTTCTGATACACCATTCATTTGTGGTGTTCCAAGAGAAGTCCACTGAGAGAGAATTCCATTCTCTTTTAAATGACCAAGAAATTCATCGGACATGTATTCACCTTCTCGATCTGATTGAAGAGTTTTAATACTTTTCTCAGTTTGCTTTTCAACTTCACTTTTGAATTCTTTGAACTTTTCAAATAATTCAGATTTATACTTCATTAAGTATACATACCCATACCTAAAAAGGTCATCGGTGAAAGTAATAAAATAGGAGTAACCTTATCTAGCAGTGACTGTTAAAGGTCTATACACATCAATATGCACTAACCCTAATATCTTCATTAATATGACCTAGTCTTAAGTGTCACATATATGAATAATTTACTTGATCCTTCTTCTTTTTGTTTGAATGTTCGATATTAAGTACATTACCATGCACATTAAGAATATAAAGACCATCATCTAAAATACCAATACCATAAAATTCATTACGGAAATAAATTGAACAATATTTGTTCTTAAGAGAAAATTCATAACCCTCTCTATCAAGTTTAGAAACAAAAATAATGTTCTTAACTTAAAACTGGTACGTAGAAGAAATCTTTAAGTTTTAATGTTTTTCCATATGGTAAAACTAAGCAATAGGTTCCTACAGCTAGTGCAATAACTTTTGTTCTATTTCCTAGTCGCAAGTCCACTTCACCTTTGCTCAACCTTCTACTTCTTCTCAATCCCTGCATAGAATTGCAGATGTGAGAACCACTACCAGTATCTAATACCCATGAAGTAGAATCGTTAATAGTTACATTAACCTCAATAACGAACATATGAGACATACCTTCAGAATATTTGTTCTTCAAACTTGCAAGATACTCCTTGCAATTTCTCTTCCAATGTCCATCCTTGCCATAATGGAAGCATTGTCCCTTATCATTGGCCTTGGTAGGCTTCTTAATACTACCAATTAGGTTTGTGTAGCTTCTTCTTTTTCAAATCCTTCCTTTTAGAAGAACTCTTGCCTATTTTGGACTTTGAAGAGCCACCTACATACATAATGTGGTTTTTATCCTTCTTAATAGATAGCTCAGCAGTTTTTAGCATGTTAACAAGTTCAGGAAGTGAAGCCTCTAGCTTGTTCATGTGAAAGTTCATAACAAACTGCGAGTAAGTGTCAGGCAAAGATTGTAAGATCAAATCCGTGCACAACTTAGTGTTCATATTGAAGCCTAGTTCTTTTAACTGCTCAATATGTCCAATCATCTTTAGTCCATGTTCATAGACAGATGATTGTTCAGTCATCTTAGCCCTGAATAGCTCTCTAGATATATGATATCTAGCTATGCAACTATGCTCACCATAAAGTTCATGTAGATGCTTTATGATAGCTGAAGCATACTCCATCTTATCATATTACTTCTGAAACTCATTTGACATAGATGCTTGCATATAGTATACAACTTTCATGTTATGCTCTTCCCATCTAAAATAGGCATTTTTTTCCTCAACAGATGAATTCTCATCAGGATTTTTAGGAATAGGAGCCTCAAGGACATAACCTATCCTTTCGGAATTGAGAACAATTCTCAAATTCCTAAGCCAATCCATCTAATTTGGTCCAGTCAAGTGATTTATTTCTAAAATACGGGTAAGTGGGTTTACCATGGTGATTTACAAATAATCAACATATTATATTAGCATTTATTCAGATTATTAACTACCAAATAGATTTGGTCTTTTAATCTAAATGGTACCTCCCACTATTCTCTTCGGTTTCCATTACCCTCTAAAAATGGAAAGCGAGTAACCCCGTTGGAAGGTTACTTAGTGGGGATTAAGATCCCATCATATATACAAATAGTCATGTGTGACACAACAAACCAAAAGTATTTGATAGATAGATAACTATTATCAATTTTATCATATGAAATTCTTAATCATATTTAGCCCCTTAAAATTATGCAATCATATATGACACAACAAATTACATAACTTTTAGTTAAGTTATTCCCACTATTCGCAACAAGTATATCCCATTATATATAATTCTTGTATGACACAACAAAATTATATAATCAAGTTATCTCATAAGCATCTGCTATGCATAGACAATATAAATTATCCTATAATTACAAATCATGTGTGACACATTAAATTTACAATCACAAGATAATTTATAATATTATCTACAATAATGGAGGGCTACGAATTTCATTCTTATAATGAATTTCATTATAACTTAATATTTCTCTATTTGATTAAAAGGGATTCTTGGTCAAATTTTAATATATTTAGGTTTCATCATGCATATATCACATATATCACATATATCATCTATGAGCTAAGCATGCATCGACATACATTTTAATATACATCTTATGCTAATATGGTGGATGACTATGAACCTTTTCTAAGTGTGATTTACTTGAGCCATAAGTAAATCACTAGGACATTCCTAGGTAAAATTATTGCTAATTTTGAATTTTAATTTAATTCTTATATATATATATATAATATTTTTTATTTTGCACAATGTTGACTTTATTTCATTTTATTATTAATTTTTAAAAAAATGGAAAAAAAAAATATTTTAGTGGCATGTGAATAAAGGCACATATTTTATATATTTTTTTAAATCAAAAAAAAATTTGTATACTTTTGAATTTCAATATAATTCTTAAAATAAAAAAAGACTTTTTAGTAACCAAAAATAGTTGGCAGAAAAAGAGGAAGGGATTGAGGTAGTTTAGAAATTTCCTATGTTGCATCATTGTTCTCTTATCTTATTTGTCATAATACCATTATCAATTTAAAATAAAAATCTTGTTTCAACATGATTAAAAACTCATTTCTAAATTTTTTTCTCTTATATAGTAGATGCACTAAACAATTGATTAGGCTGCATAAAATAGAAATATCTTATCTGATTTGCCTTGCCATATATTTCTCAGTTCAGCATGAGATAGTCCTTAACTCTATACTTACCAATCAAAATATGTAGTTAGAAATAATTTATTTGTCGAAGTCACTAATACTGAGCACGGGGAGACCAAATGATATTAAGTTTGTATTCAAATTGACCATAACTAGTTACCACTAGATAAGTGCACTAAACACATTGAATTCCACCTATAGAAAATAAGATTAATGACTATTATCTTCGCCTAACCAAAAATATAATAAATGGTAATTGATATCTTTCAAGGTTTATATAATTAATAAACAGAATTGCTTTGTCTTGGGTAAAAATTGTTCTCTGTATGAGAATTTTTCTCGTGAAGGGATGGTCTTAGTTGGGATTCATTCGGCTCCTGAGCTATCCATATAAACAAGCCCCACTTTAATAAATAATTCATATTTATTACACGTTAAATAAATTTCATTTAAATATAAAAAATATTGAAAATAAAATATAACTGACATCTATGACAAATCATACCCTTTTATTTTATTACTCTTTAATTTTAATTAAAATCAAGCTTTTTGAAATATTAAAACTAGAAAAATTAAATCATCTCATTAGTTTAAAATTTAATTTACAAACTGATATTTTAGTCACTTTTTTTTATGAAGCTAAATAAGCTTTATTAGTTAGAGAATAATTAAAAAAGATTCACTTATTAGATTTAGCATCAAACTTGTCAAATTAAATTTGATATTAATTATTATGAATAATACATTTTAAACCAAAAACTTGATATTAGGTTTTCTACCATCGACAACTCATACGAGGTTTTCCCTTACATTGGTCTTACCAAGGCCCTAATCAGTGTGTAGCAAGCAGTGTGGACATCTTCAAACCAGAAGTAGTGTAGTAGAGAATTTTCACATACCATGGTTTTGGCCATCTCCTCCAAAAGCCATGTTGTGGTGTTTTAGAAGTTGAGAAATTATGCTCAAAAACCATGTTTAACACAGAAATTTTCAAAAGATGAATTTTTTAATTTTTTAACATGATCACTTTTGATTTTTGAAATTGAAAGTGATTTTTTATTTTAAACTTTTGTGCAAAACGTTTTGAAAGAATAAAATGCATCACACTTTTATGCAAGAAATAGTATCCATGTAGATTTAGAGTAATCAACAATGATAATAAAACCATAGTGACTACCACCATAACAAACTATTTGTATAGTACCAAACAAAACCATATGTAGTAATTCCAGCAACCTTGTAGTTGAAACAACATTTTTTGCTTTTAAAAAATGTTCTGGTTTATTTTTTAAACTGATATGCATCAAACAGTTTTTCAAGATCAAATTTGATTGTAGGAAAACTATACACTAGGCCTTTTTAGACTATTTAGAAATAGTACGCACACTTGCTTGACAAGTTTTCTATGCCAGAGATCAGTTGTCAATGCATAGCAAAAATTCTCATAAAGTTTTTCTAGATATACTACATATATATTGTTCTTTCTACGTCCAACAAATTTCATCTTGTTATCACAGATATTCACAACTAAACAACATTGAGAATCAAAGATAATTGTACACTCTTTATCACACAATTGACTAATATTTAATAGATTTTGTTTAAAACAATCAACAAATAAAACATGTTCAAGAGAATAGTTAACATTACCTACATTACCTATTACTTGGATCATTCCCTTGCTGATTGTCTACAAAGTGATAAATCCACTGTCAATTACCTCAAAAGAGCTGAACTTATGTTTCTATCCAGTCATGTACCTTTAACATCTATTACTTAGTATATAGAAAAACTCTTGATCTTTACTCTTGGGACAAACCTCATCAATGGTATGGTCAACTGAGGGTTTAGCTGTGAGTTTAGTTATTCCTATCAAGCACAGGGTGGCTTCATCCTTACAATTGTCTTATCAAAGATGTTCTCACTATCACTACAAGTGGCAATTATAGCTCTTTTCTTCTTTGGATAGAATTTCTTCTTCTCTAGACACTCACTCTTAATATGTCATGACTTTTTCCTCTCAAAATAGATGCTTGGTTATTTATTCTCTCCTTTCTACTCCTCTATGTTCACATCCTTCATGAAAGGTTTCCTTATTAATCTCTTCTTCATGAACATTCTGGATCTTCTAGTGATTGAGGGATTATTCTCATCACTTCTGATTCATCATTGAAATCTAAGATCCTTTGATGCAGTCTGGAAGGAAACTCCTTTAGGCTTTTCATGTTTTCCTTCATACCTTTCCTCATGCTTCTCTTGCATCTTATGAGTGATAAGAAAGCCTAACAACTTATCCAGAGTGAGAATCTCTAGATCTTTTTCTTCTTCAATAGTTGTCCTTTTGCCTTTCTAACTCTTTGGTATACAATCTAAGATCTTTACAACCATATATTCATTTGAGTATGTTTTCCCAAGACTTTTCATTCCATTGATGATGTTTGTGAACTTGAAAAATATTTTTTGAGATATATTCATTCTAAAAGACTCATATCATGCACAAACATATTTACTTTCAAACTTTTTCACTTGAGGTGTGCTTTTGTGTGTGACAATCAATTTGTGCCAAATATCATATGTAGAGTCAAAACCTAAACATCAATTAAATTTATTTACATTTAAACCACAAAACATCATATTCATTTCTTTTATGTTCAATTGAGCCTTTTTCTTATTTTCCTGAATCCACTTACTTCTTTCCTTGCGTACATTAACACCATTTTCAAACTTTTTAGGAAGATAGCCATTAGATACAATAGCATCCTAAACATCGATATCAATAGCTTGGACAAAATTGCTAATGTAGATTTTCTAATACCTAAAATTTTGGTCATTAAATAGAGAAATTCTTGAGAAAGATTATTAACCTTCATCAAGAATACAACTTTGGTTTTCCATTTAAAAAATTTTCGCACTGTTTTGTTGAAGACATTTTAAAAATCAATACTGTAACCTACTTCATATACCTATATGTTGACCCAAATAGTCAAAACTAAAGGACGGTGAATAGCTTTTCCAATTAAAAGTTTAAAACTTTACTGGTTTAAAATCAAACACACGGAGAAGACAAATAAGAATCACAAACAAACCCAGCAGTAAAAAATTAAAAGAGTAAGGATTAGAGAGGTTGCTCAATGATTTATAATGGTTCACCAGTTCTTCTGACTATGTCCACCCCTCAAGCTCCACTTGAGAGTTTCAATTCACTATCAGCTGAATTCACAAGACTCAATAAACCCTTACACTAGCTGAATTTCAAGGATCAACAAAACCTATATAAGTTCCTAAGAACTAATCCCGAGTAGAAATTTACCAAGCTTAATCCTAAACTCTAGTTTCTCACTCAATTTCTCATAGAAAGAAAAGAATTGATTTTAAAGAATCACTCAAGCACTCAAAACACAAAGCTTATCAAAATAGATGATTATTTGGAGCTTTGATTGTTGACTTAACAAAGAAGAAAATGTGTGAAAATTCAAGTCTTTCTCTGTATTCAGGATTTGAAAGTTGAAGCTAGATGATTTCAAATTGCAGCAGTCGTTATTTTCTTTCTTGTTGTTTATGATCATCATCTCTATCTTGATTATATAGCTAGAGCCGAATTCTAACCGCTCCTCAAAGAATTGTATATCCGTTGTGCAATCTTGTAATGGATAACATCCACCAAAGTCCTTTTCTGACATTCTTTGGTAGTCGGCTAAAAATTCAAGCTAGGTAGTACATCATACATTCTATGTAAAGGTAGTGGCATTGGATCTTATCTTCTGAATTGTCCTTGTTTGTCAGTATTTGAATTTTGGCACGAAGGACATTTTTGAATTTACGTAGCTAAGGAAGATAATGAGAGTTTAAGGTTCAGTTGACTGTCATTTAAAACGGCATCGTTTAAGTAATTATTGAATTCATCCAATTGACAGAAGGCCTTTCATTTATGAACTTTAGTTGACTGTGATAGTGAAACGACTTCATTATGCTATAGACTGGCAGCTTAGCTGACTAAATAAAGTCTTCTGTTAATTACTTCAACTGACTGCTAATGAAACACTCTATTGTATCTTCAGCCATATAAGATGATATCCATTAAGATGAATCAGTTGACTAATCTTGATCTATTAAGTTTCTTCAGTTGACTGAGAGATTAATGAAACACTTCATTTTCTAGCTCCACCTGACTAGTCTTGATCCATTACTTCACAAAACTAATATATCCACTAATAGAGCTTCAGCTGACTTAGATAACTTCAGCTGACTTGCAAACTCTATTGTATTAAGACTCAACTGACTAGGTGATCTACTGAGATATCCGTTGGGTAATCTCTTTAGCTAACTGATATCCATTGATTCATCATTGACTTAACTCTTCAGTGGTTAACTTTTACAACTTTGACCGCACATACAACAAAAATAACATTTGAAAATTATTTATTTATTGCAATTTTTACTTAATTATTTAGTTTCATCACAATCAAATTAAGGCATTATTGAGTTAAATTAAACATTTGATGTAACAGTTTATTTTTTTCAATTTTCATCATTTTACTAGTTATTTCACAAAATTCTTAAATTGCACATTGATGACAACAAATGACATTGTAACTGTTTTTCTTTATTTTTCAACCTATACTTGATTATTTTACAAAATTTCAAAAATGCTTATAATTGGAGAACATCGATGGCATGGCTTTTTTTCTTTTTCTTTTCTTTTTAATTTTTCCTTCTTTTCTCTACGGTACCCATCATAAGATATAAACTTTTGAATCCTTTAAAACACTCAGTCTTTTACAAAATTTGCAAATTTTGTATCAGGATGGTAAAGGGTAAAAATAAATTTAAAAATGAGAAAATAAAAGAGTATCATGTTAGTTTATACTCAAACAAATTTAATTTAGGAATTTAATCAAATAATCGGATAAATAGTAAAAGATATAATATATATATATATATATGGAGGAGAGAGAAAAATCAATGATAATGTGTTAAAAAATGTCATTTTATTATTTTCTGGTGACAATACTCATTAGTATTTTGATTGACTATCCTAAACAGTTCTAACTTTTAAATTGAGGTTGACAAATGATAATTAACTAGATTGTATTATTGGTATCTTAGGGGTACTTTAAACTTAATTGCTCTGAAAAATGTTTTAGGTATATCGCCCATAAAATATAGAAAGTCAAAATTAGAGATTGCAGTTTCCATCCATCTTGGAAGAAAATTTCAATTTTGAAACAAAATAGCTTAATTGGAATAAGCATTGAACACTTTAAAAAATAAAAAATTAATCATGATTAGTACTACACTACAAGAGAATAAAGTATCTACACCTGCCAAATATAGGCACAGATAAAATGGTTTAGTAGATGCTGATCACCAGGCACAGTTACCCTAGATATTATTTGTGTCTACCCAGATGCAGATAATTCTTACTATATATGGTTTCTAGATGCTAATAACTATTGACAAAATATTAGATATGAAGTATAGATGGTGATAAGCAAATACAATAATATATGTGTTTGTAAGACAAACACAACTACTTGATGGTTATATGTGTCTACAAAACATAGATGCACATAGTTAAATATAAATACAAAATGGACAATATTTATATATATTTTTATTTTTTATTGTTATTTGCGTCTGCGATATGTCGACTCAAATACCTAAAAGGAAAACGTAGTTGATTAAAGAATTACTTTTTAAATTAATTTATATTTATTGAATTTTTGAATTTATACTTGTAAATACCTATTTAAAAGCATATTTTATATTATCAAACTTCTATATAAATAAATGTTTATTTTAATAAAAATCATCCTAACATTATTTAAAATATATTAAAGAGTATATGAGTCTAAAAATTAAAATAAATAAGTTATAAGTTATACTTAATTTGATATGCATATAAGTTAAAAATTAAGGGAACTTTGATTAACTTGACTATTTTGCCCTCGAACTCTATTTTACAAAGCTTTTTCCTTGAACTCTTATTTGCATAAAATCCTACAAATGACATTCTATTTGTTCATATAGGTCTTATTCATCCTCACGATTGTGCTAGTATTCCTAAAATCCTCAAAATGACTTGTACTTGATCATTTTACCCTCAACCCAATTTTGCAAAGTTTTTTCTTTAAAACTCTAACTTAAGCATAAAATCTTAACTGTTGAGCCAAATAACATTACGTACAGCAGTGTTGCTACTCCCAAAATCATGAAAAAACTTGTAAATAACAATTTTGCCCTCCGAACCCCATTTTGCAAAGCTTTAACTTTGAAACTCTAACTTGGGCATAAAATCTTAACTGTTTATCCAAATGGCGTTTTGTTTCTTCCTATAGGTCATATTCGTCACCACAATCATGCCACTACTCCCAAAATCTCAAAATGATAGGTAAATGACCATTTTGAATGTGTTAAAACAAGATTTATTGTGGATTTTGTATGACTTTGTGAAGCAATGAAACTCACTTTTTAGTTCGTTTGAGGGGAAGAAAGTGTTGCATATGCATGATAAACCAGATTAAAAGCAAAGGCAACCACTGATATAAACCTTTTAATGATCCAACAAGTGAAGAAAAATTTACTAGCATCAATTAAAAGCATTTTCCAAGGGTATTACTAGCAAAATCCAAAGTTGAAGAATGAACGAGGGTATTATTCGGCAATATAATAGGTATGTATACTTTGATTTGATGAAGTTTTTAGTTTAGTTTTATTGAAATTCTTGTTAACATGAGTAGCTAGCTTTGATTATGTTTGCTGAACCTAAAAGTCTGGAATATTATTAAGTTTAGCCTAGTATTAGCATGATAGTGAGGGCGGATAAGACCTATAAGAACAAAAATAATAGAACTTGGATTAATGTTTTAGATTTTATGCCTAATTTAGAGTTTCAAAGCAAAGGCTTTGCATAACGAGGTTCGGGGAAAAATTGTTATTTGCAAGTCCTTTCGAGATTCTGAGAATACTGACACAACCGTTAGCAAGATTAAGACATGTAGAAAGAAACCAAATGTCATTTGGATAAACAGTTAGGATTTATGCCTGAAGTTAGGGTTTCAAAGCAAAAGCTTTGTAAAATGGGGTGTTGGAGGCCAAACAACCATTTACAAGTCGTTTTAAGATTCTAGTACACCATAACGACCGTGGGGATGAATAAGACATGTAAGAAGAAACAGGCTGTCTTTTGACTTAATAGTTAGGATTTTATGTCTAAGTTAGAGTTCAAAGCAAAGGCTTTGCAATAAGGGTTCAGGGGGGAAAGTGGTCATCTGTAAGTCATTTTAGGATTTTAGGATTAATGGCACAACCATGGAGATAAGTAAGACTTATAGGAAGAAATAGAAAGCCATTTTATGTCCAAGTTAAAGTTTCAAAGCAAAATCTTTGCAAAAAGAAGGCAGTAAAACGGTCATTTACAAGTGTTTTTGAGATTCTGAGAGTACTTGTATGACCCTGGGGGTGAATAAGACTTGTAAGAAGAAACGGAATGTCTTTTGGATCAACTATTAGGATTTTCAACCCAAGTTAGAGTTTTAAAGCAAAAACTTTGAAAAATTGGGTTTGGGATAAGAGATGAAAGTTTAAAATGGAGAATTAGAGAGCTTGAATTATGGGGCTTCTGCGTTCATATGGTCTAAGAGTAACATAAGCAATGTTGGCTTGATAGCATATGCAAAGCTAAATTTTTTACGAGTCTTTTTCAACCAAATAATCTAAGAGTAACATTAGTAGCAACATCGTAACATATCAAATTGAGAAAAACTTGCACCATATGATGTAATTAGATTGATCATATGATTACACATGTATACCAAAAATTTTAGTTTTATAACATATAGGTTTTTTTTATTGTCATTATGCCATATATAGTTCAATCTCCCCTTCTATCTACACTAATATATTTTAGGTGATTAATTACTCTATGGCTTTCTTTGCTCTTCTAAATTTTCTGTGCATGTATTAAGGTGTGTTCTAAATATTAATAGTTGATGTTAGTTGTTGTATTGATGTTAATATGTTAGTATGTTAATTACTTAATGTTTTGAGTGTCATCAAGTAGTACAACCCTTGAAGCACCTACTAAAGTAATTAATACTCTCGGAATATGCTTTTAGTTAAAGCTAGTAATATTTTTGTTTCGCTTATATCAGGGACTGCCTTTGCTTCTGATCTAGCTTACCATGCATATGCAGCACTTCTTTCCCCTCAAACCAACTGCCAAGTGAGTTCAGTTGCTTCACAAAGCCCAACAAATTCCACTAGAAATCTTCTTTTAAAACTTTCATTTGAAAAGAAGGAACGTGTTAAAATAAGATTTCTAGTAAAATTGTATGGTTTTGTGAAACAACTGAACTCACTTTTCAGTTAGTTTAAGGGAAAGGAAGTGTTGCATATGCATTGTAAGCTAGATTAGAAGCAAAAATATTACTTGCATCAATTAAAAGCATCTTATGAGGGTATTAGTTAGGTTGGCGCTTCAAGTGTTGTACTACTTTGTGACACTCAAAAGAAATAGCAACTAACATATTGACATCAACACAACAACTAACATTAGCTACTAATATTTAGAGTACACTTCAATACATACAAAAAAAAATTTAAGCAGCAAAGATAGCCATAAAAATTACTTAAAATACATGGTATCATGAAGCCGAACATTGTTATGTATATATAATTGGTGGGACGGACATTAGAAGTCATTCTTGTACACAAAAATCTTATTATACCTTTAGATTAACTTGTTCTTTTAAAGAAAACTTGTTTATTTTCTAAGCAATTAATCAATCCATTTTCTTTCATTTCTTAAGTACTATTTATTGTCCTTTTCTTGAAGTAAGATTAAAAACTAGAGAAACAAAGGTTATCAAAAAGAAATCCAAAGGCGATTCTTACTATAACTAACTCATCCCACCCACAATAATTAGCTCTCATCCTTCATAACTTGTTCTCACCATCTAACGACAATAAAAACAAGGGTTTTGAACTCAGAAGCCCCAGAATTCAAGGCCTGTCTCTCAATCTACTCTATACCCACATTTCTACACAAAGGCTACTAGTACTAATCATCATCATTTCAATGTGGGTCATTCTGGTAATATGTTTGAGGCAATGGGGGTATATTAAGCACTAACCAAAACAGTTATGTTAGTGATGGTAAGAAGTTAGGTACCTAGATGACATTGGAACTAGGGGTTGTGGCAGCTGGAACGTTGTATTGTTAGGAAACCAACTTGCAGTTTGCATGTGTTATGGGTTATAATAAGGATTATACGTACACAAAGTCAAGGAAGGTGGTAGAGGTACGGATTGCGTTTATGGAAGTGAAGGCAATAGAAGAAGATGGTCTATAATTGGGAAACTATGAAGGTCCTCCTCGTTTGGAAGGGTATATAGCACAACAAAGAATATGGACCTGCTGTGAAACATCAGAACGAGACTGCGTTAGGGTTAAGAAAAGAAGATTGGAAGTTTCAGAAGGCAATACTGGCAGTAGAGAAGAAATCGAAGCAAGATGGGTTTGAGCACAAGGGCATTATTGACACTCAAACACACCCAAATATAACCTTCAAAGGCTAACTTTATTAAGTAAAGCTTACATTAATCGGGAAAACATTATAATATGGAAGAACCCATAATACATCCATTGGAGGGTGGAACCCATAAAACAACCACTTTAATACAAAGTACCTAGTTATCTACTTCCTTTTCCTCTTTCTTACTAATTCCTAACCTCTTCATTAAGTTCTTGAAACTTCCTAATATCTCACAAGCAGTGTGAGAATGATATATAGTCCTAAGCATACAATCAATGTAAGGAAAACACTTAATTAAACACACATACTTAAACAAGTAATTCATATAATGGACCTTCTAATTACCATGCCTGGTGACCAAAACCCAACCTGCCTAGCTAAACCCTTCCCAATAGATCAGTAATATGCATTCTCATGTCTCACTACTAAGGTAAGGATATAGGTGGGTCCCACCTCTTCTTTTTGTTGAAATTTATGCACCAGGGATATTTATCACTCACCACCACTACTTTATTTTTCATAAACTCATCATTTTTTTTATCTGCATATTGACATTCGAAATTAAACTATCTAAACTAAAATAATATTTAACAATATAGCTAAATCCTAAATAATAAGGGAATTTTTTTTTAAAAAAAGTTAATCTTAGTAAAGAATTAATTTTGACCACAAAAATGGTATTATTGACTTTCCTTTATCAGAAGTATTTCAATTTTTCATATTTTCCTTCTTTCTTAAAAAAATTTTCATTTTCGTACATGTTGTAATTTATTACATTAAATTCTTATCACTCAAACACTTCCCAAGCAAGAAAAATTTAAAGAAGAATCTCATAATACCATCTACTTAACTCCTAAGTATTGGGATTCCTTCCTCTCCTAAAAAAAAGTATAGGACTCTAGAGAAACAAATGGGATTGGAATCCCAGACAACTGGGAAACAAAAGAAAGAATATATAAGTTGGCTAAAGAAGTTTTCCAATTTCTAATTAATGTACTCCATCAATAAAATCTTCAAATGCATCCTTCTTCTTTTCTTTATTGATTAATACCATATTTTCTCCCCTTTGTCAAAAAATGTAAACTTTAAAAAATTTGTCAAAGAAACCCCACAATCAAAACCTACACATGATGAACCTTCAAATTATTTCCACACAAAAGAAGCAACATTCATAACCCTAACTTTCAACCACAAATTAAATCTCAACCCAACCAAACCAAGAAAAACCCACAATCAAAACCAGCAGATCTTTCTTTCCTACATATGAATTTACTGTTAGAATCATAAAATATTTATTTAGCGCCCCAAACAGATTGGGTTGCGCATAATACATACCTTGAATTGATCAATTATGTGTTATGCCTAGCAATCTAGCATCGTGGAGCACAGTGGACGATGGCAGTCTTCCTCAATGGTGGCATGGTGGCAAAGGATAGAAGATGGCAGCGGGTCTGGAAAGAGAGGGAGGAGGACCAATTTTTAGAAATGGAGGAAGACATGGAAAGAAAATTCTCAAGTTAGGGATTTAACTGGGGAAAGTATATGTGTTTGCCCCTGCAGACTCAGGTACATTAAGTAGCACATGCATATACCTATTATTTGTAAATGCATAAATGAAAATACGCAAGCGCATATAACTTGCAAAAAATAACATCAAAATTAAATTAGTATATGCGTCTGCAAAATAATATTTAGCGTTTGTGTACAAAGTTTATAGACCACTATCTATGTTTGCAATTTTGCAGACTTAGATAGAAAAATTGCAGACACATATAGTAGACTTCTGCGTCTAACTTATGTTGAATGCAAATAGAGTAATTTCATGTAGTGTTATTATTATTTTTGATTTAGTAGTCAAGTTATGTCCAAATCTAGAAAAACAAATAATTGAACGTGTATTTTTTATCACCATGCCAAACCTCTCAAGGTCAATACCATTACTTTAAATATTTGTGTACTCAAGGAAATTTTCTCATTACTTGGCCTCTTGGGTTTAAATCTTCTTGAGAGAGACCATGTAAATTAAAATATTCATAACTTATTCAATTTTGGCCTAGGTAGTCTACTTTTGATCGAATTGAAAATACAAATTAGTCCAAGTGAGCATAAAGGAGCACATACACCACCTAACTACTAAAAAAATTATACATATTTGTATTGACGTATTAAGAGGGAATTTGTAAATTACGTTTTTTTTTTTTTTTTGGTTAATTAATGTAAAAGGAGATGGCCTCTGAATTTGGAGCTGGAAGAAGTTGACAAGAAAATGTTTTATAAATTCCTATAAGCTAAGGTCTATATGGCCAATATAATCTCTAAATATTTAATTTTAATCATATACTCTCACAATTCTAACCTTCTTTTTTTTTTTTCAAGTTTTATTAAAAATAAATAAAATCAAACTTTTGTCTGAAATTAAAGAATTGAAAGAATCAAAATTTTCTTTTTTTCACTTTGCTAAGAAAAATTTAAAACAAAATGAAAAAGTTGAGCATTGAATATATAGGTAACCAACATGCATCTAGAATTTTCTCTTGTACTCTTTACATAACTACATAGCCTTAGCAACACAAATTCCAGTCCCTAACATCTGAGCTTCCCTTACTGTAAAAATAAGACTCCATTGAAACACCCTTGAAAATGTAACCAAACAAAAGCTTACTTCAAAGTAGAAAATAAGGCCTTAATATCATAAGGCATTCCCATAATCTTGCTTACACATGATAATGAAAAACCATTTCAATATAATATCTATTCCTCTCTCTTTAATTTCCCTATATATACATTGGCTTCTCAAATCTCAATGATTTCTCATGCAATACAATCGGGCAACAGGCAGCTTGAAAAGAAACCAAATCCTCTCTTCTGCACACAAAAAGTATAATAAAGAAACTTAGAAATTGACATTTAATTATTAAAATCTAAAAAATTATAAAAATGAGAATGAAGCATACTTTAAATGGAAATAATGGTATATTTACCTTTTTGGTTTTGCCATAAAGGAGCTCTGGTGAGATCTTATACAAGTCTTCATCAACTGGTTTAGGGGTTGGCCTTGACATATAAGGACTAGTGCTAGGTGGTTCATTCACATCACTGTCCCAATTCTGCTTTTTTTTCTTCTTTCACATTCTCTTCACCAACTTTTGCCTGATAATTTTGACCAAAATTAATACCCAACCCTTTCTATTGCCAATCTAGCAATTAAAGCCTGAAATTTTTAGAAATCCAACAATTTTTTTCATATTATATTAGAAATTTTATTAGAAAAAGAACTTTGATTATAAAAATCTCACCCAGGAAAAAAAAAATGGGGCGAAAAACAACAAAAGTGGTAATGAACAATGTGATAAAGCAAAAGCAAAAGCAATTAGTAACACTGCACAAAGTCCTTGATGCAATATCCACATTACATGACTTTTCTCAAATGATGAATGTTGTTGAAACATCCCACTAGTCATAAAGGTAAAATTATTTTCTGCTTTTTCTCCACCATGCGTGGTCTAATCCTTATGTTTCATGAGGCTACTTTCTTTTCATGTGACTTTCAATTAACTTTGATTGCGCTTATATTGAAAAATGAGACTCTTTTGATGGGGGCCCTAACCATAACTTCTCTTTCTAAAATATATGTAATGCATTATATATGATTTATAGGCTTTTCAATTACACACCAAATAACGATTCAAGCACATTGATATAAAGAATATGATGAAATTAATCAATACAAACTAATTGAAAAACAAAGATTGTAACCAAAAAAAAAATTAATTATGTACAAATTCATTTGTATGCATTAAACGGTAAGTTTCTTACCCGAAAAGAAGATAGATTTTGCTTTTTACCAAAACCATTTGGGGCATGCAAATTCCAAATAAATATTAAAATAGGAATGGGAACTGAACAAGAAATGAAAGAAATTGAAAAAAAAAAAAGAAAGGAAAAGGAAGAAATTGAATTAATGTATGTAGCTTAATTATATAGGCAGCATACTTTGCGGCGAGGAACGACAATCATGGCGGGAGTGACGACGTCGTTTTCGTACAAGTCACCAGCAACATACAAGTCACGGTCCTCAGAATAACTGTAACGAAGCAAACCAGCTTGCCTTGCTGATTCAAAGCACTCTGTGAATGGAAGATTGTCATTCCAATCCCAGCTCCCAAATGCTGGTACATGGTTCCTCATTGGCCTATAATTATAGTAATCCTACACACATATACAAATTAATTTAATTTAACAACAAATTAAAAAAAAAAGAGGAAGAAGAAGAAGAAGAAGAAGTGAGGCTTACCTCCATAGTTAACTAGTTGAAGCTAGAATATTAGAGCTAGATTGACTTGAAGACCTCAAAGCCTCAAAGGGTTTGTTTAAAAATGTGTTATCTTTCTCTCCTTTCTTGCTACTGAGATTGAGCGTGGGTTTGCTACCAATTTAAAAAGGGTGAGCGCATGTGTGAGATATAGTGAGAGTGTGTGTGAGAGAGAGAAAAGTAGGGATCCAAAGCAAAAACAACCTCTAATGGTAAAAAGAAAGCAACCCAGAAAACGAAGTTCCACAGTAGTAGACAGAGGGACAAAGAAGTAAGGTATAGGAGAGAGATAGGCAAAGCATAGGTTGCTTTTAATTTGGTTCATTTAAAATTCCTGTGATCCAACTTTAATTTACTTTTATCAGGGTCTTTGTTTTGCTTTTGCCATGTTTGTCGCTGATCAAATGTATATTCCAATGCATGAAAAGGGACCCAAAGGCCAAAGGTGTAGTAGGGTTTGCTTCTTTCTTGGATTACTCTAATATCGAAACATCAACACTTACTATTTGTTATTGTTATCGTTAAGGATGGATGGGCTTCAATAGCTTTTAAACCCCACACGCGTACCTAGAGTAAACATAGTGCTTTGTGCAAAAATTGCAGTCTGTGTGAGCCTGTGAGCCTGTGACTCTGTGTGTGGGTGTGACTTAAACCTAATGGTCCAAATTAAAAGTGAATTAATAAATACTATTAGAGAAGTCAGATGTGAGGTCAACACTACCCTACACACCAGTGTTGCAGAATTGCAGTCTTAAAGTTTTAAACCTGCAGTAGAAAACAAACAAGCTAGCTTGGGAAACTCAAAAAGAAAAATAAATTCTTCAAGTTGTTGGTACCTACTTGTTCCAGAGAGAAATATTCTGGATGACGATTCGATTCAAGGACGAAGGTAGCTTTCGCAGATTTACATGTATTAATTATTTTTGTTTTGCTTTGAAACATGTTAATACATAATGAATTTTTCTAAGTGAGTTAGATCATTTGTTAAATTATTGTTAAGATATTATAATTAGAAAATTTATAATATTTATTATGTTAATTAATTTTAATACATAAATTATTATTTTAAAAATATTTTTATTATAATTTAACAATTAATTTTATGATACATGTTAGAAAAATTCTTATATAATACTATATATCTATTTAAAGTTTTACACCTCCATTTGTATAATTTTAGTCCTAATGATGATAGTTAATATGTACATTATATGTAATGGTTTCACAGTGACAAGAACTGCAGTCCTAATTAGTTTAAGCTGGTAATGCATGCAAATTAATCTTTTCTTGGAAGAGGTTCATTGGGCTTGTCTAGCTATATGCTACACAATAGTTCTCTATTTTTATATCTCCGACATTTCTAGTAGAAGTGGAATTAAATGAGTCTATAGAATGACCCAATAGAGTTTATCAATAGGGAAATTATATGATACCCATCTAATTTATGGGTTGCAAATATCTAACATGTCATAGCACAAAAAGAACCTATCTATTATCACTGCAATTCATCTAAGACGTTTAAATTTTTAAATCTATTACTGAATGAAAGCATGGTCTAGAAATTAGATTTTAATCCCAACAAAACTTCTAGCAAACATATAGAAACATTGTTGCAGATTTGATCAACAAGCGAGAAATTGGCGTTGGTTTATGGCGAGGAAGAGGACAATAGAGCAGTTGAAGTGCCGACGACCAACAACGACGAGAGCTGAGATGATTAGTAGTAGAGAAAAGGAAATAGAGTCGTTTGGGGAAGAAGAAGGTGTTGATTCAAAGGCTGATGATTTTATCAGTAGGTTTAAGCTGCCACTAAGGTTGCAAGGGCTTACGAGAATTGATAGGGGTGTAAAACATATTTAGAAAATGAGAGTGTTGCAAACTGTAAATATAGATTTTCATTGGCAGATTTGTTGAAAGGTAAACAATAGCAATAAAACAATCCACATATCAAAACATAAGTTGACCACATCACCGACTTCATTGGGCATTAAAAACCTCACTTCTCTAAGGTATAGTATTCCACTTAATCAATTACATTAACTAACAATTTCACGTGGTAACATATAGACAAGCCGGAGCAAGGATTGTCTGTATCAATTACGTTAACTAAAAACTTCACGTGGTAACGCTGCTAATCTGCAATCCATGATACAATCCTTGATCTGGTTTCAACACATGCTTGGGTTGCTGGAAAGGTTAACGGGGATGCTAACATTGTGGCCCACAACTTGGCTAAATGGGCTTCCATCACCTACACAGTAGGTCTAGTCACTGATTGTATGCCCATCATTTCTGCTCTTGCAAGAGCCTTCTTTTGTACCTTTCTCTTCTCTCATCAATGCGTCAAAACCAAGAGAAAACAGTCTTCTAAATAGAAAATTAGAAGTGAATTAATAAATACCATTAGAGAAGTCAGATGTGAGGTCAACACTACCCTAAACACCAGTGTTGCAGAATTGCAGTCTTAAAGTTTTAAACCTGCAGTAGAAAACAAACAAGCTAGCTTGGGAAACTCAAGAAAAATAAATTCTTCAAGTTGTAGGTACCTACTTGTTCCAGAGAGAAATATTTTGGATGACGATTCCATTCAAGGACGAAGGTAGTTTTCGCAGTTTTACGTGTATTAATTATTTTTGTTTTGGTTTGAAACATGTATTATATAATGAATTTTTCAAAGTGAGTATGGTGATTTGTTAAGATATTAAAAATAAAAAATTTATAATATTTATTATGTTAATTAATTTTGATTAAAATTAATTTGATTAAATTAATTTAATATATAATTATTATTTTAAAAAATATATATTTATTACAATTTAACAATTATTTTATAATACAAAAAATTCTTTTATAATATTCTATATATATTTGAAGTTTTACACCTCAATTTGCATAATTTTAGTCCTAATGATGATAGTTAATATGTACACTATATGTAATGGTTTCACAGTGACAAGAACTTCAGTCTTCATTAGTTTAAGCTGGTAATACATGCAAATTAATCTTTTCTTGGAAGAGGTTCATTAGGCTTGTCTTGCTATATGCTACACAATAGTTCTCTATTTTTATATCTCCGACATTTCTAATAGAAGTGGAATTAAATGAGTCTATAGAATGACCCAATAGAGTTTATCAATAGGGAAATTATATGGTACCCATCTGATTTGTGGGTTTTAAATACTTAACTTGTCATAGCACAAAAAGAACTATCCATTATCACTGTAATTCATCTGAGGCATTAAAAACTTTAAACCTAATACTAAGTGAAACCATGGTCTAGAAATTAGATTTTAATCCTAACAAAACTTCTAGCAAACATATAGAGACATTGTTGGTTATAGAATGTAATAGTTGTATTGGTGTGGTAGTGGGTTTATCCTACAACGGTAGAGGAAAAAAAAAATGTTTTACTGTATTATTTTTTATTTTAGAATAGTTATAATTCATTTATATTATATTTATTTTCTGAAGAAAAGAATTTCAGTTTATCTTGAAGAGATATATCTATTGTTTCAAATGATGCAACTCTTCAAAAGATAACTCTTCATATCGTATAAATTAAGAAGTCTGTAAACATATAGGGATTTATGAAATATTCTTTCTTTCTTCTTTCCTACATATTTTTTTCAAATACACAATTAATACAAAGAATTCTGAAGGGAAGTTTTCAAGATTGCTATTTGAAAATTTTTGTGATTTTATTGTATCTTGGAAGTGATTTGCCTACAATTCCACTAGCAAATTGTTTCAACAATAGGGGCAACTATCACTTTAAAGATAATGATTCTCATGCCTTAAAACCAGATTTCATTCCCCGTATTCATAATTTCCTAACAATTTTAAAGTGATATTTGTGATGGAGTTTGGAAGCAAGAACACTTTTCAAAGTTCTGAACCAGGATTGTGCAAAGTTGGATAGATTTGATGGGACAAATTTCACTCATTGGAAAGACAAAACAATGTTCCTTCTAACTACTGTAAAGATCTCCTACATCCTTGATCCAGAATTGCCAGATCTTTCTCAAGCAACACTAAAAGACAATGTAGAGACGAAGCTAGAATGTAAGAAACATGAAGAAGATAAGTTGTTATGTAGAGGACACATTTTGAATTCTCTGGCCGATTGATTATATGATTTGTTCACTTCAATAAAATCTCCCAAAGAAATCTAGAAAGCACTGGAGTATAAATACAACACGGGGAAATAAGGAGCATATAAATTTTTAACTATGAAATCTTTTGAATTTTCTATGCTTGATAATATTTCTTTGTTAGATCAAGTGCATGAGTTACAGATTCTGGTTTCAAAACTTAAAAGACTTAAAGATAAATGTTCTTGAACAGTTACAAGTGGGAGCAATTATTGATATACTACCTCCGAGTTAGAATGGTTACAGAAAGAAACTTCTTCATACCACTGAGGATTTTAATTTAGAAAAAATCTAGAAACATTTAAGGATTGAGAAGGAAACTCAAAATCGTGAAAAAGCACTCAATGCTCATTCTGGAAGTTCTAAAGTGAATTATGTGGATGGAAATAAGTTTTAGAATCCCCAGGGAGGAAATAACAAGAGGAAGCATACCAACAATGACAACAATGGCAACACAGACAATCATAACAATTTCAAGAAACAAAAGACAGAAACCAGGAAGAATTATCATTGCAAAAAGATTGAGCATATCAAGAAAGAATGCAGATTTTGGAAGAAACTAAAGAAGGCAGAAGATAATAACAAGATTAACATGATTGAAAAAGATGAGTCCACTGATCTTGTTGCAATGATTTATGATATACATATTAGAATGATATCATAACTACATATGGCAGGGATTACCAAGTCTAATGACTGGTGGTATGATTATGGTGCAACTGTGCACATTTGTAATAACAAAGATCAGTTTAAAGACTATGAGGATGCTGCAAATGGGCAAGAAGTGCTTATAGGTAATCATAATACTGCTAAAGTATTTGGCAAAGGCAGTGTGGAACTTCAGTTTACATCTGGGAAGAAACTTGAACTTGCTAATGTTCTCCATGTTCCTGATATTAGAAAAATCTAGTGTCTGCAACTCTGTTATGTAAGAAAGGCTTCTAGTCTGTGCTAGAGTCTAATAAGCTTATACTGTCTAAGAATAGATAGTTTGTTAGGAAGGGATACTCAAGTGATGGAATGTTCAAATTAAGTATTAATTAAACACATAATGTTGCTTATGTTGTTGAGTGTTCTTCTTTTTCTTTATGGCATAATCGTTTAGCACATGTTAATTACAGATCATTAAAATTTATGACTAAGCAAGGATTAATTTCTTATAACCATGATGAAAAAGAAAAATGTGAAATTTGCATTCAAGCTAAGATGACGAAGAAATCTTTTCCTAAAGTAGAGAGAAACACAAAATTGTTAGAACTTGTTCATTCTGATATTTGTGAATTAAATGTCATTCTAACAAGAGGTGGAAACCAGTACTTCATTACTTTCATTGATGACTCGTCTAGATTTCCTTATGTGTATTTAATGAAACATAAAGATCAAGCTTTCAATATGTTTAAGTGTTATAAAGCCTCTGTAGAGATAAGATATTGCACAATGATAAAGGTAGGGAGTATTTTCCTACTGAATTCTCTTCTTTTTGTGAGGAAAATGGTATTATTCATCAAACTAGTGCTCCATATACTCCACAGCAAAATGGCTTGGAAAAAAGGAAAAATAAGACTTTAGTTGATATGATTATTTCCATAATCTTGAAAACAAAATTACCATTAAATCTAAGAGAAGAGTTTAAATCCTGATTTTATATCTTCTCAATCTATTGTCTTACTAGTAGAAGATGATAGGACCACTGTACTTAATAAAATAGCTATTGTGCTAAATATTGAAGATGATCCAAAGACATTAAATGAAGCTATGGCTTCAAGACATTCAGTTTTTTGGAAAGATGATTATGGAGTTATAGTGAGCCTTTATGTTGATGATTTGCTCATTTTTGGAACTAACATAGAAGGTGTAACTGAAACTAAGAAGTATCTAACTTCAAAGTTCAAACTGAAGGATTTAAATGAAGTAGATACTATCTTAGGCATCAAAGTCAAGAAACATAATGGGGGTTATGCTATGTGGAAATCTCATTAAATTGAGAAGGTACTTCTTCAGTTTAAACACTTGAATGTCAAAGAAGCAAATACTCTATATGATGTTTTATGTAAATTGAATGTAAACACTGGAAGATCAATCACACAATTAAAGTATGCTAGTGCAATTGACAACCTTATGTATGTCATACATTGTACTAGATTGGATGTAGCTTTTGCAACTTGTAAGTTATCTAGATATACTAGTAACCTTGGTACTGGTCATTGGAAAGTAATTGGTAGAGTTCTTGGCTATTTAAAAAGAACTATCAATTTAGGATTATTTTATAATAAATATCTTGCGTTACTAGAAGGATATACTGATGCTAGTTAGATAATAAGTATCAATGATAACAAATTAACATCTGGTTGGGTGTTTACCATATTGAGTTATGGCCACAACCAATGTCATCAATCTCTTTGCACTGTGATAGTGAAGCTACAATGTCTGGAGCGTAAAATAAAATATATAATACTAAATCTAGGCATATTAGTTTGAGACATGACTATGTAATGGAATTGATATCAAGAGGTATCATTACCATAGTATGTGAGATCAAGCAAAAACTTGGCAAATCCATTCACTAAAGGACTCTCGAGAGATTTGGTGATGTCAACATCAATAAGAATAGGTCTAAAACCTTTTTGTAATAGTCAACAGTAATAAGAACCCAACCTTTCACTTGTTTTGTAGCTAGTTAAAGGTTTAATAAGTAACAATAAGTTATTTAAAATTGATTGACTGCACTGAGTGCAAACTGTTACTAATATTTAGAATGAGTGATTTTGATATACTCTTAATAAAGTTCAAAACAAACAATAAACCTTGTAGTAACAGAAGATTGAAGGAACTTCACCTATGTGAACATTAGGAGTGGTGCTGCTTCTAGCAAGGTTTGGATTACTTTGTAAATGTTCATGAAACCAGGATGGAGCACATGGCCGTAATAGTGCTAACAATGTTCGAAGAACTGGATACATTCACATGTATGGTATTTCCAATTATAATAATAAAGAATCTTGGTTTAAAGCTTAAAAGCAACCAGCATTTCGTTAGAACTTTATAATTACTTACACTAATTGATGGTTTAATCAATAGATACCTTTTTATATGTGTGAATCTATCTGTATTTGGACTAAAACATAACATTACATTCTAAGCGGGGGATTGTTGGTGATAGAATGTAATAGTTGTCTTGGTTTGGTAGTGGGTTTGCTCTACAATGGTAGAAGAAAAAAAAAAGTTTTACGTATTATTTTTTATTTTGGAAGAGTTATAATTCATTTATATTATATTTATTTTCTGAATAGAAGAATCTCAATTTATCTGGAAGAGATGTACCTATTGTTTCAAAGAATGCAACTCTTTGAAAAATAACTCTTCAGACCTTATAAATTAAAAAGTCTGTGAACACACATGGATATATGAAATATTCTTTTTTTCTTCTTTCCTACATACTTTTTTCAAATACTTAGTTCATACATAGAAGTTCTTAAGGAAGTTTTCAAGATTGCTATTTGAAAATTTTGATGGTTTTATTGTATCCTGGAAGTGATTTGCTGACAATCCCACCAACAAATTGTTTCAACAGTAAGGGGCAAATAGCACTTTAAAGATAGTGAATTCTCACGCCTTAAAAATAGATTTCATTTCCTGTATTCATAATTTCCTAACAGACATTATTGTAGGATCTGATCAACAAGCGAGAAATAAGCATTGGTTTATAGCCAAGGAAGATGATAATGGAGCAGGTGAGTGCCGACGACCATCAATAATGAGAGCTGAGATGATTAGTAGTAGAAAAAAGGAAATAGAGTCGTTTGGGGAGGAAGAAGGTGTTGATTCAAAGGCTGATGATTTTATCAATAGGTTTAAGCAGCAACTAAGGTTGCAAGGTTTACGAGAATTGATGGGTTGTAAAACATACTTTGAAAATGAGAGTGGTGCAAACTATAAATATAGATTTTCATTGACAGATTTGTTAAAAGGTAAACAATAGCAATAAAACAATCCACATGTCAAAACATTAAGTTGAGCACATCACCGAACTTATTGGGCATTAAAAACTTTACTAAGCTATATACTATAGTCCATTTAATCAATTACATTATTTAACAACTTCACGGGGTAAACTATAAACAAGCTGGAGCAAGGATTGTCTATATCAATTACTTTAACTAAACTTCACGTGGTAACCCTGCTATCCATGATGCAATCCTTGCTCTGGCTTCAACACATGCTTGGGTTCACGGTGATGCTAACATTGTGGCCCACAACTTGGCTAAATGGGCTTCCATCAGCCACACAGTAGGTCTAGTCACTAATTGTATGCCCATCATTTCTGCTCTTGAAGAGCCTTCTTTTGTACCTTTCTCTCATCAATGAGTCATAAAACTATGAGAAAATAGTCTTCTAAGTCTGTTCATATTGTTCACTACTAAAAAAGATAGCATCAAAATTAAAAAGATAACGATACAGTAAATCATATAATTAGTACAAATTAATAAAAATAAAAGAACTTAACATATTATAGCTTCTTCTTTTTTTTCCCTAACAGTCAGGTTCATGTTGGACAAGGATGAGGTTAAAAAGAAAATATTATTTTTTTGTATTTTAATAACTTTGAGGTACACATTAGTTCATGTTTGTTTTATGTTTTACATAAGTCCCGCATAGAAACTAAAAGAGTTAATTAGTTATTTAGATTTGTATTAATATTGTATTTTTTTTTTTACTAGTGGCACGTCGCTTATTTGATATTTTCCACATGCCTTGGGCTTACTCTGGCTCTTTGCGTGATTTTTGGATGATCCTTTACTGATGTTTTGGAGAAAAAATGATGTCAAGTGTCTGTGGAGATGTGTTTTCTTTAAAGTGATTTTGGTGTGTATTGAAAAAGTAATACGGGATATTTCTTTCTTTCTCAATAAATTGCTAGTTTGGGCCATGGACAATGTGGGCTGAAAGTGTATGATTGACTGCTGGCTGCTCGTATGGATGCTTTCCGTAATAGTTTATATGGTTTAGCCACTCGTCCCAGGAAGTAACTTAGGGTGTACAAGGTGAAAGTCTCGTATATTTAATTTTGGCAAAATTATATTTATTATTCCTATAATTTATACTAAAATTTAATTTACTTCTTACAATTTAAGAGTTTAAATCAATAGGTTCATAGTTCTAAAATCATGTCAATATATGGTCTATGCCGTCATATGTCGTCTAAATTGATTTAACTGAAAAAAACATAGACTATATTTGAAACAGATGTATTGATATTATAATTTAAAAATCAAGAATTCATAATTTTAATTGTTTATTTATATATATATATATATATATATACTATAATTTAAAAAATATTTGTTTGAGACAAATATATTAACATATCACTTTTTATCTATTAAGGTAGAATTATGTTAGTCCATCTCATCTTTTGTTAAGTTAATTTGAACAAAAAACAATGCCAATAACCATATTAACTTGATTTTGAAACTATAAGTTCTTGATTTTAACTTTCTCAATTATAACAACTAATGTGAATTTTAATGCAAATTATAAGGATGAAAAATATAATTTTTTCTTTAATTTTTCTCTTTGGTCTCTTTTTGTTGTTTGTACTTTTGTTTGTATTTGGGGTATGTCCCATTTTTTCTCTTAATCAGGGTTTTCCCCTTAGTTCCTCTGTAATTTAAATCTTGTGTTTATGCCTTCTTCTTTTTCAAAAAAAAAAGGAAAAAAAAAAAGGGGTATAAAGTGGGGAAGAATAAAATTATATTTTGAAGAGAAATACAGCATTGGAACATATCATGCCTTTAATTTAATCTAAACCCATTTATACATGCCATCTAAAGTTACTTTATTTCTTCAACTGATCTTTTAATTTTCAACTCTTTATTTTTCCTACTTCAAGTAAAAAAAAATTTGCTAAGATACTTTAAGTAAATTCATTACATTTAGTTCAATTTTGACATTTTATATATTTTTATTACTTATCTTTTAATTATCTTGTCTCTTTAGAGTGAGTTGACATTGTAGTTGAATTAGCTCAAATTTGAAAAGAACCCTATGAGATAAGTTCTATATTAGACTAAGCTCCTCACTATATGTGACATGCCCTTTAACTTTCTTCTCACAATAGAAAATTAGTTTTAATGTTTTGTTAGTCCGAAGTGTAAGTTTAACAACCATTACTAACTATATACACTTAAAATAAACTGACCAATTCTCACATTTCCCATGCCGTCGGCACAAGTATCTCCCAAGAAGTGTAAAGTAAAGATTCTACTGACCTCTCATTTTATTTTGTTGTTGTTCCTAATTACGAGGCAAAGATCGTACATTGTACAGTGATAGAGCCTCTCACAAATCTAAAAGTTACACTGTTATTTTAGTTAGATTAAATTTGAAGCAATTAACATTGGGTGTAACAGGAAAAGTCTCCTTTTTTTTAAATTTATTTTAATTTTGGTCTCTTAATTATGGTTTGGTTGATGCGCCTTGGTTCCTCTGTACATTTAGGTCTTGTGTTTATGCCCTCTCCTTTTTTAATAAAATGGGGAAGAATAAAATTATATTATATTATAAAGATAAATATAATATTGGAATGTCATATCATGCTAATAATTGTTTTTAATTTATTTTTAATAGTATATTCTGGTCAACTTATATGCACTAATGACTGATCACCACTTAATTGTAAATATATATATATATATATATATATTTAATCTATACCCATTTATATGTCATCTATAAGTTATTTTATTTCTTCTATCACCTCTTAATTTTTTAACATATATTTATAAGAAAATGTTATCATCAAATATGTACTACTAAGTAACTCATAATTCAATTGTAAGTTAAATTCATTACATTTACTTCAATATATTTTTCAATTATCAATCCACTATATTTTTCAATTCAACTCAACTAAGCATGAAATTCCAAACTAGTTAGAATTTGCTACATAAATTATTTTTCTCCATTCACATTGATCTAAGACAACAATCATATTCTTCTTAATAACTGTCCCCTTATGTTCCAAGTATAGCTAAGTGAATTCTCTCTTAGACTAACCTATTTATCTGCACTCGTCATTAATGTGAGAATCCCTTGTTCATTTTGCAACAAACCCACATGCCTATGTGGCCCACCTCCGAGGATGTGTGACAACTCAATCCTTGCTCATTTTTCACTATATCTGGTATTTAATGCAGTGCGTCACTAAGAGGATTATGCCTTAATGAATATTCGATAGGATTTAGCTCATGTAAGTTTAACTAATTTTATGTTGGCCATCAATCCTATTACAATCCTTTTCTTTTACCTAGATAATTGAAACAAGCAAAGTAAACTATGACGGAGTTCCACAATATTTTGCAATTATAATGATAAAATGTTTTTGTTTCTATTGTGTTTTTTACTTTTTACGTACGGACTACATATAATTACACAATTATATTGGACAACTTATTTGATTATTTGTTTTTAGTCTCAATAATGAATAAAGCAAAGATTCTATTGATCTCTCTTTTTATTTTATTGTTGTTCCAAATAAAGAAAGGTGAAATGATTAGTAAAAAAACAACCCGTGACCTAATGCTGCCATTTCTCAGTCACGGGTGTAGAACTTGTGGTTCCAATAAGTCAATAATTGTCTGAGATACTTCTCTATAAATATCAAAGTCCCATACAGCTAATAAACCAATTCAGTGATAATCAAAGATGGAAATGGGAAGGAACTTGGTGGCATTGATGGTGGTGATGGTTGCACTATTTGAAATTTCCAAGGGTTATGAATTGTGCAACATAGATGAAAATGGTTTGAAAGCTTGCAAACCATCAGTGACTGAACCAAATCCAGTCGACCCAAATGTTGAGTGTTGCCAAGCTCTTTCTGGGGCTGACTTAACATGCCTTTGTTCTTACAAGAACTCAATGTTGTTGCCTACTTTTGGAATTGACCCTAATCTTGCTATGGGACTACCTTCCAAGTGCAATATGACCACCCCTGCCAATTGCTAAGGTACCTAGCTCTCTCTCTCTTTCTCAGTTGTTATAGATATAGTGCTTTTTATTTATTTTTTTCTGTTCATATTTTTGTCAATATAAAATGTTGTTATATATACTTGAATTAACATTAGATGATAAATATATATACACCTAATTATCAATTAACCTATGCTTCAAGGTTAGATCTTCTCATACTCTTTTTAGTGTCATCTTCCCACTCAAAATAACTAAGTAATGTTAGGACATGTTCATCCCAGATACCGGATCCGATTTAGATGCTCTATTCATTTTCTCACTTGGTAGATTCTAAACTTAGATTGGGTTGGATTTTCTTCCAAAAAAACCGAAGCCAGCCTCGCAATTCAAAATTTTAAACTTCAAAGCCCAATCCAAATCAACCCCACAATTTGTCAGCAACTAACACAATTAGAGGTGGGTTCGGTTCAGTTTGGTTTGATTCGATTTTGAATGGTTTATATAACTGACATTTGATTTTTATTTTTTATCCAGTTTCAATTATTTCAGTTATCTTAATATTGTTGTAACCGAACCGAACTAATAAGTTTGGATTCGATTTCAGTTATGTTCATTTTCTATTGGACTAAATTTAAATTCCAAAAAAGTTGGCACTATCAACCTTAAAAAAAAAAAAAAAAGATAGGCTTTTGGGCCCCACATAATTAGGTCCAATAAACCTATTTTTAGTTTTAAAAAAAGTATCGAATAGAAATTATTAAATATACCTATAAAATAATCCCCAACATATCCCTAAAATAATTAAATCATGTTTAAAAAAATAAATTTAAGAATATATACATATTTTTGTTCAATTTGGTTAAAACCAAGAATATTCGATAACCAAACCAAATAATTTGATTATTAAAACCAAAAAAAAATAAAATGAGTTTGATTTTGATTCAGTTTTCGATTATAACCAAGAATGTTCCATGCAGACAATCCCTAACCCTAACTGTTAGATATTTCTTTATTTTCTGTGTCTGGTAGTTAGATCTTTCTAAACCTAAATATTTCTAGTTTTTTGTATCACTAATTATTTTTTTGTTGAAGAAATTTTGATTTTGTTTTACTTCAATCGGGTAAGAAGAGCTCTAATTTGATGGATTGTTACATCTCTCCAACTATAAGCCCAATAAAACATTAGACTTATTTGCAGCCTAAAACTCTTACAACAAACAAACCCAGTAAGTAGTATTAAGTAGGAAGGCCCAATCCACATCTGCAGATATGGATATGCTCATAGAAGTAATTTTCCACCATATGAACACTGAATAAGCCTACAGTGAACCAGATCAATTAGGCCTAAAAATTAGAAAATAAATAAATAAATAAATAAAAGTTAATCACTACTTACATAGAAGTAAAGATTTGGTGGTCTCATATAGTAAGCATATGTGTTTGTCACCGTTATCATTTTACCCCCCTCTGTAGGTTTTATTTAGCAAATTGTACACGAGTAAAAACAAATTAATCATGTTCATACAATCTAGTCCCCAACAAATTTATACAAAGACCAAACATGTCATGTTTATCTTCTAAGTTAGGAATTTAAATAGAAAAACTTAAGAATTAGTGATTATTTCATCTAATTACTGCCTACAAAATTTTCACTTTGATGACTTGTTTTAGTTAATATTTACAATATTTATTTCTGAAGTGATGACAAAAAAAAAAAAAGGCTTTTTTGCTTCTTTCAGGTATTATGGGAGATGTCTGCTACTTTCACATGCACCACAATGCATTAAAGCTATTGAAGTAATTTACTGCAATTACTCTATATTCAACTTGGATTAGTTAGAGTTGTTGTAATGTGAGGATGTGATATGGAATTCTGGATTTAGTTGTACTGTTGGAAATGAAAATTTAGTTACTATATTCAAATAAATTTTAATCTTGTTTTTCTTTTTTAATTCATGTTGGTATTTTTATTTTTTTCAAGAATGCTTTAAATAAATCATCCATTAATTAATATGTTGGTATGCTAAAAAGGAGATGGGAAAAACAAAAGAAAAAATTATCGACCACTGACTTTCTTTACATACTCATGATGTTATAGGAATTTGAATTGAATAATTTCAAATGTCTTATTATTATAAATTTGTATATTTCTTTGAATCTAATTTGAAACCTTCTAGTGAAAAATAAGATAAAGATATCACATGAATTTAGTCTGTATAATGATAATTGTATTAGAATGTTAAAATCTAAGTAGAGATAATTAATAATATCTTAATATAATTAGCATTGGAATAAAGACAAGAAGAAAATATAGTATCAACGTCTGGAAAAAAATAGATGCTAGAAAGTGGAAACTGATATCTATAAGTGTTAGCTTTTTCAATAATCAACATCCACCAAAAAGTGAACATTGAAAATTATATGCTAAAAAAAAATTGTGCAAGCGCTAATAATCAAGTACAGTTGGCATCAATTTTCATGAAATTATAAACATTTGTATTTATATTAGTTAGTGTCTATTATTGTAGACATTGATAAATTTTTTTTATTATTATTATTATCTCTATCGAAGTGCATTTTGAATTAGAGACAAAGATGATAATTGTATGAGAATTTAAAAATAATATTAAGATTAAAGAAATAGTGCTATTTTAATATATTTTAGATTGAAACAAATTATAGTTTATTTGGATGAAGACTATTTAGGATGAATAATTATAAGAAAATCCTAACATATATGTGAGTGAAAGCTATAGATATCCACTCTTTCACGTGGACAAAAAAAAAACCAAGCATGTTCTTTTATGAGAGAAACTTTTTTTCTTTCTATTTTCTCTCTCGTCAAGAGAGAGGCCTTTTTTCTTCCATTTCTCTTCTCGTTGGTTTGATTCTTCTAATACCTCTTACAGCTCTGCTGAGTAGTATGGTCTCATTTTACCCTTTCACAATAGTATAGTCAATATTCATATTAATAAAAATTCCGCCATAGATATTGGCAAATAGGTAGTTAGAACAAGTGGGAGAGGGCTATAAAATCTTCTTCATACTTGTGACATTTTTTCTTTCTTATTTTTTTCTTGGAATGATGGGGAAAAATAAAGAGAACCTGAATTATAATATCAACCGCTTACCTTAATATAAAAAATAATTGTAGGTAGTTTTTATCTTTTCTGTTAATAAGAACTATGGTCACTACTAGAATTTCTTAATTGAATTACATAATGGAGCATCCAACAATTTCTTTGTATTTCTTGTGCAAAGTGGAGCAACTAATAGATAACAGCTTCTTCAACAAAAATTAATAGGGTAAACGTGAAATCTTGAAAGAACTCAGTATTCTAAAATAAAACAAATGGATATACGAAAAAAGAATAGTGTCCGATTCAAGGAAGGAAAAGAGAATTAGAGAAAAATTTTAAAAATACCAAACCAACTAGTAAAGATATTAAAAAAAAATGGTCTATCTCTGTAGAAGAGTGAAAATAAAGAGATAATCTTATTGAAATTAAAAATTTGAAAATTTAAACTTTTTAACTAAAATTACTATTAAATTCTTTATGTCAAAGTTTTGATAAAAAACCTACTTGAGTTTTTTTTGTCCATGTTAAGATATGGACATTCATAAACTCATACAGTTGTATGTTAGAATTCTCAAAACAAGCTTATAAACTTTCTTTAGATAGAAATATAGGCTCCATAAAAATTGAGGTGAATGTTGAGACTATTATTGACTTTCTCAACGATACTAATAATTACTCGAATGAGTACGCAACATTGACAACTTCAATGCAAACAATTGATTGATTTGTTTTGAAGTGAAGATTATATATGTTATGATGCGATTCTCTTTTTGATTGACCATATTTTATGCTAATTGTTAATATATATTTTTGATGAAATTAAGATTTTCAATCCCTTCATCCCTCAACCCAAATCTACCCTCTTTTCCTCTTTAGTCTTCTTTTCCCATAAACTGCACATTTCAACCAATTTTATTAACAATTCGAATTAAATTTGGAACCTTCTGGATCCCAACTGATTGGCTACCAACTTCGTTTACCAACCAAAACTCCAATCCATTTTTTGAAATTTGTGGATTCTAGACGGTAAGGATAAAAATAGTAATTCAGTTAAGGTGGCAGTGTCGTTTGGCCTAGGATTTGCCTAAGCATTACAAATTAATTAGGAAACAAAAATAAGATTATTACATTTTTCTAACTTTTTGATTCAATTAACAATATTTTATGATGCATATAAACACCTACCTTTTGCCTATCACAGTCATACTCATTTAAATATCACGAGGAACCCATTCAGTGAAGTCAGTCACCTCATTCCAATTTCCATACCCAACCTTTCCTCTTCCTTCACACCAGGCTTTTGTGGGACCATTCAACACCACTGGAAACACAATAAACCTATATACGCCTTCTCCAGCTTCGTACTAGAGCATACACGTGTCACTATATAAACGTTAACACTACCCCACTTACCCAGACCAAAACACTTCTTGTCATTCTTCCATTGCATCAAACCTCTATGCACTTTCATTTTATTATTATTATTAGGACAGCAATCTCAACAGACGAGGGATAAACTAATTTTTCTACCAATGTAATCCAAGACAGTCCCTTATCCCTTATCTCACTAGTGAATTACCGTTAATACCCTCCACCTTGGGCTCAACGGTAAATTTTACAAGAGCAATCAAAAGTAGAATCAGTCACGCAATTCATATGAGGTAAATGCCTGTTCAATATTTAGCAATAGTAGTCATAAAAGTCATTTAACTGCCAAGTGTCAGTTAAAGCAAATTCAAATGAGATTTTCCCAGTACTTTTGGAATAATACCGTATCAAAAACATATTAAACCAGGCCTAACCATAACCATAATATCCTAAATCCTACCGGCTACAGACTTTTCTTGATACGCGGGTCCCACTACTACTCAGAAGAAACAAGAACTAAAATCAGACGACCATCAACAGAGAACGGATCAGACGATCTTCAAGCTTCCACCTCACCACACTTGTTTCCAGGAGAGCAGATGAGCCAAACGAAACCGTACGGATCCTTCACCTTCCCAACGCGCCCTCCACAGCAGGCGCCATCACCTTCAACAATCTCGCCCTCTGCCACAGCTCCAGCGCCCACGGCCTTGGCTATGGCTGCATCAACGTCCTCAGTTTCCAAACAGAGTGCAATACCGGTTCCTTCAGGCTTCACACTGGTCAAACAAATCCACCGATTTCAGTAAAATATAAACAAATAAAATGACTAATTTCAGAAAAATGAACACTAGTCATGAGCTCGATCCCAAGCTACCAAACGAAAAACAAATGTTTATGAACACAGCACAGAAATACAGAATTAAGTTAATAATCGAGAATGTTCCAAAGCCAAGACAGATTTCAACAAGAAATTACCAGAACATGAGTCAAAAGGTCTCAAGAAATTCAAACAGAGTATATAATGAAAAAGACAAGATTTCGAGAGAACACAGTATGAGACGAGAAAAGAAATAAAACACAATAAAACCTGAAAATATCCAAAATATTCAGTGATCTAAAGCAATTTCTGAATGGAAAGAACAAAGATACCAAAAGGCTAGATGATCAAGAAGAATTTAAACAGAAAATGGGTAAAGACATGAAACATTACGAACGTTGTAACAAATAAAATATGTAGTCCATTACAGATCTAAATGAGTATATGCACAAAGAGAAAGACAGAGACAGAAAGACTCACGCAGCAGAAGAGTCATCAGCAAGGTCAGAAACAAGAATACAGGAGCCACCGAGCTTGAGTTGAGCAGAGAGGATGAGAGGGAGCTCATGCTCAGCCTTGCGCTTGGAATGCATAGTACGGTCAACCTCCTCAGCACCAAACGCAGCCTTGTAGAACTGAACAGCGTCGTTAGCCTTCGGAGCCTCCACCAGAAGCTGCGGCTTCACAGAACTGAAAGTCACGGTGGAAGTGACCTTCTCAGACCCATCCGTTCAGACCCTCCTGTTGCGCCATTGATGATCAGAGAAAACAATTGAAAGCTTTTGAAACAGACTGAGAAAACCTAACCCTAGGAGAGAGAAAGCAGAACAGCAGAACAGTAGAACAGAGAATTGGATAAAATGAAATTGGCGTGGGGTTGAAGTAGCGGGTGGGGTAGTGTATAAATAATAGCGAGGAAGCAGAACCGTTGTGTCTGTAAGGGCAAAACAGGTATTATAGGAAATATAAAATAGATTTCAAAAAAACCCTTCATTTTTGATATATTTACTAGGTAATGCCACTATCATAAGTCATCCTCCCGTTGAATGGTCCTTGTTGTATAATTGTAAGGTTTTGGGAGTTGAAAACGAGCCTGTTGCCCTTCTATTACCTGTCGCACATAGGATCAGACGGCGTGCTTTTATTTGCCGTTTTAATACTCAATAGTGCTAGTGATAGACTGTTGATTTCAAGAACCTTTCACCAAAAAATTGTAAAAGCCTATATTTTTTCTGGGCTTTACAATAAAGCCCACAGCCAGCTTGACCCTAATGGATTCCTAGATAAGAAAATCAAATAAAAGATATTTTGTATACTATTCATTTTTAAATTAATTGTTTAGTGCATGTACTTGAATAAAACAGAAAATATTTGGAAGAGAGATTTAGGATTAGTTTGGTTTGATATTTAAAAATCAGTATTTTGAATAATTGATTTTTGTAGTAGAGATTATGAAAAAAATTAATTCAAGTATAATCTGTTTTGTGTTTGGTTAATTATCCAAAAAATAATTTAGAATTATAAGAATATTTATATAAAAATTTGAGTATTTTTTTAAAAAATTGTATTTTTTATTTTGCAATAATTTTGTTCTAGATAAGTTACAAGTGAGTAATTTATGGAAAATAGGTTAAAATGTATTTGAAGTTTGACCAAAAGTAATTTTCACTAAACATATTACTATAAAAGCTGAAAGGGATTTTCAGGGTCTAAACGCTAAACACATATTTTAAACACAAAACTAAACTGACACTTTTTTATTTTAAACAGTCAACCAAAATAAAAAATAAATATTTATTTGCAGACACCTAATTTTATCAATTTTTACAAGATATTTTATGACAAAATGTGTATAACCTAAATCATTAGAGCATCATAGGCTGATAATTTTAAATAGGTTTTGGGTGAATTCTACTTAATCTTATGAATTATTTGATTAAATACATAATTCTTTATTTAAATCATAACTAATAAATAATCTAAATTAGCCTTTAAATATAACAAAATTAATAAACTACCCTATTTACGATCATATATTATTCAAGAGCATCCATTTGGGGAGAGTAATGGGCATGCGGTGACTCGGTGAATTCAAGCACCCAATAGAAAATGGTGAGGGATGACAGTTAGAAGTGCGATTGTGATGTACCATGGCTTACTGTATCGATTGAAGTTGTTTCTCTGACTCAGGCATTCGATTAATTTGAAATTTTTTGAGGAATATATATGCAACATGAAACATCACCCAATTGATTAGATCCTCTCTTATTCTTTCTTATCTTGCTAATCGTCAAAAGAATCATGATATAGAATTTTTGTTTATAAAACGCAATTTATAAGCTTACAGACGTGGCCACGGTGGTGCCAGTTAATCCATATGTCTCTTTAAATTTGTGCAACAAATAATACATTCACTTAAAGTTAAGTTTGCTAATGTTTTTGAACATAATGCTATGATTTTTTAAAAGCAAAGCACCTAAAAATTATTTTGTTTTATTTTTTAAAGAGTGTTTTTTCTACTATTTTTAAAAAATCAGAGTAAAAATTATTTATGACATTTTAATATTAAAAGTACAATAAATCGTGTAATTTTTCTCCCCAAATTTATTCCAAAACCTCTTCTATTTTTTCTCTCTCATCTTCTATTTTCCCTTCCCTCCAAAACAAAATATTTCCCACCTAATTTTTGTGATCTTCTCTCCAAATTAAAAAAATTTCAACCATTTTTTTTGTTTCAAGCTTACAAAAATCTAGCATAATTTTCATTGAGTTGACAAAATTGTAAAGAAATTTTGACTTTTTCAGGTTTTTTTTTCTTGACAATTATATAACATAATCTAGTTAATTTTTCGATAGTAATTGGGTATGAATTTTTTCTTCACGATCTAACAAAATACAAACTGAGTATTGTTTTTGAATTACACATATAATGTTACAAGAAAATATTTGTTCTATTTTTTATTTTTTAATAATCATGTTAAAAAGAAGCATTCATATACAAAAAAACAAAATTTAAAGAAAAAAAAGTACCAATAGCATCTCAATTATTTTTTTATGTTTCATTAAAAATAATAAAAATTAATCAATATAGTGAAATTTATTTGTTATTTATACATCTCAAGCACATCTTATGATTTATTTATCAAATATTTTATTCATTACTTTTACTATCTACATCAATTTTTATAAAAAATTTATTATATAGAATTGTTATAATTTTGATAGTGATGTTTTCATAATATAAAAAACACAATAAACTCTTTCAAAATTACAATATTACCACGTTCTGGCTTAGTGGTATATAAATATTTAAATCCAATATTAATTTTCTAGTACTGAACTTCACCTTTATTGAAATCCATACTTAAAAAGCTTTTTCACTTTCAAAAATTCTCAATAAAACACGTGTACTAGAAGTTGGACTGTAAACCCTGCAAACTCGGTCAAATTGAAACTTAACAATAATGAAAGCTTTAAATCCCCAATTGTCCAGCTAAGGATGACCCATCCTTCAATGTCGAAAGTTTTGCCACCATATTTGTTGCATAACCAATCAATATTTGACAGCTAGTGACCCCAATTTTCTTGATGATCCCTTCTAATTCCCCCGTTGTAGGTGATATATACCAATTACCAAGATTTCCATTTGAGGCACAACTTGGGTTCCGGTTGGTCCTTTCTATTTATTCATTACAGAAGAAGCAAATATGTAAGCTCTGATGACATCAAAAAGGGAAAGATATATATTGGAAATTAATATTGGAGTTAGGGCAAACTTGAACAACACAAAATTTTCTTTTTTAAGTCCTCTCACTAAAACTATTTAAAAGATTTTCATTACATTTTCCAAAGTTCCAAATCTTAGCCAATTGCCATTTCAAGAATAGATATTATGAATAAATAGGTTAATGTAGCAAGCAATAACCCAAAAGTTAGAAGGAGGGATCATGGGTAGGGTAACCACAATTGATGGGCTTAAGGTTTGAATAATTAAATTTGGATTCAATAATGAAGCATTTTCCATTGGCAGATTTGCAGTTTTCTTTGACTAAATAGTAAATACTTTTTCTGATTGCATGATTTCAATATTAGGCTAGTAAAATCTTTGGTCGGATATACCTTGAAAATGATTTAATAATATTTAACTAATGAAATATTATTTTTAAAATATTTTAAATTTCAAAAATTATATTACTTACACCTTAAGTAATATATCTTTTAGTGGCTGAAACATTTAATATCAGCTGTTCATTTGGAAAAACTTAAAGCCAAATGAATCCTTCCCACAGCATAACATTACGTTTTGCTTCAAATTTTCACCAACCTTCTTTTCATTTGACTTTAATTCTCAGCTAAAAAAGCTAGTACTCACTATATATATTGAACATATAACCTCGCCTTATTGATTTCATTAACATATTGTTACATGTCCAAATTGAAAAGAGTGTTTTGATCTTCTTTTCAGTTCATTAGGCAATTTTGCTAGATCAGCAAGAACTGTTAGAGGAACCTGTTAGGCTAATAGGATAGATGCGGTATAAAAGGGGGGTTTTGGAGTCTAATTTCACTATCTGATTTAATGAATGACAATTTGTTTTTGAGTAGTTTTCTCTCTTAGTGTTTGTTTCCTTAGAAAATTTAGTTTAGATTTAGGAGCTTAACACATATAAGAAGTTAATTAATACCCTAAAGATAAACGACCATCTCATTCTCTCTTCACAATCACTCTCACTCGAACCCTTCTCAGAAGATCAAGGTCGATCGGCGGTGCAACCCTCGAGGGGTTCCCGCCAATTAGCTTCCTTGCGGGTTTACTCGCCAGTTGACTCGCACACATGTCAGACTCCTTAGTCCGTGTTTCAAGACGGGTCGAATAGGGTGCCCGCAGGCCGACGCCAGGAGCGCGCAGATGCCAGAGCACGCCGAGAGGAGCGTGCTACCAGCCATGATCGGGCGACGACATATCCTCAGGCGCAACTGACGCCCGGGCTTGGGCCGCTGCCGCAATCCGTGTCGGTCCACACCCCGAGTCGATCGGCGGACCGGCGTGAAGCCGTTCCACATCCGACCGGGACGCATCCTTTCTGACAACTTGTTTCTCATGTTTTACATATCATTAACCATGCGGATCCAACCCTAAACACCTCAGCTTGGTCAAATGGATCTCTAACAACACAAAATATAATAAATCTGCTTATTGTTTGTGAAGACAATTTTAATGAAGTTACATGTGCAAGAGGCATGTAGGAACCAAATCTCATTCTTAACCAAATCTTCAATAATAAACTAAAACCAAACCCAATAAATACCTCAAATCACACTTTTGTAACATCCCGAATCAGCAAACAATCATGAAGTTTCAAAAATCCAGTTAACAATAGTAGAAGACCATGTGTGATGTGTGGAAAGGCCTCATTGAAAATGTACTTTTACAGTATCTGTGTGTTTGTGTGTGTATGCTACTTCAAATGTGGACCTTAGTAATGATTTTGAAAGTTGTAAGGAGTAGAAGCAAACACAGCAAGGATTGCTACACATGCCCTCAATCATTCATAGAAAATGCCTTTTTTCCTTCTCCATATGAGTCTATGTCCCCTTTCTATTATTGCCTTTTGTGTAAAGCAAACATGAATTGAAATTTAATATGTACATATCAACCAATTCCCACCACCACTCTTAATATCTCTTGGCCTTTGAATTTCTCTATGAGATGAGAGCTTTAATTTTCTTCAATAGCTAAACCCAATTAATTAAAAGAAAAAAGAAAAAAAGAGTTGAATTGGCAACTTGAGCAGTCTTTTCAAATTAAGATTATAGTGCCTCACAACTAGGCATATAATTTGCTTAATTAAAAGGATAAAATGACCCTTTTACTAGTTATCTTTGTAAAAATCAAATGTAAAGTTTTGGTAAAACCCATGAAAAACAGAAAATACTACAATTTCCAACATTATAAGCCATTATGAAACTTGTTTCAAGAAGGATTGACTTCAAACACCAATAAACATAAAAAAGAAAAGGTGTTATAAATTAACCTCTTTTTATTTGCAATTTGTTAGAAAATATAATTAATTAATTAAATATAAATTTCACTTTGTTTAAATAGACGATAATGAAATTTAATGAAATTAGTCAATTATATGTTACAGTTTTATATTTTGTGTGTCGTTATTGTCATCATACTCATTTATTGAAAGTAGGATCTTCATAGAAAAATCTCTAAATTATTGAGAATGGTTAGATGTAGATTAAATTTTATTTAGAAATATGACTACAATATGTCTAGATGCTAAAACTTATTTGAAATTTTATGGAAACCAATAGCCAAAAACATATGAATTAATTAGGATACAAAAATCATCACAATTTAAAAAAATCTAAGTTAAATAATGGTCACATTTACTGAAAAAAACTACTACAGAAGGGATATTATTTGATTGACTTCTTCTTCTCTTTTTTTATTTTTTATTTTTTTATTTAGCTGTCAGATGACATCCATATCAGTTTACGTGCATCTCGACTGATCTACCTTTCTAATCTGGTAAAAAACCTTCCACATTAGAACTAAGAAATTTATAAAATTTTTATTTCTCACGATCTTTTCAAGAAAATTCAAACCATAAAATCAATGAAATGAACATAGCTTAATTACTATGCCAACTGCTCAAAGTAGATAAACTCCCTTTGTAATTAATAGCATCATAACTTCCATTAATTAGATATTATGTAGTCAAATGTGATTGTTTACAAATCTCATGACAAAAGCCTCAATGATGGCACTGGTAAACTATGCTACACTAATCTCACCAACAACAACAACCAAAAAAAAAAAAAAAACCTATGCTTCACTAAGTACTCTCACATGCATTAATTATATTACTTTGATCTAAATCTCATACCTTTCCAAAGGATTTAAAACTATTTTTACCTCTAACATTTACGGGACCATTTAGTATAATATATTTGTTTCACTTTAACCTTCGACTCGTGTTTCTGTTAACCAATTAATAAAGGCAATAAATCAAATTCATAAAATTTCAAATTCAACATAGATTAATTCTCATAAATAACTCTGAATTTATCTCTGATTTCTTTTCCCTATTTATACATAATAATGTGGTAACAAATATTTATTTTTAATTAAAAGTTTATCTTCAAATCGGTTCTTGTCTATGTAAATATTTTGAATTCTTGTATATCTGATCATTATTATAGTTCAGAAATAACTGAAGTCCACCTAATGTAAAGGCCAAACAACTTTGGTCATTATTCAATTTAACAGTTTTTTGTGCTGAGGATGTTCATTATTCAAAGTCTAAAGAAATGTCAAAGTGACCGTTATCTTATCTACTCAAATCATAAATAACTCTTTTCTGAAACTTTCAAAATTTAATCTTAGTGGGGTCCACAATATAGAAAATGGCCAGATTATCCCTATATTTAAATTGACTGAATTGTCCCTTCTTAAGCCAAGTAGATGATACAGATTTAAGTCTCACATCGGACCCCTCTCATAAAGCAAATTATTTTTCAAATGAAAACATTATCTTATACATTTGTAGAAATTGTAGTTGGAAAGCTCTTTGTTTTGTAACACATTTATTATGAGTTTTTTCATTGCATTGTACATATATATATATTAATATAAGTTCAAATTCAGCCCAAAGAAAATATCAGTTAATCTTTAAATAATTATCATAGATTTTTTAGTTGTTATTTTATTATATAATGCATGTGATATTATTATTGTTCATTATATGCACTTGTTGAAATTTCAAAGAATAAATTACATTCATCAAAAAGTAAATATACGAATGCATAATCAAAATATATTGAATGTTGAATAAAAAATTTATCTATTTTATATTTGTAGATTTATTTTGCTGATTTGAATAAGACTAAAGGTTTGCAAATTCACATTGTAACCATATATTACATAATATTAATATATATTTTTTTGTTTCCACAAAAAATAATGTCAGCTTAAGTGTATTTTTAACAATTTTTCTATTGAAGGTGGATATCCATAATTTATGAATAAATGATTGTTACTTAAGTTTAACATATTTTATATTCAAATGTTTTCTGTTTTTTCTTCTTCATTACTCATATTAAATACACAACTTTGTTTGGAGATATACTGAGATAATCACACTAAAATTTAATGAAATTCAAACAAAAAATATTGGAGACAAAGACATGTTAATCACAATTTGAATTCTCTAAACGACAACGGGGGCCATCAGGCATCAGTAGTGTTAGTTACGAATCAAAGAGCAAAAAAGGGGCAGTATCGTCATAATTTGAATTCTCACTCTCTCACTCTCAAAGAACAACTTTGAATTCTGACAGCTCGAACCCGTCCCAAGTGTTGGCCTAAGTTCCATCCATCTCTCTCTATTCCTACCATTGAACCTTTTAAATCTGAGAGAGACGCTGAGAAAGCAACTATTAGATAGAGAAATTAGCTAGAGACCCTTTTCTTCTTTTTCAATTCTGCATTCCTTGTTTCATTTGAGATCAAGAAGGAAGTAGAAGAAAGAAAAGGGCAAATTTTCTAAGACCCAGAAAATGTCTGGTTATATGGGTGTTTTTGTTTCAGATCCATGGCTCCAAAGCCAGTTCACTCAAGTCGAGCTCCGGAGTTTGAAAACCCACGTAAGTATGATTTTTTATGGCAATACTTTGTTTGGTTCTCAAGAAAATGTTATGCAACTTCATTTTCCTGGAAGTATGAATTTCTGGATTTCTTTTATAATATTATTGTTATTTGATTTCTGGGTAATGATGATTTTGTGATTGGTGAAGTTCATGAGCATGAGGAGGGAGAGTGGGAATCTGATGCTTAAGGAATTGGCTTCCAAGATGTCGAGGTTAAAAGTTGTAGGAGAGAATCTGACTGAGGAAGAAAGAGCTTCCTTTATCCAGGAATTGTATCAGAATACAGACAATGAGGTGGATTTTGAATTATTTCTGAAGGTGAGTTTAAGCCATTTTTGGTTACACAATCAGTGCTTGAGAAAGCTGATCTTTTCGTTTTTAATAATCAAGTCTTTGGTTCTTCAGTTCCATTACTAGTATCTTGTGTTTTCTTTTTTGAAGAGATTGGGATCTTAAATCTGTTGAAGTCTCATAAATTTCTTGTTCAACAACTTTTTGGGTTTAGCAAAATGTTCCAGAAAAAAATAGAATCAATCTTCTAAGACTTTGACTAATTTGTTGATCAAGAATCCAATAAAGTTATTCGGTGCTCAGCAAAGTTTTCAATATTCAAAATGAAGAAATTTGATCTTTTTTATTTTTATTTTTTTTATTTTTTATTTTTTACTGAGACCATCCACCTCCAGACCAATAACAAAATCACTAACTTTTTTTTTTTTCTCTGAAATCATGCTGTTACATGAATGCCAGGTTTACTTGAAACTTCAAGCTCATGCAAATTGTAGAACAGGTAGCAGTGCAAAGAACTCATCTGCATTCCTAAAGGCAGCTACCACCACATTGCTTCACACAATTAGTGAATCTGAGAAGGCATCATATGTTGCACATATAAATAACTATCTTGCAGAAGATGATTTCATCAAGAAATACCTTCCTATTGATCCAACAACTAATGATCTCTTTGAGATTGTGAAGGATGGTGTTCTTCTATGGTAAATTTTTTTTCTTAGGTTCTTTTCTCCATAGTATTTGTGAATGTTATATCAAGAGATACAGTGCCTTGTTGCAGTAAGCTTATCAATGTGGCAGTTCCCGGGACAATTGATGAACGGGCAATCAATAGGAAAAGAATACTGAATCCCTGGGAAAGGAATGAAAATCATACTCTCTGCCTCAACTCTGCCAAAGCAATTGGTTGTACAGTAGTCAATATTGGCACTCAGGACTTTGTTGAAGGAAGGGTATGTATAATGTATATGTTCATACTTCATACATAAAACCTACAACTTTTTCTGTCAACATTTCTTCACAGTTATTACCATCAAAACCTTTTTTTTCTTCCTCCATGAATGGGAACACTTGTATCAATGAAATGATGAGGGTGAGCACCAGGTGTATCCCGTGATTTGCACTTGGGGACATAAATCACCTTAGTGTGCCCTGAATTTCCTAGCTTAATTTAATCTGTACCAAGTCTCAAGTGAGCGTCTGGTGGAGGGTAGATACTATCAGCTTCCCCAATTTGAAGATAAAATTAGGCCACTCCAGAAAGATCAAGACACTAGTCAATCCAAAATGCATCTTTAGTCCTATTATCCTATATATGGATTGGTTTATTTAAGCAGTCAACCAATATTGATTGCAAACTCTGTTTTGCATGTCTTTTTTCAAGTCTTGCTCTGCTAGACCAAATATCTCTACCACTTAAATCATGATATCTTATTAAATTTTGAAGTATTTATCTTCTATATAATAAAGTCATCTGTGTTTGATTTCAGCGTCATCTGGTGCTTGGGTTGATTTCACAGATCATTAAGGTAATGCCTCATTCTTAATAACATTGTGGTAATATTTTACAAGCATAAGCTGACCAGTATGTATCTATGTATGGGATGCATAGATTTTATAGAGACCACATACTACATAAGCATATTTATGTGCTTTAGGTAAAATTTGACTTCCGTAATGGTTATGAAATACCAGATACAACTATTGGCTGACCTCAACTTGAAGAAAACACCTCAATTAGTGGAATTGGTCGGTGATAGTAAGGTAAAATGTGTTTTCAGTACCTCTTGTTTCTTCAAGACTCAACAGATGGAAGACATGGTTTTACATCAATACTCATGGGATATAAATTGCCTTGATATTCCCAAACTAACAGGATGTGGAAGAGTTGATGAGTCTGCCACCAGAAAAGATCTTGTTGAGGTGGATGAATTTTCATTTGAAGAAAGCAGGGTACAAGAAGATAGTCACAAACTTCTCCTCTGATATAAAGGTAAACAACAGTAATTTGAAAAATGAAGGCAGTCATATATAGTCTTTTTTTTGGGGTGAATAGAACAACCCTATCATCCTTAATACTAGTGCTTAGATGCCATCTGTTCAAAGACTCTATAGGGAAGTTTGAAATATATTTCTAATAAATATAGAAACATACATATATATATTGTAGCCATGTATTTGTTTCCTTAATTGGTAGTATAGCTTAAATTTACAGCATGCTCTGGCCTTTTGTCATTTACATATGATCAATCTAGTGAGAAACGTTACAGTACTGCTGTAGACAAGCTATACGATTCGATACTGCTCTATGGCTCAATACCCTTCGATTTACAAGATTCTACTTTATGTTGGAGTTATACAACAACAGCTTAAAAAGTGTATTATCTTGTGTGCAACCTTTGAACAATAAATTACAACTCTTATTGCATATTCTTACATCTTTCTGCTGTTTCATTCTTTTGAACCTAAAACCTATATAATTAGTAAAATTTAAAATTCTTGGGAAGTACAAGAAAACCAATACATAAATAAATATTGTAGTTTACTAATAAAACATAATGCAGTTTTTGTACATAGTTGGTAATTGAGCATAGAAGGTAACCTGCAGGATGGAGAGGCATATGCTCACCTCCTTAATGTTCTTGCACCTGAGCACAGTAATCCATCCACGTTGGCTGCCAAAGATTTTTTGCAAAGAGCAAAGCTAATTCTTGAACATGCAGATAGGATGGGTTGCAGGCGGTACTTAACTGCTAAAGATATAGTGGAAGGTTCCCCGAATCTGAACCTTGCCTTTGTTGCACATATTTTCCAGCACAGGTGAGAATGAACACTTTCATATCAGTGATAATTTATATTTAAATTTTAAGTTTATGATCATTGTTAGAGGTAAAATGTATCTTTTGAATTTCAAACTCTTCAACTTCAAACATTTTAGAAACATGGATCGCTTGCTTCTCAAATACAATTTTAGTATTTTACACTCAAATTACATGATTTTTTTATGTCCAGATTGGTACTTGTCAAAACTTGATATGCTGTACTGATAAGTTATCCAATTTCATATATGACAAGCTATGTTACGAAATAAGGTTCTCATGTAAATAGTGAGAAAGACATAGTGTGTTATACCATTTATTGTTGAGCAGAACGAGCTTCATTATGTCTTGATTTTAATTTAAAGTAGTTGGGGCAAAAGTTTTCTCTTTCCTCTGGCAAACAAACTTGTCACATCAAAAAACGTAAAATGCTGGGTTCACATTCTGCTTCAAGATTGTTTTTTAAGGGGATGGCACCTTTAACATATAAAGTGCTTTTTTTCTTAGTTAAGAACTTCTACTACTTATGGGCCTGTAGGATGACCAACATGCAAAGTATTGCTTTTTTGTTTTTTTAAAAAAACTTTATGTAAACTTTCATAATAATATGATGACTATTGAGGGTTCTTGTGTAATGTACTTATGTGTAAGTAAATTGCAATCCTCATAGATGTTATGATGACAAGTACTATAGGAATCCTCCCGAACGTCTATAATACTATGAAAACCATGTAGTAACAGGAACTTGAATTTGTAAAGGGTGGTTTCATTTGCCTTTGGGAGTCCAGGCACTATTGTACAGAAAGCTAGAGAGTTGGAATCTATGGTTTTGCTTGTATCTTCTACAGGAGGGGAATTTGATGGGTAGTATCTTTTGGGTGTGCAATGTACTGTCATAGGGGTATTGTTTAGTTATTTTCCTGGCTTTTATTTTCATGCAGAATGGTCTATGATTTTCAGGCCCTTGTCTGGATTGTTACTTCATTATTGATGGAATTATGCTGTTCCAAAAAAAAAAAAAAAAAAAAAAACTGGAAATTGAATTTTACGGCAAAGCCCTCCAAATAGTTTGACCCAAGTTATTAGTTATCATTACTATTTTGTGGGATGGAGTTTAGGGTTGTTATTTGGGTAATTTCTTTTTTTATTTTTATTTTTATTTTTTAAAATTCTTGGTGAGTAAGGAAACTAGATCTCTTTGAAAGTAATATTTGGGGAAGGTTAAAGGTGATGAGAGACAGAACGGTTTTATAGGGTGTGTTGAAAGTGGTAAAAAAGTCTAACACTAGGATCACTCTCATCATGTGTTTAATAGGATTGTTATTCACCTATGCCATGAAACCAAGAGTCCTTAACCTTTGGGGTTTGAATAATTTATAGAGCTCGCAAGTCCTCTATGTGGATGTTTATAATGGATGCATTAGTAATGGATGTTTTAATGCATTCGGGTATATATACTAAACTGGTTACATATGAGCTTGATTTCCTCAATGGGGCAGTCTGTGCTGCATCATTTTCATTTTTTTCTTCTTTTGGCCAAGGTTTGAAGCTTTAAGACTCTTAGATAGCAGTTTCTAGAGTGCTTTCCTCTACCACCTATGTCATAAGAAAATATCTGAACGCATTTTGCTATGGAAAATATGAATTTAAATGCTATGTTTTTGGAATTTTAAATTGATTCCTATAATTGGTCCACCTGATCACTATCAATACCAATTCTAGCTAAAATGTAGTGTTTAGCAATTTGTCAGTTGATACTTTTGCTGACACATGCACTTCCATCTAAGGCATTGCTGAATCCTGATTCCACCAAGGTACAACTGGTATCTTGAGTCATATAAGACAGCTGAGAAGAGAATTAATTGCTTGTTATTCTATTTTTTGGGTATTCATTTATACTATTCAGGTAGTTGCTTTTGTTTATATTAATTGATTGTCACATGGATATAGATACCCCTATTTGATGTTGCATGCTAAGTTTTCCAAGTAGGTGTAGTGTAACAACTGCGAATGAGTGTAGGTCAAACTACACCTGATGGTTGGATAATACTCAGCAAAAATAAGGTTCAAGATTTGAATGTTGGCAAATGATTTGCTGGAGGGTTTGTCCCCTCCAACCTCTTCGTCCAAGTTCAAAGGGTTGTCCCCCTCTGTCTTAGGCAAAAAAGCAAAAAGTAGATGTAACAACTAATTCAAATGGATGGTTACTGTTATGCATCAAATTAAATTTTTAGTTTAGTTTTGACTATAGTTAATTATTTATATTTTTTTTTCTCCTTGTTAAACTAACAGTATCTGGAAGAGGTTAACATCTGTACAAGTAATTTTTCTTTGTCTCTTCATAGGAATGGGCTTTCAACCCAGACAAAGATATCTTTCCTCGAAACATTGCCAGATGATGCCCAAGATTCCAGAGAAGAGAGAGCGTTTCGATTTTGGATCAATAGTTTTGGACATTCAGCATACATCAATAATGTCTTTGAGGATGTCAGAAATGGGTAGAAAATATTTTGAATTATCAAATTTTCTCTGGTAGATATGAGTATCAATTGTATCTATATAAATCTTTTGATGAAAACTACTCATACTGTGGTCAACTTCTTTTCATCTTGTTTGTGGAACATCCCTTTAACCTTAGAAGTTCAACACGTTGACAAAGAATCTGGTTTTGTTGAAAATCTTCTGAGGAAAGAGGATCATTTGACCTTTTGGGTTATATTGGATGCTTTTACTAATTCTTCATATTAAACTTTCAGCTTGGAGTTGAAACTGATAAGCTTTTTTGCAGGTGGGTACTTTTGGAGACCCTAGACAAGGTGTACCCTGGGATTGTCAATTGGAAGATTGCCAACAAGCCTCCAATTAAAATGCCATTCAGGAAAGTGGAGAACTGTAACCAAGTCGTAAAAATAGGGAAACAACTTAAATTTTCTCTTGTAAATGTCGCTGGAAATGACATTGTGCAGGGAAATAGAAAACTAATACTGGGTATGTTCACATCCACATTTGTTTCTTTTTCACTCCAGTAACCAATAGAATGTATTTCAGTGAACTTAGTTTGTCACATTATTAAATTTGCATCTGTGTCTTTTGGGATTATGTTTCTTAATCAGAATTCAGTAAATGAAGTATTTGTTTAAATCAAAAAATGATGATTTCCTTTTCAGCTTATTTGTGGCAACTGATGCGATACAACATTCTCCAACTCCTAAAGAACTTGAGATTTCACTCCCATGGGAAGGAAATAACTGATGCTGATATTCTAGAATGGGCCAACAACAAAGTCAGCAACTCAGGAAGCCAAAGCCGCATGAATAGTTTCAAGGTAACAAATATATTGCTGTCCAGATTTTTTGTAAGTATTTGCTGCAAAGAACCGACTTTATCTTCTTGAGACTTGAATATCAAGGCTCAAATGGTGAAATGAATCTTAAGATATCATTAGTGCTTTCTCTGAAGCATTGGTTATTATAATATATTATCTACACGGGACCAGGAGGCGATCTCCGTTTTCCTAATTTCCTTTTTTCTTTTTTAACAGCTTTCATGTTGAAATGCTTACTGACTAAATTAATCGGGACTACTGGGGTTAAGTTAGGGTTATGCATCTTGTTGATATTGGGATTTGAGGTCTGGCTTTTCAAGGATTATTGTGTAATTCATGTTCTCAGTCTTGATTAATAGATTAATAATATAGTTATTGAGTGTTTTTGCCTAGTGGTTGTATCTCCTTTGCCCCTTTCTCTCTATAATTTCTCTGTCCCCTTCAAATTTTCTCTCTCTTCTTTGTTCCTTTCTTGGTACCACATTACTAGACTTCTTCATTTCTTTTATTGCTGGCTTTATGGAATACTAATGTTTAAGTAGTCTTACAAACTTATATCAATAATGTTGTGTACTTAATGGAAAAAGAAAAGATTGATGTCTATATATTACTTATATGACCAAGTGAAAATTTTCAGGATAAAAGATTGTAACATTTTTAAGTCATTGACCGTTATGATTTTCAATTCTCAGGATAGAAGTTTGTCAGATGGAATTTTTTTCCTTGAGCTTCTTAGTTCTGTGCAGCCTAGAGCTGTCAATTGGAGTGTTGTGACTAAAGGGATGACTGGTATGTTTAATTGATCATAGTTTCTTCAGTTTCTTGTATGTGCATCTCTATCCATGTGTTTCCCTCCTAATTAGCATATGAGTGATTATTTGTAATTAAGTTGATTAGCAATTGTTATCTTTTGAATTATATAGATTATTGTTAAGATGGGGCTAGACTGTCTAATATCTTCTGCTTTGAGTCAGAAGCATTATACATTTTCTTGAAACACTGCTACTGTAATGCCATATTCAAAAGCAGAATTGGCTTGTGAGCTAGTGTTACCACCACCGTAACACCTCTAAAGGTAGAGGTATAGGTTTAGATTTTAGAACAGGGGGTTTGAGAGGTTGAAGGTCAGTTGTATTTTTCAAGTTTGGCATCTTAAAGGCATTAGAAGTAAATTGAGGAAATTTGGAGAATGCTTTGTAACAACAGTGTAGCTATTCATGAACTTATTCACTAGAATTTTAGCCTATGCCATCTTTATAAAGTCAGTACGGATTTGTCTGATTTAGTTATTAGTACACGATCTTAGGAAAAATCATGAAAATTGTTCATATGTACATGTTTGTTGTAAAATACGATATAATTTTATGCATTTATGTACTTACATACGTATATATTATGTTGTAGGGTATGTAGATCTCATTTTACATTACAACCTTTAGGTTTCAGTTCATATTAAAATGTAAAAGGCTAAAACTTGTGAAAAATGATTAAAAAAGAATAAAATGGGGTTGCCTTCTTTCTATAAGAGGTATCTTATTTGCAGAAGAAGTTTTCATACTAGTAGAAGAACTTTAATTAATTTTGTTCTATTTCTTCTTTGTTTTTATTTTTACCATACTTAGAAGTCTAAAATGGCAAAAGAACAATAAAAGAATAACAAGGAACAGCACAAATAAATATTCTTTGAAGCGAAAAAAATTCCTTGTGAATTACACTTCAGGGCATAAAATCTGCAATGCCTTGAAACTATGTGCTACTACCAGTTCAGAATTTTGGGGATGCAAATTTGCAACCTAGGAATAGATTTCAGATGAAACCTTGAGGAGGTTAAGTAATGTTGACATAAATACACACATATATATTTACAAATCTTGCAAGTTCTTTTTGCTGCTAAATTGGAGAAAATGAAAAAAAAAAGATCAATATTTAAGAATTTTGAATGGATTGTACCATGCAGGTGAGGACATAATTTGATTAGCATATACTGTTGATTTATTCTCGGTTTTCTGTAAATAACCGAAGCAAATCTCAGCTGCTTAGTATCATGCAAATATGAATTCTTTACGATCTACAGTAATTATTTTTTTCTCTCTTTAGTTTGGTTATACTTTTTGTAACATTTTACTTGAGTTCCCTTCATATATTGATAGTAATAATAAGTAATTCTTCCAAAATGGGATCAATGCAGATGAGGAGAAAAAGATGAATGCCTCCTACATTATCAGTATTGCAAGAAAGCTTGGATGTTCTATATTTTTGCTTCCTGAAGACGTCACTGAGGTATTTTGGATTCATAACATTGTGAATCAGTTTTAAGCTACTAAATTTTTCTGGAAACAAATTGAAGCATTAAAATTTATAGTACATATTTGTTGTCTTGATTTGCACTTGGTTTTTACTTTACTGAACTGCATGTAATATGGTGGTCTTCATTTTTCCAGGTGAACCAAAAGATGATCCTTACTTTAACTGCTAGTATAATGTATTGGTTCTTGAAACAACCTCTTGAAGAAAGGCCAACCATAACTTCAGACAGTGAGACTGGAAGCCAGTCTGAGACTATTTCAAATTCCACAATAGACGACTCTGCTTCTGACTCATCACTTGAGGAGAATGGGAGTTTTGTAAATATTCATTGACTGAAAATTGTTTTGATTGAATTTTTAATTGAACCCTACTCTCCTTGTTATGTATAGTTGATCAGAAAGATCATTGTATTGCACTATAGGTAACTGATTGATTGGTTGCAAAGAAAGTTTTGCTGATGCAACTCTTATAATGTGTTTAGTGGAGCTATTCTTTTTCCCTTTTCCATATCAGTTTTGATATTGATGTTATTGTAACATAATAATATTTGTCATCTTAATTGCAGCTTACGGCTTCATAAACTGTAGTTACATGGAAGTTTTTTATTTTTTAATTTTAATTTTTACTTTTGATAAATATGTGGTCATTGTTTTGAAAACCCCAATCAAAACTAAGTATATTGTGCCCATTCTAATCTAAAGAGATGAACTAATATATACATGAAAGAATCATTTTTACGATATGATATAATAAAAATCTTAAGACTAAGTATATAATATAACTTTTTAATTTTACCTTTTAGTATACTTACTAAGATTTATTTTCTTTTCAGTATGCAATGTTTTTAATATTCTAGTTATGAATTTGCATGCTTGAATATAGAAACTAATTATTTTTCTTTTCATTTTGTTATAAAAGAAAAAATTTAGGAAGCCTCTATTTTCACCATGTTATAATCTGGGTATAAGGAATGCAACCAAGTTATAGCTATACAAGTTAGGAGTGTTCACGATTCGGATTAACCGAGCGCTTCAAACCGAATCATCCAAATATTTGGGTTTGAATTTGGTCTTTTTTTTTTTTTTTTTTTGTGTGTGGTTTTGAGTTTGTTATTTTTGAGTTAAATTTCGGTTTACCAAAGCCGAACAGAAAAATTAAAATTATATATTATTTAAAAAATATAATATTTACGATAATACTAAATTTCCCCTAGCTTGTTTTGCCCTAATAATGATCCCTCGTCTCCTTAAACTTACATTCAGAAATCTTAAAGTTGACGGCTGGAACTGGAAGAAAGTGATACGGTGAGTTTCAGAAATATCTTTTATTTTCTTGCTTTCTTCTTCTTCAGTTCTCCATTTGTTTTCCGCCACCAGTCTTCAAAACCCGTCAAGTCTGGTTCTGCACTGCACATTCAAGTCAGCAGATTTACCCCTCTCTGTTTGATCAAGCCACATATGATAAGCTCCTTTCTGAAGCACCCAAATACAAGCTGATTACCCCTTCCATTCTCTCTGACCATTTAAGGATCAAAACCCTTCTGAAAAAAATAAAAAATAAAATAAAAACCAAAACCCAATAATTTATCTCCTTTTGCAGGTCGGTGTCTTGGTGGGCTAGATGTAATAGGCATGTTTCATTATTAATTTCTTTTTTTGATAAAAGGCATGTTTCATTATTACCAAGTGCAGAAGTTTCTCAATAAAGATTCAAAGAAGATAATGTTTTCAATTAAAAGGTAGATATATGTGATAACATGTCTCTATCTGCCTTAATAGTAACTAGAGGACCAAAAAAAAAAAAAATACTTAGTTTAAGGTTCTAATAACTTACTAAGGATTGAATGTAATTACAATGAGGGAAAATCTTATTTTAAGGCTGCTTGTTTAAATGTTATTAATATTGTTGCTTTTGTTCAAGTTTGTTGACTTTCTAATTTTAATGCAGAGTGGGCTAATATTTCAGAGATTGAAGACTTTTGAGAAATTATGGTCTGATGCTTCAATAAAGGTTATTTGGTAAATTTGTATTAGTTTTTAGTTTATTTTTTTATGATGTATGATGACAGCCAGGATTGTATTTTTTTGGGGTAAAAAAAGTAAAAATAAAAAATTGGGCATAACAACATAATTTTAGTTCAATAACTGAAAACCAATCTAAATCGAACTAAAACAATATGTTAGATTGGTTTTGATTATTCTAATTATAAAAGTCACTAAAAATTGAATATAATTATTATATTATGCTAACTGAATATTTGAGTTGATATTTCATATGTTTGTTTATACATTCAATTTTCGTGGCCCACCATAATATGGCAACAAGACAGTAAAGAAAAATTCAACATCTCTTTCAAAATATCAGATTCCATAAAATGTATTTATAAAAAGAAACTCTTCAATGTTATAGTCCCTTATATTAGTTTTTTTTTTTTTTTTTTTTTGAGAAGCCCTTACATTAGTTTTTAGTAGATTCACATAATATATATATATATATATATATATATATATATATATAGAGAAATTGTTTATTTGTTTTATTTTTGAATAATATTTATTTAAATATTTCTTCTTGTTAACATATTTAAATATTTCATCCGTTTTTAAATATATAATTGAAAAATTAAACCATTTGCACCAAATTGTTAATTTTCAAGAATGTTTCTTAAAATAGTATGTGAGTAATTTATAACCAGAATCGATCATTCACAAGTACAAGTTTTTGATCAAACTAAAACTAAATATATTTACTGTTTTCAATAAATAATTTATTATACACTTACAGTCCTAAAATACATTCATAATTCCAAATTATAAGAATATATATATATATATATATATATATATATATATTTATAATTATATGTATGTGACTATCAACCTAAAATCAATATATCCAAATACACATTCAAAAAGTCACAAAATGATCATATATGTTGAGCTATAATATTGTCACCCTTGTCAGCATATTAGCAAAAATGTATAAAATGGTACCACATATAGTTACCAGTACAAAGGATCTACATCAAATACTATAAACCAAAATGAAATTTTAAACCACCTTTAATTTGCACCCGACATACCAGATCTGCACAAATAATTTAAAATTAGAAGGATTTACATATCAAATAACAATAGCTAATCAAAATATTTAGGAAAAGAAGAGGCCAAATAATAAGAGCTAAAATCATACCAAAGTATTCTTCTTCAGAAAAGAAACCGTGAGCTGCATGATGCATTTAGATCTAAAAATCCATTACATCAAAAGGATCTATAATAATTTCTCCTCCAAAATTTGCTCCAACACTTTTACCTTAATATTGACAAGTTCGACTGTTATGACCAACATATTTGCATGAACCACACTTCTTATTGTCTTTCCAATTTCAAATTCAAAAGGATCTCTCTTAATAGAAGTTGCTCCTCTCTTTCTCTTGGAACTTGATGATGAACGACCTTTATGAGTTTCAATGTTTGGCTCATACAAATGAGGAATAGACACACCAACAAGTTGAGATATATGTTTTCGGACAACATCTTTTTAACAATTGGCCACTCTTGATACTTATGTTTTAGCTCTTCAAGCAACCTAACTATTTCATCATTATTATGATTTTGAATTGCATCATTATCCACAAATGATCTTACAACAAGTCTCCACTGTGGGTGTATATCTTCAAGATGTAATGCTTCAAAGTTCAAATTCCTTATCTTGCGTGAACAAGGAAGACCCATAGTTGTCATAAAATGACCTTTCAATCAAATAAGTCCACAGATTTTTCCATTTCATTTTGTTTGAAAATTTCATTCAAGGCAAAAATTAAGACATGAGTAATAAGCTCATTCAACAAAGGTATACAAAGATGATAGCGAATTCTGATTTTTTTCACTAGACAATTGTGCCTTAATTTCTTGAAATTGGTTCTTTATCCCATTACAAATTTTGTTCTTCACTTCACAAAGATTAGCAATTGAAACTTGCAAGTATTTTTTTAGCAAAGCATGTGCCCCTTCTGCTCTAGACGTAGCACGATTTCTAAAGTGTCTATATCTTTTGGTCCAAGCACTAACAAAATGTTTTTTTAAAGGGAAGCCATGTACTCTTGATGTAATTAAGGACAACATCATTATCTTCGTATCGAGTCTCAGAATATTCTAAAGTTTTATCAAACTCTAATTCACTTAGAGAATTTATCAATGAAGTCCAATCTAACAAAAATGCATCCCAAGCTACCCTTTCTTTGAAATGAGATTTGCACTTTGTCATAATATTCTTCTCAATGTGCCACACACATAAAAGATTAGCCGTTTTTGGAAACACCATTTGTATTGCATTCATCAATGCAAATTCTCCATCAGTGACAATTACTAAAGGCTAATTATCAACATCCAATAAAGTACTAAAGATCATGCCCAAACATAATCCTCTTCTTCCTCTTTTTGCAAAAAACCAAAACAAGAATAAAATGAAGAGTTAAAGCTCATGACCCCAATAATGTCTAGTAATGGCATTTTATACTTACTGGTTTTGTGGGTGCAATCATGACTAAGACATATGAGTAACTTTTTGACAATGCGATTCAAATTGGGTGGGCAAAAAAATAAATGGGCCAAGTGACCTTTTGAATCAATTTTCACATTATGCAAGAATTTTTTCTTACCAAGTTCTTCCAACAATGCTTGAACCTTTGTATGCCCATCTAAATAATCTTTCAAAATCTTCTCGTCCAAGTTGTAAATTGTCTTTGATATTGCTTGAAGCTTAGGGTTATTTTGCCTAAATGAGGAAAGAATTTGACGGGGCGGTAGCCTTTGTCATTTCTTTTATACGAAGAACTTCCTGTGAAAAGCGACGACAAGAAGGATGATCAGACATATCTAAAGAAGGGTCATGGTTAAGTGATGTATTAACTATCTCAAGTACCCATGAACCATAAACTTGTCTTTTATACTTCTTTTTTTGGTTTATTGATCATGTGGTGTTCGAGTAAGTTTCTATGTATACATCAATTAATTCACATGTTAGTATATTATTTTCTGTTTTTATATCACCTTTTTATTTTCTCTTTTATTAGAGAGGTTTTTGTACTTTTTCCGTATTCAATTATCTTGTAAAAATAGGAGTAATATAAATGTAAAATGTTATGTTAAAGAGGTTCCAAAAAAGATGATCTACTGAACAATGTTTTTTTCTTCTAAAAGAAAAGGCCTGGTCATGGTGTTATCTCTATTTTATTTTATTAAAAAATTAAAAGAAGCACAAAAGCAGAGGGGACACGGTGCCCGACCCCTGAAAGTAGAGGTACAATCACTCCTTTTACAAATGAACAATACTAAAACAGTAAATAAGGAAGGCCTTTCCTTTAATTTGTAAAACACTAAAACAGTAAATAAGGGAGACTCTTCCTTTATAAAAAAAGATAGCAAAAACTAAATTAGGTTGACTTTCCTTCAATTACATCTTTGCTTTAACCCTAACCCTAACCCTAACCCTAACCCTAGGTAAATCCGTAAATCATTTATCATTACGATATACCTGCTTGTAAACATTAGGGAGAGAGGCAGCATAATGAAGAGATAATTCCATAACCTTATGCCCAAGTTTTGAAAGACAGCCAGCCATCATATTTGATTCACTGAAGACGGGTTGGCATGACCTATTACAGACTACAATGATGAATCTGTTGAAGCATGTCAACTTCCAAAGGAAGGGGTTGAAGATTTCCCAAGACCACATCAATCAAAACATTAGAATCACACTTAACTTGAACCGATCGATGTGGAGCCTATCAAAGAATTAACAGTGTGGTCACCAGCAATAGTTAACTCTAAGAATGACATATTCGAACTACACGCTTTCAGCGACAGGACCATGTTGTTGATAGTCACAAGCAACATCTACACCCAAATCATTGATCCAAACTCTATTTTTTTGGTCATATGAGTCTTATTTGTCACTACAGATGGACGTTCTAATATTTTTGGAACACCGAATAAACGTGTATTTGATGTTTTTGCCCATTGAAATCTACTTTTTAAAGGTTTTGTTTTGAAATGCAAAATTTTACACAACATCCTAACTGTTGGTTCAAATTCTATTTAATTTCATCACAAGTCTTATTCATCACCACAAATGTCTTGACAATGCCAAACAAACGTGTATTTGTCGATTCCCTCCCCCCAACCCCCAAACTCACTTTTTAAATGTTCTATTTTGAAATGCAAAATTTTACACAACACTAACCGTTGATCTAAATTTTATTTTGTTTTGTTCTAATAGTCTTATTAATCACCACATACGTTTATTATACGATTTTGGCCCCTGAAACCCACTTTCCAAAGGTTTTGCTTTAAAATGCAAACTTTTGCACAACACCCTAATTGTTTATCCAAATTCTATTATTTTTATTCCTACAAGTCTTATTCGTCCACACATACTTGCCAATACTCCTAGAACATTGAACGAACATGTATTTGACTTTCTCTCTCTCTCTCTCCCCCCCCCCCCCCCCCCCCGGAAAGCCCATTTTCAAAGGTTTTCCATAAACAAAAAATGCATACTTATTTACACAAATATATAAAGTAATAGAATTGAATTTGAAAAGATGCATATGTCAGATGGATGAGGCAGTGGTTGTACCCCAACTATCTAAAGCTCCCTTCTAACAAGTTCTTGCACCAATAAAACCATATCTTTAGTCAATCAAGTGTTGGTGATGCGATAGATGTCCTAATGCTATCAACTATGTTTGACCCAATTTCTCTGAGAACTTTCTGTAAAAACTTGTTGAGAGTTGATGCAACCACTGAAGCAGTAGATGTACCCCATCTTCTTGCCACGTGCAAGCTTCATGAACAAAGCACCATTGCTCAATAAGGACTAGGTACCACTACTCTGAGGGGCGTTTGACTTTCTAGCCCCTATCTTTGTAGGTTTAAACTTTTCCTACAAATGAACATGAATGGGCTTTACAATTAATCAAACATGTAAATAATTCAAGTAGAGAAGTAATGTAAAAGTTTAACAAATTTGAAGTAACTTTGAGATTCTTTGACTTCATGTCAACAAATTCACCTTTACTCTTGTAAGTGCAAAACTTCTATCACTGTTAGTTTTTTCACCCAACTTTATCTCATGTACAAAGAATATAACATAATATAAGCCAAAAAGAGTATAATACAGTCTCTAACTCAATGAAATCAAATAAACTACGAATCACCAGTCGCATCTCATGAAAAACTGTATTGAGGGAGCTTGAAGCATGGTGACAAGCTTGTCACCTGCTTGCCTATTCTTTGACTTCATCCTCGACTGCCTTTAGAATACAGGCCTTGCCCACCCATAAGACAACGTCTCCACCAACTTTGTGGGATCCGAGTGGTCACTCAATGTCCTTCCACTCGATGGGATTTGATGTCTTTAGCTTCATCTTCATGGCATCTCATAGCTTCTGGTATGTATCTATTAATCTCTTTCCAATGACTTTATGGAAGACATTAGGGAACAAAGCTTTTTGCTCAGGGGTTTCAAACTTTATAAAGCGCTGTTGCATGACAAATAAGAACACAATTAGTGATTAATAGTATTTTAAAAATATAATCGACAAGTGAATATAAAACTTAAAAGACTATTATTTTATTTACTATGAAATCATTATATCATAAGGCCTTTCGGCTCTAGTGTTTATTTCCAGTAGTGGTAGAAAGGACCCGGAAAGTGGTTCCTAATGATTCCAAAAATAGTGTTTTCACGAAACAAAAACAAAAAAAAAAAAAGCTATCATTCTCCACTTCTCTGCCATCCTTGATTGTCCTCTATATTCTCTCCAAACTCCTCTGTAGACCTAATGGGTTGTTCCTTTATCTAATCTGTCTTTGCGACAAAAAAAAATTGCAATCTAGCTCAATAACTCTTCTAGGATTAAGAAATCTAATAAACTATATTTGTATAATCAAAAAGACAACTTAGCAAATTTTGGAAACAAGTAGAGTGTACTTCTCAACAGTCACCCCCACCATATTTTTTTTGTTGCTAACGCTTATCAATTTGGGAAAAAAGAAGAAGAATATATATATAAAGTTTATGTTCTCTTCAAGCAAGACCAAGTTCCTATATTCTATAAATTATTCAATATGTTCTAAAATGCCAAACAACTATCATTCAATAGAATTAAGCATAGAAAAATGAATATAAATTTTACAAGAATAATGTTCATAGCTTGATTACAGCATCTTTAGTTATCACTGTGCAAGCTGAATCTTTTTTCGGATCCATTCTTTCTTTAATCACAGTAAGCTTCGTCTGATAGAATCAAAATGTGTTTTACGGAGCGGTAATACATGCATGATGTTGCCTTCTACGGAGGAATTCAGAACTTGCATAAAATATGATTTCAGCATGTGTATTGATCTGTACAAGCCTATTAAACATCTCAAATCTTTATTTTCTCTACCATATTCTTCTGATGGTTTATTCTCTCTACCCCATCATCGTCGACAGGATGAATCTGATGAACAAAGGAAACGCAGGTCATGCCTTACTAGGAGTGATTATAAATGCTTGAAGCGACCTGCACTTGAATTCTATAGAACTTGTTTTTTAAATGACTTCAATAATTGTTTGCATCTGAGTAGCCAGTGAGGCAACATTGGTGTTTAAGATAATCCAATTGATCATACATCACTAGACAAGCATTGAGAGATGCTTCACTCCAGTATTTTTCATGGACAAGAGGCAGAAAGAAGAAGAGCACGAACAGAGTCAAGGATGTGACGATGCTTATGCTCAGCCCGCCCATTTTGCTGAGATGTGTGAGGACAAGAACGTTGAATGATAGTACCCTGTTGACTAAGAAACTGAAGCAAAGAAGATTCTTGATATTCCATGCCATTATTAGTTCGAAGGATTTTAATAGTGTGAGAGAACTGAGTTTTTATCATAGTGGCAAACTTAATATAAATTTGTGGTAATTCAGAGCGATGCTTTAAGAAATATATCCAAGTGAAACGAGAATAACCATCAATAAATAAAACAAAATATCTATAACCATTCATAGAAGGAACATGAGACGGACCCTAAATATCAAAATGAATAAGTCCAAAAGCAATGTTTGATACAGAAGTACTTTGAGTAAAAGACAATGCTGGTTGTTTGCCAAGTTGACAGTGTAAACAATGAAAAGAATCAAACTTAGTATTTCCTAGTAGACCACGAGAAATTAAAGGTTGAAGTTTATTGGCGGAAGCATGACCAAGACGAAGATGCCACTGATAGGAAGTGGAAGGAGTGGTTATTGCTGCAGACACAAAGTGATGTGGAATATGAAGAGATGAGAGCTCAAATAATCTGCCCACTCTGCGACCCTCCCCAAGAATCTGCCCCGTCTGCAGATCCTGAACCTAGAAACTAAGGGAAGAAAAGATAACTTTAAGTCCACTTTCACATAGTTGGCCAACAGATATAAGATTTAAAGTCAAATTAAGGACAAAATATGTATTGGAAAGACTAAGGTATGATGTGGAAGCATGGCCAGTATGAGTGATATTTATTGTGGTGCCATTAGCAGTATTAATAAGTGGTAAAGTAGGGAACAGAGGTGGAATTTGATAAAAATGTATTGTCAAAGGTCATGTGATTACAACATGCAAAGTCAACTAGCCAAGAAGAGTTACCTGGGGTGACAGACATAGCACTGGAGGAATGATGAATTAGAAGAGAGAACCTATTTGCAAAGAGCTTCAAGGTCACTTATTGTAATGGCAGTAGAATCCTCAGTGGTGGCAGCTGCAATAGAAGAAGATCCTATCTTCGAGATATTCTTAGGCGTGAAAGAACCACTCTTTGGTCGAGGAGGGTGAGTAGGACAATTTTCAAGAATATGGCCAATACTATGACAATATCTGCATTCCACAGTAGGACAATTGGAAAAGGAATATCCAGTGTGATTACAATTCTTACAAGATTGACTTCCTAATTTTTGAGTGGCAGATCGAGGATGAGTAGTAGTAAGAGCAACCTCAGAATGCACAAATTTGTTTAGGGTAAGGCAAGTTTCTTCAAAGATTATTTCTTGAATAGCATTATCTAGTATGGGAAGAGGATCTCGATGGAGCAAGGATGCTCGAACAGCTTCATATTCAGGGTGAAGAGCCATCAGAACTTGAATGAGATGAAGATGATTGTCACTGATTCGAGCCTGAGATAATTGATTCCAAATTGGTTGAACTTGTGCAAGAAAATCATTCACGGATTGTCCGGATTCTTGTTTTAGATGATGAAGAGCAGTCCACAATTAATAATAATGAGCAAGGCCTGTAGTGCGCTATCAACTTGCTAAGAAATCCTATATTTCATTGGCAGTTTCATAATCAATAAATTGAATATGAATAGATGGAACAGAGGTATTACGGATCCAAGTGATAATCTAATGATTTTTGCTATCCCAATCTTCAAGACTGTTTGCAAATTTGGAATCAATTTCAGTATTCTCTTTGCTGGGTTTAGTCATATCACCCGTAACAATTCGCCAAAGTTTACGACCAATAAGGAAGCTTTCATGCCTTGAACCCATAGATTATAATTGGAGCCAGTCAAAATAGTTGTTATTGGCTTGACAACATTTGATTTGTCCATGATGAAGGAACGATTGGCAACAGAATGAAAGGTATGGTGTGGGGCAAAAAAAATAAAAATCACAGAGACGGATTTCAGAGAACACAGATGGTGACACAGGGCTCTGATACCATGTTAAATATAAGAAGAAAATATATTCAGATGATGATAAATGTACAAGAGGAAGCCTCTATTTATAGGCTAAAGTGTTTACGTAACATAGTGAACCTAAACTAAATATCAACCAAATACGTGTCTACTTAACATAATGAACGTAAACTAAATATCAGCCATATACATAATAGAAATTACACATAAATACAATCCTAATTTAGAGACAAAATAGGGACATATTTTGAGGACATAATAGGCACAAATCATGGGGCAATTGAGAGCCCTTGATTTATGCTAACATTAATTATTTTTCTTGGAAAAAAAAAATTTAAAAACTTTGGTCATGTGCAGTTGTGAATATTGTTTTCCACTGTATTTCTAAATGAAATTTTATGTGCACACTTCTAATCAAATATTGAAAAACCATGATTTTTCGACTTATCAATTTTAGGGTCAATTGATTGTGTTTTCCCACTTAAACTACCAAATGAGTTGCAATCGATGTCTACAAACAATTAAGAAGAAGTTGCTCACAACTTTATATGATATGTGGCTTAAAAATCAAGTGAGTTAACACATGTATCTATATGATATTATTTAGATTAGCATGAATTATTTTTGTAAGCCAAATAACATTCTCTATCCTTAAAGTATAACTTTTTTGTCAATTTCGTCCCAAAAATTATTTTTAGTCAATTTGATCCCAAACCGTTCAAAATGTTTACAATTTGTTACCAAACTTAAATCCGTCCATATTTTTGAAGGAAAATGCTTACGTCTTTACATAATAATTTTTTTTCCTTCTCTTATATGGCATGGGTTAAAATTACAAGTTGCTCACTAAATGTATATACCGCGGCTTTGAGGGTCATCCTCTCCATCACGCAGATAGAAGGATTTGTGTTTCAGGTTTCAGCCACGGGTTTTATAAGAAAAAATCAAATGAATGACTGAATTCTAGTTTGTGCTAATCAATTCCAGCAATAAATTAATTGTGCAAGTGAACTGCAACCTTTCTCAATTTCTTGGGAAAATAGGGATTTGAGGAAACATTAATAGAAAGGGAGGAAGAAAGAGAAGAATAAGTAGAAAAGCAAGAATTCGGGGAAAAGTTAACAAAATTATTGTTTGAAAAACATGCAAATATGCAATTCAATTTGAATTTGTTAAAAGATGCTTAAACCAGTATATAACATGCTTATATATAGGTTACAATAAAACCTTAGGATGTAAATATAAATAATATAAAATCTAAAAGCATACTAGTAAATATATACTACTAAATAAGTCCCTAAATTCTAATTTTACAAAATAAAAATATAACTTAACAAATAATCAATTTCTAAATGGTAATAATCTCATTCTCCATCATTCTCCTATTATTAGAAAAAAAAAAAAAAAACTCAACCTCGAGTTTATTGTAAGGGGAGATAAGGACCTTAGGAATAAAATCTAGCAGCAAGGTCGGAGGTAGCAGTAGAAAAAACTTAGCACTGAGAACTTTTTCATATACCGTGAACACTTAGAACTACAATACTATGATGAAAAAATCAATGTGCTTAACATCTGGAATATGGGAAATCTCAACAACATGCTCTAAAACTATGCTGCCTACTCTAGAATGTTAGCTGGCCCAATCATAGTTGCAACTATATATAATCCATCAGTAGTAGCTCTAGAATGTCAGATGTCCCAATCATAGCTGCAACTATATATAATCCGTCGGTAGTAGCTCTAGAATGTCAGATGGCTCAATCATATCTACAACTCTAACCTCACCATAATCCATGTCAAATAACTCATGAACATTCCCAACTTTAGGGTCCTAATGCTTAGCTTCCAATGGAGAAGCAATAGGCTCAAACGGTAGCTCTTAGATAAAGTCATCTACATGGTTATGATGGTCATTCTTTAGTATGTTTGACACTCCATCATCAATGCCAGCTTTATCAACATATTTTTCTATTGTATCGATCTCTTCATCTTATGCTTTTGGTTATGACAAGTCAAATTCCTTGCCTAAATGTTCAATCTTTGGTTTTGGAGGAGTGGGCTCCACGATTTCTTGTAAAACACTGGTAGGTACTTCCAGGGATTAAGGGTTGGACTTTACAATGGCTGACTCAGGTTTAGGTTTTGGTTTGTGAATAATAGGTGTAGGTTTGGATAGACCCAAAGTGCACATAGAATTCATATTTTGTTGAAACTTGTCGACGTGGCTGGGAGCATATTCATTAATAGATTCTACAGTATCATGATTGTTTAGTTAAGAAAGGCACCAGGATTCTATTACAGTTGTTGGGAATGGGTGTAGGCAAGCTGGTCATAATTAAGATAATAAGTCAATGCATCGACAAACTTAACCAAATAATACCCATTCTTCTAATGTTCCAATTGAATAAAAACCAAACCTGAGGTAATGATAAGTTCAATAAAAAACTTATATTACATCATATTGTGTATTCATTTTAGCTAGGTTCTTGAGTTTTGTATTATGAATTGTTTAGGTTTAGCTTAGTTTGTAGATAAATTTATATTGCATTAAAATGTCATGTTTTTAGTTATTATTGCTTAGAATTTATCTTTTTAAATAAGAGTTCTATTCCTATTAAACTTTGATTATATGTTTTGAAGGTACAAGCTTCAAGAAGTCCTTTTTGAAGACCAATTGCTTAAGAGATAAGATTTTAGCTCGTTAGATGCCTAGGCCATGAAGAACCAAGGATGCAGCATTGAAAAAGCTCAACCAAAGATGTCTGCCATTGGGGCTCTAGAAAATGGGTGCTAAGGAGCCCTGCTTTCGACCAAAGAATTGCAAAGTCAGAGGCTAGGGTGCCAAGGTGCTAGGAAGTGGGTGCTAGGGTGCCAAAATCCTGCGGCTGGGGTGCCCAACATCTTGCAAAGACTCTTGTTTTATCCGAAAAAAAATCCTGGGACGCTAGCTCGATAAAGCTATTCCAAATTGGACTCTAACTTATGATTTTTGAGGCTTATAAAGAGAAAGGGCTTAGGGATTCTAAACACACAATAGAGCAAGGGATTTATGTAGATATAAAGTTAATTGAGAGTGCTTGGAGCTAGAGAAGCAAGGGATTTTGAAGAGCTTGGAGACCGACATCTTCCTAGTTTTCTCTTATTCCTTCTTTCCTTTTAATTTTTTTGTATGTTCTTAATGATTTGCTTAGCTATAGTCATGTTTGCATCTGGTAGCATGAACTAAATCCTTTTTCTAGGATTATGATGGAACTCATATGTAGTTTGATTTAATTTTATTTATGGATTGCTTAGGGTTTGATATTATTATTTATGTCATTCTATGTTCATTGCTTCTAATTGCTTGATCACCAATTAGATAGATTCGGTAATTTAGAGGAGCCTTGACTAAGGGAATCTAGGTTAACCTTGAATGATATAACACATGTTCGAATTCATTCACTTAGTTGGTTGAATTTGGTTTGCATATAGGATCAACATATACCTATATACCGTGTGTAGCCAAATTAGGTTTGTTCTTAATGAACCTTGCTTAATTCAATTCTCATAGACATATAGTGAATTGATTAACTAAGATATGAATTATAAGCAATTCGAAAGATACTTATAATTAACTTGGAACCCTAGATTAATAACATAGAACCGTAGGTTAATAACATAATATCATAACTAAGCATGAGAGGATAAAGGCAAGTCAAGTGAAGTGTGAGGGGAAATTATAATCCTAGGTTTTCTCTACATAATCTCAAGTATTCAATTGTCTGGATAAAGTTGGAGTTGGTAAATTTTAATACTTGGCTAGATAGAATTAATTTCTCTTGGGAACGATACTTAACTTACCCCTTTATTACTTGTTTAAACGATACATGAGCTTAAGTAGTATTTTTCACTTACAAGTCTTTGGCGCCATTGTCAGGAAATTATTCTGTTCTTGTTAATATTAATACCATCCAATTCTAGTTTTAATTTAGATTTTTCTTTTCTATTTCAAGTTTATGCAAAGAACTCGTACCTTGAAAGTTGTTCCTTTTGATCTTGAGATCAAAAAAGACAATTCGAAGACTTCGAAAGGAGAACCAGTAAGATACTTTGCAAAATCTAATAATGGCTGACAAAGAAGAGCCTAAGGCCTTGAGGGACTATGTTGTCCCCTTAGTCGAAGGCCTTCATTCAAGCATCCAACGATAGGTAATTCAAGCTAATAACTTTGAAATTAAGCCCGGCCAGATTCAAATGATCCAACAAATGGCACAATTTGTTGGCCTTCCAAACAATGATCTGAATGCCCATCTGGTGATGTTCTTGGAGTTGTTCAAAACTTTCAAGAGCAATGACGTTTTTGATGATGCTATTTGTTTATGGCTTTTCCCTTTCTCACTTCGAGATAATGCGAGAAGTTGGTTATACTCCTTGCCATCCCACTCCATCATTACATGGATGAACTTAGCTCAAAAGTTCTTCGCAAAATTCTTTCCAACAGCTAAAACAGCTAAGTTACGAAATGAAATCACCTCATTCATGTTGAAGACCAAGAATCTCTCTATGAAGTGTGGGAAAAATACAAAGACTTGTTGAGGCAGTGCCCTTACCATAGCATTTGGAAGTGGCTACAAGTCCAAACCTTCTAAATGGTTTGGTTAGCCAAATAAGAACCACCATTGATGTCGTAGCTGGCGGCGCATTAATAGGAAAGTCTATTAATGAAGCTTATGAGCTGTTGGAAGCAAAGGCTTTAAGCAATTATCAATGGCCATCTGAGCGACTTGTAACTCGCAAAGTAGCTGGGGTATATGAGTTAGACACCCTGACTGCCTTAATGGCATAAGTGGCTGATCTAGCTAAAAGATTTGATACTCTTAGGTTCCGACAGTCAAGAATCAAGATTATGGCTTGCGAAATATGTGGAGATGGTTATAGTAGTGACCAATGCCCAAACACCAAAGTAGTGCAATATGTGGGCAATTATAATAGGCAAAACAACCCTTTCTCCAACATTGATAACATGGGATGGAGAAACCATCCTAATTTTAGTTGGAACAATCAAGTGACTTCAGATACTGCAAAGCCTAACTACCTTCTTGGCTTTTCAACCACAAGCAAGACCAGTGGCTACACTTGAGAAAAAGCCATCTTTGGAGGACATGTTCATGCAATACATGTCTAGGACTGATACAATGATCCAAAGTCAAACGGCTTCTTTAAGAACTCTTAAGACACAAATAGGCTAGCTAGCTAATGCCCTGACAAATAGGCCTCAAGGTGCCTTCCCTAGTGACACCTGAGCCTAATGCAAGAAAGGATAAAGACTAATGTAAGGCCATCACCCTTAGTAGTGGTAAGACAATAGAGGAGCCGAATAAACAAGCTAAAGTTATGAATAAACCAATTAAAGTAGATTCTTCAATTAAGAAGAAAGAGGAAAAAGATTAAACTAATAAATCTATTTTGCCTACTCTTTCACTAACCCTTTTCTTAAAGATTCCAAAAGAATAATCTTGACAAGTAATTCCAAAAGTTCCTAGAAATGTTCAAAAAGCTCCACATCAGCATACCATTTGCTGAACCTTTAGAACAAATGCCGAGCTATGTCAAGTTCATGAAGGACATCTTGTCCAAGAAGAAGAGGTTAGGTGAGTATGAAACCGTTACTCTCATTAAAGAATGTAGTGCTGTACTACAAAAGAAACTCCCACCAAAGTTAAAGGATCCAGGTAGTTTTACTATCCCTTCTACTATTGGAACTCAATTTTTTGGTAAGGCTTTATATGATATAGGAGCTAATATTAATTTAATGCCTTTGTCTATATATTAAAAATTGGGTTTAGGGGAAGTTAAGCCTATATCAGTTACATTGCAACTAGCCGATAAGTCTTTAACCTATCCAAAAGGAATAGTAGAGGATGTGTTAGTGAAAGTTGATTTAATTGATGTTTCCTACTAATTTTATTATGCTTAACATGGAAGAAGATAGAGAAATCACTATCATTCTTGGAAGACCTTTCTTAGCTATAGGTAGAACCCTAATTGATGTGCAAAAATGTGAAATTACTATGAGGGTTCTGTCACACCCCTCAAGGAGGCATGACTGGCTGGAAGATTAGATAACCAAACCTCCGTAACCTTGGCTTCAAAACAAATTAGCAAACATGGTTCTTGACCCAACTTAAGAATAAAAATAACTTTATAAAATAACTTTACTTAAAAGTTGTTCTCTATAACAAATAACAATTTACTGAAATTTTCGGTAGAGGTTCCCTATAATATGGAACATGCCTCAAAATACTAACAAGTGGTCCTGATTTCACAAAACAACACAGCTACAAACAACTAAACTATTACAACAAACAAAATTAAACACCCTAAAGTTTTTAATGTGACTGCAAACTTGCATCATTGACTTCAAGTCTGAGATTCTGGAGGATACCTTGTTGTACTTTGTCGGCAGGTCACGAGCTCAATGACGCCCTATACTGCACCCTTGTCATTAAAAAAAATCACGAGAGGGATGAGTCCTATGGACTCCGTGAGTGAAAAATCATACCCAAAGGGTACTAGCATCACTCAATACCAGCATATAACATATATAGTCAATTAGCATCACATGACAATGTTCACGTCTTCATTCAAAATTATACATACACGTTAATATTCACTATAAATTCACAACTTACATGATTCATTGGTTCACAAATTAATTGAAGTAATCATAACAAACAAGCAAACAAAGGGTCAACAAGTAACTCAGCCCCGCATAATAATATCACCCCCTGCGGGGCATTTACATGCCCGCACAACAAATTAATCTCCGTACATAATTTATCCCACTGGAGTTGAGCACTCAAATAAAAAAAAAATTTATCATAATCATAACATTTCATAATTTCAAATCAGAATCTCCTAGGTGCACTTGGATTTATTTATTTATTTTTTATTTCGAAGATAAAATCCATTTTTCATAAAAATTCTCACTTTGTTAGCCCTTATCAATCATAAACAATAACAAACAAGCATAATTCAAATAAATCACTAAGATACTATATTTACTCATTTTTTTCCATATGTCATGCATATTCAAATACACATATAATTACACCTAATAATCTAGCCCCTAAAAGCAGCAATTAACCACTCATCCTTTACCAATTTTACTCATCACTCCCTCTTGTGTTCCCGTGTGTCGTTGGCTCAACCACAACTTCTGGAGCTACAACTAAATTTTTTTCAAGCATTACTTAGTTTATCATTTTTATAAGTTATAACATTTTAATTACTAAACTTATATATATATATATATATATCAACTTCTATGTGTTTCTTGGAAATAAATTCTTTTAGGCATTTTAATAAATACCTTTTAGAAAACTTGATTTCATATCATATACGTATATATTATTTATATACCTATCAAGAAATCAATGTTAACTCATACTTTCAACATTTCTCATTTTTCTCACATTAAATCCAAATTAAGTTAATCTTTTTAAAATCAACCAAGGGCTTAGATCATGACATTTCTTCTTGCTTGATACCAAAAAAATAAAATAAAAAATCAACGTAGTAAATGCCAAATTGAAATCATGCCAAAACTTCAAAATTTATTCTTTCCAAGGTATGATGCCTATGAAACTCTAGGTGTGCTACCTTGATCATCTCTCTTTTTCTACTTTTAATATACAACTAATTTGAAAACCTTAAAGTTGTTATTCACACAGCCCATGACACATAAGATTTTTTTCCCATTGCTTTTCTTTTGTTCCCATAACAAGCCCCAAATCTCTAATTTTATAGACTTTCATATAAAATCATAGTATCCAAACAGTCCTAAAATACATTCTTTGACCTCCCAAGCTTGTTTTTGCTTTAGAATTTATGGTGCTGATTTGGTTCTGGAAACACATACGTGTATATATATATATATTAATTTAGTTTTCTTGCTTATTATTATTATTGTTATTATTATTTTTTTCACACTTGTGGCCACAGTATTAAAATTTACACAAGTACATTTTAAATTTTGACTTAACCAATAATATGGTGAAAATAAATTCCTATTTACGTGTGTATATATATATATATATATATATATATATATATATATATATTTATATACATATGTAAGTATTTATTTATTTCAATTACTTGCATTTATTTTTATGATCATGAGTTACCAGAAATTGTTCAAATTTATATTTTAATATCAGATTGTAACATATTCAATTATAATATTATTTATTTAATTAATTTATTTTTAACAACTATAATTTACCTATAATTTACATATTATGTCTGAAACTTAATTTTACGATATCGAGCAATGACAATCTACTTATATTTATATTTATATATATATATATATATATAAAAGTTTTTGTTTACTTAAATTTTACTTCACATAAAATTCTATTGACTTAACCAAAATAAATTACGCACAAATTTCCTAAAACGTAAGTTAAATTATCGGGTTATAACAGGTTCAAGAGCAAGAGGTAACATTTAATGTTTTTAATGCTATGAAATTTCCTTCCGACTATGAAGAATGTTTTGCTTTTGAGGGTAAATGAAATAACTCAAGAGGTATTTTTAGATAACCATCCTATTAACCCTTTTGAAGCAGCTATAATTTCTAGTACTAATAGAGAAGATGATGATTTTGTTGAGTGCATGAAATTATTAGATACTTCACCTTTCATAGCGAGATCAAACCTCAAGTTTGAATCTCTTGACATTCCGGCTTCTACACCTTCGACTTCCAAGCCATCTATTGAAGAGCCACCTACATTAGAGCTAAAGTCGTTGCCACTACATCTAAGGTATGCTTTTATTAGTCCATCATCTTCTTTGCCTATTATTATTTATGCTACTCTTACTAATATGCAGGAATAGATACTTCTTCGTGTACTAAGAGAACACAAAAAGGCACTAAGATGGACCATAGCCGACATCAAAGGCATAAGCCCTTCGTTTTGCATCCATAAAATTTTGATGAAAGAAAATCAGAAACCTACCATTGAAAATCAAAGGCAGCTTAATCCAATTATGAAAGAGATAGTTAAGAAGGAAGTGACAAAGTTGCTAGATAAGGGCATCATATACCCCCCATCTCAGATAGTTCATAGGCAAGTCCAATTTAGTGCGTATCAAAGAAAGGAAGGATGACAGTTGTGGCTAACATCAAGAATGAGCTAATCCTTACAAGGACAATGACCGTATGGTATGTATGTATGGACTACCGCAAGCTTAACAAAGCCACAAGGAAAGACCACTTTCCTCTTCCTTTTATTAATCAAATGCTTGATCAGTTGGTAGGTAAGCAATTTTATTGCTTTTTAGATAGTTATTCGGAGTATAACCAAATAGCTATAGCCTCAGAGGACCAAGAAAAGACCATTTTTACTTGTCCCTATGGCATCTTTGCTTTTAGAAGGATGTCATTTGGTCTTTGTAATGCACCTGCCACTTTTCAAAGATGCATGATGGCTATTTTTACTGACATGGTAGAGCATAGTCTTAAGGTGTTCATGGATGATTTTTCTATTTTTAGGGACTCTTCTGATAGTTTTATTCATAATTTAAATTGTGTGCTTAAACGATGTGAAGAGACTAATTAGGTATTGAATTAGGAAAAATGTCATTTTATAGTAAAAGAAGGGATTGTCTTAGGACATAAGGTGTCAAGCAAATGTATAGAGGTGTATAAGGCTAAGATTGAAGTAATAGAGAAACTCCCACCACCTAGTTCAGTTAAAGGTAATAGATGTTTTCTAAGGCATGCAGGCTTTTATAGGCGGTTCATTAACGACTTTTCAAAAATTTCAAAACCGCTATGTCACCTTTTATAAAAAGACACTTCCTTTGCTTTTGATGAATCATGTCTAGTTGCATTTTTCAAGTTGAAACAGAGATTAATTACTGCTACTATAATTGTTATTCCTAATTAGAACTTACCCATTAAACTTACGTGTGATGCTAGTGACTATGCGGTAGGTGCAGTATTAGGACAATGTAAGAATAAGATCTTTCACTCTATTTATTATGCTAGTAAGACATTGGCTGGAACTTTGCTCAATTACATCACCACTGCAAAAGAATTGTTAGCAGTAGAGTTTGCTTTAGATAAATTTCGTTCTTATCTTATTGGAACATAAGTTATTGTTTATATTGACCACTCGGCTATTAAGTATTTGATCGACAAAAAAGATGCGAAGCCCAGGTTGATTAGATGGATACTCTTACTCAAATATTTTGACTTGAAGATTAGAGATCAGAAAGGAATGGAAAACCAAGTGGCAGATCAACTATCAAGGTTGGAAGGTGGTAAGAAAATTGTTAATCAAACCTTGATCAATGAGAATTTCCAAAATGAACAACTCTTTCAGGTTGATCATCCAAAGTTACCATGTTATGTTGATTTTATTAATTATATTGTGAGTAAAGTTTTTCCTCTTGATTTGACTTTCCAATAATTTTATTTTTATTTTTACATGATGTCAAATATAATGTATGGGATGACCATTTCTTGTTTAAGCAATATACTGATCAGATTCTTAGAAAGTGTGTCCCGAAGGAAGAAATTCAAAGTATACTTTAGCATCGCCAATCCTCACACTATGGTGGGCATTTTGGAAAAGAGTGAACTATAGAAAAGTCTTCCAATCAAGTTTTATTGGTCCTCTTTATTTGAGGATGCTAATAATTTTGTTACTACTTGTGATTGGTGCCGAAGGATGGCCAACATCCCAAAAACATGAGATACCTTTGAACAACAATCTTGAAGTGGAGATTTTTGATGTATAGGGAGTTGACTTCTTGGGTCCCTTCCCATCCCCATACAACAATCATTATATCTTGATAGTAGTGGACTATGTTTCCAAAAGGGTAGAAGCAATAGCTTTGCTAACAACTGATTCAAAAACTGTGATGAACTTCCTCAAGACAAGAATATTTACTCGATTTAGCCCTAGAGCTATTAGTGATAAAGGTTCCCATTTTTTTGACAAGCACTTGAAGGCCCTTTTATACAATCACACATGTTATAATCTGATATCTTTGTGTGTGTTAAAAAAAAAAAAATTAATTCTTTTACTTTGAACAAATTAGTGTAACTCTTGATTGTAAGTAAATTATATAGATGCAATTAAATTAAATCATGATTGATTCGAAGCTTAATTTTATATTGTGTAAATATTTATGTGAAGCACATGTATAAATCAAGTGAAACTAGATTAAATAAACATTTATATATATATATATAATCGAGGAATTACTACGCACCACATAATTTTAACACCTTGACTTTATCTTTATTTCTTTTTCAAACTTTATCTCATTTTCTTTATTTTTATTTCTTTTTTATTCCATTTTTCTATTGCACCGATTTTCTTCCATTCTACCGCCTTATCCCCTATTTTTCTGGAAGTTTCTCCATTTCTCTTGGCCATTCCGACTCTATTCGAGAGTTCACCCCATTCTCTTGTTCTTGTGGTGGTTTAGTAATCCTCTTATTACTGCCTAGTCTAGATTCCAGCTCTTTGGGTTCCTTAAATTCAATCCCTTCTATTCTGTTGTAACTGCTTGAGTTTATACTTCTCTTTTACTTCCACGGTATAGGATTATGGGTTAGGATTCTTCATCTAGTGGGCATTTGAGTCATGGGTATTACTCTCCAAGTGCAAAAGTAAGGCGTCTCTCCACCTAAGAGTCTATCTACCTTATGCTTTTATTTTCATAGATTCTAGCCTGCTTCTTGTTCATTTTCATAACTTCTTCATCTGAGTCACAACTGCTATCTGAACTTGGTTAGAATGTCCTCTTGAAATGAAAACGAAGAACATCAAGCTGAACTTCTAATTTTATAAGCAGAGCATAAAGAGGTTAGACCCTTTATCTAAGTTCTTTCAATTTCCTATAAGTTTTTCTCTGTTTTCCTTCTGAAACATAAAGTTGAATGAAATCTAACAATTTTCAATGTCAAGGTATAGAAAGCTTTCAATGATGCTTACTTTAACTATCAATGCATACATAAACTACTGGTCACAATATTTACATACAAGCTATTTCCTTGATGTCAATTTGTTTTGTAAGAATTATATATAGGAAAACTAGGACTTTAGCACTTGCAACCAGTTTGTCACAGCTAGAGCAGGAGAAAGAAAACCAAAGTTGGAAGCATCAAAATCCAAGCTGCTGAAGAATCAATATAACCATCATACATGGGTAGATGAGAACATATACTCCCATATAACAAGGTGGTGCCTAATAATCAGAGTAAGTATTATTAAATGCTTTCATTAGGTTGTTGTTAGGTGACTTAGTGTGATTCTTTAGTGTTAGGAGTACATTATCCTAACCTGACTTGGACTTAACTGAATTACACATAGATTACTTCGATTTTCAAATTTTAGGCATATCTCCTTTATTATCAAAATAATCACATTTAGTAAGTGAATAAATATATTACAAAATGGATTAATTGGGAACAAAATGAGTTAACCTGTAAACAAATGAGAGGTCTTTGTAGGTTTTGAATATAAAAAGTCTTGGTGCTTGAAGAATTAATTTAGAAGGCATGTGCATGTTTATGAACTCATACATATGAATTAAGAGTTAAACATGTTAACTACGTGTTCGATAAAATCCTTCAGAGAAACTTAATGTTAATATATATATAAAAATTGATTTACATAGGTTTCATTAATTAGTTAAATAGTTAATTAGGAATCATGGAACTTGACCATGCTAATGCTAACTATAGAATTGGGATTCTTAGATCTTTGTTATTAGAGACTAATTGAATTTGAATAAAAGTTTATGAACGAAAGTAGAGAATAGTTGGTTAATATTATGACTTAAAGATTTAATGAAATTGAGTAGTGAGTATGGGCATAAGATGTTATTGGTGAGAAGAAATGTTGAAAGTGAGAGTTGAATGTTTTTTTTTAAGGGATACATGGCAGATTTCATGGGTGAGAGAAATTCAGTATTTCGAGTGTCTTCGGGGATGAATTAAATTAAGAACTTAAAATAAAAAGTGTAGCTTAGGATCTTGAGATATTGTCCTACAAAATTTCGTAGCTTGATTCCAAAAATGTTGTGATTTATAGTTGTTAGACTTTGGTTAGGTCAGACAGGATTCGTACTGCCCTGTTTTTGGTTCATGTAAGAAATTGAGTGGGTTATTGACAGATTTTAGGAAAAGTTTCTAAATAATAAATATTTATATACTTGTCTAATGTATTGATATACAAATCTAAAAATTACAAATGATATACCATTATAAATCTACATATTTCTAGTATTTTATAAATTTTACGAAAATGGATTTGAAATTTTCTAGATAAAGATATGACTGTTAAAGTGGACACTGGTCCAAACCCTAAGTTTGGGCAGTTTCAACATTCCTAACTCACCAAGTGCTTTCCATCTTTTCTAATGGTTTCTCCTACCCTATGCTTTGTCAAGACACTTAAATAATTTTTCATTATTAACCTTATTACCTAAAGTCCAATTCATATTAAGTGACATGTAATAGCTTAATGAAAAATTTACATAAAAAACCTATATAAATTGAGATATAAGCTTAGTAATTAAAAGATTATAACAATAACGTTATGAACTAAATATTATTTGGGTATATGAATTTCAGTTTCGAATGCTAATGTGGACCTGATGAGATGCGTGGACGATAGTGTGAGTGACTAATAGAATCGGTTACAGGTGAGTGGTTAATTGCTGCCTTTAGGGGCTAGATTAATATGTTTAATTATATGTTTAATGAATATACATGATATATGAATATAAGCAAGTAGAGTACTTCAGTAATATATTTAAATTATGTTGTTTGGTATTGATTGTTTGATATTGACATTGGTTGTGGTTGATTAGGGCCAACAAAGTGAGCTTTTTATGAAAAATGATTTTTTTCTCCGAAATTAAAAGTCTAGGTGCACCTAGGATACCCTGATTTAAAATCATGAGAAATTCTGATTCTGATAAATATTTTTTAAAATTGAGTGCTTAGCCCTGGTGGGATGGATTGTGTACAGAGATTAATTTGTTATGTGGGCGCGTAAATGCCCGGTAGGGGGTGATAATGTTGTGCAGGGCTAGGTTACTCGTTGGCCCTTTGATTGCTTTGTGTGATATTGGTGCACTGACTTTAAATTGTGATCCTGCATGTCATATGAATTGTGAATTTGTGAAAATTACAATGTGTACGTGAAATGTGAAATGTTATATGAATCATGATACATGATGATAATATGTATATTATACGTTTGTGCTGAGTGATGCTAGTACCCTTTGGGTACGATTTTCCACTCACGGAGTCCATAGGACTCACCTCTCTTTAGTGGTTATATTTTTTTTAGTAACAAGACCTCAAAGATGTTAATCACTAATACGAGATTTTGCTGAGAATTTGACGACAAGGTATTCCTTGAAATCTCATACTTGGAGCCAAGGATGAAAGTTTAGAGTCACAATAAAACTGTGGGTGTCAAATTTAGTATAATGTAATATTCCAGTATTTGTCTTATTGATGATGTGAACGGAGCGAAGCTCCGTATTGTCTTTGTGTTGTTTTTGTGTAAGAATAAAAGTTTATAGGTTTGTATTTTATGGCATGTTCAATATTGCAGAGAATCTCTGCCAAAATTTTCAGTAAGTGGTGATTTGTTTAAGTTAACAAACTTTTAATGTTAACTTATGTTTTTTTTTATATACTTGGTCTTATTTATTGGTTAGTCAAGAGTAATGATCGTTTCTTTATTTGAGTCAGGGTTACGGAGGTTAGGTTGCCACTCCTCCGGCTAGTCATGCGTTTATGAGGGGTGTGACAATTAATTTTATTAATGTCACCCCAGTACTTCACATGTTTTTCTTTCATACTTGCTGCCATTTTCTCAAGTGATATATTACCACTTCCTATCCATTTCAAAATACAAGCTATTATGTCACAGAAATTATGAAAGTATGCATGTGATGTAACATACAATGAACCAGATATTCTATTCGCTACATCATTAAAAAGCTTTAAAAATTCCACAAATACCTTAGCTTTCTCCCAATTTTCACTAGTAGAAGTGGACTTTCCTAGCTTTGCATCACTCTCAAACTTACTTCTATACTGACCATCCTCTAACTTCAATCTATTGAAGGTCTTTTCATGCTTCACAGCTGAATCCAACATTAAGAATGTGGAATTCCACCTTTTAGATACATCCAAACTCACAAATGTCTTAGTACAAATCTTCTTTGCTTCTACACATTTTTTAAGTCTTAACATCCTTGAAGAAGGAGACTTAACATGCTTAATAGTTGTCCAAATTCTAGGCACAGACATGTCTAATTCTTTCAAGCCATCATGGACAATTAGATTAAGTATGTGTGCATAACACCTAACATGCATCAAGTCTCCACTCAAAACAGACCCTTCTTAGTTTGTAACTTTCTTAGCTAAGTAACTAATTGCCCTATTATTTGAAGAAGCATTATCTACTGTAACACAAAAGACCCTGTCTATACCCCGATCCAACAAGCACCCCTCAATAATCTTTCCAATAGTCTTACCCCTGTGATCAACAACTACACAAAAGTTTAAGATTTTCTTATGCAACCTTTATTCATTGTCAATAAAATGACCAGTCAAACACAAATAATTCATGTTTTGAACCAAAGTTCAGCAATCAGTTGTGAGTGAAATTCTTTGCTTGTTATTAATCAGCTACTTTTTTAATTTATGCTTTTTAGTTAAAAACAACTTGTAAATGTCTTTAGCTATTGTTCACCTAGAAAGCACATGTATTTTAGGGCACAAATGACTTACAAGTATTCGAAATCCCTCTGTTTCAACATGACTGAAAGGTAATTCATTCATTATGATACACCTAGCCACAACTTCCTTACAAGCCTTCTCATTATACTTATCATAAACATTTCCAAATGTACTTCCCCCACTACTCACTTCATTTTTCCTCTCATCTTTTTTTGTAGCATAACCAGTTAAAACAGTTTAACCTTTATCCCAGTCTAGCATTAAATGTTTAGGAAATTTCTTGTATTAATACTTCAAGTATGTCCCTAAATTAGAGTTTCCATTTCTCTTGGAATAAGAAACATAAGTAGTTCCACCAATTACATGCAGATCTACGATTAAGTCCCGAAGTACCCTCAATATGTGTAAAGTGTTCCCAAACCCAAGATGATTTGGCCCTTTTCTTACTTGGCAAAAGAGGCTTTGCAAATGCTTTTCTCTTGGATTTGTTGCCTTTGGCTTGAATTTGATGCTTCTAAAATATTTTCAAAATCAGATAGCATCTCAATTTCATCTGGATGGTAACCCTCAAGTATCATCCATCTATAAATTTAAATTAAACATATCATAAGAATACAACAATAAGAATCTTGGTAAAATGTTAGTGAATCATAATACTAAACAAGCAAGGTGAACAACTAGACATGAAAACAACTAGTATTTTGGAAATATTTGATTGAATTTATGCAAGTGTTGGTTACAGAACTTCTAAGTAGATGAAATTAGAAAAACCACCTTCTTTGTGTGTCTGTTTATACTTGATAGTATAAACAATTTATCTTTATCTCAATAAATTGACTACCTTTCCAAAAAAAACAAAAAAAACTCCTAATAGATAGTTGAATTCAAATGATTGTACTCATCAGGTGTTAAATCACTAAAGATTGATGACTTAGCTATGAAACAGTCAGAAACCATGGAGAGTTAAAAAAACCTATAAATCATTTCACTACCTACCTATATAAATGTCGATCACTTAGAAACTTAATCTCTACCATATAGCAATTATACTATTGTACTAGGACTAGTGAAGATCCCTTGCTTAGAGTGTATACATTCTTGTTTATTCTATTTAGAATTCAAAGATGTGGTCTTTATTCAATAATACAAATGTTGTTAGTGATTTCTCAAGCATAATTTGACTAACTACGACTACGTTTCCATACAATAAAGAAGAGGAAAAGTGTTCAACAAGATATCCCCTAGTGAAAACACCATGTCTTTTCATTGGAAGCCTAAGATTCATTAGTTATCTAATAGTTGACTAGTTTTAAACAACTGGTGAATAGACATATCTTGACTACTAATTAATGAAAGATCTTGACTATTAATTAGTCTTAACTGATAATTGACTAATTTTAATTAATTAACTTACCTATTTTATGCTTGTATTATTCACTCTTGTTGAGTTGTTGTAAATATACCCTTTTATAGGGTCACTTTGATATAATAAAAAATAAATTCCAAAAATAAAAAAACTATCAATTATATACATCTTTGATTTATAGTTTGGGTTCTATACTAACATGGCTTGGATTACTAACATTGACTTAAGCCACTTGATTATTGAACTCCCAAGTCTCCATTACAACCAAAGTCTTGGTCCAAAAGAAACTATGATAACTCACACTTAAGTTTTATTCTCTACCCTACACTAGTGTGCCATCCAATCACCAATGATAAAGAAACTTCATATATTCATCTGAATAGCACAATTCGCAGAAAATAAATTTCATATTATTTATTGGGGAAAAGTGTATTCAAAACAAAATTCATTAACATTGACTAATGATGGTTGGTTTGGGAAGAAGTAGTAATTGTGAGAAAATTAGAAAAACAAAGGTAAGAATTCAGAAGCCTGTGTTGAGTGTTGACTGAGGCTGAGCTCGAGAGGAGCAGATCTTCTATTAACTGCTTGCGATCGAAAGGATCAAGATGAGAGGAGAGGGATCTTTAAACTTGATCTTCAGACTACATGAACAGATTGATAGAGCCATGGAGGATCAGATTGAGAGGAAGAAGAAGAGGGCAAAGGCTGCTGGGACTGAAAATGAGAGTTGTGAGTTTGAGATAGAGTAAAATTAGAATAAGGTAAATCCCTAATTTTTTGTATATAAAAAAAATTAATTATATACATAATGTCGGGTCAGTTCAGTTATCTGAACTCAAAAATATTCACCAACCAAAATAGTCACCCGAACCAAAATAAAATGAACATTAAAAAATAACAAAAACCACTATAGGCTTTGATTGTTAGTTGTCAGGTCTGGTTCGGGTTGGGTTATCAGTTTTATTCAGTTCCTGCTCACCTCTAATTAATACAGTTTATGGGTAACAAGACATTGAAGAAGATAAGTACACCCCGCTTGGAGAAGGTGACGAGGATTTGGAGGAGGTTATCTATTTCTTATGCAAATATTGAAACTACATTGAAATTATCCAAAGGCGAGCCAATTGCTTTCTGGGCTAATGCAATAAGCAGGTATGGAAAGGCTTGGTTATTATTCTTGTCTAACAATATGTTGCCTTATAAGCATACCAATAATGTCACCAAGGAAATAGCTATTCCCTTGTATTCCATTCTTACTGGCAAAAGCATTGATATTGGAAGCCTAATTTTTTTCAAATATCATCAAGTCTGCCCACTCCTAAACAAAGGAAAAACTTTAATTCCCATGTTTAATCACTGTTTTATGTGTCTGGGCTGGTGTGCACTTTGACAATAATGAAGAGTTGTTGCAATCTAAGGGGAATGTTGATAAGACTATTCTTGTTTGCCTTTCAGTTCATAACAATATATTGGTAAGAGATAGCATATCTTCATCCTCATAACCATCTTAGCCTTTTATAGCCCAACTATATAGGCCTAGGACTTTGACTCAACGTATGGAGCGGGTAAAGAGACTCCAAGAGCTCCAACAAAGTTGCCCTAATGCTATAGCATAAATGCAACGTGTGTGCATTGAATATATGGGAGTAGACATAACGACCTTTCCACGCCACCCAAATCCTCCTTTCTTTGAGAACATGGTAGAAGATAAAGAGGAAGAGGATTAGGCACTCTTCAGTTTTTCAAGGAAGTTTCATTTTCTTTATTTATTTTCTGTTTTGTTATTTTTTTCCATTGAGAACAATGTCATGTTTAAGTTTGGGGGTGGATTATATGTTTTTGGGTTCTTTATGTTGTTGGTGTTTAGGTTATTTAGTTGTCTAGTTATTGTTCGTGTTTAAATATGTTGTTGTTTCATTATATCACTTGGTTGAAGATGCTATTATACTATTATGATGTGATTCCCCCATCCTATAATAAGAATTTGGTTATTGTGTAATCTTGACACTTATGTTTCAATTCTTGAGTTAGTAGCATTGTCGAGTGTGATTTCCAACATATATTATGCACTTGGTCTTTATCTTGAGATTGTGTTGCTTACTTAGAAACGATTTATGCTTAGTATATCCTTGTTTAGTTTAAAACACTAGAATTTGCTTGATTCCCTCTTGAGGCAAAATCCTAGATGAAATTAAGTTAAGAAGAGGCTTTAGGCTATTATTGGACCATTTGAGCCTTTCAAGCTAATTTTGTTTATTTTCTATCCTAAGTACACCCCTTTAAGCTTATTAAGCCTTTTTCTTGGTCACTCACATTATTATTTATACCATTTGTTGTGGAATCCAATTTTGAACCCTTGCTCTTAAGCATTTGGTCATTCTAGATTAATATTGAGCCATGCAAAGTAAAGGAGCAAAAGTGGAAGGAAAAAAAAAAAGAAAGAAAGAAAGGAAAGTATAAATGGTTGTGCCCTTTGCTCACCTTAATCATTCACATAAGAAATATTCAAGTTTGGGGGTGTGAAAAATAGGTGAAAATACAAGCAAAAGAATGAAAAGTTTGAAGTGGTGAAAGAAAAAAAAGAAAAAAAAGAAAAAAAAAAGGGAACATCAAGTCAAAATGAAGTAATGGGATGTATGAGAGCTCTTCAAGGTCTAGAATGATTTAGGTGCTTAGGGTAACTTATGATTTTTATCCTTATTCATATCGTTATCCTACTCTACATTACAAGTTTCATAAAGACTTTTTGATCTTTGTCTTAGTATTAGTCTACATTAGTGGAGAGGGAGTTGAAAAGCAAACTTATATGGTATGAATGCTAAGCAGAATATTGAATAGGCATATACTTATCCGGCTTGCATGCAATTCGAGGTAAATGATCAATAATACACACACATACTTGGAAATCCATTTGAGAATGATGCTTGCTTTTGAGTTGAACATGAGTTTGAATGATACCCTGTGGTTGACAATGAGTTAAGATTTGGTAAAACTTTTGAGGATATGGGGACATCATTATTTTGTTGTAATTCATTTTAAATTATGTTGGTTGTTTATTTACTCTTTTACTTGAGGACTAGCAAAATATTAAGTTTGGGAGTGTGATAAGTTTATGAAATAACTTATATTACATCACATTGTGCATTCATTTTAGCTAGGTTCTTGAGTTTTGCATTACAAATTGTTTAGTTTTAGCTTAGTTTGTAGATTAATTTGTATTGCATTAGAATGTCATGTTTTTAGTTATTATTGCTTAAAATTTATTTTTTTAAAATAAGAGTTCCATTTATATTAAACTTCGGTTGTGTGTTTTATGGTACAAGCTTTAAGGAGTCCTTTTTTAAGACCAATTGCTCAAGGGATAAGATTTCAGCTTGTTAAGCACCTAGGCCATGAAAAAAATAAGGCTACAACACTGAAAAAGCTAAACCAAAGGGATCTGGCACTAGTGACACCAAAAAGTGGCCAAAGAATTGCAAAGTCAGAGGCTAGGGCGCCTAGGTGCCAGGAAAAGGGCACTGGGGCACCAGAATCCTACGGCTAGGGTGCCCAATGTTGTATAAAGACTCATATTTTGTTTGAAAATTAATGCTAGGGTGCCAGAAAGTCATGGATAGGACTTGGCCCAATAAAACTACTCTGAATTGGACTCTAACTCGTGATTTTTGAAGCCTATAAAGAGAAAGAGCTTGGGGATTCTAAACACACAATTGAGCAAGGGATTTCTAGAGATATAGAGTTAATTAAGAGTGCTTGGAGCTAAAGGAGCAAGGGATTTTGAAAAGCTTGGAGATCGACATCTTTCTAATTTTCTCTTATTCCTTCTTTCCTTTTAGATTCTTTGTATGTTCTTAATGATTTGCTTAGCTATAGTCATGTTTGCATCTAGTAGCATGTACTAAATCCTTTTTCTAGGATTATGATAGAATTCACATGTAGTTTGATTTAATTTTATCTATGGATTGCTTAGGGTTTGATATTATTGTTATTTATGTCACTCTATGTTTATTGCTTCTAATTTCTTGATCACCAATTAGATAGATTTGGTATTCTAGAAGAACTTTGACAAAGGGAATCTAGGTTAGCCTTGAATGATATAACACATGTTCGAATTCATTCACTTAGTTTGTTGAATTTGATTTGTATATATGATAGACATATACTTGTATACATTGTGTAACCAAATTTGGTTTGTTCTTAATGAACCTTGCTTAATTCAATTTTCATAGACATATAGTGAATTGATTAACTAAGCTATGAATTATAAGCAATTTGAAAGATACTTATAATTAACTTGTAACCCTAGATTAATAACATAATATCATAACTAAGTATGATAGGATAAAGGCAAGTTGAGTGAAGTGTGAGGGAAATTATAATCCTAGGTTTTCTCTACATAATCTCAAGTTCAGTTATTTTATTTACTTGCTTTAGTTTTATCATAGTTAACAATCTCTAGTATTCAATTGTCTAGATAAAGTTAGAGTTGGTAAATTTTAGTACTTGGCTTGATAGAATTAATTCCTCGTGGGAAATATACTTAACTTACCATTTTATTAATTATTTAAATGATACGTGTGTTTGCATAGTATTTTTCACAACATGAAATAACATAAGGATCAGAACTACAAAAGGAGGTAGGATCTACAAAAACACATGTCAAAACTAAGATAGGACACATGCAATGCTATGGTAATGGGACCTTAAATGTATACCTAGGAAAATGTATAGGGATATTTCCTAATATTTAAATTGTAATACCCCAAAAAATAGTGTCCTACATTGATTGTGGGTGGTGTGATTGAATTGTTTATAACCCACAAGAAACAACTGCTAAGTATCTTCTAGCTAGTATTTTAATCTATGTGATGTTGGTTGTGGACTCTTTTTAAGGTACTTGAGCCAATTAGGCTTGGGGCGTCACAAATGGTACATAGCAAAGCATTTACCTTTTCGTGGTGTGCAGGCCACGTTGGTTATGCTTCCTCGGTGCTATCCCTGGTCTGGATGGGAGAGAGGAGGCCTCCGAAGGACGTTGATTGCAACGTGGTAAGCTAGGTCTATGATGAGCCTATGCCTTTAGAAACTCATATCACCTAGGAAGAATACTAGTATTGGGCCTTGACAATAAGCTTAAGGTTTTAAATTAGGGAGATTGTAATATCCTAGAAAATAAGATCCCACATTAATTGTAGGTGTGATTGAATTGTTTATAACCCATAAGAATCAACAACTATGTATTTTCTAACTAACATTTTACCCATGTGGTGTGAGTTGTGGACTCTTTTCAAAGTATTTGGGTCAGTTGGGCTAAGGGCGCTACATAAATAATTTTTAAGGCATTTAGGTCAGTTGGGCTTAGGGCGTTACATAAATAATCCTAGATTGAGTATCATCACTAAATTAAATACCAAAAAATTCAAGAGTAAAAGAAGGCAAATTCTTAAATGATCATTAATGTGTTATGAAGTAAAATGTTTAGATCTACGTGAAAAAGTACAAAATAATAACATATGATTGCATGACATTTTTTTTCTCTCTCTCTTTTTTCTTTTTTTATTCTTTTCTTTTTTACCTTGTTAATATTTTTTTCTTTCTTTTACATTATAAATTACTGGAGTAAAATGAAATGATAGAAAGCATACAAAAACACTTAAAAATAGACTGCGAAGCAAACTTTAAGTCACCCTAATATAATACCTTGGCGCTGAAGCTGCGATTATGGCCATAGGCAACTTTGGATACATTGGTAGCTTGATGGGCTAGATTGGCTTGCGAATTCAAGATCTAGAAATGGACTTCGGCAACTGAGCGCAACTTGGACAGGATTCATTCTCGACTCGACTATAGCTGCTTGTAGGGTTTCACGACTCAGGCTCTGTTTGGATCTGGGTGAGGCACTCAAATGGATTGGTTTGCGACATGGGCTTCTTACAAGGGATGGCTCTAGGAAACTAAAGAAAGCTTGCATATGTGTACGTGGGATTGAGAAACCTAGGCGCATAATAGGCTGCTGCCAAGCAGAGACCAGTGTGATGCGTGTTTGCCACAACTAGCGTGTGGATGCTATTCATTCACTTCCTCTGAGCGTGGAGGCGCGTCACACGAATTTTCAGGGAGTTCGTTTCAGCCAAAATTGTGGCTCTGTGGTTCTATTGGTATGATTTGTGTTTTGTTTTGGACTAGGGAAGGTGGTGAAATTATAGGCGGTGGTCAACGGAGGTGAATGGGTTTACCGGTGGTTTTGGAATTTTTGACGGAGTATAACAGTGCTTGAATCTGGTGTTAAGGAAGGATCATTTGCTTTGCTGCCAAATTTGATGCCATATAATAGGGAAAAAAATCGATTTGAGGAAAAATTGATAGAAAGGGAAGGAGGAAGATGAGAAATAGTTAGCAAAACTAGAGTTCACGTAGCATTAGATGAAACTATGGTTTAGGAAACTTGCAAACATGCAATTCAATTTTTATTTGTCAAATGATGCTTAAATAAGTACATAACATGCACATATGTAGGCTACAATAAAATTATATAATATATAAATAAATAACAAAAAATCTAAAAGCGTACTAATAAATTCTACTAAATAAGTCTCTAAATTCTATTTCACAAAATAAAACATAAAATTACTAGCAACGGTCATTAGCGAAATCATACCTGTCATGAGCTTCCATCAAACTTTTAGAGATGAACAATTGTAATAGGAACTCTGTCGCTCTTTGTTGTCTTTGATGACTATCAACGACAACCATGTCGTTGATAATGGCCATTACTGACAATGGGATGAACTACAGGCTTTTAGAAATATGGTCCTATCACTAATAGTCATCAGTGATAGGTCTTACAATATCATTGATAGGAATTCATAGTCGCTGATAATGCTTTTTGTTGTAGTGTTGAATTTCTAATTTAATAATTTATTGTTTGAGTTATTTGAGTATTCATTTATTGTTATGACTGTACATGACTATAGTTTGACTATAGCTTGGACAATAGTCCACTTAGTGTTAATGACTATACTTTGATGATTTATGGATATTGACGAAAGCTATCATGATCTTAATTTTGACAACTTATGACAATGTTACACTTATTAATGAACCTATGAACCTATTGCTATAAATTTAGGAATTTGAGTTCTTGAGCGAGACGGCGACAAACTTGTTCCTTTTATCATTTAAGCTTTGGATCTCTAGGATGCTTCTTTATATGACTACCACATTATAGTCACTTCTTTCTATCTTGATGTGGTTTTGCCTCTTAATCCGAAAAAACATGGATCTTGTTGAGTATGTTAATTGTCTTGAAGTCGTAGTGTCATTGACTGAAGATGCAGTTATTTTAGAGTCACAAGCAAATGGATGATAAGGTCCAAGTTGAAGATGAGGCTATAGTTGAAACCGAGGTTGACCAAATTGTGGTTCCAGTTCCAGAATAAACAGTTGACATTACACATACTTCGATTGTTGAGCATAATAAATTTGACATTGATCCCGATGCAATGAAGTTACAAGTGTTCATGGTCCTAGAAGAAGTGATCATTTCCAGCTTTCTGCTACCCATGTTGAAGATCGTGCTACATGAATTTATTCTTGATGTTTTCTTTCATTTCAAAACTTGAGGATTTAATTTTTCTTTTTACCAGGAGAGAATGATTTAGAACAAGAAAGAAGGATTTATATTTATTATTTTAATTGTGTATTGATAACATTAAGAATAAATTAAGAATATTTTTAGTATTATTAGAATTTAATTATAATCATAACTTTTTTTGAAGATAAAATTTTAATTATATTAAAATACCTAGCCTGAATTTAGGTGTTCTCTTTACTAAGTCGAAGAGACAAAAATCAACCATAGTGATTAGGAACATAATTCAAGGCTATTGGTTCTATTATGTTCTCTCTCCACCTTTTCCTTTTATCATTTTCGTCCCCCATAAATGTACAATCCCCCAGTGCTCAACATGAAAGCCAAGTGGGTTAGGTTTGTTTGGCGTCTATGAATCTGCTCTCCAAACAGTATTGGAGGCTTGCTATGTTATTCTTTCAGTACCTTTGAATAAATTGAATTGAGAAATTAGTAATTTTCCTTTAAATAATTTAGATTAGAAGATGAGAGATTCCGACAACATTATGAAGGGCTGGAATTAATTCAAATCACACCATTCGATATTTAAATTTAATTTTGAATTAATTATTTAAATTTGAAGTCGATTTAAATATCAATTCAATTCAAATAAAATAAATTTTAGAGTTTGAATTTAAATTGAAATCAAATTCAAATAATGTAGTATTTGATCAAATTATTTGATTGAGTATTCGATTAATTATTTAATTATGTATTCCATTAACTAATTGATATTTATTAAAAATAATTATAAATTTTATTTAATTATTTGTATTATTTAATTATTTTTTAAAATAACCTTTTATTTTTATTTTGGATTTGGATCCTCTAGAATTTTTTAGAAATTCTACCAAGTAGAAATCTCTTAAATTTTGTTAAAAACAACTCTTTTAAAATACATTTTAATAAAATTATGATTAAAATTAGAATTAGAATTAGTGTTAGGGCCAGGTAGGATTAGGATTAGAATTAGGACTAGGGTTAGGGTTAGGGTTAGGTTTAGGCTTACACTTAGAGTTAAATTATGGTTAGGTTTACGCTTAGCCATAGTATGAGGTTGATTTATAATGTTGATTTAGGCTTAGGCTGAGACTTTTTGTCTATTTTAGTAGTACAGTAAGAGTGGTATTCACATCTGAATTTTAAATTACTTAGGTTGTATTTTATATATTTATATTTTTAAAATTTAAACATAAAATTTTAGATAAATATTATTTTATGTAATGAAAATTAAATGTTTGAATCTGAATCAAATATTTGAATATTTTTCAAATTCAAATTCAACTATCATTTTAAATTTGAATAGGTATTTGAATTTGAATTTGAAGTTGATAGTTGAATTCAAATACAAATACAATGGATAGAGGGTTTGAAACTATTTGATTCGAATTCCAGTCTTAATTATGATAATTCCTAACAAGGTGAGAGATTCTTCATTTGGTGCCTACTTTCTAATGGCTTTGTTGTCTTTGCAAATATTCATTGTCAATTATGTCCTAAATGTGTTGATCTTTGTTTCGATTTGTTTTGGATGTGTATTAACTTTAACAGAACTGCTTTTTCCACAGTCAACTTTTATATATTTACAACTTGTTTATTACTTATAAATTGAATTAACTAATTTTTCAATAATTAAATAAAAAAATGAAACAAGTACAACATTTCTCTCTCTTAGATTCCTAATTACTAACATCACTCAATCTCTCCTTATTTTAAACAAAGATTTTTCTAAAGGATGTCAAAAAAGTACTTGTTAAACTACAATAAATATAGTTATTGAAAATTAAAACTTTATACAAGTAGTAATTTATCCAATAAATAGCATAGAAATCATGATCAACTACCGTAATAAATATTACAAACTTTCTAATTATGGAAGCTTAACAAGTATCCTTTAGACACCTGTTAGATAAATCCTTTAAACAAAATATTAAAAAATAGTTAAGAACAAATGGCCTATTATCTCCATATGATTTGTTTTCTGGGTGAGTGTAAGTTTGATTTATTCTAATTTAATGGAGAGAAATTCAGTCTATTTAAATGTAATATAATATATAGACTGTGTATATATAAAAAGTATATGTGATTGAGGCCAAGGGTGGAAACAAAATGAGGGGATCATTGACTAACTGAACTGCGCCCTATATAAATTTTCAATTTTGCACCTGATTGAACAACCAACTTAGTTTCTCAAATTTGTCAACCGTCATAAAATCAGTTAATTTCGATTTGGTGGTCGGTTGTTAATTCATTCGAACAACCCTTAAATCCCACTCCAAAAACAAAAAATCAGTACGAGAACACAAATAAATCTACTATACATAAAAGAGAGTCTTAAAGGCATAATTTTTTTATTTTCATTTATACCCTTATGAGTTTATATTATTAAATAATTATATTTAGTTATTATTTTACTTTAAATAGACTAATATATATATATATTTAACTTTTTCCTATTTTTTTTATTATCTATTTTAATATCAATAGAATTGTAATTATTTTAGGACTATTGGTTTCATTTTTACTAATTCTTCTCAATATTAATAAATGTATAATTTTTCAATAATTATATGTCAATAGCAAGTAAAATTGAATTTCCTATTTTTTTTAAAAAAAATTTAATAAGTACTTAATAATCTTCATTTTTGTAGTTCTTCTTAATTTAAGAATTAAAAATTTAAAAATTACTATGAATTAAAAGAAGTATTAAGAGTACAGTTTTCATTATTATATTTTTGTTTAATTTTTATATGATAAAAAAAATTATATTTTTTCAATAATTATCTGTCAATATTAGTTAAGATTGACTTTTTCTAATTTTTTGTTTAATAAGTTTCTAATAATTAAAATATCTTTTAGTTCTTCTCAAATTTATGAAATTTTTTTTTTAAATAATATGAATTAAAAAAATATTTAGAGTATAGTTTTCATGATTATATATTATTATTTTAACTTTATTGGAAGAATTTTTATTTTCTTAAATATCCTATGAGTTTTTACTATTACATAAATACTTTTAATTACTGTTTTGCTTCAAATATTCTATTTTTTATTTACTACTTTAATAAGTTTTCGCTATTTAATATTAATATAATTGTAATTATTTTATAAATATTTATTTATTTTATCAATAATTTGTCAATAACTATATATCAATAAGTTACAAATAATTATAATATTATAAGTTAATTTTCTTTTAAAATGCTATGAATTAAAAGAAATATTAAGAGTATATTATATATACAATTTATGTGTATTGCGTGTGCCACAAAAGCTAAGATTTATGATTATCTTTGTAGTGTTTATAATTATATGATCTACCATTATAAGAGTGAGTGGGTGAGCTTCATAGCCATTAATTAAATATATTATACTTGTTAAATTTGGATTTGATCAATTGAGGTGTCTTCCATGTAGCTCCTGAGGTCTTTGGAACCTTAAAAAACTTTGATGCCAAAGTTAGTATAATCAGAGTAAAAAATTGTAAAATAGTCCATGTATGAAAGAATAACATGATTTACCTTTGGGTTTTCTGCCCTTTTATATAGAATATCATAGCCAACATGATTGTCACACGTCATATCATTAATCAGATAATTATAGAGACAGTTACAGTTATAATGATAGATGATGTTGCCCATTATAATATTAATAGGATAATAATGAGACAAGTTACAGTATAGATTAAATTGTTATACCTTGATCAGGCCACATATAATAATATGATTTGATTTTTACAATTTGGTATTATCAGTAGTCTCTCTAAAAACAAGTTTGAGTGTAAAAACTTGAACTAGATTTTGAAATTTTTTTGATTAGAACAGGTGCGAAATAATAAAATGGATCAAATACTTGCGTTGGGTTCCCCATTTGCGAGGTGCAATTATTGTGCTAAAAAAAATGGTTTTGTCACTAGTATGGTGCTCTATCGATTTTATCACTAATATGATGCCTTTATCATTGATGTGATGCTTTTATCACTAATATGATGTTGTATCGGATAACTTTATCAATGTTGTGATGTTTTTAATCTTATGCGTACATGTTTGGCTATACCTTATAACTTACATCACTCCACCTTATAACTACTCGGTATTATTACTCTCGCATTCTTTCTGTGAATTGAGAAGTTTGAGTTTGCTGTGATAGCAGTTTATACTGAATTTTTTTTTTGGTGGCAGGTACTACTACACAGTTGAATTCAAACTGTATTTAAATAAATAGTATACTTTGCTTTGAGCAATATGAGTAAAAACCTAAGATTGTTTAAAAATATCACAGTATTCTGACTGAAAATTGAGATTTTTGATTATGCATTTGCTTGTTAGACATTTTATTTGTCTAGATGCTTTGCCCGATCATTAGTTTTTTATTCTTTGCTGTCCCTCCCTCCCTCCCCCCCCCCGAATGTGCTATTGGTGTTCTAGCCACTACTAGAAATTACTGTATCTACGTCTACCAAAAGGAAGACTCAAAAAACCTAGATGCAGATTTATAATATTTTCTTCTACATTTAATATTTTCGTGTCCATAAACATGTAGGCGTTGATAGTAGGGAAAAATAAATAAATAAACTAGTAGACCTTGAAACTTGAAACATAGATGTAACAAAATATACCTTTGGAGCCATATTCCGCAAGCATATCTATGTCTGTTGTTAGTCATCTCCGTCTACACACATAGATGCGGATATTTTGAATTGGCACCAAATTATGCCAAATTTTTTTGCATCTACATTGTCCTTAATTATGTTTGCCTTATTATAGACGAATGTAATAAAATATTATATTTTAAAAAAAAAATCTTATTTTTTACATCTGCCATTTAATGTACCTGTATTTGCAGTGGAAAGCGTAAAAAGTCTATCTTGTTTTAAACTAGATCGTGGCTCTCATTCTCCTTCTTCCTCCACCATTACAACTCTACTCCTTTCTACTATATAGGATGCCATCCGGTGATCTGGCACCGCTATGTAGCCACCTCCCCCGCCGTCCCTCCACGTCTTTGCTGGCTTCAGATCTAGAGAGATCCATAAAATGTATGTTGTGTGTATATATATATATATATACATATTAATTTTTTCGTATTGTTTGTTAGGTTGTTATATATATACATCTATATAAATTTGAAAGCTTCTTGCTTTAATATAACATATTACGTACTCACACAATGATAAATTGATGTGTAGTTATGTATAGATTAGTATATATGAGAGATGAGGTGTTGGTATTATATTGTTGTATATGATTTAGGTAGGGGATGAATTTAAATGATGGTGCCTAGCTAGTTAGTACTAATGATTGAGAAATTAAGTAAAAACATAATTACCTAGAGCATAACTTGTCCAACCTCTGATATATTAATTAGATTTATATTATCTAATGAGTTGAACTCTAATTAAAGATCCAATTAATGCCTTAAAATCATGAAAATAGTTTTATCTATGCCTTATTGAGGGTTGAACTATATATATCTTGTGCTTTTCTCATAACCTAATATTGTAACGTTAAGAACATTTGACATAATAACGTTAAAGTTAGAGATAGCATAAAATTTAGTTATAAGGATAAATTAGTATCAATGTGTATGTTGAGAAGTGGTGTTAATTAATATGAGTATAAAGAAAATTAAATCGATAAATAATGTGAGATAGAGTAAATAAACATTTAGCGTATATAAATGTACACATATATAATAAGAATAAATATAAACCACAAATTTTAATCAATTGTTATAACCTTATATTGTAAAGTCGAATTCAAATATATTGTCTAAATTTTAGTCATAAAATAACAAACGCATAAACAAATTAAATAGCAATATAATTAGAGTGTTATACTCCAATAATTCAATGAACTTCTCTCTAATCTTAAATGTTGCACCTTAGCTGACTTTAGGTGGTACAATGACACATTCTTCACAAGAATCTTCTTTAGGTTCGATAGCAATCAACCTTTCTAGAAAGAAAAATTTCTAGCTGGTCTTCCTCATTCTTTAGGAGACAAATTTTGAGAAAAAATTCATAACATCAACAATGGAATCATCCTATATGAACAATTAACTTATGGACAGCTTTGCAGCTATGTCCAGAAAGTTGCACTAAAAATCTGTCAAGATGATAAAATTCAAAGGCAATTAGCAAAAAAAATATCCATCAACTGCAAAGATTTATGAAGTTTCTGTGCCCAATATGGATTTGATTGTTTTCCTAATTCCTTTAACCTAATAATAAAAATGTCTCTCAATCTCCAAAAAAAAATTACAAAAAATCTTCAAAAAATAAATATGGCAAAAGAATATATAAACACAAATATACTCCTTAACATTTTCAAAATAAAAATAAATCTCCTAGTGTTGTTTTAAATGTAATAAACCAGATATGTTGTAGAATTACAAAACAAATCAAAGCTTTAAATATCGATGAAGGTCTTACTGTGCAACTTGATTGTCTTCTAATTGAAGTTTCTTTTAATAGCGAATATCAACCTTCTTCTGATACTAAAGATGTCAATCAAATTTAAAATGATGAGTTTTCTTCAGAAACTTCTCACGAAACTATTGAATGTAAAGTCCTTACTAGAGAACAAGATCTTCTCTTTGAAGTCATTACAAGTCTTCTTAATGATGAAGATAAGAAAAATTATTTACAAAAACTAAAAGAAACTTTGGATACCTCAGAAAACCCAGTAAAACTCCTTTTAATTTACCCATAACTACTAACTTCTTTAATCTAAAAAACGTTTTATCAAGATTCAATTCTGTAAAAACACAACATGTTACTCTTCAAGATCTTCAAAATGAAGTATCAAATTTGAAACTGAGTTAAAAGTCTTAAACTTCAATAATAAGACAACATTTCTGCAATCAAGATCCTCCATAAAAGAAAGGAAAAGGTATCTTCAAAAAATCCTTCTGCATCCTCTTAGGATGATAATCCAGTAGATTTTGCTGAAGCAAAATTTTCTCAATCTTATTACTTGAGTCTCTTATCAAAAATGGTACATCCTAATCAAACTTATTATTAAAAAAACTTTTCTCCTTGAAACTGTAGCATTGTTTGACACTGGTTCAAATTATAGCTATATTTTACAAGGTCAAGTTCCCAAAAAGTATTATGAAAAACCCTCTAAACAATTAACCTCTGCTAATGGTTTGGAAATTATCATTTATTACAAATGTTCCACTGTTATAATTGACAATTCACCCTTACAAATATCCATAACTTTTTTGCCAAAAATATCACTAATCTAGTTACTCTAAGTTCAGATTTTATTCATCAACTTGATCCTTTTTGGGTTGATGGAGGAATATTTTTTCACACCCCTTTCACAGAGGCATGACTAGCCAGAGCAATAGATAACCAAACTTTCGTAACCCTGACTTTAGAACCAAGAAACAAATATGACTCTTGACTAAACTAAAGAATAAAAGTAAATTTATAAAACAAAAGTTAATTGTAAAAGTTTGTTTACTGAACAAATAATAATTTATTAAAAATTTCGGCTGAGTTTCCTTACAATAAGGAACAGGCCTCAAAATACAAACCTATATACTCTTGTTTTTACATAACAACAACACAAAGACAAAAAGAAGCTCTGCTTCATTCACATCATAAACAAGACCAATAACTAAACTTTTATATTATACAAAATTAAACACTCCACATTTTTAGTGTGACTACAAAATTTTATCCTTGACTTCAAGTATGAGATTCTAAAATTTACCTTGCCTTCAAATCCTCGGCAAACTCTGTATCAGTGGTTAACTTATTTTGAGATCTTGTTACTAAAAAAAATATCCACAAAAGAGGGGTGAGTCATAAGGACTCCGTGAGTGAAAAATCATACCTAAAAGGTACTAGCATCACTCAACTCACGTATAGAATATATAATGAATTAATTAATCTCATGTAACCATATACATATATTGATTCAACAATACACGTATATACATGTAATCATCATAAAATCACAATTCATATGTTTTACAAGATAGACAAAGTAATTAAAATGCTCAGAATTCATAATTTGAACCAAACAACTAAACACTCAAAGCATACAGAGCAAACAAAGGGCTAACGAGTAACCCAGCCCCGCACAACAGTATCACTCCCACCGGGTATTTACACGCCCGCATAACAAATTAATCTCCGTATATAATCCATCCTACTAAGGCTGAGCACTCAAATTTTTATAAATATTTATCAGAAAAATCATAATATCATAGGTGCACCTGGATTTTACTTTTGGTAATAAAAATAATTTTTCATAAAATTTCACTTTGTTGGCCCATATCAACTACAAACAATTTCAAACAAACAAAATGCAAATAACTCAATGAAAAACTGTACTTGTACATTTATTTAAAAACACATACAATTACACATAACAATCTAGCTCCCAAAGACAACAATTAACCACTCACCCATTACCGATCTTGTTCATTAATTCCTCTTGCTTTCACGCACGTCATTGACTTAATAACACTTTTCGGAGCTGCAATTAAATTTTTTAAGTGTTACTTAATTTGACAATTTTATATGTTATAAACCTTTTAATTACAAAAATCTAGAGTTACTAAGTTTCAAATATTTACTTAAAGTTTACTCCTTTTAGACATTTTTATAAGTATCTTAGGCATGCTCTATTCTCAATTTTAAACTAGCATCTTAGACGCAATTCAATATGACCTATTTATAGTCAGAAAATAATGCATCGTAAAAACCTGTTACTCATAAATGGCATATTCCTTTGTATTGCTTAATTTGTCACATTGACTTTATTTATTGACTTTTAGGTCGGCCATCTAAGTACTAATATATGTAGACTATTTGCTTTGTAAAAGAAAGAGTTAAAATAAGAAAAACCCAAAAAGGTGATAATGGCACTTTAATAGGAGGGTAACGTGGGAAGATTAAGCATTTAGTGTCTTGACTCTTGACTATTGTATTAGTGACATTTTAGCTAGAACAAATACAAATGAGAAAATTGACACAAACTAGAATGGAGATATATAATTAATAGGGCACTCAAATTTAAAGCAAACAAGACATGTTCGAAACTTTAAGTGGTTATAATTTTATATAGTCCCCACAGAGTCATTAACACTAACACTTGAGGACTGAAAGAAACTCTCCCAAGTAACTAAATTATTGAACAAAATTTTTAGCCTAATTTAGATGTTAATGTTACACCTCTAGCCTTGCCAATGCCAGAGAGCTAAATCTATCTTAAAAGAAGAAGACAATGGAATTAAGAGAGATAGAGTTACGGACTAATAATACCAAATTTTTTTTTTAAAATACATGTGAACAGCTGAAGCAACACCAACGCATCAATGCCTTTTGGAAAGAAAAGCAACAAAAAAATTTAGCAAGATTAGATTTTTGAAAACAACAATTTTATAAAATATTTAAACCAAGAGAACATATGAGAAATTAGAGCATCTTTATGTACCAATGATAAAATTAGGTAGGGAATTGGGATAAACCACTTTATAATGATACTCTTTACTACAATTTAGTATCAAAACTTCTACTGAAATTAATAAATTTGATGGACCAATCATTAGTAAATTGCAAAAAAAAAAAAAAAGAATAAAGAATAACATGAATTACTGACCATACAACCATGAGAAGGCAGTACCTCTTTGGAAGTTATTTAAATTCTTAAACAGAGGTAAAGATGAAGAGATTTGTGAGCTCTATAAGTTGTAGGAATTAAGAAGAACCACAGAGGCTAAGACACGAAGAAAGTGAAGTAAAGAGCAATTATCTGGAGCTTTTGTACGAGAATATCACAAAGATGACTTCCGCTTTCTTCTTCCATTCATGCCAAATGATTTCCCACATGTTTTGCTTTTTTTTCTTTTCTTTTTTTAATCTAAAATCCGAATTTGTCTTGATGGCTCTAGAAATTTCTAAGATAGGAATTGAAGGTTGGTGGAAGAAAGTAGAATGCAAAGACAAACGGCAACCATAAAAAAAAAAATGGAAGGAAGATAAAGACTAAAAACAAATAAGACAAAATTAGAAAAGTAAAGTCCAAAAGTCAAGCTTTTCAAATTTGTGGCTACAATTTTATCATAGTTTTAGGTATATATAACATATATCTCTTTATGAGATGGATTTATTAAAATTTCCCTACACTAAAATATTAGAATACATAAAAATTCTTAAAACGTATATAAGGATATCAGATTATAAGAGATTTAATTATATCATTATTTAATTAATTTATTTATGAATTTATTATTTTATAACAAAAATTTACACATTATATTTAAAACATGATTTTACTTTATCGGGTTATGAGGATTATAACATATTTTAAAAAGTTATGAGACATATTATATCTTTTCCATTTCTTAAAAAACCTGTTTTCCAAAACCTCAGTCTTCTTGAAAACAAACATAAACAAATAAATCTTCTCTCTGATGAAATACCTTTCAAAAGAATTGAAAGTCAACTTAATGAATCTATCATAAAAAATAAAATATAATTTTTTGAAAAAAAAAACAATAAAAAATTTGTTTTAGTCTCCTTAATGCTTTCTAGAAAAGAAAACATCACATGGTTGATCTCCCTTATGAAAAAGATTTTCATGAAAAACAAATTCCCACAAAAGCTTATCCAATTCAAATGAATCAAGAAATGCTTGAATTCTGTCAAAAAAATCTTCTTTCAAAAGGAATAATTCATAAAAGCAAGAGTCTTTGGTCTTATTCTGACTTTTATGTCAACAAAAATACAGAAATTGAGCATGGAACTCCTCGCTTGGTTATCAATTACAAACCTCTTAATCAAGTTCTCCAATAGATTAAGTATCATATTCTTAATAAAAAAATCTTCTTAATCATCTATATTCTTCAAAACTATTTTCAAAATTCAATATGAAATCGAGATTCTAGCAGATTCAAATAAAAAGAAACTGACAGATACAAAATTGCATTCTCTGTACCTTGAATAGTATGAATGGAATGTCATGTATTTTGGTCTAAAAATTGCTCTTTCTGAATTTCAAAGAATCATGAATGACATTTTTAATCCTTATAGGAATTCATTATTGTTTATATTGATGATGTTTTAATCTTTTCTCAAAACATAGATGAACATTTCAAGCATCTTAATATTTTCTTTGACATTACAAAAAAGAATGGATTAGCTGTTTCTAGAACTAAATTTAGTCTCTTCCAAATAACAATATGATTTCTTGGTCACAATAGTTACAATGAAACTATTACCCCAATGGATAGAATTAAACGTTTTATGATAACATAAATGAGGGTATTGACAACATCTAGGACTTCGTCACCTTCATTACTAAGGAGAGGCTTTTGTTCAGGATCACTTTTGATTGGCAAAACTTATTTGATTTCTTTCAGATTTAGTAAGATGGTCATCCCACCATTCTTTTAATTGACCAATAAAACCAGGAATTAAAATATTTACAATAATTTGATCAGAACAATTATGGGCAATTTGGTAAGCAATGCTAACTATAGTCATCTATTGTAACAAATTGAAGATGATATATTATGATTGACCATTTATGTTTCATTCATAGATGTTGTTTGTACTTACGAATTGTTGATTGTCTGAGGTTTTTTTTCAATAACCAAATTTGGAAGGGAAGCCCTCAAATAATATAATTTTTGTGGTTTGTACTAATTTGTGGATTATATAAGATTGAGTTCTTTAGGGAAATTTTTCTCAGATTGCTCAGATTCAGCATCACTAAGATTGTTTATAGAAAGATTTTTATTGAATAGGAGTATCTAGGACAATATTTTTGTCAATTTTTACGATTTGTTGGGAAATTTTATCAAGAAGTTCCTGCTGTAAGGAATTCTTAAATTTTGAGCTTAAGGCTTCTTTGACGTTACCTTTATGTAGGTTGGCTAGAAGATAGACCAAGAACAAAATCGGAGATATGATCTCCTAAAATTTGAAGAAAAAGATTTGTATAATTATTTTGTTCGTAAATAGATTGGATATCTTTTGAAGTAACACCTTCGGTTATATCTTTGCTTTTCATCTTGGACAAGCATAGCCTTATCTAAAGTCCATTTTTCAGCGAAATTAACATCTTCCCAAGAAATTGATTTAGGAGTGTAAGGATGAGCATTGATCTTAATTTACTTAAGCTGAATCAGATCTTAAAGGGGCCGGGATCAAACTTAGTTTTAGCTTGTTTAGAGTTTGAGAGAAATCTCCCTAGGTAAACCCTGGAACTTTTTTTGCTTACTTTCTTGTAGTTTCAAACTATCAATATTATTTCCATGACAAATTACATATTGCATTCCCTTTCCTAGGTTTAGCGTGCAGATTATCGCCACTTTACCGTCGTCCTTTTTATTTACTATCTTTAATTTTATACGTTGCATTGTACAATCATACATAGTAATCCTATTGCTCCCTAGTTCACCATGATCCTCCCCCTCTCTTAGGGGACCTCTAGATCCTCTATTTAGTATCAGATCTCGGCCCCTTCAAGATCTAATTCGATTTAAGTAAATTAAGATCAATACTCATCCTTATACTCCTAAATCAATTTTTTGGAAAGATGCTAATCTCCTTGAAAAATGGACTTTAGACAAGGCTAAGCCTGTCCAAGATTAAAAACTTTCGTCTATTTTTGACATTACTCAATATCCCACAAGTAAGGTGGAAATCTCTTTTAATAAAAAAAATTTTCAAATATTTTATAATCTATCTTATCAAGAATCTTCAAGACTCTCTTGTCTCTTTAGACAATGGTTTTTAATCAATTTCCATCACAAAGTTTTTCCCCCAAATTGGTATTTCCCACCTACCAATCTCTTAAAAACCTAGAAGTTTTATGAATTTATCTTGGTTGATAGTGATTCTGTTGCTATCAAGCATTATAAGTCAAAAATGGATGGTAATTTCATAACGCATTCAATAATGAAAATCCTGAAAGTCCTCAGTCCTTTTGACTGGAAGACTGCTTTATATAAACCTCGCAAATTCTCCTAACCTTTTTATCCAATTTCTTATAGTTACTAGGATTATTAAGATGCTAGGTACAATACTTTTTATTTCCAAAATAAAAGTTATAAGCATTCATGGCTTATTTACTTTAAAAATAATGTTCAAAATAAATTTCCTTATTGGTTTACTAGGTGGTAGAATTTGCATGGCCCTTGTACAAAAATTCTCCGGGCTGAAGTTACAAAAAGATTATTCTACTTCAATAAGCACTTTGGTTTACAAAATCACAATCCAACTATTTTGCCTTTCTTTTAAAATTTGCTTTATCATGGGTTTATGCTTAGCAATACAAGTACTATAAAAATTATCAAAATAATAAAGAATTGCAAATATTTGGCATGTCCTCCTTAGACAAGCCTCTATAAAATGATGGACAGATTCTAATGATAAAAAGCCTTACCACCTGCTGTCAAACAATGGTTCTAAAAGAACCTCAAGTACCTCAATAAGCAGCTTTATGAACTATCTCAATTTTTATATCAGAAGTCTTAGATTTCTGCCAAACTAGCTTCTAGTTCTTCCAGATAAGAGTATCTTCAACATTTTAAGGAAATATTTCAACTATTTTAAACAGATAAGAAGCCACTTCAGCATCTCTAAGAAATGAGAATAGATTAGTTTCTAGTTCCACTTCCAGAGTCTCAGGGAATGATTCAAATGATTCATGCTATAGCAGTTTACTGTAGCATAATGTGGCAATTTACTAATTCTACACGGAGGCATTGTAGTAGTTACTTTTTTCTATTTATAGAGAGTTGTTCTCTCATTTCAATTCAGACTTAGTTTGAGCTTGTTTAGAGTTTGAGAGAGATCTCCCTAGATAACCTGGAGCTTTCTTTGTTTACTCTCTTGTAGTTTCAAATTATAAATATTATTTCCATGACAATTTATATCTTGCATTCCCTTCTCTAGGTTTTGCTTGTGGATTACCACCACTTTACCTTCTTTTTTTACTTACTGTCTTTACTTTATTGTCTTTAATTTTATGCGCTGCATTGCATAATCATACATAGCAGTCCTACTGTTCTCTACTTCACTACCATGTGATGCTCTCCTGCTCTTAGAGGACCTCTCGATCCTCCATTTAGTATATATAGAAAGACTAAATTCCTATTACACATTAGTTTGACTTTGACTTCCTATTAGTATTTTATTTTATTTTTTAAAATTTTGCACTTTCTTTTCCTTTTATTTTTCCTCCACCGCCATTGTTTTCTCTCTCTACTTTTTAGCCATGACTTCTCCACTTTCTTTCCATGTCTTGCTCTCTACTCTGGCTGTGAAAGCTTCTTCGTGTAGCCATAAGTTTGTTTCTTCCATAGTGTGTAACTTTCCTCTCTTAGTTTTCTTGTTGTTTGCTTAGCTTCTATAAGCTTTACAATTTCAATTCCTGAAGTGCCCTGTAACAGAGTGACAACTTCTTTCTCTTGGCTGCGTATAGCAGCTCCTTTGGGGCTGTCTTTCTAGCCGTGTTCCTCTTCCCTTTTCCCCTTTAAATCATGGTAGCTTCATCCAGTTAAGTAGTAGATCCCTTTTGGCCACAAAATAGCCCTTTTCCGTGAGGTATATGGCTGCCCTGTTTTGGGTTTGTTGCAGCCATGCTTTGCAGCAAACCTTGTTCTTCCTTTGGCTGGGTGAATGGTGGTAGCACAAGGAAGGCAACAGCTCATACTTTCTTTTGAGTGTAGCCATAAGAGTTTGTGGGGAGGGCAACAAGATCTTTCTTGGTTGCATTAAATCCTTTTAGATGTAGGGTAATTTTATTTTTTAGCTTAAAATCTCAATTCTTTCAATATTAGTGATGGTTTAAAAATTTAGACTTAGGACTAAATGGGTTTATGAATAGAAGTTATGTATAAAGAATATATAAAGTGGTTATTTGATAATTAGAAAAGTAAATTGTAGAATTGTGAAATGTTAATATTAGGATGGTTTAATTCAAGCATTGATTAACTCTAAGTAATTAATTTAACTTGGATTCCATGCTTGAAATAGGAATAGGAGGGGAATTGATGAATTGTGTGGATTTTAGGTGAATGAAAAAATATATATACATACACATTAGTGGAAGGAAATTATGCACTTAAGATGTTTGATAAAATGTGTACAAGAAACTAGTTATAACATATTGAATAAAACTTGAAACTTTTAAATCTTTGTGGTTAAGGATTAATTGAATTTGAATAAAAGGCTTAAAAACAAAGAATAAAGAATGGTTGGTTAATGTTTTGAGTTAAGGATTTAATGAAATTGAGCAGTGAGTGTGAACAAAGAGTGGTTAGTTGTCCATAAAATGTTGAAAATGGGAGTTAAGTGGTTATTGAAAGGAAGCAAGATAAGATTTTATAAGTTAGAGAAGTTGGGTATTTTGGGTGTTTTAGGGACTAAATTAATTTAGGGGTTCCAAAGAGAAAGTATAGCTTATAGTCTTAGGGTATATGGAAAGTTTCGTAACCTAACTTGGGATATACTTATCATTAGAGCTGTTGGACTACAGCCAAGTTCGTGCAATATTTTAGATAAGCTTTAGTCAATCCGAAGGACCTTGTTGGGGGTTATGGTTTGAATTAGCTTAGAACCTCTAAATAAGAATTGTTCCTAACATGTTTAGGGAAAATACTGGAGCTTTATAGGTTTTAATTTCATGTTATGTGTATTTTGGAAGTGTTGAAAGTCATTGTTGGAATTTTTATGTCTTGATTATATATGTTTTGGTGTAACTAGTTTTGGAGTGTCTTAAAGGATGATTTAGGAGTGGTGTTCTGAAGAGGAATTGTTACTAACATCTTGATAAACTATACTAGAAAGTTTCATGATTTAATTCCTAGCTATGATAATTCTATAAGAATCGAAATCTGATTCTGACAACTAGAAAATTTACATGTGCCCTGTTTATATTCATATAGGGATTTGAGAAGGTTCAAAGCTGATTTTAGAAAAAGTTTCTTAATAAGAAAAGTAGTTAACGTACTAGAAATAATATTTGAACTTGGTTTTATTGAAATTGGTTAAGTATGTAAGTTAAAATCAAACATATCTCCAATGTGGTTATAAAAATGTATAAAAGGGGTTAACTTCAAATATATGCAAGAGACTTATTATTTATAGATTTTTGTAATTAAAAAGTTATGACCTATAAAATTAAAAACTAAGCAATACTTGGAAAATTTTATTGTAGTTCTGGAAAGTGTTGTTTAGACAATGACACGCGTGAACACAAGAGGGAGTTTGAGCAAAATTGATAAACTGGTGAGTGGATAACATATTATTTGGTTGCTATATTAATATGTGAAATTGTTTAGGTGTATTTGAATGAAGTTGTTTATATAGAAATATATAAGAATATGTAGTGTTTTGATTGAGTTATTTGAATCATGTTTGACATGTGATCTTGTTTGTGTTTGATAAAGGCCAATAAAACTGATTTTATTTCCAAAATGAATCTTTTCGAAATTGTTTTTACATCTGAAATAGAATCCAGGTGCACCTAGGATATTTTGAGATACTCTAATTTGATAAGTGATTTGAAATGATTAAGTACTCTGCCCCGGTGGGATGGATATGTACGAAGGATAAATATGTTATGCGGGCACAAAAAATTGCCTGGTGCAAGGATATATATTGTGCAGGACTGAGTTACTCTATTGGTCATTTGTGTGCTTTGAGCATTTTGATTACTTTGTTTGAATTATGAATTTTGAATCTTCCGATCGACTTCTTCATCTTGTGGATTACGTAAAATATGATTAATTGATTTTACAATAATTATATGTATGTACGTGTACTATTAAATTAAGATATGAAATATGGCTGCATAAGATTCTTTAATTGCTATGTGTTCGTTATGCTTTGATTAATGCTAGTACCACCCTTTGGACACGTTTTTTTTCCACTCACTGAGTCCATGATACTCATCATTCTTTTATTAATATTTTTTTTTTAGTAACAGAATCTTTGTGAATATCAATGACAGATATTGGGCTTGCCGAGTAATTGGCAGGAAAATATATTTGAGATCACTTACTTGAAGTCAAAGATGAAAGTTTGCAGTCACATTAAGGTTTTGGTGTCAATTTTTGTATTGTATATTAATTCAATTATTTGTTTTATGGTGAATAATGGAGCAGAGCTTCTTGGTCATATTGTTACTGGTGTTACCTGGTTGATTGTAACTAGGAATTATATGTTTATATTTTGGACATTTTCCAGTTTATAGGGAATCTCTGCTGAAATTTTTAGTAAATTGTTATACATTTCAGTAGATAAACATTTGTAGTTAACTTGTATTTTCTAAAATTTACTTTCATGCTTTAGATTAGTTAAAAGTCGTATATGTTTCTTTGTATTAAAGTCAGGGTTACGAAGGTTTGGTTACCTATTTCTCCAACCAGTCATGTCTCCTTGTGGGGTGTGACAACTTTCATTTGCTTTATTGAATTCTAATGATTTTAAAATTCTTTATGGTATCATAATTGGGTTCTAGGCCCAAAAGTGTAGCTAAAGCACTAAGCTCCTCTATCTCTTAGCTCAAACACTCCAGCTTAATGCCTTAACACAAAATTGTATGGAACTTCACATTGATTGTTAGAAGGTATTAAACTCTAAAATCCTACATTACTACGATAGTGGGACTCAATAATACAAATAAGTCACATCTCTTCTTGTTACCAATTGATTGGTTTTAAGAGTGTGGGACCAACATGGAATGGCTAACTATTTTTTATCAATCTACATAAATTATCTTCAATACTCTCCCAAAAGATGAATGCTCTTTGATGAGTATTCATCTTGGACAGTAAATAATGAGAGTTCCTCGTCATAATTTTAAATTCTCTTGAAATGATTATAAAAGAAAACATCACAATTGCGTTAAAGAATGTTCTACCATCACGACATTACAACTTATAATCATTTCAAAAAAAGACACAAAATTATAACAAGGAGCATTCATCATGTATAATCTAAGATGAATGCTCTTAAAGAGCATTCATCTTACATGAAAATGTTGAAGATATTATTTAGATTAATTGAAATTCACTCTCTTCTCGTGTTATAGATTGAGGGAAGAATCAAGTATTTCTTCTATCTCTCAATTTACTTTCATTTTCATTGTTGAAATCTAATGATTTTTAAATTTTTTTTATGGTATCAAAGCAGTAATGCTTTAACAACCAATTGAGCTTAGGTTGTTATAGTTAGATGAAATTTACTACCAAGTGGCTCTTATGACAACTTGTAGTGTGAAAAGAATAGTGTGCGACTATCTTTAGAGTATTTAGCCGACCTTATCATGGCACCTTCAAGTGCATCAAGAACCACATGAAAAAATGTTTGAGTCTTTAGCGTTGCGGTAAGACACCAAAATAATACAATAAGACATCACAATTAGGTTAAAGAATGTTCTTCCGTCACGACATGGAAGCTTGTATAATCAAAATCAAATACATATATTATGAATTAAATTTACATTTGATTCAACAATCATCTTGGGTCCTAAATAGTGGTGTACAAGGGATAAATTGGTTCGATTTCATGACTAGTTCTAACTTAGTCTAGCCTAATCGGTTTTATTTTTTTGAAACAAATCAAGTCCTTAAAAGTCTTGGACCAGTCCAATGCAATTCATGAACCATGCATTGGATTGAATTGGGTTGATCGGATTAGGCCTTTATTTAGGCTTATTATTTTTCAAATCACTTGTTTAAGTAATAACATGCATTAAAATAATTATAACTTATATTACTTTTCCTTTTTTAATAGGTTTTTACTATCTAAAGAAAAATGTTGAATCAAATGGGCATTTGATACTCTTATCTAAATCTGATTTTGATGATAACTAAATAATTATTAAAAAAATCAATGGTTGAATAAATAAAATCATGTACGAACAAAATTATGATATGAATTTGCATAGAAGAGATAATCTTCATAAACTTTTTGAATCTTTGAGTGATAATCTTCATGAACTTTCTAAAGCTTCTACTGACTTTTGGCATGATCTTTTAATGATAATTATTCTTGTAATTGTATATGTAATTATTATTTTTCCTTTATGCTTCTTTATACTCATGAAATGCAAGAAATGCATTAGGAGATGTCATGGAAATTGTGAGAAGACCAAATGAAGTTGCCATCAAGGCTACTGCTAATAGGATCTTACTTATTCTAGTGATGAATAAGATAGTGATGAGGATAATGTGATCTTGATCATTAGAATTAAAAATTTCATGATGAATAAATCTACATGGAAATTCTTAAAAAATGATATGAATAGAACGAAGAATAAAAGATTAAAAAAAGATCCTATTATCTACTTTCAGTGCAAAAAATTAGGACACATGAAAATGATTGTCCAAATAAGAATAAGTTTAATCCAAAGAGAAAAAAACTTGATTCCACCTAGAGTGTCAATGAAGATAGCTGGGATGAGGACATTTACAAGAAAGAAGCCAATGTGTGATTGATGCAACAACTAAGATGATAGCTGAACCTTTTAGTTGACCAAATTGATGATGAGATAATTTTCTCATATACTTTGAAAGAATTGAAAGATGAATTTTATGAGTTGCATGAAAGTTGTTGAACTAAGAAAATCTAAAAAAGAAATTGTTGCACTAACAAGTGAAAGTATAAAATTAACAACTGACAAGTCTATTGAAAAACAGAAGCATAAATTAAAATTGCATGTTTGTACCTACCATGTTTAATAACGTGCAAGCTTCAACTACCTCTGCTAAATCTTACATATTAAAGCCTAAAGTTGATAACTTCACTGCAACACTTGCTAAGTTTGTAAGTGATAAAATCAATTAGGACATGTTGTTCGGTAGTAAAAAAAATGTGTTTTTGATAAAACTAGAATTAGTTATCATTCTAAGATTGCACACAAAATATGTAGCACATTCTTTGTTCATCACATATCTACCACCACTATAACCAAACTAGTCACACAGCCTTTTCTTACAAAGTAGGAAGAAAAATTGCAAGTGTTAAGGGAAAATTGATTTGGGTTGTTAAAGGCTCAAAACTCCTTTTAGTAGTGAGGACTAACATTATAAGACCCAAGAAAATTTGAGTACCAAAGTCAAAGTGATCACTTTAGTTGCAGGTTTATCTCATGAGCAAAGGTAAGAAGTCTTTCTAGGCATTGGACAATAGATGTTCAAGGCACATGCTAGAAGAGAAAAACAAGTTTAGCTCCTTAGAGGCAAATAATAGTGTATTTGTTACTTTTGGAGATAATATCAAATGGAATATCCACAGAATATGTAACATAGGTAATGTTAACTATTATGTTGAACATATTTTATATGTTTCTAGTCTTAAGCATAATCTACTAAGCATCAGTCAACTGTGTGATAAAAGGCATAGAGTCATTGTTGATTATGAGAATCTTTATTTTACTACTTTGCATTATATAGTTGATCTCTGGCACAGATGACTTGGTCATATTTTTTGTTTTTAAGTTTGTTTTTCTTATTATCTATATATTTAAGTTTTCATTAATCAAGCCTTTATATTTACCCAAAGTGTAAACATTCTTAATATACAAGTTAAACTCAAATAATTATTCATTTATTAAAGTTGACATTTTATTTTTAATACAAATATTTGGTTCATTTTATATTTTGACCCAAAAAAATAAAATTTCTGTCAATATTTTTTTTTAACTAGTAATTATTGAAGTTGTCAAACTAATAATTGATCTATTACGTTAAAAATAATGACATATTAGCTGAATCATATGATGTTTCATTACCTCATTCAACTAATTCTTGAATAACCATTATATAATATACTAGAGATTATAGATATAGATATAATATATCCCATTCACTACAAATATATATATATATATATATATATATATATGTAAATGTATATGCATTGTCGATGATAGTCACTTCCATGTCGATAATAATATCAACTAATTATCAATTATAAGTGGGATCAAAGACAATGTTGTTGTCAATGTTTGCTGATAGAGAGTGTGGGGACCTACTTACTTTTTATTTTGCATACTAATAAAAAAATATTGTCATTGATACTTATCTTATGGATGTTGATAGTCATTTTCAGCTCTAGCAAATATGTTGTATTTGATAAGCAAATTGTTGTTGAAGCTGTAGTCACAATTTGACGAAATTAAAATGTAATTTTGTGAAAACAAATTGAGATTAGAGACAACTTTGTAAGCTAGATACTCATAAAATATTAATCAAGTAATTAAGTATTGAAAGACTTTGAAGTAACTAACAGGGAGATTTATTATACTCAAAAGACACTTAACAAATTAAAGAATGACTATATACTATCTCAAAAGTCACAAAACGTCACATCAAAAACCTTAACATGCCCTTTTTGTTAAATCATTTTTTTTCTTTTTAAGAATATGGAGGGGTAAAGAAAATTTACAAGCAGTTAGTCATTTTAGAATAAAATTTGATTATTTAGAAATTTAGGTGCTACTCAAGTAGATGAAGAGAGTTGAAGATTCTAATTAGTCAAATTGGTTAAATCTTTTAGCGTTTTATACTAAGCACCTGTGATCGAATCATACCTTCACCTAGGATGGGGATTTATAAGAAGGGAAAGAGTTAACTCTCATTATGTAGCTCTTGGTCCAATGAATGATAGCCAAAAAAAAAAAAAAAAAAGTTTCTTCACATTCTATAAATTACACAGTATAGCAACCTTCAATAGAACTTCTAATAGTTCAAGAGGAATGAACACAATGGAAGTAAATATTAATATTGCATGTGTTATGAGGAGGATAATTTTTCTCATTGTAATACTAAGTGCAATTTCTTCTTATGCTATACTACAAGCTAATAACATTCATTCTTTCTCGCATCAACATCATCTTCAACCATTTACCCATTTACTGCATTCTTCCATTGGATACAGTATGCTTCGTCATATAGAATCCAAATGTGTGGCAAGCTGCAATGATAAATGCATGAAGTCGCCTTCTATGAAGACATTTGGTAATTGTGTTGTACATGTTTTTAGCACCTGCATCGATTCCCACATAATTCATGATCAGGAGAACAATATGTTCTCTGATTTTACAAAACCTTCCTTAAAATCGTTTCACATGGTCAACATCTTGAGTTTCTAAAAAAACATATGCTATGGAAGTTATGCATTTTAGGAGCCGATGCTTCATGCCGAAACCTATCTACACTTGAATGTTATAAAATTTTCTTTTTACATGACTTCAATATTTGCATGCATAACCTTATATAGCTAGGCAGTGATTCACAGTACAATTATGATATTGATTGTAAAGAATCATGAAGTATAAAAAAAACCAATACAAATTTCTCATGTAAAATCTATGTATATATGTTATTATTTTCAGCTCCTATGATAAGTTTATGTCATTTCTTAGTTTATAATACAAATTTTTAAGTATCTAGTTCTTACAGTAATTTAATCATGTACTAAATTGTAATTTTGATCCTTATTTCACCTATTTGAGATGAGAGCAAGATTTGACTAATCTGGTGGCTCAACTTAGCAATCTGGGAATCAACCATCCTATTGTCAATGAGCATGGGATGATACATTCATGGAGTCTATGGTGTAACATCTTGCACATGGAATGCAAGGCTATGTGCAACAAATGCCTATCTAAGTGTGCTTGCTAATGTGATTGTGTAAGAAAATTATTAAATTGATTGCTTTGGATTTTAAGTTAATGCTTGGAAATTAGACTATGAACAAAGACATATTAGTTAAATAGATTTAATGGTAGGCTGGTTATGCATGCTTTCTATTATATTGCTATATGTAAATAAGGAATTTGCAATCTAAATGGCAAGGTTATTGAAGTAGTAACAATTTTTTTGTCTTGATAAAGTCTAAGTTATAAGAGAAACAATATGAAAGGTGGAAAAGAATTGAAAAATAGAAAATGCTCAACCTATCCAAACTAAGGGTTTTTGACTAGTTCTCTATATAACTACCATACCTTCTTGTAGGAAATTTCAAATTGACTTTTGTTTGATGCACTAAATACTAGACTCATATAATTTTCCAACTGTATATTATTTTAAATCTTTGGCATAGTATATTAGTATAATTAATTCTTAGAAATTAGGTAAAATTCTGGGAAAACAGAGGATTTATATAGTTTTGACCTTACCTTAGTAAAATTGTCATAACTTCCTTTAGGAGAATGCAAATCCAATTCCATTTTATGGATAAATTACTAAACAAATATAGTTTTCTAAAACTATTTCATAACTGTGGTTTGGATTTTTCAATTAGTGCAGTTAATTAGTTGAAATTGGTTGCAATATATATGTATTATATTTGATAGGTGTGTATATATGTGAATTTGTGTAAGTTATTTCTTTACGTGTCTTTCTTAGAAATTGACTGAGAAGTACCTAAGACACTAGGTAAACATGTGAGAAATATTTTTTGGGTAAATAGGAGCTAGAAACCTAAGGGAGTGACTAATTTACAACAAGGTCCATTGGTAAGTAGAATGCTGCCTTAGAATTTCACTATATGTTCTCTTAATGGGATTTTCTTTGGGCTAAGTTGTATGGTTGATGAGATGTAGAATTGTGCATGAGAGACATTTACCTCTTTCTACTAGATTGGAACATGCAACAAAAAGGGCTTAGAGAGAAAAAGTGAACTCATTGTTCACTTCATCCATCTTTTGAATTACTTCTTAAAGAAAGGATGCTGGAGAGTTGATAGAAACAGGGGAAAGGGATGTCAAATCTAGTCTGCATGTTGAAACTAGATGTGTATCACGCCTTCCAAGATTCCATAGGTGATTTCCATGGCAACCTAGGAGCCAGGACTTGGGCTCAAAGCCACCAAGTCTTGGTGTGATATTTATTTTATGTCTAAGATAGAGATGGATTGTTGTGAAGGTGTTCTTGGGTGAGTTAGCCAATGTGTACTAAAGCAAAGTTAGAGCTTAGGTCTTGAAAAGCTAATTTGGATAATGTCTCAAGCTTAAAGCATGTAGATTGAAGGTTAAAGGTTTACACAACTAGTGTTGTTCTTTGTGTCTTTTGTAACCAGTTTTGTCCAAACAGGGTTTTGGTGACATTCTGGGTATATTCATGATGCTTGTCAAAAGTACCAATTAAATTTCTCTAATTTAACCAAGCTTGTAGATAAGGTAAATAGAAGTCAATCCAACGAAGAGTTGAATTGAACCAATTTGAGCAAAATATAAATTCTAAATTAAATGTCAATAAAATAAAAAAGGTTTTATGTTTTGAATTTTGAGATTAACTTTGAAAGTAAAATCAGATAGGCAAACAATTAATAGAGAAAGCTACCAAGAAAAGGAAGATATTCACAGTGGGGATTTGACGTTGATCATTGATCACAATTATTCAATTATACGTTCAAATACACATCCTAGAATATCAACAAGCTCTAATATTCTGAATCTTTTCTTAGTTCATCATTGATCAAAATAAGCTTTTCAATTAATCTCTTACTATTAAACAACCTTAAATAAGCTCTTAAGATTTAATTTAACAACAGCTTTAAGAATTAGAAAGATTGTTGAATCTAAGCAATAAACACACAGGTTCGGTTTATTTAAATTAGTCCATGTTCATCAAAGTAATTATAAACTACTATTTGCTACCTATGTTAGAATTATGAAGCAATTACGGACTTGGTTCTCCTAAACTGGCAATAGGTAATATAGTCTACTTAATTAGTTGCGCACCTAGTCAATAAAACATATAATCATGACAAATATAATAGAAAAACACAAGATATATGAATTGAATAATTAAACTAAAATAAAGAACAAATCAGATTTTACAACGCAATCCCAAGGCTTCAATCCTCCTTTTTATTGATAAAAGAAAATTTAGCAACTCATAACAATAATGAAAACAATAAAGAAATTCTAAAAAATATTTGAGTCTTGAATAACTTATATCTAAAACTCTCATGAGCTAAGAATATTTATAGACAAACTAGAAGAAAGAAAAGAACTTCTAGAATTATAGTTTGACTTGAAGTATTTCTTGGATTAGAGTCTCTAGTGGCAAAGATCTCTTCTTGGATTAGAATTCCTAATATGCCTTGAAAATATGTCCAAATAAAAGATCAACTTGTTTTTCTCATATAAATCTGATGAAGAAGTTTATCCATTAATGTTTATCCATCAATGTATATCCATCAATGATTATCCATTATTGACTATCCATCAATGTATATCAATTAATGATTATCTATTAATTATGGTCCATTAATTCATGAAGTATTTGGATTCCATAGAGTGGTTGAAGATTAATTCCTGCATAATTTTTACGGGCTTTCATGACTCACAGGGCCCTTGGCCTTGCACCAATCTGACCTATCTTCATTTGGTGCTCTTTTCACATCCTCTTTTACTCCTTTTGTCATAATTCTATTCCATTTATCCAACAAGTGTTCCTTCACTTAAATTCAACACCTAAAATCATAAAATAAACATTTATAAGTTTATTATCACAAAACCATAGTCAAAATAACAATGAAGAATTAATGAAATTAAGACTTATTAAATACCTATCAAATTTTCCCACACTTAGTTTTTACTCATCCTCAAGTAAAACTAGAATTAATAATTAATCTCCTCTTCTAACTTTCCAAAGGTGTGAGAAAATTCATAAACCATCAACAAAGAACACAACTAAGAATCAAAAGAATCATAAAATATCATGAACAAATTTCCCTTGAACAACTTAGAACTCAACTCAATAAGAAACATCATTGAAAATCAAACATGCTAAATTGATAGATTCTCATATGGCAATCTCTCAAACTCTTAAGTGTTTCAAGGTTAAGAATTTTCACTCTAATTTATTTAGTAAAAATGCACTACCATAGGCTTGCTTGTCCATCTAATCTTCACTACTTAGACTATATACAATGCAAATCAGAAGGTCTTTCACTAGTTGTAATAGGGTCAGGGACATGGAATGCAACAAAATAAAGAGAAAAAGGAACACTTCAAAAGTATTACTGATAAGAAGCTTGAAAATCCATGCTCATGTTTCTCCATACTGTTTCTTTCTAACACTTCAACAGTATTCATTAAACAAGTATGTGATTGCTCCACTAAACCTAAGGTAGGGTAGAAGATACAATCATTAAGGTTGAGGCTTATATACTGGGTTAACCAACAAAAGGAACAATTAAGCTCAAAAGGGTTCAACTATTGCTAAAAATTTGTTAGGTGGCTTTTTTGGGTTTAAAGTGTGAATTCCCTATTGTCTTCATCATTTTCATGCATTTATATGAATCAAGATTTAAAGCAAGTTTTAGAGTTACAGAATCGTATAATGAATATCACTCAACAAGAAAATTATAGATTGACATGTAAATTCAATCTTAGGCTCAAAAACTCACATTGTCAAGTGTCTACTAAAGTTAGCAAGCTATCCTTTCAATTTCAATCACCTACGTGAATTAACTCTAAGTTGCAAGTTAATTTAGTTCAATCAACCTATGTCTCTTTCAAACTCAATTTAGTTATGCTCATGACATACATACTCTTATAAACCTGGGAAAGAACGTATAAATACACATTCTAATGAAAAGAAAATCCTAAATCCTCCTCCCACACTTAATCCTTACATTGTCCCCAATGTAAGACTAATATTCAAATATGAATAACGAAAAATAACAACATGAATTAAATTAATAAGAAAAGGAAAGAGATACAAATCTATTATTGTGGCAAGTTTGCCACCCTTGGATTGCCTTCTAAGCATCTCATTTGTTTAACATAGTTAGCCTAACTTAAAACTCCTTTAATCAGCTTATACGAAATCATCCAACTCCACCTCCTGTACTAAGGAATTAATCACATTAATAGAAAAAACAGAATGCACATAACTAGGATACCTTATGGCTGAAAAAATATTAAAGCAAACAATTTCACCATTAAACTCCATCGTGAGTGTGCCCTCATGAACATTAATTATAGTCTTAGAAGTGTTCAAAAATAGTCTTCCTAACAAAAGAAGTGTTGCATTTGGAGAATTATCATCCTCCATATCCAAAATATAAAAATCAGTAGGAAATACTAACACATTAACATGAACAAGAACATCTTCTAAGACTCCCTTAGGATAAATAATAGAGCGGTCAACAAGTTGAATAATCACTCTAGTTTTGCTTAAATGACCAAGATATAAAGATGCAAAAACAGCTCATGACATGATATTAATTGATGCTCCTAAATCTATCATAGTATTTTCAAATCTAGTGGTTCTTACTGTGAATGGGATAGTAAATGTACTTTGATCCTTGCATTTTTGGGGAAATTTTTGTTGGATAATGGCTGAAACATTCTCCCTCACGCTTACCCTTTCATCACCCTTCAACTTGCACTTGGAAGTACACAATTCTTTGAGAATTTTGGCATAGCGAGATACTTGCTTAATTGCATCCAAAAGTGGTATGTTGACCTTAACTTTGTAAAACATCTCTAAGATCTCCTTATCTTCTCCTTCTTTGGTTTAGCAAACTTACTAGGAAAAGGAGGTGAAGGATTAAAAACTAGAATACTAGATTGAGTGGTTACCATAGAAGATGGTGCCACTTCTTTGTTAGGTATGGCTTCCTTCCTAACTTCTTCCATTGCTACTATAGGTTTTACCCTAAGTGGTTCCTCTAGTTTTTTACCACTCCAAATGGTTATTGCACTTACATTCTCCCTTAGGTTCATTATCGTTTGGGAATGTAATTTACCCAATACTCGTGCCTCCAACTTTTCAATGATGGTAGCTAGCTGGCTAATTTGATTTTCCAAATTTTGAATGCTTGCCTTTGTTTCTTGTTGAAATTGCTTAATGTTAGTGCCAAGACACATAACAATATCCTCCAAAAACATACCTTGATTTGGAAGAGCTTGTTGTCTAGCTTGGAATGGTGGTTGGACTTGATGAAATTCCAGTTGTTGATTAGGAGATACATTGCGAATAGTAGGATTTTCATAGCTAAGGTTTGAATGATATCTCCAATCCAGATTGTAGGTATTGGAGAATAGATCATATTTGTGTTACGGTTATCCTGAAAATCCACCCAGGACATTAACTTGCTCAATGGGTTCCTTTTAAAGTGTAGTGCACATGTCAATTGTATGGCCTGTAACAAAAAAATTCCATGTCTTGGCTTGTTGCAGGTTCCCTACAGCCATTTGACACATAAGAAAGGTTAGCTTAGCAATTTTTTATTCCAAAAGAAGATGTACTTACCTCATGAACTTTTTGTCAGGTCCTTAATCGTTGAGAATTGGCAGCCATGTTTGAAATCAAGTTCTTGGTAGCCTCCAGTGTCTTGTCCACCAATGCTCTTCCACTTGCCGCGTCAAGCATGCTCCTTTCCGTTAGGAGGAGTCCTTCATAGAAGTATTAGACCAACAATTGATCACTAATTTGATGATGTAGGCAGCTTGCACATAGCTTCTTAAAACGCTCCTAATACTCATACAATAATTCTCTATTGTATTTCCTGATTCCACAAATTTCCTTTCTAATGTTGGCAACTTGTGAAACAGAGAAATACTTCTCCAAAAATAACTTTTTTGTCGCAATCCATGTAGTTACGAATCTCGATGGTAAGTAGTAAAGCCAATCCTTAGCGGCATCCACCAAAAAGAATGGAAAAGCCCTAGGCTTGATTTGCTCTTTGGTAATCCAAGTAGGCTTTATGCTTGAACAAACTACATAAAACTCCTTTAGATGTTTATGAGGATATTCTCTTGCAATACCATGAAAAGTTGGCAAAAGATGGATTAGACCATATTTCAATTCAAAAGCAACATCTAAAGTAAGATATTCAATGCAAAGTGGTTGTTGGTTTAGATTAGGAGCTTCTAACTCCTTTAGGGTTTGGTTTGTATTATTAGCCGTGATTTTAGTTTATGTTGAATGGGATATGTAGGTGGGTAGTGGTAAGGATGATGAGACCACTTGTTGATGAGCTCCAATAAACTTTTTTATTTGTTGGAGTCTAAAAGCAAAATATTCGCTTGTCATACAAACCTGTAAAATAGAAGAAAAGACAAAACAAAAAGGAACTTATATTAAGTTGAAAAATCAATTAAAAGATCGACACCCTGACAATGGTGCCAAAATTTGATGCATGCCGAAATGACAATAAAATCATATATAAATTTGTGCACTAAAATCATATACAAACTTGTAAATAGGGAATAAAGGTTGATTCCACGAAGAGTTGAATTGAACCAATTTGTGCAAAATATAAATTCTAAGTCAAATGACAATAAAATAAAAGAGGTTTTATGTTTTCAATTTTGAGATTAACTTTGAAAGTAAAATCAGATAGACAAATAATTAATAGAGAAAGCTTCCGACAAAAAGAGAGATATTCACTGTTGGGATTTGACATTAATCATTGATCACAATTATTCAATTATACATTCAAATACTCTGCCTAGAATATCAACAAGCTTTGATAGTCCGAATATTTTCTTAGTTCACCATTAATCAAAGCAAGTTTTGCAATTAATCTCTTGCTATTAAACAACCTTAAATAAGCTCTTAAGACTTCATGTAACAACAACTTTAAGAACTAGAAAGATAACTAAAGCTAAGAAATAAACACATAGGTTTGGTTTATTTAATTTAGTTCATGTTCATCATAGCAAGTATGAACTACTATTCGCTACCTATGTTAGAATCATCAAGCAATTACAGACTTAATTCTCCTAAACTAGCAATAGGTTATATACTCTAATGAATTTGTTGCGTACCTAATCAGTAGAAAATACAACCATGACAAATATAATAGAAAAACATAAAATATGTGAATTGAATAATTAAACTAAAATGAAGAACAAATCAGATCTTACAACCCAATCCCACGACTTCAATCCTCTATTTTATCAGTAAAAGGGAATTTAGCAACTCATAACAAAAGTGAAAACAATAAAGAAATTCTAAAAAATATTTTTGAGTCTTGAGTAACTGATATTTAAAACTTTCCTAAGCTAAAAGTATTTTTAGACAAACTAGAAGAGAGAAAAGAACTTATGGAATTCTAGTTTGACTTAAAGTCTTTCTTAGATTGGAGTCTCTAGTGGCTAAGATCTTTTCTTGCATTAGAATTCTTAATATGTCTTGAAAATATGTCCAAATACAAGGTCGTCTTGTTTTCCTCATACAAATCTAATTAGGAAGTTTATCCATTAATGTTTATTCATCAATGATTATCCATCAACGTATATCTATTAATGATTATCCATTAATTCCTGCAGAATATTTACAGGCTTTTATCACTCACACAAACCTAGATCATGCATCAATCTGGCCCATCTTTATTTAGTGCTCTTTTAACATCCTTTGGTGCTAATTCTATTCCATTTATCTAAAAAATGTTTCTTTACTTAAATTCAACACCTAAAATCATAAAATAAGCATTTATAAGTTCATTAGGACAAAACATACTTAAAACAATAACTAAGAATCAATGAAATTAAGACTTATTAAATGCATATCAATTCAGATGTTTCATACTCAAAAGGAATTATATAGGAGATCAAGTTGTAGCTTATGGAACCTTGGCTAAGTCCATTTGGTGAGCTTAGGCACTGGTTGTTTGTATATGTGTAGTGGCAGACATCTTGTAATGCATGTTTTACACCAGGAAGAAAGAAGTGGAGTTTGGGTGGTGTTCTAAGTTGAATTTTCCAGGATGACATGAAGAAGAATTGTTGCTAACATCATGAGGGTTAATGTTAGATCTTCTCAAGGTTAGAAGTAAGCAGCAAGTGTTGTGGGAATCTTGGCAGTCAATAATGTGATTTTTGGCTCTGTTTATGCCCATATTGGTGTTACCTAGTTTTAAGGGTCCTAGGGGTGGAAATAAGGGTAGACATATGAAGATAAAATATTTGAGGATCAAAGGATGTTGTCTAAACTTTGGCTAATGAGTAAAGGTCGTTTTTCTGGCTCAGAAAGTGGTAATAATTCTTAGTTCTCTGGTTTTGCACTGATTTGATGATTGTGGGTAAATGAGCATGATTGAGTAAGAACTTGTAAGAGGTTGCTGTGTTGTGCCTTGGTTGAATTGAATTTGACATATTTGCATGCTAAAGCTTAAAGTTGAGCTAAGTCCTCTAAGAGTGCTTATAAAACACTTCTATTTTGATGCCCAAGCAAATTGTTGTCATTTTACTTTATAAAAACAACAATTTATTCTATAAAAACTTTGTTCCATGCATGCTAAAATGCCTATGAAATGTACAAAATAAGGGCATGAAACATGTTTTCCTACTTCCTATGAATGATGATTCGCATAGTTTTGGCATTGATGAAACTTATTCTGTAATTATATAGATCAAAGATGTTGTGAAATGTAAATGTTTTACCCTATCCTTATTGCAAAATGCCATATTTTTATGATTTTAAGACGCAATTTCAGAAGAAGTTATCTTATACAATGCTAGTTTATTTTAAGGTACTGATAATACATAGGAAATCTAATGATGACAAACTTGTTTACATCATGCCTACAAAAAGATAAAAGATTTTTCATGTATACTCTATTTTATAAAATGGGAACACTTGCATTATTATTTTTAAAAATACTCTATAACACCTGCTAAGATTTATGTCTCATAGTTTTTAAAATTGTGTTCCTAAATTGATGTATATGCTGTAAGGACAAGATAGCTTAGGGATGGAGGATTGAACTGATAATGAATATGACTTATTTTGGACAGTTTTGTGTATTCTTATGTAATAAGTTTACTTATTTTCTTTAAGGAAGATTATGTCATGTAAATCAAAGGCCTAAATGAAGGATCCGTGAATGAAAGAATTTTTAATTGAAAGCAGTTCAAAGTTAAAGAAAGTTTAGTCCATTTCAGCATGCAATGCATGTTAAATATAAGCACTTTGTGTTAGCAAAGTAACTTGGTAGGAATCTAGATTTTATAACTAAGCTACAAGAATAAGCATAACAATTAAAGTATCTTATGTGAACATATTTGACACCAAAACTAGGACTAAGGAGCTACCAAGTTAAAGTAAGTAAAATGCTAGTTATGTTTGATTTAACCTTGACTTAGAACCTACTTAGATGCTCAACCAAGTTAATAAGTAACTTTCACTTTATGAAACTAGACCTATAAGTGTTGTATTACTCACTTGACAAGAAAATTTTAAGTTAACTTGGCTAAAACCTAAAAGGTTTCCAAGTTGCCCATAAACCAACTCTCTACAATAAGACTTATAAAGAAATATAAGATGTCATACATATAAGGTGTTACATATTAAGACTCGAATAGCAGTGCATGAACGGAGGTTTAAAGGCATGAAGCTTACTCTTGCACAAATTATGGAGCAACTCGTTGCCTTTCAACCAGGCACCAATATGAACTGGAAAGAAGGAATGGAACGTGCCAAAGATGTTGCTCGCAGCTTACATATCTTGCGACATGAACTGTAATTCCATGTGGGCTTTGTGCCTATATGGAAGATTCAGATGATGATGGAGATAATGCATATAAAAAGTATGCTAGAGTTGCAGCAAATCCTGAAATTTGACAAAATCAAGAAACTGATGATTTTTGTTTAAAGGTAGGCATTCCTAATTTCAAAGAGAATTTACGAATTGAAGAATTTATGAATTGGTCTACTAAAGTTGATTGATTCTTTAAGTGCATGGATGTTTCAAAGAAGAAAAGGTGAAGCTAGTAGCACTGGTGAAATGGTTGGCCATTAATATGGTAAGAACAGTTGTAAGAAAAAAGAAACAAGGATAGAAAGAGACCAGTTAGAAGTTGGTACCTACATGTGGCAAGATATGTTGAAGGGATGAAACCAATGATTTGTTATAAACTACAAGTGTAGGTGATGATGAATGTTTATGAAGCACAAAACCTAACATTGAAAGCGGAACTTTTGTTGAAAGAGAGAAACATAGGTGAGCCTTCTTATCGACTTTACAGAAACGTCTTAATTTAACTTAGAAAAGAGAAAATCTACATATCATCCAAAAAATGCTTTTATTCAATAAAAGAAAACTGATGGTATAAAGGGCTGAAAAACAACATAAAGGGTGGCAGAAAAATAACTATGAAAAACGACAAATCCTTATGCAAGGCCACCAGCGACTAAGTACTATGAGTGAAACTAACAAGGTCATTTTTCAAATGCTTGTCCTCAAAGGAAAGTGGCCTTTGTAGGGCATGATGTAGATTATGAAAAGGAAGAAGATTTTTTAGAAGTGCAATGTGATCCTGATGGAGGCAGTAATGAATATGAAGAAGATGTTCAATTTAATAAAATATCTTTCATCTTGTCATTAATAGTGGTAGTCATGAAAATAGTCTTGGGAAAAATATTTTAACCAATTTGTAGCTACCTCTTAAAAAGAATCTAGATCCTTACACTAGAGGGTAGATCAAGACAGTTAGGGATATACTAGTAACGGTGCGCTGTAACATTACTGTCTCCGTTGTCAAGTACAATGATGAAATATGCTATGATATGGTGGACATGAATGTTTGTCATCTTCTATTTGGCAGATCATGGCAGTACGATGTGAATACTTCGCACATGCAAACAGAGAATATTTACAAGCTAAGGATGGTGTCAAATACACTCTGCTACCATAAAAGAGGAAACTGAACCAAAACTTATACAGTGGAAGGTAGGTCTTCTTTGATTTTGACTTGCTCAAAACATGATTCTAAAGAGACAAGCGAAGTGCATGTCATGATGGTAAAAGAAATCTTGATCAATAGCAAAAAAGAGCAAGTTGTACCAGATGCTATCAAGCAATTGCTAGTTGAATTCAGTGAGATAATACTAGAGAGATTATCTCCAATGTGAGATATCTAACATCATATCAACCTTATTCTTGGCGCTAGCCTATCAAACCTTTCACATTATCAGATAATTCCAAATGAGAGAAATTCTGAGGGAGAAAGTTGAAGAGTTTCTGTATAAGGGTCACATCAGGGAGAGCACGAGTCTATCTGCAGTCCCAGTATTACTAACCCCAAAGAAAACTGGCAGTTGGAGGATGTTCATTGATAGCAAAGCCATCAAAAAAATAACTGTCTAGTACCTTAATTAGATAGCATGTTGGATCAACTAGATGGTTCCACTGTATTTACCAAAATTGATCTTCAAAGTTGATACCATGAAATTTGAATAAGACCATGAGACAAAAGAAAGACAGTTTTCAAAACAAAAGATAGATTGTACAAATTGCTTATTATGCCTTTCAGATTATCCGATGCACCTATCACCTTTAAACAGCTTATGAATAAGGTACTTAAGCCTTTTATAAGCATGTTTGTAGTTATATATTTTTATGATATATTGATTCATAGTTGTAACTATGAAGAGCATATTGACCATTTGTGTTAAGTGTTGGCTACCTTAAAGTAGAATATGTTATATATCAATTTTAAGAAATGCAATTTCATAATAGATAAATTGTTTTTCTTGGGATTCATAGTTAATCAAAGGGTATTCAAGTTGATGAAGACAAAGTTCAGGCAATTTTGGATTGGCCAACACTAAAGACAGTGACTATGTGAGGATTTTCCATGGACTAACCATATTTTATAGGCGATTCATTTAAAACTTCAGCAACAGAGTGTCTAATGAAAAGAAAATTCTTTTAAGGAAAAGAAGCATAACATAGTTTTGCATTGATCAAAGAAAGATTATGCAATGCACTTGTCCTAACTTTCCCAATTTCGAAAATTGTTGGAGGTAGAATGTGATGCAAGGAGAATGGGAATCAAAGTTGTCATATCCTAAGAAAAAAGACTTAAACATTTTTTGGTGAAAATTCAAGTGATGCTTATCGAAAATAGTCTACCGATGATAAAGAATTCTATGTTGTCTTCAAGCCTTGAAGCATTGGTAGCATTACTTAGTCAGTTGAGAATTCATTCTCTATTGAGACCGTTAAGACCTCAAGTACTAACAGCATAAAATGGATCAACGACCTACGTGTTCGATAGGCCAAATTCCTTCAAAAGTTTCATTTCAAACATATCAATAAATTAGGAGCATAGAATCGAGTTATAGATGATCTGAGCAGGAAGGTAATGTTGTTAAACACTCTAAGTGTTGAAATTACAGGTTTTGAGAATCTCAAGGAACAATATAAGGATGACCCAAATTTTCAAGTTACTAGAAGAAGTTTTAATTGAGGCAACCAACTGATGGCTATCACATCCATGATGGTTACTTGATGAAAGGCAATAAACTATGTGTTCCCCATTCTTCATTACAAGAGAAAGTCACTTAGGACCTTCATAGAGGCCTTGATAATCACTTGGGATGGGACAAACTATTACAGTAGTACAAGAAAGATACAATTGGCCTTAGTTGAACGAGATATTGGTAAATTTGTTCAACAATGCCTTTTGCATCAAACAGCAAAGGGGCAATATCAAAATTATAGGCCTATACATGACACTGTCAGTTTTAGAAAACATTTGGGAGGACTTAACTATTCACTTTATTCTTGAATTACCCCACACACAAAGAAGGTTTGATTCTATTTTTGTTATGGTCAAAAGGTTTTCTAAAATAGTAAATTTCATCCTATGAAAAAAGACCTCTAATGCATCTCATGTTGCATGATTAGTTTTTAGAAAAATTGACAAGTTACATAAAGTCACCAAAACTATAACATCAGATAGAGACACTAGGTTTTATAAGTCATTTTTAGATTACTTTGAGGAAATTTTTTGATTCTGCTTTGAATTTCAGTAGCATAATCCATCCCCAAATAGTCAGTTAGACTGAGGCACTAAATAAAATCTTGCAAAATTTCATTCAAAATATAAGTATCAGAGACAAAACCAAGCAGCGAGATGTTGGTTTAGCGTAGGTTGAGTTTGCATATAATAGTGCAGTACATAAAGCAATATGAAGATCACCTTTTCCTATTGTCTACATGAAAACTCCCAGGCATGCCCATAATATGATTAAACTACCAAGAGTTCCATGTTTGAGCATTGCTACAATAAATATAGCTCATTAAATTCAAGAAGTGCAAGAAGATGTCAAACAAAGGTTGGAACAAACACATGTTAGGAAAAAGTAATATGTTGGCAAGCATAAAAGAAAGTTTTTAAAGAAAAAGATATGCTCATGGTTTTCTTATGCAAACTGCAATTTCCAGTAGGCTCTTACAACAAGTTGAAGCCTAAGAAATACGACTCCTATAGCATTTTAAAGAAGATAAATAACAATGCATTTTGCAACACCTTGTACATTTCATCTTCCTAGTGGCAGACAAATTGAATTGGATTACCAACTTAAGACTAGTTAGTCTCAAGTAATCACAAAAGCCTAATACAGTTTCAAGAGCTTATGCTCTATATTTTCAATGTTCTACTATTTATTTTGTTTGTACATATCGAGGTGAGTTTTTTTTTTTTTCCTAGGTTATATCTTATAGAAAAGTTATCAAGTTTATCTAGTTTCTACCATTTTATCCTACAAATGTTACCAAGTTCCATAAAGTAAATTGAGTTAAAGACTTAATTCAAAGACAAGTCAATATCATAGGGAACTAGCTATGTTTTCCCATTAATCATACAAGCTATAATTACAAACTTTTACATGGATACATATTCCTCAGATTTAATACAAAACACACACAAGTTCATCCTAGGAGTTCATATTACAATACATAATTTACAAGCTCAACAGAGGTACTATTTGTCCTCTTTATCCAACAACACAAAATAACCAACACTAATTCCTAGTATTCAGCTCACTTCCCAATAGTTGCATATGAACATTTAATCTGGAAACACAAGTTAAAAATAAGAATGAGACAGAAATCCTAATGTATTATTTTCAAAATAGAAAACATGACATTAAAACTAATAAAGTGTTCATGTTTTGCATTTTAGTGAAAAATATAGCTTTCATTGCAACAAGTTATTCTTAGGTTTTCCTCACACTTAATCATAGTATGTAATTGGCCAATTTTGGAAAGCATATATACATGACATAAATCAAATAGGCATAACTATGCAGTATTTCATTTATAGATTATAGTTTCAATAGGCATTTGTGCAGTAACTACCCAACAACTACCACAAAAGCAATTGCCAATATGCATAGAAAGTCCTACTCTTAGCCAGTAGAAACATAACTCATGGAAGTTCATGAACAATATCAACCTAGAAAGTTCTCACTCAACTGCTGCCTCCAAAACGGAGCTCCAGCAATAGAGAATACATGATTCTCTTTAGCAAAATCTAGCAATAGCCATTAAGTTTAGTACATAGCTGCAAACTCTAGACAGCAATTAGTCCAAGCCATTCAAACTTGTTGCTCAATTGTAGAGCTTCTCACACTAACTCAGACTCTCACTTAAGAAATGGCAAATAAGAAGAGAATGAATATACAAACTTCATTTTTCTACCTTATGCAACAGCATGCAGCAAACTCTTGGCTACATTTTACTAAATATGTTACCGAAGCATCTAGCAACCTAAGCGACTGCATCATGTCTACTAACTCCGAGTTAATTGCAATTATTTCCCTTAAGTTTCATGCTAAACCACCTACTTATTCATTCATCATTTTTGTCCTTAGGGTAATTTACATCCCATGTGATAAGTCTATGAAATAGACTTATATTACATATCCTTTTACCCATTTCTTTTAGCTATGTTCTTGAATTGTAGTTGAAGTTTGCTTAGTTTTTAGTTAAATTATGGTTGAGTCCTTATCATATTAGAATGTCAAATCCTAATTGATTTTGATTAAGATTTAAGTTTTTAACATGAGTTCCAACTCATATTAACTTAGATTATGTGTTTTGAAGGTTTAATACTTAAAGGAGTCCCATTGGAAGTCATATTCAAGCTCAAAACACTCAAAAATTAAAAAACAGTGTGTGCTGCCAGGATCAAGGCTAAGGTTGCAGCACTAGGGGTGCTAGAAAAGCGTGGCCACAGCACCAAAAGTGCTACTTTATCCGATTTTAAGAGCCACGGTGCCAGAAAAGTGTGGCTGCGTGCTGGTCCGATTCCTAGTACAAATTGAACTCAAATTGAGGGTTTCAAAGCCTATAAGATGGAATAGCTTAGGGGATTCAAAAGGACACAAGTTAGCTAAGAATTTATAGAGCTTAAGAAAGGATTAAGGGTGTAAGGAGCAAGAGGAGCCTAGGAAATTAAAGATTGAAGTTTGACAACTTATCAATTTTCTTTCTTTTTACCTTATACTTTTCTTGTATTTGTTTGATGTTTTCTTTATTTTAATCTATGTTTACACTAAGTAGCATAGAGTAGTTCTCTTTTTAAAAAATATATTATCACAAGCAACTCGAAAGAAACTTATAATTGAACAAGAACCCTAGGTTAATAATTTGGTGTCATAACTAAGCATGATAAGATAATAATAATCCAAGTGAGTAGTGAGGGAATTTGTAATTCTAGGTTTTCTCCATTACTTTTCAAAGTTTACTTGCTTTAGTTTAATTAGCTATTCACTCTCAAAGTTTTATTTGTTGGGATAAAATTAAGGTTGATAAATTTTAGTACTTAATGTTTGTTAGATATAATTCCTCATGGGAACGATCTCTACTTTCATTTTATTACTTATTCAAGATACATGTGCTTGCTTGGTAAATTCGACAACACAATAACTAGTCAAATTAAAACTCTAGAGAAGGCTAACAAGGTGGCAAATAGCCAACAGAGCTTTGGTCAATTTTTGTGCTCAAAAACTAGTTTTCAGAGGACTTTGGTCAATAAAAAGTATAGCTTTAATTAGCCATTAGTCTACAATTAGTGGTTGATTATTATTTCGATTTTGTGTCTTCCTATTTACTTTAGCCATTTTGAGTTTTAATTGTTGTTAAGTTAATTAAATTATAACAGCCAAGTTTATTAGCAATTTAAGTATTTGTCTAAATTTCCTTTTATTAAGGAAGTAGTAGGCAGTAATAGAATATTTTCTTTTCAAGTGATGACGATCCAAGCATAAGTTTTTATTCAATTACAAGAGCGTTTTTGGTTGATCAGCCTTCCTAGGTGGTTTCCATCCAACATGGGGGATCCACAGCCACCTTTCACCATGGTTACCCTCTGTGGATTGCTCTAAGAGCTTCTAAAAACTAAAGCTCAAGAACTACTAAGCTTTCTCTTTTCCTTTCTGCCTTCTTTGTATCAAGAAACTTCAACCCTTGACATTATCCAACCTCCTCAAGATTAGCAACCATCCTCCTCTCATCCATCCAAAGCATCCACCTTACACTCTCATCAAAGCTCCAACACTAATTGCCCCTTAACTCCAGTCGTGCAACCTATGCCTCAACGTCTTATGATTTCAAAAGAATCAAACCATAGCGTCCATGGCTTCTCCAAAAAGTCTTTTACTGTCATCGTTGCTCAAGGTTCCCAAGTTTCAGCCCTATCATCTTTATTATCTCATAAGGAAATCTCAACATATAGAGGAGTGCCTATAGTGTATTCTCAAGAAATTAAAACCCTTACTGCCCCTTTCAAGTTTACATTGGTAGGCAAGTTTTCACATGGGAGACCTTCCATGGTAGATATACGTAAATCCTTTGCAGTCATAGGACTTACAGCTTCGGTGTGTATTAGTCTTCTTATTCATAAACACATCTTACTTGAAGTCTTTAATAAGGAGGATCTTCAAAAATTATGGTGTAGAGTTCAATGGTTTATACAACATTTTCCCATGCTAGTTTTCAAGTGGTCTACAAACTTTAGACCGGATCAAGAATCTTCAATAGTTTTGGTATGGATCAACCTCCCAAATCTGCCTATTCATTTTTATTCCAAAGAAAATCTTTTCCTAATTGCTAGTATAATAGGAAAGCCTTTAAAATTGGATGGTGCCTCGGCTTCAAGAACTCGGCCAAGTATTGCACTTGTGTGTGTAGAGCTAAATCTTATAAAACCTATTCAAGAATGGGTTTGGATTGGTTGTGGAGACGAAAAAGGTTTTTTTGCTAAATCTTATAAAACCTATTCAAGAATGGGTTTGAATTGGTTGTGGAGACAAAAAAGGTTTTTTTTAGAAAGTAAGCTATAAGAATGTGCCTAGCTATTGCACCCATTGTTTACGGTTTGGACATACAAAGAATCAGTGTAAATCTCTACAAGAAAATAAAACATTCTTTTATGGCAGCCAATGCTTAAGATGAAGATCAATCCAAGAAGTCTCAAGATTCACATCCCAAAGTACAAGAAAAGGTTTCTCACAAGACTTTTCAAGAACCACAAATTTTTTTCTCAAGGCAAAGCTAAAGAAGTTTGGAAACAAAAGGGCAAAAGCAAGTTGAATAAGAGGTTAATCTTAATAGCTCTTGGCAGCCATTGATCAAGGGCAGTTCTTCTAAGACACAATCCTCTTTAGTGGTACTTCAGATTTAGATGGGTATTGATAGAAATGTGGTGGGCTTTGACACCACTTTGTTAGAATATGTAATTAGCACACATGACCACTTTGTTAGAATGTGGTGGGAGCTCACATACTCAAACACACATTTAGACATTTAGACATTTATAGATGAAAAGATAATATTGTAAGGGAATATATCATTTTATAACCAATACAAATGGTGATGCCACTTGGGATAAACCCAAATGTTACAAGACTCAGTATAATATATATATATATACCAGTAACTCTAACTCACTAACTTGTAACTCTCTACTACCTAATAACTCACTACTAATAAGGTTTAAAAACCCATTACTAGCAATGAAACTCTCACTAATACACAATTCATTACAATTTCATGACTCACCACTAACACATAATTAACTACTAATTCATATCACTAATTATTTTATTAATTCTCCTTGGAGTTAGAAATACTAAAAGACCAATTTCAAATTACAATTTCAACACTCTCCCTTAATTTGAAATTTTCTTTTTTTATTCTTATATGGAGTGTCTATAACATGTTGATCACGTGAATTGTCTTAAAAATTGCCCACTAATTGACTATTGATTTCCAATAACCAAATTTGCAATTTTTCTTCCTTCTTAGAATAGCTATACAACTTACTAATTCTTTTCTTGATCTTCACCATCAACTAACTTTACAATAACAACATCAAGTTTTTCTTCATTTGTTTCTCTTCAAAGAATTTGTTGTTTTCTTTCATAAATCTACAATAATTTTTCCAAAAGACTTCAATAACTTCTTCACTTATGTCCATCTGTTGAACACATTTTTTCCCCTCACTTGAGCTGGGCTCTTGTTCATAACAATTTTTTTTTTCACTCAACAATATTCTCTTCCACCTCAGAAACATTAGTCTTATCATTTTTTTCCTGTCAAGTGAAGCTTCCATACCACATTCATTCACCGTCACTCATTTTACTCATGAGTATTATACTTCATCATGGGTTGCACATCCAGTGTCTTCTTCATGCTCTAACGATAAGTCTCTTTACATGGATAACCTCACATTATCTAACTTCAATTGTGAGCAACACTTGTATCTTATTCCCCATAGCTAATATCCCAGCAGAACGATAAGCTTTGATACCACTTTGATGGAAATATGGTGGGCTCTGATACCACTTTGTTAGAAATGTGGTGAGCACAATACACAAATTAAAGAATATGAACAAATTGGAATACTCAAAAACAATTTCTACTTTCTTGATATCAAATTGAAAACATACAATGGGTATTTATAAGACTCATAATAATAACTCTAAAGTCACATAACTAAATGTGCACTAATATGACCTTAACATTAATTACCTTCCACACTAAAGACTCCAACCCATTACTACAATTTTATTACACATTAACAACAACCAAAAATAAAAAACTTTCACTAACATACAATAATTTATAGCCAACCATTTAAGAAATTAATTACCTTTTAAAATCCATTACATCAAAATAACTCACACCTTTCTAACTTCCACTAACAATTTATCATAGGAAAATAAAGTTTATCATTTTCAACAGGTATATGGGCTGGTTGAACAAGGTACCTCACAGTATAGTACAAGATATTCAAAGTAATAAAGATCAAGAAAAGGATGGTGGGTGTCAAGAAGATGATGGCGTGCAGATTATGGATAACTTTAATTGTATGGAGCATGAGAAATTTGATATTTATGCACAAATAATAGAAATTTTAGTTTTACTAGATATAGAGAAAAGAACATCATCAAAACCACATAACTATCAATGAAACCAACTATGCTTACAACACTTAACCAATCAAACTAAGAAACTAAGTTTTGTGGCATCAAGTGACAGTCTAGCTGTGTAAAAATTTTATATTTCATCTGTTTATTTTCCTATGTTTTCACATAAAAAATAAAACCTTTAAAAACTACTAGAAAAGACATAGTTCAAAGAAATACAAACGGACCTACAACTTGCTGACCTTTATAGAACACACGACCGAGCTTAAGAGTAAAGAGAGAAGGATCTGTATACCAAGAACTTGGCAGAGTTACAGCTTCCTCTATAGGAATCTTTGGGTTGAACTCATTAACAAGTCTCTGAACTTTAGGTGAGACATCGGAACGGGGGAAAAGATTTTGGTTGCTAATAGAGCAAGCAATGAAAATTCGACTCAGATGATTCTGTCTGTTCTACAAGTAGGGAAACAAAGGGTGTTAGCACCATCGTCATCGTCGACTTGGCAGAAGTTACAAAGAATGGAGCTCAGCTACTTTCACAGTAGATTCACTATTGAGTTTGTGTGAAAATAAGAGTACAGTACGTAATTACAAAATTATCCAAAATACTTTTTAAGTAACACCCCTTTAAATTTTTCCCTCTTATATTTTTATTAGGCCCAATCACCAAAAACAATTGATAAATTTTACGATTTTCTTTATTATTACAAATATAAAATATAGTTGATTATACAAGCGACAATTACAAAGGGAAGCTCTAAGTTGATGTTCTTGTGAGCCAAAAAGATGTCCAAGAATTGCAAGAAAGTGATTAGCTAGCTCGAGAAAGTGAGTCTATTATTGTGGGAGGTGATTTAATTATGTATTAGTTTAAAAGAAAGTGGCTGGTCTACGTGCTTGTTTTAATTATGAAGCAGTTGTTGATTTTTTAGGTACACTTACGGTTTGTGATCTTCATAAGGTCCTTCATTTGGGCTTTACCTTTACTTGTACTAACAAGCGTCTTGAGACTGCCCGTATTTTAAAAAGGTTAGACCGAATCTTTATTAATTCTTATTGGATTGATGTGTCTTTTCATGTGAATCAGCTTAATAGGAAATTCTCATATCATAATCCTTTTAAGCTTGAGGTTAAGTTGCCCGGTAATATTTTCCATGCTCCTTTCCATTTCCTCAATGTTTAGTGCAAGCATCACTGTTGTATGGCAATAGTGAAGTAAGCTTAGGACGAACCTTTGATTTGGAACCCAATGTATGTTATGGGAGCCAAACTTAACCGCTTGAAAAAAGTCCTTCATTGCTGGAACAAGGATGTTTTTGGCAACATTCCAAACAAAATGAAGTTTGCTGTAAAGTTAGTTGCATAAATGGAAGTTCTAGCTAATAGAAAGGATGTTTCTTAAGAGGAGCTTTGCAGGGTGACAACAATTTTAGAGGCGAAACTTGATATGGAGGAAGAATTTTAGAGGCAAAAATCATCCATTTGGTGGCTACAAGATGGAGATCGGTGCATTAAATTTTTTCATGCCTTAGTAAAAGCCAAAATGAGCAGGTTGGCTATTCATAGAATTAAGGATGCTTCGAGTGTTTGGATTGATATAAGGAAGATATTGATTCTGCGGCAGTCGAACACTTTTCTTACTTATTCTCAGAACAAAGTACAAATGTTGATATTTCTTTTCTTAATTGCATTCCTCCTTCGGTTACTCTGGAACAAAATGAATTATTGAATAAGTTTCCTTCTGAGGATGAAATAAAAAAGGCATTTTCTCATCTTGATAAGAACAGTGCTGCGGGGCCAGATGGTTTCAATGGCTTTTTCTTTGTTTATTGCTGGCCTATCATTACTAGTGATGTGACAAAGGCTATACAAATTTTATTTTATTTTTGTTGGGGGTGACTTATCTAAGTTTGTTAGTAGGCACTGCTATTGTTTTATTGCCTAAAGTAGACTTTCCACAAAATTTCTCTGATTTGAGGCCAATAAGCTTATGTAATTTCATCTCTAAAATAATATCCCTGAGTCGGGTTAATCGTTTGAATTTAGTTGTGAGTGGCTTAGTGTCAAAGGAGCAAAATAGTTTCTTGAAGGGTTATAGCATAGTTAAAAACATTGCATTGGCACAAGAATTATGTCATGATCTATCTAAAAAGAATAAGGGGGAAAATGTTATTTTAAAGCTTGATATAGCTAAGGCATATGACCTGGTAAATTGGTTCTTCCTTATTTTAGTACTTCATAAATTTGGCTTCTTGGAGTATTGGATAGATTTAATTTAGCAAATGATTTCCATCCCTTGATACTTAGTGATAGTTAATGGTAAGAGTACAGGTTTTTTCAAGTCCTCAAATAGTCTTAGGCAAGGTGATCCCCTCTCTTCTATTCTTTTTATTATTGCATCAGAAGCTTTAAGTCTTGGTTTAAAGCATTGTATGGAAAATGCAGATGTGGATTATTTTTTTCATCATTCCAGTGTTCCTAAGATTTCTCACCTAGCTTTTGCAGATGATATCATTATTTTTTCTAATGGTAGAAAGAGATCTTGTGAAGCTCTCATACGGTTCTTAGCTGAATATAAGAGGAATTCAAGTCAGTTAGTGAACAAAACTAAGAGTTGCTATATCACAAGTTCTAAGACCTCCACTCACCCTCTTTGAATTATTAAAAAGGAAACTAGTTTCCAGCATAAAAAAATTCCTGTTACTTATTTAGGTTGTCTGTTATTTGTGGGAAGAAAGAAAGTTTCCTTGTTTGACAACATGGTAGCGAAGATTTAGAAACTTATTGCCTCTTGGTCTTCTAATAGCAAGGTGGCAAGTTAGTTCTCATTAAACATGTGCTTTCCTCTATGTCTTTATATTTACTGAGTGCATTGGATCCCCCCAAAACTGTTTTTAATAGAACTAAAAAAGCTTTAGCTAATTTCTTTTGGAGTGAAAATGATGGCAAAAGAAAGTTCCATTGGTGTTCATGGAATCTTATTTGTCTTCCTAGAAAGGAAGGTGGTCTTGGATTAAGATCCTTATCTGATGTTTGTTTGGCCTTTTCCATGAAACTATGGTTTATTTTTCGTAAAGGGCAATCTTTGTAGGCTTGCTTTATGCTTGCCAAATATTGGAAGATAATGCATCCTGTTATGGCTAAACCTACCAATGCTTCCCCAATGTGGAGACGCCTTGCATCGGAGTGAATTTTTGTTAAACCATATTTGTTTTTGATTGTTAGGAAATGGCATATTAATTTGTGGTATGATAAATGGTATGATCTATTGGCCTTCTTTACCTCTTGATGAATGATATTCCAAGAGATTTTACTGATTGGGGGTGGCTATCTTTTCTACTTTAATAAGTGAGGAAAGTTCTTTTTTGCCTTCTTTGGCTTTGCGAAATTTAATTGGCCTTCATTTATCTTTTTATATGGATGATTATCTTATATGGTAGGGTAGGAGTTTTCTCTACTTATTTGGCTTGGGAGGTGATTAGAGTTAGAGGAATAATGAGACCGAGTTTTCACCATATGTGGCTGGGTTTACTACCCATGAAAATTTCTGTTTTTGTGTGGAAACTTTGGAATGGCTACTTTGCTATTGATAGTATTATTGTGTGTTTTCAGTATGCAATTGTATCTAGGTGCATATGTTTTTGTTCACATACTGTTGAGACTATTCAACATTTATTCATCTCTTCTCAAACTACAAGGGAAGTTTGGGCTTTTTTATGCACATTTTTGACTTGCAGTTTGAAATTCTTCAGGTTCGTGAAATGTTTGAGTATTGGTGAAGGCAAGGAAGTACATCTTTGGCAAGTTATTTGAGAAGTATTACAGTTTGCTTAATTGTGTGGGAAATATGGAAATCCAAAAATATTTCTGATTTTGAAAATATTCCATGAACTCACTTCATATTATTCGCCAAGTATTGAAAGTAATAGGCATTATTCTTGGCTCTTTAAAAGGAAAGCTAAAGTGTCGTTTCAAGGATGCATACCAACTTAGATTCTTCCCTTTTAGACTTCCAATGAGATTGAGTTTGAACCAAGCCAAGATTCTTAGATGATAGCCCCCTCCTATCTCTTTTTTTAAGCTTAATAGTGATGGTTGTTCTCGAGGCAATCCTGGGGAGGTTGCCACGGGAGGTATTCTAAGATCTAATACAGGTGAATGCCTTTGGCCTTTTGGTTCTTTCTTGGGCAATCAAACAAATATGGCAGCTAAATTTGAGGCATTCTACGAAGGATTGATGCATTGTGTAACTAGAGGAATTCATAATGTTATTATCAATTCAGTTTATATGGCTCTTGTTCAATGTGTAAACAGTAAAACTTCTCCACTTTGGAAACTTCATGGTAAATTCAGAGAGGCAAATCATCTGTTGCAAGAACATAGTATGCAAGTTTTCCATTGCTTTCGAGAGGTAAATGTCGTGGTTGACTTTTTGGTAAATCATGCTTGTAATGAAAATGAGCTTTTCTTTTGGCGCTCTTCCAAGCAGCTTTAGAAGTTTGCTAGAGGAATTATAAATCTTGACAAGGTTCAAACGCCTTATATCAAGCATGTCCGTTGAATTAGTTTATTGTTGTTAGTTATGTTTGGTTTAGAAAGGAATGATATCCTATCTTTGTTTTTATTTTAAGTTTAGCTTGATTTTTGTAATAAGATAGTAGTTCCATATTTATTGCTTTGGTTTAAGTTTTCTGTTTTGTTTTGTAGTGACTTAGACTATACTCTGGCCTATTTTGTAAAATTTTAAATATTGTCTCAGGTCCTAAATAAGTTTGGGTTTAAAAAAAAAATTAAAAAAGAAAAAATAAAAGGGAAGTTGTAGGCCAATGGCCACATCATCAAATGAATTATAATACAAAGTCTTTCTTCAGAATTGAAGTATCTTTTTTCTACAATAATTCAGTCGTATACTAAAAAATTATAATTCGATCCTTTGTTGTGCCAGAGGAAAGAAAAACAAAGAAAAAAAGAATCCTTTCAATATTTTCTAAAATGTTAAATTTAGGTAGGAATATTGTTTGTTATTATATTTTTCAATGACTATAAGTTTGAAACTAAGTCCTACACAAATTTCTAAATATAGTTATCATAATAAATTAACTATTATAATTCATGATTATCTTGTAATTTCTATAAAAATAAGTACATTACAAAAATAAGTGATTTTTGTAAAACTAACCGAGTTGAGTGCTTTGTATTTATATAATAAAAGCATTGTCTCTCTTGTAATAGATTTATGGTTGAATTTAACAAATTAAAACCTGTAACCAAGCAAAAAGTTATAATTGTTAATCAAAGTACTACTCTCTTTTTTTCTTTTCTTTTTATAATAATTACTCAAATTCCTTAGCCCATATATTAACAAAAATGTTAACAGCTAACCCAACAAGGTATTGTTGAAATGATAAAGCACATTTAAGCGAAGCAGTTAAAGAGCCTCTGTAATATTAGAGATTCGAACCCACAGAAAAATACTTATGAAGAGAGACAATCACGAATCCCGAACAACATTAAGCTCACACCTAAAAAGTGTGAGAATACTTGTAAAAAATAAAAAATAATAATAATATTGACATAGTTTTCTCAAAAAAAAAAATATATAGATATTTCAATAAAAATGCCTACTCTCCCCAAGAAGAAATTTCTGGCTCTGCTATATCTCTACCACTTGCTGATGTAGTAATCAAGGTGGCTCTCACATGAAGCTAAGAAGCAACCAGTTTACCAATTTCAAAAGCATAGAAAGAGTGATTGGTTAGGAGACGGGAAGGAGGATAGAAGTGGAGAGTTAAAGAAAAATTTTAAATTTAAAAAGATTAGTAAAACTATTCTAAACCACTATATTTTCATTTTACATTAGGCCTATACAGAATCAATTTTACATGCGCAGCTACACACGAGTTCTCCAACAACTGTACAACTTAGCTACAAGCATAGCTCCCAGTATATATGATTCTGGCTCTTGAATTTTGGTATATAATATTGGTACTAGACCAACTTCTGGTAGGTTCATAAAAGCCTTCCTATACAGTCATAAATGTATATCTTTCTATCCCCATCTCTATTAAGTATTAACTCAATCTCACTAGTGCTGAAAAATTTTTATGCCTTGACAGCAGAATCAGTTTGCATCCAACTCATTGACAGTAGGTCCCTAATCCTAAGGCCACTTCCCCAAAATGAGGCAAGACAAAGGCCCATTATAGCCATAGCAACCACAGAACATGCAGGTGGAACTGCTTGACTACTTCCAAGGAACTGGGCTGCGAGGAGCCCTGCAAGGGTAGAGCTCTGCATTCCTGTGCATAATGAAATTGTCTTGCTTACTTCTTCGTCTTGCCTGTGGAATATATCATTGTCAGACATTTTGGTAAATACCAATAATTCTCAGAACAATGTGTATATATATATATATATATATCTGAATATCCAAAATTCTTCCGCAATCAAAACACAAATTTCCAGAATTTATAGATAATTCAAAATTCAAACTCGTAATTAGAACAACATATATTCAAAGCCTCTTCAATGTAAAAACACTGAAATATAACCTATCTTCTTTTACTTTTTTGAGTTATTTGACAACATTAAGTTCAAAGTTGTGGATCCACGACAGATTTAATAAACAAGAAGTATTTATCTACAATACAATTATTAAACAGTTTAACCATTCAGAATATCATTAATGTATTCATAAGTATGACCACCAAGGCAAATTAGACACCATTAAGTTCAAAGTTGTGGATCCATGATGGATTTAATAAACAAGAAGTATTATCTACACTACAATTATTAAACAGTTTAGCCATTCAGAATATCATTGATGTATTGATAAGTATGACCACCAAGGCAAATTAGCTACAGACACTGCTAAGCTAAATTAGTTAGGATTAAAGCAAAGGTTGTTTTACTGCCAGAAACAATTTTCACTCCACATTTTTGCAAAGGACGATGATTTTTACATGATATGTTATTAATGAACAATAATAAATTTGACATACTGCAGTATCGCTGAAGCAGAGACTTAATTATAATAGGCACAAATTCTGCAGTAAGGCTAGAATAGGTAGGTCAAAAATGAATACAAAAACATGAAAGTGGTCCAAGTTCAGAAGGCTGTTGACTGAAAAATGACTTAAAATGCAATGACCCAAATTACACAATTAGAATACAAAGAAATTTAAAAATTATAATAAGAAGAAGAAGAAGAACTTCATTTCACTGTAAGTCAATAAATTAGACAACAATGACACGTGCTCTCAGGAAAGAGAAAAAGAAAAGATAAAAGACCTTAGAACCGAATCTTGTTTAAATTCACATGTCCTTGTAAAAAGAAATTCACAGTGTCCTTAATATTTCTTGAAGAAAAACGTGCAATTGGAACAGACAATGAGGAAACAGATTCTACATAAAAGAATCTGTGCCAAACAATTCTTTTAGTTCAAAATATGAGTTCAGATAATATCTTAGACACTAAATTTTCTATTAACAAAGGTGAATTGTTGCCAATATAATTTATAATAGGTTGGATGCTGCAATATGGTACTCAAAGATTATCAGAGAGGAGCCAAAATCTATCATTAGAGGATCAAGAGTAATAGGATTTTCTCCTCATATTATCCTAACTAAGGATGAAACTATATCCAAGTATAGAAATAAGATTATATAGGGGGTAAATATTTACCGCCAAAATGGAATCTTTGATACCCAATATCCTAGAGTGAAGGCTACAGCATGAAAAGCCAAAACCGGAAAAAACCAATCGGAGACCTTCTCCTGAAAGAATTTGGCTCTGGTTTATTGCAAGAGGGCTGCCAATGCACAACGAAGTGCAAACCATAGCAACAAAGGGCATCATGGGTTGCATAACAGATACGACTGGTTTTGCATAAGTGTTTAGCACAAGTCCAAGAGAGACTGGAACAAGAACAACCTGGCAGAGATTTTCGATCATACTTATTATCAAATTCAAATAGGTCAGAGGAATGTAGAAGTACTTTATGATTTATCTTTTCTTCAAGATCATAGATTACCTGTAAAATTGACTTGGACATGGCAACAGCATCAACTGGAACAACTGATCCTATCAGTAGACCAGTTAATAGAGGTGTAATGATTACTGATGCAATGGTGGTGGAGCTAGTGAGGAGGATACTTAAGGCAACGTCCCCTTTGCTTAAAAAGCTGGCATAGCTGGACAGCTGAGCCCCTGCAACACAAGATGTAAGTACAAAGCCTGCATAAAACATCTGAGACATCCCCAGCGCCTTTGCAATCAATACACCAAGAGCAGGTTTCAGCACATACTGAGCAAGAAACCCAACAGATAGTGGTAAAGGTCTGCAGCAGACCAAGAAAATAATGAATACTAGTCACCGAAAGTAGATAAAGGGAGAAGTTACACATTTAATATAATTTACATTGAGTAGGAAATATAGATATTGTTCAAGAAGGTCTAACCTTTTGAATGCAAGAGCAAAATCGTCGATAGAGAGTTTTATTCCAATTGATAACATGATTCCACCAAGCGCAGGGGCATATAATTCTTTAGATACCCTGCAGTAGCTCAAAATTCACAGGTTCTTCCATCATAAAGAAATGGTAAAAGCCTAACATATAACTAGAAAGGGACAATAAAATAACAGAAATGTAGAAGAGAAAAAAAAAAAAAAAAAAAAAAAAAAAAGGAAAAACGATATTCTTCCTTCAAACATCTATCCAGGAAAAACCAGAGCCCCAGGAGAAGAAGGTAACCTATACTCCCTTTGAGACTAAAAACAAACACATTCAAGCGGTCCCACGGGGTAACCAATTGTCTTGGTCATCATCGATAAAACTAAATCAGTCGACTATAGAATCCATATAAAAGTAAATTTGGAAAGAATCCTCTCACAGTGTCAAGCTTTAGGAAAGAACATGTTTTAACTATATAAGGGAAAACTATAAGAAGCATAATCGAAGAGAACCAACGGGAAAAAAAAATTCGGACTTTCACAATTTCAGCTATTATATTACAACTTTATATTAAAAGAACAAGTGGGTATCTAATCCGATAATATATTACTGAAAGGAAACGAATATTCAAAAATAGGATTAAATTATTATATAAAGAGAATCCCACTTGGCCATTTCCAAAAGCTTAATTCTGTTCATATCAAAACCAGTGACAGAGATAAACAACCAAACTAAATCAAAAGACCCAAATCACCCACCAAGTAAAAGTTGAAGGCTGAGCAAGAGCTGCAATTGCGGTGACAGCAACAACAAATGGAAGCATTGCAGATAAAATCTGAGAAGAATCACCCTTATCTTCGGCTACAGCATCTGGGTTAATCCCAAAAGAAAGCAACGATACGTTTCCTTCTCTTCTTTGCCATCCAACTCTTCCTATTAACGGTGACGTCGAACACGCAAACGTCGATAAGGCACCATTTGTGTATCCCTTCGAATGCTTCGAAGATGAACAAGAAGAAGAATAAGAAAGGGCCTGGGAATTTGGGAATGAAAGCTTTATCTTTGTGGGTGTTGCAAGAGACAGAAAGGGAATTGAGGGCAAGGAAGAAGAGCAAATACTAAAGGCCATGAAATTCAAAACGGGGTTTCAGTAGTTGGGTAGCTATCGCCGGATATGACCGTTGGTTTCCGGCGTGCTTCAGAGGAGAGAAGGAAAGGAGAGGCTGTGCCCAACTGAAGAAGATGAGGGATAGAGTAAGATTCTTATATGGGTTTGTATTGTATACCAATATGATATGAAAATGAAAGAGATATGGGTGGAATTTGCTCAGGTACTGGAGAGAACATTCTGGTTAGCACTTAGTCAATGAATGAACGGCCAGGATTGTATCAATGAGAACAACGGTCCAGTTGTTAAATGTTAATTCGTTTTAGTTGTTTAGTTATTTGTTTGCAGTTTAGTCCTTCTTTAACTTTCTTTTGCCAAAATATTAGAATAATTATTTTATTTGGTAAAAATAATAATAATAAGACTTAATATTATTTTTTTTGGTATATTAGGAGTACTTGAACTTAACTCTAGGGGATGGGAGAAGAAGTATCAACCAATTGAGCTAAGCTCTCTGTGGTGACTTAAATATTATTTAATCTTTCAGACTTGTCTCAGTTTTTAATTTAATATTTCAAAAATATTTTCAGTCAATTTCATCCTTTAAGATTTAGAATTTTTTAATCAAGTTATATTCTCTTATTCTCATGTTATGCATAAATAAAGTAATTTACATACTTTAATCAAAATGACAAAACAAGTTTTACAAGATATAAAAATAACTTACGTATGTTATTATTTTTATGTCAAGTTATTATTTTTATGTCAAATGTGGTTATTTCGTTAATTCATAACATATAAACAGAAAAATAAAACTTAATTGAACAATTTTGAATCTTGAAAGATAAAATTAACTTAGAAAATTTTAGAAGACTGAACTAAAAACTGATATAATTTTAAATGACTAAAACAATAGGTAAGTCAAAAAATAAAAAATTAGAGTATATTGTGCTAATTACTTTAATCAATTAAACTAACTGGAACCTTCAGAGTAAAATATTTTCACAAAATGAATAATACATAACACATTCATAAATTTTTCTACCAATTGAAATACTTTTTTTTTTATGTAAAAAAAAACATATATTAACAAAAATTACTATTTTGTTCATGTTTTGTACATAGGGATGGCTCTAAAATCAAATAATTCAAATTTGAATTAAAAAATTAGAATTCAAAACGAATTTAACAAATTATTTAAATTTGTATTCATATTCGAAATAATATATGTTTGTATTAATAAAATTATTTTTATGATTTTTTTTTACCACAATACCCTAACTATTCGAATAATACCCTATTTAAAATTATTTGATTCGAATTTCATCTCTATTTGTACATATTAAACGCATTTCTCAAATTTCTAATAAAAGTCTTGACTTGATTAAATTAGGCGAATTGTGTGTAAACGAATGTAGACACCACCTTACTGCTAAACCCAAAAAATTCTTATAAAAATTATATTAGTAGACCACTTTCCATACCTAGGATTTGTATAAGAATTATATTTAATTTTCTTGAAATTGTAAACATCAATAGTTGATAAGACAAGAAATAAATTAGGAAGTTCCCTTTGGTCCCCGATTTTGAAATTTTATATTTTTAATTTATTAATATATAAGATAATTATTACTTGAAAATTAGACACATGATTTGATATATTACATATCAATAAATTATTGACATATTAGCTATTATCTTGATGCCACACACTTATTACTTTGATGTCAAATCAACGAATATGACATGAAATTTGTATCAAAATTCATAACTAAATTTGTAGACCTCAATAGATAAGTCAAGAAATAAATTAGGCAAGAGTTTCTTTGGTCCCAATTTTTTAAAATTTTAATTTATTCCTTTTATGTCTAAGCTATAAAATATAATATAATTATGGGTTTTCTAATGAGAACATGACACTTGTTAAGGTTTTATAAATATAAAATTTATAACTATTTATTACGGTAGTTAATCATAATTTTAGTGTTATTTAAAACATAAATTGAAAATTAAACTTTCTAAAAATAGCAATTTAGTAAAATGATATGCTTACTGCATCAACAAATCATTTACACAGTTAATATTTTGATGTTGCGTCAGTTTAGTATTTAATTCATCAATTGACAGTTAATCTTTGATATCACATCAACTATTCTGACACGTCAACTAACTCATAATATTTTAAAGCCACGTCAACGAGTATTTCTTAATTGATTTGAACCTTTTATCATAAATAAAATAAGATGTCAATAACCAATTTGACAAACTATTTATTTATTAATTAACTTTAAAAAAATCACTTTTCATGTGTATCTTAGGTTTAATTATTTAAGTAACTAACTATATAATTATTAGCATAGAGATCTCCTCTTCATGAGGCTATCTTTTCCTCTTCGTGAGGCTATCTTCCTCCTTCTACCTATTAATCCTGTATAACCCATCACTTTCACCAAAACCCTTCTACCCAGACACAACCCTAACCTCTTCAACCTTCCCTTATGGCATCAGATGATAATGAGCATGACCTAACCATTTTCTTTGATGAATCTGACATTGAAACAGGAATCCTAGAATATACCAAAACACTAGTAAGGAAAGTTGTATCCACTAGATTCAATGCAATTGATACGATGCATAATGTTCTAATGAATATATGGAATAACCCTAACGGACTCCGTATAACTCAAATGGGTTATCAGTGCTACCAATTCTTTTTTGATGATAAAGTCGATTGCTGGAGAATATTAAAAGGGAGTCCTTAGCTCTACAAAAACCAACTTCTCCTTCTAGCAAAATGGGAGTTGGATATCGAGAAGATCAAACTAGGATTTTCACATGCACCTATTTGGATTCAATTGTGGAGGCTCCCTTTTACTATTATACAACTAAAATGGGATGGAAATTAGGGAGCTTACTAGGTACTTCATCCAAGTTGAGCTATTTCATGTGCATGGAGTACAAGGTAGGATAATCAAATGTCTAATACAATGGGACTTGCAAAGGAAACTTCGAAAGTCAATCATGGCCAAGGGAGTCTTTGGAGAGAATTACATAGTTAAACTGTAATATGAGAAGCTTTCAACTTACTACTTTTTTTGTGGTATCATCGGCCATGACAAACGTAGCTGCACAACCAAGATCAAACTAGAAATGCATGGGGTAGATTGCCCCTTGCACTATGACAATGCATTACAAGCTCAGCTAAATAGATGGAAGGACAATGGACAAGCCCGAAGGCAAATGGCCACTGAGTCAAGCAACTTGACGACAAGAGTGGCTCGACAACCAGAATTACTTTTGCACTGGTTATCGGAGCTCACAGTAGATGGGCATGGAAAGGACACATGTCACAACGCGTATGGTACAAGCATAGTGTTTCAAACTAAAGGCCCTATGAAAGAAGGAGGGCACAATTTCAAAATTTCTGACACTGCTACACTAAACTACAAATTGGATAAAGCCGAGAATCTTGGGCACTAATTCAAAACCAATGAACCTCACGTTATCCATTCAAGAAACGTAAGCCATGCACACAGCATAATGCCTAAGGAGGTTGGCGGAATATGTGCAATAGGAAGTGAAAGACTCCTAAGAGATGAGGCAAGTGTTCCAACAGAAATTCAAATTACACTTAATCATATGACATATCCATCCAAAACTAAAGAAACCAATCCCACTTAAACCAGCACTCCTACCCCAACCAGGACAAAATAACTTAATTCTCTGACTGTATTCTTCACCAATTGTCCAACCACCAAGTCTAATTCTACTAGACCACAACAAAATACCCCTTAGCCCCACCTTACCAATGAAATTAAAGTAGCTGCCTTCTTTATTAATCCTACAAGGGCTCCGGGGGATGATGGAATGACAGGGAAATTTTTTCAATGCTATTGGAACATTATTGGCAAGGATATATGTTTGGTTGTTTAGATTTTTTAACGCATGGAAGAATGTTAAAAAACTTCAATCACACAGTCATCTCACTTATTCCAAAAGTCTATCCACCGAGAGACATGACACAAATTCGGCCTATTAGTTTGTGTTCTATATTTTTACAAAATAATATCCAAAATTGTTGTTAACAAACTCAAGCCAATTATAGGTTCTTTAATTAGTCACAACCAGAGTGCATTTCTACAGGACAGAATAATTTCAGATAATATTTAAGTAGATCATGAACTAATGCACTCTCTCAGAACAAGGAGTAAAGGTTATAAATATGATATGACAGTCAAAGTGAATATGAGCAAGGCATATGACAAAGTAGAATAGGATTTTCTTAAAGGTATGTTAAACTTTATGCTCCTTTAGATTATTGTTTTCAATTTGTTCATCAAAATAAAATAATTGGGCTGCCCATTTAGTGGCAAAACAAGCCCTTACCGATCTAAATTTATGTATGAATCCTCTTGCTTTGTAGAGTTAGCTCAATATTATTTATGAGACTAAATACTATATTTCCCAATGAATGAAATCTCTATCTTTGACCCCAAAAAAAACTAACTATTTATATTTCTACACATAAGTTTTTTTATGCATCTGTTAAATTAACTCAACAAAAATATAAGAATGTAATAAATTTTAGCCAAAAAAAAAAAAAAAAGCTTACAAAGTTTAGTTATTTAGGCAACTACCTATTTATACTTCAAAACATAATCTTTTTATTCAAATATCCAAAAGCAACAATAAAGGGAAAAAAATTCCTCATAAAATTTATATTATAATTTGAAGTATCATTTTCTAAAATATTTTAATCAAAATAGAATAAACAAAATTCATACTACACAAAAAGATATAAAATAAATAATGAAAATAAAATCAACAATATTGTTAATACTATTATATTTCCACAAACCAAAAATGTTTTATAAATGAGTTTTTCTATCTCCGACGTGTTTCCATCTACAATAGGTCACAACAGTAGTGGTCACTACTTGTACCGAGAAGCTACAAGGAAAGAGCTTATCTTAAGGTAGTAGCCGAAGGAAGATCGATCAAGAAGGAAGGGTCATTGTCTCCAGTGGATCTCGATGGTGTTTCTCTCCATCACTAACTGATCACGGCAGTGGTGGTCATCGTCTCCGGTAGGTCCCAATGGTATTTGTCACCTTCTTTAACAGGTCCCAACAGTGATGGTCGTCATCTTTGATAGGTCTCCGTGATAGTGGTCATCGTCTCCAATAGATCTTAATGGTGTTAGTCGTTGTCTTCGGCGAGTCCTACCGATGATGGTTATCTTATTCAGTGAATCTAATTGGTGATTATATTCTCTAGTATATATTAATAATGATCATCGTCATTTGGACAGATCGATAGTGACGTGGATGTGTAGCCTATGGTGGGTGGACAAAAATGTCGGTGGGTGAAAGCCAAGGAAGAGTGAAGAATGTTGTAGGCTATTGATGGTCGATGATATAACTTAATGTGCTGCCATATAGGTGATTACCAATGATGTCATATACAAATTTCTTAAGACAAAAATCATTTGAAATTGTAATTATTATAGTCTATCCATAAGATTTGAAAATGGTGTTTTGTTATTTTTTGGAATTTAATTGAGAATTTCAATTTTAAAATACCGCCAACTAGAAATTTACAATTTAACATTTCAATTTTCAATTCTAATTTCAATTCAGTACATCCCAATGGACCTATAGTGCATTCATAAAAAAATCAATAAAATTTGAATAAAAACCAATTTAATTGAAATAAGAAATAAAGTTTTCAGCAAAATACATCTAGTTGTATCAAGGGTGCAAATGGGTTGGAATTCTTGGTTTTTTAAAATTTTATTATTAATAAAACTGATGCATAAACCGAATTTTATTACCCAACGCATTTCTGCTACCATATCTGTCCCTTAGCCCAAAAATCAGTCTACTTAGCCCAAAGGCTCCAAACCCCAAAAATAACCCTCAAGTTCCACCTTACCTAACACTCATACTTGGTCCTCTATCTGTTCTCACCTCACTTTGACCTCTCCTATCACAAGCCTTAGCTAATAGCGAGTAACCACCACTAGGGATGGAATTCGAACAGGTTCAATTCGAATTAAAAAAATTTGAATGTTGTTTGAAATTCAAATTTGAATATGGATAATGTATTATTCAATTTAATGTTTGAAAATAATTCAAAATAGTTTTCGAATTAATAACCAAAAAAATATTTTTTTTATTAAAGAAAATTAAATTTACCAAAAAGAAAATAAAAAATGTATTCGAATTGGGATTCAAATCCAATTATTTGAATCTGAATTCAAGTACAAGAATTCGAATCTGAATTCGAATAGTGCACTATTTGAAACTATTCAATTCAAATTCCAACCTTAATCACCACCATATCGCAACTAATTCTCACTAGCTAGTGCCACCACTATCAGCCTGCCACCTCACCAGACCACTACTCTTCTACTTTTGTCTTAGCCTTTTGGCAAAATTTGACCATATTGAGCTAGTGAAAAATTGATTTGAAGTATCAATTTGCAACCTTTCCTCAAACTCGTAGATTTGGATTTACTATTAGCTCTAAGCTCAGAATAAAGGAGTTGCACCCACAGTGAGTGCATACATACTTTTAATGTGATTCATATACTTTCATTTTGTACACTAGTGTAGTTCCTACTTAAAATCTTCTTTGTATTTGACTTCTTTAACATCTCTAGCATTCTCTTTTCTCAACAGGAAATATCCTCAACAAGTTTTATTTTTGATCCATCTATCGCACTTTCAGCATCAAGATATGATTTTGAATCTCGTTATTTCTTCTTGAAAATTAGTTTCTAATCCTAAGGATGCAATTTAGTATGTTATATCAACACTTTCTTCAATTCCTTTGCTACCACAAAAACAAAATTCAATAAGAAAAACCATTAATTTAGTAATTAGATTCTTATCCCTAAACAAGGAATATTAAATTTCAATAGCAAAAGTATTTGCCAAAGCTTTCTTGAGAACTGATACGAATTTCATAGTAAGAAGAGCTACACTTCACTTTGACATTAATGGTGAAAACCTAACTATGTCTATGACCCACTAAGTATATTTTTTTAAATGTGGAATTGAGAAGTCATTTGTGTAAAACCAGCCTAATCAATGGAAAGAAACAATATTATACCTGAGTAATTGTGAGAAGGTAGTAAAAGAGAAGCAAAACAAAACTAAGTTGATGGAAAATAGAGACTGTGAGAGAGTTTAAGATCTAAGGAGGCACTAGAAAGGAAGGAGGAAAAGAAAATGGAAAACAAAAGAAATGAAAACTAATGGCCAGCGAAGAAAGTAAGAAAAAGAAGAAGATACATTTCTTGTTCTATATTCACTTACTTGGTTTCCAATTGTATGTACAAGCATGTAACTTTTATTGTTGAATATTAATGAATTTTTTATTTATAAGTTTCTTTCTAACTCTTGATGGTTTAAGCTTGAGATTACCAATTTGCAAGTTTATAACTATTGCATTTGGTAATATACTCTGCCAGATGCAAGATAAATGTACCTAAAATTGGAATCATAAAGGTGTCTCAATTTAAGTACTAATATATATTTATTAGTTTTTTGAGGTATTTATGAGTATAACATGTAGCTGCCTATAGTTTATTTTTAACCAAATATTAAGTTATGCCCCAATTTTTTTTAGGATTGCTTATGTATTTTTATTTGTATTATATAATGCAGTAATATGGAAAAACTAAATGAAGCAAGTGAAAAGCTATTTATTGAAGATGAGTTTTTTCTTAAAACTGCTACAACGTTCATTAAGATGAACTAAGGCTGAGGTTGGTAATGCTTTTCAAGAGTGTGCTTTGGCTTTTAAAAAGCTGCAATACCTAAATATTGTTTGGTTAATTTATTTTTTTTACAGGTGCTTTTTTTACTTCTTTTAAAAAGTTATAGGTGGTTTTAGAAGCACCCAAAGTGATGCTTATAAAAGCTAGTTGTGGCTTTTCAAAATTAAAGTACAAAAAATACCTTATTAATTTTAGAATATTACCAAATATATCTTTAATTAATTTATAAACCATTAAATTTCTCTTCCTAAATATATTTTTTGTTAATGAGTCTATTTTTGTCATTTTATACATTCACAGCAGGTTATGATTTGTTTTACCAAACACTTTGTTCATTGCTTGTACTACCCATAATAACTTTTATAAAAAAAAAATTTACTAAACAGGATTACTGTGACTTTTTGATAGCTGTTTTTTCATAGCATGAAAGCCACAACAGCTTTTTAAAAGCCACAACATTACCAAACCAAGCCTAAGCCTTCTAGACCTCCTCAACCTACTGCTCCATCAATTAGAACGACAAAAATAGAATCTTTCTTGAAAAATAAGAAGTCTTATTTATGGAAAGAGTCTGAAGTTATTCCTTATTCATCAGATGGTGTGGATCCTCATCCTAAATCTAGTTTTCATAAGTGTCATAAAAAATAGGATGGTATATCTTCAATGAATAATCACATTCCAACTTTAAAAATAAAAATTTAAAAGAAAAAATAAATTTTAAAAAAAAGATAAAACTTTATGGCACTTAAAGAAAGAGGACAGTTAGGTGTAGATGATATGATGAAAAAGAAAAAGATTAATTGATAATGCTCATGAGAAAGAGAATTTCTAATTACAAGGTGCAGAAATTAAGAAAGCTATAGTTGAGTGCACTATGCTTGGTGAATTATCATTCAAACATATGGGGTCATTTTTATTTTGTAAGTTGTTGTCACACTTATTATTGCTAATGATATTCGAACAAGTAATGTTAATGAGAAAGAAACCTTGAAAAAAAAGTTATCTAGGTCAAGATAAAAGGTTTATCTTACCACCAACACTTGAACATCTAATTAAAATTTAAACTATATGTGTGACACTTACTACACACTTTATTGATGATGAGCGGACTTTGCATGAAAGAATTTTGAATTTTTGTAGCCACGATGGTGGGGACATTAGTAAGGCCATTGAGAAATATCTTTTAGATTAAGGGATTGAAAGGATATTCACTATAACAGTGGATAATGCTACGAAGTGAAAATAAATTAATCAAAAATGAAGATAACTAGGTGGAGGGTGCAATATTAGAAGGTGAAATTATACACATGAGATGTGCACATATATTGAACGTGGTTGTTTCATATGGATTAAAAGAATTGCAAACTTTAATTGGTGCAATTCAAAATGCAATACCTTTCTCTAGGTCCTTTCCTTTTAGACATGCCACATTTACTATGTTTGTGCAAAGTAACTAAGTACAAAGTAAAGATTAGTATGCCTCTATGTTCCAAATAGGTGCAACTCCACTTATTTAATGCTTAATAGTACCATAAGTTCCAAAATACTTTTGATTCAATTAGCGATGAAGATGCATGGCATAAAAAATGGTGTAAGGAGGAAAAAGAAGATGAAAATAAGGAGGATGAAAACAACGAAGATGAAAATATAGGTGCAAATGAGTAATATAGTAGTTGCGTTATAAAGGTGAAAAAAAAAAGGAAGGGAGGACCACTTAAGATTAGGCTAATCCAAGCATTTTATGAAGTTTTTCAAAGTTTTTCTTTATATTACTTTGAGTTTTTCAATAACTTTTTGTTACATTGAATCAATGTTACTATAGAATTGGGGTGTAGGAAATAGAATTGATTCGATGGTACAAAAATGATGATAAAGTGTTGAAAAGGATTGTCACGAATATAAAAATGAAGTTTGACGAGTGTTAGGGTAATCTTAAGAAGATCAACCCTTTGATGTTTATTGTTGTTGTCCTTGATGATTCTTATAAGCTTAGATTCATACAATTTACTTTTGAAAGTTCTTACCCATTTGACATTGCATATGATATGGGTGTAAAAGTGAGGGAGAATTTGGTGAAACTATATGATGTTTATTGTGATAACATTTCAAAGAATGACAACATAAAAATAATGGTAGTGGTGAAGTAAATGGTTCATGTGTTGAAAATGCAGACAATGTTGTTGTTTTTACAAGTGCAATGCCTAAATGGATTAGTCAAGTTAATAAGAGGTATAAGGTGATTTCGAAACAAAGTCAGAGATGGATATGTACTTGGAAGAGAAAATTATTAGAAAGAAGGTTGGTTTTGACATTATGTTATGGTAGAAGGCCAATGCTGGCAAGTTTAAGATTCTATCAATGATTACTCATCATGTTTTAGCTATTTCTATTTCAATTATGCCTTTTGAATATGTCTTTAGTACTGGAGGACGTGTTCTTTTCTATTTTCAAAGTTCATTACACTGGGAGACACATATGTCTTATATTCTTGTAGAAGTGGCTAGCCCCTAACATTCACACCATTGAAACTAAAGAAATTTTGGCAAAAACTCCAAAATTCAATAGAAATTGCACGTATTTATGATTTTAGTTTTGAATTTCATTATACTTTCAATATTTATAATTTTGTTCTTGTATCTTAATGTTTCTTTTATCATTATTATTTTTTTCTAATAGAGTTCTTAATTCTAGCAACATGAACAAAAAATTTATCATAGTCAATGCCTTTTACTTAATTATAGTCTTGAGCTACTAACCTTGTCTTGTTTTTCTATCACAATGGAAAATTCATCCATCTTTTAGGCTAACTTGCTCTAATTTCTCTTTACTCATTGGTAAGCAGACCCATCTCTCACTTGCTTTACACTGTAATCCACCACTTTCTATATTGTGACCAAGCAATGGGAATTCAGTCAACATAGACAAACAACAACTCACAAACATGGGAATTCAGTCAACATTCATCATTTCTATAATGTGATTAAGCAGACCCATCTTTCTCTTTTTTGATTTAACCTACGACCTCTTCTTATTGAAAATAGGTGTTTGCAACTAACCATGCTTACACTATCATTAATTGAGTATTGTCTAGAGGCACCATAGTATGGGAATTCTATGAATTCACAGTTCATTAAAGCTTCCTTCCAATCTCTGCCAGTTTATTAGGGTGCTTGTTGCTGGATACAAGGTATAATGGAAATTCAAGAGTAGAAGAAAAATACAGATAAACCAACGAAATGGTGCTTTAATAACCCTGCTGCTTGAGGTTCAAGGACAAAAAGGAAAGGAAAAACATTGGACCTATAAAGAAAGAATATATAAGTTTTTATTTATATTAAGGCTGAGAAAATTTGCTTGGAGAACTGAGTTTAGATGTTTAAAATGAACCTGATTACTTATCAGAAAAATATATATATATATATATATATATATATATATATATCTTCTTTCTATTCCTCGCAATTAAAACACATTCCAAGTAGAAATTAATCATATACTTACTTACTGTAATGGGATCTAAAGAAAACTTGAAGTTGATTTAACTAAAACTCATATTGCTGAATTAATACCCACAAAATATGATTGATGCCAAGTACATTTAGATCAATGGAACTAAAATAAAACTCCTACTACTGAATTTATACCTAAAAAAAACTTTATGGTGTGTATTACAATGCACTAGAGCCATCATTTACTGTAAAGATTGAATTCATCACGAAATTCAAACTCTTATAAATTAAACATTGAGTTATTATATAAGAATGTTTTATGTGCAATGAACATTTTAAAATACTCAAAAGAATAATAAACCAATTTAATATTTGACAAGCTTGCTTCTGTAACAGAAGCTTTAAGAACAAGAATGAGGGATACAGATAGAGAATTAGAATTGGGATTTTATACTTCCAAATCAATCGCCAAACCCTAACGACCCTAATTATTTGACTAGTAACCTCTTTACATATATTACACATCAGTGTAACTACCAGCCAATTAGTTAAGTATTTTGACTACCAACGTTGCATTTGATTATAACCATATTGATTCCCTTCCTTTTCAAAAGATTAAGGAACTGTTTACTGAGCTCATGGTAATCTATTAGAGTGGCGTCTTCTAGAGCTTAGCAGACCATTACACCAGTAGCTAGAGCTAGAGGCTTATTGTTTTTCTTATGCATCCTTTTGCCCAACACTTTGATAGGCTCAAGCATGTCTAACCCTTCATCCTTGAAATTTGGAAGCTGAAGTTGAAAGGATGATTGGCATGGTGGGTTTTCAGTAAGGCTACATGAAAAACATTATGGATCCTTGTTGAAGTTGGTAATTAAATACCATAAGCCACTTTTCCCACTCTCTTGATAATCTAAAAATGACCATGATACTTTGCAGCCAATTTGTGAAACTTATTGTTATTAATAGTTTGTTACTTGTAGGGCTGTAGCTTCAGGGATTCCCAAACATTCACTTCACAAGCTTTCTCACTTCTATACTCATCTACCTGGGTCTTCATTTTATTATGAACTTTATGGATGTTTTATTTTAGGAGATGTATGACCCCTTCTTTATAGTGATATACCCATAGCATCATTATGAGAATTTCCCTTAGTATAAGGTATGTGGCTTAGGGGGGTTCTTGTCCAAATGCTGCTTGGTCGGGACTCATTTGCATTGCAGTATTGTCACACCCCACACGGAAGTATGACCAGCTAGAGGAATGGATACCCAAACTCCCATAACCCTGACTTCAAATTAAAAAGAACACACACACAAGCACTATCTAAACATATACATATATATATACAAACACACACATATATTTAACGAAATGGGTAGTTTTTTAAAAATTTCAGCAGAGATTCCCCATAAAGTGAAAAATTCTCGAATAACACAAACAAACTAACATCATGATTTACAACACATCCATAGGGAGCTTCGCTCCAACCACATATAAGAAAGACAACAAAACATAATGTCCCACTAATCAAAATTTCATAACAACAAGCCCTAAAATGACTACAGTGCTCCATTCCTTAGCTTCAAGATGCAATCTTACATGAGTACCTTAACCGACAAGTCAAGATCCTACTGGAGAGCTTTGAGAAGAACCTGGGGCTAAAGAAAAACATAAATGAAAGAAGAGTGAGTCATAAAGACTCAGTGAGTGAAAAGCATACCAGAAGGGTACTAGCATCAACCAACATATAATTATAAAACATAATTTCTTTATCACATCATATCAACATCATTCATTCCTTAGTTACATTTCACACATTAATAACTTTAATGTAAAACGAGCATAACTCACCAGTAACAAGTAATCATATAACAAACAAATCAAACAAAATGTCAAAGGGCCAATAGTTGTAATAACTCAGTTCCTGCATGCCAAATATATATCCTCATCGGGGCATTTTTGCTCTTGCATACCATATGCAATAACTTCTCACAATAACCTCATTAGGGCTAAGTTGCTAAAAAAAAAAAAAAAATTATTCCAGTAATTAAGTAATCAAATTAAATTTATCCTAGGTGTAGTTAGATTCTAAGTCACATTAAAAATAAATAATTGTTAGCACTACCAATCACATACAAAGTATCTACACCATCAGATAACACACTAAATATTAAAGTTGCAAGTAGAATTCTAATCACATAATTCAACTCAACGCATTCAACAACTTCACCTAATAGTTATATACATATATATAAATATTTCAAAACACAACTAGTAACGAAGAGGTAGTATTTTTCACTCACAACTTTATGAGTTTTGTTTGTGGCTTCCTCTAGGGTCTAAAAGCGTCGTCGAATTGATATTACGTTTCGTAGCTGAAAGTACATTTTCCAAGTGTAATTTAGTTTATAAACTTCATTGGTTATAAGCTCTTAATCACAAAGTTTTGAATATACAAAGTTTCGAATATACAAAGTTTCATTCATTAGTTTACAATTAGCTTCTTTTAGGCATTTTGTCAAACACTTTAAAGGTGTCTTAAGTTTCAATTCATGTATAACTATCTTATTGTATGTAAACCAAGGCAAACTAGCATTATGTCATGAAGTCCATCACTAATCATATGTCAAATACTAAATTGAAGTTATATAAGTCATTTAGAGACAAATAAACTTAGATCTCGGAATTTCTATAACAACTCAGCACTATAACCATTTTTTTCTCATTACCAAGTTCCTTTTCTACCCTCAAAACTCCTTAGATTCCAACCTTCCAACAAAACAAAAAGGAAATTATCCTAATTCCAAGGAAAACAAGGGGATTTAGTTGCAATAGAAGCATAGAAGTAGTGGAAAATTACCATAATTGGAAACCACCAAGATGCAGGGTGGTAGTTGGTACTTGGAAATAGGGTTCCTCCACTGCCCACCATGAGCTGAAGAAAGGCCACCCACGATCAGGCGCCAGCTGGATGGACAAGGAAGAAGATGAGGACTCGACTACTGATGATTGTGGCTGCTACAACTACTGCTCTAAGGCCTAGTTCTTGGGGCTATCAAGCACGACTAAGGAGAGTTAGAAGGAAGCAAAACAAGGCTCAAATAAGACCTTAAGGATTTGAAATTCTATCTTCAAGAAGGAGCTGACCAAAGGCATCCAAAACAGGGAAGGAAATAAGGAAAATCGTGGGCAAAAAATGAGAAAAAAGTGAGAAATAAGGAATATGAAATAAATGAAAGGAATGGTATTTTATGTTGTTGTATATTTATTTAATTAGTCATTGTGTGTTTATAACCCAAAAAGTACCAAGTTTTCCTTTTTAGTCCCTAAACTTACTATTACGATATCAGGTTATAACAAGTATGATAACTAGTATTATACTAGTATTTTTCCAAATCTTACCATTTTGACCACTGCTTGAGACAATCACCAGCAAACCACCTTAAGTAAGTCTCCAAAGTCCTATTAACCACTTTATCTACCCGTTTGATAATGGATGATATGTAGTAGAACGATTCAAGTGAACCTTCTGAATTCTGAAAGCTCATTCTTGAACTTCGAAATGAAGACAGGATCTCTATCAGATACTATATCATTAGGGAAGCCTTGAAACTTACACATGCTCCATGAAAAAGTGTGCAATAGTGAGTGATGTATATGGATGCTGAAGGCTAATGAAATGATTGTAGTTTGATAAACTGACAACTACTACCACAACTAAATTTTTTTTTTATTTTTTTGACTCTGGCAAGCCCTCTATAAAATCCATGGAAATGGAAGACCATAATATTTTGGGAATAGGAAGAAGGTTTACTAATCCAAGATAAGGTATGGTCTCATTCTTATACCTTTGGCAAGTGTCACATTCTCTGAAAAATTTCTAAGCTCCTTTTGCATGCCCTTCCAATAGAAGACATTCTACAATCTCTTCAAAGTTGCATGTACTCCTAAGTGACCCCTCCACAAAAGAGGAATGAAACAATTCTAGCAATTCCCTTATGATATTTAGGTCTTTGCCTACCACCAATCTACTATTCATTTTTAACTGATCATTTTCCCATGAGTACTTGGAATTATCATTAGTGTGCCTCTTCTATTCTGTATAAGGTTTTTCAGTTTATCATCAGTTTGCCAAGTATTCGTAGCTTATGCAGTTGGAACCAGACACATAATATGCTCTGGACAAAGCATCAACTACAATATTTTCTTTTCCCCTCATATACTGTATTTCATAATCCATGCCCATAAGTTTTGGTAGCCATTTTTGGAGGATTGGATTACATTTCTTCTATTCCAACATACACTTCAGTGAGTAATGATCTATTTGTATAATAAAGTACCTTCCAAGTAAAAACTGTTTCCACTTGTGAATAACATATACAACAACAATTAACTCTTTTTCATAAGTGGAAATGGATAGTTGTTCTGGACCTAAAGCCTTCCTTAAGAATGCTAAAGGATGTCCATCCTGCAACAGAGTATCCTCAAATCCTACCCACAAGCATATGCCTCAATCACAAAAGGTTGTTGATAATTGGGAAGGGCTAAAATGGGGCATTTGTCATTAGGTTCTTAGCCTTTGGAAAGCACAACATACTTCTTCACTCCACTTAAAGTTGTTCTTCTTAAGTAACGTAGTCAATGGTTTGCTAATCTTCCCATAATCTTGAATGTATCTCATGTATTACCCAGTAAGACCTAAGAAGGCTCTTATTGACTTGATTGAGTTAGGTTGTGACCACTCAATGATGGCCCAAATCTTTTTAGGATCTGCAGATAATCCTTTCTCATTAATCAAATAACCTAAGTACTCCACTTGTTGCCTTCCAAATGTGTATATATTTCTTTTCGCAAAAAAGGTATTTTTCCTTAGTAGCTACAACACTTCCCTCAAATGCTTTAAGTGGTCTTCCTAGCACTTGCTGAAAACAAGGATGTCATCAAAGAAGACTAATACAAGTCTTCTTAACAGTGGCTTAAAGATGTTATTCTAAGACATTAAAATGTTGCTGGAGCGTTTGTAAAGCCAAATGGCACTACTGTGAATTCATACAAGCCCTAATGCGTCTTAAAGGTTGTTTTATGGATGTCCTCACTCCTCATCCTTATTTGGTGATACCCACTCCTGAGATCTAGCTTTGAAAACAATTTAGCACTATGTAATTCATCCAAGAGTTCCTCTATAAGAGGAATAAGGAACTTATTTTTCACAGTTATGTTATTCAACTTCCCATAATCTATACAAAATTGTCAAGAATAATATTTTTTTGTTATCAAGAACCACAAGCGAAGCAAAAGAACTTGTACTAGCTCTTATCACCTCGTTATTTAACATTTCCCTAACTAGTTTTTCTATAATACCTTTATGTAGAGGCCCATATCTATATGGCCTCTGATTGATGGGCTGAAAACCCTCCTTAAGTGTTATACTATGGTTAAATGATCTTCTAAGAGGCAATATTTTTGGTTCTGTAAAATACTTCATTGACTTATGGCAAGAGTGATACAGTTTCTATGAGTTTACTTCACTGTTACTTAGCTCAAAAGACCAAAGTTATGAAGTATATCCCTTTTCTCCTTACTAATCTTCTCCATTTGTGTAAGCATAGCCTGAGCTTTGGCATGAAAAGTATTGCAACATCCTTATCCTTCTGCCATATTATTGGTTATGGCAGCAATCCTTGCAAGTAAACTCTCCTTCCTTGCCAATAAAAACTTATGAGTAGCTGGTTGAAATTCCAAGACATATCCATTAGGGTAGACAAACTCTCTACACTCAATACTATTCCATAACTCCCCAGTGGAAATAGTAAGAAAGTCTGCCTTAAATGCTAATTCTCCAATCTTCCATTTCAGCTTGTTACAATAGCCACTAACTAACACTCTTTCACCACTGGCCACTATAAGTTCTAGAGCATTTGTTTGCTAAGTCTTAATTCCTAGTTTCTTAACTACATCTATATCAATGTAATTATGAGTAGATCCGTTGTCAATTAACACCAAAATTGCTTGCTTCTCCACCTAACCTTTAAGTTTCATAGTTTGGTATATGTTACAAGTTTTGGAATTTGTAGTACTTCCTATGAGTGTATAAAGTGAAATAATTACCTCCTACTCTTCTGAGACTTATGGCTATTCTAAAAAGTCTAAAACTTCATTAGTTAATTCATTAGGTTCCTCATCATGAATATTAGTCTTGTACAACTGCCTCTCTTGCACTTATGGCCCATACTTCTCATTACAGTAAAAGCACAAGACATTCCTCCTTCTTTCCTCCATATCTTTGCTGGTCCTAGTTATAGGGGTCCTTCTTAAGTAATTGGAGTTTTTTGTATTTGAATTGCCATTACTTGAATAACCAATTTGTTATGAATAAGATGTTGACAATGTAGTAGTGGTAGGGTTATGAGGAGATTGGTAGGGCCTGGATGGGTTGTTAGTGTTTTGGTTTCTTGAATTTAGGGAATGAGTAAGCAAGAACATCAAGGATGGTGTAGCAAAAGAATTTGGGTTTGGACTATGTTTAGGGTATCATTAGGAATTCCTTCTATACAAGGTAGAGTTAAGGAAATCCTCTTCTTTTCTACCTAACTTCACTGCATAGGAAATAGTTTTAAGTTCAAGAAGTTCAATTGCATTCAAGATTTCTTCTTCCAATCCTCTTAGATAGTGATCCAACAATAATTCTCTTGAAATAGCACACTAATTTTTCAAGAACTCAATTTCATCATTATATTCTTCAATAATTCTTACTTGTTTTAGATTCTTCAAGATTATAACCGGTTTGGCTAAGGTGCCCTTTTGGAATCTGCAAGTCATCTCTCTCAAGTACTCTTCCCACATCAATCCCTCAATTCCTCTTTCATCCGAGAAAACTTAATGCTACTCTAATGCCTTGCCACTAAAATTCATTGGGGCCAATTCCACTTAGTGTTCTGGTATAAGGTGTGGTACAACCAATTCTTAAAACTCATACCATACTATTGGGATGCATCATTTGAAATGTTATCGTCTCCATCATCGGTGAATTCCACTGTAGCTCTGACAGATCACTTCAGTTTGGATTGGTCAGCGACAATTTCAATTCGTGAACTGCAAGCATTAAATCATTCTTCCATTTTTTGGAAATCGCACTTGCTCCTTGGAGTTGCTACTTCTGAAAACTCTCGATTACTACTTATCACATTTTCGATTTCATCAACTACCAAACCCTAATAGCCTAACTAATTAACTAGCAATCTCCTAACATATATTACAAATCAGCATAACTACCAACCAATCAGTTAAGTGTTCTGATTTCCAATGGTGTGTTTGATTGTAACCATATCAATATTTTTCAGACTTATAAAATTAACTATCTTTACACCAAGATCAACCTCAATTGGTCTCCTGATAATGCCTGGTGAGCACATAAATGACATTCAATGTTTGCAACTTCGGACTTGATCTACTGTTATATCGGGTCAGGCATAACCAGAGTGACAAAAAGTTACTTTGTCGAGCCGAAAACCTATATTATGTTAGACTAACATTATAACCAACTACACCACGAAACCAACTTGTTGTAATTGCCGAAGTTATTTTGTAATGTACATTACTAATAATAAAAAAAAATTTTACTTTGTCTACATAAGTCAATGAATTCAACATGATTTCCTTTACTAATTGGACTAGTTTAAAAGAAAAACGATGTAGCCCAAACGAATTTCTTGTAATATATGCTCAAGTAGCTTAGAGCACATCTAGACAAATAGAAGAATGCCCTACATGACGAAAAAATATGGGTATGCATATTTGCAGACAAACCTGTTACAGTAAGACCTACAGAAACACGTGTAGGCTCGGGAAAGGGTTCTCCGGAGAACTACCTAATTTTTGTTCAACTTGTAGAAATTCTAAAAATATGTATGATAATTCCACTAAAATTACAAATAATAATGGGTGTGTAAGGACGTTTTCAGGATGCCCCTAATAGCCAACAAATGGCAAGTGTTTTCCTTGTGTGGATCCTATTTCAATGGGAACTTTTATTCATGAAAATGTCTATTACATATTTGGTTTAGTTGATATCATTATCTTATGTTTAATGCATCTGAAAGACTGTTATTTTATTAACTCCCAAAAAAAAGAAAGACATGCACCCAAAAAAAAAAATTATTTATCGTTTTTAACATTGGAATATAAAATAGTTTGATTATATTTATCTATACTATATATAAAAGTGCCTTAAAGGAAAAATCTTTTGATTTCCTATTTTACCCTTTATACTTATTAAATTTTCAATATTGTCATACCCTCTTGATGTTTAAAGTTTGAATGAAATTGAAATTTTAAAACTTAATATATATCTAATTAAATGGTTAAAGTTCTAATATAAATTATTTTCTTTTTTTCAAAAGAGTTTGAATGAAATTGAAATTTATTAATTTAATTCAATTTTAAATTTATTTTTTTCTAAGCCAATAATTTAAACAAATATTGAGACCATAAAAGATGAATTAATATTATTATGGACATAAAATATAAAATAAAGTTTTAAGTTTCTATATAAAAAAGTAAGTATTAAAATATAAAATGGTACTCATGGATTCAAAATGAATGATTCAAACTGCTCTTATTAGTGATCATTAGAAGAAATTTAAAGGATTATGATTTTTTGGTATATTAAAAAATTTAATTTGTTAATAATGGATTGGTTTAGTGTTAAAGTAATTTAGTAAGACCTCTCCAGATGTTGAAAGTTCGAGTCTACTTAATTGGAAAATGATTATCATTGTTGGTCTCTTCTAGCGTTAAGAATCAATGGTGGATTGATTGAACAAAACAAGTATATAAATATATATATATATATATATATATATATATATATATTTGTATTAAAGATTAAAACTAAATATATTTCTAATTAAATTATTAGAGTTTTGTTCTAATATGAATTATTTTCTGTTTCTTAAAGCTTCCTAATAGTTTTAGAATTGTTAATTATGTTTGTTTATAATAACATGAACATAACCTATATTTGCATAATATATTGGTAAGCTTGGAATTATTTATCAAACTATAATTAGTTAGTTTATTCCAACCATAACTGCCCATATGCTTTCCTTATATAAGCTTCTAAAGCTCCATGTTTATATTATTTTTTTAATTTTTGTTTTTGGCAACTTTTCCAAGTTTATATACTCTTTTTTTTTTTTTTATGGGATATACTATTCTTGAAATGAATCTGGAAACTGAGAAGAGAATATATATTAAATAGTGTAGACGAGGAATTGGAAGAAGAGAGTCTAGTAGAGCGAAGCCAAGATCACGATTGTGATCATGAGGTTCAGGTCTATGTCCATAGACCATCATTGCTAAAAATCATATATATGTATATTAAAAAAAATTATATGTTTATATTATGAATTAAATCTCTTATGATTTTATCTATTTGTTTAATGTTATTAACATAAAGTATTATTTGTTTATGTATATCTATTGTTGATGAACGTATATAGATATATTATAAACACGATTCTCGCGCAACGCGTGTACTATGAAAGCTGGGTTCTAGGAACATATTTCTTATTCATATTTTTTTCTGTAAGAATAGTGAGTAACATGTATATAATATACATATATATATATATATTTTTTTTTTTTTTGGCAAAGATAATGTCAGTTGTTAGATTAGTGGTAGGGAGTGCTTGAGGTTAAAGGGGGATACATTCTTGACCATCAGTCTAATCAAATTAGTTTTATTTATATATATATAATAAAGATCTATTATTGAGTTTAAAAATAACTAATTTTATATTAAACAAATTTGATCCCACTAATCAAATTTCTAACTTCATCACTGATTACATGGACTAAAAGTACAATTTTGCAAAAAGAAAAAAACAGAAAAAATTACTACCCAAAACAAACACCACAATAATTATTAAGAGAATTATTTATTGGATGGGTTCCTGTGGATTACATGATTTTTTATTTTGTTTCTTGAGAAATTATTTTTTCTAATTAGGTTCTTCGTGATTTAATTTTTTTCTAATTTGATCCTCCAATATTTAATTATTTTGAAATTAGATTCTTAATCAAGTCAAAATTATTGAATTGTAGATATAACACAATAAAATTAGTTAATATAATTAAGAATATTTAAGAAAAATTTTATGATCCATAAAAAAAATTTGTTTTTTAGAAAAAAAAAAAAATTCATTTGTAATAATTAAAATTGAAAAAGCTATTTTTTTGTAATGGTTGAATCAATATTCATGTGAATTGTCTTTTCATGCATTAATATTCATTTATTCATCATCTCCTAAAAAACATGTTACCTGATATTATTTTATTTCATCTCAATTTAATAATTCTAACTTCATTAAAAACATAATTTTTAAAGAAAAAAAAATCAAGTCAGGAATGACTAAAATAGAAAAAAATAAAAACTTAGAGGACTTGATTAGAAAAAAAAAATCATTGACCAATATAAAAAATAATGTAATTAGTTTTCAAAGACCAAAACTAGAAATAAGCTTAAATTATGAGTTCGGTGATTGAAATAAGGGTGTGCAGTCAAGTAGGTCGGTCCGAGTAGAGATAAAATGTCACCCAACTTGACCAAGTCGTGTGACTAAAAATTTCGCCCAACATTGAAAGTCAGGTGACCATGTTTCAAAAATTGTGCATAAAAGTCAGATGGATTGAGTCAGTTGAAAATTATATTCCAAAAAATTATTAATTCATAAATTTTTTAACTAAATCACATAAATTAAAAAAATTTAATATTAGAAAATAAAACTAAAATATGAAAAAAAATAATGTATATGTAACAATAATAAAAAATCTAATAATTACATAGTGATATTTTATATTTTTTTGATTAAGAGTGATATTTTATACTTAGGCTTAATATTTACATATAAAAATAAGTTAATAAATAATAAAATATAAGGTCAAGTGTGTTAAGTTTACTCGGATTTACAAAATTTCAACCATGACACCCAATCCAATCCCAAATAAAAATTAAAAAGAATCAATTATTGATTCTTGATGGGTGATCGAATTTCAAACAGATTAGGATGAGTTGGGTCCCGATCCATGGTTTTTTTTTTTTTTTTAACAGGCCCTAGATTGAACTATTAGAAATAAATGAAAAGGCGTTCCAAATGGAGTACCTCATGTACGCATTTGATATTGTTTGGATATTTCAAGCACAACACTTCCATACAGATTTATCCCCGTCACCCCTTACCTTATCTTTTTTTATAGAGTAAAATGAAAGATAATCATTATGTAAAAACCTAACGGTATTTATTCCCTTCACCCCTTCCCTTCACTTATACTTGTTTTTTGTTTTTTTTTTTTTTTTTTTTCCAAATATACAACTTCTACTTTAATTTCTATACATCATAATCAAAATAATTACGAAACTGTCAAAACTATTAGTAACTAACACAAGACTCGTGTGCTGCAACCTGCAGGTAAGGACAGCAATAGGTTGGATCAGGTCCAACCCGACTAAACCCGTCAAATTACTCGGACCTATAATGATGTCCGAATAAAGATCCAATTTAAATTCATATAGTTTGCAGATATACCCGAATATACCTGTACATGCTAGACCCGGGTCAACCCGAATATTAAGAGAAAAGATAAAAATGGGCTGACCCATTCACGACTTCCATAATAACTTGGATTAGAGTAAGGGTCCTTCTTTTATTTAATTGGGGTTTCTTGTTTCTCTTGATTTATGATAAATCTGCAAATGACTTTGATTTCCTATGATTTCCTAGAAAAGTGATTGAGCAGTCACCTTATGTTGGATTGAATTTCTAATCAAATCAAAAAATTAAAAAAGGATAAAGGGGTGAGATTAATACAATAAAAAAAGTTAAGAGCATATATATATATATGTTTTAATAAAATTGTTGTGACTTTTTAACAACTATTTTCTCACAGCATAAAATTGTAATAATTTTTAAAAATTACAACATTACCAAGCTAAGTCTTAATCTATTATAATTTATTGATATATTATTATTTTTAATCATAAGTGATATATTATTAATAAGACCATGCGCTTATCACTTCACATTATTTATAAAAAGTTTTATTTATATTATGACACTGTGTAGACTGTCAAACTACAGAGACACAGCGATCAAATAGCCTCATCTACATGTATGGCAACTGAAGCCATAATCAGGACCTTACAACAAACTACAATCAGGATAATGAATCATCTTTTTATAGTACAACTATTCAAGTGCTCCTAATGGCAAATGCAAATTTTGGAGAGTGCACGCCTAAGTCATCCTACTATGCAAATCTTCACAGCCACATCATGGGAAAGGACTTCAGAATTTTTTATTTTTTTTGGTAAGAAAAAAATTAAAGAGGAATAGGTTACTCCTTTTTAACTCTTGGACTAGGATGGGATGACTCGAACCCAACCCAGGAAGGACTAAGCAAATCACTTATCACTGAGCCAAGTACTACATTAACTAACTTCAGAATTTTAGCACATGAACAATCATGCAACATCAAGAGAAAAAAAAAATGCCTGAGAGGGAAGGAGAGAACTCATTCAGTTCGAATGGTTTATCCACAATGTATTATTATTAAGGTAAGGAATCCGGTTATAAAGAACAATCCATCTCTTTGTAATAATTCTGATATTGAGCGCCAAGTAATCAAAAGAACTCCATAAAAGCAGCAAATGGATTAGATGCAAAGATACAAGACTGGATATGCATCATCTTGGCACAAGATAGCATTAACCTGGTATAAACTAAATGCAGCTTAATGAGACTTATTTTCATTGTGTTCACTTAGAATGTCAATGCAAACCTCATGGAAAGGATAAAAGCAACTTAGCCTAATCAAAAGGACTCATGGGGCTGACACACAGTCACAGAAGAGCCAAAGATTGGGATTATTACATTGAAAAAGTAGGAGAGCTCAAGAAATGATATAGCTTCATAATTACACATGCCAAACAAACATTAAACAGAGCTTTGGGGTATCCTTCATATTACTTTAAAGTAAGTGGCAAGAAACCAGACTACTTGCTTTGCAGTGGGCAAAGGGAAGCCTACATTATAAAAATCGCTGCATTCCCATACAGAAAAACCAAAGCCAAGTTCACCAGATGTAAAGTGAACTGCAATCAAAAACTGAAGCAACGAATATGATTGTTTAAAGACCTGTTATAGTGATTAGAGTGTTTGGCGAAGAAATTTTAGTAGGCAGGCAAAATGATTTCAGCCTATTATCTAAAAATATGAAAACAAATCAATCTTACTGATGCAAAGACTAAAGTATGTCACCTTCAATATTCACATGCAGTTTAGCACTGAAAACACAAGATTCAACTGTCAGCTAAATTTTCAACATCCAAGATTATGAATATAAAAAGTAGAGACCATTCATGAAGATCTCCAACAAGGTAATATAATTTTAGAAAAGCAAACATCATGACCACACCAGTTGGATATACATTTTATTGTTTAGTACTCTTTCAGCCTTGCCTAGCTGTGGCACTAAGACAAGCAGGATAAAGAAAAATACCAATACATTAATTTTTTTAGGAGAAGCATAAGCCAAACCGAAATAAAAAGAAAACATTGCAGAGAAATATTCTCATGCCACTACTACACATATCCTCCCAGACTTTCTGATAATGGGAATATTTGTCCATAAAGTATACACCTGAGTACAAGAATCAAAATATAAGTTCATCAAACAAATATTTCGAACCTAAAATTAGACACTTATTTTTTACCCTCAAGTTCTACCTAATCCCTCAACCAGCATCAAGTAGTTGATGTTATACCCCAAATGTAAAAAATTAGAATAGTAATCGTGTAGAATCAGGCAATCCAGAGAGTAAGGTGATATCACTGCATGGGAATATATGAGACCACACCTTAGGAACAAAATCCAAGCATTTATTCATAACCATTTGTATGAGAAGGTATGTGTTATTATCCAATTTGAACTTATACTACAAAAATAAATCAATAAAGCACTCATATATTTTATAATAACATGCAATGTATATTTTGCAGACCTGCCACGGTGTCACCTGTATTTCTATCAACCAAAACCTCCCGAGTCCTGACTAACTTAATCTTCTTTTAGAATCTCCAACAATTATTTTGTTGCCGCATTGCCTAAATTTCCTGTCAAGATGTTCACGCTCGTTTTGGAGATGGCTCCAATAGTTCACAGGCTCTGCACTTTATGGGAAGAAAACACAAGCAAGCACACTGGGTGAAAGCATAGGACCTGCCAACTTAATTCTAGATTACATATACAAAGGGAAAGAAGAACCCATGAGCTGATTGAGCTTCTGCAAAACTTGATTAACCATCTACTGCTCATTCAACAAAACATCCTTTGTAAAATTTCCCTGGTCAAGTTTATATCGAAGCCTTCCCAATTGACTCTGCATATAACAAAATAGATGATTAAAGTTTACACCCTTTTCCCATTTTAACTACAAATAAAATCTGAATACCAACCTATTTGCTGTTTCGGTCAAACATTATAGTTTATGTACATCACATAACATTTACATTATACACCAGTTCACTACTTCTTGAGCAAAAGGAAAAAAAAGACAGAGTTCATTCTGTAGAACACAAAAAGAAGATGCCCCGGCGGTTTTCTTTTAACTTTTACTGGTTTCATTTTTTGAAATATGATCCCAACATATCAGAGATAATACTGAAAATGAAAGGAACACCAATCCCAGAAAATGTAAAAGAGCACAATCTTTGTATGTCATCAAGCCACTATCTTTTGAAAACAATAACAAGAGTTCAAAACATGACAGCCCACCAAAACTGAACAGCAAATATTTCAAGTTGGTAAATATCCAAGTCTTCCTACAAACTCTAGGCAACAAAATATACCATGTGCTATTGAAAATCAGATAATAATTCAAACAAATGAAAGAAATTGATTAACTTGAACCTTGGATACTGCTTCAGCCATTAAGCTCCCATCTCTGAAATCAGCTGCCTTCTCAGACCCAACAACAACACAATCCGGTGGAGTCTCAAAAAGCGACAAGGAGAATTGCTTACGAACTACACCGACATCAAAGTAAATCAACCCGGAACTCGGGATATCGACCCGAATAGCCTTCACCGGAAACCAAAGAAACAAGTCCTGTGCTTCAATACCCGACAACTCCCCGATCCGACCAAAACTCAAATTCCCAGAAACGTTTCTATCATAATGCAATTCGCTCTCAAATTTTGCATTACAAGCTTGATCCAGATGCACCCAGAACTGACCATCAACGTCAACGTTGAATTCCTTCACACCCTTTGGAAGCAAACCCATAGGAAGCCCATGGGCATGAAGAACTTCATAAATGGATTGTTGCTCAGAGCTTGAACCCAAACCAACTGTTGCTCCAATAGACATTGAAATGTATAGGATCACTAAAAACCGAATGCAAGTGAAAGAAAACATTTTTGTTTATGTGGGTTTGTTAAAGCATTGGATTTTATATGTAAAATTAATCCAATTTAGGGTTTTAGGACTTTTGAAGAGCAGGATTAGGAGGAAGAGAGATGGAGATGGTGAAGTTGGAGTAGCACTGGTGCCAGCTTGAGTACAGGAGGATTAGGATGCTGATCAATTATTGACGGCGAAGTAAGAATCTTCTACGATAGATGTAGGCAACGAAGGGTAAATATGTAATTTCCGTGAATATAATTGTTGGTTTCAGCGGACACGGTGGACATTTTCAAGGATGTGAGTAGATGGAGTTGGAATGAGTGAAAGCGAGAGCGGTGGTGACACGCGCTAATGCGGAACGTGGGAGAAAAAGGGCAACGGATATTCATGAACGGGAGTGTGATTGTATTAGTGACAGCCAGAAGGAGATTGCTGATAGAGTTTGAGTTTTGAGATGTGAATGCCACTTGCGCATGAGGAAAGCGTGATTTTACGACATAAAGTAACGGTACGTCCGACACCTGGATCCAAACTTGGATTTGCATTATTTTTTTTTATTTTTTTTAAGATTTTCAGAATATAGGTTGAAAAAGAAATTTTCATTATATAAACGCATGAGATGAGATGCAATTATACAGTACAATGGATGGTGGTTGTAACCGGATCATAATTCTGTCTCAGCTTAGATAAAACACAATTATCTTAGACAATGTATTTCTTTTGTAATGCCTATTAAGTTTGTTTGAATGATTATAGAGGGATTGATCAAATAGCATGCTTCCTATGTTGTTGAACCCTAGGATTGATCAAATAGCATGCTTCCTATGTTGTTGAACCCTATACGCAAATATAGAAAGAAAATATCAAATATTAGATTATATTCATGGTATGAGTATCTAGTTAGAAATCTGTCTATATTCATAATCAATTTTCATGTATAATTTTCCTAATTTAATCCCTTTAATTATATCTTCAATTTCCTAGCTAATTACATCCTTGTAATTTCTCTTAATCATGTCCTATAATTAGTAACTTTATTTTAGTCATAATTCACCTTTAGACATGTATAAATAGTAATGTTATGTGATTGAAAAATATATAAGCTTTAACAAAACATTCTCATTCAATATCTTTCATAACATGGTATTAGCCTAAACGATTCTGTTGATTTAATATAATGGCCACCAACAGCTTGGGGTCATGGCTTCCATTTCTTACTTTTTGCTAAATTTTGCACACTGTCATATTTTTTACCATTCAATTCTAAACATATTTTGTACATACTTTTTCGTTCTTCCATCGGGGAATACTAATTATTTAGATCAATTTGCAAGTAGTTCTCACTCACTTTTTTCTTAAGAAAAAATAAACTACTATATTGCACTCTTCTGCAAAAAGCTGAATACTAATCAATGGCCACCATTTCTAGTGAAATTGCATGGTTATCATATCTTTTAAGATCTGGGCCTACCTCCAGATGTTCCTATCCCACTTTACTATGAGAATGACATCACAATTCATATTGTTGCTAGTACAATTTTTCATGAACAAACCAAACACATCAAGATTGACTGTCATATTGTGCAGTGAAAAACTACAACATAGATTGATTGACCCTGCCTCATATATCAGCTAGCAATCAAATTGCTAATATATTCACAAAGCCACTTGACAATTTTTATTTTTGCTATTCAAGTTGGGCATTCATAATTTACATACTTCAACTTGAGGGGGAGTATTTTTAACACCTTATAAATTAAAGACCCTTACTATATAGGTCTTGTCTCTAAGTTCACCTTAGAAACTTGAATTATTGGTGAACTTGCTACATTTCTAATTGAATTAGGTGACTTATAACATTTGGAGATTTCTTTAAAACTTCACTTGTACTTACATTAATTAGCACAATAGAATTCATGGATTAATTACTTCACCTATGCTTGATTTGAGAATTACCTTATCAACTAGATCCATTTTATTCCAACTTAGCTTACAGGTTCATTTATAACTTAGTTCACATTATGAGTTCCTTATTCATTCAGCTAACATTCCGTGTATTGACTTAATCATTTGACTCCTTAGCCATTAGTTACATAAATTTTTAAAACTAAGAGTTATCTAACATTAGGCAAATCTAGAGGCTTACTTCCATTATTCACTAAGTTATAGCATAACTTTTCTAACCATTTGATTTCTTGTTTAATTATTTTGTAAGTTCTCAAGCAAAGGTATGTACTACAAACTTGACTTAAAACCTCTTTTCATTATACATCAATTATACAAGTTTGATTACAACATTACTTAATTCAACAAGTGTTAGACTTACACCTTTATAATATCATTATAGCATTTACATTTCTCATAGCTTATTACTCAGCCCTACCTACACTAATAAACAAATCAACAACTACATAGCATTCAGCTACAAGTTTCCCCTCTTTGCTAAACTTAAGAAACTTTTCACCAAACCTTGTTTACCCTAAAGCTCCTCCTTGCTTCCAATGAAGTACTCAACTTCTGGAAATTATTAACAAACATAAGTATGAGATTCAACAATATCAGTAGGCACGGATGCAATGCAATATGTTAATATGAATGCACATTCATACCATTTCAACTAAATAAACATAATGCAATCATACATAACTTTAGGGCAAATTAACACATATACACTGTCTCTTAATAAAGCAAATATCCTAGTCACATATTCCAGCCATCATATACATAAACTAAGTCACCATTTCATGTTAAACATCTAGCACATAACTCAGACTTGGCAAACATATCAAGACATATAAATAGACATAAGCAGTAAGCAAGAGGAAAAGTCCTACCTACCTCAACTACAGCTACGACCCTTAAACTTAGCCAAAACACACAAAACAAGTACTAGGATCATTCTCAAGATGTCAAAAAAATCTTTCATTTAGTTGCCTTACTCAAATTCCAGCCCCATCTAACCCAAAATAGTTACAACCCAAACAGGTACAAAACAAGGAAAAGCAAAATCTAGCCTCTACCTAGGTTGTGAAACTATGCCTCTCGACCTCCAAACTAACCAAACAAAAGTACAAACAACTTTCTATGAGTCTTCTTTACACTTCATCTTTTGACTCGGATTGGCCTCTAAGACCTCTAAAATCAAGTTATACAAAACCGGGTACAAAGTATAGCATATTTCACTAACAAAACCCAAAAATGACTTCCAGGAACTTTCCCTTATGTTGTACAAGTAGCCAAAACCCACGGAGCTTCAAAATTGTCCCTTAATGTGTTAGGAACGATTCTTCTTTCAGAAACCCTTGGATAATTTAGCCTAGAAACCATTCAAACACAACCTAAACCACACAGAAGGTATTTTTAAACCATCAAGAACAACAGCAAAATTTGAAGGCTTTACCTCTAAATCTACTCAAAACTATCCCCTGAAAAGCTCTAGATAACATCTCAAGACTTATATCTATAAGTTTGCTTCAGCAACCCACTGTAAAAAATCATTTTAAATCACTCATCCTACCAGTTTCCCAAACCCACGGTAGACAAAAGTAAAACTATGCCTACTTTAGTCAAGCTCATTTGCAAAATTTGTAGATCTTTTCTCTCTAACTTTGAAAGTTTCTCACATAAGAAAGGAAGAAGAATAGAGAAAATGAAGTAGTTTGACTCATTCTCTTGCCTTATGGCCGAAGCATGAAGCAAAAACATGTTGCTGCTACCACACAACAGCTTGAATTGCTGAGTTTTAAACTCCAAACTTGCTGGATTGATACCGAGAAGCTTAGGTGCTAGCTACTTAAGTTGCTCAATCCAATTACTAATATTTGTAGGATCCTTTTCTTCCTAATTCCAATATTAGCCTACCTAACTACTCAACTTTTATTTCTGTCCGTAGGACAATTATAGTTTAGGAAAAATTCTCAACCAACCTTATACAATACTTATGCACACTTATCTTTAACATACTAACCCTGGGGACAATTACGTCAAGGCAATGTATATTCAATTTCATTCATATGCATTCATTTAACTCAAACTTGTGCATTCCCTTACTAATTTTAAATGCCAAACATCGCTCATAATGAACAACACATAGCAACATATAATAAAGACATAACAAATATATAACTGGCACAAATTTTTCTTTCCACTTTAATGAACTAACTATACTAATTTACACATCCAATTAGAACATATGATACATGTAAGGAAATCTACATGTGTCTACTAATTTAGCCAACAAATGGGTTGTTATTTGCAACCCATTATGCTAATTTGACTACTGAAAAGTCAAGATGCCAGAATCTTGCATTTTCTAAATTCAACCTAATTTTGATGAACTACTTGGACAAATCCATAAGTCCAAAAATTATAAACCATATGTCATTTTAAATATACATGAGTCAATTTTCAAATGCATTAAGCGAAGTTGCATTTGGACAATTATATCTCAAAATATGAACAATGAAGCACGCATAGTTCTAATTTGCTAGCCAAATAATATTGACCAATCTTGTTTTATTCTTCTTTTAGACTTATTCATGCTTACACCCAATAAATCATACAAAAAAAAGTGGCACAAAGAATTTTCAAGAATTGTCTTTAAGTCATTCAAACACACTCATTAGTTATGCAAACATTAGAGCATGTCTGTAAGTACTCAATCAACAGCCTGAGTTTCAGGGATGTTACAAGCATTAGACTTCATTCATGGCATAAATGTCTAGCCATAAATTTGTCTATATTCATAGTCAATTATCATATTTAATTTCCCTAATTTCATTCATGTAATTATATCCTAATTCCCCCAACTACGTCCTTATAATTTCCCCTAATCACGTCTTATAATCATAGCTTAATTTTAGCCATAGGTCAACTTTATACTTGTATAAATAGCATTGTTATGTGAATGAAAAATACATAAATTTTCACACAACATTCTCATTCAATATCTATCTTAATAGATATGTAAACATATATTTCGAGCCAACGTGTACAAAATAAATTTTGTATTATCAATGATAGAGTACAATCTTTATGTAGATATTTTTTTACAATAAGAGAATCAATATCATCTTATTCAATCTCCTTGCATAATTATTTTCGTCGAGCACTTGGAAACTTGATCCCAAACGAAATTCTTCAAAATGACAATTTGTATTGCCTTTAAGACTGTTGTTAATGGATCTCTGGGAGCCTTGGTTTGATTGGTGCTCACAGACATGTGCTCACAGAGTCGAGTGCTTGAGGGTTGGATTTGGTTATAAAAAGAACAGTCTTAGATCACTTGTTGTTCTTGTAAGATTACCAGTTGATTTATGATCAATTGTTAAGGCTTCATGGGATTTAAGCTTAATCATGAAGGTTGAATTCAAGGACAACGGCTCGTGGATCTTGATCTTAGACAAGTTGATGTAGATGGTGAACTTGCACTTAATCTCTAGGCTTTGTGCTTGTTTAGAGATTTTTGAAAATTCATTGTTGAATGCTTGAAGTTGTGTTCTTCAATTATTGAGGAAGCTTTGGTTGTAGGAGGCTAGAAGTTCTTATATTATTTTATAAAATTATTTAAATAGAATTTTAGAAAAAACTATGTATTTGCACAGGTTATAAGCTAGTAGAGAATTATAAAAAATTCAATTTAAAAGATAAAGATAATATAATTGTTTTAAAAATTAATAAATAATACTTGAAAACGATATAACATTTAATAGTTGAAGTACGAAAAAAATTAACATTTTAATACCATCATGTGTCTATGAATATTCTGACATTTTATTCATATTTAATTGGTTAAATATCCTAACGAAATTTTTATTTTTTCTAAGTTTTTCACGATTATCACCCTTTGTAGTATGAACGTTCGGCCAAAAATACACAAGGCAAAACCAAAATTTTATTGATTAAACGACAAGTAATTTTGGCTTGTCAATGACGCGGGGGCTACAGAAATTGAAACCGGATGTCGTTTATTATCACTTCTGCCTATATAAATGGAGAGTGAACAACTCGAATTACACAAAACCCTAATTACGTCGGCTTGCATTTGGAGCTAGAGAAGTGCCTGATTTAATGTTTCTCTCACTCCGTCTCTCCGTCTCTCCGTCTCGCTCTATTGAGAGTGAGATAATATTCTGAATTTGAAGTAGAAGGTGCAATGATGATGAGAAACAATAATCTCGTTAATCTGATATTAACAAAAATGAGGATAAACTTTTCTCATCCATTCATTCTACTTTCTGAGCACCTTCTCTTCTGTCTATTTCTCTTGCTCTTGCTCTAGATTGTTTTGAGTTTTTATATGTTTTCTTTTTTCTTGTTGAAGGGATCCTTAGTAGGAAAGGTTGTATTTTTTTTTTTTTTTGATTATCAATTTAATTATTTATTTATTTTTCCTCCAAATCTCATTTTAACCAGTCTGCTGGATTAAATAGGCCATTGAACTTTGTTTATTAATAAAGTAAATTTTTTATGTTATTCTAATATTCTATCTGAGAATTATGCTGTATGGGTGATTTTTATTTTTTTTTCTTGTGGAGTCTGTTTGGACATAATTTTTTTTTGAGTGTTAAGATCATTTATAAGTTTCATAAATTGATTGGACTACATTGCTAGAATGTGGAAAAAAGTTTATTTCAAAACAAATTTTAAAACTGTTTTATAATTTGTATTTGAATATACAAATACGCAGAATAATGTCATTTAATGTTTTTTTCAATCGTTCAGCAAATTATTTTTTAAAATAAAAAATTAATTTCTGATCAGCAGTTTTGACAAAAATAGTTTGATCATAGAACCTTTTTTCTCTTCTGAAATGGGCAAGGTTGTAATTAAAAAAAACAACAATTCACTGGGTTCAAAATTTTGAATTTATAAGCTGTTGTCTGTGAATTCGTGTTATGAAAACAAGAATTCAACTGTTTGAATTTGTGGGTTGAATCTATGAAGTCATTTACTGATATATGAGTTACTGGGTTCAATCCACGAACTCATTCTTAAATAAGATGAATTCTCTTGAAAGGTGGCACATTGAATGAAGACACGAATTCACAAACAGCTGTGTTTAAGTTTTAAATTTTGAGTCCATGGGTTTTTGTTTTTTTTTCTTTTCCTGCATTTCACTCTTGATGCAAAGTAAAGTTACACATTGATTATGAACAAGCAAAAAAAGATCAACCGACTTTAATTTGGCTGAGAGAAACTATGTAGATTAATCTGGTGGTAGATACTGAGCCAGACAAATATTGTGCAGAAAGTCACCATGAAGAATCCTATTGGGAGCAGTGGAGAAGAAAGCCTTTTGCTCCTTCTAGGCTGCTACTTTTAGTTGTCTACTAATAACGCTTCTTGCAACAGAAGTACATTCTGTTGCACCTTTTGGAGCTCTGCAGAAGTGTCTTTAACCTTGAAGAATTTACTGTTATTTGCTTTTCTTGATCAATTCAGGGTAGTTTCAGCCTTTTCATGTCTCCCAAAATAAAATTGTTCCCCGACATATCTATTTGACTTCCACTAGGGTCTGGTTTGATCAAAATGGGTTCAAAGATTATGATATGCAACATTGTTTCCTAGAGTTTATATTGAAATTCAAAGATTATATCTTCCTTGCAACGAGATTCAGGTTATGAATTTCAGCAAAAAATAGAAACAATCAACATGTGTACCTCTGGTTAAAGGACTCAGCATAGATCACTTCTCTTTCAACTTGATGTTCTTCAAGCACATCCAGTTGAAATTGGTTGTTTCTATTATTTACCCTCCTAGTGCTGAATCTTTAGTAGTCTGGGAGCCAGCAGGCAATAGCATGTAAAACATCAGCACTAAAAAGCATGACATTTGGAAGGCGTGTTCCTGAACAATATTGGCGGTTGGGGGTTGGTAGGATGTCTTCAACGCATAATAAAGCAATAGGGAGATTTTAATGCAACATATGGTGTGCTGTAAAGCTTCCAAGGAATGAAACAACAGCTAGTTTGTAAATTTTACAACACAATTGTTCTATCCATATTCTATGGTGTTAAAGATTGGGGTGTACTTGTAATTTTGGGAAAGCATTTGAATCTAATTTCTTGATGGAGACAACCAAGGATAAAAAGAAGGTTCAATTCGTTTCAGTTCCCTGACAATGATAATCACAGGTACTCTTAATCTTCTTTTATCATCTGGATTTACATCATACGAAGATAGGTTTGAGAGGATGTGCAAAACCTATTGAAGGATTCTATGGGTGATAAGATTGAGTTTTCAATTGAGGGGAAAATATAGCCAACTTCATGTTGTTCTCCATCTTTACCTAAGGGTATTAAGGACATGAATGCTAACTTCCAAGTATTCTTCTTTGATGTCAAATATGCTTTTCTGGAGAGGACAAATTTTTACTTGAGATACATATCTATGTATTTGAAGACAGGTATTTCAAGCTAATTTAATTATAAAGCCTTTTCATGTTTGTTTTATGTGTTTTATTTTTATTCTTATTTTTTTGAATTATTTGCCTATATAATGATCTTATATACAGATTTCAGAGTGCAAGTTTTCTTGTAAATAGTCAAGGAAAGTTGGGGCAAATTAATGGCAAAGTCGGTCTACAACAACAACTTCTTTCTGATATCTGTAATGGAAGCAAGATACAGATAGATAGTGTTGAAAATGGAATGTCTGTAATGGACTCGTACTGAATGATGTTAGATGACTTTGACCAACTAAATGCATTGTGTGGAAGTGTTTTCTGGTTTGGGAAAGGCAGTAGAGTCATGATCACAACTAGAAATGAGGATTTGCTTAATGGGCACTGGGTGAGAAAAAAGAATCTAACAGAATCTCTGGAGCTCTTGAGCTGGTATGCATTTAAAGAAAAGTTTCCGAAAGAAGATTTCATTGAGCTCTCAAAAAGAGTAGTTTGGTCTTTGTGAAGGATGTCCACTGGCCTTCGAAGAGGAGAAGAAGACATCAAATCAGGACTTCTGCAAGCAATTGAAGGGTCAAAAGTTTGTGTAATTGTTTTCTCTATAAGTTACAGGTATCCAAGATGATGGTGGTTAGATTAACTGGTGAAAGAAGTTGTTGGTTTTACCTATATTCTACATAGTAGAACCATCAGATGTATGCAACCAGACTGATAGTATTGCATTTTCCCTAAAGAACCATGAGAGGAGTGTTGAGTTGGAGGAGACCACTCACTGAAGCTGGAATATTATCTGGTTGGCATATCACAGATGGGTAGGGTAATCTTTCCTTTATTTTTATTGAAATAATAACATATTTAATTCTACATGCTATGAATTTTTTTTCCCCCCAATAATTGGATGCAAAAGCATGATGGAACTACCTATCAAAAATTGTGAAATGGAACTAGTGAATGAAAAATTGATTGTTTGATTGAGAAAATGAGTTTCAGGAAGGGAGGAGGGAGGATTTCATGTAAGTTGACATGAAACTTTGCAATTTTTAACATTGTTTGGTAATCCTTTTAGAATTTTCACACTTCAAAACAGAGAAGTGAGAGAAAATTTAAGGCTTAGATGTGACAACTAGAATATAGGAGGGCTAACTTGTTTCCATCTCTCGTTTGGACCCATTTCTTCTAGTTTAAGTTTTTGTAACATAATCTTAATAGACATAAATGGTCAATTTGCCCTTTAAGGTGATGCTTAGTAACAAACTAGCTAAAACAAGACAATTGTGAAAAGGTAGCGGGCGCATTTACAGCAATTCAGATGTGTTTCAGGCAAACAAGATATATGTGTTCTTGAATAGGCAATCATTTTACTTAAGGAAAGACTTCACCATAGAAGGGTACTTGCTGTACTTGATGATTTAGATAAGTTGGAATTAAATGCAATATGTGGAAGTTGGTCGTGATTGGTTTTTTCCAGGGAGTAACCAGAGATGAGCATTTGCTTAATGCAGTTAAAGCGGATCAAGTATATCTGATGAGAGAAATGGATATAACTGAATCTCTTGAGCATTTAGCTGGCATGCTTTCAGGGAAAACAAAACCTAAAGAAGATTTCACCGAGCTATCAAGAAATAGTAGTTGCTTATTCAGGAGGACTGCCACTAGCTCTTGAAATTCTGGGATCTTATTTAACTGAGCCTGTTTCTTCATTGGTATGAACTAAATGATGTCAAAGGAAAATCAAATGGTTGTGGATTTTTTGCTGAAATTGCCATAAGCATCCTCGTGGAACGATGCCTTGTAACTGTTGACAAGAACTAGACTTAGAATGCATGATTTGGTTCGAGATATGAGAAGAGAAATTGTTCCTGAAAAATGGCCAAAGGAGCCTGAAGAAGGTAGTAGATTGTGGTGTCATGAAGATGTATATGATGTATTAACAAAACACAAGATAATAAGTTTCGCCATATTGCTTTTAATTACTATGTTCTCTAACTACAAGCAAGGTCAATCACGCACAAGTATTAGGAAAGTAGGTTGGGACTTGACCCTAATCCTCTTGGTATAGAATAGGGCTGCAAATTATGAATTCATAGCTCACTTTTGTGCTCACATGCATTCTGCTCGTGTCCACTACATGTATATACATCACTTCAACAAGCGCATAACCTAGTCATTTATATTAGTTATATGGTCGTTTTTTCACAGGGAACAAAATCTATTTAAGGACTCACTTTAAAACTTACCAGATTCAACAAAGTGAACTTCAGAACTGAAGTATTTAAGAAGATGAAGAGACTGAGATTGCTCCAATTTCATCATGTACAACTCACTGGTGAATATGGATATATATCGAGAGACTTGAGATGGCTATGGATTTAAGATACAGCAAATCTCAAATTGCTGTGGAAACATCCTGTGGTTAGTTCAAACTTAAATAGCATTGTTTTTTTTTTTTTTTTTTTGTAGTTCATCCTCTAACAGTCCTTGTCCAAATCCTCTATCTTGATCATTCCCATTACCTGACACAAACCCCAGATTTTTTTAGAGCTTTAATGCTCAAAGATTGTCCAAATTTATCTGTGGTTCATGAATCCACTGGGTGTCTTAATGGTCTCATTTTGGTAAATCTCAAAGACTTTAAATGCGTTGAGAATCTCCGAAACAAGTATCTATAAGTTGAAACCTGTACAAAATCTCATTTTTTTCTGGTTGTTCAAAGATTGACTGGCTGGAAGGTGGAATCCTTGACAACTCTAATTGCAGATAATACTGTGATAAAGCAAATTCCTTTTTCCATAGTAAAATTGAAGAGCCTTCCAATATTTATCTCTATGTGGCCATCAAGGATCATCACATGATGTGTTTTCTCTGTTTTGGTCTTGGATGTCCCCAAAAAGTAGTCCCCAGCTCCTGAATCACTTCTTTGGGAGCCTTTCATCTGTTTTCTTTGGATCTACAAAACTATAATTTTCATAGTCTACTGTCAACCCACAATAGCCTTTCAGATCTTCAAACTCCAAGGACTGAATGTGGCTCCCAGACTCCAACCAATTCGAGTTTTAGCAAGAAACTGGAATGCCTTGTATCTAAGCAATTTGACAGATTTGGATAGAACACCAAATGTGCCTAAAGTCTTCAATATTGTAAATTTCGCCCGTATACAGATTGTGAAAGTCAAGTTAACATTACAGCCTCAGAAAATTTATGGAATACCCTAATGATTCATATAGGAGGGTTCAGAAAAATAACAAATTCTCTTGGAGGAAGCATCCTACAGGTCTCTCTCTTTCTCACATTTTGCTTTGTTGAGATTAAAAACATGGGACTTTTATCACCATTAAAAACTTGTCCTGTCCATTGAAATCTAACCATTTTTTTAATTGATATAGTTGTAAAGAAATATGATTAACAAAATCAAGCATATACATCAAAATTAAGAAATAAGATTAGAAAATGTATATCAATCCTTTGAATCAAATATCATTTAGTTAACTAATTACTTCTTTTGTCGTTTACTTTAGTCTACGCTCCTATGCCGACAATGTTGCAACTACTAATTACATGTTTATCTAAATTTTAGAATTGAAACTTGTTTGATATCATCATACCTGCCATCAAAATATAGCTTAATCAGCTGGTTGATTTTACTGTTTAGTGTTGGAAGTGAAAATACAGAATTGATTTTTATATTTACGGTACAGGTATGGACTGCTACTGATTTTGGTGACCTTTATCTCCCTGGTGCTAGGTCTCTTGATTAGTTCATCTACAAGGCTGAAGGACCCTTGGTACTTATTGAAGTGCCACATGTTGTTGATGGTAGCTTGACCGGGTTCATCGTTGGTATTGTTTATACATCTTGCCTAGAAAGAATGTTGTCTCATTATCTTACGACAATGTGATCATCAACCACACAAAGGATGCCATTCAGATGTCCTGGCCAGTAACAAATGATGTAGCAACCTCCCCTGAAGCTCATCTATGGCAGGGCATTCTGTCGAACATGGAAGGAGGTGACAAAGTAAGGGTTATTCTAGATTTTGGGCTTCCATTCACTGTGAAAGAAACAGTTGTCTACCTAGTATATGGTAAATCAATTGACAATCAAATGATTGTCAGCCAACCAGTGCCAGATAAGGTTCCCATTCTTTCTGGTGAATATCAAAAGGCAATTGGGTCCAAGAGTTGCTGCTGTGATGATGAGGCAGGAACAAGTTATATAAATAGTTGAACCAACAACTGAAAAATCAAGGTATGAAATCAGTACTGGCTGCTGTTTAGTGATTATAGACTAAAAATTTACAGAGAACTTCAGTGTCTGTTATTACATGATTTTGCAGTATTTATTTTAGACTTGTTTTTAAGAAACACATTGCATCTTTTAAGGTCAACAGTTGTTTTAGCTTTTTTTCTTCTATTATAACTTCCATTGAATTCCCACTATGAGCTAATATAGAATATATATTTTAATCATGTTGATTCTTATTTCTTCAGGTTCTTCTGTGGTTCCTATGACTCTGATGCATAGCTGCAAGTCATAGATGTTCTTGGTATGTTACTGTAGCAGTCAGTTTGATATTACCAACGGCCTTGAAAGCTTGGAAAAAGGCGCGAACATGATCTGTTAGTCCCGTCTTGGAGCCTCGGATACCAACTGAGATCATACAAGTTGAGAAACTTGCTACTTTTAGTTGTAAGTTTTTTATTTTGCCAGGACATAAGTTGAGGAACTTGGTTTTTCAATTGTTGGTATTTAAACCTAATGTGTGTTGTGCATCACATTTAGGATGTTTCATCGAACTTCTTGTCATTCTTTCTGGATTCGACAAATGAATTCAGTTGATAATGATGTTTGAAGGTACAAAATGAATAGAATTAGGATGTTAGAAAGATGTGAGTAGGTTGAAATGGTAAAGTCTCTTAGCATCATTCTACGAGATGAATGGACACTGCAACTTTAAGTGGAACCAGAGGAAGAGGCATTGCATCATTCCATGGCAATAAAACTTTAGTGAATGGATCTGCAGGAACAGGCACCAACATGGAGCTGCAGCAGGCAGCAACCAACCAACATTGTGCTGCTATAGGCAGCAAGTACCAGGGAAAAATTAACACAAGCTACACATTACACCAAGCATAATAACAATATTGAATTTTACTCATTCATAATCAAACATTACATAAAAACATAGCCGCTTTACATCAAATAACTAACCTTACATAAGCTACACGTTACATCATAATCAAGCCTACACCTAACTACACCAACCTAAATCGATACACAACACACTAAAGCAGGTCCTTCACACTACTTCTGAAAAATCAAGCATTAAGGAGTAAATGTTGAACCCAAGCCATGAAAGCAATAAAAGATAGAATTGCAGCAACTTTATTCCACCATTCCAACTTAGCTTCAAGCCAAAAAATAAAAAATAAAAAATACTCTTCCTCTGTTGTTGTATCATATGTCTTCCTCTTCTACTGATTTTCGAGTCAATCCAAATGCAATAATTGCAAACTAAACCATTATGAAATTCCTAAAAAATTTCAAAATTTATGACATAGAAACTACTTACAGTGGTACTTAAAGCATAAATTAAGACATTAAAAACTACTTACCCATAAATTTCTACATCTCAGTACTTTCTACCAGAGTTTTGATCTCAAGCAGTACAGAGTTTCACAGGCTCTCCACAATGACAGAATCTAGGACAATCAGTCACTTCACTGCTGCTACTAGCAATTGAAAAAGTTGGAAGACCAGCCCATTACTTCCCCCTTTCAATCTTGAGAAAAACCTTCAAAAACCTAACAATGGCTGCCTGCTTGCTTGGGATTGATTTCACGACAGTATTAGAGGAAAAATGGGTGCCTGCTGAACGCTGTCATTTTGGGTTAAGATGAGAGACTGTTGAGTAATCATGTTGGTAAATCGTTTGCCACATATTGGCCATGATGGAAATCGTCTGTCCACGTTAGACATGTTGAAGTTAAATTAAACGTCAATTGATGTCAGGAACCCAATTGCATCAAAATAAAACATGGAGGGATCCAATTTTAACAATTGAAACACAAGTAACTAAATTGAAACAAAATTGAAATTTCAAAGATTAAAAGTGCAGTTAAGCCTAAATTTATTAAAAATTAGTTAAAGATAGTTAAAATAAAACACAAATGAGACAAATATTGGCGGTAACTGGTAATTTTTCCAGTTATCTTAGTCACTAATCAGAATGTGTGGCTGCCAAGCCCTTTCATTCCAACACATACACCGGTACCCGAGCAAAGCGAAGAGAGGTGCCAGGGATACCTCACCTTAAGAAGGAGAAAAACCTAGTTTTAGCTCTCATTACTTCAGCATGTGGCATGCATTTATTGGCTTACTTCATGAGCCACGGTTCAATGACTCTTCAAGTTTTTCTCTTTTAAGAAGAATTGAATTCTCCCAAGAACTCAGCATGGGACTGCGGAGGTTTCCTTCTTATCTCACCTCAGTTTTTTCTTTTCTTTTTTTTGTAAACAAATTTCACACCACATAAAGTATAAACATTTCTTTTGAGCCAATAAATTGAGCAGCAACACAACAGAACCCACAATAACACATCATAACAAGGAGAACCACCTAAAATGATCTCACTGAAAGCAATAAAATTTCCACTGGGCACTGCATCGATACCAACTATAAGCAAATATAACCTGTTTTCAGAATGACTGACTAATAGTAAAGGACTCAACTGAATTAAGTCTTGAACTCCATAATAATGGTAAAAAACTCCACTCAAAAAATGATCAGTCACTATCATAGCTTCTAGGATCTTAATTCAAAAATCCAGTGATTGGTACTTTCGGACTCAACTCAACTCAACTAAGTCTTAAACTCCACTCAAAAAATGATCGGTTACTTACGTAGCTTCTAGGATCTTAATTCAAAGCTCCATGATTGGTTCCTTCCTGTTTCTTAAATAATCTACTTTCATAGCCAACTCTCTTTTGTTTTGGTTGCGCCTTATGCTATTTGGAAACGCAGTATCCTCCTCCTTCAAAGTTTTGCATAAATTGTGGTGAAACGCTCACCCATTGATAAACCACTAAAATGAATAAACATGTAAATTTTCAAAAGTATTAAAATTACATGGAGCAATCACTTTTATAACTGAACTACTTAATTCAGCAATGAGATCATGCTTCACTAAAATAAAACTTTGCTCAAGAATTTAATTGTAAAGCAGTAGACAGTAGTAACTTTCTAGCTGTTAGAAAACATTAGGCCAATAAGTTTATATTAAAAAGAAGTTAATAGGTAAAGGTACAGTGGATGAGACTTTCATGCATTCAGAGCTTTTCCTTGAGTGATTGAGGTGTAGGAACCTCTCCCCTCAATATCTTCCACGGCCCATAATAAAATTTTGGCTCCATCAACGGCACAGCTTCCCCAGGATGTTCTTCCCAGTATTTCTCCTACAATACCATAGAACACACATGATGAGTTATTGACTTATTTCCTAGGAAAGTTTCCATGATTTCTTTAATAGGCTAGTATTCGTATCAGACTATGCTAGGAAAACATTGACAACTTGAAATGAAATACAATTAGCATCTAGCATCCAGAATTGGTAAAAGCATTCAGTTATTTGTTAAATAACACATAAGAACCTTCTTGAAGCTGGATCAAAAAACAAATGATTCTGTAGCAACAAAACAATAAATTATGACATGCTGCCCTTCTTTATACTGGGTATTTCGAAAAATAAATAAATAGCCTTAGTGTGGGGAATGGCTAAAGAAAGTTAAATGCCACTAGACATGAAGGCCTACAAAATTCAACTGGAGAAATTTTTCTACAGCTTCGGTAGCATGTTTTTCGCTTGGAACGAAGAAAGTTCACTCCATACTCAAAATCATTGTTAGATAACAGTAACATTGACAACAAGATCTATCTGCTCCTGAAAGTTAAGTTGAGGATGATGACCATCTTCACTTTCATTTGATTCACCCTAATACGTAGGTACTTTCCGACTGTTAAGAGTCCAAAAACTTCCCTTAAGAGTGAAACTCAAAGGAAAAGGAGGGAGGCACGCCAATAGTAATGAGTAAAGACAATAACATATTGACATTTACTAATACTTAACAAAGTACAAGTAAGAAAAATCCTCAGCAATCTACTCAGAATTTCTGGGAAGACCTCAACTCTACTTAAGGTCACCATCTAAGCAGTTTTCAGTTTTTTTGAGGCAATTTTATCCAGTAACATTTAAAGAATGAGAAACACCGTGAACGATCTCCTCCACAAGACTAAATTTTCCACAGGGCTGTACCCTACTACCCTAAGTTAGGCTTGTCATAAACCACAAATGAGATGCAAACATAACCAGATTTCAGAATTTCACTAAAGTTGAAAAATTCAAGACTCAAAAAAAATGACCAGTGCCACCCAATTTTGTAGCTTCTTGGATAACAATGAATTTATAATTATTCCATCAATGTTCTATAATTCACATATTCCAATTTCTCTGATAATCTAATTCAGACAATCCTAGAACAGTACAAGAAAAAGCTACTAGATGAAATCATTAAACAGAGCAGTGGTGTATGTAACCAAATAAAAGCAATAAAGCAATAAAAGCAATAAAATCATTAAATTGATTAAACCCAAAATTAAAAATCTTTGGTAACAGCATAAAATACCTTGTAGAGTTGCTCAGTTATAGCCGCGCCAATGACCCCAGTATAGAAAGCTGCAGTATATATAGTGACCAAAGGAGTAAAGGATTTGGGTCTCCTGTAAGGGTCGACCATGATCCATAGAATATCTCTCTCCCACTTAGTGTACAAGTAATCGGCGTATTTTCTCCAAAGGTAGCTAGCCATTTTGCCTGGTTTTACACGGTTTTTTTGCAGACCTGCAAATGGGTATTCACAATTTTGTGACTATCTTGGACAGACGAAAACCCACTATTGAAAAGAAAGAACTTACTCGGCACCGGAGAAGCGATCGGAAAAACCTTCCTTCGTCCCCTTCACTTCTCTCTGCTATTACTTACTAGCTCTCGTAGTTACTTATCGAGCTGGGCTGCTACTCATCTGGATTTAACTAAAACAGGCCATGTACTTCAAGACGAACGGGCCAGGCTACCCATTGTTAGTTTCATCTTTTTGACAACTCATTGGAAGAAGTCACAATAAGTCTCTCGTATCAAAATAAAAATTATAACAATAATTCTTACTTTATTTTAAAATGAATAAAAAGATCTACAATTTCTTCAGAAGATTAATAGTCCTATTTTTATAATTTTCTTTCATCAAAATATTTTTACCTTTATTTTTTTTACTCAAACTCGACTAGAAGGTGAGAAACAGATACCAACCATTTGAACTAAACGCTTAGTTAGATTTTTACCTCGCTTAGTACGTTTTTTTTTACCAACTATCCATTATCTGTAATAATAATAATACTAATAATAAAAATTATACAATAATTTTTTTATAGCTAGTTTGTATTAGTCAAAGTAAATTGGGCCATTATTCTATAATCATTATTTAAGCCTAATTTATCCTAATTTACTCAATATCCTTATATAATTAATTACGTCAACTCTATTGTAGCCTATAAATATAGGCTCTTTTTATTGTAAGTTATTCAGCATTTTCAATATACAATTTAGATTCATCCTATAATTATAACTTGATATCAGAATTTAGGTCTTCAAAGTTAAGGTTAGCTCCATATGGTGGCAACTTCCTCCTTAACAATCAATTTATACATAATATAAATACTCTTTTTGATTTATCATCATCAATCCCTCCAACATTTATAAATAATATTATCTGTAGTTGATCGTTCAACTAATTTTTATAAATTTTTCTAGAAAAATAGAGTTTTCTTGAGAAACAAACAATAAACTAGAGAAAAAACTAAGCAAAAGAAATACTAATTCATTTAAAATTCTTGGATTGTTCTTACAATGGCTAAATTAGAAGTTGTCATTGCTTATCCTCTAGCTCCCATTCCAGCAAGGCATTGTTACGGATTTTACTACGCAAGAGATCGTATCGTCCATAAGTAATATAGTGATAATTAGGATATCGTTCACACGGGGAATTACTATTACAATAAAGTTAAATACTAAAGTTAAGGCAACCTAATCTTATTCAAACAACCAATTTTGTGTTTGCAATCAATGGTTTTAAACTAAGCAACTTATAAATTTAATTTAATTAAACCTAGGTCTACAATATCCCTCAGCACTTCACTTATATTCTCCTCACTCTTCGTTACAATTATACAAGGGTTCAAATTATTAACCTAAAGTTTTTAACTAATTATAAGCATCTTCCAATGTCTTACAATAATACCTCCATTAATTAATTCACTAGATTCCTTTGTGAATTAGGTTAAGATAAATTCATTAAACTTCAACTCTAAATTGGTTACATATGGCTAAAGAGTATACTCCTATCTCTCAAGCAAATCAAATTACTCTATTAGATTAATAATTCAAACATATGCTAGTTCATCTATGGCTAACCTTAAATTCTCTTTCAAAGTTAATTAAGGATTCCTAATCAATCTAATTGGTGATTAATCATTTAGAAGTATTAAAATCAAGATGAACATAAATAAATTGAAAACCAATGCATAAAATAACTAGAAGCAAAGGGTATATAGACTACATGTTGAGTTCAATTGTAACCCTAAAGAAGAAACTACATTGTACTAACTAAAGAAAACAAAAGTATAATTGCTTTACAAATAAAATCAGAAAGCAAAAAGAGAAGAGAAAACGAGAAGTTGTCACGGCTTCAAGTCTTCAAGAATTCTTTACTATCTCAAATATTGCTTGCTTTGATGTGTTCTCTAAACTCCAGCCTTCACCTTGTCTTATAGATTTTTACGCTTAGTTTAAAACCAACTAGGATTCTATTCTTTTACGTACGAGCATTACAACCTTATCTTCCTCAATGTTGCAGTGATCTCTATGTTTACCAACAAATTCGTGATGGTTATGGCGTTGCAGCGCCATCTTCCTAGCATTGCCTTCTCTAACTTGCAATGTAAATTTCTAGATTTTCGCCACTGCAGCACTAGCTTTATACTGTCGTGGCGCCATGCTCGAGTAATTTTCATTCTTTCTGCTCCTTTAGCGCCACAACGTTGGCTTCAAGTTCATCCTCTTTGAATTGAAATAGGACAATACTTCAAATCAATTAAAAACAAAGTAAATAGACTTAAACAAAACTACTCACAATTTAAGTCCAACACACTTAAATAATAAAATCTCAAACAAACACAACTTAACTCAAAAATAACAATTTTAATTCAATTCTAATCCTAAACTCAAGAAATTAGTATACTTCAATACTCTTAAAGGTAGTGAAATTATCGGCATATGGCTGAGTCATCAAACAACATGATATGAATTTGGACCTATAACAACTCACCCTCCTTGGAAAAGGATCCTTACAACAATGACTTTCCTGTTGATGGCAAAACTCTAGCCATCATTGCTTGTGCACCAGTATGGGCAGAGATGGTGTCATCTACCCATTTTAGTATCTGCCCTTCAATTTTCATGACAGAAATTGCTTTAAAAGCAACCTTGAATCTTTTGTGCCGTGATTGAACTTTCAATATTGTGGATTCATATTACCATATTCTTTCGAATCCTTCACTCATTTTTTGAACAAGTTTCCAAAAATCTTCATCTTCGCAATATATGATTGATTTCCCACTTCTTTCATCTATTTTTAAATCTACATATCCGTACTCAAATTTGAAATTCGCGTTTGGTTGTAGAACTTGTCCATTTGTGGTGCATGGGACGCCTACTTTCAATATTGGATTTATCTTTTCTGGTGATTTCAATTTCTTCCCTTCCACTATCAATCAGCCATTGTCCCACACCATTCCTTTTACTTGTATCATCATTCTCACATTTAAACTAGCAGTCATTAAATGAACTGTGCTTAGCATCATTAGTTTCATAGCTAATTGCATGATGAGAAGGGTAAATCTGTGAAGAAAATCTCGTTCTAACATTGGATCATTTTCTGAAATCTTTGAAGCTGTTAGTGAATAATAAGCATTTTGTGACAGGTAGCTTGGATTTGGAATTGGATTTTCTGAAATAATAAGCATTAAATGAACAATATATATAGCAATCAAGAAAGTAGATAAGTAAAACAGAAACCATAAATTTTAAAGGTATGTTATGGCATCAGATTTCTCCTTCTTTGCGGCTGGTGTTTGAAGCAGACAATGCGTAGAATAGCTAATACTGTCTCTTAGTCCTTTGTTTTCTAAGTTTGTTCATGTCGTTTCTTTCCCTTTCAATCGAAAAAATAAATAAATAAATAAATTACACATGTTCCTATGCAACAAAAACAAATATATAATAGAATATAGATGGAATAAAATATATTCCATAAGAAATCTTGTCGAGATAGTTGCAAGATGGTGTTGGTCTTGAAGATTGGGATGTGCTGGAACAGACTGGTCATTTTGGTAAAGAATTTTAAGCTTTTTGAAGAGCCTTTCTCGATGGAGACAAAAAAGGAAAAAAGGAAGGGGTTTAATTGAAGAAGAGCTATCAGTGCATCTGGGAATTTGTTTCAGTTCCATAGGAAATATAACAACTGGTTTATCTTCTTTTGGGGATTAATGATAATATCTTGTTTATTGTGTGAATTTACATTATAACAAGTTAGGTTTAACAGGATGTGCAAGAGCATTAAAGTATTCTATGTGCAATATCAACTCAAATTTTATTTATTTTGAAAAATTTTGATATCAAATATACTTTCAGAACATGAATGTTAACTTATCAAATATGCTTTTTCGGACATGTCAAATTTTATTATACTTATCTATGTAGGTAAAGAAGGTGTTTGTCTTTCAGGATAAAGTGAGAGAGATACTTCAAGCTAACTTAGTAATAAAGTCTTGTACATTTATTCTGGTTTTGATAATACTTTTCAAGATAGTGTTTTGACTTTTAAAAAACTATAACACCTAAATATTGTTTGATTAAATTTTTTTATATACTTTATTAGTGCTTTTAGAAACACCCCAAGTGATACTTTTAAAAATTAACTATAAAGTTTTAAAATTAAAATTACAAAAATCACCTTATTAAATTTGAAAATTATCAAGTATATTTTCAATTAATTTATAAACCATCAAATTTTTCTCCTTAAATATATTTTTAATTAATTATATATATTTTTGTCATTTTATACATTCACAATAATTTATGATTTATTTTATCAAACACATTGTTCATTGTGTTTACTATTTATAACAACTTCTATAAAAAAAAATTTCATATATAATTACTGTGACTTTTTCATAACATGAAAGTTATAATAGCTTTTTAAAAACTACATTAACAAACCAAGCCTTAATTGATATTTATTTATTTATTTTTGGTTTCTTTTTCACTTTTGAATATGTTTTCTTGTGTGAATATGAGTATATTATAGATATGCATTTCAATTCTTCTATGAAATATGCAGACAATTTAAATCACAGCCAATAATCGGGGTAAAAACAGAAAAAGAATCAGACTTAAGAAGGCGGTATCAAGTGGGATTAAAATCTCGGGTGCATGATGTGACTGGCATTTTAACATCAAATGCCGATGTTTTCATGGTAGCAATTTGTGGAGAGGAAGGAATTGGTAAAACTACAATTGCCACAGCGGTTTATCGTGATCTTTTATGCAGATTTGAGAGTGGAAGTTTTATTACAAATGTCACGGAAATAGGGAAGAACACTTCTGGTATAGTCAGTCTATAACAAAACTTCTTTCCAATATCCGTAATGGACGCAAGATACAGATAGATAATATTGAAAATGGAATGTCTGTAATTGAAAAAACATTTCGAAAAAGAAAGGTTCTTTTTGTACTTGATGATGTAAGTGACTTTGATCAACTAAATGCTTTGTGTGGAAGTGTTTCCTGGTTCGGGAAAGGCAGGTAGAATCATCATCACAAGTAGTAGTTGCTTGGTTTAGAGATTACAGGAGTATCAAGGGTTGGGGTAAGATGTTTATCTTTTCAGTGTACAGAATATATAGTGAGAAGACTGAATGTGACCGAATCTCTTGAGCTTTTGAGCTGGCATGCATTTAAAGAAGAATATCCAGAAGAAGATTTCGAGGAACTCCCAAGAAAGGGAGTTCATCTTTATGAAAGGCTTCCACTGGCTCTTGAAGTTCTAGACTCCTATTTTGTTTGGTAGAAGGATAGCAGAATGGAAAAATGCATTGAAGATATTATTGATTTGGGCATTATGAATCTGCTCAAACTTGGCTTTGATGATTGTGATGATATGGAGAAATATATGTGACTCGTACATTAGGGAGGACAGAGACTACACTGTGAAACAATTGGAAGAAAGTGGATTTTCTGCAGAATTTGGAATAAATGTTCTCGAAGAATGATGCCTTCTAACTGTGGACATGGAGAACAAGTTCAAACAATGGGAGGCAAAATTTTTCATGAAAGGTCGACTATAGGGCACAAACAGGTATATAGTTAGTAGATAATGGTTTCAGTAAAATAGTGTAACTTTATCTCTATGTTACCTTGTTTCATAACATTTTATTTATTCCATCCTTCTCACATTCCAAGTAGATCGGTGATGTATTCTTGAGTTTTAGAGGTACAGATACACCAAATACTTTCAGCGGCCATCTCTATGCTACTTTAGAAAATGCCGGAATCAGTAGCTTCATGGATGACACAGACCTTCCAAAAGGAGAAGACATCGATTCAGGACTTCTGCGAGCAATTGAAGGGTCAAGAGTTTGTATAATTGTTTTCTCAATAGCTTATGCATATTCAAGATGGTAGTTTAGATGAACTGGTGAAAATCATGGAGCTTCGCAGAACTAATATCTTGTTGTTTTCTGAAAGTAATTGTCACTTTGTCAGGCATGAAGCGAAGATCATCACTGAAATTGTTAATTACATCTCGAGAAGGCTAGACATGATGTACTTATTTGTAGCCCAGTACCCTGTGGGAGTAGAATCTCGCGTGGAAAATATGATTGAATTATTAGGTAGTGCATCAGATTAGTGTTCGTATAGTAGGGATTTTGGGAATGAGAGGAATTGGCAAAACAACTATTGCAAAAGCCGTTTATAACGAAATTCGTCGTGATTTTGAGGGTGGAACTTTTCTTGCAAATGTCAGGGAAAATTGGGGGCAACATGATGGACCAGGCCACTTACAACAACAACTTCTTACAGATGTGTTTCTGGAAAACAAGACACAGATACGCGGTCTTGAATGGGGAATCATTTTACTTAAGGAAAGACTCCGCCATAGAAGGATACTTGTTGTACTTGATGATGTAGATAAGTTGGAACAACTAAATGCATTATGTGGAAGTCGTGATTGGTTTTTTCCGGGAAGTAGAATCATCATTACAACAAGAAATGAGAATTTGCTAAATGCGCTTAAAGTGGATGAAGTATATTTGATGGGGGAAATGCATCTAACTGAATCTCTGAGCTTTTTAGCCAGCATGCCTTTAAGGAAAAAAGTCCTAAAGAAGATTACGCAGAACTCTCAAGAGATGTTGTTACTTATTCTGGAGGTTTGCCTCTAGCTCTTGAAGTTCTGGGATCTTATTTGTTTGGGAGGAAGATACCACAATGGATAAAGTACATTGGAGAAATTAAAACGAATACCTAATGATCAAGTCCAACAGAAGTTAAAAATAAGCTTTGATGGTTTAACCGATGATAAACACAAAGATATCTTCCTTGATATATCCTGTTTCTTCATTGGTATGAACAGAAATGATATCGTGGAAATCAAATGGTTGTGGATTTTTTGCATAAATTGGCATAACTATCCTCATGGAATGATGCCTCGTAACTGTTGACAGCAAAAACAAGCTTAGAATGCATGATTAGCTTCGAGACAAGGGGAGAGAAATTGTTCGTGAGAAATGGCCAAAGAGCATGAGGAACGTAGTAGATTATGGTGGCATGAAGATGTATATGATGTATTAACGAAACACATGGTAATGAATTTCTCCACTTTTCTTTTAATGACTATGTTTCCTCCCTAAAAGCAAGGTCAATTATGCATAATTAGTATCAAAGTAGGTTGGAACCTGACCCTAATCCTTTTAGGTTTATTTGTAGGTATAGGGCTGATAGCTCATTTTGGTGGTCATATGCATTATGCAAGTGTCCTATATGCATCACTTGTAACAAACTCATAACATCATTTATATTTGATTATATGGTACTTCATTCACAGGGAACAAAATCTATTGAAGGACTCACTTTAAAACTTTCCAGATTAAACAAAGTGAACTTCAGAACTGAAGCATTTAAGAATATAAAGAGACTCAGATTGCTCCAATTTCATCATGTACAGCTCACTGGTGAATATGATAATATATCCAAAGACTTGAGATGGCTATGTTGGCATGGATTTCCCTTAAGATCCATTCCAATAGACCTTTATCAGCAACGTCTAGTTTCTATGGACTTACGATATAGCAATCTCAAATTGCTTTGGAAGCATCCTTTGGTTAGTTCAAACTTCAAATAACATGTTATTTACTTCTTAGAATTGATATATATCTATATACATAGTTTGAACTCCTCCTCTAACCTCCCTATTCCCCCTCTTTGGACAGTTGCTAGAGGGACTGAAAATCCTCAATCTCAGTCACTGTCATTTCCTGGCCCAAACCCCTGATTTTTTAGAGCTCCCCAATCTTGAAAAGTTAATACTCAAGGGTTGTCCGAATTTGTCTGCTGTTCATGAATCCATTGGGTGTCTTAATGGTCTTGTTTTGGTAAATCTGAGAGACTGCAAATGCCTTGGGAATCTCCCAAGAAGTTTCTATAAGTTGAAAGCTGCCAAAACTCTCATTCTTTCTGCCTGTTCAAAGATTGACAGGTTGGAAGAGGACCTGGAACAGATGGAATCCTTGACAACTCTAACTGCAGATAATACTGGAATAAAACAAATGCCTTTTTCCATAGTAAAATTGAAAAGCCTCCGGTATATATCTCTATGTGGGTATCAAGGATCATCACGTGATGTGTTTCCTTCTCTTTGTTTGGTCTTGGATGTCACTAAAAAGTAGTCTCCAGCTTCGGAATCACTCCTTTGGGAGCCTTACATCTCTGTCTTGTTTTGATCAACAAAGCAATAATTTCTCCAGACTACCATCAACCATCAATGGCCTTTTAGAGCATCCAACTGAAAGGACAGAATGTGGCTCCCAGATTCAACCAAATTCAAGATTCAGCAAGAAACTTGACTATGGTAAAATTTTCCCTTACAGATTGTGAAAGTTCAGTTAACTTTACAGCCTCAGAAAATTTCCGGAATACTCTAATGATTCACATAGGAGGGTTCAGGAAAGTCACAAATTCTCTTGGAGGAAGCATCCTACAGGTCTCTCTCTCTATCTGTCTCCTTTCACATTTTGCTTTGTTGAGATTAACAACACGAGACTTTTTACACCTATTAAAAAGCTGCCTCTTTCTTGGAAATTTAAGGAATTTTCTGATGATATAGTTGTAAAGACTTATAGTTAAGAAAATCAAGATTAAGAAATAATATTAGAATATGCACATCAATCCATTGAATTAAATATCATTTAGTTAATTAACTATGCTCTGTGCCATCTAATGTTAAAACTACTAACTACATGTTTAAATAATTTTCTATTTTTCTAAACTTTAGTGAAACTTGTGTGATATCATTATACCTGACGTGAAGATATAGCCTAATCTGCTCGTTGATTTTACTGTTTAGAGTTGGAGTGTAAATAGGTTGTATTTATGGTTACAGGGATGGACTGCTACTGATATTGGTGATCTCTTTCTCCCTGGTGCTTGCTCTCTCGATTTGTTCATCTATAAGGCTGAAGGACCCCTGGTATCTTTTGAAGTGCCACATGTTGTTGACGGTCACTTGGCAGGGTTCAACGTGGGTATTGTTTATTCATCTTCCATGGACAGAATGTCATCTCACTATCTTACGACAATGTTAGTCATCAACCACACAAAGGATACCATCCAGATGTCCATGCCAGTAACAAAAGATGAAGCAATCTTCCATGAAGATAATCTATGGCAGGGACTATTATCAAACATGGAAGGTGGTGACAAATTAGAGGTTATTCTAGATATTGGGTATCAATTCGCCGTGAAAGAGACAGCAGTTTACTTAGTATATGGTAAATCAATTGACAAAAATATGAGTGCCAGCCAGTTCCAAATAAGGTTCCTATTCTTTCTGGTGAATTTCAAAAAGCAACTGGGTTCAAGAGTTGCTGCTGTGATGTTGAGGCAGGAACAAGTACTAAACCGTTGGAACCAACGACTGAAAAGTCAAGGTATGAACTCAGTACTTATTGCTGAAGTGAACTACATTAAATTAACAAAGAAACGTGAGTGTGGTTTTACATGATTTTGCAGTATTTATTCTAGGCTTGTTTAAGAAACACATTGCATTTTCAGGCAAATCGGTTTTGTTGTTACTAATTTAAATAAAAAGAAATTGTCCTAATTATCCGATTATAATTGAATTTCTCATGAGTAGCACCTCCCTTTGCGTTACGGCCTTGGAAAAAGGCGACTTGATTCACTGGATTGTTTAAACTTGGTAATCTGAACCAAACTTAATTGAATTACCAGAAACAAGAAGAAATGTGTCACACTTAAGAAGAAGCATGAAAAAACTATAGTAGTAATGTCTCAGCTGCCTGTGTTCCATGATGGTCCAAGAGTTTTACAAAACCAATAGCTATTTTGAACAAAAGTATTATAAAAAGAAACAAGATTGTTGTGAACAAAGATTGCACCAGGGAAGGAGTTCCAAGAGCTAAGGAATTGATACGAGTTTAATTCATTAACTCTGTAATTGGACTTAAGTAATTCTTAGGCTGATGTGGCAGATTACTAAGTATGTTAGAAGGCAGTTAGTAAGTATTTCCTGGATATATTGGAATTCGATTATGAAATCTTGGAAGAAGTAAAGATGTTAGTGTTTCATATACAATGTGCTGTGACAAGTTGTTTGAAGTTTAAGTTTTATTTACTTTATATATAATGTGATGTGACGAGTTGTTTGAAGATTGGCGAGATATTTAACAAAAAAAAAAAGGGCAAGAAATTGGTGAAGAATATATGTCCTTGCTAATTGGTGAGGGATGTCTCTTCTTGTCAATCCCTCCCCAATTATTAGAGAAAGACTTATTCACTCACTATGTTTGGTGAGGGATAAGCTAGCTAGTTCCTCGTTAATTGGTGACCAAGAAATGGCATAAGGTACTCTACCTTGCTAATCGCTCTCTAATCCCTCGTTAGAGTGTTTCGCAAGGGATTGGTAAGGGTTGCAGTTTGTGGCTAAACTGCCTTTTTGTTGTAGTGGTTACTCATTTGTTAATGTAGTGGGCTCGTACCTTCCTTGAAGATGCCACCTGGGAAACAAAATTCACTCATAAAATAAAGAAACAACTCAAATAATCAACTAATTAATAGGAGTGGGTTTTACTTCCCGACACATAGCAAAATGTTGCTTACAAATAGAAGTTACCTAAAATAATTGTTTCACGTAAGTACATAATCCATTGGTCAGAAAGATAAGAAAATAAAAATCACCTCAGTCAATTTTTCATTTCTTTGTTGCTAAAATTGACCCACCAGTTGATTTTAATTAACTATTTTTTAAGAAAAAATAAAAGATTATTTTTTATAGGAGAAAGAAAAATATATTACATACCTCTCTTGAAAGAAGAATTGATTCTTTTGGCCACTGTATTTGTAAATTGTAGGGGTGGCTTCGCTTCGATTTTTAAGGGTTTATATAATCAAAGTGTGATTCTAGTTTATATTTGATTTTGGTTCTTTTAGTTATACTGATATTATTGGAACATAACCGAATTAAATTAATAAGTATCGGTTTCATTTTCATCGATTCTTCTTGGACTAAATTTGAAACTCACAAAATTGGCTCATCAACTTTTCTTTTTTTCTTTTAAATTACATGTTGTAGTTTTTAGGCCACAAAATTATCTCCAATAAACCTATTTTTAGGTTTTTAAAAAATATCTAATATAAATTATTAAATATAGCTACAAAATAAGCTCCGACACATCAAAAATTATTAAATCATGTTAAAAAAATAAAAATTAAGAATATATACATATTTACATTTGGTTTCAGTTAAAATCAAAAATATTTGATAACCAAACCAAATAATTCGGTTATTAAAAACAAAAAATCATAAAAATAAAATGAATTCGTTTTTGGTTTGGTTTGAGTTCAATTTTCAGTTATACCTGAGAATGTTTCGTCCCTAGTAAATAGAATTAACTTAAGAGGCATCAAATAATGGTTCTCCCCATTTAACTATCGATCCATAGCCTTAGACCCGAATCTTTAGAAAAGGAAAAGAGAAAGGACCCCAGCGAGCCATTACAGAAGAAAACAGCTGCCTTAGGGCCCATTAGGCCGTGCTTATATGGTGCGACATCTGAGCCTAGTGCTGTGAAGGACACACCGTAGCCTGTTTGGGCTGCCACCTCCAAGAAGCTAGCCCATCCGAGCTTCTTGGCCACGATCCAACATTTCTCCTCCCTCTTTCGCCCCTTTTTTATAATTCCAAATGTGTCCCTACCCTTTTTTTTCACCAAAATACCCTCCCTTTTTCCCATAATGCCCACTGAATACTGGTCCAAAATTTAAAAATCAGATCATTGGGTTTGCCAAAGGTCTGATTTTCAAAATTTGTTTTTAATCCAACGGTAACTAAAAACAAATTCTCCTTTTTGGCAACCAAAGGTACAAATGTCCTTTTTTTTTCTTCCCTCCTTCCTAACTCTTCCAAAATCACACAATTCTCAAATTACTCCCTATTCTTCAATTTTTCTCTTCTTCTCTCTAATTTTTTAGTCTTTGATTTTCTTTCTCAAGTACTCAATATTTTTTAGGTATGATAATTTTCTCGAATTTATTTAAATTGTGATATTTATAAGTTGTTAATATGCTATTTTGTTTTGTAATTTTATTTTGGAAATTAACTTTCACACAATTTAATTTATATTATCAAGTACTATTTTGTTTTGTAATTTTATTTTGAAAATAATTTTTCATTATATTTAAATTATGCTATTATCAAATTTTATTTTGTTTTGTAATTTTATTTAGGAAATAACTTTAGTTATTTTATTTTAAAAATTAACTTTTTATATATTTAATTACAAATATGGCATAACCATATGATAATGCAAATGATAGTGATGAGGATGATGACATTTTTCTTGCAATTACAGCAATAGTCATTGAAGCACATGCTTATGAGTACATTGCAAAATATATGACAAAAACACCTTGTAAAAAATCTTCACACACAGGGCTCATGTGGGTAGATAAAGTGTTAAACGACAATCATGTTTGTTGTCACAAGAATTTAGTGATGAAAACACCATGCTTCTTGAGATTCTGTTAAATTCTTGAACAAATGTATCAACTACAACAATAATAATAATAATAATAATAATAAGTCAAATTAAGAAAATGGTTGTTATGTTTTTGTATTTAGCAGGAAAATGAGCTTCGAATATATATTACAAGAAATGATGCAACACTCTAGAGAAACAATATATAAGTTATTTAAGCGTATATTGCAAAGTATCATGTTGTTATCTATTGACATTATCACACCAATTGATCATGAATTCAACTTTATTCTAATAAAAGAGGATTGATGATACTTGCCTTTCTTCCAACATTGTATTGTGCCATCAACTGTACTCATATTGCTTCTCTCATTGCCAATCCCTCGCCAATTATTAGAGGACTTATTCACTTGCTATGTTTAGCGAGGCATTGGCAAGGGATAAGCTAGCTAGTTGCTCGTTGGTTGGCGACCAAGAAATGGCATAAGGTACTCTACCTTGTCAATCGCTTGCTAATCTCTCGTTAGAGTGTTTCGCAAGGGATTGGTAAAGGTTGCAGTTTGTGGCTAAACTGCCTTTTTGTTGTAGTGGTTGCTCATGTGTTAATGTAGTGGGCTCGTACCTTCCTTGAAGATGCCACCTGGGAATATTAAGCAAGCTTCTCTAAACAATTTTCACAGTTCATTTGTAACACTTGAGTACAATTATTCTTTATCAGAGGGGTATCTGTTTCTTAATTCAGATAGGTAGTTTTCAGTTCATTAGCAACGCAAAGGAGGATAAGTCAATCTTTTGCTTTACTTCAAAAAATTTCTGCTAGCCAACTGTACTGGCACCTGTCTTGCTCATCAGCCAGCTCAGTAACTAATTTCGGTTCTTGCATTTTCAGTCTGCGAGCCTATATGAGCTCCACCTTGATGTCATTTCCTATATGTTGAATTTTAGTGAAACAACTTCTCTTCAATTATTTCTCTGACAATTTCAGAAACCTTCAATTTTAATTTGTATCAAACAAATTCAACAACAAAAGTTTTTTTGATCAAATTAAAATGAATGTTACAAATCCACTAAAATAAAAGACTCGAGAGGACGTGCATCAAACCCTAAGTCAAAAGAAACTAATGCTCGTAGTTTTAAATCACAATAATTCTTTAGACACAAAACTGCTCCTAGCATGTTGGTGCTAAGCCGAATAAACCACATGATGATATAAAAAGTAGAAAGGATATCAATATACTTATTAAATTATAATAATTATAAAGCTAAATTATATCTTTGACTCTTGTAATTTTACTCGAATATTACTTTGGTTCTTATCATTTATTTTGTTATAGTGGGGTCTTTAAAATTATAAAATTGCTCTTATTAAGTCTCTGTCATCACCTTCAGTCTAAATTAACTTTGACAAAAATGACATGGATACATAGAAATGAATAAAAAATTACGTAGTTGATTACATGACTAATTGATAAATAACAAATTGACATATAAATTTTTATAATTAAAAAACTTGAAAAATTAAGATAAATTTAAAAAACTCAAATCCTTCTTACTTTATCTTTCCTTTACCAAACCTTCTGTAAAATTCACTTTCCAAACCGTTTAATTGAAGATTAACTACTTGAATTTTTTGAGAAAGTTAAAGAGTTTTGTTTTTCAATCTTCATTTTTTGGATTTTCTGTCGGAATTTTGGGTGAATAATAGATGGTTTCAGCGCTGAAGATCTGTCAACTATTAGAGGAATAGCCACTATTTCCCAAGCTTCACCAGTAGAGGGATAATCTAATCTCCAAAATGGAGTCCAATTCGTCTTCGAATCTGAGTTTGAATTCCAATTATGGAGATGAGATACAATTTATATTTTGGGTTTTATTTATTTTGGTTTTGGATTTATAGATTTAAACTACAATGGAGCCGAGAGAGATTTTTTGCAGAACCTTCTCATCTTTCCTCTTTCTCTTTCCTCTTTCCACTTCCAAACATGAATTTATGAATCTATGAGCTCCATGGGCTTGGATCTAAGTTTTATGTTTGTTTCTTCATGGGTCTGATTATACGTCATCATTTTTGGTGTTTTTATAGTTGCTATGTTGAAATTTGTATGATTCTACGTCCAGATTTGGTTATTTCAACTGCATTTTCAGTTTTTGATTTTTTTTCTATGTGAATTTTCTTTTGTTTTTCATTCGGATCTATAACACATTGAAGGCTATTTTGCAATGTGGTGGTTTTTATTGTATTCTACTTCATTTTCTTTAAAAAGGAAGAAAGATTTGAGTTTTTTTTTTTTTAAATTTAATTTGTTAATATTTTATTTCTGTTTTAAATTTTTTATTTACTATTGATAAAAATTCACGTATCAATTTGTTTTTCGTCATTTAACTATGTCATCACCTATATAATTTTTCATCCACTTTTATTTATCCACTTCACTTCTTTTGAAATTAACTTGGACGTAAGATGATGGCAGGACTCAATTAAAATAATTTTATAATTTTAAAGACTCAATTATAATAAAATGAATAATAGAGACCAAAATAAAAACTGAATAATATGTTAGAGAACAAAGATGTAATATAGCCTAACTATAATCATTAAAAATTAAATTTAAATAATAATAATATTATTAAATAACACCGAAATTATAATTAGCACTAAATATTATAAAATTTACACATATTTTATCTTAATTAAGACCCTCACAACTCTTGTTCAAAATATTGATCATAAATAATTAAGATTTCGGTTTTAACTCAAACCAAGCATGATGCTAATATCTCAAGCTATCTCTTGATTTCTGCTCAGCTGTAGGTTCTAGACTCTTTCTTTTTCTTCATTTTTAATTGGAAATTTGAAAATTACAACACTGAATTTAAATCCCAGAAACTCCCATTCTAATATGCTATCCCATGAGAATGAGATTATAAAAATAAAAATAAAAATAAAAGTTTAAACCGTGTTCTACATTGATTTTTAGTTTATTTTATTGTGAAAACCGTGTACTACATTGATTTTTATTTTATTTTATTGTGAAATCGTGTTCTACATTTCTTGCCAAAGCCGTGGAGGAACCGTGTCTGGCCCGGAAAACAGAGAGAGAAAGACTAAAAGATCCTTGTAAAAAAACATTTGAAAATATCATGGGATTATCTTTGTACACGAATCTCTTTATTTATTTATTAAATTTATTATATATAATATATATATATATATCTTACAAAAAGTAAAAAATAAATAAAAATATTTCACACATTCTAATAAAAGATATTATACCAATATTACTATCATTTTATATTTAAAATATGCCCAACACTGATATTAAGTCAAAAATTAACAATAAATTATTTTTCAAGAATAACCAAAATTAAGCATGAAATAATAAATTATCCCAATACAATAATAATAATAACCATATGATTTGCGCAATAAGCATTATGTCTATCTTTTTTTTCCTCCAAAGCAGCATGAGACCATATGCTTTGCGCAATAAGCATTATGTCTATCTTTTTTTTCCTCCAAAGCAGCATGAGACCATATGCTTTGCGCAATAAGCATTATGTCTATCTTTTCTTTCCTCCAAAGCAGCATGAGATTTTCAAATTTATTAAAAATTATCCTGAAACGTAAATTTTTTCTAAAAAAAAATTATTTACAAATACACGTGAGTATCTTTTCTTCATGAATGCTTTGCACGATTATCTTGAGAATATATATATATATAAATGAGTTAACTATCCATTGAGAATATTGACTTGAAAATTATTTTAAAAATAGGCATTGACTTTTTCTTTGTATTGTATAAGACATTCAACCAAAAAAACTAGTTAGTATAGTCACTAAAAAATATTAACATGTCAAATTTTTATATATTAATATTTGATTTTTTCTCTAGCTCCTACTTAAATTTTTATTTCTTTATATATATATATATATAATATTAATTTATTTGGTTATTTCATTAACTCTCTAAAATGATATTAAAGGGTATCAACTATCATGATATTTTTCTTTTTATTTTTTTATTTACTTTAACCTTAATTTTACCCAGCAGGAGACCACACTTACAAATTTTACGAAAGTCTATATATATTAATTTAAGATTCATAAAGTTTTTTCCTTGGAAATGTCTCGAAAAGAAAAAAACAATCGTCAATGCTCTCCAATAAGTTATTAAAAGATTTTGTATCAGATAAATGTCAAAAAAAGAAAAAGGAATGCTATGTCAATTGATGAATTACAATGCGTATTAAGAATTTAGTGAAATAATTAGGAAAAAGGCTGAAAGAAAAAGGAAAAATACTATGAAAGAGAAAAAAAAAAAAAAAAAAACTAGAAATGATGTATAAAAATATTACTCTAATATCATTGGACTTTTTGGTCTTTCAACCGGGACAACGGAAAAGAGAGGAAAATTGTCTAGCAGGCCTTTCGGCTCCTTCCTGGATCTAAGACTGGTGCCATCTGCCACCTCTCAGATGATGCTGGAAAAACCACTGGTAGTGCTTCAGACTTCAGCAGCTCCTGCCATTGACTAATTGAACTGCTATGAGCCTTTGTTGTTCAGTTCAGACACATTAACAGTTGCAAAATGGTGTTGGCGATGAAGATTGGGATGTAATAGAACAGACTGGTAATTTTGGGAAAGCATTTGAAGGTCTTGAAGAGCCTGTCTCGATGGAGACAAAAAAGAATAAAAGGAAGGGGTTTAATTGGAGAAGAGCTATCAGTGCATCTGGGAATTTGTTTCAGTTCCATAAGAATTATAACAACAGGTAATCTTTATCTACTTTTGGGGATTAATGATAATATCATGTTTATTATGTGAATTTACATTCTACCAAGTTAGGTTTGACAGGATGTGCAAGAGCATTAAAGGATTCTATGGGTGATAAGATTGAGCTTTCGGTTGAGGGAAAAAAAAAAATCAATATCAACTCAAATATTTTTTATTTTAAAAAAATTTGATATCAAATATACTTTTGAGAACATGAATGTTAACTCCACGTCTTTTGTTCTTCTAATTTCAAATATGCTTTTCTGGACATGTCAAATTTTATTTGAGATATCATACAAATCTATGTATGTAAAGAAGGTGATTGTCTTTCAAGATAAAGCGAGAGAGCTACTTCAAGCTAATTTAGTAATAAAGTCTTGTACGATTAGTTGCCTGCTTTTTTTTTGTTTCTTTTTCACTTTTGAATATGTTTTCTTGTGTGTATATAAGTATATTAAGATATGCATTTTCAATTCTTCTATGAAATATGCAGACAATTTAAATCACAGTCAACAATCGGGGTAAAATCAGAAAAAGAATCAGAGTCAAGAAGGCGGTATCAAGTGGGATTAAAATCTCGTGTGCATCATGTGACTGACATTTTACATACTGAACCTTTAAAATCAAATCACGATGTTTTCATGTTAGTAATTTGTGGAGAGGAAGGAATTGGTAAAACTACAATTGCCACAGTGGTTTATCGTGAACTGTTATGCAGATTTGAGAGTGGAAGTTTTATTGCAAATGTCAAGGAAATAGGGAAGAACACTAATGGCATAGTCCGTCTACAACAAAAACTTCTTTCCGATATCTGTAATGGACGCGAGATACAGATAGATAATGTTGAAAATGGAAAGTCTATAATTGACAAAACACTTAGTAGAAGAAAGGTATTTGTTGTACTTGATGATGTAGATGCCTTTGATCAACTAAATGCACTGTGTGGAAGTGTTTCCTGGTTTGGGAAAGGCAGTAGAATCATCATCACAACTAATCATGAGGGTTTGCTTAATGGGGACTGGAGAAATGAAGGTTGGCTTAATAAGAACTGGGTGACTTCAGAATATATAGTGAGAAAACTGGATGTAACTGAATCTCTTGAGCTTTTGAGCTGGTATGCATTTAAAGAAGAATATCCAGAAGAAGATTTCGAGGAACTTTTGAGAGCAGCAGTTGATCTTTGTAAAGGGCTTCCATTGGCTCTTGAAGTTCTAGGCTCCTATTTGTTTGGTAGAAAGATAGCAGAATGGGAAAGTGCATTGGAGATATTATTAAATGATCGTGGTTTGGACATTATGAATCTGCTGAAAGTTGGCTTTTATGGTTGTGATGATATGGTGAAATATATATTCCTGAATATATGTGACTCGTATATTGGGAAGGACAGAGACAACACTGTGAAACAACTGGAAGAAATAGGATTTTCTGCAGAAATTGGAATAGATGTTCTCGAACAACGATGCCTACTAAGTATGGACATGGAAAACAAGTTTATGATGCACTGGTTTGCTTCAAACAATGGGAAACCAAATATTTCATGAAAGGTCTCTAGAGCACGTACAGGTATATAGTTAGTAGATAATGGTTTCCCTAACATAATGTAACTTTATCTGTATGTTACTTTGTTTCATAACATTTGATTTATTCCTTCCTTCCCACATTCCAAGTAGATCGGTGATGTATTCTTGAGTTTCAGAGGTGCAGATACACGCAATATTTTCACCGGCCATCTCTATGCTAGTTTAGCAAATGCTGGAATCAGTACCTTCATGGATGACACTGACCTTGTAAAAGGAGAAAACATCAAATCAGGACTTCTGCGAGCAATTGAAGGGTCTAGAGTTTGTGTAATTGTTTTCTCAATATCTTATGCATATTCAAGATGGTGTTTAGACGAACTGGTGAAAATCATGGAGCTTCGCAGAACTAATAACTTGTTGGTTTTACCAATATTCTATGGAGTAGAACCATCAGATGTACGCAATCAGACTGGTAGTTTTACATTGGCCCTTAAGAACCACAAAAGGAATTTCTCGTGGGAAAAAATATTGAGTTGGACGAGAGCACTAACTGAAGCTGGAAATTTAAATGGTTGGCATATCACAGATGGGTAATCTTTCTTCTAATTTTTCTTTGAAATAAGAACATAATTGATACTCTATGCTATGAAGTTTATTTTAATAATTTGATTTGCAATAAAGAAATGAACCCAGTTAAGCTAAAACAACCTAAAAAATCTCAGACAAATTGGCTTCTGCAGGTTCCAAAGCACAAACTTACAAGAATACCCCTGTTTCTGAAAACTAATGAAATTAAAATTGTCCTATTTTCTCAGGTCGTTTAACTTCTTTTGCTGCTTGCATCAATTACCTCATTCATTCTATTGTTTCATTTACAGTCTTCCATTTTTTGTTTTCTGAAACTAATTGTCAGGCATGAAGCAAAGATCATCAATGAAATTGTTAATTACATCTCGAGAAGGCTAGACATGACGTACTTATTTGTTGCCCAGTACCCTGTGGGAGTAGAAGCTCGCGTGCAAGCTATGATGGAATTATTAGGTAGTGGATCAGATTGTGTTCGCATAGTAGGGATTTTGGGAATGGGAGGAATTGGCAAAACAACTAATGCAAAAGCTGTTTATAACGAAATTCGTCGTGATTTTGAGGGTGGAACTTTTCTTGCAAATGTCAGGGAAAATTGGGGGCAACATGATGGACCAGGCCACTTACAACAACAACTTCTTACAGATGTGTTTCTGGAAAACAAGACACAGATACGCGGTCTTGAATGGGGAATCATTTTACTCAAGGAAAGACTCCGCCATAGAAGGATACTTGTTGTACTTGATGATGTAGATAAGTTGGAACAGCTAAATGCATTATGTGGAAGTCGTGATTGGTTTTGTCCGGGAAGTAGAATCATCATTGCACCAAGAGATGAGAATTTACTAAATGTGCTTAAAGTGGATGAAGTATATTTGATGGGGGAAATGGATCTAACTGAATCTCTTGAGCTTTTTAGCCAGCATGCTTTTAAGGAAAAAAGGCCTAAAGAAGATTTCGCAAAACTCTCAAGAGATGTTGTTACTTATTCTGGAGGTTTGCCTCTAGCTCTTGAAGTTCTGGGATCTTATTTGTTTGGGAGGAAGATACCACAATGGAAAAGTACATTGGAGAAATTAAAACGAATACCTAATGATCAAGTCCAACAGAAGTTAAAAATAAGCTTTGAAGGTTTAAACGATGATAAACTCAAAGATATCTTCCTTGATATATCCTGTTTCTTCATTGGTATGAACATAAATGATGTCGTGGAAATATCAAATGGTTGTGGATTTTTCGCAGAAATTGGCATAACTATCCTCATGGAACGATGCCTCATAACTGTTGACAGCAAAAACAAGCTTAGAATGCATGATTTGCTTCGAGACATGGGAAGAGAAATTGTTCGTGAGAAATGGCCAAAGGAGCCTGAGGAACGTAGTAGATTATGGTGGCATGAAGATGTATGCGATGTATTAACAAAACACATGGTAATGACTTTCTCCACATTGCTTTTAATGACAATGTTTCGTCCCTAAAAGCGAGGTCAATTATGCATAATTAGTAGCAAAGTAGGTTGTAACTTGACCCTAATCCCTTAAGGTTTACAGTTATAGGGCTGATAACTCATTTGTTGGTCATCTGCATTATGCATGTGTCCTATATGCATCACTTGTAACAAACTCATAACATCATTTATATTTGATTATATGGTACTTCATTCACAGGGAACAAAATCTATTGAAGGACTCACTTTAAAACTTTCCAGATTAAATAAAGAGAACTTCAGAACTGAAGCATTTAAGAAGATAAAGAGACTGAGATTGCTCCAATTTCATCATGTACAGCTCACTGGTGAATATGAATATATATCGAAAGACTTGAGATGGCTATGTTGGCATGGATTTCCCTTAAGATCTATTCCAACAGACCTTTATCAGCAGCGTCTAGTTTCTATGGACTTACGATATAGCAATCTCAAATTGCTTTGGAAGCATCCTGTGGTTAGTTCAAACTTCAAATAACATGTTATTTACTTCTTAAAATTGATATCGATATATATATATATATATATATTGAACTCCTTCTCTAACCTCCCTATTCCCCCTCTTTGGACAGTTGCTAGAGGGACTGAAAATTCTCAATCTCAGTCACTGCCATTTCCTGACCCAAACCCCTGATTTCTTAGAGCTCCCTAATCTTGAAAAGTTAATACTCAAGGATTGTCCGAATTTGTCTGCTGTTCATGAATCCATTGGGTGTCTTAATGGTCTTGTTTTGGTAAATCTGAGAGACTGTAAATGCCTTGGGAATCTCCCAAGAAGTATCTACAAGTTGAAAGCTGTCAAAACTCTCATTCTTTCTGGTTGTTCAAAGATTGACAGGTTGGAAGAGGACCTGGAACAGATGGAATCCTTGACAACTCTAATTGCAGATAATACTGGAATAAAACAAATGCCTTTTTCCATAGTAAAACTGAAGAGCATCCTGGAATATATCTGTATGTGGGCATCAAGGATCATCATGTGATGTGTTTCCTTCTCTTATTTGGTCTTGGATGTCACCAAAAAGTAGTCTCCAGCTTCTGAATCACTCCTTTGGGAGCCTTACATCGCTGTCTTGTTTTGATCGACAAAACAATAATTTCTACATACTACCATCAACCAACAATGGCCTTTCAGAGCTTCAAACTGTAAGGACAGAATGTGGCTCCCAGATTCCAGCAATTCAAGATTTAGCGAGCAACTTGAATGCCTTGTATTTAAGAAATTTGAGAGATTTGTATAGAACACTAGATGTGTCAGAAATCTCGAATATGGTAAACTTTTCCCGTACAGATTGTGAAAGTTTAGTTAACTTTACAGCCTCAGAAAATTTCTGGAATACTCTAATGATTCACATAGGAGGGTTCAGGAAAGTCAAATATTATCGTGGAGGAAGCATCCTACAGGTTTCTCTCTCTATCTATCTTCTTTCACATTTTGCTTTGTTGAGATTAAAAACATGAGAATTTTTCCACCTACTAAAAAGCTGTCTTTTTCATTGAAATTTAAGGAATTTTCTGTTGATATAGTTGTAAAGACATATAGTTAAGAAAATCAAGATCATACATCAAGATTAAGAAATAATATTAGAATATGTACATCAATCCGTTGAATAAAATATCAAGTTAATTAACTTAAATTTTCTAGTCTGTGCTCTGTGCCATCTAATGTTAAAACTAATAACTATATTTTTAAATAATTGTCTATATTTTTCTAGACTTAAGTAAAACTTGTGTGATATCATTATACCTGACGTCAAGATATAGTCTAATCTGCTGGTTGATTTTACTGTTTAGGGTTGGAGTGTAAATAGGTTGTATTTATGATACAGGGATGGACTGCTACTGATTTTGGTGATCTTTTTCTCCCTGGTGCTTGCTGTCTTGATTTGTTTATCTATAAGGCTGAAGGACCCCTAGTATCTTTTGAAGTGCCGCATGTTGTTGACGGTAGCTTGGCAGGGTTCACCGTGGGTATTGTTTATTCATCTTCCTTAGACAGAATGTCATCTCAATATCTTACGACAATGTTAGTCATCAACCACACAAAGGATTCCATTCAGATGTCCATGCCAGTAACAAATGGTGAAACAACCTTCCATGAAGATCATCTATGGCAGGGAATATTATCAAACATGGAAGGTGGTGACAAAGTAGTGGTTTTTCTAGATTTTGGGTATCAATTTGCCGTGAAAGAGGCAGCAGTTTACCTAGTATATGGTAAATCAATTGATAAGAAAATGATTGAGTGTCAGCCAGTTCCAAATAAGGTTCCTATTCTTTCTGGTGAATTTCGAAAAGCAACTGGGTCAAAGAGTCACTGCTGTGATGATGAGGCCGGATAAAGTACTAAGCCGTTGGAACCAACGACAGAAAAGTCAAGGTATGAACTCAGTACTGATTGCTGAAGTGAACTACATTAAATTAACAGAGAAACGTGAGTGTGGTTTTACATGATTTTGCAGTATTTATTCTAGGCTTGTTTAAGAAACACATTGCATTTACAAGGCGAATCAATTTTGTTGTTACTAATATAAATAAAAAGAAATTCTCCTAATTCTCCTATCATAATTGAATTTCTCATGAGCTTATGTCACTCCAGCACCTCCCGTTGCGTTAGATATTACCAACGGCCTTGAAAGCCTAGGAAAAAGGCGACTTGATTCACTGGATTGGTTAAACTTGGTAATCTTAACCAAACTTAATTGAATTACCAGAAACAAGAAGAAATGTGTCACACTTAAGAAGAAGCATGGGAAAACTATAGAAGTAATGTCTCAGCTACCCGTGTTCCATGATGGTCCAAGAATTTTACAAAACCAATAGCTATTTTGAACAAAAGTATTATAAAAAGAAACAAGGTTGTTGTGAACAAAGATTGCACCAGGGAAGTAGTTCCAAGAGCTAAGGAATTGATACGAGTTTAATTCATTAACTCTGTAATTGGACTTAAGTAATTCTTAGGCTGATGTGGCAGATTACTAAGTATGTTAGAAGGCAGTTAGTATTGCTTGGCGATATCGGATTTCTGACTCGATTATGAAATCTTGGAAAAAGTAAAGATGTTAGTGTTTCATATACAATGTGGTGTGACTTGTTTGAAGTTTAAGTTTTATTTATTTTATATATAATGTGGTATAACAAGTTGTTTGAAATTTAAGTTTTATTTATTTTTTATGTTTAGGAAGACTTTTTAATGTTTCTCTTCTAGTTTCTTAATTAACTTTATTTCCTCTAAAAAATAAAGAAACAGAAATCTGTTAAAGCATTCCATTGTGCAATCTGGCTGCAGAAGGATGTTAGTTAGTTAGTATCAAATAATAGTTTTTCATCATCTTGGAATTAATACAAGAATTACGTTGTGCAATTTGGCAGTAGAATTGCATAAAGAGTTGTCAACTTCCAATGAAAAGAAAAGCCTAATTAATTATCAACAAAAAATAAAAAAAAGGAGGAAACCTCTGCAGCCACAAAAAACCACCACCATGGTTTATTTAAAGTGGCTATTTAAAACAGCTAGAGAAGGAAAAAGAAAAAAAAAAAGTAACAGCTAGAGGACTGAAGGAGTGTGAACTGTGAATGCTCAAAACAACAATAGAGGTGAGATAAGAAGGAAACCTCTGCAATCCCCACACTGAATTTATCAGGAAATTTCAATTCTACTTAAGGTCACACCATGTAAACAATTATTTTGTGCCAATATAATGTGTAGGTAACAGAACCCACTGGTAAAACACTAAACAATGAGAATCACCTAGAATGATCTCACTGCAACTAATAAAATTGATACCAACTGATAAGCAAATATAACCTGTTTTCAGAATGACAAGATAATGGTAAAGGACTCCACTCAATCTAATTTCATACCCAACTGTCTTTTTTTGGTGGGGGGTTTATACCATTTGCAATTCCAAGTCCATATCCTCCTCACTCGCCAGCCTTCTTCCAAACTTTTGCAAATATGTTCACTCATTATTAGAACAAAAAAGAAAAAAGAAGAAAAGAATAAACATGCAAATTCAAAAATATAAAGATTACATGCAGAATCACTTTGATAAGTGAACTCATGTTTCACTATCCAATTGTAATACAGTTGACAGTAGTAATTTCTTAATTGTTAAATATTATATAAAATTTATACAGCAAAGGACACTGGATGAGACTGATGCATTCAGAGCTTTTCATGTGATGAAGGAACGTCTCCCCTCAATATCTTCCATGGTGCATAATAAAACCTTGGCTTCATTACAGGCACAGCTTCCCCTGGATGGTATTCCCAGTACTTTTCCTGCAATACCATAGGAAACATGATGAGTTATTCACTTATTTATTTGAAAAATTGTTCTCCATTCTTGAAAGTTAAAGAAATAATAAACAAAAAATTTGCCATGATTTCTTTAATAAGCTAATATTCATATTAGATGATGCTATGAGGAAGACGATTGCAACTTGAGATGAAATACAAAGAGCATCTACCATCCAGAATAGGTAAAAGCTTTCATTGATTTGCTACATAACACATACAAAACTGCAATCCTGAAGCTGGATCAAAAACCAAATGAGGCTGTAACAAAACAATGAATTATGACAAGCCTCTTTTCTTTATACATGACATTGGAAAGAATACATAAATAGCTTTAGTGAGAGGAACCAAGACTAAAAGAAAGTTAAATGCCACACTGGACATGAAGGCCTACAAAATTAAGTTGAGGATGATGATCATCTTCACTTTTATTTGATTCCCAGTAGGTATTTTCCAACTATTGAGAGTCAAACAATGGTAATAAAAATTTGACAATAACTTACTGATAGTTACTAACTTTTAAAGCAATTAAAGTATACAATGAAGTATATAAGAATTCTCAGAATTTCTAGTAGGGCTTCAACTCTACTTAACGTCACCATGTAAGAAGTTCCTTCTGAGCCAATTATATCCATTTACATTTTAAACAATGAGAACCAACTTGAATGATCTCCTTGGAGCAACTAAATTTTCCACCGGACTTTACCCTGAGTTAGGCTTGTCATAAAGCACAAACGAGATACAAACATCACCAGTTTTCAGAATTTGACTATAGTTGTAAATTCCTAGTCTGAAAAAAAAAAAAAAAAATTACCACCCACGTTTTTAGCTTCTTTGATAGCAATGAATTTATAAATATTCCATCAATGATCCATGATTAACTTATTCCAATTTGCCTGATAATCTAATTCACATAATCCTAACAGAAGAAGAAAAAGCTACTAGATGAAATCATTAAACAGACCAATGGTGTATGTAACCAAAATTAAAGCCAGAACTTGTAAATGAAATCACTAAATTGATTAAACCCAAACTAGGCCAATAAGTTTATATTAAAAAGAAGTTACAAGATAAAGGTACACTGGATGAGACTTTGATGCATTCAGAGCTATTCGCTGAGGTGAAGGAACTTCTCCCCTCAATATCTTCCACGGTCCATAATAAAACTTTGGCTTCATCAATTGCACAGCTTCCCCAGGATGTTCTTCCCAGTATTTCTCCTGCAATACCACAGAACACACAAGATGAGTTATTGACTTATTTCCTAGGAAAGTTTTCATGATTTCTTTAATAGGCTAATATTAGGATCAGAATCAGACTATGCTAGGAAAACATTGAAAACTTGAAATGAAATACAAAGAGCATATAGCATCCAGAATTAGTTATTTGTTAAATAACACATAAGAACCTTCTTGAAGCTGGATCAAAAACAAATGATCCTGTAGTAACAAAACATCAAAACAATGAAGTATGACAAGCTGCTTTCTTTATAGAGAGTATTTCAAAAAATTAATAAATAGCTTTGGGGAGGGAACCACGGCTAAAGATAGTTAAATGCCACTAGACATGAAGGGCCAACAAAATTCAACTTGAGAAATTTCTCTCCAGCTTTGGTAGGCATGTTTTTCGCTTGGAAAGAAGAAAGTTTACTCCATACTCCAAGTCATTGTTAGATAACAGTAACATTGACGCTATTGAGTATTGAAACCAAGATCTTTCTGCTCCTCAAAATTAGGGATGATATCATCTTCACTTTCATTTGATTCACCATAATACATAGGTACTTTCCAACTGTTAAGAGTCGAACAACCTCCCTTAATAGCAAAAGGAAAAGGAAATGGAGGGAGGCACACTATTATAGTAATGAGTAAAGACAATAACTTGCTGACAATTATTAAAACTTCACAAAATAAAAGTAAGTTAAGAAGGAATCCTCAGCAATATACTCAGAATATCTGGGAAGATTTCTACTCAACATAAGGTCACCATGTAAGCAGTTCTTTTGTGAGCCTTTTTATCCAGATACATTTAAACAATGAGAAACACCTTGAATGATCTCCTCCACACAACTGAATTTTCGACAGGGCTCTTCCTTGAGTTAGGCTTGTCATAAATCACTAGATGCAAACATAACCAGATTTCAGAATTTGACTAAAGTTGAAAATTCCTAGACTCAAAAAAATGACCACCCAATTTTGTAGCTTCTTGGATAACAATGAATTTCTAATTATTCCATCAATGCTCCATAAATTCACTTATTCAATTTTCTCTAATAATCTAATTCAGACAATCCTAGAACACCAAGAAAAATCTACTAGATGAAATCATTAAACAGACCAGTTGATAGAAAATGTGGTGAGCACAACACATAAAATTGAAGATGATGAACAAATTGGAATACTCAAAAGACAACTTCTACTTTGCTTGATATCAAATTGAAAATATACAATAGGTATTTATAAGACTCATAATAGCAACTCTAAAGTCACACAACTAAATGTGCACTAATATGACTTTAACACCCATTATCCTAGACATTAAGGACTCCAACCCATTACTACAATTTTATTACACATTAACAAAAAAAAACTTCCACTAGCACACAATAATTTATAGCCACCCATTATAAGAAATTAACTACCTCTTAAAACTCATTACATCAAAATAACTCACACCTTTTTAACTTCCACTAACAATTTATCATAGGAAAATAAAGTTTATTATTTTCAACACTTCCCCTTAAACTTAATTTTCCTTTCTAACTCCAAGCAATTCTCTCAATCCTTGAAAGACTTCAAATTTAAGTGGTTTTGTGAAAATATCCGCAACTTGATCAAGAGACTTCACAAATTTGACTTCCACTTCTTTCTTGGCAATACACTCACGGATGAAATGATATCTTGTGTCTATATGCTTGCTTCTATCATGGAAGACGGGGTTCTTTGCCAAAGCTAGTGCAGACTTGTTGTCAACAAAAATTTGGGTTGCTTCTTTTTGTGGCTCTTGTAGCTCCTTCAACAATCTTCTTAACCAAATGGCATGACAAGTACAAGAGGTAGCAACAACATATTCAGCCTCACAAGTTGAAAGAGTAACAATTGGCTGCTTCTTTGAAACCCAAGAAATTGCATTATTTCCCATGAAAAATACAAAACCCGTGGTGCTTTTTTCTATCATCCAAATCTCCGGCAAAATCACTATCACAGTATCCCACAAGATCAATAATATGTGAAGAAGAATAAAATAGGCCATAGTCAAGTGTACCTCTTAGGTAGCGAAGAATTCTTTTAGCCGTTTTCATGTGAGTAGAAGTAGGAGATTCCATGTAACGACTCACTACTCCAACAGCATAAAGAATGTCTGGCCTTGTGCAAGTCAAGTATCTTAAACTTCCAACAAGACTTCTAAATAATGTGGGATCTACCTTCTCTCCAACATCATGCTTCGACAACTTCACTCCGCATTCTATGGGTGTATTAACAGAGTTACTATCAAGCATTTGGAATTTCTTAAGAACATCTTTTGCATAGCCTTCTTGTGAAATAAAAATTCCACCATCATTTTGCTTCACTTCAAAGCCCAAGTAGTAAGACATTAGCCCCATGTCAGTCATCTCAAATTCACAAGTCATTGCCTTCTTGAAATCTTCAAACATGATTGGATTATTTCCTGTAAAAATTAGATCATCCACATAAAGGCAAACAAATAAAACATTACCATTTTCATGTGCCTTCACGTAAAGTGCATATTCATGTGGACATCTAACAAACCCATTTTCTTGAAAATACTTGTCAATTCGATTATTCCACGCCCTTGGTGCTTGTTTTAGGCCATACAAAGCCTTTTTTAACTTCAAAACTTTGTCTTCTTGCCCTTCAATTACATAACCCTTAGGTTGATCAACATAAACCTCTTCTTCAAGAAAACCATGGAGGAAAGCAGATTTTACATCCAATTGATAAATCTTCCAATGCTTATGGGCTGCAAAGGAGATCAACAATCGGATTGTTTCTAAGCGAGCAACAGGAGCAAATACCTCTTCATAATCGATCCCCTGCTTTTGTGCATAGCCTTTCGCAACTAGCCTCGCTTTGTATTTCTCAACTTCTCCTTTTGCATTTTTCTTTACCTTGTACACCCATTTCACACCAATAGCTTTATGATCTTTTGGAAGATTTGCCAACTCCCAAGTATCATTTTTTTCAATAGCTATTATCTCCTCATCCATTGCTTGTCTCCACTTCTTGTCATTTTCAGCTTCTTCAAAAAATAATGGTTCACTATCTGCAACAAGACAAAATAAATTAACATCTTCTATCACTTCTGTATTTTCATAAAGATCAATAAGACTTCTTGTTTTTGGTGACCCTTCACTTGAACTTTTTTCTGATGAAGGAGTTGGTGATGGAAGTAGAGTAATGGCTTCCAATGGTGCTTCTATATCTTGTTCTTCTTCAAAGTAAGGAAAAAAATTGTAATTTTCTTCTTCTTGAACATCCCATTCCCATGTTTCATCTTCATTGAACTCAACATCTCTACTAACTATGATTTTTCCATTCCTTGGGTTATAAAGCTTGTACCCTTTGGAATTTGAATCATAGCCAATAAATACATACTTCACACTTCGATCATCAAGTTTAGATCTCTCTTGATCCGGTACATGGGCATAGGCAATGCTTCCAAAAATTCGCAAGTGAGAGACATTTGGCTTCTTTCCACTCCAAGCTTCTTGAGGTGTTTGATTCTCCACACCTTTGGTTGGACATCTGTTGGACAAATAAACTGCACAAGAAACAGCTTCTGCCCAAAATTCTTTAGGCATATTCTTAGATTTCAACAAACATCGGGCCATATTAAGAATTGTTCTATTCTTCCTTTCTGCTACACCATTTTGTTGGGGTGTCCTAGGAACCGTTAAAGGACGACGAATTCCTTGTGTTTCACAAAAGATATTGAATTCATTTGAAGTGAATTTGCCTCCTCTATCGGACCTTAAAGATTTGATTACATGACCACTCTCTTTTTCAACAAGAGCTTTAAACTTTTTGAACACCTCAAAAGCCTCTGATTTTTTCTTCAAAAAATAAACCCATGTTTTGCGAGTATAATCATCAATGAAAAGCAAAAAATAATGATTTTTACCAAATGAGCATGGCTTGATTGGTCCACACACATCGGTACGAATAAGCTGAAGTGGCTCGGTTGCTCTTGTGGCTTCTTTAGGAAAACTCTTCCTTGCATGTTTTCCAAGGAGGCATGCTTCACACAATTGATTTGGGTGGTCAATGAATGGCAACCCAAACACCATCTTCTTTTCTCCCAAATTCTTGAGTCCTCCAAAATTCAAATGACCCAACCGCATATGCTAACGCCATGTTGAATCTTTTGCACACATCTTCAAACATTTGGCACCATCGTTTTGGAGATTCAAAATGAACATCTTGTTTCTTGTCATGGACACCTTAGCAATAAGATTAGCATCTTGGTCTCTAAGCCAAAGGTTTTTATCTTTCATAAGGATTTCATAACTCTTCTCCAAAAGTTGTCCCAAACTTAAAATGTTACTTTTTAATTTTGGAACATAATAAACATCATAAATGAGCTTATGACCACCATCTTTCAAAGAAATTAAAATGGTACCTTTTCCTTTGATTGGAATTTTGGAAGAGTCTCCAAAGGTCACAAATCCACTCACTTTTTCATCAATCTCTAAAAATTTGCTTTTGTCCCCACACATATGATTGCTTGCACCATTGTCAAGGTACCATGAACTCTTGATCACCTCTTTTTCATCTCCTTTGAATGCTAGTAACAAAGTTGGCTCTTCCACTTCTTCTTTGTATTCAAGTAGATTAGCATTCTCTTCAATAACATTAGTATTGCGACATTCCGAAGCAAAATGACCAAATTTATGACAATTATATCATTCAACATTACTCTTGTCATACCTCTTCTCATTTGGTCTTGCATAATTTCCTCTTCCTCTTCCACGGCCTCTTGATGATTGTTGGCCTCTTCCTTCGTTATTATTCTCAAAATGATATCCTCCTCTTCCTCTTCCTCCTCTTCCTCGTCCACGACCATGACCATGACCATGACCTTTTTGGTTTCTTTCTTGTACATTATTTTTTTCTTTGAAAGAAACCTTAGCTTGGAGAGCTTGTTCAAGCGGCTTCTCTTCCTTCTTCTTAAATCTTTCTTCATGGGCTTGTAATGATCCCATGAGTTGCTCAATAGACATGGTCTCCAAGTCTTTCGACTCTTCAATTGCAACAACAATGTAATCAAATTTTGGTTGCAAAGAGCGAAGGATTTTCTCCACCACACGAACATCTTCTACTTTTTCTCCATATCTTTTCAATTGATTGACAGTGGCTAGCATTCTTGAAAAATAATCCGAAATTGACTCGGATTCTTTCATGTGCAAGGCTTCAAAATCTCCTCTCAATGTTTGGAGTCGAATCTTCTTCACTTTTTCAACTCCTTGGAGAGAGCTTTGCAAAATCTCCCAAACTTCCTTGGCAATAGTTGCTAGTGCCACCTTCTCAAACATTGACTCATCTAACCCTTGATAGATGAGGGTGAGAGCTTGTTGATCCTTCTTCCTAGCCTTTTGTAAGGCATCTTTTTGAGCTGCAGACAAAACAACTTCATCTTGTGGTTGGTCATATCCTTTCTCTACGATCTCCCATACATCTTGTCCACCAAGCAAAGCTTTCATACGAAGACACCAATTGTCATAGTTGTCTTTAGTAAGACGAGGATATTGAAATGAGAACATTCCTGATCCAGTAGACATCTCTCAAACTCACCAAATTAGAGTACTAGGCTCTGATACGACTTTGATAGAAAATGTGGTGAGCACAACACATAAAATTGAAGATGATGAACAAATTGGAATACTCAAAAGACAACTTCTACTTTGCTTGATATCAAATTGAAAACATACAATAGGTATTTATAAGACTCATAATAGCAACTCTAAAGTCACACAACTAAATGTGCACTAATATGACTTTAACACCCATTATCCTAGACATTAAGGACTCCAACCCATTACTACAATTTTATTACACATTAACAAAAAAAAACTTCCACTAGCACACAATAATTTATAGCCACCCATTATAAGAAATTAACTACCTCTTAAAACTCATTACATCAAAATAACTCACACCTTTTTAACTTCCACTAACAATTTATCATAGGAAAATAAAGTTTATTATTTTCAACACCAGTGGTGTATGTGACCAAATTAAAGCAATAAGATCATTAAATTGATTAAACCCACAAATAAAAAATACCTTATAGAGTTGCTCAGTTATACCTGCGCCAATGGCCCTAGTATAGAAAGCTGCAGTATATATATATATATATATATATATATAGTGACCGAAGGATTAAAGGAGTTTCTAATGGGATGACTCTGAAATTTATTTAATTGACATAATAATAGGTTCATTTAAGTCAGTTTTTTAAACTCAAAAATCAAATCTTAAATGTACTGAAATTAAATTCCTAATGTTGGGGGTTTTGTTCATCTTCTCAATATCTGTAATTAGATATATTATTTGAATGATTTCATCAACTATAAGTTGAGAAATTTAGATTTTAAAATTCAGTTTGACATAAAATCAAATTTTAATTTTTGGATTAGAAAAGTTATGATTTCATATTGTTTTGATCTATTATGATCATGCGTTTTACCTCTAACATGTTTCTATACTCATTAGAAACTAATTGAATGTAATGGAATGACATAATTTTGAGATATTCGAATTAAAACTCTTTTGAGTTTGAGTTAGGGTTCATAATTTTAAATTCAATTGTTTGGATTAATTGACAATTGAAACTTAAAATTAACTTGGGATTTTTGTTAAATTAGTTATTTTAATCAAAACCCATAAAAAAATTTCAAGTTTAAACTAAATTTTTTAGGCAAAAAATCAAATAAAACATGGTGAAAAGTCGAATTGGGTCTCATAGACCCGAATTCGCAGCAAAACAGGTCTAATCTGACCCGGCTAGAGCTTGAAGATGCTAGCCCTTTCAAGAGGAACTCCACTTACGCCAAGGAGAGTGTGATCCACCACCCACCCTCATTAGACTTCTCCTCCCTAAATTGTTATGATATTCTTTATTTGAATTTTCCAATTTTATTGTATGGTTATATTTGGAAAATAATATGCAGAAATTATATTATTAGTATATGCTATTTTGTTATGTTTAAAACTAATATAATTGCACATATATAATTGTTGAGGCTTGTTGGATTTTCATGTTTTATATGTTTTGAAACTAAAAACAGCAGTTACTCTCCCTAATTAGAGATAAATATTATCATATTCTCATGTTTTTAAAACATGTGTTGGTAGAAAACTTTGTTTTAATTCAATTTTGGTTTAAGTTTATAGCATGCATTAAGTGATCTTTTAAGATACTTTTGAATAAAATTTCAGTTAAGAAGGATAAATTGGAGTAATTAATTTTCCCGGCTTCGGAAAAACTTATAGATGTATATAGGTGGATGCCACCAAAGTGGTCTATCTATATAGATTTATAGGATTTTTGAAAGCTATAGTACAAGATATTTCTTAAATTATTATATATAATTTCCTGCCCAACAGAGGTTATTATATACTTTAATTTTTGAAAATACATGAAACATGTGGTTTGGGGTATACTAGCCTAAAAGATTTATCTGCCTAAAGGGGATAGATTTTTCTAAAACTAGGATGCTACAATTTTGGTTTCATGGGTTAATTATGAGATCCTAATAGCATGTTACATTCTCTGCCTAAAACGGAGTTTGTAATGATGCACTTTGGGTTCATGTAAAATAAAAAAATTTATTCTTGGTTTTTAATTACTCCAATCGTTCGACATATTGCATTCCAGGCCTATGGGGTTTATCTGCCCAAAGGGGATGAGCATTTTGAAAGTTTGGGTGCTCTCATGTTTTGTTTTCAAGAGTTGATCATGGGATCCTAATGGTATGTCACATTTTTTTCCCATATGAAAGTTTGTAATGGTGTAACTTGGATTTATGTAAAATAAATTCTTATTCTTGGTTACCCATTTTTTTTGAAATATTACATTCTCAGCCTAGAAGATTTATCTACCTAAATGGGATGAACTTTTCGAAGCTTGGGATGTTCCTAAATTTCAATTTCATGGGTTAAACTTGAGATCCTAATGGTATGCATGTTATATTCTCTCCCCAAAGGGAAGTTTATAATGATGCTCCTTAGAATCATGTTGAATAAGTTTTTATTTTTAGATATTAACCATGATTGTTTCACATGTTGCATTCTTTTATTTTGAATCATCTCATTTGTTGTTAACAACTATATTGCTTCCATTGAAGTGTTAAATGGGGCAAATTTTAAGCAATGGAAGTAAGACATTGAGTTTGTCCTGAAAATTATAGACATAATTTAACATGTGTGGTGATAATCTTGTTGCTCTTCATGTTATTAACATTGAAACTTACAAATAATTTTGTTTTGAAAAATGAGAGAGATCTAATAGGTTAAGCCTAATCTGTCTCAAAATGTCTATCTCTTAACCCTTCTCAAGTGGTTTGTCTAAAATTGAGACTGACATTTAAGTTTCTCAATTCAAACGTAATTTTAGCAATTGTTTTAGGATAAGTTGAAACAGACTTATCATAAGAAATCTAGGGATACTAAAGGGCATGGAAATGGTCAAAAACCTAACGTGGGCGGTTCTAAGACTGTCATGAAATTAGACTTAATGTGCTTCTAGTGAAGTATGAGAGGTCATGTGAAGGCATATTGCCTTAAATTCATGTTTTGGTTATAAAATCAAGAAATGTGTTTAAAAGGAATCCAAGTGAATTAGAGGTAAAACCTTAAGCCTAGAATGAAGTCAAAGTGGAAGTAAAATCCGTTGGATTTGCCTTTTTATGGTTCAAAAGTGATTTTAAACATTTTGGTGGAATTTGATTTTAATTTCCTCTCTAAAAAAAATGGTCATTTTATTTTTAATTTTGGTAATTTTAAATTTCAAATACTTTAAATTTTAAAAAATTTGGTGAACATGTTTAACTCTTCCAAATATAATACTCCTCATTTCGTACTAAAACAATTTATTTCCAAAATATATCTAATTAAAGAAAAATCCTAAATGTTTTGGCATAAACGTCTTGGTCAAACTTTAATGAAAGAGTTGAAAAACTCATAAAAGATGTTATTCCCCTTACTTGTTTTTGGAAATTGAAGATTTTAGGTTAATTGCGTTGGGAGTAAATTAACAAAACAGTGAAAAATGGAGAAACTAATAGTTCTAATCCTCTTAGAGATTTTTCATACTGATTTTGGTGAATTTTATTCCATCGACTAGCATTAAAAAAATAAGTTGTTTTATCACTTTTATTAATGACTTTTCTCATTTTGGTTTCTATACTTAATTAAGTAAAATTTTGATTGTCTTGAAAATTTTAAAATTTTCAAAGTTGAAGTTGAAATACAATTAGGGAAAGTTATTAAAGCTTTAAGGTATGACCGTAGTGGTAGTATTATGGAAAACATGATGTTGATAGACAACATATAGGATTGTTTGTCAGGTACTTAGTAGATTGTAAGTTTGTAACCTATTATACCATGTCTGGTAGTCCTAAACAAAGTGTTATGGCCAAAAGGCGTACTCGTACCCTTAAGGACATGATTAAAAATACAATGAATATGTCAAACTTCCCTAAATATTTTTAGGGAAGTTCCTAAATTGGCTTGTACATCCTTAATCGAGTTCCTAATAAATCAAGGTTTAAAACACCTTTTAAATTGTGGACTAGGAGAAAATCTAGCGTGAATCATTTTCAGTGTCTAAGTTTGTCAAACCGAAAAAAGTTTATATAACTTAAAATGAGATTAAAATCCCTTATTTCTATTCACTATTACTTAATTAACCAGATCACTCTAAGGGTTACATGTTCAATCCTTGTGGAACCAAGATAGTAGTATCTCACATTGTTAAATTCTTATAGTTTGATTCATTGACTTAGAAAGGTTTTCAACTACTAGTAAAGAAAGGAAAATAAAATTTCACACGTCATTTACATATCTTGTCAGGAACCACATCACCCACACATGTGGAGAGAATAGGTGATTGGGGGAAGTTAAGAATAGTTGAAATTGCATTACATGTTCTCGTTAAAACGGTCACACTTGTTTTTGATGTAGTTCCTTAACATTAGAATACATTTGCATAAGCACCTGTCTCTAGGCCATTGTCGGGAATGTGGATTGATGCTATGTGAGATGTGATGCAGTCCATAATACATAATAGTGTATGGGAGTTGTTTGAACTTCTATAGTGTTCTATACTCATTAGGTGCAAGTGGGTTTATAAGACTAAGAATAATTCAAATGAGGAGATTGAGTGTTTCAAAGTAAAACTTGTAATTGAGGGTTTTTCACTCAAAATGAATGTGTGCTTTTAGTGAGACTTTCTCTTCTGTCTCAACTAAAATAATAATATAATAAATAAATAAATAAAATTCTTTTTGGTGATCATGACGTTGGTGACTTATTTATCAACCTTGAGTTGTTTCAGATGGATGTGAAAATATCTCTCTTTAATAGAAACCTTATAAAGCATGTTTACATGGTGAAAGTTTCAAATACAATAGAGGTAATAATATTACTTGTAGGTTTAACAAACTATCAAATGGTCTCCTACAAGCATCTAGATAATGGTTATTGAAATTTAATGAGGTAGCCACCTATCTTAATTATGTTGAGAATAAGATTGATAAATGAATATACCTTAAAGTCGGTGAGAGCGAGTTTATCATATCCTGATAATAGTTAATGATATCTTGCTTGTTATCAATAGTGACACTGACTTATTTTATAAGACAAAGTTGATGTTGTCTAAGGCCTTTGGCATGAAGGATCTTGGGAAAAACATAATTTGTTCTTGGTGTTGAGATAAACTGGGATATGTCTCACCCTTGTTAGGTTTTCCCTAGTAAACCTATATTTATTTAGTGTTGTATAGGTTCAATATGTATAAATACAAAATTGGGGATGTGCCTGTTGTCAAGAGTGACAAGTTCAGTTTAAATTAGTGTCTTGTTAATTACTTTCAAAGAAAGTCCATGAGAAATGTGTTTTATGCTAGTATAGTTGGAAGCTTGTACGCTTTGGTTTGTACTAGCTCTGACATTGCTTTTGCAGTGGGAGTTTCTAGCACAGTCAAACCTAAGGTCATAACATAAGTTATAAAGTATTCACTGAAAACCAAAGTTTTTATTCTAATGCATAAAATGATTTATCACCATAAATTAATTAGTTATTTTGATTATGACTTTGTTAGTTGCAAAGATGATCCTAAATCCACTTTAAGATATATTTTCATGTTAACTTGGAGAGCTGTACCTTCTAAGAAAAATATTCTTTCACTATACAAGCTAAGTTTATTGCTTATTGTAGAGCATCCAAACATGGTATGTGGTTGAAGAATATGATAACTTATCATTGTATGGTTGTCTTTATTTTTAAACTGCTTAATGTCTATTGTAACAATAGCTCTACTATGTTCTTCTTAAAGAACAATAATATTTCTAGTGCATTGAGAGGTGATAACTAAGAATTTTGTAATAATAATAAATAAATAAGACATTGTATTTGAACATATTGATATAGTAAATTATTGGCAAATTCTTTAACCATTGGACTTAATTAGGACTGGGGTTTTCAAAAGTCATGTTGATAACAAGAGTATTGTGGAGTCTTATGATATTTTTGGTTAGTGGGAGTTTGTTTTGTTTTGTTCAAACTAGTTAGCATATTATGATGCCATTTTGTGACTCGAGTTTTACTTACATCCTTATTGGATGGTGTTATGTTGATGAAAATAATAATTATTTTCATTGTGATATGATTAATATTGTATGTGCACATATGATTATTTATACATGACATGTCATTGCATTAAAATCTTAAGACTTCGTATTTGTTTAAGTATGATGGTTTTGTTAATTTGGAGGTATGTCTCAAAATGGCACTAGTTGGATATCTCAACATATTGGTTGAGACATATAAGCTTAACATTAAGCTTAAGTGATTTCTAGTGATTCTTGAAAGCATTTAGTTTTTAATAAAATCACCCAGAGGACCAACAATGAAAATAGCATATATTGATAATATTTGCATGCTATTTTTTTTTTGCACACTACCACATCTAGATCCCTTGCATATTAGGTTGTTAGCATTTGTAACCAAGGATTGGTCTTGTGTCGTTTAATTAGCACAATGATTACCATGATTACCATGATTCGATGTTGATAACTTAATTAGGCTAGATTGTTTGAGGTGTATCTCATGACCAAAAATTTTTAAAATTGTAGCCACATAGAAGTTATATTTTGCCTGAGAGTCATTTTCTAAAATGTGTTTCAAAATTTTAAAACTACAATTAATGTTGTCCAAGTAGGAGAATGTTAGAAATTTCATGTGTGGGTTGTCATTAATTGTACGGTTTTAGTTTTAATAATGGGCTTAAAGTTTGGTCCACTTGAGACAAGCTGGTAAGAGCCCATATAGTTTATGTGATCATTTTGGATAAGGCTCAAGCACACCTATTTCTGCTAGATATAAATTAACAGTAAGCATAAGCTAAGTGACTTTAGGAGTCTTAATGGGAGGACTCTTAGGGTTTATCTGATGATAAAATAAGCTAGGTCCCCTCTCTTATCTCAACACAAGCGTATCATGTCCCATTGTGAGCTGCTAGTAAATAGAGAGTACGAAAAGGAAGACCTAGTTGTCTTATGATTCAATCATTGTGTGCTTGAGGATTCACTTGTTCCGTTACTATGACTCAATTAGGTACACAAATATTTATAATTGTTGTGTTCTAAATTCATGTATGTGATCCATTAAAAATATTACATCTCTCACTTTGTGTACAATTAATTGACGTATGTTCTCCAAATATAGCTAGCCATTTTGCCTAGTTTTCTTCAAATTTTTATTTTTTTTGTAATTAAATTTTTTTTATAAACCTACAAATAGGTATTCACAATTTTGTGACTATGTTGGAAAAGATAGTGGGAAGAGGAGAGATGAAAACCCACTACTAAAAATCTATGAAGCATGATATATCGTCGAATATAGGATATTCAATTTTTTTAAAACAAAAACAAAGATACATCGAAGATACCTCTAATAAATATTTTTTTAATATTTACTATTATGTAAATATTTTTAATTTAAAATAACTAACTAGAACCCAAATGTTAATGTTGCTTTTAGAAGAAGATATTCATTTCAATTTCCAAATGATAATTAATTTTCTCTTTCTCAAAAAATTTTAAAATCGAGCTTAATCTGTGTCATTATTCTATGAAAATAATGTCATAGAGTTTCAACTTTCAAAAACCCTACCTAAATGGTCAAAGTAGTACTTGAAACAGAAAAGACAAGCAAAAACAGTAAACCAAAAAACAAAATTGTGGCAAGACAAGTCATAAACCCTCCACACTCAAGTAACCAATAAAAAAATCAAAAACCATATAAGAACACAAATTTAGTGTACTTAGATGAACAAAGTTAAATGAGCTTCTTCTTGATTTCTTTCAATATCACAAAATTCTTTAACAACAAAAACAAACAAATGAATGAAAAAGGAAAAAGAAAAAAAGGGAGAAACGGACTAATTAAATACTTGAAGGCTGAAGCATGTCAACAACACTTTCTCATGAAAAAAAGGAACAAGTTAATTTTCTTGTCAAGAAGAAAGGATGAAGCAGGAGAAGGCGAAGCTCAACCAGCCAAACAAAGGTAAAAAAGCTAAAGAATCAGAGATGAATTTGAAATCAAAAAGGAATTGAGAGCTATGTGATGGGGAATGAATTTATAATTTTATGGTGCTTATTGTTTTATGTAATTATATGTTCTATTATATAAAATTAGAATTTTAAGAATTTATTATTTAGTATTTACTATTATGATTTTAACTTTTAAGTTATTTAAGTTTTTGTCCTAGAGTTTTATATAATGTTTATATAAAGGTTTAGTATGCATTTGTTTGAAGACCTTTGAAAATTTGAATATTAAGAGCATTATTGTGAGTTTCCCTGTCCTAGATTTATCTAATTCTCACTTAATTTATTGCTTCCCTACCCATTCCTCCTTTTATCTGTCTCATTTTCCCCCTTTTCCCCTCTAATTTTCCTATTTTCATCAATTGTCTTACATCAAATTTGGTATCAGAGCTCAAACCTTGATTTTTATGTCAAACACCCTTTTAATTTCAAACCAAAATTTTCCTAAAAACTTCAAAATATACAATTTACCTTGAAACTCATGCCAAGAAAAAAAAAATTGTCCAAATCAAAATCTGAGACCATCATCGAGATTATCATAACAAGCTGAGGCGAAGACACAAAACCACTGTGAATGGAGGCTAGACGCGCTACCACCCTCCCACACGCGCCAAGCTCATCTCCAACCATGTCATCTATTATGTGTCCCTGCCTTGTCTACCTTATGCCACGTGTCATCTAATCAGTCTCGTAAGGACCACATCATCAAGACATGTCATCAAGCCAAGTCATCTGACATGTCAACATTATCTAGGCCACCCATGTCACATCAGCATCATCTGGTCTACCAACTCCTAGTCAACAAAGTTGACTAGACCGATGTAGTAACTTTGATCAGTCTAGTTTGGCTTATTTTAGACTTTTTTGACCTAGTTAAATAGGTTCCTAAAGTTTTGGGGCCTCTTGATTTTGATTTTGAGGACTATTTTCTGATATTATGCAACAAAATTCTGAAATTAATACTACTTTCTTATTTTCACTAGTTATTTCTTTATTTTATTATACTTTTTGAATTTTATTAGGTTTTGTAGGATGTTGTATTAAATTTTGGTTGAAAAAAAAAATCATAGCATGACATCATGAATTACCTTATTATGCCTATTTACATAGATGTAAACGTATTATTGTAGGACATGTTGATAATTTTTGAGAAATTTTCTATATTTTACTCTTGAATTTCCTACAATTCAATTTAGTGATAACACTCAATCCCGAATTGTCGAAATATTAGGAAATATCCATTTACATTTTTCTAAGCATACATCTAAGGTTCTTATTTCCATAGAGTTGCATGTATCCTATCTTGACTTTGGACCTTGTGTTTTCATAGATCCTACCTATTTTTCTTGTTATGATCTTTATGTTACTTCCTTGGGTTTGGTTTGTATCCCTTATTTGAAACATTAGGCAAATGGGTATTCTTTGGTTCAGCTTATCAATGCATTGATTCATTATCTTATTTAGAACCAGCCAAACTACACACTCTAGTACACTTAGCCTTGTCAAACCTCAGTGTTATCCAAAGATCCTACACCTGAACCTATAGAGATTTATATGGCAAACACTAACAAAAAACTTGATGCGCTTAATGCAACATTGGGTGAGGTGCTTACAATGTTAAGTCTAAATCTTAATGAACCTAAGTCAGTTATGATTGAGGAGGACAATCAAATATAGAAAGACTTGTAGGAATTTAATGACTTTATAGTTGAGCCCACATCACCAGCACTAGATGAGGATACACACAATGTTGAAGACAATGAGGTTCTTGAGCCACTCACGATGGATGATGATGTTTCAGTTGGAAATATGATGGAGCACATGGACATTTCAAAGCATGATGATGAGATTATAGTGTCAAACATGATTGAGCTATCCAACATTTCTGAGTCTGTCGATGGAGTTCTAGAGCATGTAGATGATGTTCCAAACCAGAATGTTAAGCCTACCTATCTTCAGAAGGTCGAACATATTAATTTTGTCATCCCAGTGCAGTTCTAGGTGTTTGTGGTCTTTTATAGAGGTCTTGTTTTTGATTTTTTTGCTGCCACCCTTAACCTTGATGCAATATTTTATTCCTAAGGTCCTCATCTTCCCTCATTACAAAACTCGATGTCGAGTTTTTTCCAACAAGAGGATAATGATGGGGAATGAATTTATATTTCTACATATGTTTATTGTTTTATGTAAGTATATGTTCTATTATGTAAAATTAGAATTTATGAATTTATTTATTAGTATTTAGGTTATTTACGTTTTTGTGCTAGGATTCTATGTAATGTCTATATAAAGGCTTATTATCCATTTGTTTGAAAACCTTTGAAAAATTGAATATTGAAAGCATTATTGTGAGTTTCCTAACCCTAGCTTTATCTAATTCTCACTCAATTTCTTGCTTCCATACTTATTCATCCTACTATCTAATTTCCCTATTTTCATTAATTGTCCTACATCACTACCTCTACTTCATATACTATGTCCTCTATTGCAAAGTACAAATTCTCTTAGCTTTGCGAATCAAAGAGGAATTTGAGAGTAGGGGTTTTCTTTCAATGGAGAGAGCAAAGAGTCGAAGCTCAAAGGAACTTTCAAGAAGTCAAATCTGACTTGTGAATGAAAAAGGTAGGTTTTTTTTTTTTTTTTTGGCCTAAACAGTTGTCTTTTGCTTTAGTCATGTCTGCACCGAGTTCAATCCATATCCTAACAGAGTCTAAATCATACAAGCCGTATCCTGTAATTTTATTTTATTTTTTTGGAAAAAATACTTTGGATACGTAACATGTTGGATTATTCGACACCGACACCCTTGTAAACTAGCAAATCCAAGCTTCATAGTTGAAAAGAAAGAACTTACTTGGCACAGGAGAAGCGATCAGAGAAACTTTCCTTCATCCCCTTCACTTCTCTTGATTGTGTTATTACTTACTAGCTCTCACAATTACTTATCAAGCTAGGTTGCTACTCATTTTTTATGCAACCAAAACGCATGCACTTAAAATGAATGGGCCAAGCTACCAATTGTTACTTCGATCATCTTTAACATATCATACAAAATTATATAATATAAGATTATACAATGTAATATGTTGTATAGTTATTTCATTATAATACTATTGTCTTATCATTTTCCCTTACATTGTATAACTTTATATTATCAGGCATAGTATAAGAATTGGGTCAACAATAAGCTTATACTATCATGTTACTATCAAATATTGTATAATAACCAACTAGATAGTTTAAATGCGCCAAATGAGGCCTTAAGTCTCTTGCATCAAACAAAAAAAAAACAAAAAACAAGAAGAAGAAGAAATCTCACTTTATTTTAGAATGAATTAAAAGATCTAAAGTTTCTTTAGAAGATTAATATTAATATTTTTATAATTTTCTTTCATCAAAATCTTTTTACCTTGCTGTAGTACATTTTTTACCATTTGTACAATTTTATATAGCTAGTTTGTGTTATTCAAAGTTAATTAGACTAATTATTCTCGATCCATTGTTTAGTCTTAATTTACTCAAATCCTTAAATGATTAGCTAGATCTAACTCTATTGTAGTCTATATATACAAGCTCTCTTCTTACCAAATATATACATAGACTCTCTTTATTTTAACTATTCATTATATTCAATGTACAATTCAAATTCATCCTGTTTCTCTTCAAAATTAAGGTTAGCCCTAAGGAGCAACCGCCTCTCTGGTGAACACTGGATGGGCTATGTTGGCACTTACTGAAGCTGCCCAGGTAAAGGAACATAATTAAACCAACATCTAATACTCCATTTGGTCACTTGTTCTGCTGTTGTAACCATAAGATCATCTAGGCTCCAAGAGATGCAGCCCCGTTGCATAGGGCAGCTAAGATGTTGTTACAAGTAGAATGAGACTTACTTTTCGGTTTTATATGACATTTTTAGCAGCCCTCCTGTGTGAAAATCATGACTCTTGTTACAAGCAAAGATATAAATATAATAATAAACTCCATATAATGGAAAGCTCTACTGGCACTTCATGAAAAAAGAATCCATAAAACACACTGCTTTTCATCTTCTGTGGGATAAATATCGTATCCAAATAGTTTTAAAGCTATTTTATCTCACAATGTGGACAATCAATATGTAATGTGTATTCTTGCAAAATTGTACCGACCATCCACCAGCCTTGATCGATTTCCGCCCTGATATCTATATCTATATCTTCTGAAAGAAACAGATCCTGCCATATAGATTTTACCAACACTTGATAATTAATTTGCACTCCCAGGCGGATCTATTTTGTTTTTAACTTGTGAGTAGACTTTCATGTAAATGGAAGGCTTGCAGAAGCTGCTGCTACATGCCTACATGACAACTACAACTGTGAATTACTAAGAAAGGCAACTACGCATCTCGCACTTTGAAACAATTTCTCTACTCTCTGCCATACGACACATTGGATATCAAGAAGCTTTCTTGCTTTATCCTGGAGCCTTGATTGGCACCGAATTGTCTCACCATGTATCTAGCAAGAAAGAGAAAAAAATGAGTTGAAAACATTTAATCTAGAAATTTCTTCCAATCTTCTATCAATTTGAATAAAAACACTTCTATGGAGAGCAGTTACAGATGGATAAGACATAGGAAAGGTCCTAACCTTCAAGAATAACCTGATGACAGCTTGCAGAAACTCAAAATTGCTTCTGTGGGAAGTCTCGTGTATAAAATAATCTAGAAGCAGTTCAAGGGAGAACAACTCAAGTCTGTTCTCAGGTTCCTGCTGATCATCATCATCTATGATTTGAAGCATTCGAAGTTCCATATCCAAGGTTGATGGAGATAACCCTTTTAAATAATCAGTGAAAGCTGAAACTAAAATTTACGAAGTACAATAACATTAGATCAATGATGTGCTTCCAACAAATCCCCCAGGACAATGAACAAAAAACTTTTGACTGACTCATAAAAGATAACATAACAAAATCAAGTGAATAATAAAAATAAGGAGCTACTTACAATTTTTTGTCTCTGCAGAGGATTGAAGAAGATTCACAAAATGGGTTGGTGGCGTGTCCAATTTTATCTTGGTGTCCGTTTCACCGTCATCTTTTGCATCCATCTCGTCCTCTGCCGGCTTACTAGGTTTGAACAATATTTCCCCAGAAAGTGATGGAATGGAAGGCAAGAAGAATGGAGCCTTTTCAGGTTTCTTTGGAGGTTCAATTGGTTTATTGCGGGCCTGGATATTGAAGTTTCAGGTTTCCAAGAAGCAAAATAAAAATTGTTAAAGTCTAAGTATAAAAGAAATAAGAATATACATGAAAGAAATTGCAGAGGTGAGTTATGACCTTTATGATGTCCAAATTGATCAAGCTTTGCCACTGGCTCTTAGGCAATAGTGAGAGTGTAACAAGATCTGGAATTTGCTTATCTCTTGTAAAACCTAGAGCATCCTTAGGCTGAGAGATGCTCACGACAACCTTCTCAGAATCCTTTACCTTTTCAGAGTCATCAACTTGTGAATGCTCCTTAGAAGATACAGATGGTAGCTTAACACTCACAACCTCTTTCCCACTTGCATAGGAATCAATGTTTGAAGCACCAGAGAACATCGCCTGATTTACCCTGATAGAAATTCTGGCTATTAAATGTGTGATTATAAACATGTTCATTTTTCTGTTGTGAGATTTAATGTATTGGATGAAATATGTCATTTTGATCATGTTTTAGATTCCAAACATGTTAATGTGGGGTTTGATTATACCTTTCAAGTTTGGTATATTCAATGAAGGCAAACATAAGAAATAAAATTGAAGCCTCACCAGAGGTAGACCCCATTTTGATCGACATGCGTAGTTGCTAATATATCCATATTCGGCGACATAGATAACGCCGTAATAGCCACATCAACATGTATTGCATCTATCTGTCTTGCCAAGATAACATCCCAAATTCGAAGACTACCATCCATACTAGACGACAAAAGCCATTTCCCATCCTCACTGAAACACAAATCCGTTACACGATCTGTATGACCTTCAAACTTACGAACCATTCTAAGTGCCACGATATCAAACAAACGAATAACTAAATCATCAGTGACAGTAGCCAGAAGACCTGAAAATCACCACACCAAAAAAAAGTTGGTCTGATTACAACATGATCCAAGGAGTATGAATTATGAAGTGCAAACTGCAAACATAAACATAATCAGAAAACACTGCAAACAGAAACAAGTTACCATTAAGACGATGGTAAACTATCTTGACAACAGAATAACCAATTTCCCATCTAGATTTAAGTTCTCGTTCCTTGAAATTCCAAACCTGCATGGTAGAAAAAATTATAATGAAGACTTTTTGCAGAGATCACCTCATAATAACAAAACTGGTTCTGCTTGCTCAGTAAATATGTATCAAGCTTTTTTCTTTCTTCTTCTTTTTTTTTGGGAGGGGGGAGGGGGGAGGGGGGAGGGGGGTGTTGATTCTCTAATAAGAAATTCACACCTTTATATCTCCATGATATCCAGCACTTATCATCAGGGTATTTGTCGAATCACAAGCAACCCCAACCACTTCCCCATCATGAGCACAACTTTTTTGTTCGGACATGTCAAGGTAAGCACCTCGACTGAATCCAGATTGAAGGTTAAATCGCTCAATCCAACCACCCGTTGTCCCTAATAGTGCAAAATTGCCACATGCACTGATGGCACAAGTCTGTCACAATATAAAATTAGCAGTCAACTTCTAAACCACTATCTTTTTTTAATAAAAGAACTTTCAAAAGGAAAGCAATCCAAGAGAGTTTTCTGCCTATTCTATGATATCTATTTGTAATAGGTGTATAGGAATATATAGGTGTACTATGTAGTCCCGCATTGTTTAGATGTGGTAGCTATGATTGATCTTTTGGTGTAAATAATTATCATGGTGATTACAGCTTGTAACGAAACTAATGTGCCATTAGCATATCCATAGATAGTACTTGCATTCTCTCTGGCCTGGTATTTCTGTTCATTCTTCCCTTTTCCATGCCTTCTCCTTAGCCTGGTATTGTGGGCATAGTCTTTAATATAATTCAAGCTACAACCCACAATATTTATTTATACCAAAAGGTCAAACATAGACTACCACATCTAAACAATGTGGGACAACATACTAAACCTATATATTCTAACTAGGTGAATGACAACCGTGCACGTATTTTAACAGAAAAATAAAGGCAGGGCCCACCTCTTAGAGTTAAAGTTCGTGAATGGATCCAATTGCTTTGTCATGATATAAGCAATATCATGCACCACCATTTAATTAGAAGAAATATTGAAAATTAACAGGAGATTTTAATTTCTTACTACATTGAAAGAAACGAATGTCTTGCAACTTGAAGATAAATTCGTTTAAACAAAGAAATAAAAAAACTCGAGAAAGTGAGACAAATTGGAACCCTGACCTTCACAGGCGTCGGATTTTCTGGGCTTGGAGTCAATATATGCTCACCAAGAACAAAGTTTTGAAGTCTCCACACATATGCCTGGGTAGTATCCATATGACATGTAACCACATTGCACCAATCCCTTTCTCTAATTTCAGCTGAAATTAATTGTTGACAAAAAAAGGAGTAAAACTAGGAAACTTCTTATATTACAAACAATTGCTTTACTTGTAAAGTATACTAGCTCTTTTTAACTCTAAAATTCTATATTTATTTAGAGTAAATAAATGGCAGCTTTCTCTCTACCCATTTGTCATTATAATAAAAGTCACTACAATGGCTCTAAAAAATAAAAAGATAAGTTAAAGCAGGTTCTTAGGTGAGATAAATTAAAGGCTAAGGGCTTGGTAAAGAAAATCACTAAATTCAAATTATTAATTTTTTTTTTTTTTGGAAACACCTGATTAAAAGATGTATTCTCAAATTTCAACAGCTATATCTGAAGTTTTAACATCCCAAAAATAGAAATAAATTTATTAGTATATTCTTAAAGTTTCTGTTTAAAGCAAATCATCTAAGAAGTATATAGCAGTAAAAAATTAGCAACAAGTACATTATAAGTAATCTCAATAATGTGACAACCAGACTATGAGGCTCAACAAATCCAGAGCAAAAAAGGAACTCTTTAACTAGTTTCTTGGAGGAAGAAATGGTGTGCTAAGTCATGGTTTGACTTTCAAATGTCATTTTCGAATTTAGGCTTTCTCTTTTCTTTTTGTATCACAGACAAAATAAATTAGATATAGATAACTGGTAAATAACTCTGCGGAGCCAATACAATAAAGAAACTAAAATTGAAGGTGTAGGGTGGTAAAATATAAAGTTGAATAAAATCATGGATTAACAAATTGCATCTGAAGTTTCTGTATGTAAAGACCACTACTTGAAAAAAACAAATAAGAAATAATTAGTAAATGAAAGGAGTTCATTCACATTGAATTGACAAGCATAAAGAGGAATCTTCCGAAGTCCTTACCACAATCAAATGCAATGACAGGCTTAAGTTTTATCTCTTCTTCCTGTATAAACATGTAAATAAACATATCAGAATGTCAAAGATGGACAAGAGGAGAGAGAAATTACAAAAGTAATTGATGGAGTTTGAGAAAAGAAAACAGTACATCTTAGTGATTTAGAGTTCAAACAAGAAATTATCCACTAATCATCAAAATAGAATAGCTAAAATAATCCAGTAAAGCCTACAAAAATTTGGAGGTAGAGGCCTATTGAGTAGCCTGCCCTGGTGATTCCCCTCCCCACTTTGGCTGGCATGTCCATTAAATGGGAGAGCTATCATTTGGCTACAAGAGTCACTGAATGCTGGATGTATCACTGTCTGAAGCTATTGTAACTAACCAAGTAAAAATTCTAAGCTATAGTAATAGTACTGAGTGCATCTTTCACAGCATATAAGGCATGTCTGATGATCCAGGCACATCCAAACAAGCATAAATGTAATTTGTTTTCTCAACTATGAGATTCAGTTTCCTAGATAAAGCAATGGACAAATAGGCTGCAATAAATAACATGGTCAAACATGTTTGTCATTTGAAGCTGGACTAGTAATAATGTGGTGAAGGTTCTTTTTTTTATATATAGGTAATGAGGTGAAGGGTTCTTTTTTATAAGTAATGTTGTGAAGGGTTCTTTTTTATAAGTAATGTCGTGAAGGGTTCTTGTACCAAAAACATCAAATCTTGATGATTAGGCAATGAATGGGGATATAAGCAATGATACAAGCTCGCAAATGCTACCACCTAAGAATTAACAGTACCAGTACTTATCTCAGTCATACCTTCACTTTCAGTTTCTTGGCACGTTTAGATATATGACGTTGAGAAAGCTCCCTGCTTTGTTGATCCTAATAAAACACAAAGCAACAATTAATGCAAGCAGAGCATAAATAAAGTACACAATTAACAAAAACTTAGGCATAAGTTGCATTTATGAATAAAATTGAGGAAGCTAAAGTCTACGTGTACATATAGAAAACCCTAAGGGAGGGAGCGAGGGCAAGAGAACATAAAGAAATGGGGTTAATATTTCTATTCTTTGAGGGTACAATATTAATCTCTACTAGAGAAAACCTAAAGTTGGGAGGTCTTTTCAATTTTGTTTATACAAAAATGCTATAACACTGATGGCACCAATCCCACTGATGTAGGCCATTTCCAAAACAAAAGGAAATCATGGGGGTAAACCACAACAAAGTAGCACAAGTGAGTGCAATACATGTCTATGTTAAACAATCCTTTCGCAAAGTTTAGATCCTAAAGATACTTAAACTAGCAAGAACTTGTTGAACGCAACTTGTTTTAAGAACATAATTGTTGGCTTCAGGGCTTTTACATGGGTATTTCAGAGAAAGAGCGGGAGACCTATTGCTCCAATTGTTGTGGTGAGCTGCCTCTATTTTACTTCTTTCTGCCTTCTCTACTTTCTACAGAGGATACACTGCCCTCCTATACTTTCCTACCAATATTTAATTTTCTATATTTATATGTATGTTCAAGTTTAGACAGTCTCTCTAACTGCATGAAATATCATATAGATGACAACATACTTAAGAGAGAGAAAAAAGGTGGGGAACAGAAAAGTACAACAGCTTGAGTCTCGGTTAATAACCATATCAAGTAACTTCCAAATCATAGAGAGACTATTATGTCCTATTAATGACCGATATCAAACCTGGATAACAGAAAAAAGGCGAAAGGCACGATCCTGGACCAGCAGATAGAATATGTCTCCCGTTTGCATAAAACCTGTAATATATGATTATGATGAGTTGAAAAGGTGAGTTGCTTGGTGCGTATTGAGTATTCAAACAGTGAATGAACTAGGTAAATAAAATTTATATATACAATAAAACAACATGGAAGGAATAAATTCCAAATCAAAATTAATCCATAGAAAATGGATATTACTTTATGCAGAGCGGAGGTGCACTGTGTCCACTTCGGAAGCGCAAAAGACGAGGATCACCATCACTTGTGTCAAAAATCCACATCTATGCAATAGCACAAGTCAGATTTATTTATTCTTCTTCAGGTAAAAAGTGACACAAGTGTTCATAAGATAAATCAAGCTACTAGTGAAACAGTGAGTCAATGAATAAGCATAGGATGGGTTAGAGACCAATAAATAATTATCAAGATAAATCAACCCCAAGGCTTTTCCTTTAAAAGAGAAATCGGTTGGGTACCAGCTGCAGTATTGGTGCTTAAAAGAAAAGAAAGAATTTGAAATTCAGGATTCTGATATAAAGATTAATAAACAAGAAAACAAGCTAAGTACAAAAGTATTTGAATGAACAAAAACCAAAGCACACGTAGATAAAGGTGAAATTACAAAGATGGTTTGCTAAAATAGATATAACAATATGATTTTGTAACTATTTTTGATTAATTATCTTTCTTTCAAAATGACTTTTAATTAACAGAAATCTTTTTCTAAATTACATCCACTGCATACAATTGTTCAACATATGTTTCATCAAGAAAAGAACATAAAACTGCTCTTACTTTGATGGAGTTGTCTACTGATGAACTCATTAGCACTGGCTCATTAGCAAAAAAATGTAGTGAAGTAATTGAACTATCATGAGCCTCTCTTATGACTGATTGGAGCCTTTTCTTTTCAAGATTCCATATACTTATGACACCAGACGAACCTCCTGAAGCTAGAAGCGGCTGTCCATCTGAATGAGATAGAGTAGACCAAATAAAAAAGTCAAAGAGAATGGGAGAAATTGACTTTTGAGTTTTGAGGTATATATCTGTTGAACTATGTCAAAGAAAGTTGTTTCAATGCATAGGGAAGCAATGTTTATGACATGTTGTTCCAGAATTATAATGTATACCAGAGGATTCAGATTATAGAAAAAGCAAAATCATCTGTGAAAGAAAAAAACTTAGCTCCAATAGCAAGTTCATTTCATTTCTTGTTTAACTTCCAAATCATTGCACAGACATGGTCAAGAAAGAAAAAGCTTAGCTCCAAAGCTATCACGTATCTAAGATGGGTGCAGTAACAATTAGAATTATGAAATATAATCAATATAGTTCTTACCAGTGCTAAAAGACAAGGCAGTCACAGAACCTCGTGTTGAATGTGTAAATGTAACTAACTCTTCATCATAGCGGATGTTGTGAACATGAATCTTTCCATCAGCACAGCCAACTGCAACAACATCAAGTGCAGGGGATGAAACACAACTGCAGATAGATGAATTCCATCCCCTAAACTCAAATAGCTTTTTCTTTGTGCTAATATTCCAAAGCTGCAAAGAACCTTCCTCACTCCCAAGAAGAACCTGTGCACATGCTTCTTAAAACATTAACATCTTTTTTTAAAAGTGCATCTGATACATCCACTGGAAAGTTGCTAAATTTGCAAATTCTGTAAGGTTAAAGAGGTGTACCTTATTTAGGTAAGTGTCTGGATGCATTACACAACTAGGTGTAAATTTTTTGTCCATCACCATGTGCCCAAACGGTGCTAGGTTCTGGTCAATTCCTTTGAAAGCCCATATAAACATGTTACCATGAACATCACCACTTAGTATATGTTCTCCGAACAATAGCAATAAATTGACCTTAGCACTATGCCTGCTCCAAGTTGCGACCTAAAACAGTCATTTACATTAATCTGACAAATGCTTCTCAAAAAACTCTGCATGCACTTTATGCACGTAGACTGCGGTTGACATAAAGTAAAACGTTCTATTCAAAGGTTCAAAGCTAAGAGGAAGCAAGATAATGCTACATTGTACATTGTACAATAATTATACATAGGAAAATAAAATTAAAGGGTATAAAAAAATAAAAATAAATAAAAACCCTTAGAGGACCTCACATTTCTAATCTAAGTCTAACTTCATATAACAAATGTAAGCAACAACATATAAAATTAAACAAAAGAGCAACCTGGTGGGCGCGCTTGAAAACTGCAATGTCATTCCCGTATGCAGCAAAAGTATATTCGCGATAGGAAGCAAGAGCTCTAATCTTCTTTGGAAGTTGAGGACCTTAACGAAGCAAGCAATTAACAAGAATAATGAGATTATCCAGAAAATCAAAGAGGAAAAAGTGAAACATGTGGAAAGAAGCATCCTACCAACAAGAACCAAATTGAGCTTTGCACACTGTACATATAGCAAAAAATACATAAATAAGATCAACCATCAATTTGAAATTATAACATGCCCTTAGTTATATCAAGAACAAAAACAATTAATTTGAAGAAAACAAATGCAAATGCTTCGGAAATTACATTATAAATCTGAAAAGCTTTGCCAACACTAACGGTGACGAAGGTTTCAGTGCCAAGTCTCTGAACAGAGAAGGGTACGCTACTTGTTATGTACCCGATTGCTCTGAAGGGTTCGAATATACCCATCTTCTACCCTTGTCTCTTTAAAGGTTTACAGTAGGAGAGTGGTACAGAGCAAGAGTTTCAGAAATAAGTTTTCTTCAGGGTTTAGGGTTTTTGACGCAGGGATGAGAAGAAAATAGCGGGTGAGCTGCGGCACGCACCGTTTTGCCTGCAAAGCCCTGATTTGGGTTTTAAAAATAGGAAAACACTAACAATGGTAGTGTAAAAAATTTTTGAACTGATGTGTAGTTGTAATAATTTTTTATTTTTTTCTCACAAGTAGTACCATATTCTTGGATCGGGATCCTCTAAAATTCCTTATTTGTATAATTTTTTTAATTTTAGTCATTCATACTATTATTTTAAATCTCAACCATCCAAATAATTTAATTTTAAGTTATATTTATTTTATTTAATTAATTACTTAAAAATTATATTAAAAATATACCCTATTTTTATTCTAAATCATAACCCTAACCCTAAGTCTAATACTAAACCTAACTCTAACTCTAATCCTAATCCTAACCCTAACCCTATCCTTAACACTAACTCTAATCCTAACTCTAAGTCTAATCATAATTCTATTAATTCTAATTTTAATCATAAATTATTTGAATGATTGAGATTAAAAAAAATAGTGTGAATGGCTAAGATTAAGAAAATTATATAAATTCTACCAATAAAGAATTCTAGAGAATCCAAATTCTATATTCTTTGGGTATATAGGTGAATCTTACTCGAAGTTTTCGTCATAATTATTATGTTGTAATAATTGATATTTTGATAGTGTAAATTATTTTATTGTATATTTATTTATATATATATATATATATATTATATATGACTTTCTTTTCAGCTTTATTAGAAAGATAGCGTTTAAAAAAAAAATTAGAAGTCAATGAAATGAGGTATTGCCATAAATGGTAATATTGAAAAATTAAGACACAAGACTCCTTGAAAATGTATATACGACTTAGTTAATATTGTAAAAATATAACAGCACTTATTAGTACTTTTAAAGAAAATTATGACTCAATTGATATTTTGTTTTTTATTTATGAAATATTTAATTTGAATATGTTGAGGCAAAATCCAAATTGGGGGTGAAATGTAACTTTTCATTTTTATGGAGCCTATTTTCTTACCCAAAATAAATAAATTTAGACACCCATTTGATATGTGGATTGGGACATTAATTATTGATTGGAGAGTCTAATTAACCGGTTGAGCCCGTTTGGATGTCCCAATTGGACGATTGGGCCCAATCTCAGATAGAAACAACTTAAAAATTTTGCAACATGTTATGTGTGCCAAAAGAAATTAAGAGTGCACCACTTTTAGAATTTTATATTTAGATTTAGGAGTATTTATTTAGAGAACTTCATATTATTCTCTATTACATGCTTATAGAAGTGTATGCCTTGAGAAGAGATTTACACACTACTAAAGAAGTATTGTCCCAAGAAACTTTTTATGATTTTCTCTTAAAAAGAATAAAATATCTAAATATATACGAGAGCGTATAAAAAGTTGCTAGTTTCACGATATGTCTACTCTTTCTCACTTATTTAATATTTTATTTTTCTTATTTACTTCATCTTTTTCAATGGTTGTATTGAAAAAAAAGTTAGAACTACAATTTATTAACAGATGTCATGTATATTTTCAAATTTTGATAGTATGTTGTGAAAATTCTTATTTGAGGAAAATGATATAAATAAGATTATATACTTCATGGTAAAGTTTTACACAGTCTCTTTAAAATTAAAACATAATGCCTCTTCTTTTTTCGCTGTACCAAAAAAAAAATTGCAATAAGGCTAGTATTTAAAAAAGAAGAAGAAGAAGAAGAAATACAATTTATAGCTATAGTTTTATTTGTTGATCGTAAAATAGAGTCCTCACTTGTACTTGTTGAAAAAATAAAGAACAAAACATGTCCTGTTGTACTTAATATAGTTAGGCAAGAGAAATGATTTAACTTATTTAGAAAAGAATAATATGCTTGTTCTTAAATTTAAAAAGGATAAATTATCCTTGTAAAGCAAAATACTGGATACACCAAATTATCTCATTCTATGGCTAAATACATACCAAAATGAAATAATAACAATGCTATGATATCATGCATGAAAAAAAATGGTAATTTATGTATACTAAACTAGCTCTAAAAGATATTATTTTTTCTCGATAGTTTTAGTCAAAATATTTATTCAATAATATACACATTTTATTTTTAATTATTTATATAAATATTCATATCAATGTTCAAGATAAATTCAAGTTTCAAATATCGTTAATTCAAACGAAAAATCCAAGTTCACTACTTTATATTTGAGTTAACTATCATTTAAGAATCTCAACTTAGAGGATCATTATCAAAATAGGCTAGTACATTTTTTAACCAGTGAGTATACCTGAAAATGATAACAAGATAATATTTTTACACATCTAATTTGTCCTCTTAATTTGTCATTTTATTTATTTTATTTTTCATTTTTCAAAATTTAATTGATTATTTCACAAATTAAATATTTAAGATGAATATTAAAGAATATCAACTAACATAGAATTTTTTATTTTTTTTTTACCTTTTAATTTTATTATTTCATATTATTAGATAACACTTGTGAATCTTGTGGAAAACTTAATATTTTTTTTTTTTTACATATTTATAAAATTTTATTTCATGGTGGATAATCTCAAAAAATATAGAAAAAGAAAAATAATCATGATGTTCTTCAATATATATTTTAATGGTTTCAGTAAAATAACCAAATTAAGGTAAACTAATAATAATAATAATAAAAAGATGTAGTCAATTTATACTCATCAATAAAATTAAATTCTAAGAAAAATGAGAAATAAACATAAAAATATTATTAAAAAAATGATATATAGAAAAAAATATAATGATACGTAAAAAATTGACATGTCACTATTTTTCGGTGACTATACTCACTTATTTTTGGTGAAATGTCTCAAAGAATATAGGAAGATAAAAAGTTGAGTGCCTAAAATGATATAAAAAAGATGGGTTCCTATTTTGAGAATAACTTCTAAATTGAGATCATCAAACAATAGTTAACGTCTTTATATTTTTAACTAGTTCTATCTATATACTAGTTTTTAGTCCTTTGCATGGGTTATAATATAATTTTTTTGTTGATTTTTTTTTTTTAATTATTAGTTTGGTAATTTGTTTGCAGCATGACTATATCGTTAATTTTATACTTAAGTAATATTTGCAGTTAGCTATTAAGGTTTCACTACCAAAAATTACCCTATTACGTTTGTAACTAGGATTTATGCGTTCAAAAAAAATAGACGTTGATAGTGGGATAAAAATAAAATTGTAGACACTAAAACTTGAAATGCAAAATCTGAAAAGTTACCTTTTGGATATTCCGTAAAATTATCTAAGTCTACTAAGGCATACGCAGATAACACGTATTGGCGCCATTTTCAACAATAATTATCAACGTCTGCAATTAATGAATTTATGTTTAGTGTTTAGGTAGTGTCTCGGCTAGCTTACATGCAACTTAACTAATCTGTCTCTCTGATTTAGTCAAAGGCTTTCATGTTGAGCAAAAAAATTTATAAGAATTTTACTTTTCATAATTTTTTTTAAAGAAATTAGAACACATAGAGTCAATGAAACAAGAAAAATAATTTAAATAACAAAAAAATAACCACTTATATGATATATAATTTGAAACTAGAAATTCAATAATTGGCTAAGGTGGAGGTGTTAGGACCAATAGGTGCCGAGTTCAAGTAGGCTATATTTGTCTCATTTGTAAGTATATTGTAAATATTGATGAATTGAGTTAGAATTTATTGTTTGGTTAACTGAGTAGCTCCGTCAGCTATTGTTGATGCTTGGTATAAATATTGATTAACAAATAAATCTCTTTTGTTTTTATAAAAAATAAAATAAAATTGGTGGGTTTTTCATCCATACACGTAGCAAAATGTTAGAAAAAAGAAGTTACCATAGCCCATAGGTTTTGTTTAGATGGAAGGATTTGCTTTTGAGTTTGAATTTGGACCTAGTCATTTCAAGTGATATGTTTGATGATTTTTAATGTGAATGTATTTGGATTCAGGTCAAACTCCTAGATGGATTTGAGGCTCCCAATTAAGTTGATTTGAAATACCTATTATTTCAAATTCATGCTTACGGATTACAATGACATGAGAGAAATAGTTATTGTATCACTTTTATAAGTTAGATAACTAGTTATTCAACTCAACTAATAATTTACTTGTTAAGTTTTTAATGAAATACAAAATTAATGTGTTAATATTTTAAGCAATTAAATATAATTATTAAAAATATATTTTGGTATTAGTAGAGTAGAGTGTCTTATTCGTCTTTATTATTATTATTATTTTACATTTTTCATTTTTTAGTTTTAGAATAATAAAGCTATTAGGTTATTTTCATCTTATGATAAATAAAATAATTAAGATTTAGAATATGAGTAATTTTAAATTTAATATAAAATATTAAAAATTTTAAATCTAAATTTTTGATCATCTTTGCTACCAAAAAATAAATTTAGAATGATTTAATTTTAAATATTCTCATCTAGTCATTATATTAAAAAAAAAATAATTTAGATTATGATATTTTAAATTGGTTGATTTGAAATGGATGAAAATTTCTAATTTTAAATCTATTATCTAAACGAAGCCTTAAATTTTTATTTTACATAATCTGTGTGAAGAAAACCTCAGTCAATTTTTTCTTTTTTCTTTTTTCTATGTGGCTAAAATTGGCCCACCAGTTCATTTTAAGTTTATTTTTTATAGTAAAAAGAAAAGTTATATAGCTGTAAAATTCTAATTTTTTTGGGCCCTGTATATGCAAATAGAATTAACTTTAAGAGGTATCAAACGGTGGTTCTCCCTTTTAACTATGTGTCCATAGCCGTAGACCCGACACCAAGTGACTAGTCTCTAGAAAAAGGAAAAGAGACAGGATCGCGGGACCCAGCCAGCCAGGACAGAAGAAAAACAGGCGCCTTAAATGGCCCAACCTGTTTCTTACAACGCCCATGTGCGTCTCTGTCACTGCCAATTTCGCTTGCTTCTCCTTTCACTTCCACTTCTGGAGCCGGAGCCGGAGCCGGAGCCGGAGCCGGAGCAGAAGCTCACACCCACTCATCTCTCTCTCCGAATTTCTCCTCCTCTCTCACCAAAGAACTTAATACAGTACCCGTAAGATATTCACCCAAGAACCCAATGCCATCACTTTCTTGGTTCTTCTTCACTACTCTTATCTGCTTCTTACATGTTGCTTTGGCTGGTGACCCTTATGTTTTCTTTGATTGGTCTGTCTCATACATCACAGCCTCCCCACTTGGAGTCAAACAAAAGGTTTGTTTTCTTCCTTTTGCAATTATGTATTCAATTCATATAATTCATATCTGTGTTTCCTTTTCAATTTTCCCTGTCAATGCTGTAAATGTTTCTGGTAAAGTAAATTTACTCTCTTAGTACTGTTTTAAGTTGGATTATGGACCTTGATTGTGTAATTACGCCCTGAGATATTAATAACTTTTGAGTCGAGTAAATTACATCCTTGGGGAACTCACTTCTATGGGTTTAATTCTGAGTGTTGAAATCAATTCTATGTAACTGAAGTATGTCATCAAGAAAACTGTAATAACACTATTAAGTAATACTGAGGATATATGATTTGGCTAATTGTCTAGAACTCCTCTTATAAAACTAGTAACAACCCCCTTAAGAGTTAAGTTGCATAATTCACTTTCCAGTTTGAATTATTATTAACATATACATACTATAATATTTTGATTTCCAAAATACAGTAAGCTTCCCATTTTGTCTCTTGGTCTGTACTTATTCCTAAATCGCGGTGGTTTTCTAAATCCCTAGCAACAAAAGTGATCCCTAACTGGATTTTCGTTTTCTTTTTTCTGGAAGGGAGGGAGGGGGGGGGGGGACAGAACTATCAATTTTTAAGACGTTATCTCATAATATTTTTGGCTTTTACTGGTTACAACAGTATGATTTAAATAGTCACTATTTCATATGTTTGTATAAGATGATTTCACTAGTCATCTGAGTTAGTACACCATTTTCTTTTTCTAATTCAAACTTTAAATTGCTGGAGTCTGCATATAGAACTCTTATAATTTTTTTTTGAAGTTAGAAGCTTTGAGTTATGTCTATGATTCCTTTTGTTGGACTTCATCATAGGCCAACATGTCTTTGCTCACAACATCGGTGCACATTTTTTGAGTGTTTGGTTCATCCGTCATTGGTCTAGGACCTTTCTTTGAAACCTATAATTACCTAGCCATCCGTAATGCAGCCTTAGAAAGAGTTTTGTTTGGTTCATCCACTCAGGCACGTGCTTAGGCTCTTAATTGACTACTTGTTAAACCTGCTAGGGATTTAGAAAGCAAAAACTCTAATTTTATTGTTTTTGACATAGAGATAGTTTTTACTTGTTGAACTTACTGGACTACATGATGAATCACTTATATTTAGCTAATTTTTTTCTTTTTTTACTTGGAATTCTTGTCTATAGCTATTTTTTTTTCTTCCTATTTTTACTCTTTCATAACATATTGATGCTAGATTTTACTTGATGGAAGCCTAAAATTCTTGCATATAACAATTTTTGTTGTTTTCTTTAGTAAGGCGCCTGGCTTTCCTCAGGCGTGCACTTAGAATCAAGGCTTCAAAGGCCCCTTGTGCATAGGTGCGCCTAGAGCCTTTAATAACACTGGTGATGTTTATTTTTGAACAGTATGGCTAGTTGATGTCACTATTTTTAAAATTTTGCATGTGGTTCACCCCCGTTCACCCATCATCTGCACGACATCTCTAACAATTTTTCCTAGAGTGCATAAATTTCCTTTTTCTGTATCCAATGTAATTGGTCTATTTATAATGGAAGCAAAACAAACAACTGAGCAAGAAGGGAAAAAAATGAATTGTGTCTCTAGATATATATACACACACATCTTTTTCTGCTTGGCAACAAATTTATACCTTAGGTTAAAGGCTTAAAGCATTAGAAAAACCGCCAAGAATGTAAACATATATAAACTTAATACAAGTAGAGGCACTCCTTCTGACATTTTTGATTTGGAATTCCAAGTGCACCTTGGAAGAATATTATGTTAACTAATAGCAATGTTGGAAACCAATGAACTAAATATCATAGATAACTTGGCCATGGTACCATGCTGTGCTAAATGGGGTTTTCAAGCCATGAGATAATGAGAAACATGACTAACACACATATCAAGTCAACTGTTTTTTAATGGGAAGTATGACTAAAACACATGCCAAATTGACCCTTATGATGACATCATAAGCCTTGTCAATAAAATAATTAGGGGGCACAAAATTTAATATTAACTACAATTGTTTTAGGGAACAGAAATGAGGGAGGTATCATTTTCTTTTGTCAGATATTCATGTGGAGTCTAAGCTCATTGATCTAGTACCGGGAAACTGTTGTACAAGATGCATTTCCTTTTAGAGAATGTTTGATGTACCTACAATTTTATATAATTTAGGACCATAAAACTTTATGCACAAACCAGGTGACAAAGTATCTCTAAGAAGTTATGGAGAAAAATGTTTATGAGGACTGTATGTTCTTTCTATGCTGTAGATAGAAACTTGATGAATCAGCCTTTGTTCTTTCAATATTTGAAAATTTAACTTATCCCATGTTAGGTTCACGTCATTTGACTTTATGGTTTATAATGTATTCTATTAAACCTGTGTTATTTTATAGTATATAACTGAAGAGCCTTGTGATTAGCAAGAACACATTTATACTTATCGTGGTGTGCTATATTATTTCTTTCCTGTAAATCTCCAACACGAGCTTCTCACTTTTGGAGGTTGGATTTTGTAAATAGGGACACCTTAGTTAAGTACTCTTCTGTGTTTCTTTTCTAATTAGGGAAACCTTAATTTCAGTACATAATTTTGGTCTATGTGTCTACTATTTCTGAGAGGTTCATTCTTGTTCGTAAATGTTGGATTGAATTCTAGATTTTTCTTTATGGTATTGCAGACAAGTGCTTTCTAAAGTAGGTGGTTAATATGGAAAATATTGACTTGTCAACACTTACTATTTGTTTGAACCTAGTTATGAAGAATTTATTGTTCATTGTTGTACTATGTTGTACTACAATGTATACCAGCTAATCACTCATTAACTTTTTTGGTGTCTTTTAACATTTGTTTGTAATTTCTTTCTCTATGTTATTTGATCTACTTTTAGTTTATGTTGGTTGATATTTTTACCAAAAGGAGCTAAAAGTTTGGCTGACTCCCCACTTCTTTTCTCTTCTTAATGAAACAATTATGTCAGATAATTGGCATTAATGGGCAATTTCCAGGGCCCATTATGAATGTCACTACAAATTGGAATGTCGTTATAAATGTCAAGAATGGTCTCGACGAACCATTACTTCTTACATGGTATGGCGGATGTGTTTCATCAAGGATCAGAAGGAAACTACTAACGATGATGGAAATGATTATGCTACTTGGTTTAATGCAGGGATGGTGTCCAAAATAGGAAAAACTCATGGCAAGATGGTGTTTTAGGAACTAATTGTCCGATTCCTTCTGGTTGGAATTGGACATATCAGTTTCAGGTCAAAGATCAGATAGGGAGCTTCTTTTACTTCCCTTCCCTAGGCTTTCAAAGAACTGCAGGTGGATATGGAGGTATTATCATAAATAACAGAGATGTTATTCCACTTCCCTTTGGATTGCCAGATGGTGATATTACAATATTTCTTACTGACTGGTATACTAGAAGTCATAAGGTTGGTATAACTGTGGCTCACTGCTTCAGTAGCTTGTTTTGCTACATACATTTCTTTGTGGGGATTTGACACAATGCTTATGGTGACAGGAACTGAGGAAGGATGTTGAAAATGGAATTGATCTTGGAATCCCTGATGGTATCCTTATTAATGGGCTGGGTCCTCATCGCTATGATGATGCGCTTGTTCCTGCTGGCATTTCTTACCAGATAATAAATGTTGAACCGGGTAAGGTTCGGGGACTTGCATTTTTGTGCTTAATCTGTTGTTGTTTCTGCTTAGTAAAAGCATTAACTTAGGGACTAGTGTTGGGTAAGATAAGGACTATTACTGTGTTGGGTAAGATAATTAAATTGATAGATTAATGATTGGTAAATATGAACTCCTACAGATATTTTGTCCCATGATTCAGAGGGTAAGGTTTAAATAATTTGGTGTGAGCTTTTTTGAATGAAAAGAATACGTGGATTTGTTGTAGTACGAAAGTGCAACTAGAGAGAAAAAAAGATAGGGTTGTAGTAATGCAAGAATTCTGGGGTTTGGGAGTGCCATTCCAGGCAAAAACGACATGATAAACACTGATCGTAGACTGTCATTCACCACACGTTTTAAACATAGGTTTTATCCTTTCTATTGTCATGTTTTTTTCCAGGTAATGGTTTGCTTCCAATAAATGATATTTTATGTGAAAAGAATGGCAAACAGTACCACTTGCATGAAGGCCACCTACATCTCAACTCTATTTAATTCAACTCAGCCTTCCTAACTGGGTGATTGACTACATGAATCATGTCCAGACATTATCAAAGTTCAGAACTTATTATCTTTTCCATGTTCAATTTTAGAGAAAACTATATCTATAATCAATAATGCTTCTCTTGTGAATTCATATTTCCTTTCTATTTCTATCCATATCATTTAGATGCCTGGAGCCCTTTGATTTTCTTAATTGTTGCTTATTATCTTGCTATTTTGCATGGGGACATTTGTACCTTTAAAACCTACATTATCAAACCACACATTTGTTTCTTTATGTCCTTCATTATAATTAAGCCATGTCAATTGCTTGTACATTTCCTTGAAAACCAGAAAGATACCATATTTAATGTTGTCAATTACAATTTATCACCCTTCTATAATATATGGACATGGTAAAGACTAAAGACTATAGCTCTTCTCGAAAGGAAACATGGGAAAGAGAATCGAATGTGAAAATATGAAAGGCTTTTCTCATAAGCAATAAAAGGTCTACTTCCCAGAATAAGTGACCAAGTTTTTAACTATTCCTCGAAAACTCTGTTGTGATCTTTTGTTGAGACTAAAATCTGCGTCTAGCATGACACTGGCATGGAATCCATATGCAGTTTCCTTTGTTTGCAACCATTGATTCCCAGTTGATTGTGATTATTTGAAACAGGAAAAACGTATCGCCTTCGAGTGCACAATGTCGGTATCTCAACTAGCTTAAATTTCAGAATACAAAATCATAATTTACTTCTTGTGGAGACCGAAGGATCATACACAGTTCAACAGAACTACACAAACATGGATATTCATGTGGGTCAGTCTTACTCGTTCTTGGTTACAATGGATCAAAATGCCAGCACTGATTACTACATTGTTGCCAGTCCTCGATTTGTTAATTCATCTTGGGCTAGAGCCACTGGTGTTGCCATCCTGCACTACTCCAACTCCCAGGCACCTGCTGCAGGTCCTCTTCCCGATCTTCCTAATCAAGATGATCCTTATTTATCAATGAATCAAGCAAGATCTATAAGGTTGTGGTTGTTTTCCTCTTTTTACTTGATTACCGCAGAAATATCCTATTATGTGTTTTTGATCTCCCTGAAGATTCTTATGTCAAATACAGCTATTGATAGATTTTATATTCTACTGATAATTCATCTTCAAGTGCTTACACTCCACTCATCTAAAGAAATGGGGTTTCTAGATTTACCGGCATATTTTGTTTCCTTCCTTTTTGTTCACATATTTTCTAAGTTGTTAATGAATTTTTCAGTTCTTTTGGATGCTGGTCTGAGTATTGTCAGATTTTTGTTCTGTCATTTGTCGATGCATTGTAGATGGAATGTATCTGCTGGTGCTGCTCGGCCGAATCCACAGGGATCTTTCAGATATGGTCAAATTACCATTACTGATGTATATGTGATCCTCAATAGACCTCCGGAGCTTATAAATGGGAAGTGGCGTACTACCCTTAATGGTATTTCATACTTACCACCTTCAACACCCTTGAAGCTTGCACAGCAATTCAGCATTCCTGGGGTCTACAAGCTTGATTTTCCAAATCGGTTGATGAATAGGCCTCCCAAAGTTGACGCATCTCTAATCAATGGTACTTACAAAGGTTTTATGGAAATCATCTTCCAAAACAATGATACCACTGTTCAGAGCTACCATATGGATGGCTATGCCTTTTTCGTTGTAGGGTGAGCTTGGCCTTCAAACTGTCATTCATCTCTTATTACTATGTGGAATCTGAATTATAGAAATATTAACTATGATGTCCTATTTTAACTGCAGTATGGATTTTGGAGTATGGACAGAGAATAGCAGAAGCACGTACAACAAATGGGATGGTGTTGCTCGCTGCACTACACAGGTAAAGGGATCTTGACCAATGCTTTTGTATGAATCATTTGCTTAGGCATTGGTGTATTTTAAAACTATACTGGGAAATGGATACATATAAGAAGAAATGGTGATGATTGTTCTATGGAATAGTAGGTTGTTTCTGGTTGAACCAGTTCCTCAGTGGTAACCACATCCTTCCTCATTTAGGATCCATGTTTGATTTGGGTTATGAGCCAGGGCCCCCTCCCCCCTTGTGTGTACTTTCTTTCGGTTGAAATGGAAAAAGAAAGATACAGGGAAAAGGTAAATGTAGAGGTTTGTTTCATAGGTTAAGCAAAGAAAAAAAAAAACTCAAAAAACCATGCTGGAAGAATGAGAATCTACACAGAACTCAACAGAGGCAGAGTGATTCATATAAGATAATACTTCTCATTGAGTAGGTTCTCTTATCAATTAGTTACTCGTTTTATACGTGCAAGAACTGTAAAAGTAAATACATGACCTGCAAATTCCAATTTTAATTTCTCCTCGTGTGCTGACTCACAAAAAGAGAGAAAATAAAAAAGATGGTGTTCAGATGGAGGTTACAGCTATTGAATATTAGCTTTGGCACCTTAGATTTTCAGTTGGTTTAGATTATACCCTACTTGGAAGCACAAATGAATATCTAATATAAGCTATGTTGTATCTATCCGTACTTTGTTTATTAACTGCAATTCGTTAGGTGGCTTTATTTTTCCAAGCTAGTCCTGTGGACAAGGCAACAAGAATTTCATGATACTTCATTATTGGTTTTTTGGAAATATTTGGTTAGAACTGGACATGCTTACATGCAAAACGAGTAAGTGTGACTTCTATTCTCAACTTGATTATATTTTGTAACTACTTATTTATTATAGTTTTTTCCTTAGGTCTTTCCTGGGGCTTGGGCAGCCATTTTAGTTTCTCTTGACAATGCTGGCATTTGGAACCTCCGAGCTGAGAACCTCAACTCATGGTATCTGGGCCAAGAAGTCTATGTGCAAGTAGTAAACCCCGAACTTGACCAAAAAGAGTTTCCTTTGCCCGAAAATGCCATATATTGTGGCTTACTTTCATCCTTACAAAGGTAAGACTTCATAGATGCAACATGCTATTGCCAACTCATTTCATTTACTTCTCTACGTTTCATAAAAATTGAATTGGTCTACAGTTCTTTCCATATTAAACCTGTGCTTTCGGATGGTTTTGGCTTAAAAAGTTTCTGTTTCTTTTCTTGGTCATCACTTCATGTTCTAGTCATTTTCTGGTTAGTCAATAACATTAGCAACTTTCTACTAGCTCAAAATTTATGTGGAATGCTTAAAGAGAGAACACTTTTCTTTGATTCTCACTAAAATATATTTCATGGTAAACATATCATATTTAATTTATATGTTTTTCTTTTTTAATAATTTCATTTGCTCATTCATTTTTGCAGTGAACAGGCTCACAAATTCAAGTTCTCCGGTGCACCATCCATTTCCAAAAAACACAGGAGAATACTAATTATGTTACTGCTAATACTACTTGGAACTTTCATTAGGTAATCAATTTGAACTGAATGAACTGTAGCAAAACTGTGATCATTCAATTCTTTGAACAAGGTTATATAGTTGATTGTAATCTGTAATAGTTAGTTGAAGGTAGAATTAGCAGGCATCATTTACTTTTTTGGAAAATTAAATGAAGAGAAGAAGAATAATTCTTCTTCATCCTATGCATGATTGTTAACTTGAATTTGCATCAATAAGTTTTTGTTAATTGTCAATGCTCTTCTAAATTTATAACCACCATCTTACTGGGTTGAATTACACTTAAGACATTTTCTTATATAGTGAATTGCTTCTTTTGTTCTTTTTTGTGACAATTTTGACTATAATGAAATATTTTAAATTATAAGATGTAATAAATACAGTGTGATTATAATGAAATATTTTAAATACCTAGCAAGTTATCATCAATAATTCTAATCCACTAAATCAAAAACAAATCAAGCAGTGAATAATGAAGTTCTCAAAAATAGCACATTACCAAGTTGCAATGAGAATTGTCCAAATAGTAATTTGATAATTAAAGGGTAACAACCAATCAAGCATAATTTCCTGCTATAGCTTACCTAATTTTCCTTTCTTTGAGCATTTTCCCCTGAATTTTTTTACAAACGAGAAAAACGAAAGGGTACATTCAATTTAATTGTTATCTAGATTTCCTGATACAAAAAATTTAACATGGTTGAAAGTGATATGTAAATATTTTGCTCAAACTTACAATTGTCTTGTCAAATGTTTGTAAGAAAGTTATCATGTTAACATCCTAATTAAAATATATTTTTCAAAAGCTAACAAATTCCTAATGAGTCAGTTTGGATTTATGAATTGAGCAAAGTGAATTGAAATTAGAGGGTCTAATTCTAATTTTTGGATTTGAATAGCTTTTTAAAATTAGACTTCTAATTCAATGACTCAATTCTCAAGAATTATATTTTAATTAAAAAAATTCATCTCAATTCTTAGGGCATTCCTTAAGAATTTAGAAATTCATGATCTTATTTTCTTCTCTGTCTCTCTAATAACACATCTCATAGTCAAGTCCTAACTCACTACTTAGTGATTGAAATTTCATCGGAAATTCGTTGTGGAATCACTAGTGGCGTGTTTGAAACAAAATAAAAAATGAATTGAAATGAATTCTACAATTAAATTCATTTAAAATAAATTCTCTTATTTGAAACAAATAAATAATTCATTTTAGTTTAAGTATTTTTCTATACTATCTTAAATTTTTTAATTAAAACTTGCATTGATCAACTAAAAATATAAAGACGGTAGATTAATTGTTATTCAATGAACAAAATACATGTTAAAAGGAAAAAAAACTTGTAATTGGTTAGATAAATATTTGAGATGAATTGGTGATAGCTCTTTATTGATTTATTTAAATGAAAAGTATGCGTAATATTAAAGACAAAAATGTCATTTGAGGTAGACAAAAAAATAATTTATCTCAAATGAATTTTATAAAATGAAATCCTAATATATTTGGTGTGAAATTCATACTTGAATAAAATGTAGATTTCAAAAAATGTAGATTTCAAATAAAGTTCATTTAAATCCTCCAATATTTCATTTGTTTAAAACATAAAAGTATAAAATTTATTTGAAATAAGCTCAATTCTATATTTTTTGAGTGTTCTAAACACACGATAGAAGTCAAGTGAAATTTCCTCTAAATTTTCTTTATTTTATTTTCTTTCCCCCTTGTCTTCTATGGGTCTACTGAAGACACTACTACAAGCTAACACCCACAAATACTAAAAAGGATATTGAGATGTGGACTATAAAAATTATTAAGTACATTATATAAGTGAGGCAAAAAAACAATAAATGAAATATTAGTTTTTCTGCCTCGTCTACATATAAAGATGGGGTAGCACTACCCTAATGGAAACTCTAATTAACACTAATAGATTTATACTTAGCACCTAGCACCTGTGAACGACAGATGAACTATTAGAGTTGACAAATCTTTGTCATATTCAAGAGATGGAAGTGTTGGATATATATAATTAATTCTAGAAACGACAACAAGAGAATTACAATGGTGTAATTTCATATATAGTAATTTCTTCTATCATTCAAACTGTAAAATTACAATTCTGATTCAACTTCAATAAAATTGAACTTGTAATTTTAAACAGTAAGTTCAATTCTGGAATCCAAACTGACCGTAAGAGCTCTGCAGCTCACTAGCATTTCATAACTCATAGATGAAAATCCTCATTACAAAGGTTTGGTACAGCCACATGAAAAAACCCAAATCGGTCACAAATCTTGTGCCTTTTATGCAGAAACGAGATTAGGCTATTCGTAAATGAATGCTTTCCGTGAACAGAATTTCATAGGAAAAAAAATTACAAGAAACAAGAGGTTTCTGTATCAGCAGAAAAGAACGTAAATTTAAGTGTACTGATATGTGAAAGACACCAGGCATCACTGCAAACTGTTAAACTACAACTGCTTAAGAATCATTCATGTGACAATAACAGGATAGGATACAGACAATTCGACAAGTTTCCAAGAAATTATGTAAATACAACAAATGAGGTGACAGCCAAACCCAACCAACCTGATGCCAAAAGGAAATTTTGGAATATATGAAGTTGGGTTTGAATGAAACTTCATATGCTTCAAAAACTGTAAAAACAATCAGAGTCATAGAAGAATCAACCAAAACTTTGAACACAATGGTCATTCTTTTTCTCTTTTCTGTTGGGGTCCCAGTTGTTTGAGAATGCAAAATATAATAACAGTTACGTGAAACCAAGATATGTAAGAGCCTAGGCTCCCAAATGAATTTATGGCCACTCTACATCCTAAATGCAATTAAAGCTGTAGTGTCCATTTTAAATAGAAATTACATTTCAACTAGAAACATGCATTGCAGTTATAGAAAATGGAGAAAGGTGGACAAGCCTGATGTCTTGATAAACAATGCTAAGGTAATGAGTTAGCTGACTCTTGTTTTGACAGCTCTACTTATGTGAGATACTCTCACAAGACATTTCCCTCAATCAAGAGGTTTCCAGAATTTCATTAAACCATTCTTTATGCTAGAATATGTAAGTTCTTCATTTTCCTGATCAAACTTGAACGATTGAGGCCTAACAGAGACAGGAGAAAACTAGCACTATTATAGGACTAGGGGGCAGGGGGAAACAGTTCTAACATGGTCACTATGATCAAGTTCAAATGCTCAATCTCGCCGACTGAATTTCATTCTCGAATAATGTAAGTTCACTTGAGCCAAAACAGATTCAAACAAATTCAACATTAGAAATAGAAAACCTAAGCTTCAGCCTGCCTACTACCCCATTAGGCATTAATATATCTTTACCTAAATGGTTTTGGCCTCATACTCCACCCAAAAAACATGAAAGTTTTAATTGGGAAATCACAAACAATCAAAAGATATTAACAACAAAGAGCATGCATTTCTTAAACTATTTTCCCCCTGTTTGGTTTGTGTATAAAACATGCATTAAAAATCTGAGAGACGGAATACACTTGTATCTTTATGCTAAACCGGATAAAGAGCCAAAATGGACTATTTAAATGAAACCAAAGAAAGAACAAGCAATGCCATGACACAACTAAGGTTAATTACAAGACCAATATTACTTTTACTCTTTTGGATAGAAAAGGAGAATCCATTACGGCCAATATGATTGTTCTACAGCCGAATAATTTTGAGATACAAAGAGTAGACCTCCAAGAGATCAAGAAGGTATCTGTTAGGCCATAATCATTACTCCCCTAGTCAACACTAGACCATCATCATGTGCAAGTACTCTGGTGCTCAACCTTTCTTTATTCTCTTGTTTTGTGTCCCGTTTTTTTATTTTTTACTGGATCTTTCTTCTCAGTTACCGGCACCGCCCTAAGATCGTTCACACAGTAAGACTCTCCCTTTTTGATAGAACAGAAAAATATAAGCTTGAATCAACAAGGCTCTCCAATCACATTGTATATATAATGAAGAAACATCCCAAAAGATTCTTGAAGTAGAACACCAAAGAGGAGTGAAAAAACAATCTTATCACAGATAAGATGTCATGGGAGTTGGGAGAAGACAATTGCGAAATATTCTCGCATTATGTTCCAACCATACACCCTAAATCACTGCAAGGAAAGCACATTTCTGCATACATTTAACAATAAAGATTCTCTGTTCCTCGTTAATTGTTACTTCTATGTTTCAGTTTTTCTTCATTTCTTTTTTGTTAAAGTTGAGCATAATTTGTTAGCCTACCCACAAATAAAATGATGGAGAATACAAAATCAGTATCATGATCCATTTCAAGTATAGTTTTGAATGGAAATACCTTTCAGCTTGCATAGAAATTGTGGGAGACCACATAATTTCAAGCTATGGAAAGGTCCCTCACCCCTTCTTGGCCTCCCTTTTAAGTGGGTTCCCAAATTTTGATCTTAAAATAATGGTAGACATTAAGCTTACATGTGCAACTGGTCTAGATCTTTGCCCAACACTTGAACTTGCAAGAGTCTGAAGTTACATGAGCTAAAAAGGAATCCTCTGTCCCTAGGTAGATTTATGTCTTCGGTTTAGTCCCCGCGAAAGAGCTACAACGACTATTAAGTTAAAAGCTATAATACTCAAAGAAACTAGACGGTGTTGATCTTTGAACCAGGGACCACAAATTTCTCTCTTTTCTGCCTTCTGGTTGTGCAATAGGCCCATAGCTGAGCAGACTACCTTTAAAAAGCAAGAGCCTACAGACAGACACAGAAGAAAATGCAAAAATGGATTAAGTTTTCAGTTCCATCCCCATTATGCCCCTCTCCCGACTTAGAGAAGGTGTGACTACCATTTGGGTCATGCTTAGGCCAAGAGATGAAGGATGGTTCGATTAGGGATAACTCAAAACTCCAACAAGTAGGGGAAAACAATTGGGAATTAGTGATGGCATTACTCTCTCATTACAAACTATAAGATAATGGACAAATCCAATTAAAATAGTTTCAGGAATACAAAGATTCAATGAGCATGTTTTAGAAACTGATTAATGGGATGGCCTACAACAATATTAAGCATGCATACATAGAGAAACAATTGGCAATCCCACGAACATATTTAAGAGAATGAAGATGGAGCAGAAGTTGGTAGCAATGATGATGAAGACAATTTCTCACTTCTGAGTTCCTTAACAACCGCAGCGAGCGCCTCAGGGTTGACATTCATATCACAGAGAGCAATAAGAACAGAAAGGGTGTGCCGATCAAGACCTGTGTCAAGAATGTTTGACATATGAAATGCCAAGTCCAGAGATTCTCGAGCTGTTCGTGCAGCCTCCATATCCATGATTAAAGAGCGCGAGATTACACTTCAAAATCAGCTACCACAGGAATTCACCAACTTCACAATATTTTACCAAAGTTCCTGCAATATGCAGGGAAGCAAGAAACACAGTAAAACTGAAACTTAATGGAACAAAACAGAAGTCTTCTTCGTCAATACAGAAGATAGGAGATTTTCTTCTCATCCGTAATCTATTTACTACACAAAACTTGCGATCAACGAGTACAGTGCTAAAATAAACTGTGTGGAACAATACAGGTAAGGAAAACCAAACTTCAAAATCATGCATAGAAGAGAACTTCTCAATCAGAAGTGAGGACCTTATTTTCACCATTTTATTCTAATAGAGTTCTGAGAATTGGATTGCCAGAGGATAATACTTGTATGCCGTACAACATATACAAACTTGTAGGCATTATTTCATAATCCAGAGTCCAGACTACAGATACCCAATTTGAACTTTGAACAAAAGTTATAATACCAGTACCAATCTATACCGACGTATATTTTGAGGTTACCACTAATTTAAGTACATGCACATGAAGCAAGTTTATCTTTAGATGCGATAGCAGAATCCCCTTCTTTTTTCTTTTGAATAGAAAACACACAAATTAGACATTGTAAGAGTTAAATTTATCTAATCATTTATCTTTTAAAAAAAAAAAAGAAAAAAAAAAGAGCTCCAGTCTCATTGTTTATTACAGATAAAACTAAGGAAAGCCAATGTTTGAAATTCTAAGTACATTTCATGATTTCCAATCTAATTATTCAGCATCATACAACTGTGTTCCTAATTTCAAAACCAAATGAGCAGCCCTACTTAGGTTTTATAGAAAACATTAAACAGAACACAGAGTTGGATCCATGTAATATATTCACTAAGAACCACCTAAGCAAATAAATACAATCATACATGTTCAAAACTATTCTTAAAGCATGAAGGGAAGTAATAGCTATATTCAATGATTGCACAAAAAAACCATACATTTTCAGCTTGCGTTTGTCATTCTTGATTATTACTTCTAATCAGCAATCGGCATTCAGTAGCGTAAGGGTTTGGGTAAAAAATTGATTGGGGAGATGAAAGACATACCCGTTTTGCTGTCCACGATCAGAGTTTCACCACTCGTTTGTCTTCTATAATTCAGTTGAGAGCTATATCGTAAAGAGTTTTTTTTTTCTTACACTTTTAGCCCTATAGTTTAACTATGAGTTCAATTTAGTCTCTCTAGTTTTAAATGAGACAATTGGATCCCTACCAAGTTTAATTTGTTATAATTAAGTCCCTCAAGTCAATTGCCATCCAAATAAATGCCCAAAAACTTGACATGGATAAATTTTAATGGATGAAAATCTTACTTGGACAAATGATGTGCACCGTGGCAGACGATATTCTCTGTCCTCTCTTTCTCAGTTCCAAAATGACCCATTTTGTTCCCTCTGCCATCTCTCCCTAAACTTTTCCTTCCAATTCCTTCGTCTCCCCCTAAATTCCAACTTCCAACTATCAAATCCCATTTTGTGTAGCCATTGTTAGGGCTTTTGATTCTTATTGGCAGAGTTTACCATTGAATTGTGTCTTTTTTTCTTTGTTCTTGTTCCTAAGTAACCACACGAAGCAAAGCCGAAACAGGAGAAGTAGAAGAAGACAATGTCAAGTTGGAATACATATTCTCCTCGAAATCAATGTTATTGTCAAGTATAAAAATCACTTTTTCTTAACTTTTTGTGTTTGGAATCTATCTTGCTTTTTTCCTTTGAATCTTTCAGCTTTAATGATGTTTTTTATATGCAATGTGAAATTAGTTATCTGTGTGTTATGTGGGTCATGGGTCCTAGTGTTAGGTCCTGGCTTCTGGGTCCTGGTCTTGGGTCCTTGCACTATGCTAACAATTTGCATACGCTACTGTTTTGTATGAAAAAGGCGACGATGATGGTAGGAGGCTAAATTTGTATCTGCATCATAAGGTCATTTTTACTAAGAGTTTGAAGATTCCACAATGCAATATATGGATGGTGCTATTGAGGTATTTATTTGTCATGTAGATTACTAGTCCTATTTTTCAGTTGTGAACATGGTTGAAAAATTTATGTGTTACAATAGTCTTAAGAGTTTGAAATGGAAAGCTCCTAACATTTTATTGACACATGATTTGATAGATTTTGAAAGTGACAAGGATGCCATGGAAATGGTTAATGTTACCATGTTGTGGGGTAGTAAGGTTGCTGAAGTCTATGTTAAGCATGTAGTTGACACTGCTGTTGTAGTAAAACTTGCTCCTCATGTTCTAGCTGATAACTTAGTTAAGGAGGACAATACTGAGGGATATGATAACGCTAAGGAGGGGAATACTCGGGGAGAAAAAGGTACTGACAGTGATAGTGAGGAGTTTACTGATGATGACCACAATGTGAGTGCTTGTAGGTTAGAAGATAGTGATGACTAGGGGAATGATGATTGTTTTGATCAAAACATAGATGAAGATGTTGAGGAGTTAGGAAAATCAGGAAGTTCTAAAAGTAGAAAACGAACTACAAAAAGAAGTTATAGTAGAAGGAAAAAACAGAAGGGTGAGATATCATATCCTGTTGCACAATAACATGACATAGAAGATGAATATAATAGTGATGACTTAGTATCTCCCCCTGAATCTGACATTGAAGATGAAAGTTCAGAGAGAAGACTTAATAGCTATAGGGTAGAAAATATGAGTAAAGACTATGTATGGAGGGTAGGAACTGAGTTTGCCAATTTGGCAAAGTTCAAATCTGCTATATCAGAGTGGTGTTTACTTAATGGAAGGAACTCAAAGTTTGTTAAGAATGATAAGGTCAGATGTAGGGTTAAATGTAGGGATAAGGACTATCCTTGGGTGGTTTTATGTAGTAAAGTGGGCGGGAAGGACAATTTTGTAGTTAAAACCGTTAGTGAAAAACAATCATTGTAATAGGTCTTTCACTAACCATTTTGCTAATGCCAAGAAAATGGTTGAAACAGTTATTGATATGGTGAAAGTGAACCAGAAGATAAAGTTAGTTGAAATTAGGAATGATGTGAAGGAAAGGTACAATGTGGGAGTTTCAAGGATAGTGGCTTATTGACCTAGATTGAAGGCTATTAATTTGATTCAAGGGACCCAGAGGCAGTAATATTCCAAACTTTGGAGCTATTGTGTTGAATAGAGAAGGGTAAGCCCTGGGACCTCATGCAAGTTGAAGTTGTAGAGACCATAACTTCATTTAAAACCACACTTTAAGAGGATGTATGTTTGCTTTGAAACTTGCAAAAAGGGATTTCTGGCTTGCTGTAGACCTATCATTGGTATTGATGAGTGCCATTTAAAAGGTGAATTTGGTGGTCAACTATTGGTTGCTATAGTAATAGATCCAACTAGTATTACCCCTTAAAATTTGCTGCAGTGAAGCAGGAGAGAAATAACAGTTGGACTTGGTTCCTACAAACACTATTTAATGACATTGGAGATATGAGATCCAATAAATGGGTTATCATATCAGATCAACAAAAAGTAATTAAATAACATGCTTCATTTAGTGCATTTCATTTTACTTAAAACGTATTAATTTTTTTATGTTCTTTAGTAAATAGGGATTGGTGCCAGACTTGATAAGTTACTGGAAGGTGTTGAGCACAAATTTTGTTTGAAGCATCTATTTTCCAATTTTAAGATCAAATTTGGTGCATCCATTGAGTTGAGGGACATAGTCCATGTTGCTGCAAAGACTCCATACTTTCAATTGTGGGAGAGGTATATGGCATAATTGAAGATGAAAAACCCTCTTATGACTGGCTGATAGAAAAACCTACAAAATACTGGTCCAGATGCAAGTTCAGTTTCTACCCAGAGTGTGATATGTTGATGAACAACATCATTGAGGCCTTTAATAAAACTATACTAGAGGCTAGAGAGAAGCCTATCATCAGCATGTTGACTAGATAAGGTTATGGATAGGTTTAAGGAATTAACGCATAAAGAAGAAAAGGTACAAATTTGAGATCATGCCAAAAGTGAAAAATAGGTTAGACAAGGAAATGAATGCCTTTAACACGTGGATTCCTAAGTGGCTGGAGCTGCCAAATTTGAGGCAACTTTTTATCTTTAGAAGTTTACTGTAGACTTGGATAATCAATCATGTAGTTGTAGGTATGGTTCATATTAGTTTGTTTCGTGCTTCTTTTATATATTCATTCATCATAACTGAGTTGTATTTTATTGTAGGTTGTGGGAGCTGATTGCAATTCCTTGTAGACATGCAATTTGTTGAAAGTACTTCAAGGGTTAAGAGCCTGAAGAGTTCATTAATGACTACTACAAAAAAGAAGACCTATCAAGCTTGCTATGCACCACTCATAGAGCCTCTCAATGGTGAATACATGTGGCCAGATGCTCAAAGAGATATAATTCAGCCTCCTAAACAATTAAGACCTCCGGGAAGACCCAAAAAAAAGAGAAACATTAGAGCTGATGAGCAATAATAAACTAAAGATGATGATTTCAACAAGTGGAAGAGAAAAAACATTTCACTAAAATGTAGAAGGTGCAACCAAGTTGGTCATAATAGAAGATCACGCAAGAACCTAGTAGCTAAAGTATAATAATATGAAGTATAACTGTCTGAATCTGAGTCAGTTTCTGCTTTTTCTAATGTGGAAGTGGAAATTGAAACAAGAGTTAGAGGAAGAGGAAGAGAAAGAGAAAGAGGGAGAGGAATAGGTGTGACACCCTACTTTCCTAATCCTATACTTAAGTTAATTAATATTTTAATGTTTAAATTAATTGGTAATTACATTTAATTATCTAAGAGACTGAAACCTTCCTTTTATACTTTTAATTCTTACATCGCCTTAGACTATTTTTCCACCAACTTTCATTAAATAATTTACCAAGTTCATTCCATCTTCTTCTTTGGCCGAATCCAACTATTCTTGATTAAGTGATATTTTATTCTTTATTAGTTATAAGCGAACATGTTACCACAATTACTTTTCTAATTTATTAATCCTCTTAATGACTCTTATACAAGACACCCTTTAGCTAATTTTCTTATTTAATTTACCCTATTCAAGTCTTAGATTAATTCATATTCCTAATTCCTCATTAATTCTTAACCTTACATCCTTAATTCTTTATCTTCTTTTTTGGCCATACCTTAAAATTAGAATTTCCTTTACATCTTAATTTAATTACTACCTTGTTAATATTTTCCTATCAATACTACATACCAAATTATCCATTAGGAGTACTATTGCCTTTATTCACCCAATTTTATCTTCAATGATCGATTAGTACTAGACCTTTTAACCGATTAATCCTAATTGACATCCTACCATTTGTTTCATTTGTCCTTTAAATAATTTGACTCTCTTTCTCTTAAGGAATTGCCTAACCGAATTTAACACAAAGATTACAAAGTTAATATTATACCTATTTACTTATACAATAATCAATTTTAGCAATACTAGACTTCCTTTCAAATTTACTATCATTATTAGGTAGACATGTTAAGAACACATCATAACTTTATACAAAAGCAACGCCTATACTACATAATTGTATTTCAACACAAATACTCTTATGTTTTCCAAACGAGATCCATTTGCCATCTTTTATCATCATATAGGCCATGCCTTTCTCCAAAGAAAACAATACACATCCATAGTACTAATTAATCTGCGTATCAAGATGAAGGAAAGTGAGTCGAACCTCAACAAGCATTCATACATGACAATGAAGGGTTCTTGATGCTAGTTTTAGAAATATAAGAATATGCAATGCAAGTTAGCCTTTTTCCTCATTTTCTTTAAGTTTCCTAAGAGAGATTAATCTTTCTCATTTTCTATTGTAGACATTTCTTGCCAATATACAAATCGAGGCATTGTCTCTAGACTTACGACACATTATCATACCATTCATGAGACATCGCCTTACAAGACTTACGACACATCTCAGTGCCATCCTATGAGACATCGCCTTGTGAGACTTTCGACATATCATTGTACCACCTCTTCTAGATATGGATCTATCCAATAGACATCGTCTCTAGACTTATGGCACCTTATGATACCATCTCATGAGACATTGCCTTTCAAGACTTACGACACATCTCAGTGCCATCTTATGAGACATCGTCCTGTAAGACTTTCGGTACTTTATTGTACCATATCTAGATAGAATCCATTCTATAGTTTGCGTAACATAATGTCAAGACAAACTACACATGCTAAAACCATGCAAATTCCACACCTTTCATTTTCTTTGGTTACACATAACTCATTTTCTCATAAAACATGTCATTTCATACACATGAAGAATGTAAGAGTAGCATGAAAAATATAAGAGTAACAAGGAAGTAGCTTTCAAAGATAAAACAAAGGAATGCACGAATACTTGCTTAATACCCTTAGCCTTATTTTCTTTCTTTCTTTTTCTCCTACGTCTCCTTCTTCCTATTTCCTCTTGATTTTCCCCTCCTTCTTCCTAGCTCACGGTTATTCACTTTCTATGTTTTCTTACTTTTTCTCTCACTTTTCTCTCACTTTCTTACTTTTTCTCTTATTTTCTCTACTTTCTTACACTTTTCCTATGCATTTTGGTCACTACCTTCCCCCTCCTATTTATAGTGCATGGCCAAGATTTAGGATTTAGGAGAAAGTTTCATTTCCTATTTTACCCTTTTAGTTCTCTAAAATTACAACCACCTACTTGTTATTCTCTAAATTGACATGTGCATTTTCTTCTTAACACTTTTCTTCCTCCTATTCCCTAGTTTAGTTTTTTTAATTATTACTTGCTACCTTATGTCCTAATTTTCTTCCACATGCCTCCCCTAATTATTACAACTTTTCCACATTTCTCCTCCCCATAAATAAGTACAACTAAGCCCATTCATTAATTGCAACTTGCTACACTTAATCTCCTTCTTACACCTAATTCATCACATTTCCTTTCCTAGTAAGTAATCTATATTTTATCATTTTATCTTCTTCTTTCAACATGGTTCTTACACCTAATCCATCACATTTCCTTTTCTAGCAAGAAACCTATATTTTATTATTTTCTCTTCTTTTTTTAACATCACCATGTAGCATTTTTTCATCTTTGTTCCAATGCCTACATGTGTCCATATTTTTATGTACGTATACATATGTATGTATACGTATATACGTTCATGTACTTATATATATACACTACCTTATACTAATATGTATCCTATACATATTTTTATACATATAGTATCATATACATATTTTTATACGTATTTTATACGTACATGTACTTATTTATATGAAATAATATGTAATTAAATTTTAATCCTAGTTAACTCATAAGATAATTACTTATCTTATAATTAATCTACGTATTAATTTTGGGGGTGTTACAATAGGCACTACATCTACAAGTGGAAGAGGAAGCATTGCATCATTCCATGAAAGTCAAGCTTCTGTGAATGCCTCTAGAGGCAGTGGAACAACTGCATCTCTTTGATATGCTATTTTAGAGTTGTTTTTTTCTTTGTTTTGAAGTGCATGCTTCTTATTTATTGACAATATAACTTGACTTTTATACTTGGTTTATTGTAGTTGACTTTTGTAGTTGGTTTATTGTTGACAGTATAACTTGGTTATTGTACTTGACTTTTGTACTTGGTTTTTGTTGACAGTATAACTTAACTTTCGTACTTGGTTTATTGTTGATAGTATAACTTGGTTTTTGTACTTACCAGTTGGTTTTAATTTACTTTATAACTTAGCCTGCTATTAGACTTGCTATTTGTTTCTTTATTTCTTGGCATGTTATTGTCTTGGTGATGCTGAGCAAACACCAATGTTGTTGCTTCTGCAGGTAACAAGCACCTTGTTGTGCTGCAATTACAAACAACATGCAGCCAACTTGCTGCTGTTACATGCAGTAAGCAATCAACTTGTGTTGCTGAGCATACACCTATGCTGCTGCTATTGCAGACAGCAGGCACCCTATTGTGCTACTGCAGGTAGCATGCAAGCAACTTAGTGCTGCTACAGGCAGCAGGCAAGCAACCTGGTGCTGCTGAATAGACACCCATGCTACTACTGCTATACAACCAAAATAACAGAGATCAGTACATAACCAAAATAACAAGGATCACTATATTACGCTACACATTTTACACAAATAAAATAACACATATCAATTTTATTTATCATTATATAACCTTATATAACATAAAGATTACATCATCCTCAAACTTACACCTAACAACAAGATTCCTCACATTACTTATGAAACTTAGCCTATAAACGTTCATTGATATATATAATCAAAAACACACTATTTATGAAACATTAAAAAGGAAGAAGTAAACATTGAAGAAAAACCAATACAGCCAACACAAAAATTAGAATTGCAGCAATTTTCTTCCACAATTCCAACTTTGCTTGAAGCCAAAAAATCATTTTCTTATGTTATTGTATCACATGTCTTCCCTTCTTACTAATTTCTAGGTTTATCCAAATGCAATAATTGCAACCAATATGAAATTTTCATAAATTTTTACATCTTCAGTACTTTCTACATGCATTGGATCCCAAGTAGTACATACCATAACAGGCTCCCCACAGTAACAGAATTTTGGACAATCATTCTCTTTAATATAGCTACTAGTAGTTGAAACGGTTGCAGAAGACCCAGAAACACTTAAGTAAGGAGACCTACCCATCTCTAAAAATTCGTGATAGAATCTTACAAAACTTTGACCTACATACTTTAAAAAGGAGGAATCAAAGGTAACTTTCAACAGGAACAACTAATGTTAGAGATAATAAGAATCCAGGAGCTAGAAGCCGAAAAGTCTTGTGGATTTTGGCCTGTTTAGTTTGATAGACATAGAGCCTTAAAGTAGAATATTTGCTTGAAATTGTGCCTTTCGTCGATGGCTACTTTGAGCCCTTGATAAATTTCTAATAAGGCAAGATTGACAGCGGGGATGGGAGAGGTGGGCGTGGATCTAGTATTGGAGGTGTTCATATTTGTTTTTATTTTTTCTAATATAACAATGGCTACATGAACACATATTTGGGAATTGGAATTTGGGGAGAGATTGCAGAGAGAACAGGGTCATTTTGGGACTAGAAGAGAGAGGGTATAGAAAACCGTTGAGATGTTGGACATCGTTTGTCAAGGTAAGATTTTTGTCAGTTAAAATTTAACATCAGATTTTTGGGTGTTTATTTGGACGACAATTGACGTTAGGGACTTAATTGTAATAAATTAAACTTAATAGGGACCTAATTTGAAACTAGAAGAATTAAATTGAATTTAAAATTAAATTATATGGACTAAAAGTGTAAGTAAGCTTTTTTTTTTTTAAATGTTTTTACTTTTTGCATACTAGCCCAATCATAAGTGCATAACTCAAGGGTTTTTTTATTTTAAAGAAATAATGTAAAAATAAAAATAAAATATTATAATAGTATTACAAAATGGAAAGAAAGAGCTTTACAAGACGTTGATTTTATTTTTTTAAATAATTGATGAATTGAAATTAACAATATGTGAACTTTTTGTTTCTTGTTAATTGTTTATTTAATTATAAGAGAAAGTAAGTAGTTTCTAATAAATAATAGAATTTTAATTTGAAACGAAATCAAAATTTAGGAGAACACTATTTTTCCTTTTAGTATAGTATAATATAGTATAGAAAAGATGAAATTAATACTTTAATCCTTCAAAGATATCCAAATTATCAATTTGGTCCTTATTGCTCAATTTTATCAATCGAATCTCTAAGAGATTAATATTATTAATTTTACCCCTTAATATTTAAATTTATCAATTAAAATCCTTTACAATTTTAAAAGCTATCAATTTCGTCCGTTGTTAATATTATTAATGAAATCTCTGAAAAATTTAAGATTCTTAATTTTATCATTTTGTCTATTTGGCTAACTAAGAATTAACAAAAATATCTATTTGGTATGTTAATAGATACAAAAATTCTAATGTGTAATGTTAATATACATGTGACACTTGGAATGTCATTTCAACTTAACTCAATTAAGTTTTAAATCCTAAACTACTTGAGGTCGGTTACATAAATTATTTTTCTCTATTTGCATTGATTCAAGGCATCACATTTAGTGACACTCAGAGCAATTATTTCATTATCAAGAACTTCTTCCGATATGACATTGGTCTCCCTCCATTATGTCCAACCCCGTTCACATGAACCAACTCGTGTCTCCTAACCATGTCATCTATTGGCCTACAGATATGCTCAAACCATCGTAAACAATTCTCTATCATTTTCTATTTAATAAGTGAAACCTACCTTCCTACATATATCCTTATTTCGTATTTTAGCTTTTCTTATGTCTTGTAATTTATCTTTACATTCTCATATTAGTCACTCCCATCTTATGTGAGTATTATTTTTTAATTGTCTAACATTTGAATATATGATATAGCTAGTCTCCCGTCCGTCCAATAGAATTTTTATTTCAACCTATTTAGGATTTTAAAATCACATAAAACTCTCGAGACACTTCACCACTTAATCCAACATGCCTTAATTCTATGATGTACATAATGCTACATTACTTCTTCTTTTTAATTTGTAAGAAAGAACCTGGATACTTAAACACTTCATTTGTCAAGATTTCATGGCTGCCCAAAAATCACTTCAGTTGAGTCTCTTCTAATATGGCTAAATTACACTCCATATACTCGGTTTAGACTTTTAAATTTTAATGTGTTCCTATATAATTCTAACTTACAATTTGGATCGCTCTAGTCTATCCACTAAAACAATACCATTGGTGAAGAGTATACACTAGGAAACCTTATCTTGAATAGTATGTGTAAACTTGTCAATGACTAAAGCAAATAGATAAGGACTTAAGGATGACCATTGATAAAGTCCTATTGTGATTAGGACTTCTTTTGTCATATATTCAATTATGGTATGTACACTAGTCATTACTCCCTCATACATATCCTTATTCACTTCTACATACTTCGTTGATACTTTCTTCTCAAAAACCCACCACAATACTATTCTCAGCACCCTATCATATGCCATTTCTAGATCAATTAAGACCATACGGAGATCATTTTTCTGTTTTCCATATTTATCCATTAATTGCCTAACTAAGAAAATAGCCTTTATCGTAGATCTTCCTTATATAAACCCAAATTGATTCCCTGAAACTACGGTATACTTTTTAAGTCTAGGTTCAATCATGTCTCCCAAAGTTTCATTGTATAACTGATAAGTTTTATCCATTGATAATTATTACATCTTTATATATCCCATTTATTCTAATATATAGGAATCAATGTTCTCTTTTTCCATTCATTAGATATTTTTTTCGTCACTAAAATCCTATTAAAAAGATTTGTGAGCAAATTTACTTAACCATCCCATAGGCATCGCCAAACCTCTATAGGGATACCATCATGTCCTATTGCCTTACTGACTTTCATCTTTCCCATAGTTACCTTAACCTTATGTGCTCTAATTAATCTTACAAATCTACGATTTCTATCATTGAAAGAGTCATCTTGTTCTCTTATAATTATCGTTTGAAATTTCCATTAAATAAATTATCAAAATAGGTTCGCCATCTCTTCTTTATCTCAAATACTCAACCAACACTCTTTGTCCTTCATCCTTAATGCAATTAATGCGAGTCAAATCTCTAGTTCTTCTCTTTCTTTGTTTAGCGTGCCTATAGATTATTAGAAATTAGGGGTCATGCATCATATGCACACGCAACGGAATTTTAAAATTTCCAAACCAATAAGATAGGCTATTCAAATAATTATATGATACAAAAACTAAAGATTAAAACTAACCTTTTGAAGATTTTATGATGCAGCTAATTTGATTGTTTAGCAAGAATGCTTGGAGCTCTTCTACCAATCAACAAACTCGATACTCCCAATAAACACAAAAATGATTAATGATTAGTAAGCTATTCAATCGAAAAGCCTCTAAGGATATAGTTCACATAATTGACTAGTTCAAAAACCATTACGAAAATATTAGCTTATCGAAATTGTTGAGTGATTCAATTCCATCTTTAGAATACATGCTAGCTTCCATTTGGTAGAATCGTCAATTGAAGGAAAGTACTAAAAGAAAAAACTTCTTTTCTTCAAGCTAGGGGCTCACAGCCATAAGGAGAATTTGACAAGATCACCTTCTTATTCTTCTCTCTTGGTTGAAAATCATAATGTGTCTTATGAATGTCATGTGTTGGCAGAACCCCTTAGCATATACATATATAAGGGGCGACTAGAGCTAGGGTTTAATCCATCAATGTGTTGGTTTCCAATTAAGCTTAAAGCTCAAGGCTCATAACTCTTTTAGTAATTCATAATCGTATTTTGATTACTAATAGGCCTTTTTAGACTCATAGAGGCCCAAATTTAAGATACGCATTAGAGATTTTCTTGACTTTCAAGAAAAAAATTCTTTCTATGTATGTATAGGTAACAATTTACCATTTTACCCTTATGTGCTTGGAACTTAACTATTAAATCCAAATCTCCATTAATCCTTATAAGTTTTTAATCTAAGTCAATTATGCTGTGTAATCCTCTAGGTTCTCTTATACGTTGACAATAAAGTACTGTTAAATTAAAACTCTCTAATTTAACTTTAGTTTTATCAAACAACCAATTTACATTTATAGATTAAGATTGACATCTAGCAATGCATCATGACTTTCTAAGTACAAGTGAAGTTAAGATCATTGATCAAACCTTTCAGTACTTGGGTACTGTGTAATTCAATCTTTTCATCACATATATCCCAAGTTAGACATAGGACATGGATTCTAGTGTCAACCTTATTTTTGTCTATATCCATTAATATTTGAAACCAAGTTTATATTTTGTTCCCCAAAGAGATTTAAGAAAACACTTTTCTTAATCTCTTTCATTTTGCAAAGACTTTCGGAAAAGACATACTTGTCTCAAGAGGCCATGGGATATTTGTCATTTTTATTGAAGATGATGAATTCTTTGTCTATCATTCATCTACCTTTATGTGTTTCATTATATATCTAATAATCACCCATGTATTATCCTTGTTATAGAATAAGGGGAATGGCATCAAAACATGTAGATTCACATATAAGGTAATAAGATGATCTCAAGTCAAAGTATCACTTACACCCCCAACACTTTGAGAATACTACTATATGTATGTCATATCTCACAATTATGATTAACATCATAATTGTGCACATATAATTATTAATCTAAGGACTTTAAACATAGTTATACTAAATCTTATTTAAACACATAATCAAAGAATGCCTAATTAATATTATCACAAGCATTAGATACATAATAAAATGTCATTACAACAAACCATTGATTGACTCTTGGAGACTAATACTAACTTAGATGTCATTCTTCCCATATTTTGTTCCCGACTTTTGGTAAAATCCTTCATTAAACTTGCCTCTAGCTTCCCTAGTTGCTTTCTTATACTCTTTTCTAACTTGTCTAAAGTGCTCATAATTATCCTTATTTCCACACTCGTGTAATCTTTTATGACACTTTTTTTTGTCCTAATAGCTATTTGTACTTCCTCATTCCATCACCATATCTCCTTAGTTAATGTCCATTTCCCCTATTTTATCCTAACACCTCTTTAGCTGTATCCCTAATATTGCTTGCCATCTTATACCAAACCTTATTAGTCTTGCCTTCTATAATCAATGAGTCACCATGTAGCATTTTTTCCTTAAAAAGAGCCCATTAATTTTTCCTTTCAAATTTCACCATCTAAGTCTATTACACATACACTTTCTCTTCCATTACCTAGCATAAACATCTACAACCACTAGTTTATGTTATGTCACCAAACATTCTCCGGGTATAACTTTGCAATCTTTGTAAGAGATTCTATTGACCTTCCTAGTGAGGAAAAAATATATTTGACTTTTATTTGGTCCTCTACTAATGGTTACTAAGCGTGTGTCTCTTTTCTTAAAGAATCTATTGTCTAAAATTAAATTGCAATCTATTGCAAAATCCTAGAAGGACTTTCCATCCCCATTTTTATCTCCAAAACTTTAACTCTCATTTACTATTTCAAAGCCCTCATTAATCTTTTCTCTATGGCTATTCAAGTCTCCTCAGATATAAAATCTCTTCCTAATCAGTAGTCCTTGATCAATTTCATCTAAATTTTCCTATTCCTAAAACGCCTTCTTTGTTCATTTATCTATTTCTATTTGAGGGGCGTAGGCACTAATTCTATTGAAGCTCCCTCTCCTATCATCAATTTCACTAAAATTATCCTTTCGTCTTTTTTCTTGACTTCAATAATCTTGTCCTTGGGATTTCTTGTATACCATATTTTGAACTGGGTTCTTATTTCTTGCTACTCCATTCTTATTTCTATCATTTCTTGTATACCATATCTTGAACTGGGTTCTCTCTATGTCTTTAGCATTTTCTCCTACCAACTTATTTCTTGCAAACAAACTATATTGAACCTTCTTCTAATCATTGTATCCACCAACTCCCTTAGTTTACTGATAAGGGTACCTATGTTCCAAGTAGCTAAGAAAATCCTCTTAGGCTAACTTCTTTACCCATACACATCCAAAATGCTATAACCCTTACCTATTTTGCACCATATCCAGTAGTCGATATGGCATGCCACTAAAGCTGTGACGACCTAACCCTTGCTCATTTTTCATTGTTGAGATCTAATGTAGCACATCGCTGAGAAGGTGACACTCCAATGAATATTTGGTTGAATTCATCTCACAGGGTTTGACTAGTTTTATATTAGTGATCAACCTATCATAATCCTCCTTCTTTAGGGCTTGGGATCGATATAATACGTTCTTGGTAGAGTTATGTGACACTTAGAATGTAATACTAGAAAAAACTTCTCATTGATTTACTTATTGACTCCAAATCAGTCCTTAATTGTCAAATCAATTTAAGCTAGCTCCCCTTGATCCAATGCCCTTAATGCTTTAGTTAAGGATCAAGTAAAAGCATGAATGAATTTGGGGATTATGAATTTAGGATTCATCTAGTATATTAATATAAAGTTTTTATAATTTTACATTATAAATTCCACATGCTTATTTAAACATATACAAATAATTATTTAAATTTTACATTTTAAATTAGTATTTCTGGTGATTCCAATTACTTAAGTAGGAGGAGGGGTGAAATTGATAAACTTGTAATCTTTTAAATATTTAGTTGATAAATCAAACATTGAAGAACAAAATTGATAAGTTTGAAATCTTTCAAAGATTTGATTGATAAAATTTAATTTAAGGGACAAGTTTGATAATCTTATTATCCTTGAGGGACCACAGTAGTACTTTAGTTTATGAGTAATAGATAAAATTTGGGGAATAGAAACGGAAAAATAGTAGCTAAATACTCTTGCCTAGTGTCCAAGTTGTAAGAAATTCTTAAGTGCATTGTGCTACAAGTTGCTTACCAAGTAGTATAAATTTCAATCAATTAAAATATTACGTCTCATAAAAACAAAATTTGACTAAATACACCCAGGCTGAGATGACCATGTGTCTAAATCGGCTCATGCCATTTCTCTCTCTACTTTCAAGTGTTTTTTCTCTATGATGCTGTCTCTCACTTATAGCTCTTTCTCCTTGCATCATGGCCACACTTGCCTTTTGATTGTGAAAATTGATTCTTATGACTTGTTGAAATAAATAGTTATTTTGTTCATGCAAGATTGCATTGGAAAATTGTCACACCCTACACGGAGGCATAATTGCCTGGAGGAATGGATAACTAAACCTCCGTAACCCTAACTTCGAAACAAAGAAACAAATATGAGTCTTAACTAAAACAAAAAATAAAAGTAGAGTTTAAAAAACACAAGTTAATCATAATTGTTTATTTACTGAAACAAATAACAATTTACTAAAAATTTCAGCAAAAATTTCCTATAAACAGAGCATGCCTAAAATACTAACATATAATCTTTGATTATATTCAATCAGTTCACACAACATCAACATACACATGGAGCTTCGCTCCAATTCTTACCCTAATAATAATAACTAAATTATTACACAATACAAAACTAGACACCTATAGTCCTTATGTGATTGCAAATTTTCATTTTTGACTTTAAGTATGAGATTCCAAAGAAATACCTTGTAGTACGCTATTGACAAGTCACGAGCTTGTCAAAATATCAAAATTCTGTTACTAAAAGAATATATATATATATTAACAGAAGAGTGGTGAATCTCACGGACTTAGTAAGTGGAAAAAGATACCTAAATGGTACTAACATCACCCAATATATAGATATAATATATAGGTAAGCTAATATTAACATAAAATGAATTTCAAAAAAATAAAGTGTTACATGTACACAATTATGAAAAACATAAAATCAAACAAACACAGTTCAAGTAATACACTATACAATCAAATCAAAACAATCAAAGAATACAAAGGGCCAATAAAGTAACTCAGCCCCGCATACCATATATCCTCATATTGAGTAATTTTTGCGCCCCACACTAAATATACTTCCTGTATATAATCCATCCCACAGGGGCTGAGTACTCAAATATTTTAAAACACTTATCAAATCAAAATATCTCAGAATATCCTAGGTGTATCTGGATTCTATTTCGGAAGTAAAAATCATTTTGGAAAAAAAACACTTTTATTGGCCCTTATCAAACATAAATAAGATCACATGTCAAACATGATTCAAATAACTCAATTAAAACACTACCTATCCTTATGTATCTCAATAGAAACACATCTATTCAAATATATACAAACAATTAAACACATAGTAATCTAGAAACCAAAGAGCATGTAATCCACTCACTGTTTACCGATCTTACTTGTCACTTTCTCTTGTGTTCACTAGTGTCGTTGACTCAACAACACTTTCTAGAGTTGTAATTAAATTTTCCAAGTATTACTTAGTTTTTCTATTTTATAGATTATAACTTTTTAATTTCAAAAATCTATAAATATTAAGTTTCATGTATTTATTTAAAGTTAATTCTTTAGGTATTTTCACAACTCTTAGAGATAAGTTTGACTTTAACTTTCGTGCTTAACCAATTTCAACAACACCAAGTTCAAATATTATCTTTAGAAAGTTAGCTATCTTTTTTATTTACAAACATTTATTGAAATTAGTCTAGAAACTACTCACATCCTCACATGAACACAAACATAACATATACAATTTCTAGTTGTTAGAACCGGATTCCAACGCTTATAAATTCTCATACTTAGGAATTAAATTTTGAACCTTTGAGTCTAGTTTATCAAAATGTTAGGAGTAATTTATATCCAACATCCTACTCCTAATTCATCCTTTAAGACCCTGTAACATCAGTTACATCAAAATAGTTATAGTCAGGACCCGAAAATCCCAACAATGATTTCTAACACCTCCAAAATACACATACCATGAAATTAAAAATTAAAAAGCTCCAAATTCATCCTTTAATATGTTAGGAATAGTTATTATTTATAGGTATTAACCTAATCAAACCACAATTCTCATCAAAGTCCTCTAGATTGACTGACGCTCACCAAAAATCTTACATGGACCCAGCTATAGTCCAATAGCTTTAATGATAAATATACCCTAAATTAGGTTATGAAACTATCTAGATATCATCCTAAGGCTATAAGCTACACTTTTTCCTTTAGAACTCCTTAATTAATTTAGTCCATAAAGCACCCAAAATATTTGATTTCTCTAACTTATAAAATCTGATCCTGTTTCCCCTTTTTATTAACCACTGAATTCTATATCAATTATTTCCTTCACTATCAACTTATATTTTACCTCCTAAGAATTCTCAAATCCAAACATTTAAACCATGCCACGAGAAAGTAACTAAGTTTTAAAAAAAAGTAAGGGAAATTAAGTGACTCACACAATTAGTTCTTTTAGGCCTTTCAACCGCTACCTTAAGTGCACTTTATCTCATTACTTGTGTATGTATATATATATATATACACTTCCCAACAAAATAAATGCCATCTCTTTAATTCCTATATTATCAATACTCTTAACATTAAACTATTAGTTAATAATATCTATCAAAAGCTTGAGTTATCCTTTTTTTTTTTTCCAACATAGTACAATCAAATTCCCATGATTCCTTTTTCAATTATTACTACCCATCATGATCTCATTTTTTTTGTCATCCTTCTAGCTTCCTTGTATTCAAGTAACTAAATAACCTCTCAAAACCTATTCACTCAAAACTTTTCATTGTTATTCAAATAATCCATAACCACAAAAGTTTGAACATTCCAAGTTTTGATCATCCTATTACAACTAGTTTCATTTAGACATTTTTACAACGTCTTAAGGGCATAATTACTTTTATTTCATGTATATGTGTATTATATCTATACATATCCCAAAATAGATAATTCTCATGTTACCTATATTTCAACATTGAACGAAATGTTAATTTTGAAATTTGGAAAGATAAACGTACATGTCTTGATTCCTTGCTAACAAGTTTGACCTCTTTGTACCTAACAAAAGGGCAAAAGATATGGGCCACTGCCGTCATGTACAATTGGAAGGTAAACTATTTACAAAGAGTGTATTGGTAGAACCAGGAGGAAGGGAATGCTCAGCCCTTCCACTATTGAATTCTGTGGTCTTGTCTTTTACAGTTGCATTTGTCTCTACTCCCCCAATACCTATAAGATGTGGATCTCAACAGGACGAATGGATATTCCCGCACCAATTGGTCTGGCAGATTGTCTCTCGCTAAAAGATGAAACTTGCGCACTATGAAGGTAACGGTCATAAGACACTCTATTCGACTCAATATCTCTAATATGCATCCGACATGTAATAATCCAAGACTAGATAGAAAGAGAAAGATGAAAATAAGGAATTAAACAAGGGAAAAGAAAATAAAAAAGCTGGCCACTATGGAGTCTTCACGGCAAGGCAGCTCCATGGGCAGGACCAAAGAAAAAGAAAACAAAGTTTTTTTCTTGAACTTTCAAGAAGCAAGGGCAATAAAAGAGATGTAAAGGAAATGGATAGAGATGGGGGAAAGAAAACAAAAATCAATAATATAAAAATATAAATTTATGGCTACTTTTAGCTTTAAAATTTTTGGTGGTAAATGAATTCTAGAAATATATATATATATTCATATATTATATTTATTTTCTTATTTGTTTTCTTTTCATTTACAGATGTTATACGCCTCAATAAAATTTACACAAGTAACTTTTAAGTTTTAAGTCAACCAATGACGTGATGAAAATAAAATTTCCTATTTACATGTATATATATATAAATGTTTATTTATTTTAGTTCTACTTTGTGTAAAATTTTATTCACCTAAACACAACAAGTTACGTATAAACGTTCTAACATGTACATTAAAATATCAAGTTATCACAAAATAGTGGGTCTATGGATGCTAATAATATTAGGAATTGAAGTTATATTTCTTTGTTATTAATTATCTCCATTTACATAAATTATGTCCCAACTAAATATGTAGAAGTTATTAAAGATATATATGTGAGAGTAGTGACTAATATAGCGAACCGTATATAGTATGATTGCAAAGTTCCCAATCACAATAGGTTTCACTAAAGATCATCCTTAAGCCCTTTACCTATTTGCTTTACTCATGGATTAACTTACTTATTCCATTCAGGATAGGGTTTCATGATGTATGTTGTTTGCCGATGATATCATGTTAATCGATAAGACTAGGGAGTGTCTAAATTCTAAGATAGAATTATAGAGGAAAATGTTAGAATCTAAAGGTCTTAGGTTGAGTAGGACGAAAATAGAGTATATGGAGTTCGACTTTAGCCATTCTAGAGGAGGCTTGATTGAAATAATTTTGGATGGTCATGCAATCCTAACGAAGGACGTGTTTTAGTATTTGGATTTCTTTTTACTAAAAGACAGTGCAATTTAACATGGTGCAATTGAATTAAGGCAGGATGAATGAAGTGGCAAGTGCCTTGAGAGTTTTATGTGATCCTAAAATCTCTAATAGGTTGAAGGGAAAATTCTATAGGATAATTGTGAGACTGACTATATTGTATGGTTCCAAAAGCTAGAAAGTTAAGAAACAACACTCACATAAGATATGAGTGATTGAAAAGTAAATGTTGGGATGGATGACCAAACTTACAAGCAAAGATATAATACGAAACAAGAAGATATGTAGGAAAGTTGAGGTAACACCCATTAAAGAGAAAATGAGAGAGAACCACTAACAATAGTTTGGACATATCCAACGTAAGCTAGTAGGCACCATAATTAGGAGATGTGACTTGGTACAGGTGGAAGGCATTAGACGGGGTAGAGGAAGAAGGAGAATAACATGGGGAGCAGTCATTGAGAATGATATGATTTTTTTTTTTTATTTATTTATCTAAACACCCTTGAAAACGATGCCTTGGATTGATGTGAATGGCGAAAAAAGATTCATGTTGATGACACCAACTAGTTTCAGATTTAAGGTTTAATTGAGTATCTTTTTGAGAATTGAAAGCAGAAACTTTAATGTTGGAAATTTGCTTAGATGAAATCTTCACCACTTTAGAATTGGATAAGTGAAAGCAAATATTGGAACTTCACAATGCTGGAAAATTTGAGAATCCTTGTTTGATTGGTACTAACTACTAGAATAAGAATTTTTTTTTTTTTTTCTTAATTTCTTAAATGTGTGCGTTAAAAACTTAAGGAGTTAAATATGACCATTTTTAATTTTGTGTCCTGAAAACACGACTTAATAAGTGCCACATAATTCAATCTTGATAGGTAGGGTGTAAGTTTGGAAATTGAATTTTTGTTTTCAACCGGAAAACTCGAGTTTGTGAGTTGAACCCACAGACTCAATTTTGTGGGATGAACTGACAACCTCAAGTTCGTGGATTGAACCCAAAATATTGATCTATGAACTAGGAACAAATATCCAGCTAAAAGAAATCATAAAAGCGTCAAACCATAAACCTAATATGTAAATTACGGAATATAAGCAAATAAGGGAACTAGATAGAGAGACCGCTTGCAGAATCAAATCCTGTTCCACAAGATATTGCATTTCCCATGAACTTCTGGATGTTGCTTGTATTATTGGTGAACTCGTATAGTAGAACAATCAGAATTATCACATAGACACCAAATTTGACAATTTTCATAGGTCCATTCAAAGTTCCTATAGAAGAGATAAATGAAAAATACATTAAAAAATTATCTCCTAAATTATTGTCAATCCTCAAAATGAATTAAAAGAATTACAACATAATCAATAAACAAATAGCAGAAATCAATCAAATGTCACCCAATTTCTTAAATCCTCAAATTTCTCTTAAACCCTATCTTTTTTATTTTTAGAAACTTCAAAATCCACACCACTCTTCTAAAATCCTTTGTTTCCTTAAAAATCATGTTTTCTCTGTTTCAGGTCTAGATCAACCTCACCGAAGGTGCTTGTTGGGAGAAATTTCAAAATCCACACCATTCTCCCAAAATCCTTTATTTCCTTGAAAATCATATTTTCTCTGTTTCATGTTCAGATTAACCTCACCGAAGGTGCTTATCAGGTAGAAACAAAAAGATAGAGAAAGCCGCAACAATCCCCTCAAATAAAAAATAACATACCTGTTGATGGCAACCGGAGAACAAAAACATAAGTAGTTGTGGCGACTCTCAATTCCGTGCAAGGACTGAAGGCATGGAAAGACAATGGGTCAGAGGGAATCAGAGAAAATGTAAGAGATAAAAAAAAAAATGGATATATATATTTAACATTATCAGCATCCATAAGAAACATACGCTGATAAAGAAAATGTGGATGCTGATAATTTCCCACTAAATGGCGTGAATTGCTCAATATTATCAACTTTTGGAAAAAAAATTCAACGTTTGTTTATTTAGTTGTCATCTTTTATCAGGGATCGTAAAAAAAAAAGGAGTATGATATGTGTTTTGTGGACGTTGATACTCATTATTAGCTTCTACTTTTCAACATCCCATTTCTTGCGAACGCTGATAACACTTTTCTGGTTCTGCTCATTTATATTGCTTACATTCCATTGACATTATCATACAAACTCAAATTATGGGCAAGTAATCTAACTTTTAAATATGATAATATAAATGGCAAATACAAGTATTAATGCTTACACAACTAAGTTCGATAATTAATATCTAATAACAACTATTGTCATTGGTTAGCAGGTCATAATCCAAACAGTTGTAGAATTAATTTCATCTTTGCTTGAGCCATGGCATAAAGAAAAGCGACACAATTTTTTATTTTTTTTAGCAAATGAACAAAAACAAATTCCAATGCCACGTAGTTAGAAAAATTCAACATGTCATAAAATGTTAGGACTAATTAGACACAATTTTTAAATTAAAAAAACTAATTTGGGACAATTGAAAATATGAGGAAAAAATTAAAATCTGATAAAAATGTTGGGGACCAAAATTGAACTTTCGCTTAAATTTTTTTAAAGAAATTGCAGCTACAAACAATTTTTCACTATGGTAGAAGGGTTACAAAGTATCAAACTTGGTTCATAAAATTATACATTTTCTAAAATTTTGTAGGGACTGTAATTAGAAAAATATATACTTTGACTGAAAATAACTAATACTCATATATAAGAAAAAAAATTCAAAATTCAAAATTCATGCGGGCACTATAGGTCCCTTGGTGGTCTCGAAAATAAACCTAGAACTGTGGTATTCACTTATTTATGATTATGTATGATTAAGGGTGGAATTCGAACCAAATTATTAGGATTGGATTGGAAATCGAATTCAAATGCTATTCGAATCGAATTTGAATTTTGTTTGAAATTCGAATTCAAATCGAAATAATATATTATTTGATTTGATATTCAAAAAATAAATCAAAATAATATTTGAATTTGAATTAATATATTTTTTATTAAATAATTTAAATAATTTTTTTTAAAAACCAAAATACCCTTAAAAAATGAATATTTTAAAAATATATCCAAATTTGAGTTCGAATAAAATTCAAATTGAAATTCAAATTCAAATATGAATATTTGAAATTACATTCAAATTCGAATTTAGATTTTAGTTTAGATTTGAATTCAAGTACAGGAATTCGAATTCGAATAGTGTACTATTCAAATCTATTTGATTCAAATTCCAGTCCTATGTATGATGGAAGATGACATTTTTTTTTCTTCTAATAGAGCTATGGATACGGATCGTAGGGAAGCTAGTTACTTGGGAAGAAATTTCTTTTGCCCTAGGAGTTAGTACTAGTCCATTTTTATTGTATAGTGGTTAAGCCTGGAAACAAACAAAATAGAGCAGAGTATTTGGATACTTGAGTTCGACTCGAATCAAAAAAATCGAATTCGAGTTCGAGCTCAATACTTGAATACTTGAGTTCGGCTAGACTACTAGGTAAGAACTACAAAACAACTTGTAAATATTATATCTAAAAAAAAAAAAAAATCAAAATTTTGCCATCAAAATTTCGAATACATAGCAAATCACAAATACCAAATTCATAATCCAAAACACACATAAAAATATCTTAACCCTACCATTCAAACTCCCAAAAAAAAAAAAAAACTAGTCTAAAATTCAGCAATTTTAGCACAAAAATAGCCATGGGTGAGAAGTGACGTGTGAGAAGAGAGATGATAAGAATCTAGGGGGAATAAGAGGAAAAAATAGAGAAAAAAACTTACAATGATTAAAAAAAATCTCTGAATTACAGGCATAGAACTCTTTTTGTTGATAACAAACTCAGTCTCATAGAGTGAAATTGAAAAACGAAGTTAGGAGGCTAAGGTGAGAAAAGATAATGAAGGAATTAAGAAGCTTGTGGAAAATTTTAGAATTTAAAGTGGCTAAGCGTTTAGTTTTAGTTTTTTAAAAACTGTATATAATTATTTTAATTTTTAATATCTTATATAAAATTAATAAAAAATAATCAAGCTACTCGTCGATCTTTCGAGCCGAGTAACTATATTTCGAAACTTGGCTTGAATTGTTAAATGAGCTTCAAACTAAATTTGAATTCGGCTCATTTTGATTCAAATCAAGTACGAACTGAGTATTTATCGACCCGAATCTGAGTCGAGCTACGAACAGCTCAACTCGTTTTTCAGCCCTAATAGTGGTGAATTTTTTTTACAAGTACATAGAATAATTATTTCTTTACTTATGAATAAAGATGATAATGGTTTGGCCTATCATTTACTTAGACTTATTTTCTAGACCAAACAAAAATTCAGTTTACACCTATAATTGCATAGGTATGCCCAGACCTGGCCATTAACCTCTCTTTTTCTTTTTTCTTTTTTCTTTTTTTATGAATTTTTTTTTTGTTTACCTAATTTATGATTATTTCAACATATAATACAACATTAAACAATTGTAAATTATTATTAGTACTCATTTTGCTCATAAGATTGATAATAATGAATTTGACATTCTATATAGTTATACTAGATGAACGCAGCATTTGTGCAATGCACATATTAATTTATTTTTTATTTACTTTAAATTAATATAAAAAAATTGAACATATAATTTTTATTTTGAATTTGAGAGAAAATAATATTATGATATTGAAAATATTTTTATTGTTTGAATTTATATTATTTTTTGTTGTAGGAATCTAATATATATTCTATTTGATTAGATTATTGTAAAAACAAATGGTGCTTCAAATTATTTATTCATTTCTAGTTTTTTAAAACACTAACATCTTGCGTGCTCAAATGTTTATTTATTTTTATTTTTTTGGAGAAGATGTGTAAAATTGTTGTTACACTAGAGTATCAAATTTTTCTTGAGGTGTACTCCTCTAGTAGGTTCTCTCTCATGCACGTCCTCTATTAGCATGCAAAATCTAGAGATGGCAAACTCTTAATTGTTTATATAACAGTGTCCACTACATGAAGAATTTGTCGACTTTAAAATTTCTAAAAATTTTCATTTTGAATTTCAAATTCCCAAATCAAAATTATAAGACCAAATCATTTTCCTATGATTACATTCCCAAAATTTTATTTTTGAAATCCAAATTTCCAAATTAAAGCTATATATAAGACCAAATCATTTTTGTCTAATTTGATAATTGAAGATGCAAGCAATCTTTCATGGACATAAATATGAAAAATAAAAATATGACCATGAAATTATTGTACACCATTTTTATTATAATGATCATGAATTTCTTATAATTTGTAAATATATATTTTGATCTTATTAAAAAACTCATCTTATAGTGTAATTGAGGCTATAAATTAATATTTTTTAAGAAAGTGGATTCTGAGTCTTGTTCAGATCTAGTAAATAGAAAAGTAAAATACTTGAATCCAACCTCATATTCAAATCTATTTAAGACCCACTTAGGGCCTAAATACGAATCCAACCAGGTTGGACCCGCTGAATTTCCTAAAAAATGTATGAAAATTTTATAACACAGGCCCCTCAATTCAGGGAAGAGAATGGCCAATCTCCAAACTTTAAATTTTAATAGTATTTCAGTAAAAAGTCAGCGAAATCCACTTAAGCAATCTTTTGGCATTTTTAAAATTTAAAAGTAGTCGAAGATGTTTTCGAGTTAATGGCCACTAGACATATCTTCATCATTGTTTACTTTGTTGTTAAGCATTAAATATGTATTATAATTGGATAATATTTTGGTAGCTAAAGGACAGATTAATAATAACTCGTGTATCACTATTATGATTATAAATTATAATTAATTCATCGAGTCACATCACATTATAAGTTATTAATTATTATAATGATTCATGATTTGAAAGTGGATAAAATTTAGATTATTTATTATTTTATGCCAATATTTCAAACTGGTAATTATTAAAAAAGTAATGAAAGAAAACTATAATTCAATATTTTGTCTCCCTTCTTCAATTAGATACATTGAATTTGTATACTTTGTTATTATAATAAGGAACCAGTCTCCCTTATTTTCATCGTCCTCCAGGACTTTGTGGGTGAGAAATGATGTAGATTTGGACTCTCATTCTTATAGGTAGATTATTTTTATGTGTAAAATTTTGATCTCAACCTCTCAAAATATGAATCTAATAGACATATATTTTAAGAAATAAATGCTTGTTCTAATGGATGAATAAAATATGAATTTAGTTTATTTAATTTTAGGTGAATTCAATGTATTTATATTTTTATAGAATAACAATAACATAATTTGTTACAGTAACTCCTTTATATTGCTCTTAATATTAATTGATTTAAGAAAATATAATTTTTTTTCTAAAAAAATTAGTATTTAGAGATAGAGAAAGCTTTGTATTTTTCTCTCTTGGAAAAAGACCCATCTTATCTCTCTTACATGAGATCCAGATCTAATCTCTTATATTAATTGGTTCAAACTTAATTTACATTAAATTAACTTGAGTCATCTTGATTTTGATTTTAGAAATATTGGAATATGTGCATAAAACATGGATTACTTAATGGTAGATACTTGGTATTCTTAAATTTAAAAATAGAAGTGGATGCTCAAATTATTATACAATTATTGCGTGATGATACCAATGCTACTTGTTCAGATGGTACTATTGTTGTTCATTAATTATAGGGGCTTGATATGGAGATTGGAGGTCCTAATTAGCAACCATTATCAAAAGAACAAGTGGATCAATGTGTGCATGCTACTTGTCCTCTATTATGATGTTTCTTATTTTATGTGTTGTAGCTTATTATGTTCACTTGAATGAGATCAAGTGTTAGTTTGATATTGTGTATTGAAACATGGTGTTTATATCAAAAAATTATTTTTAATTTACATAATAGCATGCTTAGGTTAAAATTGAAAAATTACTTTTAGAAAAACGTCTAATATAGTTTTAGCTCACTTTTCAAAAATTACTCATGTGTAGTTGTTCTAGAACACACTTGTAGTAAAATAGCAAGATACAATTTATTATATTTTTTGGAAAAAAATACTCTAATTTTTTGTTATAATATTCTTATGATTCAAAATTACTTTACTTTTTTAGATAATTGTCGAAACAAAATAAATTATGCTAAAATCAATTCTTTAATAATCTCTATTAACAAAACAAATTATTCAAAACATTGATTTTCAAACGTCAAACCAAACTGGTCCTAAGTTCTCAAGGTTGCATTGTAAGTATGGAAACAAGAAAAAATAATTATGAGAAAGTGGTAATTGAGAAGTATAGTGATGATGAAAAATAAAAATAAGTTACACGTACATAATTTTAATTGATAATTCTAAGGGATTGATTTGTTAGTTAAAGAATTATGTTCTATTTTTTGACTTTCTGATTTAAATTTATTTAGAAGATCGTGAGGAATAAAATCTTCGTAAAATTTTAATCTTGACTGCGAATGGTTTGTTGTAAAGTTTTTAATCCTGATGTAACTGGTGACTTGTCGTTAATTAAATGGAAAAAAATAATTAATCGAGATAGATATAAACTATTTAAAACGCTACCATTAAAAATAAAATTTAATTGGCTCGTCGATTCAAACTGGTAATAGATTACCAACAATCAGGTTGGTCTAGCGGAAGACAATACTTAGGAAGCGCTCTTTACAAAAGATTGAGAGTTTGGGTCCTCTTGATAACACTTGTCGTGGAAAATCAACGTTCCCATGATCAGTGATGGATCCATAAAACTTTGTCAGTGGGGGCAAAATGATATGAAAGTTTTTATTTGATACTCTAGCTAGGTTACTTGTTTATTAAAAATATTGACAAAACTAAATTAATGTTTTCTAATAGAATTTTTCATTGAAATTTAACAATATTTTCATTTCTTGCTACACACTTAGCATCTAACAAAAGTAAATATCTAATAATATTATTTTACTTTTTTATTTTCATTTTCTTTTTCTAGTTTTTTTTTTTTTTTGAGCAAAATTATTCAAAGAACACAATCACTATTATTATTATTTTATAAAAAAAATTATCTATTATTTTGATGGACTTGAGCCTAGTCAAGTTAAATTTAATTTTAGTCAATTGCACTTTAGCTATATTTGTTTAATTCGATAGTTCATAAGAGTTATTACAAAACGTATGATACTTTATAAAGGTAAAATACAATTATGGTTAATTGATGAAATTTGAAAATATCAAAGGGTCTCAAATGTTTTTTCATACAAATCAATAGAGGCAAAATAAATTTTTATATAAACTAGTGGGGGCATAAATACTTTTTCATATAAACTAGTGGGGTTAATTATATAATTTATATATACTTAGTTATATATTTTTCACATTCCAGTGGGTTAATTGACCCCATTGGGATTACACCTACATCACCCTTGCCCACGAACATAAGTGCAATGAAAATTCTTTCAAATATAGGATGGTAATAATATTGACGCAGTATTCTATGCCAGAATATGCGTTATCCTTAATTATCTTATCATTTCTTTTAATGAGAAAAACACAAAAATAACTAAGGAACCGGATTTGCTGACACATCCTCGCATCAAGCGTTTCATGCGCCTAATTGCCAATTGACGTCGTAAGACTTCAAGTGACCAAACACAACCGAAGTCAAAACAAATGAATTGGTCCAAATGAAGAAGTAAAAATCTCAAATTCTATTTTATCTCCTAATAATATCTATAATCAAGTGGACCAAAAGCAATGAAAAGGTTTTTCCTTTTTGTACCAAAAAAAACAAAGCACTCAAAAGTTTATACTTTTTCAGTTACCATTTACTCGAATTTTTTATTTATTAACAAAGGGGTGAACCATTCCCGTCAAAGTGTCATGACATTATTGGTATTTACAAAATCTTCATTCTGACATCTTTGTTTTCTGATTTTTTTTCCCCACTATGCTTGTGAATAGAGACTTGAAGACTCCATTACTGTAACGGCACTTCTACCCCTTCCTATTCGGTTAAACATTTACACCCAATCTCTCTCTCACACTTTGTACTCACACAGAGATGCTAACTTTCTTAGTCCCTCTCTGATTTTTTTTTTTTTGTTGTTGTTGCTAAGAGTCTCTCTCTGATTCTTACCTTGTAAGCAAACCAAGTCACCATCAGCAAGTTGCAGTATGGGCACCAGTAGCTACTGCCATTAAAGCTTCTTCATAAATAAATTTGTTTGAAAGAACCCATTTTTGTTCTCTGTAGTTGCGCCAATAAGATATCTCTATTCAACAGAACAGAAATGGCTACGACTAGCAGTACTGCCTGCTTGTACACAATCATAGTTTACATCTTCTTCTGCTTTGTACTAACCCAATCAGCCCCAGAAAGTGCTCTCATTAAAGAGATTCCTGGGTTCAGTGGAGTTCTTCCGTCCAAGCACTATGCTGGGTATGTGTCTGTTTTTTAGTTTAATTCCCGTTCTTGCATTGGTTATTCAATTTGGGATTTTAGCCTTCTATTGAAGTCTACACTTTTCAATAATATTTCAGATTTAAATTCTGGTTTTCTAGTTGTTTCAGATTTAAATTCTTGGGTTTTTTTAGTTGTCTTTCATTTAATGAATTGTAAATAATAACCATTCTCTATCTCTGTTGTGGGATTTTGAAGGTATGTGACTGTGGATGAAAGTCATGGGAGGAATCTGTATTACTATTTCATTGCATCAGAAAGAAACCCATCTGAGGATCCGCTGGTACTATGGCTTAATGGCGGCCCAGGATGCTCTAGCTTCGATGGTTTTATATACGAGCATGGTAAAAGATTCAATATCTACATTGCCCTTTACATAATTGCTTGTTCAGATTCCTTATCTATTTTTCTATAGTGGCATCTTTTCTATCTCAAAAAATCTATCCGTTTGGGTAATCAAAGAAAGATTAGTTCCGATATTAAAAAGTTTTAATTTTCTATGAGATATATTAATAAGATGGTAAGAACAAAGTTATACATGCTGTCTAACTGATAGTTCTCAATTTTTCCAAGTCCAGAGACAATTCAAAGCGTATAAATGTATATGTACTTCGGTTTCTCACTAATGATATTGGTTGATGGGTATTGTATTGTTTTTGAAGCTTGCTACTATAACAGCACCTGAGTTCTCATTTGAGGCATGATTATCATGCTGCTGATTTTCTTTTTGAAATTTATCAATGAAAAAGACGTAGTTCTCTGTACACTGTCTAACATATAGAACTTTGCCAATTCTTCTAGAAAAAATTACTTTCTGAATTTTCGTTCACCTGTGATTTGTTTGTTTCTTTCATATGTTTTGCAGGTCCATTCAATTTTGAAAAAGCAAAGACAGATGAAAGCCTTCCCCAATTGCACCTCAATCTATACAGCTGGTCAAAGGTCAGACTTCTTGAATTACATTCAATGTAAAGAAGAGAAGAAAATTATATAAGAAAAGAAAAGGGAAATCAGTAGCTTATCTAGTCTATAGATGTTTGAACTAAATAAAATCATCCATCAGAATAATTATATTGCATTTCTGTTCCAACTAATGTTTAGATCAGCTTATATACGAATCTGCTTTTCATGACAGGTATCCAATATCATATACTTGGATTCTCCTGCTGGTGTGGGATTTTCTTACTCAAAAAACCAATCTGACTATAAAACTGGTGACCTAAAAACTGCCGCTGATACTCACACCTTTCTCCTTAAGGTACACATGAAACTAACTGGGATGCTTCAACCTACTATTTAAGTGAGTCCATGAGTTACCAGAATACTGGAGTACTTACATGTCTAGCTTGATTTTGTCCAAACTAGTGGTTTGAGCTATATCCGGAGTTCCTTTCAAACCCATTCTTTATTGCTGGAGAATCATATGCTGGAATTTATGTGCCAACACTGGCTTCTGAAGTAGTAAAAGGTAAATAGGTCTATCCTTTAATTATGAATTGAAATTTTTAATCACAAGCATGGTTCATTCTTGATACTCCACAGGAATTGAAGTTGGTACCAAGCCCATTCTGAACTTCAAGGTGTGTATATTTCACTAATTAATAACTTATGAAGTTTCAGATGTCTGGGTCTGGCTATAACCTGAAGTTACTTTCTGCAGGGTTATTTGGTGGGAAATGGCGTTACAGATGACGAAATTGATGGCAATGCTCTGGTTCCATTTGCACATGGGATGGGTCTTATCTCTGACGATCTGTACGAGGTGAACATAAATTTGTAATGCAAATTTCATCTGCTTCGCCGTTAATAGATATGGTGTGACTCATCATCAGCATCACCACCTCCCTGACCATTATAAATCTTAAACATATTGTAATGATTGAGTTGCGGCTTTGCCTTCCATTTTCAAGCCAACTTTAAATTTTACGGTTCTTCTATCCAAGAGAATTGTGGTGTTCGTAGAGAATGAATTTGTTTGAGATATAATCTGTAGGATTTTCTTCTTGTCCTTCTGTCCAACAATCTAACTTGGTGTGAGTGTCGACATGAACAACATCTATGAAGCTGTCACTATTGCAGCTAGCACTCATAATTCTTGATAACTTGTTAGATGTAAACTATTCATTGTCAGTGCATTTGGCATGGTGGTGTTTCTAGAAACTGTTTAAAATTGTTTTATTTTTGTTTTCTATAAACTAAATAAAATTAGAAAAACAAAACATTGTATTATCTGAAATCCAGAGTTCTCTAAAATTTGTTGTAAAAATTGTTGGAGAAAGTGTTTGGGTTTGTGTTCTTGAGGAGTTTTTAGTTTTTGTTGTCAAAAATGAAAAATTGTTTCTAAAATCAAAATAAAATGGCTTTTCATTGTTCTTGTGTTTCCACTTGGGACTTTGAAAATGTCTACCCACATATGTGTATTAGTTTCCAGTTTCCATATGGAATTTTTGTTCTTTATATATAATAAATGCAACATATACTACAGGAAGTCCATGGGTGAGTGCAGAGGTAACTACTATAAACCACTCAGCCAGAATTGTGAGAGCAAGCTTGCAAAAGTTGACGAGGTAATTTAATTTCTTTTTGTATGCTCTTGAAAGGAATTAAAACAAAATGATATAGAAGCTCATTCATTGACTTGAAGATTCTTTCTAATCCAGAACATCGCTGGGTTGAACATATACAATATTCTAGAACCATGCTATCATGGATCAGATCCTATTACAACTTCCAATATTAGGTTGCCATCCAGCTTCCGGAAATTAGGTGAAACCGAGAAACCTCTTCCTGTAAGAAAAAGGATGTTTGGTCGTGCCTGGCCCCTCAGAGCTCCTGTAAGGGATGGAATTGTTCCCACTTGGCCACAGCTCCTCAATGGCGAGAATGTTCCTTGCACTGTAAGTTACTTGGATTACTTCCTTTTTTTTTCTTTTTTCTTTTTTGTAACTTTCCTTATTTTCTACTTTCAGCCATTGAATTCTCATTGCATCTATGCTTACCTGTGTACACTTCTTAACTACTAATTGTTCTAAACAGTATCTACATGTGCTTTCCTTTTTCTTTTAACCTTTTCCATGTACTCTACTCTGGTGTCGGGTTCTTGTTTGTCATATAAGAGAGCCCTCTATTTCTGTCATCACTCATCATCACGGAAGCAGTGATCATTAATCATTATAGGAGCATGTGACTATTTATAGCAAACCGTTGTTTTTTTTTCTTACTCTTACAGAGGGGAACTGAAGAGCATGACAGTGCATAACATTTCAATTAAAGAGAAACTTGTGGTAGGCTACTATATGACTTCCTAACTTAGATTAGCTGATATTAAGGGATATTGATTGAATGGAATCAGCGTATGGATGGAACTATAATCACTATGAGGGGTTTTCTTGAATGTTGGACTAGTGATGCAGTCAAAAAGGACCATTATTAAACCAGTCAGACTTTAAACCCAAGGGTAGAGAAAAGAAAGGCTATTACGGATCTGAGTATCGGAACTCCCGAACCTCTGGCTGTCACTTGGCCCTTTGGAATGGGATTGGAAAGCGCCTTTTGTTCATAGTCTGAGTTCATCCTTGCCTGAGCCAGGCCTTCAAAGACAGATCTGAACATTAGCTCCAAAGTGATAAACAGGGAAGTTACCAAGATAGCTAAGAGTTCCAAGGTGCTCAACCTTGAGAGAAGAAAGGTCATTTACTTAATTACTATGAATTTAGTTTATCTATGTATTTTCTCTTAATATAGAAGACTAGTGAAAGTGTGGAGACAGGCAGATTATCTGGTGTGTTCTTGGTCTTCTGTGAGAGCCTTTAGGAGCTTGCAACTAAGATAGTTCGTGGTCCTCTAGTTGGTGAGTGATTCCTAACCATTGGGTGAGTGAATCCCTAAAAGACTATTAGTGAAGTGAGTGAATTCTTCTCCTCTGTAACCCCCATTATCGATAAAATTAGAATTTCAATCTTTGTTATTTGTCCGGCACCAACTAGCCACCATGAGGAAATTCCAGGAGTTCTGGAATTAGGTTAAGGTAAGCTAATATTGGTCAAACTTGAAGGCAGGTTCTTTGCTCTCAAAAAATTGAGCTTAATCAGTCTATCATTGCAGGGAACTAGTAGATAAAATCTTACTGTAAAATGCACCTGCATGGACAGTTCAACTGGTCTTTTTTAACTATACTCTTCCTAGATTTCTGAAATAGGGACTTAAGAATCTTGCTGATAGATTTATTATGATGGAGGTGAAGATATCTCAGAATAATTGCCAAGAGTAGGAAGTCAACCCAAAAATAAAAGCATCTATGACTACTCACAAGTAAAACCATTATGTGACTAGAAGACGAGGGGAGTATAACAAATTTTGAAATGATTACTTTAACCGCTGCATCATTTTGAATTGCTTACCTTCAAAGTTTAGGCCGTTCAGGAAAATAAATTCCTGAAAAATAATTTCTTCCTGAGATGTATGACAGACCCTACTCTTGATTTTATTGAGAGATATAGTCAGATGTTAACATGGAAGTTTCTCACACATTTGCACTAATTTCTTTAAAGGTTAAATTGAAGCTTGTTACCCATGGTAATAAGATAAGAAGTGAAAATCAGATATGATCTTGTCCAATCAATTATCATAATTATCCTGATTGGGGTGGACATTAAATAATCTCCTAAGAGAACTAGTTTAAAACTTCTCATTGTGGTATCTGAGGCATCATTACCGATTTCCCTTAATGGTATTTAATCTGTTTTCACTCTTTGTAAATAAGGGAAAGAAATCCTGTTTTAATCTGTGTTTTTTTTTTTTTTTTTTTTAAGTTTTGTACCTGATACTACATCAATGGGTTAATGTCTATATGACATCCTATGTATAAATCCTGTTTCTGATATTAACTTGGTGATCTGCTTGTGAGATGTTATAACATTTGAAATTATCTATGCAGGACGATGAGGTTGCAAATGTATGGTTGAACAATGAAGCAGTGAGGAAAGCAATTCACACTGCAAACGTAAGGTTTCTCACATGATATCCGCACTGAAGGCTTTGCAAACAGGTAACTTTATGAAATTTTTTTTTTTTTTTTTTTTGGGAACAAACCAGGAAAGCGTGGTTAGTAGTTGGGAGTTATGTACAGACAAAATTACATTTTATCATGATGCTGGGAGCATGATCAAGTACCACAAAAATCTCACCACCAGGGGATATCGAGCACTTATATACAGGTAGATTTCTATCTTAAGAGTTGTTCTGTTTCTTCAGTGGTAACCAAAATAATTTCAGTTAATAAATTAATTTATTGTTGCTTCAACACTCCATGTGTAAACTATCCAGAAGGAAGGAAATAGGTGTAAGACTGTAGAACCAATTCTGCAGGCCTATCCTTCTGAAAAGTACAAAAAAGACTCCTTTTGTTCTATCTTTCACCTATTCTACCTGAAAATAAAACACTCCATAGTTTTAACTTTATTTTCATTGGTATTCAATAGCTGACTTTGGTGGAAATACAACTATGACAAGTCTTAGTACCAAATGATTTGACTTGGTTACATGGATCTTGAACAAATCTATTTGAAATCCTCCTTGAACTATTATATTTTAATCATATACAGAGCTATTTTTCTGAAAGAGACAAAAGAAATTAGGGTTGAAGAGGAGAAAGAGAAGAGAGGTAAAGGGAACAACAGTGTTTAATAATATTTGATTACCATAACTACCATCATAGGTCTCCAAGAGTCCATCCACATATGTAAAGAATGATTTAAAATAAATTATAATCCCTAAATGAATCTAAATCTTATAGCCATGCCTAATTTTATACTTCCATCTCTTCCTAAAAGTATATATGAATTTCCTTATTTTGTATGACTATCATATTTCCTAAAAAATACCTATTGCTGCAACATAGTGCCTCATTACTTCTACAGCTCTACTTATGTCATTCTTTTGCTTTTAAATTCTTCTTCTTGGATTGTCGTCTTAGCCTCTTGCTTTGGAGATTCTCATTCGTCTATACATGGTGACTGGCCGAATCATCTTACAACCGCTCTCCCTCATTTTATCAGCAGATAACGCATTGCCATCTTTATTATCATGTGTCTCTTGATGTGAACATGCATCCATCTCAACATCCTTACGTTTAATAATCATTTTCTGTATATGTCCCTTAACAACCCATTTCCTTACCAACAAGCATAGCTGGTATAATGCAGAACTTTATATTAGATCATTTCAAAGTTATAAAATCGAATCATATGGATCTCCATATTCATTTGGTTGCAAGAAGTTAAATAAGCTCTTGAAGAGATAGAGAAATACAACAGGAGAAACAAAACCCACTCAAGTCATCCATTTTGCAATTGAAAGTTAGATTCATTTACTTTTATGATACAGTTTTTCCAGCAAAAGGGAGAAGAATATGTAATATGTGGATTCAAATCTAATGCTAAGCAGGAATGACATTGTTAAGGACATAAAAATATCCCGAAAACTGAGTTTCTATTAATTGATAATAGATCCCACGTCAACAAATACTGAATGAATGAAAAAGAGAACTCATAGCATTCATGTTCTTCAAATTTGCTTGCCTTGATCCTTGAGATGCTTAAGTAAGCATAAATGAGATGAAATGAATTTCTTGTGCCTCTTGACGTATAATATATATGTATATATTCAATGACAGCTTCTATTCCATTTTGGTAACGTCTGTCTAGGTAGAACTTCCTGTCTAGTTAGTCCTACAACCCTATTCTTGGATTTCTCTACAATCTCTCAAGAAATTCACCAGCAAGCAGGATATGTTGTGTCTTAAGTTATTTATGCATAGAACACCTTCTTGTGGCTTTCGGCTTTTTGGATTAATCAATTCATCACTGTGGCTAATGTTATCTTCTACTAATTCCTGGGATTTTGATATATTATATATCGGTGCTTTCTAATAAGAAATGTATATTGATGTTTCTGGCAGTGGTGATCATGATCTGTGTGTTCCATACACTGGAAGTGAAGCATGGACAAGATCAATGGGCTATAAAATTGTGGATGAATGGAGGCCTTGGATATCCAATAGACAAGTTGCAGGGTAATTTCAGTGCCTATTCCTTTCTACTCTATAAAATTGGGAGTAAAACTTCGTTTGAACTTTTTGGAATTCATACAAGTTGGAAAAGACGTTACTCATGCTGTAGAGGAAGTAATAGTTTTCTTGCTTCAGTACCATATCCAAACAATTACAGTTTTCAAAGGGTGGCTATTCTGCAAAACCAGGATGCATTCTTCAGTATTGATGCCACCTAATATCAAGGAACCTTGAAGTTGCAAGTGCCAGTAGTGATCCAAGTCTAAGGGTCCTCAGTACCAATTCAAGGGTCCTTGGTATTATGCATATATTAACTCAACTAAACTTTAAATCTCAATCTAGTTGGAGTCTGCATATTACCCATGTATACATTGGAAAAAGGCATCCTGTTGCCACCTCTAAGTCTCATCATCAAATGCTCTCATGATATAGGAAGGACCCATTTCAATCATATGTTGACTCAATTTGGTACTAATTGCAGGTATACACAAGGATACGAGTACAATCTGACCTTTCTGACCGTCAAGGTTTGTATATGAAAATGATGTTGTCTAAAAATATGTTAAGAGTTGTATCTAAGTTGTAGTGGGATGTGTAACTAATAATACCTAGGTGCCCCACCTGATATATATGGCTAATTATATTACTATATGTGGTTGTGTTTGTGCTGTGCAGGGATCTGGACATACTGTTCCAGAATACAAACCGCAAGAGGCATTAGATTTGTATAGCCGCTTCTTGGCTGGAAAACCACTATAATAGAGAAAAGAGTGATGCTACTTCCAATTGTTTTACCTCTTTAAATTTATTATACTTGGAGACTTATAATGGAATAAAGCTTGATGTCTTGATTTACAGTATGACAAGAATAATAAGATTTAATAGTAAAAATGACTTCATTATCATATATGTATGTCTAAACACATGCATAAAGCATATTAGCCAGATGGCCAACACAAGGCAATCTGATTCCTATTACAATGAAAGCCTTGTCTAAAAGTATAACCAACTAGCATGGTTGGTCAGAATTATGTTTTGTGAATTATTTACAGAGGTTTTATCTCTTCAATGCTTTAAGTCAGATTCTAATGTTTCTATCATCTTTGAATTGCTCCCCATAAGTTTGAATAGCGAGTTAGTGTCTTCCACAACAAATGCGTTCTCCCACATTGATGTCATGCCTGTCATGGTGTTGAAGTTTCAATCATAGTTACCGGGATCTCTTGACCCCCTTGTGTTTCGCGTTTCAGAATTTCGTTCCGAGATCGTGGTTCTTTTGTATGCTAGGATCATTGTTGTTCGAGATCCAAGTCAATAAAACTAGCGACCTCAAAATTTTAAGATTTTTTCACCTAAAATATGGGAAAGTATGATCACAATTTCTGCCTATATCAATTATTATTTATTTACTTTATATATGTATGTATTTATATAATTAGTAAGCTATTATCTTTCTTGTATTATAAATTAAATATTATGTATTCTATTCATTTAGTAGAATTTAATGTGAAGTCCACTATCAAAATATGTACCACGTCCCAAAATAGCGAACCAACTAAGCGTATCCCATCGTACCATGATTTTAGCTAGGTAGCGTATCCTGTACCTGTTCCCGTACCACATCCCGGAACATACCGCGATCCTGGTAACTATAGTTTCAATTGTAGAAGATAAAGTGCTGAAATTGGAGAAGAAGATCTTGCATCTTACCAAAGACGTTGAAGACAAAAACCTTGAGATTAATCTCATAAACAACTTAATGATGTAAAGTAGTGTTGAGTCAATTCAACAACCTACTTTCCTTCTTGGTTTGACTCAAAATATGATCATTATGGACAGAGTGAAAGAGAAAGAAGAAAATGAAGCTTCTTAACAACTTTTCTTGTGACATTCTTAATACAGCAGTTGAAGTAAATGATTAACAACACCATCCAAGCACAATACAAAGGATGTTCATAAAGTTCGTTTCTATACTCGAAGCCATATATGAAGTGAATCAATAACATGAAAATGCCTAATTTGTACCAACCTCTGATATTCAACCAATTAGACAGAAAAGGCAATCCTAAACAACATTGCACACTTCGTTGAAACTTGTGAAAATGCTGAGACTTGGAAAGATCTACTCTTCAAATAATTTGTTCAATCTCTTAAAGAAATTACATTCAACTGGTACACTGAATTGGAAGCTGAGTCGATTAACATTTGAGGACAACTGGAAAGAGATTTCCTCAACCAGTTCTCAACAGATGAGTCCGTTGTTGTCTACATCAACTGGTGGAAAGCATTGAGCTAAGATTGCAAAGAGTGAGTATCAGAAATTTATGTAGTTGAAATATGCACTAGAGGCATGCATTGGGAACTTCTATACATCCTTAAGGGAATCAAGTCCCAAACATTTGAAAAGCTTGCAACCTGAGCACGTGACATGGAGATGAGCATGGCGAGCCATGGAAATTACAAACCTCTCAAGCCCAATTAACAAAACAAGTGGAGAATTATGGAGAAGACAAAAGTAGTTGAATAGGGCAGCAAATCGAGTTTGTTTGTTTCTCCTAACTCGAAATATTGTTGACTCAAAGATGGACCATACTCATTTATGTGAGTATAAACTTTCAATGGTTCCTAAAAAGGAATCACCAACACTCCTTGATACGAGTATAAACTATCAATTATTCCAAAAAAAAAGGAACACCAGTACTAATTGATATGAGTATAAACTATCAACTATTACTAAAAAAAAAAAAAAACACACCAATACTCTTTGATATCAGTATGAACTATCAAGGGTTCTAAAAAAGAAAAAGAACTTCAATGCTCCCTGGTACAAGCATAAATTATTAAAAGTTCTAAAGTAAGATATCAACACTCATTGATACGAGTTTAAAAATATCAATAATTCTTAAAAATAAAACACTAACACTCCTTGATATGAGTCTAAACTATCAACAATTGTAGAAAATAAAACTAAAGCTCCTTGATATGAGTCTAAATTGTCAGCTGCTTTTCAAACAAAGCATCCTTAGCATGAGTTTAAATTGCCTTGAAAACAAAATTTTATCTGCATGAGTTTAAACTGCCTCCAAAACTAGAATTCCTCAATAAGAAATAAATTAGCTTCAAAATTACTCAGCATGAAATGAAACAACTTAAAAATTTCAGTTTCCTTAGTACAAAGTGAAATTGCTCCAAAGCTTCAAAGTTTCTTAGTATGAAATGAAACTTCTTCCAAAGCTTCAAAGTCTTTACCACAAAAATAATTTGCTTCAAAACTTCAAGTTTCCTTACCCCGAAATGAAATTGCTCCAAAGCTTCAAAGTTCCTTAGCATGAAATGAAACGGCTTAAAAACTTCAAGATTCCTTAGCTTGAAATGAAATTGGTCCAATGCTTAAAATTCCTCAGCACAAAGTGAAACTTCTTTAAAACTTCAAAATTCCTCAGCATGAAGTGAACTACTCCAAAGCTTCAAAGTTCCTTAGCATGAAGTGAAACTAATTCAAAGCTTTAAGGTTCCTCGATACAACATCAAATTGCCGTAGATTTTCAAACGTTTCTTTGGCACGAACAAAAAAAATTTCAAAAAAAAAAAACTTTATTGTATTACTCCTTGCTCACATGAGTATAAATTTTGTACGGCTTGATATAAATATGTATTTTAGACTATGTCATGACTTGTTCCTTGTTTGGGTAGATAGGAAACTCATAATATTATTCCGGGTTCAGTCTAATTCAAAAACAAAAATGTTATTCTAAAAACATATTCATGTACAAGGATATGAATTGATGCCTATGCGTGAAGGAGGCCATATGTCCAAAGACATTAGAAGTAACAAAATGTGCAAGTCTTCAAGCCACAAAATTCAAAGTACTTCAAACCTTATTATTTACTACATGATAAGCATGCATAAAATTAAGTCTTGACTGGGAGCATTTGTAAACAACAAAAATTTACAAGTTTATTTAATTGTCCAATTTTGGCTAATTAATGTTAGAATATAAAATCTTATTTGATTAGTTAATTACAATTAGTCAATTAAATGGTGATTGGACTCAAAATTACAATTTGACTAAATCAAATGTTGATTAGTCAATCACTTGTCTATGTGAGTGTTGATTGGAGACAAAGTATTTAAGTAATTGGACGTTAATTGAACACAAATTGTCATTACCTTAGTGATTAAATGTTGGTTGAAGATAAATTGTAATTAAGTGGATAATTAAATGTTGATTGGATCAATTTCAATCCAATCATCTTTTAATATTCTCAAATTAATTCTAATAATGTTTCAATCATTCACAAGACAATATTAATCATCTTCAATTACTCACAAATCAATTACAGTCACCAATCAATCAATTATTTTCAATTACCTCAATCATCTTTAGTCAACCAAAGTTTGTCTACCATCACACCTCTTATAAAAGGCCTTACATTATCTTTGGAAAGGAGGCATAAAACTCAAGCACCAAAGCTCATGAAACTCCATTTCTCTTCTATCTTAAACAACATAAATAAGCAAGCCAGAAATCCATACTATTAAACTCAGTGCTTGCAGAGACCATAAGACATTTCTTAACGATCATCTACATTGTCATTTTAAAAGAGTTTCATCACTTCATCCAGGATCAAGCTATGTAGTACTTGGGTTAAACAAATCTTTCAGAGAGATTAAATCAGAGGGTTTTAATCTTTTCTTTTGAGAATAATAATTCAGAATTTGTATCCATCTATTTAACAAACATAATAGAATTGTTATTTTTGTACATGCATTTTTGTCTGTTACTTTCAAGCAAAAATTTGTTGTTCACAAACAACTTGCATAAGGTACAAGGAATTAGAAAGTGGGTAGATGTTTTCACCCATTGTCTTCAACATAAAATCCAAGTTTTGTATTGTACCACAAGATCATCTGAGACATAGACAACCATTATCAAAGACGATAATGATAATTTATCATTATTGGACAAACCAATCACCACAATAGGAAATGGACATCATTAATTGCCAGATGATGACGTGGTGGAGCATATGAAGCAGAGGATGAAAACAAAGAGAATTTAGGTGATGATTATGTATTAGGTTTGTATCATTACATTTTTTTAACATTAAGATAATAAGTTTGGTTTTTGCCTATATATTTTCAACAATTAGACAATAAGTTAGGTTTTCAATTTAACTTGTACTATTATTGGGTTTTGTATTACTTTGTATATATGTTTTGTATAAGTTTTTAAGTTTTGTGAACTATTTATAATGATCTTGAGGGTTTTAGGGGATGAACGACTGTTGTTAAGGGTTTAGAATGATTTGACAATGTGTTTAGCAAGTTCTATTATAAAATGAGGAAAAAAAAAGAAAACAAGAATTGGCATTGCCAAAAATTCCTAATATGGTGAGAGAAATCAACATTTTTTCTAGTATGGCAAAGGATAGGCGAGGGACATCATATGAAATTCCCAGCATGGTAAAGGAATAGAGAGAAAAATGCAAGTGAATACAAAATTGAAAACTCAGAAGTGTGCAACAATAAAGAGGAATTAGCAACTATTTGGAGAGAGATGTTACAAGAAAAAGATGAGGGATTTGTGTTAACTTTATTCTTCATCATTTAGCGAGAGAGCAAAGGAAAAGAAAACCTTTCCAATTAGGGGAAAGAATGGCAAATAACATGTTCCCCTATCATTTTTGGCCAGTACAATGACCTAGAATTTGTCAATTCCCCCATTTAGTGACTTGATTTTGAGGAGGGAGACCTGTTCTCACTATTCGGTCGCCAGTTGATTTGGCAAGGGAATTGTGAGATAATGTGTTACTAGTCAAGCTGTGATTTTCTTGGAGTGTACTTCCCTCAATGATGCTCAACTTATTAATTCCCTTATTCAATGTTAAATTTTACCAATCAAATTCTTGAATTTTTTTTTTTAAATTATCATTTTCATCTTTCAATGTAAATTTATTAAATAGAACTCTGAAAGTTTTTAAAAGGACCAGGTTAGTCTCTCAATATTGAATGATATAAATCAAATTCCAGAAAAATTTAAAATTATAAAATTATATATTTCAGCCCCCTCTTTGTTTCACTAATTATGAATTAACATAAATATCTATTTGGTATGTTAAATACAATAAAAATATTAATTAACTTGTAATATTAATATGCATATGAAGTTTAGAATCTCAACTCAACTCAACTAAGCCTTAAATCTCAAACTAGTTAGGGTTGGTTATATGAATTATTTTTCTCCATTCGCATCCATCCACGACAACATTTTCATTAATCCCTAGTGCAGCTATATCTTTCTCTATGATTGCCCCCTATGTAAGTTTTGGTCTCCCTTTACCCCGTCTAACACCTTACACCTGTACCAAATCACATTTCTTAACTACTGCGTCTATTGGCTGACGTTGGATATGTCCACACCAACGTAAGCGATATTGAGATATGAAGTTTAGAATGCAATATTGAAAAAAAAACTCATCATTGATAGATTAAATTATTAAAAAATTCTTAATCTCCAAATTCATTCATGCTTTCATGAGATGATATTTTTTTTGTCCTCAATATTTTAGTTAAGAATTGCCTCTATGAAAAGTATGAATTAAAATTAAGAATTTATTTTTTATGTTAATATAATTTTTTTTTTCTATTTTACATTCTAAATGTCACATGCACATTTAATAAACAAATAATCATTTTTACAACTTTTCATTCATTAATTCTCAATTAGTCAAATATATAGAGGGATGAAATTGATAACATTGAACCTTTCTGTAGTCCAGTTGATATTATTAAATATTGAGACAAAATTGATAAATTAGAAATTTTGTAGGGACTTAATTTAGAAATTGAGTATTAGAGATGAAATTGATAAGTTGTTTATTATTATTTTTTGTAAAAGACTTGATTGATTTAAACATTGAGAGGCGAAATTGATAAGTTGAGCATCTTTGAGGGACCAAAATAATAATTTAGTCTTTACAAAAGCCAATTATGGGTGTTATATCTTTTAATATGAGTCTAGTAATTTTTATATTTTTTGTTGTAAAAAAAAATTAGCCAGTATATTGGCTTGTCCTTCTCCCAGACCAAGTAAATTTATTTATTTTTAAGGTTGAGTGTAAAACCAAGAATGAAGAAAAAAAAGAAACAGAAGTAACTTAATTGAAAAAAGAAGAAGATAAAAACATATTTATTGTGTCTAAAATATTATATTTTTTTATCAATTTTATCTTAAAATTATTTGTTTGTTAATTTCATTGCATAAATATCAAAACATTTGAGACATTTTTCTTTCACTCCAATTCATAATATAATATTTTTTTCATGCGTCCAAATATTTTTTTACATTTCTTGCTCATGAAAGACTAATTTTTCTCACTATTCTTTTACTCATCATCTTTCATAAATTCTTTGAAGATTATGAAATTAAAATTTGTGATGTTTTTAAAAATTATAAAAAATTTGATAAAATTTATCTAATTTCTACTTTTATTTATTTATTTATTTTTACCAATCTATAGATGAGTGACAAAATATTTGTGATGAAAATACTTTTATAATGACTCTCACCTTCGCACCTTCTCACCTTCTCACCTTCTCACCTTCTCAGTTCTCACCTCTGTATCACGGATCATCTAACGGTTTTATTTGGAAATAATTTGAACCGACCGACCCGACCGAACCGACCCGGACATCTTCCCGTTTATGTCAGTATGAGGTTGTTTGTATCTCTTTCGTTGAAGCCAACTGCAAAGTAGTTCCCAACTGTAGTCATGGTGTCTACGCCTCCATTGTTGCGGAGGCGTTTCCTCTGCACGACTGTCTCGAAGAATTGGACAGTAAAGCAGGTGACGAAATCCAACTTCCAGGAGTCTCTTGAAGATATAAAGAATCATATATCGAGCTCGGACTTCATAGCAGTGTCACTGCAGAAGACTGGGTCATACTCGGCTCCTTTGCATCGTGTTCTATCGATTGACACTCCAGAAATAGCTTATTGGAAGGCCAAGTACGCCGCCGAGCGGTTCCAGGTCCTTCAGTTTGCTGTTTGCCCATTTTCAATTAGGGCTTCCAATTATGTAATTGCTCACCCGTGAGTATCTGTAATCCCTCCTCTATTTTTTTTAAGTTTCAATTATTTCAATGAAAAATAAAGAATTTAAGCTATTGAAGATGGTGCAGGTATAACTTCCATTTGTTCCCAAGGGATGAATTGAAAATAGGGATGCCATCTTACAGCTTTTCATGTCAAACATCTTATCTGACAGCTACGGCTCGGGAAGGTTTCGACTTTAATTCATGCATATACGACGGTAAGCCTTTCTACTAAGTTATCTGACAGACACATACATGTCTGCGTGAAAAAAGAAATGGGAGAGAGGAAAACATGGCATGGTGAAAGAGAAAAAAAAAAAAAAAAAAAAAGATTGAAAAGTGGTGCTTTGATAAATGTCCCAATAAGTTGCAAGTGGGAAAAAATTAATACCCAATAGAGAAGTGATTTTTATAAGTATATTTGAGACATTTTGGACAAAAAGGCTGGTTGAAAAAACTGCCAATGAGACCTCTTAATTAATAGTAATGGATTTGGGAGCATTGTTGTTTTTGTTCTATAAGACTTCTAAGAATTGATGATTTCGTTAAGATATTCTTTGATTCAAAAGAATGATAAAAGTGAAAGAAGAAATTGTTCAGAAATTTGAAAATGGTCATGCTTGCTGTTTTTATCATATTTAGTTTAGTTTACATAAACATGAAGCTTTTCTATGGAGGAACTGTTAATCAATTTTCTAGTCCCAACTTGTGATCTAAATGCTTTCATATTGTCGAATTCTGGGAAATCATTTGACTATCAATTATGGATTTAGGCATCTTCTAGAAAGAATGACTCTACAATTCAAAATCCCAACCTGTATCTGTATGTCAATGTACTGTTTTGCAATGCATCTCTACTGACCAAATAATTTTGATTAAAGCAGAATGTCTTTAACACTAACGTTATCTCCTAAAATATTTTTGACGCACTGAATCTATGTGCAATTCGTTATCTTTCTCATGGCCTGACTGCTAAAGATAAGTTTCATTGTTGAGAGAATTTCTATATAATGCCTAAGGCAATACCTGATGTGGCAAGAAGCTTCTCCCTCTTCCTTTCTTTAACAATGTTCTTTTACTTTCCCATGGAAAGATAAGTCCCCTCTCCTTTGTTTGGTCATTGGATGATACAAGGAAATGAATTTTATATAAAAGTTTTTCTCAGGCTCAAAAGGCGAGAGGCTACAATTGTCTTGCCTCTGTTCTTGTCAGGAGAGGTTCATTCAATTAGGCGATGCCTAGGCCCTTCGGGTGTGTGCCTAGACCCCTTGGACGCACCTCTAGTGGACTACTTGTTGGACCTCTTAGGAATTTAGTAAACATAAGCACTAGTTTTTTTGTTTTGACTTAGAGCTAGTTTTTACTTGCTGGACTTAGTGGAGTTACATATTGTACCTCTTGCCTTTAGCTAGAATTTTCTGTTTTACATCCTACTTGCTAGTATACTTGCTATAGCTATTTTATTTTCTTTCTATTTTTACTCTTTCATGACATATCAATGCTAGTTTTTGCTTTCTGGAAGCCTAGAATTCTTGCTTGTAGCAATTTTTTTGTTTTTGTTTTCATTAGCAGGGTGCCTGGTTTCTTTAGGATTCTGAGACCCCTGGTGCCTAGGTGCACCTAGAGCCTTTAATAACACTGGTTTATTGTCAGTTTCGTTTATGTTCCTTTATCTTTTGAAGAACCATTTGAAGATTTTTTTTACTATATGCCTGTGCTTGTGTAGTTAAGTGAAGGATACTCTTATATTTCTTAAGGTTGAAAATAATTTCAGAATGCATTATGACAATTTTCTATTCTATTCTTCTATTTTTGCTAGTCCACATGGACTGTGGAACTTATTTGCCGAAAAAGATTGCTTATGGGAACAATTATGTGTTTGTAACCATTACGGAATACGTAAATACAGAATATTACCTATGTTTATAACCCTGGATGTGTTATTAAAGGATGGCCGCATTCTCATTTCAGATCTACTGTCACTGTCACCTATTTTGGTGTATTAATTGCTTATCTCATTTCCTGTTACAGGTATCTCGTACCTCTCTAGAATGCAAGAGTCTGCGGCTAAAACTCAGATGGGGAATCCAATACCTAGTCCTGATGTGATAAAATCTTCTTCTGTCCCTACTCTTGCTGACACACTTTTTGTGCAACGGATTAGATCGCGGATTAAGCATTGGAAAAATACATGTAAAAGCTCAAGCCTTAAAACAGATGGTATGGAAATTTCTTTACCAGATTGCTTTTACAATAAATTCTTTATGACAACCTTTTTTTAACTCATTTTATTTTTTTTCAGAGCCCCTCCTGTGGTCCATAAGGAAAATTGTCTTGGGGAATGAAGAGTACAGATCAAGACCATGCATGACTATCGATGTTTGCAGTGAACGTCAAGTGCAGCTTGTTTTAGAGGTAGGATGATTTAATGAAGCCGTAGATCCTCTTTGTTAATTGGTATAAAATTGATCTCCACAAATGTTGGTATAACTGAATTGTTTATCTCTTTCTTTTTTGCTTTGAGTTGGTTATAGATGTTGGAAGACTTCTCTGATGACCTAGTTCCTTTAATAATCCCTGCAAAGGGTGGGAGCATCCAGGCTGTTCGTGTTGTTTGGACAAGTTCAAAAGAGGAAAAGGAGCTGTTTGAGGTGATAAATATGTTATACTTTTTGCTAATTCCAGTTGTAGGAAATATTTATTTAAGAATTATTACTATTTTTTTGGTAGAGGGAGCTTCAAAATGTTGAGGAGGAAGAAAACAAGAAAATCCGTGGATTTCGAGAGGTGATCGAATTGATTTCTGCTTCACAGAAACCTGTTGTCTCGCACAATTCTCTTAATGGTTTATCTCTCTAACAAAAAATTCCAAATTCAAACTCTAATACAAGGAGGATCTGGTCTACTGTTTCATTTCTATTCATTTTTTATTTTTTATTTGTGCAGATTTTACATTTATTCATTCAAAATTCATTGCTCCACTTCCTCCCAAAGTAGATGAGTTTATGTGCTCCTTGCGCATGGTATTCCCCTATGTTCTTGAATTGAATATTTTGATGAAGAAAATCGGACCTTTGAGAAAGACGACCAACATCTCTGCGGCTATATCCTACTTGAAGAATCATTTTCTAGCACCCATTGATATTGAGATTCCCCATAAAGGTCAGTTCCTCTAATTTCTTGATGTGATGCACACAGATGCAGTCATGTGCATAATTTGTATTTACGTGGATTTAGCAACAATTACCATTAATCTCAAATAATCAAGGGCGGCTGCATGAGTCCTTAAGTATTTAGTTGGTATTCTACACTTGCTTCTAAATCTTTTGTGCCCATATTGCTACATACCCGATTCTGTCTTGTGTTCTCATCTTTCTATTGTCATACCATGGTTTTGATGCTCTCATGCCTTTGGTTTTGCATCTCTGTCATTCATGTCCAAACCATCCTGTCTGGACAAACTGCTGGCTTGAATGTCCATGCTCTTCTGCTCCTAAGTTTCCGTCTCTATAGTGTAGGTAGGTATCCAAACCTTTTTATACGATTGTCCCTCATTATATCTTCCACTGATGCTCACCCTAGCTTATAAACATGTGATAAGTTGTAGTTGGTTCTTAAAAAACTAAAAATATACCTTAAAAGTTATTTTCTCATGATTGTGAGCATGTGGTCAGACTAATGTCTGTGCTTAAACTGACCTGTCTGTATTCTCTATTTGGGTTCATGTCAGCTACAGTAAATGAAGGCAAGGTTCATGGGCATAATGCATTGAAGATATGCCTATTGTTTGCAAAGCTGTGCTCTATACTGAAAATTTCTCCCAGTGTAATTGAATCTGGTAATGAAGATTTGGCTCCTACCCTTAAAGGCTTGGCTAACATTTTCAGTCGATTCTCAACCAACCTCGAAGAGCCAGTTGATGGAAATATCAGTTTCTGGTCAAGCAGTACAAGAAAAGTCATGAGTGAGCATTTGGTTTTCTTGTGGGGATTTAAAGGTGGGATAACAGCTGGTATGCTGAAGGGCTTGCTTCGAGAATCACATGACATATTCTCTAGAGAATTTGATGTTAAATTAGTTGATAAGAGCACTGCTATTGTTGTCTTCTGGCAACCTGGTTTGTCGCAAACATTTGTAGATATAATTAACAGTGATGGGATTAGTGGATCTTTGAGGGAACTAGTCTCAGATGGCCTAAAAGGAACTTGTTACGAAACATACAAGAGAGTCTGTAGGCTGGGTTTGTGGGAGCTGAATTTAGCAGGATCCTTGGATAGAGCCTTGATGAAGACTGATTGCTATTTGGAGGATGATTCTAAGCGAATTCAATCAGAAATGTACTGGTACAATGATGATGTAATTAACTTGGAAGAACTTTGAAGTCTTGGGTTCTAAAGAGATTTGTGTTGCTTTAAGTCTTTAACTAACCAACTAGCATGGTTGTGGGATTGTTTCATCCGGTCCTATGATCAACAAGAACTACTATGTCTGCACCCTCTGTAGGTTGGACTTCAGTTTTGCACCAGATCAGAGATCCAGGATCAGATGGAAGCAACTTTTTTGGGATGGCTGTTGCATATAATTAACTGGAAGGAGGTTTAGCCTAAATTTGTTTGCCATTATGAACATGTCTTGGTTGGGACATTTTCGAATTTTAATTTATTTCTTTATTCTTTTTCTGTCGCAGGGTGTTTATTATGTGTTGGTTATGCAAGAACATTAAATTAAAATCTGGTGAAATAAAACGAGTAATTTGGTGCTTGCTGTAGATTTTTACTTTGTACTTTTTGATTGATAGTTTTGTTTTACTGTTTCCATCAATTAGGCAAAACCTGATTAAAATTTATTGGTCACAATGTGTCAAACTCTATTTTGTTACTAGGTAAAACTGAGTTTACAGCATGCTTATTTTGCTGCCTGGATTGGTAGAAAAGTTTTAACCAGCCAGTTGCTCGTGGTGTCAGACATTTTGTTGATGATATGAACAATTAAATGTTAGAGGTTCTTTATTTTTTATTTATTTTTGCTAGTTGTTATTAGAAATGTATTTGAAAATTAATATGGATTTGTTTCAATGTAACCCATTTTCTTCGGTTATTTACAAAAAATTAGAAGACAAGGAGATTCTGTTTCGAGCTATTTTTAGTTTTTTTATTTTTCTTTTTGAGAGCGAAAATGAGATATATCTAAGAGGATACTTGTTAGTAGGGAATTATCGCTTAACCGTGTCCCATATATCATGAATAATAATTTCAGTACTTATAAGACATATGGCAGCATATATGTGGACTAGTACAACTATAAATAGACAATTGAAAGGTACATGTACTAAGCTTTCTCTCTACATTTATCACTTTTCTAATGCGTCATCTCTCTAAGAGCTCGGACTTTGACATCAAATGACTTTTGCGAAACCTCCCTGATTATTGATCTCTATCTTTTGCAAGTTGGTACCGATCCTGAGGAGACCGAAAATCAAGCTTGGATTGCATCCCTAAAATTCAAATACCATCCAGCTACCCTAAAATACCTATCAATAAGCTGAACAATCACGAACTTAACATTGACACTGTCTATGAGAAGCTACTTAGCTTAGCTTTCCGCACTCACATCATATTCTTCTTTTTTCATTGTTATAACTCCCTTCAACCTAAATTTGATCCCATGGAAAACTTACATACCCTAGTTGAATCCTCAACTAGAAGGCAGGAACTGGTCCTCATATCAACCCGGGCACTGACAGCATTGTTACTCAACATCAATTCTTAGCCCTTATGAATACTATCCAAGTTCTTTCTTAAAGAATAGATGCTCCACACCTCACAACAACCCACTTAGGTAGGAAGCACAGTTGGGCACTTCTTATTTGAAGAAAGAGAATATTAGGGTGATAAGCAATATAGTCGATTTCCTAATGCCCTCAGTAGTGAAGATCCTATCCTTGGAATTGTTCATCGGGAATATTAATTCAGATGATTTTGTAATAGGGTTTGAGTCCCTTATACTCCTCCACAGAATCCCCAAAACAATTATGAGTGCGCTTTCGCTTCTTCTCTTTGGTGAACAACTAGGTTATGATACATAAACCTCCTGAAAAACTATATTCAGAGTTTCAATAAGTTCATAACGGCATTACAAAGGCACTTCAAGACTAACTATGTATTATGCCAGATGCAGCAGATCAACACTTGGGGGGGGGTAAAACAATGCAGTAGAGATTCTTTGAAGAATTACATGGCTCGGTTCAACAATACTACCCTTGAGGTCGGCTGTCACACCCCTCACGGAGGCATGACTGGCTGGAGGATTAGATAACCAAACTTTTGTAACCCTGAATTCAAAACAAAGTAACAACCATGACTCAAAATACAACACATGTATTCATAATTTCACACAAAGACACTGAGGACAAATATTTAGACTATTACATCATACAAAATTTAAATATTCCACCATTCTAGTGTGACTGCAACTTTCATCCTTAACTTCAAGTCTGAGATCCTGGTAAATACCTTGCCGTACACTGTGGGCATGTCACAAACTGGGCGACATCATTCATTGGATTCCTGGAAAAAATATTATCCACGAGAGGGAGAAGTCCTATGGACTCCGTGAGGAAAAAGTTGTACCCAAAAGGTACTAGCATCACCCAACACAAACATATATCATATATAATAACCTCATGTAACATTGTTCATATCTTAATTCACATTAGATGTATATGTTATAACCGTCATAAATTCACAATTTACATGAAATACAGGATCACAAATTAATCAGAGCAATAATATCAAACCAGTAACCAAAGGGCCAACGAGTAACCCAGCCCCGCACAACATTATTACCCCTTACCGGGCATTTATGCGCCGGCATAACAAATTAATCTCCGTACAAAATCCATTCCACCGGGGCTGAGCATTCAATTTAAAAAAAAACATTTATCAGAATCATAATTTCTCATGATTTTAAATCAGGGTATCCTAGGTGCACCTGAATTTTTAATTTCTAAAATAAAAATCATTTTTCATAAAAATTTCATTTTGTTGGCCCTTAACAACCACAATCAATGTTAAACAAAGCAACCAATATCAAACAAACATAATTCAAGTAAGTTACTGAAATACTCTACTTGCTTATTTTCCATAAATCACATATATTTAATTAAACATATAATTACACATGCTAATCTTGCCCCTAAAGGCAGCAATTAACTACTCACCCGTAACCAGTTCCATTCAGTCACTCACACCTGCGTTCACTCGTCTTATCAGGTCCACATTAGAATTTGGAATTGAAATTCATATACCTAAATAATATTTAGTTCATAAACATTATTATTATAATCTTTTACTCACTAAACTTATATCTCATATTGTATAGGTTCCTTTATGAAAGTTTTCCATTAAGCCATTACATGCCAATTAATATGAATTGGACTTTATGTGTTAGGGTTAATAATGAAGAGACATTTTAAATGTATTGACAAAGCATAGGGTAGAAGAAACCATTAAAAAACATAGAAAGCACTTAGTAAGTTATAAATGTTGAAACTGTCCAAACTTGTGGTTTGGACCAGTGTCCACTTTAACAGTCATATCTTTCTTTAGGAAATTTCGAATCCAGTTTCGTAAAATTTATAAAATACTAGACACATGTAGCTTTATAACGGTATATCATTTGTAATTTTTGGATTTGTATATCAATACAGTTTACTCTTTGAATTTGCCTCAAATTCTGTAAAACCAGGATTTTGATAGCTCTGACCTTACTTAGTTAATTGAACATAACTTTATCTAGAAAAAACGAAAATCCGATTCTGTTTGTTGGATTTATTAGTAGAAAAGTGTATCTATCTTTATTATTTAAAGACTTTTCCTAAAATCTGTCATGAACCCACTCAATTCCTTATATGAACCAAGAACAGGGCACTACGAATCCTGCTTGACCTAGCCTGGGGTCTAACAGCTATAACTCACAACATACTTGGAACCAGACTATGAAATTTTGTAGAAAACATTTTCAGGACTATAAGCTACATTTTATCTTTTGAACTCTTAATTCAATTCTGCCCAGAAGACACTCAAAATACCGAATTTCTGTTACCTACGGAATTTGCCCCCTGCACCACCCTTCAAAACCCACCAAAACCTACTTAACTCTCATTTTTCACCACTTTCAAGCTCTAATTCATACTCCTCACTTCAACACTAATTCATTACCATTTCTCCTAATCCAATTAAATTAAAAATTGTATTAGTGATTTAGAATTAATCAAGAACTTAAATTTCACTTTCCAATATCAATCCAACCAATTCTTATTCATTGAGATATAATTATTTTCTTGTAAACATTTTATCAACTACCTTATATGCACGTTTTTGTTCTAGCTTATAAACAAGTATCTATATATATATATATTCCAATCACTCCCTTAATCTTGTATTCTTGTGTTCGTTGATTATAATCCTTAATTCAACTTTACTTTAACCTTTACTCTAGTATCCTTTAATTAAACTATTAAATAATGTACAAGTATACAACTAGTATAACTAACCACCAAAAATTAAATTTACCAAGGTTAACTCATTCCATTACGGCATTTAGGCAAAATTTTCTATTTATTCCCTTAAGCATCGTACGACTATATATATAATTTCCATCATTGCGTGTATATTTAGGCATATGCATCCACTAGAATTCCAATACGTTTCTTAAATTTTCCATATTAGATTTATTCCAATTGTAGAATTCCAACTAACTAGTTATTTAAAAGTCATTTACCTTAAAGCATACAAGTCTTGTCTTTCCTATTTCCATGACTAGGTACAACTACTTCATGTATTCATTACTTAAACCCTTTGCTTAAACTTAACAATTTTCACAATTTCCTTATTGTGCCTTAGTTTCACCACTGCCTCCAATTGACCTTTAAAACCGAGTGATAAAGGGAGAAAAATGAAGGGGTTGCTGTCCCAAAACAGGGGACAACAACCAAGTGCTAAAAGTTAGATTGTTTCCTACTTACTTCAATGGTTCACAAGGAAATTTGAAGCAGCCAAAATTGCCATTCCAGCTAGAATCTCCATGGCAACAAGTATTCTTCTAGGCTAGCAGCAACGTCCAACACAGAGTAGGAATTAATAGGTTGCACAGGGTAAGGTACTCACACGGCTGCACCTCTAACTCCGACACCCACAGCCACCAAGGCAGTCCAAAATCAGGGTGATGAATACCCTTAATTTGTGGCCGAAAGAAGGCCTTTGCTGCCAGCTATGGTAGCTTGCACCTTTCTAACCCATTCCCCAAAGGTTGTAGCAAAAAGAAAATCCTCACCATTCAGCCACAAGGGGCTGAAAATAAGACACAACAAGAGATTTCAGCAACTGGTTAACACCATTACTGCTGCTACTTATAGCGTCCCTTTGACACCCACAGACCACGACAACATACAAGGAGGAGCCGAACTCAAGGCCAGAAAACAAGACGTAAAGCTCCGCTACTGCAAGTCCAGAACATAGCAGCTGCTACCTCACGGCAAGAAGAAAGAATTCATGCATCACAAGAGGGAAATAAGTCTCTCATGGTAAGGAGGAAACAAGGAAAGATGATGGTGTTCCTTAAAAAAATATAGCTCTCGATGGTTTCAAAAAACTAAGAGGCTAAGCTCTCTAAAAGCAAGTCAATGGCGGTGGAAGGATACAAAGCAGAGAGAAATGATGAAGATAAAAATAAAGGAAAGATAAAGACAAAAAAAAGAATGCAACAAAAATAAAATAAAATAAAAATTAAGTTCTAGTCAATCATTAAAAGTTGTGGTTGAGGTTTTACCTTAAATGTATGTATCACTTTGTATGTATATCTATATACATCCCACAATTATTTTCTCTCTTATTACTTTAATTAAATATTAATTTAATTTATCAATAAAATTTATGCAATTGGATTCTAAGTTTTATTTCAACCAATGAAGTAGTAAAAATTACAATAAATTTTGTACAAACGTTGTATAGTGTACACGAACATTCCAAAGTGAATATAAAAAAAATATCAAGTTATCACATTTAATTTAATTGACTACAAATTTATCTACTTTTGATCAACAAGTTGTACATAAAACTTTAAAACACACACTAAGATATCAACTTATAATATATTTGATTGTATTATTATTATTTGATTGTATTATTATTATTTAATTACTTTGTTTATGTATTTATTATTTTATAACTAAAATTTACACATTACCTCAGACTTAAGGTTATTACATCTAATATTCTTAATGTTACTATATCGGGTTATAACATCGGCATTGTTAGCCCCCATGTGATAATCATTACACTTAAGGCTATACTCCTACCTGGTTCATTTCGTTTAAACCACAAGTGGCGAACTCTCATTAGTTTGGAGGAGCTCATGGAAAGACCAGAAGAGTACATCAATGTAGAAGAGGCAGAGTGAGATCTCCTCACAAACACCAACCTTCATTCCTAACATCCACCACTATAGAAGGGAGGATCAGAGAGAACATGAGTCCACCACCGATAACCAAAAAAAAACTCAGCCAAAAATATAAGTTTGATCACTACTAGCTTGTTGAACAAACCACCTTCCTAGATGTTCTTACCAAAAAAACACAAAGGGATCTTCTAATTCCAACCTAAATAGAAAACTAGATTTGATTGTTTAGACCAAGCTACAACATAGACGGACATTGGGTTCTCTATAACCAAATTGAAGAACTGATTAGGCGGGGTGATTTTCATCGTCATGCCTAGTACAACCACAAGAGGGGTAAGGAAGGAAGGCCAAACAAAGGAGATGAGAGGACAAGGTGCAAGAAGTGAGGAGCTCAAAGGAAATTGACCTCTCGAAATGAATCTCGAGAAGCAAGATAAATAGAGAGGAGAGTAGGAGCCCATTAAAGTTACATACACGATTTAAGAGGCTTCCCATTGAGAGGACCTAGCTTGATAGAACAAAAATGATATTCAAAGCAACCTTTAGTGGTGAACGAGAAGGCCCGGACCGAACACTTAATGGGGGTGATTGTATTTTCGTAAAATGATTTACAAGGTGTTGAAATGCCCCCATGATGAGCACGTATGATAATCATAACAATTGCTTCAGGTCATACTTAGGATCTTTGGTTAGATTTACGGGAACCATTCACAATAGAAGGTACAATCAAGCTATAGGATGGTAAGCACTGGAAAATTATGATGGTAGACTTTTGAGTCGTCAAGGCTTGATTGGACTACAATGCAATCTTGGGCCTACCATTCTTGAATTCAGCCAGGGCCATCCTATCTTCATAGCACAGAAGTTCCTCAGTAATGAAGGGGTCGGAACACTTAGTGGGAATAAGAAGGACACCAGATAATGCTATAGGGTGCATGAAAGCTCTAATGTTGGAAGTCCTTAATATGGATAATCCTTGAGACCCTCGACCTAGTAAGAATGTAGACTCATAAAAAGATGAGGCATTCACGGGGAAGTTAGAGCCCATCCAGTTATTAGAAGAAAAGCCAAAGAAGTTTAAATGGTGGGGACAGAATTAGTCTTGGCCATCAAGGGGAAATTGATTAAGTTCCTCAAAGATAACAGAGACACATTCTCATGGTATGCTAAGGACATTGTAGGAATAGACACCTTGGTTATTGCAAACAAGTTAAGCACATATCCTGAGGTCCTACCTTTCAAGCAAAAGAATAGAAATTTTCCCCAGAAAGCAGTGGACGAGGAAGTAGAAAGCTCATCCAGACAGGTTTTATATCACGAAGTCAACAACCTAGATTGGTTGTCAAATGTGGTAATGGTAAAGAAATCAAACGGGAAGTGGTGCATGTGTGTAAATTTTACCGACATTAACAAAGCTTGTCCAAAAGACAATTTCCATTTACTAAAGATAGATAGTCTATTAGATACTTCAACTGGGAATGAGCTATTTAGCTTTATGGATGCTTACTCAGGGTACAACCAAATCTTAATGGCCGAGTAAGAGCAGGATAAAATCTTTTTTTATCACAGAGAGAATGATATACTATTATATGGTCATGCTATTAGGATTGAAGAATGCTGGCGCTATATACCAGTATTTAGTGTAAGGAATCGCTTCAGGGTTGAAAAAGTACTTATCAATAGTACCTATCCTTGGTAAACCGGTTCCTGGGAAATTGTTAAAGGCGGTGGTAAATGGCAACTAGTTTATTAAATGAGTAAAGTCTTAAAGGGTCGACCTCGAGCTTTGGTGTCACATTTTTGAAAAGATTGCCTTTGTGGTCCTTATATCGACCTGGAAACATTGTCAATACTTCCAAGCTCACACTATAGAAGTTAGAATTACCAATCTCTGAGGAAGGTCCTTTACAAACAAGACACATTAGACAAGATAGTTAATTGGACAATTGAATTAAGTAAGTTCGATATAAAATACATTGCTCGAATCGTGATAGAGGCACAAGCTTTAGCTGACTTCATCACAAAGTTCACAGGTGGAATTGACCAAGTAGAAGTTGACATTCCAGTAGTTCCTCTTGAGAGCATCAATCCTAAAGCGTGTCTTTGCAAGTGGATAGTTTCTTGAACAAATTCTAACGCAAAGCTGTTTTGGACCTCCAATGATGTGACTAAGTATGAAGCCCTTATCACAGCCCTAAAACTTGCTTGATACATGGAGGTAACCAAGCTTAGGATATTTAGCGATCCCTAGCTGGTGGTCTGTTAGATAAAAAGGGATTACAAAGCCAAAGAGTTCACTATGGCTCATTATCTGGTGATGGTAGTATCTCAGTAGGGAGGATTTGAAAAATTTTGGGTTTAGTTTATCCCGAGATCTCAAAATGCCTGAGCTGAGGCTCTCTTAAGGTTTAGTGAGGAGAAAAAGTTATCCAGTGATAGAGTCGTCTTCATAGAGGTGATCTTTCACTCAAGCTTCGAAGATAAGGAGGATGAAGTGTTGTGCAAAGCGAACTCAGTTGGATGATGCCTTTGCTTAACTACTTAGAAACAGGAAAACTTCTTGAAGATGACAACCAAACTAAAACTATTAGAAGAAGAGCTACTTATTACACAATGATTCAAGGTTACCTTTACAAGAGCTCTGTGTTGTAGTAACTCAAATGCCTGACTCAGTTAGAGGCCGCCTACTTCATGGAAGAGGTGTACCCAGGGGTTTGTGGATTTCACATAAGGTCGAAGGCCATGGCTCCCAAGATTCTCAGGGTGGGATACTATTAGCCAGCTATGAACAAAGACACTGAAGAATGGGTCTGTAGGTGTGACAATTGTCATTAGTCGGCCCAGGTTCTAATGAAATTGCCAACCTCACTAAATGTCATTAGCAGCCCTTAGCTCTTTATGATTTGGAGTTTAGACATCCTTGGCCCTTTCCCAATCAAAGAGACATAGAAAATTGTTTATTTTTTTACTGGTCATGGTTGATTACTTCACCAAGTTGGTCAAGGTTGAAGTGACAATGAAATCACAGCATAGGCAGCTTGGAATTTTATCTGGTCAAATATAGTATGCAAGTATGAATTCTAAAGGCTATCATAACTAATTATGGCTCTCAGTTCGATTACAAGCCAATGAAAGCTTTCTACTTTGATCTTGGGATCAACATACAATTTTTGTCTATAGGATACCTATAGTGCAACTGACAAGTCGAAGCTACGAACAAAGCAATTATGGAAGGCCTTTTAAAAAAGTTTGAACTCAAGAAGCTAAACTGGGAAGACAAGCTGCAATAAGCCCTTTGCTTTTACAGAACTAGACTAAAGACACCTTTTTCCTTGCCCTTTGGCACATAGGCACTAATCTCGATAGATATCAGACTCCTTTCACTGAGGTTAATTCTTGATATCATTTAAGAGCTCAGGGAACGAGTAACTGAGAATGGAAGTTTACCAACAAAATGCAGCTTGATACTTCAACTCGAAAGTCAAAGAATGCCAATTCCAAGTACGACACTCGATTTTAAGGTTGAACTAATTCTCTTCCAGAGTAAACAGAGATGGCAAGTTAAAAGGTCCATAGGAAAGGCTTGAGGTGGTCGACGCAATCATGTCAAGAACATATATGGACGAGTATAGGAAGGTGCTCCGTAACATATGGAATACTCAGCATTTGAGAAAATATTATCAGTAAGCTTTACGAGGATTAATGTTATGAAAATTTGCACCTCTTATATTTTAAATCAGTGAATTAAAGTCATGTTATCCCCATAATTTTATACATCTATTTATTTCCAATTTACTACGAAAGATCTTTTACTAAGCTCGGCAGACTATGTCTGACCACAAGAGCCATGCACACCTATGTATAAACCACTAGACTAGCAAAATCTCATGGCCAATACTCGATCAACTTGCTAGTTTTATAGGTCATTTGTTAGGACAAGGACTAACTAACCTATCTAAGACCGAAGGAAAATCCGGATCAACAGGTAGCTTTATACACATTTGCAATGATAGATTAGACTACAAAAGGTCATAGTACCTCGGCATACTGAGGTAAAAGATACCCAGGAAGTTGACAAATAAAATAAGATCCCCGTAAGAGTATAAAGGTCTAGAGCCTGAGTAAACAGCAACCTATACCCTAGGGAGCAAAGTTGCTTCATGAAGAAATCAATGCCTATCTAATAAACTAACTCATGAACATGACGTCCCCTAAATGAGAATACCCCAATAAGATCTCGGGCTAAGCACTTGGGCAAAATTGGTGTTATGAAATGGCCCTATACAAATCCAAATATACAACAAAAATATAAGAATAAAAGAAACAAACAAATTGACATTTAGAAAAGTATAAAGTTATGCCTTAGACTATTGTCGATTTTTCTCATACAAGTGCACATATCGTTAACAAGTAATATAGTGAAAGCAGAGTGTTGAACCTATAAGGAATTGTTACTAATATCTAGCTAAGTATTAAAATTAACACAATCCTAAATTTTATTCAAACAAACGAATTACGGTAGAAAAAACTAATTTAAACTAAATCTAACTAATAATAAATTAAACTTAAGAATTCAAGGGATAAAGGCATATAATTACGATTTCTCTCAACACTTCACTTAACTTATTATTATCTTATCACACTTAGTTATAGTATCAAATTATTAACCTAGGGTTCTAATTCAATTATAAAGCATATTTCTAGTCTTATAGATATATCTCTCACTTAACCAATTCTCTATATTCCTATGAGAATTCAGTTAGCCAATATGTTTTTTAAGAAACGAGAGTCGCACTTAGTCACATTTAATAGCGGGCCTAATAAGAGTCAAATAGATTTTGTTTTGACTAGTAAAGTTGATATATTGTTTATGTAATGATTGTAAAGTTATACCCAACGAGTATTTAGTGTCTCAGTACAAACTTTTGATTGTGGATGTTAGTGTTAAGCGTTGGAAGAAAATGCATAGAAGTAATAGAAGTAGTAGGACTAGATGGTAGAATTTGAATGGAGGAAAGATTGCTCTTTTCAAAGAAAACATATTACATGGTGACTCATGGATTGTGGAAGGCGAACCTAATAATAATAGAATGGTGTTAGAAGAAAGTAGAGGACGTGGATCACCAACTAAAGAGACATGGTGTCGTAATGAAGAAGTTCAACTTGCTATTAAAAAAAAAGAGTGTTATAAAAGATTACACAAGTGTAGAAATGAGGTTAATTATGAGTGTAGCTACAAAAGATGTAGGGAAGTCAGAGGCAAGGCTTGTGAAGAACTTTACCAAAAATTAGGGATAAAGGATAGAGAGAATGATATAAAAGCTTTACAAGAAAGACGAACTATAGATATTCAACCGTAGATTTTTTTGTTGAATTAGAGCATAGAAGGTTCAGGAAGCTATTCATAAGATTAAAATTAGTAAGGCAATGAGGCCAGATGATATCCCTATAGAAGTTTGGAGCTGCCTAGGAGATATTGGCACAACTTGGCTAACAAATCTTTTTAATAAGATTTTAGTGACCAAAAAAATGCCCAATAAGATTTTATCACAGAATAAAACTTATAAGTCATATAATAAAGCTATGGGAAAGAGTGATTGAGTTATATGAATTATTGCGCAATAAAACTTATGACTATACAATGAAACTGTGAGAAAGAGTGATTGAGCATAAGCTTAGGAATGAGACTCTAGTTTATAAGAATCAGTTTGGCTTTATGTCAGGAAAATCTACAATAGAAGCTATTTTCTTACTTAGGAGATTAATGGAGAAATATAAAGAGAAGAAAAAAGATCTTTACATGACTTTTATTGATCTATAAAAATTATATGATAGGGTATCGAGACAAGTTTTGTGATGGGTTTTTGAGAAGAATAAAGTCCCAACTAAATATGTAGAAGTTATTAAGGATATGTATGAGGGAATAATGAAGGGTGCGGACCGTAGATGAAATGACTGAAGAGTTTCTGATCACAATAGGTGTTTACCAAAATTCATCTTTAAGCCCCTACCTATTTTCCTTAGACATGAATGAACTTACTTACTTATGCTATTCAGGAAAGGGCTCCGTGGCGAATGCTATTTGCCAATGATATCATGTTGGTAAATGAAAACTAGAGAAGGTTTAATTCTAAACTAGAATTATGGAGGAACGGGTTAAAATATAAAGGTCTTAGGTTGGTTTCGAACAAAAACCAAGTATGTGGAGTGTGTTTTCAGTGACGCTAGAAGAGACTCGACTAAAATAATTTTAGGATGGTTAGGCAATCCTACAAAGGAGGGGTTTAAGTATTTAGGTTCATTTATACAAAATGATGGCGCAATTGAGCATGATAGAGACAGATCAAAACTTACATGAGAAGGCAATCATTTAGAAGGATATGATTGCTCTAAGCATTACTAAGAATAACGCCTTGGATCGATACGAAAGGAAAATAATTCATATAAGCCTGACCCCAACTAGTTTGAGATTTAAGATTTGAATTTGATAAATTTGTCCTGGTGATTCTAATTCTTAAGAACTAGTTTTTTATTTATTTATTATTTTTGTATGAATTTATTATGTTATTCTTCTAAAATCTAATTTGTAATATTACTATCAAGATTGATTCTTAATTTGATCTAAAACTCTACAATTTCTATGTCAATATTTGTAATATACTACTACTTTTCTTTTTACTTTGAGATCTAAATTGTGGGATTTGTGAATAGTGAGATGAATAACCGACTTGCCTGACCGAAATCGTCCATTTTTCTAGTAGTTGGAAAATTTTATAAAACAAACTTAGCCAGTTGTTCAGTTGAATGGCCATTTTTGAGAACTGATATGGTCGAAGATTTATGTGTCAAAGGTCCAAAATTGAGCCAACCCAACCAAAATCACAAGAAAGATACCACTAATTCATCTTAGTCATATGAAAACATCATACAAGGCCACATACATATACTGTCTAGTCTTCAAGTTGCTTCATCTTAGCCTGTGATTATACACTCTTCAAACTCTATTTTTCGGTATATAGATCAAATGGGTGTGAATATAAATATAGACAGCACCCAAGAAAAAATTGAAGTATAATGTCATGAAACAAAGAAGAAATATTACCACTGATCACCATATAGCTACAACCTAAAACATGAATTCAGCTACAAATTTATTGAAACAAAACCAGAAAAAATGAAGAAAAAGATGTGTCCAAAACATGAAGAATTTACCTGTTCTCTGTTTCTAGGGCATTGCTACAGAGGACATTTTCTTATTCCTCTGACGTGCTATTATGACACTTCGATAATGTAACCAAATATAGAATTCTCCCCCCGTCCCACACAAGAAAAAAATAATAGTTTACTTCAAGAATTAAAGATATCATAACTAATCACCATAAGCTACAGAATAGCAATCGAGTCTAGGTACAGACTAGTTGAAATCAAAGAGGGAAAATAAACAAATGCTAACGTATCCAGTGCCTTATTTGCCCCAGATTCTTATTATCTCTAGTCAAGCTACAAAAGTCGAATGAATAATAAACTTCAGGTCTCCTAACTTGGCACATTAAGGTAATGCATAAGATAGTTCTCTATCTGTATTCGGGAAACAATGTTTTGCAATTGAATAATGTTCCATTTAGTGTACTTACCTATTTTATGAAACCATTTAGCTTTTCCACAAGAAAATCAGTTAACACCTCTCCAAGTGCAAATATCGCTAATCACTATCAGTGTGAACTCCTTTATGGTTCTATAATCGATGTTTAACTAACAAAAACACCTGAAGCATTTCTTACTTTGGAAAATGAATGAAGAAATGAATTCAAAACTGGCAACGTCTACAGACCACTATAAAACCTTCTTTCTGTCATTAGATGACTCGGCAAACAATTTACTATGGTTTCTTCTACATAAACCATAGTATTTTTTAACAAGACTAGGCCTTCAACTTCTTACATCGTCATATTAAATGATCTCTTATGAGAATTTATGTAAACAACAAGTGCAATTATGCCAAACTCCATTTGTCAAGCTTGGACAATCTCAATCTTGAAATCAAGTCATCATGTCGCTATGTTTGACTCACCTTAATTTTATCTTACCAGAAATTCCTAGTACTTGTGTATTTGTATGACCAAAGGACTTATTTATGTAACTGCAGCAAATTTAAGCCTCTCTATCAAAATATGCAGTAAATATCCTGTTTCTAAACTACAAATTTATTGATGATTCCTGTGTGAGCATGTGTTGCCTTATAGTTGATGACTTCATGTTAACTACAAAATAATCCAACTTAGATTACGATAATCCTGTTTTTCACTCTACTCAAGATCCATGTCCAGGTAACCAAGAAGAAAGGAAAGAGCCTATTGTTTTTCTTTTAAAATGTTTGACTATTTTCTAGTAGTTTGTGAATTATGAGAAACTGGACTTATGTGCAACATTTTTGGACAATGAGCCATCCAAATCCACATCCACTTATACACACATAAATGTCTATTGATTTTTCTACAAGCTTCTGGAATGTTGCATTACAATTGACAATCAGTACACCTGGCAAAATCATCTTATATAGAGATTAGGGTGCAATAAACAACATAAGCATACTAGAATTTATTTAGTTTTTTAGTAATGATGGACCGCCATTAAGGTTTCAAACTATGGTCATCTAACTACTATTTTTATCCCACATTGAGGTCATAAACTCTGTTACAAGTACAACTGAATGGTCCTTAAATGTACACTGTTGCAAACGGTTTCCTCACAACCCACATGAAAACTATCCTACAATTAAGCCACTCAGGATCCAGTGACATAGAAAATCCAAGAAAACTGACATTTAAGATGGAAAATCCAAGAAACCTGAAATTTAAGGAGGTTATCAAAAGGATGGAAGGAAAAGAAAATTTTTTGTTACACATATGACATACCTAAATAAATCAGATAAGCTAGTAATCAGTCAGAGGAAAAGCAGCTGGATCAAAGGCGAACCTTTTGCATATCCATAATACATTCTTCCAAAAGAAATCGAAAGCTAATGTCCAAATCAATATACTGATTTCAGAAAATGCAAACCCTAGAACCCATACTAAGATCAAATCCAAAAGACACAAAGAGCAATTGGGCAGAGAATACAAATTAACACAGCAATAAGAACAGAAAATTTCACAAAATCAAAAAGAGAACCGGAGGATGGAGTTGACGGTACCACAAAATGCATTCAAAGAAAGAAAAAAATTCTTAAGAAGAAAGTAGATACGGTTGAAGAGTTACCCAGTGGCTCGTTGTGTCTCCTCTTTAACTCATAATTTTTGCTTGAAGATTTTTGAGTTTTATGGATATTTATAAGAGAAGTAGAACCGAAGCAAGCCACAACGGATAGATTTTTGAATTTCTCAATCTTAATGGAAAGCAAATTGACCGTTGTATGCTTTTTAGTAATTTTGACCCAAAATAAAAATAAAAATCACTAATGCTATTAAGCACTGACACAATAGTTAATTCATTATTTTATAAACTACAAATAATTCTTTCTAAACAATTCTGCAACTTATAAAATAATTTAAAACTCGATTATAATTGTAAAAAATTTAATTGACAATTTGATTATCAAATAATTTTTTTAAAAATAAATAAGCATGCCCAATTTTATCTTATAATTTTAATGAAAATTTAATTAAAATTTTGGGAATAGTGTAGAAGAAATGCTTAAAGTGAATTGAATTATGTATATTTTAAACAAAAATAATTAAACTTAATTCTATAATTGTAGTTTCAAATATAATAAGAAATTTGATTTCAAATATGGTGGGGATCCATTGTCACACATGTAAGATTAATTTGATTTACACCGTCAATAACTTTATATATGATGGTTTCTTTTAATATGGTCATTAGATTAAAAGACCATGTTATCTATACTATCTTAAAAGCAAAACACCTATTATGGTCTCCTACTTAATCTTAAATATTTTTACCTTTGTTCAATTTTTTTCAACAATGGATTACATTTAAATTTTATTGGACAAAAGAAAACTCTAATAGATCCTTTCTTTCATGATTACTCTTCAATTTTTTTAATTGTTAATAGACTATTTCTTCCTTTGTTTACTCTTCAATTTTTTATTGTACCTTGAATCACATTTAATACGATAAAAAGAAAATTCTTTAATAAATCCTTTCTTTCATTGTTACTCTTCAATTTTTTATTGTACCTTGAATAAAATTTAATTGGATAAACAAAATATCTTTAATAGTAATAGATCCTTTCCTTAATTGATTACTCTTTAATTTTTTATTGTACCTTGAATAACATTTAATTGGATGAAAAAAAAATATCTATTATAGATTTTTGGGTTCTCTACACTTTAATTCTCATAAATTAACACTCATTTTGTAATTATTCCATAAACTATTAAATTAGACACATAATCCCTTATTTGAGTCATAATTGATAAATAACCCCCAATCATCTAAATTATCATTAAATCTAACAAATTAACTAAAAAGCCTAAACTATCATTACTATAAGTTTTCTAATGCATTTTTTTTTCTTTCTTTTTACTTTTCTTCTTTTCTAATTTTTAACAATTGAGCAATCTATATTTATCCAATCTAGCATGTATAGATTGAAATTAATATTATCAATATATTATACTAAAATAGAATCAATATAAAGTGTTCACTTTGATATATAAAAAAAGAAAAAAATTATAGAAACAGAAAAAATATTTAAAAACATATAATAATTGGATAATTTAGTCTATTTTGAACATCGGCTGATATTTTCACTTCCATCACATCAGTGTTAAATATCTAACAATGCAATAATAACAAATAACAGAAATAAAGCAATAAAAGATACCATATTTATATGGTTCTCTAAACATAGGCTATGTACACGATAAGCATTAAGCCAACGATAACTATTATCCAAAAATATTATAATCACTCAAGTACACACTCACAAAGATTTGACTCACTCTTGCAAGACGATCCTACTCTAAAAAGTGTTTTCTCATTAGAATTTTCACTCTTATATATTTTACTTTCACACAAGGGTATATATATAACAACATTAGAAAATACCTAATTCTAGGTTTGCTACTATTATGACTTTTCATGAACCTAGGACTAAACCACTAAGCTAAAGAAATACCAGACTTCACAAAACAACAATCTCCTACTTGTAAGACTAATTTCTTCTTCTTCATCAATCTCGTCATCGCTTGATTTAGTGTTTACTTGTGTTCATTAACTATGCTCTAAGAATTACTAAAGTTGAGCACAGGTTCAACTTCTCTATTATCATTATATTTGTCAACATATTTACAAAGTTCTTGCTGCTTTTAATTTTTTCAAGTTTCAGTTTTCCATTCTCAAACACTGATCATATGAAGTAATATCTCAATTGAATATTATTCGTCTTTGAATGGAATGCGGTTTTTTGCCAAGTGAATTGCACTTTGGCTATCACACAAAAGTGTATTATCTTTTGACCTCCACCTAATTCCTCCATGAATTGCAGAAGCCAAATCATCTCTTTGATTGCTTCAATCACAACAACATACTCTGCCTCCATGGTTGAAAGTGCCAGAACTTTCTATAGCTGTAAAATCTAGATTACAGTTGTCCCACCTACAGTAACAACATATCTTGTTATGCTTTTTCCATCATTCTCGATATGTGAGTGGTTTGCATCAATATAATCCTATACTTTAGAATTCTCTCCATCAAAACATAAGCAATATCTCGATATTCCTCTCAAATACCTGATTATCCATAGTACTGCCTTCCAATATTCTTTTGCTAGATTTTGCATGTATATGCTCACAACTCCTACTACATTTGCAATATATGGTCTTGTACTAACTATTGCATACATCAAACTTCTTACAACACTTTCATATGGCATTCTTGACATATACTCATTCTCTTCTTTTGTTGAAGGACATGGCACTAAGGGTAATTTGAAATGACCTACTAAAGTTGTAGCATCAGGTTTTTCTTTCTCTATATGAGATCTTTTCAGCACCTTTTTGAGATACCCTTCATGTAATAACTAAACCTTTTTCTTCTTTTTGTCTTTTTTTATCATCATCCTAAGGATTTGTCGTGCCTCACCTAAACATTTCATATCAAAGACTTTGGACAATTATTTCTTCAAATCATCTATTCTTTGGATATTAAGTCTTGCAACCAACATGTCATCCACATACAATGCAAGAATAATGAAATAATTATTATCAAATAACTGAAAATAAATACAATAGTCACATTGATTTCACACATATTTTGCTTCCTGCATGAATTTGTCAAACTTTGAATACCATTGTCCAGGAGCTTATTTCATACCATACAAGCTCTTTTTTAGTTTACAAACTAGGTTCTCATTACCCTTTACCATATACCCTTCAGGTTGATGCATATAGATATTTTCATCTAACTTACCATGTAGGTATGAAGTCTTCACATCTAACTACTCAAGATATAGATTTTCAATAGTCACTGAACTCAATAATATTTGTATCGTGGTCATTTTCACTACAGTGAAAGAACTTCTTTGAAATGGATCCCTTTCTTCTAAGAAAACCCTTTTACCACAAGTCTCACCTTGCATCTTTTCGAACCATCAGCCTCATTTTTCATTTTGTATACCCATTTATTGTGTAATGATTTCTTACTAGGCATAAAGTTTTCACCAAGTCTCATATCATGTTCTTTGCTAATGAGTCCATATTCTCTTCCATAGCTTGCCTTCACTTCACATTAGGCTTATCATGTATAGCTTTTTCAAAACTTTCAGGTTCACAAGCATCCATATACAACACAAAATTCAAATAAGGTGAATATCTATATGGGGCTCTGATTTGTCTCTAAGATCTTCTCAATACAGGAGTAACTAGCTCCCTCTCTAAATCAGCACCATCATTATTGTCAGACATATTAGACTCTGTATCAATATGTGGTTCTTTATGCATTCTCACATTTGGTTCAACTTTACTAACTATGCCTTTAATAGTTACAAACTCCCTCTTATCTTCTTCAACCATTTGCTTTCTATCCTTGTATGTGCATCCTTCATTAAATACCACATCCTTGCTACGAATGACCTTGTTTCGCTCAGAAACCCATAAGCGATAATTGTACTCGTCTTCGTCATATCCAACTAATACACATTTGATAGCTTTAGGATCTAACTTTTTCATGTCCTTACTATCAACATGTACATAAGAAATGCATCCAAAAATTTTAAGAACAGAGTAGTTTACTTGATTTCTTGTCCAAGCTTCCTTAGGGGTCCCACCATTTAAGGAACTAGATAGGCTTCTATTGATCAAGAACACTGCATTATCAAAGGTTGTAGCCTAAAACTATAATGGCAGTCTTGAATGAATTCTCATATTCCAAGCACGCTCTGTGATAGTTTTGTTCATCTTCTTAGAAGAACTGTTCTATTGTGGTGTTCTAAGAACTTTCTTAATCCTACTAATCCTACACTTTTCATAGTACTCTTCGAAGTTCTTGTCTCGGTATTCACAACCGTTATTAGACTTTAGACACTTCACATTTATACTTGTGTTATTTTCTACAAGTGCCTTCAATCTCTTGAAAATCTTTAAACACATTAGATTTGAAACTAATAGCAAAAGCCCAAGTCTTTCTAGTTGCATAATCAATGAACATAACAAAGTAAAATTTACCTCTATGAGATTTTACCTAAGCTAGCTCTCACAAGTCGAGTTTATCAACTCTAGTTTCCCAATCTTTTTTATATGTCCCCCTTTTTGGAAGCTGACTTTTTTCCACTTTCCATACGCATAATCCTCACAGAACTTGAATTCCAAATTCTTCAAGTGTAGCAATAATTTTCTTGAATGCAACTTGTTTCATACCAATCTCACTCAAGTATCCTAGTTTGTGATGCCATAGTGTAGAACTTTCATTTGTAGTAGCTAACACAGAATTGCACATGTTAGAATTATTAATAGTATACAAAGTGTGAATAAGATTACATTTTTCCACAACTAGTGAACCTCTTGTAAGTTTCTACTTTTTCCACCAAAATTAACATAATACCCTTCACCATCAAGTTTACTTATACATATCATAATTTTCTTTAAATAATGAACATATCTAACATCATTCAATCTCAATTTGCAATTATCTGACAATTTTCAAAAATAATTGTTTATTTTCTTTCAATCTCACATTGTCCATTCCCAACTGTTACATAGCCAAAATCACCATTAATATAATCATGAAAGTAGTGCTTACGTGAAGTGCAATTAAATGAAGCAGTAGAATCAAAAAACCATATGTTAGATGTAACATCAACTGATGCAGAAAAATAAAATTTATCATTATCATTATCACTTGTCACCACATTAACTTCCTCATAACTTTTCTTTCCCTTGTTACTGTCACTTCCATCTACCAATACAATTTTTCTTCATATAACTAGATTTGCCACTGTTCCAGTACTTCCCTTTGATTTTTCCATCAGCTAGTTTCCACTTTCCTTTTCCTCTTAATTGTGATCTCCCCCTGAATTATGACTTTTTACCCTTAGACAAATTTTCTCTTTTTTCTTGTTGTCTACCCTATATCCAATGATAGCAATTGACTAATGACCATATTAAAATCATTCAAATGATCAGCAATAGATGAATTATCAGTCATTGTGATAATAAACAAATTGTCATCAAGATAACTTTATTAGTAATAGAGGTTTTTTCATATAACTTAGATAGGGTTTTCATGATTTTTGATGTCGTCTTTATGTGTGTCATATTGAAGGCTACCTACATTGTAAAAGACAATCTCACCATCGCCAACGCCTTTCTATCCAATATTTTTTGGTCATCCTCCTTCATCGTTTTTGGTTTTTTTCCCTATCAATGAAAAATACAGGTCTTTCTGATAACTAGAAGTTGTCTTGAAGCCCTGACAACTTCTAGTTTTCTTTTGCCTATTTATTTTTTGATTTTACTTGTATAGAAAATTATGTTTTTCTTTCTTTAGTTAGTATTGAGCAGTTCCTTTTCTAGGGTTACGATTGAACTTAACATGTAGCCTATATACTCTTTGTTTTTAATTATTTTATGTATTGGTTTTAAAGTATTTATGTTCATCTTGTTCTGAATGCTTTTAGTTGATTTATCATCAATTAGATTCATTAGAAAACCTAAATAAATTTGGAAAAGGGAATTTAGGGTTAGTCATATGTGAACAAACATATGATTGAGTTATTCATATACATTCCCTAAGTGAGTTTGAGGATTCTTACTTCTATGGAATAAAAAGGCTTGAATGAAATGAGCATTTTGAGGCTAAATGCGTACCAAACGAAAGAATATTCATTGCATAAAATAATGCATAGAATAGAATGGTCATTCCTATGTACCAAACTAGCCCTTAGTCTTAATTCAAACACTATTTTTCTATATTTTTAAGTACCTTAAACATTGTATACGAAGAGCTTGACATTTGGAACTTGTGCCTTTTGTTTTAGAGATCGAAAGAACTTTTACTTATGCTATGATGATTTTATGGAAAATTCAATTATATTATTGTTTAAGTTCTAATTTCATTTTAATATGTTGTTAAATTATTGACAATTTATTTTGTTTTGTAATTTATGCTGTAGAAACAATTTAAGGTCCTCCACGAGCAGAGAGCTGCATCTCGGGCTGTGCTTAATACAGTGGCCGTAAAGAGATGCATTGATATATTCTAGAAGCTACATTTTGAATTGAGTTTGAAGCAGCCATCGAGCCCACTCGCTTGGAAGGAGGATGGGAACTCATATTGGATCCCACATAATTGGTGGGTGTTGTTATGTGATGAGTGGCCAACCCTGACTTCTAGAAGCGCTCCCAAACAATGACAGGGTATAGGTGAGTGCGTGGTGAGCTTATTCACCATGCATTTGGCTCTGTCAACATAGTTGTTCACTAGAAGCGACTGGTTAGTAATATTTTATTTAATAAATATTAGTTATAAATTTGTATTAGAGCCTTTTTAACTAATATTTTTTTAAATTTTTGTATAAGAGAAAGGGTTGTGTTGATAACCTATAGTTATTGAGGTTTTTTACAGCATTCACAAGAGAAAGTCTGGTGACTTTGTTGATAAGAAGTGAAAGGCCATCAGTGTTAGTATTATTTGTCTTTTTTGTATTACATAGTTGTTTTTCTACTTTACATACATAATTGATTTTTATTTGTAGGAGAAGTTTAGGCTTTAAAGGCGAGGGAGGGGAGATGGGTCAATCTAGCACTAGCCAATAAGAAAGTCTGATACACTTGCTAAGGCTCTCATGAGTGACCCAACTCTCTTTGTGAAGCTAGCAAATGACAAGAGGAAAGGCCTCATCTACGTCTTTGAGGGTTGTATCAACTCCCAGCAAGTAATGAGCGAAGTTGTAGGATCTGTAGCTTTTGCCACCGCTGCTCAGAGCTCCTCTATAGCTTATGTTACACTTCATCTCCTTTGGTATTCACTCCAGAGCAAATGAAGCTTATACATGAGTTAATTAGGAGAGAGCTAGGGTACATCCACCACCTCTGACACCTCTACCTCAACCATCATCAATAAGTATTTTTTTAATTTATTATGGTAACGCAAATGTTTTCGTTATTATAGTTTACATGCAAAAACTTGCCAAGTTTAGGTTTGAGGGGAAAAACTGGTCAAATACTAGTTTGTTTAAGATTCTAATAGGACTGGCACTATTGTGGGAACGAATTAAACATTTAGGAAAAAACTGAAATCTATTTGGATCAACGGCTAGGATTTTAGACCAAAATTTGAGTTTCAAGGCAAAAACTTGCCAAGTTTGGGTTTAGGGGGCACAAGTTTGGGTTTAGGGGGCAAAATGATCAAATACTACTCCTTTGAGGAATCCTGTAATATTGATACAATTGTGGGTACAAATAAGACCTATAGGAAAGAAAAGAAATCTATTTGGATAAACGGTTAGGATTTTAAGCCAAACTTTGAGTATCAGGGCAAAAACATGCCAAATTTGGGTTTGGAGAGAAAAACAGTCAAACACAAGTCCATTTAGGATTCTTGAAGTACCAAAACGACCATGGGGACAAATAAGACATGTAGGAAGAAATGTAAATCTATTTAGATCAAGGTTTAGGATCTTAGGCCAAATTTTAAGTTTCAAGACCAAAACTTGCCAAGTTTGGGTTAGGGCGTAAAAACGGTCAAATACAAGTTTATTTTGGATCCCAGTATGTGTGTGGAGATGAATAAGACCTGTAGGAAGAAACATAAAACTATTTGGATCGACGGTTAGGATATTAGGCCAAACTTTGAGTTTCAAGGTAAATTTTTTTTGAAAACTTAGGTTTTAGAGGCAAAATGGTCAAATACAAATTTGTTTTGGATTTCGGATATACCAGCATGATTGTGAGATGAATAAGGCTTGTAGGAAGAAACATAAATCTATTTGGATCAATAGTTAGGATAGTAGGCCAAACTTTAAGTTTCAAGGATAAAACTTTGAAAACTTGGGTTCATAGGGTAAACAGTCAAATGCCCCCATTTTTTATTCTTGGAGTACTGGAACAACCATAAAGACGAAAATACCTATAGGAAGAAATGAAAATCTATTTGGATCAATGATTAGGATAGTAAGCCAAACTTTGAGTTTCAAGACAAAAACTTTAAAAACTTGGGTTTAGGGGAAAAACTGTCAAATACATATATGTTTCAGATTTCAGGAGTACTAGCATGACTGTGGAGACTAATATGGAATGTATGAAGAAACATAAATTTATTTGGATCAACAATTAGGATAGTAAAGCCAAAATTTAAGTTTTAAGACAAAATTTGAAAATCTATGTTCGGGAGACAAAATGGTCAAATACTAGTCCGTTTCATATTTCGAGGGTGTTGCTAAGACTGTGGGCTGAATAAGACCTGTCGAAAGATTCGAAAATCCATTTAGATCAATAATTAAGATATTAGGCCAAACATTTTGTTTCAAGTCAAAAACTTTGAAAATTTTACTTAATTTGTTCATGTTAATTAATTAGAGTTTCAACTTATATGTATATATTTAGAATAACTTATAACATATCTATTTTGATTATTTCAAGGTTCAACCTCCGACATCTGGGCCTTCACACCTCAAACAGGCTGACGAATAAACTCGAGATGACAAATACTTAGGATTAAGAGATGAGGATTTTAGATTTATGTTTATCTTTTTTTCATTTATTATTTATTGTAAATAATATTTTCATGATGATTTTGTATAATATTTTTATTTATTTATATAATTTGAATTAATAATTTGAATATAAAAAATTATTTTGAAGCACTTATTTACATGTATGAAAGTAAAAATTAAATTAAAATAAAAGAATTTTCAACATCCGTATCAGCATTTTGCATTTTGATTTTGCAATCATAGATAAAATTCAAAAAAAAATAAAAATAAAAAAATTCCTTGCATCTATTATGCAGATGCAATTGTATCCGTGTCTGGACTATTCTGATACGTAGTAACAAATTATTGGCATCTACAAGTTTTGCCTTTGCATAAACGTAAAAAATAGTATTTGAGTCTAAAATTACTGCGTCTTCTTATCTGCGTCTATGTGCAGACGCAGATTCTTTTCTATGTATGTATTGTGACCTTCTGCATCTGTATTTAGCAGATGTAGATAATGTTTTTCTTGTTATGGTTTATTTAAAAGATTTGACAATCTTAGGGTCAAGCAATCAAAAACTTAATCTTGACTTATGAGATATTTGAGGATGATCATACTCCTAATAATGAATCAGTGTAATATGTGAGCAACTAAAACAAGCAAAATAACCATTTTTTCAACACTTACAATTCAGGATGGATAAAATCATCCTAATTTTGTGTAGAATAATCAAGGGCCTTCCAATGTCGGGAAGGCTAATTACCTCATGGCTTTTAATCATAAGCAAGAGTGTTTGCACCCTAAAAGAAACCATCTTTAGAGGACATGTTCATGCAATGCATGTCTGGAACTAACTCAGTCATCCAAAGCTAAGCAGCATCACTATGGACACTAGAGACATAAATTGGCCAGCTGGCCAATGATTTAACAAACCAAGCTCAAGGTGCTCTACCTAGTTACACCTGAAGTGAATCCAAGGAAGGATGGCAAAGGGCAAAGTAAGGTAATTACGCTTAGAAGTTGTAAGGTACTAGAAGAGCCTAGAAAGCACACTGAGGTTCTAAACAAGCTGATTGAAACCAAAACCTTAGCTGAAAAGGAGGAAGTGTAAGTGCTTAGAGTAAGTTGAACCAATTTGAATTCCCTCTTATCCCACCTTTACCATAATTGTACATTGTAAGCTTTATTAAGTTGTATTGATTTTTAACTAAAGTCCTAGGCTACATTAGTGGAGAAAGAGAGGAAAGGTGAAATTTGAGATTTTTAATCCTAGTTTGTAGTCTACTTTGATATAAACTTATCTAGATTTGTTGGAGTCTTTGTAAAAAGATCAAATACATACAAACTTGAAATCCTTTGAGAATGATGAAGTTGAACGATACATGTGTTTTATTTTGAGTCAATTCATATTTTAAAGAATTTTTAATTGTTATTTTGTGTGTTTAATTGTCTTTTTTTTTTTTTTTTGGCTCGAGGGTTAGTAAAATGTTAAGTTTAGGGGTATGATAACTCTCTCTTAGAGAGTTATTTCATTTCCTTTTGAGTTCTAAAGTGTGCTAAATTCTTGACTTCAAAATTAGAAGCCAATCATGTATGCTGTTTTTAAAGTTTAGTTTTGTTTGTTAAAATTTTATTATTTAAGTGTGTTTGACTTAAATTGTGAGTAGTTTTGTTTATGTTTTAGATATTTAATTTGTTTTGAATTTGTTTGAAGCAGTGACCTATTTCAACTCAAACAGGATGTATAAATCAAAAGTCAGTGCCTCGACACTGAACATTTGGGTGCTACGGGGCTAGAGGAGCATAAGGAGTCCTAGCTTTACCAAAGAACATAGCAATGCGACAGTACATAATTGGCATCATGAAGATGGAAATCCATGAATTCAGTCTTGAAGTAAGAGGAATGGGCAGTGCAGCGCTAGGAAGATGGCGTTGTAGTGCCAGATGATATCATTTATCATTTAAAATTCCATAGAGTATGGCACTACAACGTTAGGAAAGGTAGCACCATAGCGCCAGTATGAAAAATTAGAATTCTAAGGAGGAAAAGGCTTATAAGAAAAGGTTGAAGGCTGGGATTTAGATAACATATGAAAGTAAAGGAAGATTGGAGATTCTAAGGAGTTCTTCAAGACTTGAAGCTGTGGCAACTTCTAGTTTTTTTCTTCCCTTCTTATTTTATAATTTTACATGTAATGACAATTATGTTTTATTTTCTTTAGTTAGTATGGAGTAGTTCCTTTCTAGGGTTACGATTGAGCTTAACATGTAGCTTATGTACTCTTTGCTTTTAATTATATTATGTATTGGTTTTGAAGTTATTTATGTTCATCTTTTTCTTAATGTTTGTAATTGATTGATCACCAATTAGATTGATTAGGAATCCTAAATTAATTTGGAAAAAAGGGAATTTAGGGTTAGCCATAGATGAACTAACATATGATTGAATTATTCATATAATTAAGCAATTTGATTGTTTAGGATATAGTAATATACTCTTCATCCATATATAACCAAGTTAGAGTTTAAGCTTAATGAATCATTCTTAACCTAATTCTCATAGGAATATATAGGATTAGTTGACAAGGATAATATTAAAGGCATTGAAAGATACTTATATTTAAAGTAGAACTATAGGTTATTAACTTAAACCATTATATAATTTAAAAGGGAGTAAAAGGGAATATAAGTGAAGTATTGAATAATATTATGAACCTAGGGTTTAATATTTGAGTTAATTTAATTATAAACATAGCTTGCAAAACAATTTAGTTGTTTGAATAAGGTTAATGTGTTAAATTTTAGTATTTAACAATATTTTTAGTAATAATTACTCCTTGGATAGATATCCTATTTATCACTGTAGACGATACATGTGCTTGCGTGGTCAAATTGGTAACAACAGGCCCAAATCACCTAATTGAAGAAATATCAGGCTTCACAAATTGACAATTAGTGCCTTCGAGTAGAGATGACATCTACCACATTTTCCATGAGGTCTTATTGACAAGAGAGGTGAAGAATGCGCTTTTTAGAGACATTGCATCGATTCAGAGAAAAAAATGTTCTGCTATTGATGACGCATTTTGAAGAGTGCTGTAATCCTTACAACTCTCCGGTATAGCTTCTCACACTGCTCCTTGCTCCACAATCACGCATAAATGTAAGTTTATTTCGAAATATATTTTTGTTTTAATAAGCTACATTCATCATAAGTATGTTATTATACATATATATTAATTAAAACAACAGCCGTGGTAGTGCAGCTGAAGCTGTGGAAGAGGAAGATGGGGATTTAGACCATGATTAGTTTGGTTTAATTACTTTTAAATAGTTGTTTTAGAACATGAATTTTTATAAAGTTAATAGTTGATAATTTATATATTTTCATTTTAAGTTAATAAGTTAGATTTGATATGACTAAGTATGTTTTTGAAATTTTATATATATTGTCACACCCTACACGGAGGCATGACTAGCAGGAGGAATGGGTAATCAAATCTTTGTAACCCTAACTTCACATCAAAGAAACAAATACTACCCTTGACCAAACTAGAGATTAACATTAAAGGTTAGAAGACACAATTTAAATACAAATGCTTCTTTTCTAAAATATATAACAATTTAATTAAAAATTTTGGTAGAGTTTTTATGTAAAGTGGAATATGCCCAAAATAGAAACATAGACATATAACCAGTTCATGTTGACAACAGTAATCACAAGGAGCTCTACTCTACTTTATACCATAAACAATAAACAACTGAACTACTACATAAGACAAAATCTAACACCCAAAGCCTAATGTGACTGCAAACTTCATCTCTTCCCTTCAAGTAAATGATCTCGAATATATACCTTACCTCCATATAATTGGTAAGCCAAGTATCGATGGTTGACATCCACTGGGATTCTGTTACTAAAAAAACTTAAACCAATGAGGGGTGAGTCATAAAGACTCAGTGAGTAAAAAACATATCGAAAGGGTATTAACATCAAACAATACATATATAAATAAAATACATAAAGCAAATAATTTCATGTTCATATGAATTATAAGATAGTTTAACTTCATGTATGCGTAAATATAGAAAATGTAAAATCAAACATCTACAATTCATATAATATACTATACAAATAAATCAATAAAAGCATCCAAAGCACTAAAAAGGCCCATTGGAGTAACTCAGCACCTGCACACCAAATATATATCCTCCCTAAGGCAATTTTGCTCCTGCACACCAAAAATATATACTCCACACATATCCATCCTTGAGGCTGAGTTACTCGAATATTTTAATCACATATCAAATAAACAAAGCAAATGTATCATAGGTGCGCCCAAATTCTATTTTGTATGTAAAAATCGTTTCGGATAAAAATTAGTTTTATTGGGCCTTATGAAACAAACAAAATCACACATCAATCATAATTCACTTAATATGCAAAGATCAACCATATAGCATTTAACTCAATTATAGCACTACATATTCCTATTTACCACCATATGAACATATTCATACGAATACATGAAACAATTAAACACATTAATCTAGCAACTAAAGGTACCATTTTCCACTCACTAGGCTTAAGGATTTGGTTTTTTGTTCCTTCTAGGATTCAAAGGCAACGATGGCTCATCAACACATTATGAAGCCGAAAATCATCATTCCAAGCATTGCTTAGTTTATAAATTCTATGATTATAATCCCTTAATTCATTATTTAACTAATGAAACCTGTGTTGATCAACTCCTATACATATATTAAAATTAAACTTCTCTTAGAGAATTTATCTAATGTCTTGAAGACAACCTTAATTCAGTTTCGTATATATATATATATATATATACATACATACCAAGAAAATTAACACTAATTCCTTAATGCAACATTACCCACATTCCAATGCTAAGTTAGTCATTTAAAATCAATAAAGAGCTTGAATTATATAATTCTAATTTCTATCCCAACTAAGTTCTAAGTTTTTCCCTTTCCTTAACCATTTAACGAATGATGCTTTACTTTTTGTTCTTAGACTTTTTATTCAAATTCAAATAATACTTAACCACCAAGAATCAAATATAACATGTTTTATTCAATACATTACAACTAGTTTCTTTTAGGCCTTTCAACAAATACCTTAAGGCCATTCCTAATTTCACTTCATGTGTATGTGCGTGTATATATATATATACACACCCTAAAAGAATCAACACAATTCCAACACTTCCTTTTCCAATAATTATATATAACTACCATATGTGTTCCTAAACTTTATAAATTCTAACTCTTCCTCATTAGTTCCCTAAACTTAACCCTCAAACAATTTCTAGATGAACATAATCCTAACTCTCAAGAAAATAATTAATTGAATTGAAACAAAGAACTTTTGATTTACCATACCTTGGTTGTCCAACAAAGATAAAATAACGTTTATGTAAAGGAGTATGGTTGCAGTAAATAAAAGCTTCAATCTAACACTAATCAGTCACCATATTCTGCACTTGAACTCCTCCCAAATTCAGCCATGTATGACTGGACAAAGGAGGAAAGAAGAGACTCAGCCATTGCCAACCTTTACCTTACAGTGGACTGATTGCAAACTTTTGGATGGGTACTACACGGCTAGAAAGAAAGGAAATTACAAGACCTAAGCAAGACTCACCTCACGGAAAGAATAAGAAACATCAAACAAAACTGAAGTGTACCTTGCAAACAGGGGCTGAAACACGACATAGAAAAAAGGAAAAGAAAAGGCCATGTATAAAACAATAACTCTCATATGGTAAGACTAAGAATTTTGAACAAACCTAGCTGAACTCCTCGGCTGCAAGGTTGGAATTCACCACGACAGAACAGGGAGGAAGAGACTAAAGTAATGGAAGGAAACAGAGGAGGAATAGAAGCTGTTGTCTAAGGAGTTCCACGCATGCCACAACTGGAATTGCAGAAAGGCTAACCATATGCAGAGGAAGTAACTTGGCCAAATGAAAGGAGGAATGGAATTGTCTAGAACAGGGGATAAGGCAGTGGAAAAACAAACAAGAAGGAAGGAAAGCAGAGACAATCGGCTAAAAGGAAAGGAAATAAGAGGCGAATAAAAAAAAAAAAGACAAAATAAGAAAATAAGATCAAAGTCAACAAAAAAAAAAAAGTGGGGTGTGTGTTTCTTTCTTGATTTATATATATATATTTATTTATTAATTATTCTATCACTTTAATTTACTTTTCAACAAGAAGTTATATACAAAAATTTTATAACATACACTAAGATATCAGGGTTATAACACGTCTAATTAAATTATTATTTAATTTAATTTATTTATGTATTTGTTATTTTATCACGAAAAATTGCACATTAACTTGACTTTACGATATCAAGTTATAAAATATATTTTGAGTTCCTATTGTTGTGAAAACTTAGTACTTAATGTTGTCGAATTTTTTTTTTTACTTCAATTATTATTAAACTTAATTATTGATGTTACTGTAATGATGTTGAGGGTATTGGTGGGTTTATTGATGTAATGAAGTGTTGTTTAAGTAGATTTGACAGTAACTTAAGGAAAAATTAAAAAAACATAAATGCATTACAGAAAAATTTCAGAATGGCAAATGAATGGAGATGTATTGCATAAAATAGCATAGTATAGTGAGGGAGTGGCGAGAGAATGGGGAAAAAATTCATAAAATAGAACTCATAATAGTAAGGAAGGACAAGTGGAATGGAATTGCGATTATTTACCATGGATTTGGTGCGTAATTTTATGAGGAAATGACGAGGGATTGGTGTTGAAAAAGTTTCTCGCCAGGGAGATAGGGTAAATAATAAACCCTCCATGTGGCAGAGAGACATATCCCTCACCCTTTAGTGAGCAATATTTGATGAGGCATGCTTTGCCTCGCCATTCCCTTATCATTCCCTCGATAATTAGATTGGTGAGGGAAAGGTAAGGGAATGGAGGCAGAAGCGCTCCCTCACGAAATTGTGTTTTTCTTGTAGTGAATATTAATTTTTTCTTTCAAAATTGGGTCACAATTATGAAAAGTATCAAATTTTAGATGAATCTGAATGATTAAAGTACAATCTTTAAAGGTCAAAATGTAATTTGTACAAAATCTTGTAAGGGCCAAAATAAAAAATAAAATTTTTAAAGACTACAATAAAAAATTTCTAAAATTCTGTATAGCCACATGTATTTATTTATTTTATATTTAGTTTTCAGATATGAAATGATAAAAAAATTATACTAAAATGACAAAAATATCCCTGAATAGGTAAAGTAATAAAAACGTAACATACTTTATGAAATTTATATATTTTTAAGATTTTATTAATTTATTTTATAATTTTATAATATTATTATTAATTTATCATTACTTAATTTTATTTTTATTTTTTATTAATATTTTTGTCTAAAATTACTTAACTAATTTATTTATTTTACATTAATTAATTATTTACTATGTTATGAAGATTATTTTTGTCATTTGAATAAAATGAATTGATTTATTATTATTTATATATATATATTATATATTTATTTTATTTTATTATTTTATATTATTTAATGTGATATGAATGATAATTTTGTCATTTGATTAAACTAAATATATTTATTATTTAGATTATTTATTTATTTATTTATATTATTATTATTTGTTTATAACTTTTTATTTGATGTGATAGATGAGTATTTTTTTTTTTCATTTGACTGAATTAAACTAATTTCATAGAAATAAGAATATGGGTGTTCATAGGTTGGTTAAACTGACCTAAAAAATTGAGTTGGTTTGGTTATTTTTTATAGTTGGTTTTTTTGTTGGTTATTATATAAAAAAAAATAGATTGGTTATGGTTTGGTTAACCGAAATAGAACTGAATTATATACATATTTAATTTAATTATTAGTTATTAAAATTATTGAATATTTAATTTTATATGTATTCATATTCTTAAGAAACTAAACTTTCTCTCTTCATTTTTAAATTTATTGGAACCGTATTTCTCAGTAAACAAGTATCAAATATATTTTTATACTTTTTGGACTTAAAAATTTATTTTTACATATAAAAATCTTGAATAGGGCCAAATTGGGCTTGATAGTCTAATTCAGGCCCAATAATAGAATAGCCACCCATAACCAAACCGACCCAACAATTTAGGTTGGTTTTGGATAACAAAACCATATAAATTGAGGATAGTTATTTCAATTGTAAACCGAATTATTTGGATTGGTTAAAATTTTCTTCAAAACCGAAACAAACTGAACCATACACACCTCAAAATAGGAATGGGTAATTCCACTCCTAGATGGACTTGAAGGAATCCTATTTTTATAAAATAAAATAATCAGTATGGAATGAGTTAAACTAATTAATAAGGAGGTCATAATTATTAATATAATAAATTTCCATTATTGTCTACTATTTTATTTTATTTTATTTTTTAAAAAATAATATGTATTCTATCAAATTTGTTTTATATTTCTTTTTGTTTTTAGTAGAGTATTAGATGGAAGAAAAGGAAAAGTCAGTTTCTTTTTGCTTAGATAAATTAAGGGGATTAGGTGATTGATGTGAAATTATTTTCTCCGTTAAAGAAAAAGTCTCCATTTTTAATTTTTTTAATTATATTCCGTACTAAACACCTTTTATTAAGTTGTTGTTTTCTTACTCATTTTATATAAAGGCAATTGAGAAAACTAAACACTAAATTAATTGGAATACTAGCTTTCAAGAGAAAGAAAATGACAGACATTAGATGCCAGTAAGCAACATAAATCTTTCCCAAAATACCCTATTATATTTCTATATTTGCCAAGATTAGATAGTAGATACCAAGAACCAACATAAATCTCTGGTGGCCCTACGAATAGATTTGGATATGAATTTCTTAAACACAGCCTCACTGACTCTCATTTCCTTACTACTTTTCATTGCCATTCCTTTCATTCTTTACACATGGAGGTCCAAATTAGTCACTGCCACGGGCAAAACACCACCACCTGTAGCTGCCGGCGCATGGCCACCAATAGGCCATCTTCTGTTGTTAAGCCGTGTAAAGCTACCCCACAAAACTTTGGGAGCCATGGCCGACAAATACGGACCCATTTTTATCATTAATCTTGTAATGCACCCCACTGTGGTAGTGAGCAACGTGAAGATAGCTAAGGAATGCTTCACTATCAATGACCATGCCGTCTCCTCACGTCCCCAAATTGTGGCATATAAACTATTGGGTTAAAATGCCATGTTTGCGTTTGCACCTTATGGATCTTATTGGCGTGATTTGCGCAAAATTGTTACGTTAGAGTTACTCTCCAATCGCAGAATCCAACTATTAAGCCATGTTCGAGTTTCCGAAGTTGGAGCATCCATTAAAGAGTTATACAAACGTTGGACTGGATCATCTTCCCATTTTCAAGTAGAGCTGAACCAATGGTTTGGTGAGTTAACACTCAATGTGGTTCTCAAAATTATTTGTGGGAAGCGATGTTTTGGGGTGAAGAGTGTCGACTGAAGAGAAAGAAGGAAGACGATGTCTTAGTGCTATAAAGGAATTTATACATTTGTTGGGGAAGTTTGTGCCTTCGGATGCTATTCCTGGCATTGGATGGTTGGATTTGGGTGGGTATGAGAAGGCCATGAAGAAAACTGCAAAAGACTTGGACTACATTTTAAGTGAGTGGTTAGAGGAGCATTAGGAGAAGAGGGCTTCAGGTGAGGTGGCTAAAGATGACCAAGACTTCATGGATGTGATGCTTTCAGTTATTGATGGTGCAGAACTGCATGGGTTTGATGCTGATACTATCATCAAAGCCACAACCTTGGTAAGTATATACTAATACTCTACATACAGATGATGATATTAATGTTAGCGAAATGTTTTCTTTTTTGTTGCATGTTTGCTAGTACGAATTTAATAACAAAGTACAACAAAGATAATGAAGAAAAAGTATAATAATAATGAAATGAGATTAGAAGCCTTAGTTTCTTGATTGAAGTACGTAGGGACTTCCCTACCTTAAGAAGTGATCATACACCCCTTTTTGCACTAGGACAAGGAGTGGAAAGCTAGTCTAGTTTGCTCTTGAACAACTTATGAGTTATTCATTAAAAACTCGTATTCTAGCTCGAGTTCAGTTATTTTCTAAATAATATTGAACTTTATTTTTTAAGTTCATTTAATCAACAATTAGTTAAGCTCAACGTTTCCAAAACATTACTCATTATGAACTCGGAGAGTCCACCTCCTTCAATTAATATTCTTACTACTTATTGAATATATGCTCATTGAAACGGCTCTGTGCACGACTGTTAGATGCAAACTTTTTGTGGGCCCCATATGGGGCTAATTATTTGTTACACTCCGAATATGATGATTTGGAACATTGTGGATTATTATTTTCATATATGAAGAGTTGTTCGCCTTGAGCAAGCTTGGGTCTCTCACAAATTGTAAACTTCGCAGGCTATGATTGTAGGAGGCATAGATACCAGCACGTATACCCTTATGTGGTCAATATCTCTATTGAATTGCTTAACAACTTTCATGTTCTAACGAAGGCCCAAGAAGAATTGGATGTTCACGTTGGCAAAGACAGATTTGTGAAGGAGTCGGATCTTGGTAAGTTAGTCTACATCCCAGCCATAATTAAAGAAACTTTGAGATTACACTCTCCGGCACCTCTGTTACTACCCCATGAGTTCACTGAAGACTGTATCATAGCTGGGTTCCATATCTCCAAAGGCACTCGTCTAATGACAAACTTATGGAAGATCCATACAGACCGTAGTATCTGGACAGACCTATTAGAGTTCAAGCCAGAGAGGTTCCTCACCACTCACAAATATGTTGAGCTTCGAGGTAACCATTATGAGTTCATTCCATTTGGAAGTGGGAGAAGAATTTGTCCAGGAATCTCATTTGGCCTTCGATTGCTTCATTTTACTCTTGCTACATTCCAACACCCATTTGAAATCTCAAGCCCAATAGGTGCACCAGTTAATATGCCTGAGACATTTGGAGTTACAAACTTGAAATCCACCTTACTCCAGGTTTTAGTAAAACCTCGATTGCCTTCAAATCTTTATACCAAATGATGTGATTGTGCTGTGGGGGTTTCCTAGGTTACTAAGAGTCACAATGCACAGTGTGAGGCTGTTAGTAATGTTAGCAAAAGTGAGCCCGTGAATGAAGTAAGTTACATAAGAATGAGAGTGAGAAACTCCTGGGAATATTTATGTGTTGCATCTAAATTTTTTACTTGGTTTTTTTATTTAAAAATATTTGATGTATTTTCATGTATTTAATTTTTATATTATCAGTAAATAAGAGGGTGTTGTGTTATAAATACTAACACCAACAATGTACCACCCATGATTTTAATTAAATGCACTGATATATTCTAATTCTATTTACCAATGATCTATAGATTTATACATTGATAATATATCAAATAATAACTTTTGACATAAATATTAATTTTTATATCACATGTATTGCACGTAAATTATTTCTACAAATCAATATTTTTTTATATTTAATTTTTGAAATAAATTTACAAAATTTCTATTTTTTAATTTCTTAAATATTTATCGTCTTTAACATTAGTTCTTGATTCTTATTTTTGATGCCATCGAATAAACAACATCATGTTAACGTTACAAACAAAATGCAAATAGTTGTTAAAGCAAAAAAAAAATCCATTCAATATACATATTATAATTGTTTTTACAAAATATGGCTAAAAAACAGTTTAACATAATGTTCTAAAAATAGTTTAAATTAAAATTTACACTTTATTTACTAAGTAAGTTCATGTCACAGAGTTCCATCAGTACCAATCGACACGAACTTTTCGTTCACTACAATTACATACATAGAAAAGAGAAAAATAAATCTCTGATAAATAAGATATTAAAAAAAAATTACTATTAAGAATTAATATATTTAAAAACTTCAATAAATATGAATTTATTATACTAAAAGTGTTGTTACCATCAAGAATTTATTATTATTAGAAACTCTAATGTAGAGGCACCCAAACCCGTACTTCACACGGAAAATGTATTGTTAGATATTCCATTGAATCAAAGAAACCCATAATATATATTTTCTCCAATTTGCATAGGATTTTAATTAGTTCGCCTTCCAACTGGGTTATATGGTGGACATCCGTCTCATTCGAACAAATGTCTACAAAAAATTTGCTAAATTGTGTGAACCCTTCCTATATTAGTTTAGGCAAAATGTCCCGTTCAGCTAACGACAACAGCCTCTTTAGGATCATATGACAATCATGACTTTTCATTATATATTGTTTCTTCTTATCAACAGTGATACAGTGGGATATATTTGAGACGTAACCATCAAGAAACCACAGTTACTTGATCCACTCACTAACTCCTTTAAATTATTCATCTGTTAATATGTATGAGACTTTTGGTTTTAAGTACTACTTACATCCACCTACTACAAATGTAATTCTGAATGTTTGCACAACAATTGCAAATTCTCATGCGTCTTCACATTTTCATTTGTTTTACCTTTCAAATTCATTAGTGTTAAGATATTATTAAAACAATTCTTCTCAATATGCATAACATCTAGATTATGTCCAATCAAATTTGTCTCTCAATATGGTAATTCCCAAAAAATAGTATGTTTTGTCCAATTATGATCTTACCAAATCCACCGATTTTTAGTTTCCCACTTTTACTCCTAAAAGTGATTCGTTTATGTCCAAACACCTGTGCCTTCACTTGTACACAATTCAAAGTAGAGGAGATCTTGATTTGTCAACATACCATTTTGTGAAAGCATCCTTTTTCCTTCAAAAACAATGATTCATTGGCAAGAACTATTGATGACTATCAAACTAAGAAAAGTCTTTTAAGCCTAGGGATAATCGAAAATGCAAAGACTTGATGGAATATCTTTTGTAGAATTGTGTGCTTTCTAAGGATTGTACAGAGAGTGTTTACAGACAATACACTTGTCTTTTCACTACGTACCTTCCCCTTCATCACAGTACAAATGACAATCATTGGGACATGCACCTATTTGTTTATGGTCCAACCTGAGTTTAATAACCATTTTACTTGATTGCTAAAAATGTCTGGCAACTTCTTTGATTTAAGCAACATAGTCTTAATGATGGATATCATATGACCGTAATTGTACTCCTTCATGTGCAACTTAGATTTAAGATAAAGAGTTAAGTCACTGCAGAGAATGTCATATGATGTTGTTCACATTCTTCCCACAAAGGCTCGTCAACAGACTTGCATAAATTATAGAACTTATTAGTAGTAGATTTATTCGGTTGTTCTTCGGTGGCATCAAAATGGAACCCTATCCATCACCATTTCTATATGTGGTAAATAAATTAAAGCATCCTTTTTCCTTCGAAAATGATGATTGATTAATAATTAGTTATACTTTCATTGGCAAGAACTATTGATGACTAATTGTCCATAAAAATGTAGCTTTCATTAGGAAATTCTAGTTCTTGAGCACATCAAAGGTGTATATACCTTCAGTCCACAAAGTTTTTAACTCATTTGTTAAAGGTGTTAAGTAAACATCCAATTTATTCTTTGGGGATTTAGGAACAAAATGTTAGAGATATGGAATTTTGGGTCATTCACATGTTGGGTGGAAGATTGTATGGAGTAATAAATATAGGCCAATATATAGTCGGGTACTTGAATTACCAAGCTAATTAAATCCATCAGTAGATAACCTTAACCAGACATTTCTAGCCTTACTTGAAAACTTAGGATATGTAAGATCAAGGCGAGTTATAAAATTTGGGTCTCAATTAACGCCTTCTTGGTGACATATCATGTGTCTTGCACTCTTAAACTGACAAGTAAAGTCTTTGAAGCCTTAGGATAATAAGAAAATAACGCAAAGAATTGATGGAATATCTTTTGTTAGAATTGTGTGCTTTCTAAGGATTGTACAAAGAGTGTTTACAGATAGTACACTTTTTCTTTTCACTACGTACCTTCCCCCTAGTTATAGTACATATGACAATCATTGGGACATACACCTATTTGCTTATGGTCCAACCTAAGTTCAATAACCATTTTTCTCGATTGTTAAAATTGTCTAGCAACTTCTCTTATTTGTGCAACATAGTCTTAATAATGGATATCATACAATCATGATTGTACTCTGTCATATGCGACTAAGATTTTAAGCTAAAAGGTTAAATTACTGCAAAGAATGTCATATGATGTTGTTCACATCCTTCCCACAAAGGCTTGTCAATGGACTTGAGTAAATTATAGAACTTAGTAGTAGATTCATTCGGTTTTTCTTCGATGACATCGAAATGGAACCCCATCCATCACCATGTCTATATATGGGTTCACATTTTCAGGAGAAAGATCAGCATTCATCGAACAAGAACCCCCAGCTTGCCAAAATTCTTCACCTATGCAAAATCCAATTTAAGTAAATCACCAAAAACCCTTTATTGTACAAATGCCTTGTAATATCAAATGGACTATTTGTTGTCTTGCAAATTGAACATAAACAATAGAATTAACCATCTACATCCACTGTACTTGGGTTTGTTATGGCAAATGATATGAACTCTTTAACACCTTTCTTAAAACTATCCATTATAAAACCTTCATAATTCTTTCGATTAAACATCTAACTACGATTCTATAGCATTTTTTTCTAATTAAACAAATGAATAATTATTTATAAATACTACGGATATCGAAGTCAAAAGGCTAAATAGCTTTGAACAGCTCTATAGAACATGAAAATTCTAGTGACGACATGTCTAACGCCTTCATCTCATTCCTAAAGTGTACGATCATATCTCATTCAAGAAAATGACACGTCCATTTTAGTGAGATACTAAATTTCTTCATTTCATTTTGTCAAAATTTTGCTATCATTTCCATATGGTCTCCTAGGTACACGACGTATACATTGTCACACCCATCAGCTGTCTTCCATGACCAACAACACAGTTACTGCACCGCATCATATTTAAAACAAACACAAATGAATTCAATATACATTTTTCATATAAGGCAAAGAACAATATATTGTAGAATTACAATTTAAAATTTCAAGATGAATTAGGATGTATTACTAAGTCCACATATGCCCCGGGTAACATACGAGAACAAGGTAATCACTTCCTACACTTGCAGCCACAGACCTCTAATCCTTGCTCTGATACCAACTTGTCACACCATACTTGGAGGTATGACCGGCCAGAATAACAGATACCTAAACCTCTGTAACTTTGACTCCTGACCAAAAATGAAAACATAGATTACTTAAAAATAAAATTTTAAGTAACATTTGTAAAAGTGAAAGTATATATATGCTATATATCGTAAAGGATAGTTTCACAAAACTTTCGGCAGAGTCTCCCCACAAAGTGGAGCATCTCCAAATAGTACAATCATAATACCACCTTAATTTACATCATATACACAAGGAGCTTTGCTCCAACAGAAGAAAAATAAGACACAATGACCAAAATGCGAAATAGCATAATATTAAGCCCTAATGTGATTGTAGTGTTTCATTCCCTAGCTTCAAACATGCATCCTTTCAAAGAGTACCTTGCTCAAATAATTGCTAGTAAATCAAGGTCTTACTAGGAGGAGTCCGAGGAGAACCTAAAGTTAAAAACATAAAAGAAAAAGGAGTGAGTCATATAGACTCGGTTAGTGAAAGACGTAACCAAAGGGGTACTAGCATAAAACATCACAAAATTATTAATCATTATCTTGATAAAATCATATCAACATAACTCACTTTCTGATTACTTTCCACATATATATGTATATATCCTCCTTGGGTCTATTCAACTCTTGCACACTATAGTAAATAATCTCCTACAATAATCTCCCCTGGGGCTGAGTTACTTAAATATATATTTGTACAATCATGTAAGCAAATCAAATTTATCCTATGTGCACTTGGATTTTAAATCATATTACAAATAATTCTTTGGCCCTATCAACCACATACAAATCATTCAACTATCACATAACATATTAAGTTTCAAATTTGCATATATTTAGAATTTTATCACATAATTCAACATTTATAGTCAACTCAAAGTATTCATTTTTATCAAACAATCATATATATTTGCAAACATTTACAAAACACAACTAGAAATCAAAAGGTAATATCTTTCACTCACTACTTTACGGTTGTTGCTTGTGACTTCCCCCTAAAGCCAAAAGTGTAGCCGAACTAAGCGCTATATTTCAGAGATGAAATTACATTTTCAATGTATCACTTAGTTTCAAAATTTCATAGATTATTAGTCCCTAACCACAAATACTTGACTAAAATAATTTCAAAACATTAAATTACAAAGAACTTCTTTCAGTCATTTTACCAAACACCTTGAGGGCACACTTTGTTCCAATTCATATATGTCTTATGTGTGTAAACCAAGAAGGAAACTAGCACCAACACAAGGAACCCAACTCTAAACATAATTCAAACACTAAATTGAAGTTAGATTAGCTATTTAGGGGAAACAAAAAGCTTGAATCATGGAAATCCACAAGAACCCAACAAATTATCCCCCATCAACACTTTACCTACCATTTCCTCACCACTTTGTTCATATTCGTACCCCTAAAATTCCTTAAATCGAAGTCCATAAACAAAAACAAAAAGGGAAAGAGATTAGTTCCAAGAAAAATAAGAGAAATTAGTTGAAATAAAAGCAGTTGAAAGCTACCCTAAAATGGGAGAACAGTCGAGTAGTAGCTAGAGCCGGTGGCTGTCAACATGAGCTGCTAGAGCCGGTGGCTATCAACATGAGCTGTTATTCTAAGTAGCTAGTCAAAGATGAGCTGGAAGGAGGGCAAGGCACAAGCAGATGCAAGCTAGTGACGTTGAAGAACTAGAGACTTTGGCTTCTTGAAGGAGGACAATGGAAGGGTCGAGAAAAACAGGGGAAAGAAAAAGCATGAATGAGGAAGAGAAAAATGAGGAAAAAGAAATAGGAAAATAGCAGAAAAAAGGAAAAACAAAAATAAAAAGGAAAGTGGGTATTTTATTTTATTTATTTATTCATTTATAACCAAAATTTCTAAAATTTTCCTTTTCATTACCTAAAATTTCCCTTTACGGTAGTATATCACACACACAAACATACTGTAACTATATATGCACCCGGAGAACATAAAAAACAACTTGCAAAATTTCAAACAAATGAATGACAAGTTTAGCAACTCATAACTTGGAATGATGTTTTGCTTTCTTAAGCTATCCAACTTGAATAATTCAAAGATTGATAGCAAATGAATTCAATGTTATCCAAATTAAATGAACATTAACACAAGAATGCATTTATACATGTCGATTGTTGAACAAGATTCTATGGTTTTCATTCTTTATATATTTGTGATATAATAACAAGGGCTGATTAAAAAGAACCATCAAAACCCTTCCAAAACTAATAATCATGATTACAAAACCTAACAGCAATGGTCTGTTCGAAATAACTATCAAAACCCTTCCAAAGAAAATAATATATAATTCAAAAAACTAAAAAGAGCCGATTCAATAGAATCATCAAAACTCTTCCAAAACAAATACACATTCAGAAAAACTAACGAATGAATACTGCTTCATGTATACAATGTTAGGAATCTAAGGGTCATGCAACCTATGCATACGTAACGCAATAACAATAACTTTTCCAAACCAAGAACACAGATGCATGAATTGAAATTTTTTATTAGTTATCTATGTTTCCTATGCAGAAGCAGATAATAATAAGGAACACAAATTGCTATTTTTGAATATTTTATAATTTTTTCATTTATTTTTGGTAAATATCTGTTCAAAGAAATTTTATATTTCAAATCAAACTTTGTTATAAATAAAATTTTATTTTACAGAAAATCATCCTAACAGCATTTAAAATATATCAAATAGAATTAAAAAAAAAAGAATAAATAATCTAAAAATCATCTCTTAAATCCTCATCATGTTCTCTACTTTACTAGTCTTCCCACTAATTGAGGTGTGAAAGGCTGTTATAAGTTATACATAATTTGATATATATACAAGTTAAAAATTAAGAGAACTTAAATTATGTTGACTATTTTGCCCCCAAACCCAATTTTGCAAAACTTTTTCTTTAACATTATAACTTGTGGATAAAATTCTAACTGTTGTTCTAAATGACATAATGTTTCTTCCTATAAGTTTTATTCGTTACCTGGTCGTGCCTATACTCTTGAAATCTCAAATAGACTTGTACTTGACCGTTTTGCCCCCTAAATCCTATTTCACAAAGTTTTTTTTTTTTGAAACTCTAATTTTGGCATAAAATCCTAACCATTGTTCTAAATGGTATTCTGTTTCTTCTTACATGTCTTATTCCTTTCCACAGTTGTGCTAGTATTTCTAGAATCTCGAAAATACATGTATTTGATCGTTCGCCCCTAAATGCTAGTTTGCAAAGTTTTTCCTTTGAAACTCTAAATTTGGCAAAATAGTCAAGTTTCTAGAATCTCGAAAATACATGTCGTATTCATCGCTACGATGGTGTCGGTACTTCAAGAATTCAAAAAGGACTCGTACTTATCTATTTTGTCCTCTAGAACCCATTTTACAAAGCTTTTGCTTTGAAACTCTAATTTTGGTATAAAATTCTAATTGTTAATATAAATATAATTTCATTTCTTCCTACAGGTCTTATTTGTCTCGGCATCCCGAAATGATTTCTACTTGACCATTTTGTCTTTGAACCTTATTTTGCAAAACTTCTGCTTTCAAACACTAATTTTGGCATAAAATTCTAATATTTGATCAAAATGATATTTATTTCTTCTTACAAGTTTTATTCGTTCTAACGGTCATGCTGTTACTCCCAGAATCATTAAAGCATTTGCACTTGACTATTTTGCCCCAATCCCCAGCCCCATCTTGCAAAACTTTTAGTTTGAAACTTTAAGTTTAGAATAAATTCCTAACTGTTGATCCAAAAGATATTTTGTTTTTTCTTACAAATCTTATTCATATACTTGGTTTGTGTCGGTACTCCTAGAATACCAAATGGTATTGTACTTGACTATTTTGTCTCTTGAACCTTATTTTGAAAAGCTTTTACTTTGAAATCTAATTTTGGCATAAAATTCTAATCACTGAACCAAATGGAATTCCATTTCTTGCTAATTGTTTTATTGGTTGCCACAATCGTGTCAGTACTCCCAGAATCCCAAAAGGACTTGTACGTGACCGTTTTGACCCCCCTGAATCTTATTTTGTAAAGCTTTTACTTTGAAAAATTAACTTTGTCATAAACTCTTAACCGTTGATCCAAATGATATTTTGTTTCTTCTCATAAGTCTTATTCGTCATCCTAGTCATGTTGGTACTCCCAAAATCCCTGAAAGGGCATGTACTTGACTGTTTTGTCCCCCAAACCTATTTCGCAAAGCATTTGCTTTGAAACTCTAACTTTCTCATAAAATCTTAACCATTGATCCAAATTGCATCTATTTCTTTCTACAAGTCTTATTCGTCATCACAGTCAGGTTGGTACTTTTGGAATTTCAAAATAACTTGTACTTGACCGTTTTGCCCCTAGAACCCTATTTTTCAAAGTTTTTTCTTTAAAATTCTTACTTTGGCATAAAATCCTAACTATTTATCCAAATGAAATTTCCTTTCTTTTTACAAGTCTTATTTGTCATTCTAGTCATTTTGGTACTCCCAGAGTCTTGAAAGAATTTATACTTGACTGTTTTACCTACCGAATCCCATTTTGCAAAGCTTTTACTTTAAAACTCTAGCTTTGACATAAAATCCTAATCGTTGATCTTAATGCTATTCAATTTCTTCCTACAGGTATTATTCATCACCCACAATTGTGCCGATACTCCTAAAATCCCAAAAGGACTTGTACTTGACAGTTTTGTCACCCGACCCCATTTTGCAAAGCTTTTGCTTTGAAATTCTAATGATTTTTATGAACCTAATGTAATTCTCTGACACATTGAATTCTGAGTTACAATTCAATAGTTGAGTTATGGCTAAAAGAATGGTTTCGTCACACCCTGACTGTATCAGATCATCTCCAATTACCAACATCTCATAAAACTTTGTAGCTCTGGGATTGGGAATCTCCAAGTCCAAATTGTAATTTATTCTTATGAAGTCCAACATCATTTCTATCATCCTGTTCATATAAAGTAGGACTTCATTATAAACAACCTATGATGGTCCGCCTTAAAAAAACTCCACGAACCTAGTATTACCTCGTTGACTCTCACCATGTAGACTCCATTTTCTATAAGCTTTAACAAAACCCTTCTTATTAAAGTGAAATGTAACTTGTTCTCTAATAAGAAATTTACCTTTATCACAGACTTTAAAGGGATATCAGTTTTTTTTGGTCAAATATATAACATATACTGGAAAAAGCAAAGTTTTGAAATCCTTTAACCTCTTCCTTAAATTCATCCGACATGACATTATTCACCACACGATGATACATCCAACTTCGATTAACTGACATAATCTCTGCGTTGATGATATAATACTTAAACTCTATTATCTCATTATAATAACTACACAACATGTAGTTTGTACTAAAATTAAATGAACTAATTATTAGTATATACTCTTGACCACCTTCAACGTCATCTTAAGGGTAAGATTGTCATATCCCATTCAAAAAAGCTACACACTCTTTCTAATGATATACTTAATTTTTTTGTCCTAACTTGGCAAAATTCAAGCAAAATTTCACTATGTTCTCCTAAGTACATGACATAGACAAGCTATCACTATGTTTAAGTATGTACCCAAAGGATACAGAGAAATGCATCCAGAATTTCAACCAAATAGACAAAATTAAGCACACCACCTTAAAAACTTGGGTGTTCACTTTCATAAGCTGTCTACTTAATTAGGACAATTCTAGATTCATTTTGAATGAAATTAAAATATGTTCTTCATGTCAAACGAACATTTATTAGTTCATTTGAAACTATTCTCAAATGGGTTTCTTAAAGAATATGATATGTATACATCAGTAAACGCTTTATTAAATACCTAAATTCATTTTATAGACTCTAAAAACTCCCTTAAATACCCAAATTCAACAATAATATCCAAAATCAATCCATATATTCAAAAATTTTCTTAATTACCTGAATTCAATACTTAAAACCCAAAATATTTCTTAAATACCCAAATTGAAGTATATATATTATCCAAATCAATTCCCAGAATTCAAAAATTCAAAAAATTCAAATTTAGTCCCTAAAATACAAAAACTTTCTTAAATACTCAAATTCAACAATATCATCCAAAATCAATCTCTAAAATTCAAACTCAATCCCTAAAATCCAAAAACTTTCCTAAATACCAAAATTCAATCCTTATAATCCTAAAACTTTTTATATACTATAAATTAATTCCTAAAATCCAAAAAAAAATAAAATAAAATAAAATTCTAAATACCTAAATATGTTACCTACGTTCCTTAAACTTACCTAAATACCCAACTTCATTCCTTAAAATTCAAAAATTATTCTAAATACCCAAATTCAATCCCTATAATCCTAAAACTTTTCAAAATACCCAAAACCAAGTTCTAAAATTCAAAACAATAATTCTAAATACCTAAATTCATTACATAAACTTTCCTAAATACCCAAAATTTATTACATAAACTTTCTTAAATACCTAAATTCATTCCATAAAATTCTAAAACATTCCTAAGTATCCAAATTCAATAACATTTTCCAAAATCAATCCCTATAATAAAAAAAAAACTCTCATAAATACCCAAATTTAATATCTACAATCCAAAATAAATCCCTAAAGTTTTAAAACATTCCTACATTTCAAATGCAAACCCTATTATTGAAAAGCAATCATACAATTAAACATAACAACAAATAAACTACAAAATACATATATAAACCATAAAATATATCTAAAAGACAAAATTCAAGCAACAAATAAATGTAGATAATATCGATGAACTTCCTGACGGCAGCAAGGTTGACTTTAGCGAGCTTCCTAGATGGTGACAAGGTTGACTCCAACAGACTTCCTGGACGGTGACAGTAGGCTCAACAAACTAGGTCTTGACAGAGAGAAAGAGTGGAGAGATGGAGCTCGGCTGAATCAAAAATAAAGGAAAAAGAGAGAGAAAATCGTGGGGCTAGGAATTTTAACAGGAAAAGGTTTTTTTGAGTCTGCCCGGTAGATGCAAGTACATTAATTGGCAGACACAGATAATAATATTATTATCTAAAATAATATTATTATCTAAAAAATTTTGATTATCTGCATCTGGAATTGTATCTGCCATTCTAAACACAGATATAAACATGCAATCATAAATAAGCTTGGACGATTATTTGCATCTATGAAAAAAATTTCAGCATCTACGTCAATCACTTAACGCAGTCACAAATAATCTTGAACCACTATTTATCATAATGTCATAACCGCTGAGCCTAAATGAATTTTCGTTTCTTCTTACGGTTTTATTCGTCCTCACGGTCATGCGGGTACTCCCAAAATCTTAAATGGACTAGTCTTTGATCATTTTTTTCCCCTGAACAAAAACTTGACAAGTTTTTGCCTTGAAACACAAAGTTTGGCCTAAAATCCTAACTATTGATCCAAATGGATTTTCATTTTTTTCTAAAAGTTTTATTCATCCCCATGGTGGTGTTGGTACTCTCGAAACTCTAAACGAACTAGTCTTTGATAGTTTTGCCCCTAACCCAAACTTGGTAAGTTTTTGCCTTGAAACAAAGTTTAACCTAAACTCTTAACCATTGATCCTAATTTTTTTTCCTAAAGATCTTATTTGTCCTTACAGTCATGTCAATACTTATGGAATCCGTATTTGATTATTTTGCCTCCCTTCTCGGAACCTAAATTTTGAAAGTTTTTGATTTGAAATACAAAGTTTGGCTTAAAATCCTAATTGTTGATCCAAATAGATTTTTTTTTCTAAAGGTCATATTTGTCCTCATGGTCATACCGGTACTCCCGGAATCCTAAAAGGACTAGTATTTGACCTTTTTGTCCCTCGAACCCAAATTGTTTTTCCTTGAAACACAAAATTTGGCCTAAAATCCTAACTGTTGAGCCAAATGGATTTCAGTTTTCATTAAAGGTCTTATTCGTCCCTCGGTCGTGCCACTGCTACAGGAATCCTAATTGGACAAGTATTTGATTATTTTACCCCATAAACCCAAACTTGGCAAATTTTTGTATGTAAACTATAATAAACTAAAACTATTGCCTTACTAAAATAAATTAAAAGAATACGTACCGATGATGGTTAAGGTGGCTGTATCGAATGCAGTGGATATACCCCAACTCTCTCCTAATTAACTCCTTTACAACCTTCATTTGTTCTTGAGAGAATCGTAAAGGAGATGTAACAGAAACTACAGTGGAGTTGTGAGTAGCGGTGAAAGAAGTTGTGGACACTACGACTTCGCCCAGTACTTGCTGGGAGTTGATATAGGCCCCCAAGTTGTAGATGAGGGAAAAGTAGGTGCATTAACTGTATCAACACTGCCTTGCTGGCTAGTGCAAGATTACCCCATTATGGAATACATCGCTATATTTCTTTACGGACGCTACATCAAACATAACCAGAGATACGGCATTTTACTCTGGAAGACACCTAAACTGTCTTTGTAGCATAAATTACAAAACAAAAGCATATTGTCAATAATTTAACTGTTATAACCCAATATGTTAATACTCTATTTTAAAAATTTTGTGTGTAAATTTTGTATTATAGGTGAAACAATAATAAATAAAATAAAGCTAAACTGAATAAATATTTATATGTATATAGATAGATAGATATATACACATGTATAAAGCAAAAATAATTATACACCATGAATTTGTTTGACTTTGACTTTAATCAATTTAGACTTTGTCTTATGTAAAGTTTTTTTTTTGTTAGTGTAAAACATAGTGGAAATAAAGAAAATTAAGTTGAACAAGTATGTTTATATATATAAAAAAGTATAATTTAAGAATAAACTTGCACCATAAAAATTAAAGTAAGACTTTGACTTAAATTTTATATTTGTTTTATCCTTCTTTCCCTTCATTGTCTTGCACTAACTTACTCTATTTCTTTTTTTTATCTTCTAGCCTGTGTCATGCTCATTCATCCTCTCCTTGTTCCTTTTTTCTTGCAGGCTAAGTTTAGTAACTCAGTGAGCTTCTTCATCTTTTTTGCTTGTGCATTGTTGGAGCTGAGTTTTGAGTTGATTCCTCCTCTCTCCAACCAAACCAAGGTGTAGCTATGGTCTTGTGTGGTTGTGCTCAATTCTACTATCCTTTGGTTAACCTACAGCAATTCAGCTAGCTATAGCTTGCTTCACCTTGTAGCCACTACAAAGACCTTACAGCAGCCTTTATTGCGTGAAGGGTGGTGGACAGCAACAGTAGAAGTGAGATTCCTTCCACCGTGCTGTTGGTCATAATGTAGGCTGCTCATTATTTCAAGGCAACAAGGGTAAGGGAGCTTAACAAACAAGCTTGGTTATGGGTTTGGTTGGGTAGCTGAGTATGACTTATACGAAATTATTAGTTTACTAGTTATGTATGTATAATATTCTTGATAGTTAGTGAGTTAAGTTAAGAATTAGTTGGGTTTATTTTAGAAGTGTGAATAAAAGTTGAAACAAATAAGAAATATGGATGATGATCATAGGAATTGGAAAAGGGAAATTTAAAATTTAATTGTATTCATGTTAGAAAATGTATAGTTCAATCTTGATTAACTTTAGGTAATCAATTTAAGTTTAATTCAATAATTGGAACATGAGTAATCTAAAGATTTATGAGATTGTGTTGTTTGTATTGGGAGGTATATATATATATATATATGAACACATACATATGAATTAAGATAAAAATATGCATGCTAGGTATTCAAGCAAAATGCTTAAGAGAAATTAAATGTTAATTAATGCATAGAAGTTAATTTACATAGGTTTCATTTGTTAAATAGTTAAGTAATAAATTAAATGTTAATAAATGCATAGAAGTTAATGTTAAATTATAGAATTTGAATTCTTGAATGATTTCAAGTAATTACCTTTACTTTAAATCTAATAATTAAAGTATGAGTAATGTTGAATTGATTGAATTGTGTAGGATTTCTTGGTGTATGTATAAATATATATATATAATATATACACATTCAAGGAAATTAAACACACCTTTAAAATATTCGGTAAAATGTTTAAAAGGAACTAGTTCTCAAGTAATGTGTTAAGGTTATATATGTTGGATTGGGGAATGTAAAATTAACTATGAAATGATTATCTTGAGTAACATATGAATTTATGATTTTTAGCTCCAGATCATGTCGAGGATATATCGACACTTTCACATCCTAATTGGAATGATGAACCAAATCTGTAAACTTTGAGAGTGGATAACATATTTTTTGGTTGCTAGATGAATATGTATAATGGTTTATGTGTATTTGAGTAAATGTGTTTATATTTAGAGGAATATAAGAATGTGCAGTGTTTAATTTGAGTTATTTGAATTATGTTTGACATGTGAAATAGTTTGTGTTTGATAAGGGCTAATAAGATGAATTTTTATCCGAACTGATTTTTATATTCTAGTAACTTAGCCCCGGGGATGGATATATGAGGAGCATATATTTGGAGTATGGGTACAAAAATTGACTAGGGAGAGGATATAGTGGTGTGCGGGTGGTGAATTACTCTAATTGGCACTTTTGGTTGAATTGCTTGATTTGTATGTTTTGAATAATTTGATTTGTTTATTTATCTTGTGCATTGCATAAATGGTAATTGTTAAATTTTACATTATTTAAATGTACGTATGTATAATGTTGAATTGTGATATCATAATTGTTTACATGAAATTATTTAACATGTGTGTGCTATTCATGCTTTGGTTGATGCTAGTACCTATAGTGTACATTTTTTGGTCACTAAGTCTTTATGACTTATTCCTTATTTGTTGTTGTTTTTTAAGTATTAGGAGTTGGTCTCCTAAAGATTCATGACTTGCCGACTGCGTTGTGGCAAGGTATACATTTAGGATCGTACACTTGAAGCCAAAGGACGAAGTTTACAATCACATTAGGCTTTCGGTTGTCATGTTTTATGTTGTTTGATAGTCTAACTAGTATTATTTATGACATGATTGGAGTGGAACTCCTCTGTGTATAATGTTGTTTTATGAACTAGTAGAATGTAACCAGGTTATACATGTTTGTATTATTTTCCACAGTTTTACTTTACGGGGAATCTCTGCCAAAATTTTTAGTTAAAGTGATATGTGTTTTAGATAAATAAGTCTTTGTTTTTAATTTAGTTCGACAGAGCATTCATTTTAAAATATAATTGGTCAATGGTTATATGTTCTTATTTGAATTGAAGTTAGGGTTACAGAGGTTTGGTTATTCATTCATCCAGTCCAGTCATGCTGTCATTGAGAGGTATGACTAGCCAGAGGATTGGATAACCAAACTTTTGTAACCCTGACTTTATCATAATTGAATACATATGAGTCTTGACTAAACCAATACATATAAATAAATTTTATAAAACAAAAGTTAACTGTAAAAGTTTGTTTACTGAAAATTTCGGCAGAGGTTCCTTATAATATAGAACATGCCTCAAAATACAAACACATATACTCCTGTTTTTATACAATAGCAAATACAACAAAGAGCTCCACTTCGTCCACATCATAAACAAGACAAATAACTAGACTATTACATTATACAAAATCAGACACCCTACAGTTCTAGTGTGACTGCAAACTTTTATCCTTGACTTCAATCATAAGATTTCGAATATACCTTGCCACCAAACACTTGGTAAGCCTAGTATCAATAATTGTTGTCCCTTGAGATTTTGTTACTTAAAAAAGTATCAACAAAGAGGGGTGAGTTTTACAGACTTAGTGAGTGAAAAATCATACCCAAAAGAATACTGATATCACTCAACACATGTATATAATATACAACCAATTAATATCAATATATCATAAATTTCAAAATCACCAAGATTACACTTTCATGATTCCGGAAACATAAAAATTAATAAGAATCATTCAAGTAGTACTCTATATAATTCAATCAAAACATTCACAGTTATCAAAGCACACAAATCAAACAAATGACCAACCAAGTAACCCAGCCCTACACACCAATTTCCTACCAAGCAGTTTCGCACCTGCACACCAAACAGAATCACTGAATCTCCTTCTCCAAATCCATTTACCAGAGCTAAGTACTCAATTCTTTTAAAAACACTTATCAGAATCAGAATATCTCAAAACATCGTAGGTGCACTAGGATTTTATTTCATAAGTAAAAATCATTTTGAAAAGAAAAACACTTCACTAGGCCCTTATCAAAACAATTTCAAACATCAACCATAATTCACTTAAATCAATCATAGCAATATAATTCTTATTTCCTATTATATAACATATATATACATAAATACATCAAACAATCAAACACATTAATCCAACAACCAAAAGGTAGCTATTAACCACTCACCAGTTTACACATTTTGTTTGTCACTTCCTCTTGCGCTTATGTGTGTCATTGATTCAATAATACTTTCCAAACCTACAATTACATTTCCCACTTATTTAGTTTATCAATTTTATAAGTTATAACATTTAATTACAAAAATCTAGAATTATTAAGTTTCAAGTATTTATTTAAAGTTTACCCCTTTTAGGCATTTTCACACTATCTTGGACATATGTTGATTTGTACTTTACAAAGTTAACCAAATTCAACAACCCTAAGTTCAAATATTATCTTTAGGAAGTTAGCTATCTTTCTTATTAAAGAATTTTTCTTAAAACTAGTCTTAAACTCACTCAATTCCACACATGAACAAAAACAAAGCACTGCACAATTTTTGGTTGTCAATATCGGACTCCAAGGCTTAGAAAATCTTCATACTCGAGAATTAAATTAGGAAACTTTCCATCCTAGTTTTTCAAGATGTTAAAAATATTTCATCTCCAGCACTCTATTCCTAAATCAATCTTTTAAGACCCCCTAACATCAGTTTTACCGAAATAGGTTTAGTTAGTACTTGAAAATCATAACCATGACTTCCAATACCTCCAAAATACACACAACAAGGAATTAAGATCTGTATCGCTCCAGATTTATCCTTTAATATGTTAGGAACAACTTTTATTCAGAGTTCCTAAGTTAATGGCAACCACAACCCCCGACAAAGTCTCCTAGACTGACTGAAGCTCACTAAAAATCTTGCATGGACCTAGTCTCAGTCAAATAGATTCTAACAATCAATATACTTAGAATCAGGTTATGAAATTTTTCAGGTATCATCTGAAGATGATAAGCTACATTTTCCTTTAGAATTCTTAATTTAAGTTAGTCCCAAAAATACCCAAAACACAAGATTTCTCTTAACTTATCAAATTTGCCCTGCATCCTTTCTAAAACCAATTAACTCTCACTTTTAACATTTTCCCCTCAACTAACTATCCTTTATTCATACCCACTACTCAATTTCATCAACTCCTTAAATCATCACATTAACCAACCTTTCTTGACTCTTGTTTATGAACATCTTATTCAATTTCAATAACAACTAACCATTAAGAATTAAATTTACCAAGTTTTACTCGTGAAGTTTTAACTAGTTTTCTTGTAGACATTTTATCAAACATCTTAGGTACATAAGTTTCATCTATTGATGTGTGTGTGTATTTATTTTCCAATAAAATTTATAATTCCAACAACCTTCATGTTACTAAGTTTCCCAATTCCAATTTAAACTTTAATTTAACTAATCAAAATAACCTAAAGCTTTATTTATGCAAGTTCCTAACATCAATATCACCTAACTCAATTCCAATTACTCAAGGTTCAATACATATTAAGAATGTAATTTAGCACAATAACACTCACCATATAGTAAGGCCACCACACTCGCTCTACGGCAGAGCAAAGCCTATATAAGGCTGCAATAAGGGACAACCCCAATCACTCCAACTAAAACCCCCTCCTAAGAATAGCAAATGTTGAAACAAGGAAAGGTAGCCCACCACTCTGCTAGAAAGGAGGTAGTTGACCCTTGTAGCTCCAAATCCTTCAAGCTCTACCAACTAAGAAGCAAGAAAGGGAAGAAAAACTGAAAAGCAAAAGCAACCCATGGATGGTAGCTACTGCCCTTCAAAACAGGGCTGTGTTGACTTTCCTTCTTGATTGCTCTTGTAGTAATTAAGGTTTGCTCCAGCCTTTAAAACTTCCCTCCTAACTATCCCTTAACACTTAGAAAGAGTTACAAGGAACTGTTACTCAAGGGAGGAGAGGACTCAACAAAGATCGGCTAATGTAAACTTGAAGTAAGGTTGCAACACATCCAAGCAAGGTAGCCACTTCTATCAACTGAGACGAAAATGAAATAACAAATTGAACGGAGGAACAAACACGGTTGAAGGGTACTTCTCATAGCAAATTTTTGGAAGAAAAGAAGGAAAGCTTTAGAAGAGTGAATATATAGAGGAAGGAAAGAAAGACTAGATAGAAAATAGAAAGAAAAGGAAACCAAGTCAGTGAGAGCAGGATAAAACAAAAGCAAAAGAATAAGAGAATATAATTTCATGGTCAAAATTTAGCTTTAAAACTTGTGGTGGTAAATGAATTCTAGAGAGATGGGTATATATTTTCATATTATATTTGCTTTCTTGTTTGTTTTATTTTCATTTACATATGTTATGCACCTCAATAAAATTTACACAAGTAAATTTCAAGTTTTAAGTCAATCAATAATGTGGGGAAAATAAATTTTCCTATTTATTTGTATATATATATATATATATATATAAATGTTTATTTTATTTTAATTATACTTCGTGTAAAATTTTATTCATCTAATCATAACAAGTTACGTACAAACGTTCTAACATGTACATTAAAATATCGGGTTATTAGACATACCTTCGTATGTGGGTGTGACAAGTTGGCATCAAAGCTTAGTTTTAGAGGTCCATGACTGCAAATTCGGGATGTTGTTGCTTTGTTTGCCTATGTTACCTGGGGCGTATGTAGACTTAGTGATACATTCTAATTTGTCCTGAAACTTCAAGTTGTGATTTTCCTAACGCATTGTCCTTTGTTTTACATGATAAATGTATATTGAAATCATTTATATTTGTTTTAGATATGATGCAATAGTAGCCATGTTGTGAGTCGAAGGAGGCAGCAGGACGCTAGATCCGATCAAGGATCTACCTATCCCCAAGTACCAGCAGTCAAAGGTAGTGATCGTCGGGGATGTGGTAAAGGTAAAGGTAGAGCTACTGAACTAGCTTAGACAGTAGCCCCTGGTCCTGATCTAGAGATGCTTTTATAGGTACTAGACTGAGTTTAGAGGATCGTAAATGGCCTAGTTAGGATTCTGGCCCAACAACATCAAGCATAGCTACAGCCTCCTGCAACTTTTCCTGTTTAGCCTTAGAAAGAGGCAGACCGTTCCAATTCAGCAGGATTGGGGAGTATTTATGGCGTTGCATGATTATTAGAAGATTTACCCACTGAGGTTTTCGAGTGTGGACCTTGCACAGGACCTGTATACTTTCTTGGAGGACTCCTATAAACTATGTAGCTTTGAGATGTGATCTCGTTCGTGCTGTTGAGTTGGCCAGTTATTAGCTACATGACGTAGCTTATGAGTGGTATAAGATGGTCATGCAACGAAAAATAAAGCCTAGCTTCACTTGCGTGGCAAGAGTTTAGCAGGGCTTTCACTGACCATTTCTTGCCTGAGAGTGTGCGAGATAAGTATGCTTGGGATTTTGAGCGGTTAGTTCAGATCGAGGGTATCACAGTGGTGGAGTACGAGACCCAGTTTACTAGATTATCACATTCTACTCCCCATATGGTGGCTACTGAATAGATGCAAGTAAAGAGGTTCGTTAATAGTCTAAGAGACTCTTTGTTCAGATCAGCATTCGTGACAGACACTACTACTTGCACTTAGGATATTGATGCTGCATATCGATTGGAGACTTGGATTTTAGAGAGACTGTCAGAGTGTGAAAGCCATAATAAGGAGAGACAAGAGAATCCTTCTATTTTGAGAGCTGGTGTTTCTTGTAAACTTGGGGGTGAATCTACCTCCAACCCTGATTCTTTCTATGGAGGTTTTTTGGTAAGCAAAGGCTAGACAAGACAGAGTTCTGGAGGTCAGTCCCAAGTGGCGTCCTCGAGTGGCCCCCGATCATTTAAAGTTCCGATATGTCATACTTGTGGTTTCAGACACGCAGGGCAAGGGTAGACAAGAATCTGGTACTTGTTTTAAATGTGCGACTATGGATCACTATATCAGGGATTATCCATTGATAAGGGGGTAATCAACTTTAACTCGGACATTTTTTTCAGTTCATGGTAGATTTTTGTTGTCTGTAACATTTGATAGATCTCAGGGAAGTCATGGCATCTTTGTTAGAGGTTCATATTCGGTGGGCAGGGGACAGTCTTATATGTATGCTTTAACGACCCATGACGTACAGGGTTCTAATGTAATGGAATTAGGTAGATTATTTGTCTTTTCAGTTTGTGTTAAATACTATTTGATCATGGAGCTACTCATTCTTTTATATCTCTGTATTTTGCTTCTTGTGTTAAGAGGGCATCTGAGCCTCTCCAGTTTCTTTTAGTAGTTTCGACTCTGTTGGGATAAATTATTTTGACAGATCAATATATTCCTTCTTGTGAGGTTGTTGTAAGCGAGTATGTATATTTTGTTGACTTGATCATACTGGATATATTGAAGTATGATGTAATTTTAGGCATGGATTAGTTGTCTAACCATCATGTTGTAGTGGATTGTCACGATAAGCGAGTCAAGTTTAGTATTGCTAAGAAGCCAACTTTTATTTTTCAAGGGGATCGAAGTGAAGCCCCTCATGATTTGATTTTTGCTATACAAGCTAAACGGCTTTTCAATAAGAAGCATCAGGCTTATTTGGCTTATGTAAGGGATACTTAGTTGAAGTGTCCTCTTTTGGAGCAGATTCCTGTGGTGAAGGAATTCCTTGACATGTCCCCAGAAGAGCTTCCTAGACTTCCTCCTGAGCGAGAGATAGACTTTGGTATTGAGTTGTTACCCGATACTCAACCAATCTCCATTCCCCTTTTGGAAGGCTCCCAATGAATTGAGGGAGCTAAAGGTGCAGTTACAAGATTTGCTAGATAAAGGATTCATTCATCCCAGTTCATTTCCTTGGGGTACTCCTGTCCTGTTTGTAAAAAGAATGATGTCTTGTTTAGGCTGTACATTGATTACATGTAGCTAAATTAAGTCACAGTTAAGAACAATTATCCTCTTCCCAGGATTGATGATTTATTTTATCAATTACAGGGAGCTCAATACTTTTCTAAGATTGATCTTTGTTCAGGGTATCGCCAAGTTTGGATTAAGAAGGAAGATATTCTGAAGACTGCTTTTCACACTCGATATGGATATTATCAGTTCTTAGTTATGTCTTTTTGGCTCACCAATGCTCCTGTAGCGTTCATGGATCTGATGAATAGGGTGTTTAAGCCTTTCTTGAACCAGTTTGTCATTATTTTCATTGATGATATCCTTGTATATTCTCTGAGGGAGGAGAAGCATGAGAATCATCTTTGCATTGTATTGCAAACACTTAGGAAAAACAAGCTTTATGCTAAATTTTCTAAGTGTGAATTCTAGTTGAATTAGGTGACTTTCCTCGGGCATGTGATTTCTAAGAAAGAAATTCGGGTTGATCCTAAGAAAGTGGAAGCGGTTTAGAATTAGGCTCGTTTAACAAATGTTTCTGAAATTCAAAGTTTTCTGGGTTAGTCTAGTTATTACAAGATATTTGTTGAGAATTTCTCTCATATTGCTGCTCCTTTGACTTGGTTGACTCAAAAAGGAGTTAAGGTTGTTTGGTCTGAGGCTTGAAAGGAAAGTTTTCAAAAGTTAAAGACTTGTTTGACCTTAGCTTCTTTCTTACACTTTCTTCAGGTATGGGTAAGTATACGATGTGTTATGATGCTTCTCGTATCTGACATGGATGTGTTTGAATGCAGGATGGTAAAGTGGTGGAATATGCTTCGACACAGTTAAAGAAGCATGAGATGAACTACCCTACCCATGATCTTGAAATGGCGGTAGTAATCTTTGCATCAAAGATTTAAAGGCATTACTTGTATGGTGAAACTTTTGAGATTTTCACAAATCAGAAAAACCTTAAATACATATTTGATTAGAAAGAATTGAATTTGAGGTAGTGTAGGTAGATTGAATTGTTAGAGGATTATGACTGCTTAATTTCTTATCATCCATAATGTGGTGGCGGATGCTCTGAGTAGGAAGTCAATATTTAGTTTCTTCCATTTGACAGCTGTTTGTAGTAGGGTTATGAAAGATTTATTGAGGTGTATGGCTAATGGGTTAGACTTAAAGTGTCTCATCAGGAAGTATTATTAGCTCATATTCTAGTGAAATCTACTTTAATTGAAGTGGTAAAAGCATCACAAGTAGCTGATTCTGAGGTAGGTGCTAGAAAAGTTAAGTGTGATCACGATATGATTGGTGATTTCAGGGTGGATAGTGAAGGAGTGCTAAGGTATCCGGATAGTTATGCCATCTGATCTTGAGTTGAGAAGGAAGATTCTTAAAGCGACTCATTGTTCATCCTATGTAATGCATCATTGTTCTTCTAAAATGTATCAGGATTTGAAGAAGTTTTATTAGTGGGATGATATGAAGAAAGAGGTAGCTAATTTTGTTTCCAGGTACTTTGTTTGTCAACAAGTGAAAATTGAACATGAAAGATTTGTAAGTATGTTGTAAAGGTTAGACAACCTAGAATAGAAATGGGAAAAAGTTACTATAAACTTTATATCAGGACTTCCTAAGACTTTTAGGGTTTTGATTAGATATGGGTGATTGTAGATTGATTGACTAAGTCCACACATTTTCTTCTAGTAAAGACTACGTATTCAACACATCAGTATGCCAAGTTGTATCTGGACGAGATTGTTTCATTACATGGAGTACTAGTTTATATTATTTATGACCGGGGTGCTCAGTTTACTGCGGTGTTCTAGAATTCTTTTTAGGATGCTCTCGGTGCTCAATTATTGTTCAGTACAACTTTTCATCCTCAAACTGATGGTTAGTCTGAGAGAGCAATACAAACCTTGGAGGATATGTTGTGAGCCTGCATCATGGATTTTTAAGGTAGTTGGGATTAACACCTTCCACTTATGGAGTTTGCCTATAACAATAGTTATCATAACACTATTTAGATGGCACTATTTGAAGCTTTATTTGGGAGGAAATGTAGATCACCAGTTGGATGGTTCGAAATAGGTGAGCATCAATTATTGGGGCTAGAGTTAGTTCAGGATATAGTTGAAAAGGTGCAAGTAATTCATGATAGGTTGTAGACAGCTTATAGTAGACAAAAGTCATATGCTGATAACTAACGAAGATAGTTGAAGTTTGGAATAGGTGACCATGTATTTTTGAAGGTTTCACCTTTTAAAGGAACTATGAGGTTAGGCAAGAAAGGAAAGCTGAGTCCGAGATTTATTAGACAATTTCAGATCTTGGATAAGTTTGGAACAATGGCGTACATGTTAGCATTACCCCCAGATTTAGACAGGGTATATCCGGTAATTCATGTGTTTATGCTTTGGAAGTATTTTCCAAATGAGTATCATGTTTTACGGATATAGGAGGTACAAGTAGATAAGAATCTCACCTACGAGGAGCAACCAATGGCAATTATTGAAAGACAAGTTTGTAAACTTCGATCGAAGGTTATTCTTTCGGTAAAAGTTGTATGGCAATATCATGGTGAACGCGAATGTCACACCCCTCATGGAGGCATGACTAGCCAGAGAAATGGTAGCCAAACCTTCGTAACCCCTGACTCAAAAACAAGATAACAACCATGATTATTGATCAAACAATGAATAAAACTAAAAAGTTATAAAACAAAAATTAACAGTAAAAGTTTGTTGACTGAAACAAATCATAACTTACTAAAAATTTGGGCAGAGATTCTTGTAATATGGAACATGCCTTATAATACAAACCTATAGACTCCTGTTCTTACAAAACAACAACCCAAAGATAATAAGGAGCTCCGCTCTGTCTATATCATAAACAAGACAAATACTAGAATATTCCATCATACAAAATTTGACACCCCACAGTTTTAATGTGACTGCAAACTTTCATCCTTGATTGAAAGTTTGAGATCCTGGAAATACCTTGTCGTACTCGATTGAAAAGTCACAAGCTTGGCTATGCAATGTACTAAACTCTTGTTACTAAAAAAAATCCATAAGAGAGGGGTGAGTCCTATTGACTCCGTGAGTAGAAAATCGTACCCTTTGGGTACTAGCATCACTCAACACAAGTGTATAACATATATAGTAACATCATGTAACAATGTTCATATCTTAATTCACATTACACGTATATATAGTAATCGTCATAAATCCACAATTTACATGATTCATAGGATCACAAATTAATCAGAGCAATAATAACATGTAAAGCAACCAAAAGGTCAACGAGTAACTGAGCCCCGCACAACAGTATCACCCCTTACCGGGCATTTACGTGCCTGCACAATAGATTAATCTCTGTACATAATCCATTCCATTGGGGCTGAGCACTCAATTTTTAAAAAAAACATTTATCAGAATCAGAATTTATCAGGATTTTAAATAGAATATCCTAGGTGCACCTATATTGTGGTTCCGGAAATAAAATCATTTCTCAAAAAATTTCAATTTGTTGGCCCTTATCAACCATTGATAATTTCAAACAAACATAATTCAAATAACTCACTAAAACATTGCATTGGCACATTTATTTAAATGAACATACAATTACACATAATAATCTGGCCCCTAAAGGCAACAATTAACCACTCACCTTCAACTGATTCCATTTGTCACTTGTACTTGCATTCACGCATCTCATCAGGTCCATATTAGGATCCGAAACTGAAATTAATATTTCCAAATAATACATAATTCATATATGTTATTGTTATAACCTTTTAATTACTAAGCTTGTATATAAACTTATGTAGGTTTCTTTATAAAAGTTTTCTATTAAACCATTATATGTCAAGTAGTATAAATTGTACTTTATGTGGTAAGGTTGATAATGAAAAAATATTTTAGATGTCTTGATAATGCATATGTTAGAAAGAAACTATTAGAAAAGTTAGAAAACACTAGTGAGTTAAAGATGTTGAAACTGTCAAAACTCCACTTTATCAAGAGTGAATTCCAAACTGTCCAAAAACGAGTGAATTCTACAAGACATCTAATCTGAACCCTACTTTATTAAGACATCACCTCAAGACCATAAGCTACACTTTCTCTTCAAAAGTCCCAAACTAATTTAGTCCATAAAACACCTAAATTACTCAATTTCTATGAACCATCAAATCTAAACCTTGCTATCCATTCAATAACCAATTAACCCTTATTTCATCACCTTAAAGCTTCAACTCATACTGGTCACTTTCAACACTAATCTATCAACATTATTCATATTCCAGTTATCACATACAAAGTGAAGATTAATTATTTCAAATCATTAAAAGGCTTAAACTTTTTATTTTAATATGAACATAACCAATTTTTTTCATACTTTCCCCTTTCACTAACTATTTAACCCCTACGCTTCTATTACTTTCAAACTCTAACTTACCCTCCTAAAGCCTCTAAATTCCAACTCTCAATTAAATACCAAAGGATAATAATTCTAATTATGCACCCACTTATTTCTACAACTCTAATAAAGATCTTCTCCCATTATTTAAGACTCATTTCTTAGAATGATTTTGTATTTTTATTGGACCTTTAAGAGAGGCAAGTGATAGATTCTGTTGCCCTTTCAATTTATCAAATGGTTTCCTACTTTCTTACTTTGATAAGGTAGAATGCTCAATTATACCATAACTGCATCAAAACAATGTATGGATAAAGTTTCATTTAAAAAAAAAAAATTTAAAAAATGAGAGCACGTATTGGCACTAATTGGTAGATTAAGAACATTAGTGGGATTAGGAAGATATCAAGGGTATTTATAAGCTAGCTCTCTCTTATTCAAACCATAGACCCACATGCTGACACCCAGAAAATAATATCGATGCAAACGAGGGAAAGAGAAGAGTCACTGCATACCATTCTCTCCTAAAAAAAAAAAAAACAAAGAAAAAAAAGGTTCATTATTGCTTTTTTTTCCATATCTATACAAGTCAACAAGCTTCATGTACAATATACCCTCTATCTATCTCTCTCGCATTTTCACAAACATATAATCATGGATCATCATGGACCCATGTACTTCATCGTCAAAGACTAAAAAGAAGAAGACAACAATAACCACGATACAAGAACAAGAAACGACATGGGGAGGTAGGTACATAGGTGTTAGAAAAAGGCCATGGGGAAGATATGCAACTGAAATAAGAGACTCTTCCACCCAATAAAAACAAGATTAGCAAGTCAAAAGAGAAGTTGAATCTCACGGACATCAAGGAAGCTACTAACAGCAAAGTGAATCAAGGTAGATCCATGATTACCATAAGGTGAAATTTTAGACTTTGAGATGAACAAACCCATGGCAAAAAGGAAAGGAAAGAGAAGCACAACGAAGGCTGCTGCTAACTGGTTCCCACGCCTACTACTGAGTCTAGCTCTCTTTGTTTTCGGTTCTACACATACCAACAACGCCACACACACCAAGGAACAAGCTACTTTCACAAGTAGGAGGAATGGAGTGCAAGGCTAGACAAGAACAAGCAAAATAGGGCCTCTTAGAATTTTCGGGAAGCAAGGGACAAAAGAACTCAAAGACGGTGGAAAGCAACAAAGAGAAGAAAAGGGTAGAGAAAAAGTGATCCAAAGAAACGTGAATGAATAAAATTAAAAGAAATGTAATGGGAATAAAATAAAATACCAAAAAGTAAAGTCAAAGTAAGAAAAAGGAGATGTAGGCTCACAATTATTCTTATAAATAAATATATATATATATATATATATATATATATATATATATATATATATATATATGTACTAATTTATTGTAGTTATACATTAATTTCATTTACCAATAAAATCATATGAAAAAGTCAAGATCAAAATCAAGTAAGTTTAAATTACTTGTATGTATATATTTTATATATATATATATATATATAACGTTTATTTTATCTATACTTGCTCTTATTTTTATAATAAAAACTTATACTAAATTGTTCAAGTTTCAAGTTTTAATATCGGCTTATAACATGTTTAATTGTATAATTATTCATTTAATTTATTTATTTTATAACTCTAACTTACATATTATGTCTAAAACTCACTTTTACATTATCAGTTTAGGACGGTTATAACAGCGAAGCCACTTGGGAATCTGAGGATGCAAAGAAACAACAATGTTCATATCTCTTTGAATAATTCAGGTATCCATAGTTATTTAATTTGAAATTCAGGACGAATTTCTTTTAAGGAGAGAGAAAGTTATAACCTAATACGTTAATACTCCGTTTTAGAAATTTTACCGTGTAAATTTTGTAAATAGGTTAAACAATAATAAATAAAGTGAAGATAAAGTGAATAAATATTTATATAGATAGATAGATATATATTTTGTTTATAGGTGAATTTGCTTGACCTTGATTTAATGCTTTTAGACTTGTCTATGTAAAGTTTTTTTTTAGTGTAAAACATAGTGGAAACAAAGAAAATTAAGTTAAACAACTATATATATATATATATATAGGTATATATATGTATCATTTTAGAATAAACTTGGACCACAAAAATTAAAGTAAGACTGACTTAAATTTTATATTTGTTTTATCCTTCTTTCCCTTCATTTTCTTGCACTGACTTACTCTATTTCCTTCTTTGGAATCTGTATCTCTTTCAATAATTTAAGTAATGAAAAATTTGTAGTTATTTCATTTGAAATTCGGGATGAATTACTTTTAAGGGGGGAGACTGTTATAACCTGATACGTTAATACTCTGTTTTAGAAATTTTGTGTATAAATTTTGTATATAGGTGAAACAATAAGAAATAAAATAAAGTTAAAGTGAATAAATATTTATATATATAGATAGATATACATTTTGTATATAGGTGAATTTGCTTGACTTTGACTTTAATGCTTTTAGACTTTGCCTTATATAAAGTTTATTTTTTTATTTTTTAGTGTAAAATAGAGTGGAAACAAAGAAAATTAAGTTAAACAAGTATATATATAGTTATGTAGATGTATAATATGTATAATTTAAGAATAAACTTGCACCACACAAATTAAAGTAAGACTTTGACTTAAAATTTATATTTGCTTTATCCTTCTTTCCCTACATTTTCTTGCATTGACTTACTTTATTTCCTTTCATTATCTTCTGCCCATGTCCTGCTCCTTCATCCTCTCTTGCTCCTTTTTTCTTGCCTGTGAATTATTCCCTTTTCTTGCAGCCAAGTTCAGTAACTTGGTGAGTTTCTTCACCCTCTTCGTTTGTAGATTGTTGGAGCTGACTTTTAAGTTGATTCCTCCTCTTTCCAACCAAACTGAGGTGCAGTTGTGGCCTTGTGTGGATATCCCTTATTCTACCATCCTTTGTATTATGGTCTTGGCTAGTTACCTTGCAACTAATTCAGCTAGTCGTGGTTTGCTTCACCTTGTAGCCACTACAAAAACCCTGCAGCAGCCTTTGTTGCGTGAAGGGTGGTGAGCAGCAGTAGCAGAAGTGAGCTTTCTTCCACCTACAGCTGGTAATGGTGTTGGCAGCTCATTAATTCAAGACAGCAAGGGTAAGGGAGCTTAACAAACAAGCTTGGTTATGGGTTTGATTGGGTAGCCGAGTATATCTTGTACATAATTATTGGGTTTACTTGTTATGTATGCATAATATTCTTGGTAGTTAATGAGTTAACTTAAGAACTAGTTCGATTAAAATTAGTAGTGTGAATAAAATTTGAAATAAACAAGAAATATGGATGATGATCATAGGAATTGGAAAAGGGAAATTTAAAATTTAATTGTATTCATGTTGGAAATATATAGTTCAAGCTCTTGATTAACTTTAGGTAATCAATTTAAGTTTAATTCAATAATTGGAGCATGAGTAATATAGAGATTATATATATATATATATGAACACATACATATAAATTAGGATAAAAAAATACATACTAGGTATTAGACAAAATGCTTAAGAGAAATAAAATGCTAATAAATGCATAGAAGTTAATTTACATAGGTTTCATTTGTTAAATAGTTAAGTAAACAACATGAAATTTGATTAAGTTAATGTTAAATTATAGAATTTTAATTCTTGAATGAGTTGAAGTAATTAATTTTACTTTAAATTCAGTAATTAAAGAATGAGTAATGTTGAATTGATGAATTGTGTGATATTTTCTGGGTATATATATATATATATACATACACATTCAAGAAAATTAAACACGCTTTTAAGATATTCGGTAAAATGTTTAAGATGAATTAGTTCTCAAGCAATGTGTTAAGGCTATATATGTAGGATTGAGGAATCGTAAAATTAATTGTGAGTGGATATACCGAATCGTGTCAAGGATATACCGACACCTTTGCATCCTAGACGGAACAACGAACCAAATCCGTAAACTTTGTGAGTGGATAACGTATTCTTTGGTTGCTAGATGAATATGTGTAATTGCTTATGGGTATTGGAATAAATGTGTCTATATTTAGAGGTATATAAGAATGTGTAGTGTTTAATTTGAGTTATTTGAATTATGTTTGACATGTGAAATTTTTTATGTTTGATAAGGACCAATAAATGAATTTTTATCCAAACTAATTTTTATATTTGAAATAGAATCTAAGTGCACATAGGATACTTTTATTTGATATGTGATTTAAAATATTCGAGTAACTCAGCCCTGAGGATGGATATGTAATGAGCATATATTTGGTGTGCGAGCACAAAAATTGCCCGAGAGAGGATATATGGTATGCGGGTGCTGAGTTACTCCAATTAGTCATTTGGTTGAATTGCTTGATTTGTATGCTTTGAATAATTCAATTGATTTATTTATCTCGTGTATTGCATAAACGGTCATTGTTAAATTTTACGTTGTTCAAATGTACGTACGTATAATATTGAATTGTGATATGAGAACAGTTTACATGAAATTATTTAACATATGTGTGCTATTCATGCTTTGGTTGATGCTAGTACTCTCAGAGTACGTTTTTCTCTCATTGAGTCTTTATGACTTACTCCCCGTTTGTGGTTTTTTTTTTAGTATCAGGGGATTAGCATTCATCGCTTAGAGATTCGTGACTTGTTGATTGCATTGTGGCAAGATATACATTTGGGATCACACACTTAATGCCAAAAGAGAAAGTTTGCAGTCATATGGGTTGTCATGTTTTATGTTGTTTAATAGTCTAACTAGTATTGTTTATGACATGATTGGAGTGGAGCTCCTCTGTATATACTGTTGTTTTATGAGCTAGGTTAAATGTAACTAGGTTATACATGTTTGTATTATTGGGCACGTTCCACTTTACAATGAACCTTTGCCAAAAATTTTAGTTATAGTGATATGTGTTTTTGATAAATAAGTATTTTTCTTTCTAATTTAGTTCAACAAAGCTTTCCTTTTTAACTATAATTGGTCAATGGTCATATGTGCTTATTTGATTTGAAGTCAAGGTTATGGAGATTTGGTTATCCACTCATTCGGCTAGTCATGTCTTTCGTATGAAGGTGTGACATTAACAACATATTAAAATGAACTTAAATCTTAACAATAATATAAATGAACTTACCCTAAAATTATTATAGCATAAGGTCTTATATGTTGTCCGAGAACTTCGATGCTAGAAAAGTGGACTAGGAAGGTGTTTCATGATAATCCCAGAAATGGTAATGCCCACCTTCATGTTCTTAGGGTGGCCACCAATGAATGCTTTGCAATACAAACAAAAAGAAACAACGTTAGTATCATACCCTTATACGAAGGCATGACTAGTCAGAGATGTAGATAACCAAACCTCTGTAACCCTAACTTCAAATCAAATAAGCACATATGACCATTGACCAATTATAGTTAAAAAGGAAAACTTTATCAAACTAAATTAGAATAAAGACTTATTTATCAAAAACACATAACACTTTAACTAAAATTTTTGGAAAAAAGGTTCCCCGTAAAGTAGAATGTACCTAATAATACTAACATGTATGACCTGGTTACATTCAACTAGTTCATAAAACAACAATACACACATAGAGGAGCTCTGCTCTAGTCATGTCATTAACAACAATAGTGAAACTATAATACAACATAAAACATGACAACCCACCCCTAATATGATTGCAATTTCATCCTTTAGCTTCAAGTGTATGATCCTAAATGTATACCTGGCCGCAAAACAGTCGGCAAGTCATAAATCTCTAGGTGATGAATGATGGTCTCTTGATACTTAAAAAAACAACAAAAGATGGAGAGTGAGTCATAAAGATTCAGTTAACAAAAAATATACCATAAGGGTACTAGCATCAATCAAAGCATAAATAAAATACATATATAAAATAATTTCAGCATAACATGAATTCTAAAATAATTACATTTCACATGAACGTAAATATAAAAATGTAAAATTAATCAAACACTTTTCATATAATTATTCAACCAAGAAATCAAAAATTCAAATCACTCAAAGCACACAAAAGGCCAATTAAAGTAACTCAGCCTCGTATAACATATATCCTCCTATTGGGCATTTTTTGCTCCTGCATACCAAATATATTATGTGTACATATCCATCCCGGTGGGGTTGACTACTCAATCATTTCAAATCACATATCAAATCAAAGTATATCAAAGTGTCCTAGGTGCGCCTGTATTCTATTTCAAAATTAAAAACCATTTCGGAGAAAAATTCATTTTTTTGGCCCTTATCAAACATAAACAAAAAGATATATTAAGCAAAAATTCAAATACACACATAAACGATCAAACACTTTAATCTAGCAACCAAAATTATGTAATTCACTCACAAAGCTCAAAGATGAGGTTCCTTATTCAGTCTAGGATGAGAAGGTGTCGATATATCCTCGACATAATCCGTAGTTGAAAATTATAAATTCATATATTACTTAAAGTAATCATTTCATATTTAATTCCATGATTCCTCAATCCTACACACACATATATATATACACTTAACATACTACTTGATAACTAATTCCTCTTAACATTTTACCTCATATCTTAAAGGTATATTTCATTTCCTTAAATGTATATGCATGTATATTAATGCATGCACCAAGGAATCTTATACAACCCATTAATTCAACTTTACTTATACTTTGATTATTAAGTTTAATATTAACTTAGTCAATTTTCATGTCTTCTAATTGACTATTTAATTAATGAAACTTATGTAAATCAATTTCTATGCTTATGTTAACAAATAATTTCTCCTAGGCATATTGCCGAATACTTTCAAGACATATTAAATTTCTATTAGTATGTGCATATTTATGTATATACATCCACCAAGAAATTCAATACAACTCTTCCATTACTTATTACACAAACTTCAACATTGAATTAATTAAACTATTTATTTAAAATTCATTGAAACTTAAAGTGTACAAGTCCTATGATCATCCATATTCCTTGTTTGTTTTAACTTTTAGCCACACTTTTAATCCAAACCCAACTAGTTCTTAACTTAACTCATTAACTAACAAAAATATTATTCATACATAATAAATAAACCTATAATTCCCTACAATCGATATTTGGCTACTCAACTAAAGCCCTAACTAAGCTTATGTGTTAAGCTCCCTTAGCCTTACTGCCTTGACTTAAAGAGTAGCCAACACCAAGCTTAACTACAAGGTGGAGGGAGGCTCACTTTTGCTTCTACTACCCGCCACCTTCACGCCATAAGGGCTGCTGCAGGGCCTTTGTAATGGCTGCAAGATGAAGTAAGCCACTTCTAGCTGAGTTGTTGCAAGACAACCAGCCAATACCACCACCCAAAGGACAGAAGAACAGGGGACAACCACACAAGGTTACTACCGCACCTCAGCTTGGTTCAAAAGGTAAGAAATCAATTCAAAACTAAGCTCCTAACAACCTATAAAGAGAAGAGTTTACAGTTAGGAAAGCAGTATTGGAGGGAGGAAAGAACCAGAAGTAGAGGGGGACTAAAAAAAGAGTAGTAAGTTACTACTACTGCCGCTAACCAAGATGGATTTCAGCTCCTAAATTTTCCTAAAACCAAGTTACCACAGCCTACAAAAGGGAAGGAGAAAAAAGGCTCACCAAAGAGTTGAACATGGCAACAAAGAGAAAGAAATTCATGGATAAGAAGGAGCAAAACAAAGAGCAAATAAAACAGGGCAAGGGCAAGGAAGGAAATAGTGAGCAAGTTTGTTTAAGATGGGGGGGAAGAGAAAGACAAATGCAAAATATATATAAATTTATGGTAAAAATTAGCTTTATGATTTGTGATTGAGAGTTAATGCTAGAAATATGTATATATACATATATTATTATAGTTTCCTAGTTTATTTATTTTTTACTTTTATTTTGATTACACACTTGTTGAACACATCCATAAAAATTACACAAGTAAATTTAAAATTTTTTTAAGTCAACCAATAATGCTGGTGAAAATTAATTTCCTATTTACACGTATATATATAAAATGTTTAATTTTTTTTAATTCTACTTTGTGTAAAATTTTATCCACCTAGTCACATAAGTTACATATAAACATTCGAAAATGTACACATACCAACATTAAAAATTGTATGTTAAAGTATCAGTTTATAACAATTAGTAAAATACAAGGTATAAATACAATTGAATACAAAATTATAAAGATAATTTACTTATTTGTCTACAGCTATGTGAATGAGTACGTGATCCTCTTTAACCTCATAGGGAGAGGCAATCTTATCCTTGCCCTTCTTCCCCTTTTCTTTGCCTGTAGAGCACTCAACAACATGACATGCTGATCATGATCTATAGCTGCAATACAACCTAAGTAGTGTAAGAACAATGAAAGTCATAAAAATTCAAAAAATAAGAAAATTCATTATCAAAGTTTGAAATTGTTGTACAGATCCTAGGTTCGATAGGATCTGATCTGAGCTCACTTTAGAAAGGTTCCAAACCTACTTCGAAGATGGAGCAAGTAACGGGACATTAGGAGGTGAAGCTCCAGCTGTAGAGGAAGGTGACGGTACTGGGGCTACAGTCATAGAGGGAGCTGGTAGAGCTGAAGCTATAGATGGACACCCAGTCGATGTTGTGGATGAAGAGAATGAAGCTCCACGTCCTCTAGGCATGACTATGTAATAAGCAAGAATTAAACTTTAACCCAAAATACTAAGTTTAAGTTTAAGTAACCTAACTGTATTCATAACCATTGATAGTTGAAGAAACTATAATCTTATGATTTAGGAATATCAGAAGTTATAATCACAAAGCAACATAGATTTCTATATTCAAACACATGCGAGATATACCAAGGTTCTATTTTGCACATCTGCTTAACAGAGAAGCAAATGAAAAATCAACACCTGCAACTTTAAATGAAGTGTTGAAAACAAGATAGAAACTAATTACATATCAATAAGAGCTTAATAGTCAAATGGAAACAAGAATTCTAAATTAGCAATCATGGGTAATCGGTATAACAAAAATCCCCTTTAAAATGTATTTGCTAAAATGGACAAAACAACCAATTTCCAGCAAAGAATTAAGAAGAATTGACAATATTGCCCTCCTTAACAGATGGAACAATTATTTATATATTGGTAAGAAACAAAGTAGTTTTTCATTTTCGTGCGTTGTGATAG